>CM035849.1:200905246-202323991 GCA_020510985.1 Pholidichthys leucotaenia | reverse complement strand
GATCTTTAATAAACACACTTGTCCATCAGTCAATACAATTTCTATGTCATGCTATATTACACAGAAAATTATTCCCCCAAAAAACGCCCCAAAAAAAGCTGTCCATCACGAACTGAACAGAGGACATTCTCCAGGGACCAGAGGGTCCTGAAACCTTCCACATCCCCATTCCCCATAAAAAACTGAAAGTCCAGCCTGATTCTGGCTTTAAGTAGCCTCACAAATAAAATTTTGACATCAACATCATTCTCAACATTTTCAAGTTTTCTTCTCCGGCTTACATAGATAGCCAACTTTGCCTGCCCTAAAACAAAGTTCAGTAGTTGACACTTCTGCTTAAAACGACGATTGTACATAAAACCACAAATGAAAACCTGCTTAGAGAAAACTTCCTTAAAAAAGTGAAAAAGTTCTGTGAGAAGTTCAAAGAGACCACTCAGGGGCTGACATTCAATAAAACAATGAAAAACTGTCTCCCTAGAGGAACAAAAAACACACTGATCACTGACACTGCTGTTAATCACAGAAACAAAAGCATTGACAGCTATAATGCCATGCAGGACCCTCCACTGTAAGTCTCCATGCCTCTTAGGGAGAGGGGCTTTATAAAGAGCCCTCCAGGCAGGCCGATGCCCTTTTCCTAGTCTAAAATAGGCTCTCCAAGGAGTGTCCACACAGGTGTTCAATCTGTCCTTGTTGAGTGCCATCACCACCAGTCTGTAGAGTGCCTTACCACTGGCTCCTCCAAAGTCCACACCAGTGGGAGCACAGAATGCCAGTAAGGAGCAAGGAGCGACGTCAAAGTCCATATAGAGTGTGAGAGAGGGAAAGGGGTCCGTGCTTTCCGGCTGCAGTGTGCCATTGCTAAAGTCCAAGAGTAGGGAGTGCTCAAGTCCATGAAGCTCCTGTTTCCAGTGTGCGAGAAGACCATCGATGAAACGATTCGACCTGACACCAAGATGAGCTGCTAAAGCTGAGGTGTTGTTGAGGCCAGGACCAGCCAGTTCCACCACTTGCTTCAGAGTGAGAACGTTCCTGGAACACAGCCTATCAAGGAAGGTCCTTCCAACTCCCGGCAGGACACCAAGGCGACCACCAAAAACCAGCGGCTCCCTCAACAACCAGTAGAGGGAATCGCATGGCCCTCTTTGTTTTTTAAAAAGAATCCACACTGAAAAGAGACTGCGGTAAAAACTGGGTAAAGACAGTGCATTAGAGTTCTTAAAATGCATTAAAAACACAGGGAGGTCTAGCCCAAGCCCAAGGACTCTCTGTAAAATAACACAGGCCAAAGGCCTCCATACCAGGTCCTGGGGGCCCGTCAGCAGTCTCTGTATGAAAGTCAGTCTAAAAGCAGCACCTCTACTAGCTAAATGAATCATTCCTTGCCCCCCCCCCTCCTCTTTGGGAAGAAAT
This sequence comes from Pholidichthys leucotaenia, assembly GCA_020510985.1. Classification (NCBI taxonomy): domain Eukaryota; kingdom Metazoa; phylum Chordata; class Actinopteri; order Cichliformes; family Pholidichthyidae; genus Pholidichthys; species Pholidichthys leucotaenia. Next base: position 202,322,575 of record CM035849.1, on the reverse strand, counting down.
AACAGGGCTTGAGGAACCCAGTGGAGTCCACCCCCCCAAAAAAAGTCCACCAAAACAGACTGAATTTTGGACAACAAACCAGCAGGGGGGTCCATGCACATGAGGCGGTGCCACAGGGATGAGGAAACAAGATTATTTAAAATGAGCACTCTTCCTCTAAAAGATATTCTTGGCATTAGCCACTTCCATTTGTTTAGTCTCCCGTTGATTTTCTCTATGACCCCATCCCAATTTTTTTGCTCAAACTGCTGATTTCCAATAAAGACACCAAGATACTTAAACCCTCCTTTTTTCCAAATCAACCTACCAGGCAGCGTAAGCTGATTTTCTAGTTTCTCCCCCACCATCAGAGCCTCGCTTTTTCCCCAGTTTATTTTTGCAGAGGAAAGTTGGCCAAAAAGATTGACACTCCTAACCAGAACGTCAATGTCACTCTGCTTATTTAGCAGAATGACTACATCATCTGCATAGGCCGACAGCTTGAATGTGGTGTCACAGCCAGGAAAAGTAACTCCTGATAGATCCCTTCTCAGGCAGTGAAGCAAAGGCTCTATGGCGAGGGAGTACAGCATCCCTGAGAGAGGGCAGCCCTGCCGAACCCCCCTCTGGACTTTTAAAGGGGCAGACAGGCCCCCATTTATCTTCAGCACACTCTCAATGTCACTGTACAAGACCCGTATCCTGGCTATGAAGCCTGGGCTGAACCCAAAAGCTGTTAAAACTGTCCATAAATATTGGTGTTCAACCTGATCAAACGCCTTTTCCTGGTCAATTGAAATCAAACCAGTTTCTACCGCCAATGAACCAGAGACCTCCAAAATATCCCGAATTAAAGTGACGTTGTCACTAATCAGCCTGCCAGGTATACAGTAAGTCTGGTCTACATGAATGAGCTCGCTCATCACCTTTCTCAGTCCTCGGGCCAGAGCTTTTGAGAGAATCTTATAGTCTGTGCAGAGCAGAGAGACTGGCCTCCAGTTCTTTAGGCTCTGGAGGTCCCCCTTTTTCGGCAACAGTGTGATGATGGCCCTCCTGCAGGTCGTGGGTAGGGTCCCCCTTTCCAAGCTATCTTGGAGAACCTCCAGCAGGTCTGGACCAAGCAGGGGCCAGAATTCCTTAAAAAAGTCCACAGAGAGACCATCTATGCCTGGTGATTTTCCATTCTGGAGGCTCATTAGCGCCGTATGCAGCTCAGACAGAGACAGTGGAGCATCCAAGCCGGCAACAAGGTCCTCTGAGAGCACTGGAAGACCATCAAGGAAGACCTGGCCCAGTGACGTGTCCTCCCTCCACTCTGCTCTAAACAATTCACTGTAAAAGCTAGCAGCGTGTTTCCTGATCTCTGCTGCTGTGGAGATTGTTCTCCCGTCATCGCCCAACAAGGAGTGAATAAGCTTTCTCTGTCCATTTTTCCCCTCCAGTCCAAAAAAGTACTGGGAGGGCGAGTCCATCAGAGCTACATCCATGTAGCGTGAGCGGACCAGAGCACCCTGTGCGGTGACCCCTAGCAAGCTAGCCAAGGCTGACCTTTTTGACTTGAGAGCCTCTAAGTGCTCCTGTTTTCCTGTAGAACTGAGCAACTCCTCTAGTTCTACCACCTCAGTCTCCAGAACTTTCAAGGATTGGGTCAAGCTACGAGTGACATTTTGAGTGTACTGTTGGCAGAGTTGTTTTATCTGGGCCTTACCAAAATCCCACCACAATTGGAGAGAACTAAAAGAGGGTTTTTGTTCCCTGTGTGACTTCCATACATCATGAAAAACCTCTTTAAAAAACACATCATTTAAAAGTGTATTGTTAAAATGCCAAAAAGCACTCTTACACTTTACATTTTCAATAAACACAGAACAAAACAGCAGGCAGTGATCAGTGAAACCAACAGGACAGATACAACTATTTTTAAAAACACTCATTTGATGTTTAAAACCATAAAAACGGTCTAACCTAGCCATAGATAAAAGGTTATCTTTGACATGGCTCCAGGTGTACTGCCTCTGGTCCCCATGATGTGATCTCCACACATCGGCCATTTCATGTGTTTTCACCAGTTCTCTCAGCCTATTGGCAGAAGCAGGGTGAGGCTCCTGATGGTTCCTGTCTAGTCTGTGGTTTAATGTACAGTTAAAATCACCCCCCAGAAATAAAAAACTATTTGGATCACAGGACCTAACCGTATCCGAAAGCACGTCAAAGACCCTGATCCTCTCTGCTCTCTGTGTTGGCACATACACGTTTATAAAAACGAAGTTCACGTTTTCAAACTGTACCTTTAATAAGAGGAAATGACCTCTCACCACCTCTTCTACCTCATAAGAGACAGGCACACAACCCCTAGAGAAAAGTACAGCCACCCCCCCACTGCTACTGGATTTGTGGCTAAAAAAAATGCAGCCATCCCACTCCTTTCTCCAATGGCTCTCAATGTCCACAGTGCTGTGAGTCTCCTGGACCATCAGCACGTCAAGTTTCTTTAAATTAAAAAGCTTGTATAAAGAGGCCCTTTTTACATCATCCCTGGCCCCATTAATATTGAGAGTGCCAATTCTAAGGTGGGGCATTAAAAAGGATAAAAATAGGGTACAGTAAAAAAACACACACATAGCATAAAAGGGAAGAAACAAACTAAGAGTCAACATGACTGTTAGTAATTTGCGATTTCAGTTTAGCAACCAGTTTCTTTAAACGATAAATTTCCTGATCAGTGAAAGTCTCATTCCCATCATTCAGTTTCATAAATTTGCGAGCTGATGCCACGAATAACTCCAGATCTGGAAAGTAATTTTCCACTTTCACAGCTCTGCTCCCCTTAGTCACCTGGAGAAATTGCCTAATTTTAGTAAAACAATAGGAGCTTTGCTCCTCCTGCGTCTGCGTCTGCATCAGTTCAGACTCATCTCCACTTTCGTCAGAAGCGCTCTCATTCAGTAAATCTAAATTCCCAACCCTACTAGATTTAGCAGAGCTCTGCAAGTTTTCAGCACTTTTCCTTTTTTGTGCAGCTTTAAAAGGATCCTCTTCAACAAAACTACATTCCTGCATTTCTTCATGAACTGCAGCGTTTGTCATGCAGTGTTTGCTCTGTGTGTCCGCTACAGCCTCAAACCGCTCCTCCCCCGCCTGCAAAGTCTGTTCATTCACGTTCCTTCGTTTAACTGCACTTTTACTTACACCCTCCACCTCTTTACCCCGGGCGACAGGCTCGTCACAATGATCAGAGCTGCCGCCAGACAGAAATTCCCCACCATCACTGTTTGGGGGGGCAACTACCGCGCCCGCCGTGGCCACTCCATCAGAGGCGGCCGCGGCTGCGGCCGCGGACGCCCCCGCAGAAGTAGAAGCGGACGCGGCCGCGACCGCCCCAGCAGAAGCGGGCGCCGCAGCGGCATCCGCCGCACCACATGTAGCGCTACCCTCCGGACCACCAGAAACAGCGCCGTCACCTTTCTTACCGCCAGTGCTCTTTGTGTTCGCCTTTTCAGGACATGACCTAATAAGATGGCCTTCTGCGCCACACGCAAAACACTTCATGGTTTCAGATGTTGCAAACACCAAGTAGCTAAAGCCGTCAATCCTGAAATTAAAAGACGCGTTCAGTTCAGCAGAGCTGTCTTTCAACACCATGAAACACTGCCTCCTATGACATACAACATGCTTCAGCAGGAGTGATTTACTACCCAGAGAGACCATTCTGATAGGGGACACAACCTGGCCAAAACGGGACAACTCTCTAATCAGCTGATCATTTTTAACGAAAGGAGGAGTGTTTGAGATGGTGATCCTCCTAGACGGGTTCGCCAGCGGTAAAACGGGAGTAAAAGTGTCACCTATGACCACTCCCTGTGCCACCACCTGATCAGCTTTTTCAGTCGAATCCAAAAAGATCACAATTGCGCTGTTCATCCTCGATGCTGATTTTATGCTGCCATGCCCAACCACCTGTCCTACAGCGAGGCTGGCCTCCTCCACAGAACAGGGAACTGTCGGGAGGATTCTCACACCATGACGCCGGGTTAAGCGCTCAAACTCCACACCACCATCAATCACCGGCATGATGCCGGCCGGGAAAAACCGGCAGCAGAAGCTACTGATCTCCGACACACTCACTCCAACACTCACACCCCAGCACACACACACTCAACCCACTATATTAAACACACACACCTCAAACACACAAGATAGAGAAAAAGTTAGAAAATACAAAGTTTAAAGTACTCACTCGACACCACTCCACACCCCTGCTCCCACAAACGCCCACGCATGCGCACGAGAGAGAGAGAGAGAGAGAGAGAGAGAGAGAGACCTTTGACCTTTAAAATAAGCCTTTATTGCACACTTCAAAAAAATGTAAGCACACCAACATCATTCCACCAAGTGTGTCACATTGGAAAAAGTGCAAACTGAAATGTTCCCCCCCACACCACACAGAGCATTCCTTGCAGCCCACCTAGTCAAAGATCCAGTTCTGTGACAGTCAATTACAGTCACTTAAATGTCATATACAAGTCTGTTCAAACAATATCCCAAAAATGTGTGAAACAGGCAGAGGAACGACCGCCATTCATTCCTCCTGTCGGGCGCGCTTGACCGGCGTTCCCCCTGCTGCTTTACGCAGGGCTGTCAGGTGTTTCTTGAGGCGATAACATTTCCTTTCATCCAGGAGGTCCAGACCAACCTGCCTTCTTAGCACATCAACAGACTTAATGAATTTATCAGTGTCACTGAAGTAGTCGGTGACCCTAATGGCTTTGTTATAGGTTTCATCCAGAAAAGCATTGATTTCGTCCAGTGAGTACAAACTCATGTTTGTACTGCATTTTGCCTCAATAGACCCAGTATTAGACACAGCGTCGTTATCAGATTCCATTTCCTCGGCAGCACAACTCAGCTGACTGCTTGGTTCTCCCGGGCCAGTGGATTCATCATGGGCTACATTTTCCTGGACGCCACCCTCAGCAGCTGACTGTCACTGTTCCATCCCCCGCTGTGTAACGGTAGCAGCCGCCGGAAGCACAGCCGCTGATGTCACACAGCGAGATTCTGACGCGCCATCAGGTCGGTGCTCTGTCCCCTCCTCCGAAGCGGCAGCAGCTGGCAGAGGCACAGCCGTTGACGTCACACAGCGAGATTCTGACGCACCATCAGGTCGGTGCTCTGTCCCCTCCTCCGAAGCGGTAGCAGCTGCCGGAGGCCCAGCTGTTGACGTCACACAGCGAGATGATTGTGACGCACCATCAGTGACCCTTGTGGCGCCATCGCCATCAATGCTCCCGGCCGCAAGCTGGGCCGCGGGCGGCACAGCCGGGCCGTCCACAGACACAGCGACAGGCTCCGGAGCAGGGGTAGCGGGAGCGGAGGCCGCGCCGCCGTCCGCAGCTGCGGCGTGAGCGGAGAGCTCGCCGCCGGCCCCATCTGCGGCCCCATCAGGGCCCTCCGCCCGCTGCCTGTGCGGACAAGCGAACTGTTTATGGCCCACGTCTCCACATTCAAAACACTTCATCTGTCCCGAGCTCGCATACACCATATAAGATCCGTCCCCGTGCTTGACCCTGAAGGAGACTTCCAGAGTCTGAGTGGGCGAGTCGAGAAACATGAACACCTGTCGCCTGAGTGATTTCACATGTTTGAACTTGGTGGCCTTGCATCCCAAAGGCAGAGTTGTAAACGGGCCCGCAAACTTCCCAAATCTGCAGAGCTCCGTTGCCAACTGCTCGTCAGTGATGAAAGGTGGAACACCTGAGATGGTGATTCTCGTTGATGGGACAGATAAGGGGGACACCTGTACATACGTTTCCCCGATAACCACACCGCTTACAATCAGGGTGTGGACATCATCTTCAGCTGCCAGAAACACAACCACAGCTCTATTCATTCGGGAAGCAAAGCAGACCGCGTCAGGGCCCACCTGCTCAGCCACAGCCTCCAGGACCTCCTCCACAGTAACAGCGCTGTCCGGGGGAACGATCCTCATCCCCTGGTGGATAGATGGAGGTGGCTTTCCCAAGGCCGCCATCCTCCACCCAAAAAAACAAAAACTGGAAAAGCAGCCAGCAGTAGAAATCCGAAAAAAAGTCCAGAGAGAGAGAGAGAGAGAGAGAGAGAGAGATTTGATTTTCAACACACCTTTATTGTCACAAATTCAACAGAAAAACACAACTAAAACAACTAAAAGAAGCAATGGAAAAGAAAAATGTCTCACTGACAAGAAATCAAAGACACAAGTAACCAAACAAGGAAAACTAAAACAAAAAACTTGCTTCTTACATCAGGATTATACCATAGGTAATTTTCCCCTCCTTAACACAACACAGGATGTGCTTAAAGCACCACATAGCCTCAAAGGTTTCAACATTCTGCATCAGATGATAGTAATTGTAATCAATCACTATTCGAGCCTTAATCATGCCAACCAGTATGTCTTTTACATTACAATCCAGCAGTTGTTCAATTTTTCTTTTCCTACTAACATAAATAGCCATTTTAGCCTGACCCAGGATGAAATTTAAGAGTTCACTCTTTTTCTTAGTCCTCAGTCTATATGGAAAGCCCAAGATAAAAATCTGCTGGGAAAAGACTTCTCCAAACAGATAAAACAGTTTCCCCAAAAAAACAAACAACGATTGCAGTCTGTTACAGTCCAGAAAACAATGGAACACAGTTTCTTTCTGAGGACAAAATGGACAAACCTCAACAACATTTGGGTTTAAAAGAGAGATAAAAGCATTTACAGCCACAGCACCATGTAAAACTCGCCATTGTAGGTCTCCAACCTTCTTAGTTAATGGTGGTTTATAGAGTGCTCTCCAGGCAGGCCTCACCTCTGGACCCAGACCCAAGTGTTTCCTCCATGGTGTATCAGCTCGACCTTTTAACTTATTCACATTTAGAATTTTCACCAAAAGTCCATACATTTTTTACCAGGAGAGTCACAAATGTTAATGTGCTCAGAGTTTAAAAACACACCAGTGCCATCTTTAAAATCAGGAGATAAAATACTAAAAGGAAAAGGTTCATCAGCAGTTTGTACAGAGTTTTCGCAGTGTAAAACAATAGCAGAGTGTTCTTCTGCAAACAGGCAGTCTCTCCAATCTTTCAACAAGTTCATTATAACTCTGACTGAAGAGACGCCAAGAGCCGAGCACAGGGCAACAGCATTGTCCAAGTTAGGACCACATAAATTTACCAAGTGTCCCAGCGTTGTGACCTTTGCAAAAATAAACTTTTTTAAAACAGAAGGTCCTAAAACATTGCCCACATCAAAACGGGTCCCGAACACAAGTGGTTCCTTTAAAAGCCAGAAAGGCGGCAAGGAAGCCTGGGGAGAGTTCTTTTTAAAAAGTCCCCAGATTTTAAAAGCACTTTGGTAAAACTGGGGAAGTTCTGGGAGTTTTTGGCCCCTTAAATCCATTAAAAGCAGCGACTCCTCTAGTCCAAGCCCTCCACAGCGAGCCAGGACAGCCCTGGCAATAGGTCTCCACACAAGGTCAAGGGGGCCACTCAGCAGTCGCTGAATGAACTGCAGGCGAAAGACAGCCCCTCTGCTGGCCAGATGGATGAGCCCTTGACCACCTTCTTCCCTCGGTAAAAACAGGATACTCTGTGGAACCCAGTGAAGACGGTCCCAGAAAAAGTCCACGACTATAGATTGCACTCTGGCCAGCAAATTGGGTGGAGGGTCCAGACAAGACAGTCGATGCCACAGCATTGAAGCAATCAAGTTGTTGATAATTAAAACACGACCTCTGAAGGACAAGTTTGGCAGAATCCATTTCCATTTTTTTAGTCTTCCTTCAGTTTTTTCTAAAAAACACTCCCAATTTTTCTCAGTAAAAGTCTGATTTCCTAAAAACACACCAAGATATTTAAAACCACCTTGTGTCCACGAGAGGCCACCAGGTAGGGCAATTTTTTGTGGTCTCCCCCCCACCACAACAGCTTCACTCTTACCCCAATTCACTCTCGCTGAGGAGCACTCACCAAAAAGATTGACAGTTCTTAAAAGGTAGTCTACATCATTTTGATTTCTTGTAAAAACAACAACGTCATCAGCATATGCAGACACTTTAAAAACAGAGTCAGAGTTGGGGACTTTAAAACCAGTGAGGCCTTGCCTTAGTTTACAAAGGAGGGGCTCGATGGCAAGAGAGTACAGCATACCTGAGAGGGGGCAGCCCTGTCGGACACCCCTCTCAACTTTGAAAGGAGCACTCAAACCACCATTAATCTTAAGAATACTCTCAATGTCTCTATACAAAGCCTGGATCTTTGCGATGAACCCTGAGCTGAAACCAAAGGCCTCTAATGTCTGCCAAAGGTATGAATGTTCAACTCGGTCAAACGCCTTTTCTTGGTCTATTGAAATAAGACCAAGTTCCTTGACCAATGAGCTGGAGAGGTCCAAAACATCACGAATTAAAAAAATGTTGTCTGTAACCAACCTACCAGGTACACAGTAGGTCTGGTCTACATGTATGACCTGCTCCATCGCCTTCCTCAGTCTGGTAGCCAACACTTTGGAGAGAATTTTGTAGTCAGTACAGAGGAGGGCCACCGGACGCCAGTTTTTAATGTCTTTTAAGTCGCCTTTCTTGGGAAGGAGGGTGAGGACTGCTCTCCTACAACTTAGGGGCAGGTGACCCTTCCGCAGACTGTCAGACAGTACTTCCAGCAAGTCCTCACAGATCTCAGAACAGAACGCCTTGTAGAACTCCGCTGGTAGACCATCTATCCCTGGGGCTTTTCCACACTGAAGAGACTGGACAGCTACTGCTAGTTCCTACAGAGTGATCCCACTCTCCAGCTCCGCATTCATGCTAGCCATCACTTTTGGCAAGTCTGTCAAAAAATGACTCAGCACATGTGGATTCTCAACAAATTCTTTCTTAAAAAGTTCTTTGTAGAAAGCAGCTGCAAAGCGACGGATCTCCGCAGACTCATGGATTAGCCACCCGTCCTCGGAGCTAAGAGAGTGGATCATTCTCCTCTGACCATTCTTCCTCTCCAAACCAAAGAAAAAATGAGATGGAGCGTCCATTAGTGCGATGTTCTGGAACCTACTGCGTACCACAGCGCCCCTGGCAGCCACACCTAGTAGGTCAGTTAAAACAGACTTTTTGCCATTGAGGGCCTCAAAATGCCCTCTTTCTCCTGTGGAGCCTGCCAAAGACTGCAGCTCCACTACTTCTCTCTCCAGGTCCCTGACAGACCTGGCCAAGTCTCCAGAGACATTGCGAGTATACTGTAGGAACAGATTCTTTATTTGGCTCTTCCCTACATCCCACCACTGCTGCAAAGAACTAAAACTTGATTTTGTTAATTTAAAATTACTCCAAAAAAACATAAAAGCAGTTTTAAAACTGTTATCCGATAAAAGTGATGTGTTAAAATGCCAGTATGCACTACTGCACTTTATATTCTTGATAAAAACACAACACTGAACCAGAGAGTGATCTGTAAAGCCAACAGGGACTATAAAAGCACTTTTAAAAATGCTAAAATGGTGCTTAAAACTGTAAACCCTATCCAGTCTAGCTAAGGACAGAATATCGTCCTTTCTATGGCTCTACGTGTACTGTCTAGCCTTGCCATGAAAATCCCTCCACACATCACACAGATCATGAGCTTCTATGAGACCTTTTAAACTTTTCTTGGATGCAGCAAGTGGCTCTGGGTGATTCCTATCCATAAGAGGATTTTCTGTGCAATTAAAATCACCACCCACAAATAAAAAGTCATCATTACTGCAATTTTTAATTGTGTCATCTAAAATATTTAAAAAGGCCAATCTTTCTGTGCCTACTGTTGGAGCATACACATTTATAAAAACAACTTTCACATTCTCAAAAACAGCTCGAACTTTTAAAATGTGACCTGCAATTACCTCATCAATGTCATAAGAAAGTGGAATAAAATCTCGAGAAAATAAAATACCCACTCCACCACTACTGCTGCTTTTATGACTAAGAATAATTTCCCCTCGAAATTCCCTCCTCCAGTCAGCAGCATTGTCCTCAGAACTATGAGTCTCCTGAACAAACAGAACATTAATTTTCTTGTATTCTGCAAGAGTAAAAACACACGCTTGCTTGGACATTTCTCTTGCTCCATTGATGTTGAGTGTGCCAAAATTAAAACTGCACATGCATATAAAAGGGTAAAACCAACACAAAAACAGAAAAGAAAGAATGAGCGATAAAAGACTAATCATCCTGGGCAATTTGGTTCTTAACTTTTAGCACAAGCTTTTTTAGTCTGTAGACCTCCTGATCAGTAAAACTTTCCTGCTCAAGCTCTCCCCTATTTTTCATGTAGGCCCGAGCAGAGTCAACAAAACGTTTTAGATCGGGGAAGAAGCTTTCAACTTTAACCATTCTGGATCCCTTAGTGTCCTGCAAAAACTTCTGTATTTTTGTGAAGGGGTAACCGCCTCCACTGGCCCCATCATCACTGCTTTCACCATCACTCTCTATCTCAGACCCAGCATAAGAATCTGGCTGAGATAGAGAAACCTCAGAACTGTCTTTGACAACCCTTTTCACTTTGCTCCTCTGCTGTTTGGTTTCCAAATTCTTCCGCTTGATTGAGATTTTACATAATTCTTCATCTATTTCAATGTCATCCTCGTCCTCCAACACTGACTCAGCCACCCTGGTAGCTGTCTCTTCCTGCTTCTCGCGCACCCTGTGCTGTGGTTTTATATCCATTTTTCTAGTCCCACCATCTACCTGGGCCTCATTTGGCTCATCTGTCTGACCCTCAGCGTGATCCCTCTCGGTAATCTCACCCTTGTCCGCAATGTTGGTCTGTGCAGCAGCCCTGCGATGTGCTTTAACTTTTGCTGCAGTTTCATTTATGATCGACAGGCCGGCTGCGGAGGGCGGCAAAGCCGCGCCGCCGCCAGACGGTCCCGCGGCCTCGGCCGAAGCGCCCGATGGCGCGGCAGCGCCACCAGCCTCGGAGAGCGGCAAAGCCACTCCGCCGCCAGACGGCCCCGAGGCCGCATTAGCGGCCTCCCCCGAGTGATCACCCCCCACTCCCTGAGGGCATGATCGAATCAAATGTCCCTCCATTCCGCAGCCGAAACACTTCATATTATCGGAGGTGACGTGGATGGTGTAATCAAAGCCGTCAATCCGGTATTTAAATATGAGGTTGAGGCTTTCCTTGCTATTCTTTAAAATCATGAGCACCTGTCGCCTAAAAGACATGACATGTTTTAAACGCGGGGACTTACAACCGAGAGGGATGTGCTTAATCGGGGACAAAAGCTGCCCGTGTATCGACAGCTCCTTCTCCAACAGCTCATTCTTTAAATGAGCTGTTGAGTCTTTGAGATCGTAATTCTCTTCGCAGGATTCACCAGAGACAGAACAGGAACCAGTGTGTCTTTAATCACAACCCCGCTCTCCACTACCTGGTTAACTTTTTCAACAGTATCAAGGAAAATCACCACGGCACTATTCATTCTCGAAGCTGATCTAATGCTTTCATAACCGACCAGCTCCCCCACAGCCAGACTACACTCCTCCACTGAGCAGCTGACAGCCGGTGTCAGTTTGACAGCATGCCGGCGTGTCAGCTTCTCAAACCCGGAGCCTCGCTCCAAAACCATGCTGACCAGCAGAGCTGGCAGCAGAAACCCCCCTCCCAAAACGCCTACCCCACCCCAGCTACAGAAAACAACAAAAATTAAGATTATTTAACAAAAAAACACTTTAAACACAAAAAGATAGAGAAAAGTTTGAAATAATTCACTCACGCTGTCACACGCTCTCAGCTCGCACTCACGACCACACCCACTCAGAGAGAGAGAGAGAGAGAGAGAGAGAGAGAGAGAGAGAGAGAGAGAGAGAGGGAGCTAGAGAGTACACAACAGTGCAAATACAAAGTGAGAACTAAAATCACCACAAATAAAGACTGAGGGATAAATACAAGCAAAGACCAAATACATAATAAGATTGCTAAACAGGGGAATGAGTAGAACTAAGAAATAATACAAGATATATGAAAACCAACTAAGAACTCAAAAACACAACAAATTTACAAATATGGAAATAGACCATGAGACTGAGCACAGCAGAATCCCCTGTGCTTAGATCATGACAGAGTCCCCCTCTCAATGGGTGGATTCCAGACACTCAGGGTAACATCAAAAAAGACCCCCCCCCCCCAAAAAAAAAAGGAGTAGAACAATAAACCACCCCGGGCGGGTAGTGGGGGGAACAGGCTAAGAGGGAGCAAAAACAAAAACCCCGCTCAGGACCCACACCCAAGCAGAACCAGGCACCTAGGCCCCCTGGACCAGAGAGCTGGACAGTTCAGGCGGTCAGCTAAAGTCCCAGACCTGGCCGATGGCACAATGGAAAGAGTTGGGTGGCCTACCAGAGAACATGGGCCACCCAACCCAGCGGTACAGTCTGTCAGGTGGTCTGCCAGAGTTCTTTAACCACCTGAACAGAAAGGGTGGTCCAGGGTGCTGCTGCCCAATGGGAAAACCCAGTGATGAGGAGGATGGAGGAGTAGGGGGAACCACGACGGCGTCAGGCAGAGGAGGGGGAACCACGATGGCATCAGGCAGAAGAAAGAGAACTCCACCGCTTTCGGACTGCCCTGTAGCACCCTCAGTGGCCCCGGACTGGGACATAGCAGTATCCATGGTGGCTCCGGGCTGGAGTAGAGCAGCACCCATGTTGGCTCCAAGCTGGAGCAAGGCTGCACCCGTGCATGCTCCGGGCTGGAGCAAAGCTGTACCCAAAGTGGACCCAGACTGGGCCAAAGCTGCACCCGTGGCGGACCTGGACTGGGCCAGAGCTGCACCCACCGTGGCCCCTGGGCTGGAGCATAACGACCCTGGTGGACTCAAGCTGGAGCGCAGCACCCACATTGGTTTAAGGCTGGGGCGCAGCACCCATGACGGCCCCCGACTGGGACACAACACCCACGGAGTCCTGGACTGAGGACGAGCTCCACCCACGGAGGTCCCAGGCTGGGACGGTGCACCCGTGATGACCTTGGCTGACGGGGAAGCAGCACCCTCGGAGGTCCTGGTCTGGAATGGAGCACCCGCGATGACATCAGCCGAAGGAGAAGCTACACCCACTGTGGTCTCCAGCAGCAAGGCTGGACCCACGGAGACCTCTGGCAAAGTTGGAATATCCTCGGTGACCCTGGGGAAAGACTCCAACAGTAAAGGCAGAGAAACAGGGTCAGGGCCACCAGTGGCAGTGGAGCCTGGTGAAGTGAGCTCAGGTGCAGCTCATGGTTGCACTTTGCTCCCCCAACAACAGTCAGGCAAGATCTCTCCAAAACTGAGACAGTGAAAGCAAAGAAGAGCACTTGCCTGAGCTCAAGCTTCACCGCTGTCCAGGACTCCGTTGATCCAGGAAACAACGTCTCGGGCCTGGCCCTCTGGAGGTCTAGCTTTGGCTCTGCTGTGGTGGCCTCTACAGCAGGCATGGTGGTGGATGCAACCCCAAGACCCCCAAGAGAAATGGCCCACGCAGGTGGCTCGCGCGATGTGGACACAGGAGGTTGGCTCACTGCTAGCACTGGATCCTGCACTGCTGAGGTCAGTGGACATTCCATCATTGGTGCAGGATTCAGCTCGGTCACAGCACTCTCCCTCCATCCAGTCCATGGCTGCGGGGCTGGAATCAGGTCCTCCAGGGCCGCAGGCTCCTCCAGTGTCTGGCAGATCAATCCTGGGGCCGGCGGACACTCAAGGAGGAAAAGAGGAGACAGGGAGAGAGCGGGTGAACTGTTTAGAGCTGCAGCAGGCAGTGAGGACTCAGAGGACTGCCTAATCAGAGCCTCATCATCGGGAATCAGGCAAGATAACTCATTTTTAAGTGAGTGAGAGTGAAAAACACTTGCCTGAGTTCCAGGGGTGCAATGTCTTCTGCTGCAGCTGGTTGGAAATCAGCCCTTTCTGTGACTTCAGTGGATGTGGGCCCCTCAGAGGAACATGGAGGAGCCGCCCCTGCAGACACGGTGATGGGCGGAGCCGGGGAAGAAATGACCAGACCCTAAGCAGCGGGAGGAAATGTCGAGGAGATGGGAGTCGCAGCAGCAAAGGAAGAAGGGGAGGCTTACTGGACAGCCGGCGAAGGAGAAGTAGAAGAAGGAACTGCTGCGGGGATTGTCTGACTCAGCGCAGGGAGAACTGCTGCCTGAGAAGTGGAGGTGTTCATCCCGTGGTCCGAAATTGAATGGCGGTGTCTACGAACCTGTGGAGCGGAGGCAGGAGTGGGCGAACAGGGGAAGAAGAAGGACGTCTGCCATGGAGAGTGCCTCTGCGTTGGCTTTGGTCCCACTGGAGGTGGCCCCATCGTCAGCCCAGGGAATAACCACTGAAGCGAGGAGACTGTGGACAACAGTTCCTCAAATTGGGGATATCTCCTCAAACCAGGATGTGCCTCCACAATCTCTACCACTCCATTTACACTTTCCTAGATCTTAGGCCCACGGGAGGCAAGAGTTTCATCCACAAAGCTCTGGATGAATTTGGTGGCTCATTCCTCCTCCGGGCTCGGAGACTCAGCTGCCGATCTTCCTTTGTTTGCTGAAGGCTGACATGCTGGGGACATGTTAACGGCTCCGAACAACAGGGTGAGTGAAAACAAAAAAACACAAACTACAGCAGCTGGGTCTTAAACCGGTCGGAGTCTACTGTCATGAATTGCCCCTCGGGGCAGAAACGAAGACCCAACTGAATTGCAGTTTGTGATATTTAATAAGAAAAAAACACAAAGTTCAAACAGTGCACAGAAATAAAATTTACAATTTGAGAAGAATGGGTAGTTGGTGAGATAGCACAGGGATACGCATCAGGACAGGGAAAGGGTCCTGATGGGAGTAGGTAGATGAGACTCGGACAATGAGTGACAGAGACGACGGTCTTAAAAAGATGCATGCAATCAATGCACATGAATAATGGCAGGTGTGCATCACATGAGCAGGCAGGAGGTGACAGTGATTACCATTGAGATCAGCTGTGAGTAATAAGAGGGGGGAAGATGGGACTGACAGCTTGACAGGAACACCGCCCACTACAGAGCAAAACCCAGAAGTGCCCCTGACAGCTGCAGCCCCGGAGAGAGAGAGCCAGAGAGAGAGAACACAACAGTGCAATTACAAAGCGAGATCTAAAATGACGACAAATAAAGACTGGGGGATAAATACAAGCAAAGACCAAATAAATAACAAGACTGTGATGAACATAAACAGGGGAATGAGTAGAACTAAGAAACAATTCAAGATATATGAAAACCAACCGAGGATAAAATGACAGGAAACTAAGAACTCAAAAATACAACAAATATACAAATATGGAAAAAGACCACGAGACTGAGCATGTCGGAATCCCCCATGTTCAGATCATGACATTATGGTCATGAGCTTTGGGTAATGACCGAAAGAACAACATCGCGGATACAAGCGGCTGAAATGAGATTTCTTTGTAGGATTGCTGGATTCACCCTTAGAGATAGGATGAGGAATTCTGTCATCTGGGAGAGGCTCAATGTAGAACCTCTGCTCCTCCACATTGAAAGGAGCCAGTTGAGGTGGTTTGGGCATCTGATCAGGATGCCACCTGGACGCTTCCCACTTGAGGTGTTTTGGGCACGTCCCACTAGAAGGAGACCCCGGGGCAGACCCAGGACTCCCTGGAGAGACTACATCTCCCAGTTGGTCTGGGAAGGCCTTGGTATCCTCTCTGAAGAGCTGAAGCAGATGGCTGGGGAGAGGGAAGTCTGAGCTTCTCTGTTTGAACTGCTGCCTCCACGACCCAGACCTTTGGAAAAGTGGTAGAAGATGGATGGAAATCATAAAAAGTTATATAAAAGTCCACTTATTTGAAAAAAGTTCAGAATTCACGAAAAAAAATCTAATTTATGAGAAAAAGTCACACACTTGTGAGAGTAAAGTTGTTAAGCACTACTCAAGTAACTTTTTGTAGACACTTCCTTTGTTTTAGATAATCTGGTGACTACTCATACAGGTAATTAATTTACTTCGGTAAAGCTACTTGTATTTGAGTACAATTTCTGGCTGCTCTACCAATCGCTGAAGAACTGTCATTCCTTTGTTTAAATTTAATCAAATTAAACTATTCAGCAGCTCTTAAACAGGCTCAGGACCAACTTGTTTGTGTATGAGGGGATGTATTGTCATGACTTAACAAGGTGAAGACCAAATTGCAGAACACAACCACACAGAGACAAGAGTTTAAACAACTGAATGGCTTTATTGAACTATATACAATACTGCAGCTTATCCCACAGAGCAGGGAGCTTCACCCCTGTAGGGTGGAGAGAAAGGAGATGGGTAAATGACTGGAGTTGAATTGTGGCAAGTGTTGTTTCAGTATATTTCAGGTGAGTCTATCCAAGAGGCAGCATGTGGACCTGGTGTGAAAGTTCATTATTTCAAAGGTTTGGTGAGTCTAAGTCCTTACTCGGGTTTTCCCAGGGAGGTTTGGATCCGTCTGGGGGTTTCAAACTGGTGGGGTGTGGGTAGAACATGGTCCTGGGGTAAGGAGTGTTGGTTTTGATGTTTTGGGGTGTTTGGGTTCCTTACTTGGGTTTTTCCAGAGGAGAGTGAGTCCAAGTGAAGTTGTCTAGCGAGAGGGAGGTGAGATGGCCAGGAGTGGGCAGGTTACTTGATGAGCACACAGGAGCCGGTTGATTTGGTGGCAGGGTTGTCAGCAAGTAGGGGCTGAACTGGGAGACAAGGAGTAGAGGTTGGTTGAGCGGGAATCAGAAAATGTTATGAATCCTCGTGCGCCATTACGCAGCACACCGAGGAAGGAATGAAAAACCCACATGCAAGAGTAGTTTTGTGTATTTAATTAAACATAAATCTCAAAACCATAAATCCAGCAAACAGTCATGATCACACAGAACGTTGGACTGATTGGTTTAAGGTCACCAGACATACAGGGACGCCTCCTGGATGCTCTACTGCCCGGGGAAGGGAATGCCTAGCGCCGCAGAGCTGCTGTCAGCACAGGGTGAAAGGCAAACATAGACTTACGGTGCAGGAGCGATCTGGGGCAGTCTGTGCAGTCCGGTGGATGAGGATGAGGCAGGCTGACAAAGTAACGTAGGGAATGGCGAATTGCATACACGGAGGTACACGCTGCCATGTATGAAGCTCATATGATACTCTGGCGGTCTCTCTCTACTCTCACAGCGTTTAAGTAGTTGTAATACTAATGAGGGAAGAGACTGCCAGTGTGAGGATGTGTAGGCTGGACATAATTGAAAACGTGTGCATGAGTGAGTATATGAGCCTGTGAATGAGAATGAATGAAGTGTGTGCGTGTATGTGTGTGAAACACCCATAATGCGGATCAGCTGGTGATACTGACAGGAGGAGGGGGTGTCCCTGAGCTGTCAGGGAGCGAGGACCCAAAGGACTCCCTGAAGCGCCTGATGGAAAATAAATTGGAAAGCGGGCCAAAATAACCATGGGTCAGAACTGGGTTTGGGACCACCAAACCCAGGTTCATGAGCGGGTGGCTGCATCCGGCTCTCCTTGCCAAGAGCCAGAGAAGGTTGCTGTAATTTAGAAGCGAGAGAAACAAACGAGAGCACTTGCCTGGGCTCGAGCTCCACTGCCGTCCAGGACTCTATCGATCCCAATGGCGACACAGCCCCAACCTCGAGGCGGTCTGGCTCGGGTTTCTCCTCCACTGCGACAACCTCAGTAGCTGGTCTGGTGGTGGTGGCAGTCCAGGTGCCCCGCAGACAAGGACTCCAATGCTGGAGACTGATCCAACGGGGAAGCAGGGGGCTCACTCCGTGCTGGCACTGGTCTGAACTCCTCCAGGGCCACAGGCTGCTCCATCATCCAGCGGCTAAATTCAGAGGCTGGCGGACACTCAGGGAAAAATGGGAGAGACACGGAGAGAGCAGGAACAGATTCAATCTTTGCAGCTGGAGGAGAGGACCCAGCAGACTGCTAAGACTAGACCTCCCCCTCGGGAGACAGACAAGGCTTATCGTGATTAGATGGAGACAAAAGACAAAACACTTGCCTGTCCTCCCGGTCTCTGATGTCCACAGCTGCAGATGGGAGCCAACCGTCTCTCTCCATGCCCAAATTGGATTCGGGCCCCCTCGTGGAGAGTGGAGAAGTCGTCTCAATGGTGACGGAGGTGGATGAGACGGGCGGCAGATCAGCTGAACTCTTATGGCGGGCCCCCCGGGAAAGGCAGCGACGAGAGGAGACAGGCGGCGGAAGCTCCACTCTCCCCGGTGACAGCCTCTCCTGCATATGGGACTCATCTCCCAGCATAGACAATGTACGGGAGAAACAGGTGAAACACGATCATCAGCTGACAGTTCATCAGGAATCATGCGGGCAGTTTCAGGTGACAATAAAGGAGACTGGATAAGCACTTGCCTGAATTCCTGAGAAGTGATGACATTAGCTGTAGTCTTGGGGTCAGGGAGGTGTGGAGACTCCATGGGTTGAGCACGCTTCTCCTCGGGCTGCGGCTCCCCTTCCCTCGGGGAAAATTCCTCCAATCTCCTGGCCATCTCCAGGATGAGCCACGGCTTCACCTTCAAGATGAGGTCCGTCTCCGCCTGAAGAGCCAGTCTGTGTTCCTCCAGCTCCTCCGGGGACGGAGCGGGACACAGCTCGGGATGAGGAGGCAGGTCTGTCGTCGGTGAGGCTGGAAGCTTCCTCCAGCGGGAGTTCTTCCTCTTCTTCATGGATGGCTTGGCCACCAGATAATCCGGGATACGAAGTGTCACGCTGGGCAGCAAGTCACCCGTGCTGAGAAGCTTCGTATTATCCGAGGAAGAAAGCGGAGTGGCTGCGAGGGGCTCGAACGCTGGGAGATCCTCATCCGACCCCTTGCATGGCACAGCGAAGATGTCCCGGAGAATCTCTATCGCCTCGGGATGATTCCAGAGGCTGTCTCTCTCCATTACCCTCATCGCTGTGTCCTGAGCCTGTCGAACGGCCAGGGAGGAACAGGGCTTCTGTGTCCACGAAAAAATTTCCTCCAAGAGGCACAGCGAGCGCAACTCCCTCTCCAGCTCCCTCTCCATCTGAACCACCATGTTGATACTCAGGAGAAAAGGGGGGAAAAGGTGAAAAGAAAAAGAAAAAAAACGCATGTCTACTCCGCTGGGTTTTTTCTTGCTGGCTGGCCGGATCGTTCTGTTATGAGCCCTTGTGCACCCTTACGGAGCGCACCGAGGAAGGAATGAAAAACCCACGTGCAGGAGTAGTTTTGTGTGTTTTTTTAACATAAACCCCAAAACCATAAGTCCAGCAAACAGTCATGATCACACAGAACGTTGGATTGATTGGTTTAAGGCCACCAGACATACATGCACGCCTCCTGGATGCTCTACTGCCTGGGGAAGGGAATGCCTAGTGCCGCAGAGCTGCTGTCGGCACAGGGTGAAAGGCAAACATAGACTTACGGTGCAGGAGCGATCCGGGGCAGTCCGTGCAGTTCGGTGGATGAGGATGAGGTAGGCTGACAGAGTAACGTAGGGAATGGCGAATTGTATACACAGAGGTACAGTACATGCTGCCGTGTATGAAGCTCATATGATGCTCCAGCGGTCTCTCTCTACTCTCACAGTGTTTAAGTAGTTGTAATACTAATGAGGGAAGAGACCGCTGGTGTGAAGATGCGTAGGCTGGACATAATTGAAAACGTGTGCATGAGTGAGTGTATGAGTGTGTGAATGAGAATGAATGAAGTGTGTGCGTGTACCTGTGTGAAACACCCATAATGCGGATCAGCTGGTGATACTGACAGGAGGAGGGGGCGTGCCCAAGCTGTCAGGGAGCGAGGACCCAAAGGACTCCCTGATGCGCCTGATGGAAAATAAATAGGAAAGCGGGCCAAAATAACCACGGGTCAGAACTGGGTTTGGGACCACCAAACCCAGGTTCATGACAGAAAATTGAGGCAAGGTTCTGCTTACCATACTGGAGGTCATGAGGAGAGGGTTTACCAAAATGATAGTCCCACAGAAATAAGCTCTCTGACTGAGGCATAAATAGCCATGAACAGGTGATCATCTGCAGGTGAGCGTGATCACCAAGCTGCTGCAAATTAATCTCCGAGCTCCTGATGAGAGATGTTATGCAACTAGACAAAAAGCAACACTAGGCAAGCTAGTGCAGCTCTCATCCAGACCCATGACACATATAGTGAGTAGGCATTGATGTCATTGCCGCTTGCATTCCCGGCCGTTGTTGCCATCATCATGGTCTGGCTTCTTTGTTTACCTGTAGTCTAAGCATCTGCTAAAGTGAACAGATATACGTGCAATGGAACGGCACAAAGAGAAAGTTAAAATTCCTTATTCAGAGAAGCTGAATTAGGAAGCAAAGGAGCACTACCTCTAAAAAATTCAAGAAGTAAACGGGATCAATCAATATGACCACAAGAAATGGACCGGGATTCTCGACCAACTGCCTCGAGTCACGCTATCAGATGTGTTTACCTACCTGGTTTTGTGGGGTGAGCGCATAAACCCATGAGCAATTTAAAAACTATGAATCATTAGAGGCTCATGTTCAGTTAACCAGTGGATGGTCCAGCTGCCTCAAAAATTCTGGGTGAATGGCCAGAAACCGTTGTTTAACACAAAGGTAAACAGTCATTGTTTCTACAAATGTCTAGTGCACCCAAAAATTATGTCTAACATATGAGTAACGCTCGTTGTGTCATGAGCAGAGCAGCACTGGAGGTTTCCGCCATGCTCAGTCTCATGGCTTTTTCTCTATATTTATATATTTGTTGTATTTTGTGCCTTTTGGTTTTTCTGTACTTCTTGTACCATTTTCTATTTTCCTGTTTGTCATGGTTTTGTTGCACTCTTATTTTGCATTAATTTGTATTTATTTCTGTTTGTTCTTGTTGATATTTTATTCTTTAAATCCCTTACTGTTGTGTTCTCCCTCTGGATTGACAGATGTCACTGGCGCTTTCCAAGTTTGCTCTTTGGGGGCGGTGTCCTGTCAGCTGTCAGCTCCGATCTCTCCCCTCTCATTGCTCCCAGCTAGTCCAGATTTTTAATCATTGTTTTCTCCTGCCCGCTCTGGTATCCAAAACTTGTGTCCTATTGTATTATGCCTTATTTAAGACCGCTGCTCTCTGTATTTCTCGCGGCAGTCTTGGCTAATGTCTGAACTCCCTGAAGTAAGTTTTAGGTTCTGTGCTTTCTCCTTGTACCGAGTTATTTCTCTCTGGCTTTTGAGTTATTTTGTGCACTTAATGTTTGTAATAAATTATGGCAAGCTCACAGTTCAGCTCGTGGGTCTTTCTCTCTGCCCTGAGGGGCAATTCATGACACTTTGAACCCATGCGTAGCTTGTTGAACAGGTTTCTAACTTACAGCTACCATATAATGGTGTACAGTGGGGCAAAAAAGTATTTAGTCAGCCACCAATTGTGCAAGTTCTCCCACTTAAAAGATGAGAGAGGTCTCCAATTTTCATCATAGGTATACCTCACCTATGAGAGACAAAATGAGAAAAAAAAAAATCCAGAAAATCACATTGAAGGATTTTTAATGAATTAATTGGTAAATTCCTCAGTAAAATAAGTATTTGGTCACCTACAAACAAGCAAGATTTCTGGCTCTCACAGACCTGTAAATTCTTCTTTAAGAGGCTCCTCTGTCCTCCACTCGTTACCTGTATTAATGGCACCTGTTTGAACTCGTTATCAGTATAAAAGACACCTGTCCACAACCTCAAACAGTCAGACTCCAAACTCCATTATGGCCAAGACCAAAGAGCTGTCAAAGGACACCAGAAACAAAATTGTAGACCTGCACCAGGCTGGGAAGACTGAATCTGCAATAGGTAAGCAGATTGGTGCGAAGAAATCAACTGTGGGAGCAATTATTAGAAAATGGAAGACATACAAGACCACTGATAATCTCCCTCGATCTGGGGCTCCACACAAGATCTCATCCCGTGGGGTCAAAATTATCACAAGAACGGTGAGCAAAAATCCCAGAACCACATGGGGGGACCTAGTGAATGACCTACAGAGAGCTGGGACCAAAGTAACAAAGGCTACATCAGAAACACACTACGCCGCCAGGGACTCAAATCCTGCAGTGCCAGATGTGTCCCCCTGCTTAAGCCAGTACATGTCCAGGCCCGTCTGAAGTTTGCTAGAGAGCATTTGGATGATCCAGAAGAGGATTGGGAGAATGTCATATGGTCAGATGAAACCAAAATAGAACTTTTTGGTAAAAACTCAACTTGTCGTGTTTAGAGGAGAAAGAACACCATACCTACTGTGAAGCATGGGGGTGGAAACATCATACTTTGGGGCTGTTTTTCTGCAAAGGGACCAGGACGACTGATCCGTGTAAAGGAAAGAATGAATGGGGCCATGTATCGTGAGATTTTGAATGAAAACCTCTTTCCATCAGCAAGGGCATTGAAGATGAAACGTGGTTGGGTCTTTCAGCATGACAATGATCCCAAACACACCACCCGGGCAACGAAGGAGTGGCTTCATAAGAAGCATTTCAAGGTTCTGGAGTGGCCTAGCCAGTCTCCAGATCTCAACCCCATAGAAAATCTTTGGAGGGAGTTGAAAGTCTGTGTTGCCCAGCGACAGCCCCAAAACATCACTGCTCTAGAGAAGATCTGCATGGAGGAATGGGCCAAAATACCAGCAACATTGTGTGAAAACCTTGTGAAAACTTACAGAAAACGTTTGACCTCTGTCATTGTCAACAAAGGGTATATAACAAAGTATTGAGATGAACTTTTGTTATTGACCAAATACTTATTTTACTGAGGAATTTACCAATTAATTCATTAAAAATCCTTCAATGTGATTTTCTGGATTTTTTTTTTCATTTTGTCTCTCATAGTTGAGGTATACCTATGATGAAAATTGGAGACCTCTCTCATCTTTTAAGTGGGAGAACTTGCACAATTGGTGGCTGACTAAATACTTTTTTACCCCACTGTATTTGCAGCGCTGGTTCACAGGAAAAACTCGTACAGAGCTCTGCTGCTGCCTGCAGCGTACACACACACACACACACACACACACACACATAGAGCTAAACACACATACTTGTACGTATAATGGGACCTGTCGGGGATGTGTCTGAGCATTTTCAAGCTACAGGATAAAGATTTTTTATCTTTGACTGCAGTGTGTAACATCAGCTGTCCAGTGTTGTTCTGATAAATATGCCAAAATGTCAGAACACCGGAGGAGGTCGATCGATCAGCTGATCGTGCTGGTGCACCAAAAAAATTTCCGGTATAATTAGCTGCTATAAACACATACTAAATCAGGACAGTGATGTTTTTATAGTCACCTTAAAGAGGAGAATCTGCTTAATTTAACAATACCAAACATTCTATGGACGTCAGTCCCCAGCTGACATTAAATCGATGCGTAATGAAGGCGACAAGTAATCACAACTTCAAGAAAAAATCAAAGAAAATCAGCAACACCAAAATGCTCCCATAAAAAAAAAAAAAAAAAACACTGCTCCGGATTAGCAAGAGAAATTTGGAATAGCAGAGGTGATGTGGGGAAATTATTTGATTTTGCCCTGTGTGTATTTACACATTTTTGAGAGACTACAGAGAGCCTGGCTGAGGTGCAGCCAAAGGCATGTCGCGCGAGACAGCTACTCTGAAGAGGGGACGTCTTTCTGCACTTCTAAATATTTTTTAAATCACAACATACCTTCGTGAAAATGCCATGAACACACGACCCTGTGTGCAGGAATATTATCGGAGTTGATGTCTTTCCTTCTGACCACTGCAATCCATTCCATCCCATGCCTCTTTTTTAGCTTGGAGACCCAGTTCTTTCCACTTTTCTTCCAAGTTGGGAAGTTAAAAAAAAAGCGCACGCCGTTATCAATCTTTTTCCACGCCAATCGTGAGAGCAGTTGTTGTATTTGATAACCAGCAAAACTTTCCTATTCTAACATTGTGTGGTATTTGGAGGAATATAATGTGATTGAAACAACCACACTGGAAATAAATGTTTTCACTTTCATGTGTCATCCTGGATTTTGTGTAACATTTTATATGTATATTTACATTTCCTGTGTTTGTATGTCATATTCAGTGTTATTTTAATAAGGCTGTATGTCCACAGGGAAAGTAAAAATGCTCTCAACCTGTTTTCCTGATCGCCTTCATGCGCATATTTAAAAAAAGCACTCTGCCTGTTATCCTGGCAACCGCTTGACCTGTCACTCAAAGCGTGCCAGGCGTTTCACAGATTTTACTATGAAACGCTCCACTCACTGGAATAAATCACATCAAACTGGTAAGAAAATACACGTCCCTCCAAGCTTTGGCTGTAAAATATTGATCATGTTGTACTTTTAGGCTGATTCTGATCGGCTGGTGAGAGAAGCGTGCAGCTGATGAGTGCTGCAGCGCTCCGAAAGTTGAACTTTTTTCAGCTTTCAGTGCTATAACTGCTGACTGTTTTTGCACCGAGGGCACTGACCGCATTAAATGCCAAACTACATAGAAAATGAACAGAAAATAGTCCCCCAAAGCAGAAAAAAATGCATTTGATGGACACGCAGCCTAACTGCATTCGTTGCTCACTACTAGGCACAGACGAGCAGAACACTTTTCCCACAGTTCTTTGTGTTTTTTCCATCTGGTGATGTCACACTCTCATTCTTAATGCTGAAATTATGCCACTAAATTACACAAAACATTATATGTTATTGCTGAATGTGCCCTCAGGCATAAATGAGCTCTACTAAATATAGTCATACTGTTGGATTTTATTGAAATATTGAGGGTTTAGTTGTAAACCACATCATTAAATATGATTAGTAGGCCATCCACTGCATTATATAAAAGCTTATTATCAAACAATTCAGTGCCATTAACCTCATTCACTGTGTTTACACCTAGTATAACAGCATCCCTATTATTTTGTTGCCTGTTTTACAACCCTAAACTGGCATAAAATAAGAAAATAAACATTTTTGGACTAAAAAGTCAATTTCATTCTTTTTTTCAGACTGGCTTGAAATTGGAGAGCCTTGTTATATCACGAGTCAAATTTCAGTTTGAAATCTGCCAGAACAAATGGGTGGGGGGTGGCTGTGGGGAACCTTGCAAATTTCTCTCTGTCCATTGCACATTCTTCAGTATAGTCTCACTCAGACTCAAGGAGAAACACCACTGACCCATGCAGATCCTCTTCAGAACCTTGGAAGCGGCGTCTCAAGCTCAGTGCAAGAAAATATTTCTGGAATTGAATTTCTGAGGCATGCTGACACAGTCCATAAGAAGAGATAAAATGCTGAGGTGTTGTAACATTATTAAGGTGACCAGTCCGAAGTGTGCACTTGGTTTTTTTGGAACTTTTATGGACAAAGATAAAAAGAGATGTGCATTTCTGAATGGACATAAAGTAAAATTCCCTGATTCAGATGCCAATTAATGAAGCAACTCAAATATACATGAATAATTAAACACAACGTAAAGAGCCCTAAGAAATTGTAAGCATCACTGCAATATCATAAACTGCTGGACTTTTTTCTATGGTAATAAGAAATTACTTTAATATAACAGTGGGACAAATTAAGGATTTGCAATACAACTATACACAGTGGTATGAAAAAGTTTTTGCCCCTTCCTGATTTCTCATGTTTTTGAATGCTTGTCACACGTAAATGTTTCAGATCATCAAACAAATTTAAATATTAGACAAAGATAACACAAGTAAACACAAAACGCCATTTTTAAATGAAGGTGTTTATTATTAAGGGGAAATAAAATCCAAACCTACATGGCCCTGTGTGAAAAAGTGATTGCCCCTAAATCTAATAACTGGTTGGGCCACCCTTAGCAGCAACAACTGCAATCAAGCGTTTGCGATAACTGGCAATAAGTCTTTTACAGTGCTGTGGAGGATTTCTGTCCCACTCATCTTTGCAGAATTGTTGTAATTCAACTACATTGGAGGGTTTTCGAGCATGAACCGCCTTTTTAAGGTCATGCCACACCATCTCAATTGGATTCAGGTGAGGACTTTGATTAGACCACTCCAAAGTCTTCATTTAGTTTTTCTTAAGCCATTCAGAGCTGGACTTTCCAGTGTGTTTTGGACCACAATAGCCCTGCTGCAGAACCCAAGTTTGCTTCAGCTTGAGGTCACGAACAGATGGCTGGACATTCTCCTTCAGGATTTTTTGGTAGACAGCAGAATTCATGGTTCAGTTTACCACAGCAAGTCTTCCAGGTCTTGAAGCAGCAAAAAAGCCCCAGACCATCACACTGCCACCACCATATTTTAATGCTGGTATGATGTTCCTTTTCTGAAATGCTCTTACTTTTATGCCGGATGTAATGGGACACACACCTTCCATAAAGTTCAACTTTTGTCTCGTCAGTCCACAGGGTATTTTCCCAAAAGTCTTGGGGATCATCAAGATGTTTTCTGGCAAAACTGAGATGAGGCCTTATGTTCTTTTTGCTCAGCAGTGGTTTTTGTCTTGGAACTCTGCCATGCAGGCCATTTTTGCCCAGACTCTTTGTTATGGTGGAGCCATGAAGACTGACCTTAACTGAGGCAAGTGAAGCCTACAGTTCTTTGGATGTTGTTGTAGGGTCTTTTGTGACCTCTTGGATGAGTCGTTGCTGCGCTGTTGGGGTAATTTTGGTCAGCCGGCCACTCCTGGAAAGGTTCACCACTGTTCCATGTTTTTGCCATTTGTGGATAATGGCTCTCACTGTGGTTTGCTGGAGTCCCAAAGCTTTAGAAACGACTTTATAACATTTCCAGACTGATTGATCTCAATTATTTTGTTTCTCATTTGTTCCTGAATTTCTTTATATTGCAGCATGATGTCTAGTTTTTGAGGATGTTTTGGTCTACTTCACTTTGTCAGGCAGGTCCTATTTAAGTGATTTCTTGATTGAGAACAAGTGTGGCAGTAATCAGGCCTGGGTGTGGCTAGAGAAATTGAACTCAGTTTTCCAAAGATGTCATCAACCACAGTTAAGTTATGTTTTAACGGGGGGGGGGGGGGGGTCACTTTTTCACACAGGGCCATGTAGGTTTGGATTGTTTTTTTTACCCTTAATAATAAACACTTTCATTTAAAAACTGCATTTTATATTTACTTATGTTATCTTTGTTGAATATTTAATCATCAAATCTCATCAAACAAATGTTTGATCTGAAACATTTAAGTGTGACAAACATAAAAATGAGAAATCAGGAATGGGACAAATACTTTTTCACGCCACTGTATAATGTGATGTTTCAAGGGTTCACACAATAATGAAAGAGGATTTGGGACATAACAAGCAGGGTAGGTATAGGGCAGTGGCACACGACATGGCCTGGTTCCCCACAATGGAAGCATCCTGGGGCGGCGCGGTGGGCGGCGCGGTGGAGCAGTGGTTAGCACAGTGGCAGCACAGCAACTCACCCTTGGCCATGGGATCCCTAGTTCGATCCCAGCCCCTGACCAACAGTGATGTGTGTGGACTTTGCATGTTCTCCCAGTGTCTGCCTGGGTTTACTTCAGGACTTCTCCGGTTTCCTCCCACAAGCCAAAAACATGCAGGTTAGGTTAATTGGAGACTCTAAAAATGGCCCTAGGTGTGAATGTGTGTGCGAATGGTAAAGAGATAGCGCCATACCGTGGCTGTTTCATCCATCCAGGTGGATGCCCTCAATTTCCCCTCTGGGGATCAATAAAGTATACAAAATTAAAAAAAAAAATTAAAAATTTTTTAAAAATCCTCCTCACGCTGCTATTGTATTCTCGCCGGCCATGCAACTGTGGTCTGGTGCAGCTCCTCCTCATCCTTGCTTTCAGCCATGGCCTAGAAAGCTCTTTGCCTTGGCGATGAAACGTCAGCCGCGTGCTCCAGCATTGGCTCCGCCCACTCCACCTCTGCCACGGCTGTCTCCCAGCTGCTCATGGCGTAAATCCGGACATGTTCTTGGAGCTGGTCTGGGCAGAGCCCTCGAATGAAACTCTGCAGGGCGAGCTTCTTCACCCTCTCTAGCTCGAAGTCTGGGTAGCCACGCTGTGTCAGCGGCCGGACATCTGCTGCATAAGCCCCCAGGCTCTCTCAGTTGCATTGCCGGCAGCTGGCCAGCTCTTCCTGGGCATGGTCAGTGTGGGTCCCCCTCCCGAACCACCTCTGAAGTGCTCCCTGTAGCACTGGCCAGCTGTGACATTGCTCAGGCTGGAGATTGGACAGCGTGCAGAGAGCTCCACCCTCCAGAGCTAGTGTGACTTGCACTGAGCTGTCTCTTCAGGTGTCCAGCTATTGAGCATGGCGGCAAATTCAACCTGGACGAGGTAGTCGTCCAGCGAGGTTTCCTTTCCAAAGCAGGAAAGCTTGGCCGGTTGGCGGCTTGGTGGTACTGGGGTTGGGACAGTCGCCTCCATGCTGATCACTGCTCTCAGCTGCAGTGAGATCACTGGCTTGTAGTTTCTCCGCTGGTGCTCGCTATCCTGCCTTGAAAAAGGCAGGACACAGGATGTGCTTGTTCCATCTGGCCCACTTCCCCATTCTTTGTGGCGAACAGCTCTGGAGACTGGCGTGCCTGCTCTGCTGCCCATCTCCATCTGGGCGAAGAGCTGTTCAAGCTATTGAATCTCTGCCTTGATCCTCGCTTCCATCTCTCAAATATCCCACTTCTGACACCAGTGTGATGTTTCAAGGGTTCACACAATAGTGAGAGAGGATTTGGGACGTAACAGGCATTTATTTCTTCACTGGCAAATTACGCAGAACAGAGGGGAGGTCATCCACATGCACACTCACTTCATTCAGGCTGACATAAACACATAATCTGTCACACGCAAGGAAAACAACACTATCACAACCAGATTCATAACACAATTATAACACTACAACGATAGCACTCAGAATACAAGAATTATAACAGTCTTTGAATACCCTGCGGCACAAAGCATGCCAGGAGAATCCCCCACCCCTTATCATAGCCCCAACATTACCCTATGCTCAAAGGGGAGCATGTTAGCTGAAGATAACTGTTATTAAATCTGGAGAGATTCCAACTATTTTAGGGGGATAAATGGGAAGAGTGGCTGCAAGATCAGCAGAAAGACCAGGGAGAATTGGATGGGGGTGGGCTACAAAGCAGTTTTCATGGGCAGCCGTATCTATGGGTAAGCTAAAGAAACTTTAATGGTTTCCCCTATACAGTATGCACATGATGTGCAGAAGGGCATTAGCTAAGGTGCTGTTTGACATTTCAACTGGTGCAGAGAAACCTTGACTCCTTGGCCTGCCTGAACTCTGCAAAAAAAACTAAAATCTGAACAAGATGAAATACCTTCATCAAAGGTATGCTTTTGTTTTCTCTTGCTGTTTGTGGATTGGGAGGTTGGGGAGTTTTTGCTTTGTTTTTGCTGGGTGTGTTGGGGGGTATGGCGCTGGCCTGTGGGCTGTCCTTTGTAGGTTGGCAGGGAGGGTTCGTGGTATCATGGGAGGTGTCATTGTGGGGATTCACAGGGGTGTTTGTAATGAAGGGGATTCATTACAATGTACAGCGTGGTGACACAGCCAGCTGTTGACGTCATCACGCCGACATATATAAGGGAGAGTCAGCCATCTTAGGTGCTTATCCACTTGGGTCAGTACGGTACAGTTTGGTACGGGATGGGACGGTACAGTTCGGCCCGCTTTGTGTTTCCACTACACTAGGTCCCATTTGAAGTAGGTAGGAATATAGTTACAGGGAGACGGCGCAACCCTCTCCCTCCTGTTACGTAAAACCAGCGTAACTGGCGTAAAACAAGCGTAGCGTTATGCAAAACACAAGCTGGCAGGTTATGCAGCGTCTGCCTTCTCTGTCTTTTTTTGCCTGAATAAATGCAAAAAAGGAGAACAGAAAGCAAAGGCGGCGATACGACACACTCTGGAAAAGTACTGGAGCTTTTAGGAAACCATAGAGCAGTATAAAGGAGAAGCCATGAGGATATAAAGTACATCACATATCAAGGTAAGCTAATGATTGCTAATGCTACTTTGCTTTTAAGTCCACCATAAAACATTGTAATGTCGGCAAGCTATCGATATTAGGTACTAAAATATGTATTCTCTGTGTGTGTGTGTGTTTCAGATGGCTCTCTTGTGGCAAAAATATCATTTCAAACGGTCGGCGTGAACGTGCAACAGTGATGTGACCCCAACTTCACGAACGCAAAGTGGCTATAATGTCTGTAGAAATGTTTAGCTTTCTGTGCAACAAATTGCTCTGATCTGTGTCATAATCATGGAGAGACTGTTGAGACATCATGGAATTTATCTGCTCCAGCCAGTGGTGTCATGGCAAAACATGGATCAGGTGCCATATTGTAGTATATGAGCTGTTAAATATATATTTCAACAGGTAAACAGTACTGAGTTAGGCATAAGATATATTTAACAATTATGATGCATTTTAAGCCAAAACAAATGGATCTAGGATTCAAAGTAATTAAAATATGCAGTCACAAGGTTACATGGAGAAATACGTAGATTAACTGGAAATATATCGTATTGTGGTGGACACACATACTTTGTGACTCACATTTTAGATCAGAACAAAGGCAGAGCTTCCTTGGTGATTACAGGAAGCTGCAAGAGTGTTAGCTTTGGTATGCAAGGCTTGAGACTGTGGGGGTATAATAAAGGATTAAAGAGGGGATGCATTGTAGACAGTGGGGGTGATATTATGGAGAGAGGATGCATTGTTACTGTCCTTATGATGCAACGTGGTCTGTGATACCTGTGACTTGTGAACTGTAAGAGTCCTGGTTTTTTAAGGACGAGAGTTCCCTGTGTGGCTCTCTTTTCTGCTTTGAGATGTTGGAGATGTGAGTAAAGCTGACTTGAGAGAGAACTCTGCCTCGTCATTCTCACATTTCCACAGTATTGAGTATTGCTGACTACATGTAGATACTGTATAAATATACGTATATTCTCTGCATCAACAGTGAACTATACTTGTATTCATATAGTATTGCCCTGGGAATTTTGACAATAAACCTTTGTACTTTTGCAGATGTCTCTATTTTGTTTTACAGTCTTCACAAATTGTTTTGGTTAGGTACTTTTCTTAAAAATGAGCCATTATTTTCAAAGTCACTGATAAATGGTTCGTACTGTTGACTCTTTTCCCACCGGTGTCTTAACCTCTTGCGCTCCGTTGTTCTGCGGGCGGGCAAGTCTCTGCGTCCTAGGACGCACGAGGGCGCACAAGAGCGCACTCGTGTGCGCTCGGACGCATGACGCATGATATACTGATGATGGTGCAGATGGAGAAGGTGCTGGCCTCCAAGCGCCACTGGGAAAAAAAAGCTGCAGACACAGAACAGATTAGTTCATCTGATTGACCTGTCATTCGACTAATAAGAGCCTTGAATTGGGTTTCTGAAACCATGAAGAGCCAATGAATGAAAATCTAGCCAGAAGGACCCGCCTCCCAACGGCTGCGAGCCAATTGAAGCACAGAAGTTCGCTGAGCTGTTGTCTAAAGCTGGGTGAAGAGAGACTTTCAGCAGCCACAGGCAGTGGTTTATTTATTTATTTTATTTAATTCCAGCAGAGTGTTTAGGATTCTCTTCCGTCATCATTGACCGACGACGAAGGTCGTAAATCATTCACCAAAACCGCAATAATGGAATTATATTTTGATCGGGATCCACGAGCGTCGCAGCGTCGCATTCGTCTGACAATGGGGAAGAGAAGTTCGCCAGGACTCTGCTGCTGTGAAGAGGTAAGGTGTTATAAGCTAAATTATTATTTCTCCCTGAAAACTGTAATCCAAAAATGACTTTTGATCGATCGGTAAATTACAACTGTACGGCGCACGCACTTCGTACTTCGTGCGCCGCGATAAATGGTTCATTTGCCATGTTCGGACCGTGAACGCCCCCCCCCCCCCCGCTGCAGAAGAGGAGCGGGGGGGGGCGTTCACAGTCCGAACGCCCCCGGTCCGCGGGGGGAAGCCACGCTGACTGCACAGCGGTCATCACATAGACATATGAGTCTATTCCTTCATGTAGCGATGGCCGTCCTCTGTAGCGGGGGGACAACCCCCCCACACACACACACAGTGGCGAGGGGGGGGGAAGCCGCTGTGACAGCGTTGCTGTGGAAACATGCAACGAGTGTAATCCGTCATGTAACGAGGGCCGAACTCCGTCCTTGGTAGCGGGGGGGGACGACCCCCCCCCCCACACACACAGACACAGCCTTGAGTGTGACCTTTCATTAGAGCCTAAAATGAAGATTCTACATTGAATTATTCAAAAGTTACAGACATTTTTCCAAACTGTGCCATTTGGCACAATTTGGCACAGTTCCAAAACACCTGAGAACAGCCTGAGAACAAAGCTGTGTAAAATATTCATTTTTTGTGGTATTGTTACCAAATTTGGATCTCAGCTGGATAACACTTGGTTCTACATTTCTGTTGCATTTTCCAACCGGATCGGACAGCTGTGTGTTATTTGCAAGCATTTGTATCCAAAAAAACACAGTGTCCAAATTTATTTTCTTCAAGTTCAGTATGTTTAGATGACTGTAACTCAGTGGCCAGAGCACGTAGAGAGATCGTGTTTTTTTTTGCCAAAAAATTCAAAGTGTTTTCTTTTAAATGAGACCAACCCCATGAAGATGCTGCAAAGGTTGAATAACAGCTTTCGATTTACTTTGGGCACGTTATTTTTTGGCATTTTTAGGAAAATTGCCCGGAGTGCAAGGGGTTAACAGACAAAATAGAAAATCATGATGCAAACACATAAATCACTAAATTGTTTATTATAATCAGCAGCAAATTACAGATTATTTAGAATGTGCAAAATTCAAACTGTAAAAAAAAAAAAAAAACTGGAATGGGTCACACACACACCAGCCACGCTGCCTCACTGAGAAGCAACTGGATCGGCCCCTCGTACTGGTCCTGGTTCAGCAGATCTTCAGCCTGCATCTCTGTAAATAGTGAGGCAAGGTCTGGTTTGGGTGGATCGTTTTCCCCTTGCCTAGATGAAAGACAGAAATGGATGGTGGGTAATTAAAGCAACTTTCAAACATATTTGAGAAATGAATGAATGAATGAATCTTTATTTTGGATAGATTAGATTAAAAGAAAGAAATAGAATAATATAACAAAGAGGGAAAAAAAACCCAACAAGGTCAAATTAAACAGCAACTCCTCGGATTATACAATTCAACATAAGTTATCCAAAATGGGTGATGGCTGAAGCCGCAGCTTATATTGCCCACCCATGATCCATCTAAGAATTCAAAAATAAAATAAAATAAGAGTGATTACAAATCAGAACAAAGCTAAGACAAAACGTGACAAAAACTAAGCAACAACACAACACAGACTGGATATGATAATCCTTATGTGATTTTACACGTCATCTTGTATATATGTTTGGAGTATTTCTTCCTTTAGTTTTTGTTTAAATTGGCCAAACATCCAATTACATGATTTTAATTCAGGTCCAAAGGCGTTCCACAATCTGACTCCTTGCACTGAGACACAGTGTTGCTTGGTGGTAGTTTTCACTGAAGGTTTTTGAAATATACATGTTCCTCTGAAATGATATTGTTTCTCCCTTATTTGGAACAACTTTTGGATATTTGCGGGCAGTGATAGATTCTTAGCTTTAAACATTATTACTGTAGTTTTAAAGTCAACCAGATCTTTCAACTTGAGAGCTTTTAATTTAAGAAAAAAGTGGGTTTGTTGGTTCCCTGCAAGCAGCTTTGTTTATTATTCTAATAGCTCTCTTCTGAAGCATAAAGACTGGATATATGTTTGTTTTATATGTATTTCCCAATACTTCAGTACAATATGTCATATATGGGAGTATTAATGAATGATACAAAGTCTATAGTGTGGGTTGATTCAGCAAATATTTCACTCTGTGTAGTATTGCGATTGATTTGCATATTTTACCTTTAATATAATTAATATGTAACTTCCAACACAGTTTATTATCAATTATTACGCCAAGGATTTTAATTTTGGATACCCTTTCAATCTCTACACCATTTACACTGAGTTTAGATACTGAGTTGTTGTGATAGTGTGAAATAACGTGATCAATAAAAGTTTAGCCACCACTGTGTCACCCTGGTTTCAAGTGTGGGTGGTGTTTTGTGCTTGTATTGCTAAAATATAAAAGGAAGCACTACAATGGGTCTCAAATATTTGTAATGTGTTCTTTTACTGGATGAGTTTAAAGGTGAAATACTATAGACTACACATATAAACTAAATTCTAATGGTGACTGAACAACTCCCATTCCCCAAGGTGCAAGATACACTATTATGACTATAACTCATAAAGGATCACAGAAATGATCTGATAAAAAAATAAATAAACAAGCGGTTTATTTTATGGTGGCTATTATTGGATGTGCCATTCATTTTCAATTACTCTGTAATTAATATTCACACAATCAAATAACTCTCAGTTTAGTCCCTTTCATGTTAAGTGGAAATTGAGCTACTTTAAAGTTGGCACTTTACCTATACTTTAACTTAAAAAGCAAAAGATTTGACTATAAATACGATGTGTTGTTTACCTGTCACAATACATTGGTGTCAAAACGTCGCCATTCCGAGCAGATCCTGTTTGGACTCTACAATGAAATACACACAGATTAAGTACATACACAGCATGAAAGTGCAACATGTAAAAAAAAACAACAACACCTTTTTAACCAGGATTACAACTAGCGTATTTCATCAGATATTGTCAACACAAAAAAGCAACATACATGGACGGATGTAGCATTGAGCTAGGTCATCGTATAAACACAATTAAGTTTTCGTCTGTCCTAAGTGAACTTTCCACTGCTGGAAAAAATAACGTAAAACATGAATATCACATCACTCATCGTCTCTATATCACAATATCACAGCTTCAACTGCTGAAGTTGAGTACTGTTGCGGCCGTACATTCAATTCACTTCAGGTGGCTGGGTCTAATTCCTGGTGTGTCACCGTCTATTTTCCAGTGCATCTGCTTGTGCTTCCCACTGCAAGCTCAGTCTGCTTCCCTCTGCATTCTCTCATCAGCCAAAACGCACAGAAAACTCTGCTGGACCGCGGTGTTGAATTCTGCTGATTTCTGTTAAGCCAATCTATCGTTGTTTATAATATCAATTGTTGGCTGGCTCATGGACGAATTATTGCAAATGGTGGCCCGCGAGCGATTCAGGAACGTCAGTGTACTTGGTCAGTGGCCAGTGATTGGTCTGTACACCCAGACCAATCAATGGCCAGCAGTGGCTTGACGTAACCGGGCTGGTACGCTTCGGACCTGCTCTTCAGTGGTCCAAAAAAATAGGAACAGTTCCCAAAAAACAGAACTATAGGGAATGCGGGTCTCTAGTGGAAAAGCGGACAAACCGTGCCGAACCGTACCGAACCGTACCGAACCGTACCGTACTGACCCTAGTGGAAAAGCGCCTAACTTATGGCCTCTTCTTTGGGGACTCATCCTTAGGGCATGTCAGGGAGCTGAGTGCTCATTTGCTTGTATTGTTTATTAACAGTTGTGTAATAAAGTTCAAGTTCCAGCACAGCATCCTCGTCCATCATCATTCCCAGGTTTGTGGACATAACAGTGTTGTGGTGTCATTTTGGGGCCATATTGCTCACCCAATGTGCAGGGCCTCAGCCATGAGTTTGGATCCTTCTCGGGCTGGTGGGGTCTTAAGTACCGTGCTCTGCCTGTGCTGGTTAGTGGGTTGCGGGCTGTGGCCGGCAGTTTGCTGCTCTGGATCTCCTGAGGTCCTCGCCCTGTGGCTGAGGAAAGCCCATGCAGGTCCTCCCTCTGCTCTTCTTCCCAGGTCGGGCCCGTGGCCTTCTTGGAGGTGTGGGCTTGGGTCATTCCTGCGCTGTGTGATCTGCGGGTTGGTGATGGGGGATCTCTTCTGCTTTCCTGTGGTTTTGGGGTGGGCTTTGCTGTGACCTCCTACCCCCCCCCACACACACACACGTGTTTTTCTATTCTCTATGATCTCAGATGTCAGACTCATACTGAGATCTCAGAAGCAGTAATTGTTTTTTGTGTGTTTTCTCTCTTTATTTTTTTCTCTCCCTTCCCACCCCCCACTCCAACCACCTCAGATCCCCTCAACTCCCTCTCCATTCTCTCCTGTCAGGTCCAGCATAATTAAAACAACTTAAATAAAGTTTTAAAATTATTATACAGAAGGAGGAGCCTATTAATGGTATTTATATATTGTGGGCACATCAAGTACATGCAGAGGTCTTTTTGACAAAGTAAAATGTGTTTGGGACAACAAGACAATCAGATATCTGTTCTGCTTGTCAAGCTGCAGGACATGTAAAAAAAAAAAAAAAAAAACAGCTGCATGTTTTGTTGTTGTTGTCTTACAGGATATTTCTTCTTCTATACATTTTATGTAAGTGTGATGATCAGGCGAGTGTGTTACATTCTTCTGTGCCATTACGCAGCGCACGAAGGAGAGGAGGTTCAGGTTCAGGTTCAGGTTCAGGTTACTTTATTTGTACCCGTAGGTAGATTTGTTTTGCAGTCTGGTGACATCCATATTTACAAGCCACTAATTACATTCAACATAAACACAAACACAGGCACACATCTTACAAAATAGGTAAATATAAAATATGTACCATATAATTTTTATAGCTTGTTCAACTCTTTGACAGCAGTAGGGACAAAGCTGTTTTTGTAGCGCTGGGTTTTGCTTTTTGGGACAGCAAACCTCCGTCTGGAGGGAAGAAGCTGAAAGTTGCAGTGCAAAGGGTGGGAGTCATCATTTAAAATCGATTCAGCCATCCTCTGTACTCCATCTGAGGAGATGAAAAACCCACATGCAGAGATAGTTGCGTGCAATTTATTGAACAAACTAAGGTACAGTCCAGCAAACAGTTATGAAGGGCAACAGAGGGCTGAGCTAAACAGTCATGGAGGGCACCGGGAAAACAGGGACGCCTCTAGGATGCTCGACAGGCCGAGGGAGAGAATGCCTAGTACCGCAGAAAGACTGAACGGCACTAGGAGAAAGGCAAGATAAACTTACGAGCTGGAGCAGTCTGAAGCAGTCCGAGGCAATCCGTGCTGTCCGATGCACAGCAAAACAGGAACAGTCGCTAACACCAGGTAACGAACAACGTCAGGTAGCGATAGCAAGAAGACTAAAGTCAGGCTGAGCACACAATGAAGGAAGTGGAGAGCAACCAACAATGATCCAGTGATCTCTCCCACCAGACACAGGCCTTAAGAGAGCTGCCACTAATGAGGAGAGAGATCTCCAGTGTGATGGAGTGAGTGAATAATTGGGAGTGCGTGGGCTGGACTGAGTGGAAACTGATGTGCATGAGTGGATGTCTGAGCATGGATGCATATGTCTGTGTGTGTATGTGTGCAAGGAAGTGCATGTGAATGTGTGTGTGCGTGGAACAGAATTGTGAACACACTAACGAGACACAGCTGACCCCACTGACAAGAGGAGGAGGCATGGCTGAGCTGTCACGGAGTGAAGGACCCAAGAGGCTCCCAGACAGCGCCTGATGGAAAATAACCAGCACAAGGGGCAAAATAGTCACAGCATCATAGAATTGGGTTTGGAACCACCAAACCCAAATTCATGACAGAGCATGCTCCCCCTCCCCTCCTGTTCCTGTTTTCCCGGCTCCGGAGTAATCATCACACCTGCGTGATTCGCTCCACCTGCTGCCCTTTGGCGCCCCAGCGTATTTAAGGTCCAGTGTGTGGATATAGCGCTGCTGGACTGTTGGGTATTGCTGCCCTATCAAGCTCACTTGTTATTGCATTTTTGGTTGACCTGTGTTTTTCACTCCCCGTGTCTTCTTCTTCTCCTCAGGTTTGTTGCCACCTCAGCGGTGTGTACTCCGGGGCTGATCATGCTTGCCTGACAGCAGAAGTTCCACCCAGGTCATCCGTCTTTCCCCTGTCATCCCCTGGTCCCACGCAGGAGTTCCCTGCCAGGTTCCTCTGCTCATTGACGTAAGAGTGTTCTCCTTTCTTATTCTCCTCTTGCAGAGATTCTTGCCCCTAACTACCTCTCTCTGCTCTCTCCCCCCAGACACCTGTTTTTGTGTGTAAATTTAAGTGTGTGTTTAAGCTTGTGCCTTTCCTTAGTTGTGCACTTTATTTAGGCTTGTGTATTTTTGGCTTTGTATTTTCAATAAAGTGGTATAAACTTTTACCATCTGAGTCTGAGTGTTCGTTTGGTGTGGTTGCTCAGTGTTTGGGCCTCTCTCTTGGGTTGAATCATGACAGTAAGAGCTTTGCACTTGCTTTAAGATAATTAAACATCTTAAAAAATATTGATGAGTCAAGTTTTCTTGTTTTTTTGGCAGATGATTTTGATTGTTATTGCTTAAAATTATACGCCAACAGAACAAAAAATATTTGACTTATCAAGATTTCTTGGATTCAAGGGGCCACCGTACATCCACCTGGATGAAGCAGGCACAGTGCAGCGCCAATCCCTTCACACATTCACACCGAGGGCTGCTTTAGAGTCTCTGATTAACCTAACTTACATGTTTTTGGAATGTGGAAGGAAACCAGAGCAGCAGGAATAAACCCATGTAAGCATGTGGAGAACAGATCCCCTGATCTAAATCCCATTGAGAACGTTTGGGGATGGATGGCAAGGGAAGTTTACAAAAATGGACGTCAGTTCCAGATCATGGATGCCCTTCGTGAAGCCATCTTCACCACATGGAGCAATGTTCCCACCAATCATCTGGAAAACTTTGGAAGTGATCAACAAGAATTGTGGGGCTACTCACTAATGGCTCCTATTTTGACCATTTTAGCTCTGTTTTTGTTTTTTAACTTTTCATCAGCTGATGAACAGCCTGTTTGACTTTAAATGCAGTTTTCAATAAATTTCCTAATCTCTATTTTTTGTCTCTTGCTCTTGTTTCTTCTTTTTGCATTTTGAAGCTCTGTATACAACCTGGTTATGATCTCCTAACATGACATGTGAATACTTGTAATTTTTTCCCCCGGTCTGAAGATTTTGATGAGTCTATCTGTTGATGCAGTAGCATTTGTTTGAAGAATTTCACCAAGGAAATCCCAAACTCTGTTTCCAGTAAGACAGAAAACCCAATTAACTCAAATTAAGATTTCAGACCACCAGCCCTGCATTATGTAACGTTTAAGGAATCATAAATGTGAAAGCTACAAATGGTGCTCTGCTGGTGAATCCACCACCATTACTGGGGTTACAGAGCAACTACTTTATGTACTGTCTAATTGTAAGTGCACCATTTGCTCCCTCTAAGCCACTTCCTAGACCTCTCTTTAATGTCCCAATCTTCCATCTCTCTTCAGTTCTTCCTCACATGCACTGATAAATCTTGGCTGACAGTGGATGAAAAAATCTAGAAAAAGCCTAACCATCATCAAAGCTTCTCCTCAGATGACACAGGCCCATCATGAACTCACTGTTTACCACCAAAATATCACAACAAAGCCACTCTATTCACAGCCATCCTGAGTGAACTAGAGAAGGCATTTTAGTGGGTTTAGAGCATCACAGAATGACGCTTTTTTTGTGCCTGACTAATGGCAGCCAGCTCAGCTCTACATCTTTTTTTTTTCTTTTTCATTTTATTGCAGGGCACACACTACTCCTTCATTAGTGCCCAAAATTTATTTTTTTTTGCTCTTTATCTCCAAGTTGCAATGATATTTAAGTATCGTGACTTGGAATGGGGAGATGTTAATGTATTTCATCAGTGTCTGTATAAAACAATATGTACATTTCACAGATGCAGTGTGGGATTTGAAAGGCTGCCATGATAAAAACAAGCATCAAGTTGAGCATCCAAGACAAAATGTTCCAAAGACATGCACCCCATATGTTTCTGTTAATTTGTATGCACTGTTTCTTATTCTCATGTAGAACGTTTGTCAAATAAATTCCCTTTTTTACATATGGTCAGATGTTTGCCAGTAGATACACATTGTATTGCACAGTGAAATGAACCCTCTGGAAACAAGCACATTGACAACTGACAGGATTTACTGGTAGAATTAGTTCAAGTGAAGCTGCAAATAAAACAGAAAAGTGGGATGCACAATTTCTAGAATCCATATTGACATTAGGGGGAGACAAATAAAAAGAGGGCCTCTGTCTTGCTGTGCACTGTGGGTTTTGTATGTATTTACTTGTACTGCAAAGTCAACACAGAACAATAATGTGAAGTACGTTCAGCTGCGGTTCCCCCCCAATTTTTTTCTTCTTGTATTCTGTTGAAAATCATTGCATAGGTAGATAGATAGACAGACAGATAGCTAGATAGATGGATAGATAGATGTACTTCATCTATCCCAAACTGGGAAATTACAGTGTAAGAGCAGCATGGCAGTAGACAACCAAAATGACAGAAACCCGCAGTATAAAAGAAAAAGGGATTACCCATGAAAAGTAAAACTGGCTAAATAACTTACATACATTGCAGATGAATTGATGATGACCTGTATAGATACATGAATCATACTCGGTGTACAATGCAGGACTATCAGGCACAGGGTGCAATGTGAGGTACCAATTAAACTGTAAGGTGCAGTATGGCAGCATTGTTATGACCAGAATTCAACATCAGAGTGAGTTATTGTGAAGTGAAATGGCATGTGACAGGAAAGATTTCCTGTACCTGATCGTTCGGCAGTGAAGCTGTAGCAGTCTGCTGGAGAAAGTGTTCCGCTGTCTGTCCACTGTGTGGTGGAGGGAGTGATCAGGATTGTCCATGATGGATCGCAGTTTGTTCAGTGTCCTCCTCTCAATCACAGTCTCAAAGATCTCCAGCCTGAGACCAATTACAGAGCAAGCCTTCTTCATAATATTGTCAAGTCTGTTGGGGTCACTGGCTCCGATACTGCAACCCCAACAAACAGCAGCAAAGAAGATGGCGCTGGCGACAACGGCCTGGTAGAAGAGCTCCAACATCTTGTTGCACACATTGAAGGATCTCAGCTTCCTCAGATAGTGACATAATTTCTGGACCCAGGGGACAGAAGACAGACTTGAGGAAATACAATTATTCTTTTATTGTAAACCCATGTCTTGTGTGTGAGTGCGTGTTTGTACAGTGTGGTGTGAAGTATGCCATACTGTGTGAAGTATGCCAACAGCTATGCCATATCAATGGCATAGCTGTTGAACGTGTCCCCAGCTTCAAATTCCTGGGGACCCACATCTCGGAGGACCTGTCCTGGTCAGTTAACACCACCAGCCTGATCAAGAAGGCCCATCAGCGCCTCTTCTTCTTGAGGACATTGAAGAAGAACCATCTGTCAACTGACATCCTGGGCAACTTCTACCGCTGCGTGATAGAGAGCACCCTGACCAACTGTATCACACTCTGGTATGGGAGCTGCTCTGTAGCTGACCGCAAGGCGCTGCAGCGGGTGGTGAAAACCGCCCAACGCATCACAGGGACTCCCAGCTATAGAGGACGTCTACAGGAAAAGATGTCTGCGCCGGGCACGCAGCATTCTTAGGGACTCCAACCATCCTGCTCATGGACTGTTCCAGCTTCTCCCCTCCAGAAGACGTTTCAGAAGCCTTCGGACTAGAACCAGCAGGTTTAGGAACAGTTTCTTTCCAACAGCTGTCACATTATTGAACTTAGTTCCCCGCTGACTCTCTTACAATCATCTTTTACCATCCTCACCTGTACATAACTGCATAACTACATAACTACATCTAACTTATTGCACATTATTTGCACATAACAGTACTTTTAACTTTCTGCACTGCTGCATATATTTGCATATATTTGCTTAAATTGCACATACTGTTAATTACCGTATATACTGCACTGCTGTCCTTTGCACTTCTGATTGGATGCTAAACTGTGTTTCGTTACCTTGTATTCATACATGTGTAATGACAATAAAGTTGAATCTAATCTAATCTAAAAAAGTGCTGGTCTCGTGCTGGGGCTGAGCAGGACGCCGTTCTGCCTGGCAACCCTATGGAGACAAAGCAAAGATGTTAATGCTGCACCAGCGCAGAGAGCGTAATAAAGACAGCCGCTTACTTTGCAGGTGGTAATGCTGTGCTTCAGTTTGCCCTGCGGGCGACAGCCAGGGGAAGAGCATCCAGCTCTGTGCCGGGAAGCGGGGAAGTTACCCTGGTGCTGGTGTGGAGCTGAACTGCCGCCAGAGAGGGAGAATCCGCTGCCAGGGAGGTCCACCTGTGCACAGGGGAAAGGAACTTGACACGGTGAGTGCAGTTTAAGCTTACGTGCTTCGACATGTTGCTCTTGGTCAGAGGTTGACCCAAGTCGTGGCTGAGGACGAGAGACGTGCCTTTGTAAGTTTGACAGACGGCTCCGTGCTAAGTCGCTGGCAGGCTCGGCTCTTAAAGCCCGCTGACAATTGGCAACAGGTGTGCACGCAGCTGAGACAGATGATGGCCCTGCGGGCACCATGACAGTACTCCCCCCTCTAGAGGTCCCTCCTGGCACCTGCCCTATCCTACCCGGGTGCGTCCGGTGAAAGTCACGGATGAGTTGTTTATCAAGGACCAGAGACGGATGTACCTAGGACCTATGCTCGGGGCCAAATCCCTCCCAGTCCACCAGGTATTGTAGGCCACAACCCCGCCGACGGACATCCAAGATGGAAGTGACTCGCCATGCCGGATGGCCATCGATCATCATCGGGGGAGGAGGAGCCGCAGAGGGCGTGCAGAGGGGACTGGAACAGACAGGTTTCACCTGCGACACATGGAAGGTTGGACAGATGCGGAGGGAGGGGGAGAGGGCTAGGCGAACAGCCACAGGGTTAATCACACATACAATAGGATAAGGCCCAATAAAATGCTTGGTCAGCCTGCATTTCTCTGCCTTCAAATTAATATTGCGAGTCGATAGCCATACCTGCTGACCCACCTTGTACTCGGGGGCCGGTCTCCTGCAGCGATTGGCCGTCCTGATGTTGCGCTCTGTGGTTCGGAGGAGGACTCTGTGGGTGGTGGTCCAGAGCCGGTGGCAGCGCCTGACATGGGCGTGGACAGAAGGCACCACCACCTCCTTCTCCTCTTCCGGAAACAGTGGAGGGTCATACCCCAAAGATGCCCTGAAGGGGGACACCCCAATCATTGAAGAAACCGTGGAGTTGTGGGCGTACTCAATCCACGGCAGGTGGCTGCACCAAGAAGTGGGGCTGGAGGCAATGATGCAGCGTAGTGCGGCCTCCAGTTCCTGATTCGCTCGTTTGCACTGCCCATTGCTCTGAGGGTGGTAACCAGATGACAGGCTTACGGTTGACCCCAACAACTGACAGAACGCCCTCCAAACCTGTGAGACAAACTGGGGGCCACGATCTGAGACGACATCCGTGGGGATCCCATGGAGGCGGACGACGTGCAGAACCAGCAGGTCCGCTGTCTCCCACGCCGTCGGAAACCCCCAGAGGGGAACGAAGTGGGCCGCCTTGGAGAAGTGATCGACAATGGTCAGGATCATTGTAAAATGATTAGATGCTGAGAGGCCCGTCACGAAATCCAGAGCAATATGTGACCAGGGACGACTAGGAACCGGCAGGGGGTGGAGCAGTCCGGCCGGGGGGGAGGAGGAAGACTTCCCGGTGGCGCACTGAGCGTGGGCCCAGATGTAGGCATTGACGTCCTTCCGCAGCCCCCGCCACCAAAATGACCTCTGGAGGAGCACAATCGTGCGAGACACTCCAGGGTGGCATGCCAACTTCGAGGCATGAGCCCATTGAATGACCTCACCCCGGACCAGCGTGGGGACAAACAACCGCCCCGGGGGGCCACCTCCTGGATTGGGCTCAGCCTCCTGCACCTTCACAACCTTCTGCCTGATGTCCCACAAGAGGGTGCCCATGACACAGGATGGGGGGAGGATCGTCTGTTCCTGGTCCTCGGATACCTCCGCTGAGAACTGCCTGGAGAGGGTGTCCGGTTTAGCGTTCTTGTCCCCGGGGCGGTAGGTGATCGTAAAGTCGAACCGACCGAAGAAGAGAGACCAGCGGGCCTGACGAGAGTTCAACCGCTTAGCTGTCCTCAGATATTCCAAGTTCTTATGGTCGGTCCAAACTACAAAAGGCTGGGCAGCACCCTCCAACCAGTGACACCACTCCTCCAATGTGAGCTTCACCGCCAACAGCTCTCTATCGCCGATGCTGTAATACCTCTCTGCTGGAGACAGGCGGTGCGAGAAGAAGGCACAGGGGCGGATCACCCCGTCTATTGGAGAGCGCTGAGAGAGTACTGCCCCCACCCCGGAGTCCGAGGAGTCCACCTCAGCTAGGCACTGGAGGGCCGGGTCCACCTGCGTCAGGATGTGGGACAATGAAAACTCCCTCTTGAGTGCGCCGAACGCTGCTGCAGCCTCCTCCGTCCAGTGGAAGGGGACCTTCAGGGATGTGAGACAGGTCAGCGGGCGGGCCACCATGCTATACTTGGGCACAAAGCGGCGATAAAAATTGTCAAACACCAAGAACTGCTGAAGTTGCTTCCTGGATGGGGCGGGGGGGCAATCCACCACTGCCTTGACCTTAGCCGGGTCGGGGAGAACCTGGTTGTGTGAGATCACAAAGCCGAGAAAGGACGTCTTCTTAGCATGGAACTCACACTTCTCGACCTTCATGAACAGTTGGTTCTCCAGGAGTCATTGGAGGACCCGCCTCACGTGCACCCAGTGCTCCTCAAGCGATCGGAAGAAGATGAG
This sequence comes from Pholidichthys leucotaenia, assembly GCA_020510985.1. Classification (NCBI taxonomy): domain Eukaryota; kingdom Metazoa; phylum Chordata; class Actinopteri; order Cichliformes; family Pholidichthyidae; genus Pholidichthys; species Pholidichthys leucotaenia. The sequence goes on along the minus strand of CM035849.1, from coordinate 202,277,830 downwards.
GATGTCGTCCAGGTAGACAAAGACAAAAGCGCCCAGAAAATCCTGGAGGACATCATTGATTAGGCGCTGGAAGACGGCCGGAGCATTGGTCAGCCCAAACGGCATCACCAGGTATTCGAAGTGGCCGCTTGGGGTCCGGAAGCCCATTTTCCACTCATCTCCCTCCTTGATCCGCACGAGATGGTACGTGTTGCGGAGGTCCAGTTTGGTAAACCACCAGGCTCCCTGGAGGGAATCAAATGCCTTGTCCATGAGGGGCAGGGTATACTTATCCTTCACAGTAATGTTGTTAAGGCCCCTGAAGTCAATACATGGTCGCAGGGAGCCATCCTTCTTTCCAACAAAGAAGAATCCTGCCCTCATCGCCGAAGAAGATGGGCGGATGATCCCTGAGCTGAGTGACTCCTTGATATACGTATCCATCGCCTCCCGTTCCGGAGCAGACAAGCTGTACAGACGGCTCGACGGCAGCGGGGCACCAGCCCGGAGATTAATAGTGCAGTCACAAGGGCGGTGGGGGGGAAGGGACAGCGCCTGCGACTTACTGAAGACCGCCCCCAGGTCATGATACTCAACTGGCACTTTGGACAGATCTGGGGGGGGGGGGGAGACGTGCATGGGGCCACAGACACAGACGGGGCACATGGCGCGGACTGCAGGCACGCGATTAGGCAGAACAAACTCCATGATGAGATGCTTCCTGTCTGCCAGTCGAATGAAGGATTATGTAGCCGCAGCTAGGGGTAACCCAGGATGATCAGGGAAGTGGAGGAGGGCAGCACCAGAAAGCGTAGATCCTCCCGGTGGTTCCCAGAAACAACCACCGACACCGGGGCGGTCTGCTGAGAAACGGTTGTTAGAGGGGCTCTAGATAGGGCTATCAGCTTGAGCGGTGGCTGAAGAGTTTGACAGGGGAGCCCTAACCGGGTTGCCAGGTCTCCTGATATAAAACTCTGCTCAGCCCCCGAGTCAATCAGTGCATGGGTGGAATGTTCAGTGTGTTTGTGAATGAGTCGGATGGGCACGAGGCAGCTGGTGAGGGGTTTAGACTGGGACGCTTCCGTGAGTCCCCCTACTGTGACCCACGGACCTCCTCTTTTAACCGACTCGTACAATTTTCCAATTCATGTGCACTGCTACCACAATAATAGCACAGCCCTAGCTCCCTACGGCGCTGTTTCTCAGCAGGTGGAATTTTGGAACGCCCGATTACCATATCCTCCTGCCCCGGAAGTCCTTCCGGAGAGGGCAGAGCCAACTGAGGTGACTGTGAGGAACGAAAAAACTGCGCACTCGAGCGGCTGGAAGCTCTTCGCTTGGCTGATTGTTCCCTCAGCCTGTTATCCAAGCTAATGGTAAGTGAAATTAGCTCGTTTAGTCGTTCTGGCTTATCCAGCCTAGCTAGTTCATCCCTTAGACTGGGGCTTAGGCTACGGATAAATATGCTACACAACGAGGCATCCTCCCACCCGACCTCAGCGGCTACCACCCGGAAATTGACCGTGTAGTCCGCAGCGGACCTACCGCCCTGTCGAAGGTTTAATAGCCAGGTGGTGAGCACGGTGTCCTGGTCGGAGTGGTCAAACACCTCATGGAAGTCGGCCAGAAACCGCTGGTGTATTAAATTAGCATAGCTGGGCTTAGCCATAACGGCATAGGCCCAGGCTAGCACCCTACCTTCTAGCAGGTTAGCAATGTAGCCTATCTTGCTATGAACCGTAGGAAAGTCCCCCGGCACTTGCTGGAAAACTGTCTCACATTGCAGGATAAACCCCCGGGCCTCCCGAGCTTCCCACTGAAGCGTGCGGGCATGGGCACCGGTGTGAGGCGGGCCGAAGGGACCTGACTAACCTGGCTATGCAGGGAGCTAGCGGGGCCTGGTGGAGCCCCGGAAGCCGGTGGGAATGTCCGCTGCCCATCCAGACGATCCAACCGCCTGTTAATTTGGGTTAAATGGGCCAGGATAACATTTTGTTGGTAAGCTAGTTGTTCAACTCGAGCATCTAGAGTGTTTAAACGGCGTGCTAGCACGCTGTCCGCTAGGTCGCCCTGACGGAGCCGTACTGACATAATTTCTGGACCCAGGGGACAGACGACAGACTCGAGGAAATACAATTATCCTTTTATTGTTAACCCGTGTCTTGTGTGTGAGTGTGTGTTTGTACAGTGTGGTGTGAAGTGCTGGTCTCGTGCTGGGGCTGAGCAGGACGCCGTTCTGCCTGGCAACCCTGTGGAGACAAAGCAAAGATGTTAACGCTGCACCAGCGCAGAGAGCGTAATAAAGACAGCCGCTTACTTTGCAGGTGGCGATGCTGTGCTTCAGTTTGCCCTGCGGGCGACAGCCAGGGGAAGAGCGTCCAGCTCTGTGCCGGGAAGCGGGGAAGTTACCCTGGTGCTGGTGTGGAGCTGAGCTGCCGCCGGGGAGGGAGAATCCGCCGCCAGGGAGGTCCACCTGTGCACAGGGGAAAGGAGCTTGACACGGTGAGTCAGTCAGTGAGTCGGTCAGTTTAAGCTTATGTGCTTCGACGTGTTAATAATAATAATAATGCCATCCATCCATCCATCCATCTTCTACCACTTTTCCGGAGGTCCGGGTCGCGGAGGCAGCAGTTCAAGCAGAGAAGCCCAGACTTCCCTCTCCCCAGCCACCTGCTCCAGCTCTTCAGAGAGGATACCAAGGCGTTCCCAGACCAGCTGCGAGACATAGTCTCTCCACTGAGTCCTGGGTCTGCCCTGGGGTCTCCTTCCAGAGGGACGTGCCTGAAACACCTCAAGTGGGAGGCGTCCAGGAGGCATCCTAATCAGATGCCCATACCACCTCAACTGACTCCTTTCAATGTGGAGGAGCAGCGGTTCTACTCTGAGCCTCTCCCGGATGACTGAGCTCCTCACCCTATCTCTGAGGGTGAGTCCAGCAATCCTACGGAGAAAGCTCATTTAAGCCGCTTGTATCCGCGATCTTGTTCTTTCGGTCATTACCCAAAGTTCGTGACCATAGGTGAGAGTAGGAACGTAGATTGACTTGTAAATCGACAGCTTTGCCTTAGAACTAAGCTCCCTCTTCACCACAACAGACCGGTACAACGTCCGCATCGCTGCAGATGCTGCTCCGATCTGTCTGTCAATCTCTCGCTCCATTTTCCCCTCACTCATGAGCAAGACCCCAAGATACTTAAAGTCCTCCACTTGGGGCAGGAGCCTGTCCCCAACCCAGAGAGGACAATCCACCTTTTTCCGGCTGGGGACCATGGACTCGGACTTGGAGGTGCTGATTCTCATCCCAGCCGCTTCACACTCAGCGGCAAACCGTCCCAGCAAGAGCTGTAGGTCATTGCTGGATGAAGCCAGCAGGACAACATCATCTGCAAACAACAGAGATGAGATCCGGTGGTCACCAAGCATGACACCCTCCATTGCCTGGCTGCGCCTAGAAATCCTGTCCATAAAAATTATGAACAGGATCGGTGACAAAGGGCAGCCCTGGCAGAGTCCAACTCTCACTGGGAATGACTCCAACCGAGTGTTGGCAATACGAACCAAACTCTCACAACGGTCGTACAGAGACCGAATAGCTCGTAACAACAAGCCCGATACCCCATACTCCCGAAGCACCCCCCACAAAAAACCACGAGGGACGCGGTCAAATGCCTTCTCCAAGTCCACAAAACACATGTAAACTGGTTGGGCAAACTCCCACGAACCCTCAAGAATTCTCGAGAGGGTAAAGAGCTGGTCTGATGTGCCACGGCCAGGACGAAAACCACATTGCTCCTCCTGAATCCGAGGTTTGACCAACGGCCGGACTCTCCTCTCCTCTCAACGGCCAGACCTTGGCATAGACCTTCCCAGGGAGGCTGAGGAGTGTGATCCCTCTAAAGTTGGAGCACACCCTCCGGTCCCCTTTTTTGAAGAGAGGAACCACCACCCCGGTTTGCCATGCCAAAGGCACTGCCCCCGACCTCCACGCAATGTTGCAGAGGCGTGTCAACCATGACAGCCCAACAACATCCAGGGCCTTGAGGTACTCAGGGCGAATCTCGTCCACCCCCGGGGCCCGGCCACCAAGGAGATTTTTAACCACCTTGGCGACCTCAGCCCCTGTGATAGGCGAGTCATCCCCCCCATCCCCAAACCCTGCTTCCTCTGTGGAAGACGTATCAGTGAGATTGAGGAGATTCTCGAAGTATTCCTTCCACCGCCCGACGATATCCCCAGTCGAAGTCAACAGTGTCCCATCCGCACCATACACAGTGTGGACAGGGAGCTGCTTTCCCCTCCTGAGGCGCTGGACAGTTTGCCAGAATCTCTTTGAGGCCGACCGAAAGTCTTGTTCCATGGTCTCACCGAACTCCTCCCATACCCGGGTTTTTGCTTCAGCAACCACCCGAGCTGCACTCTGCTTGGCCTGCCGGTACACCTCAGCTGCTTCGGGAGTCCCACAAGCCAACCAAGCTTGATAGGACTCCTTCTTCAGCTTAATGGCCCCCCTCACCACTGGTGTCCACCACTTGGTTCGGGGGTTGCCACCACGAGATGCACTGACCACCTTGCGGCCGCAGCTCTGGGCCGCCGCTTCAACAACAGAGGTGGAGAACATGGCCCATTCAGACTCCATGTCTCCAGACTCCCTCAGAATGTGGTTGAAGTTCTTCCGGAGGTGGGAGTTGAAGACCTCCCGGACAGGGGCCTCAGCCAGACGTTCCCAGCACACCCTCACTATACGTTTGGGTCTACCAGGTCTGAATGGTTTCTTCCCCTGCCATCGGATCCAACTCACCACCAGGTGGTGATCAGTTGACAGCTCTGCACCTCTCTTTACCCGGGTGTCCAAGACATACGGTTGCAGGTCTGATGACACGATTACAAAATTGATCATCGACCTGCGACCTAGGGTGTCCTGGTGCCAAGTGCACATATGGACACCCTTATGCTTGAACATGGTGTTCGTTATGGACAAACTGTGGTTAGCACAAAAGTCCAATAACTGAACACCACTCGGGTTCAGATCGGGCAGGCCGTTCCTCCCAATCACCCCCCTCCAGGTTTCACTGTCGTTGCCCACGTGCGCATTGAAGTCCCCCAGTAGGACAATGGAGTCTCCAAGAGGAGCACCCTCCAGCACCCCAGTCACAGACTCCAAAAAGGGTGGGTACTCTGAAACATCATTTGGTGCATAGGCACAAATGATGGTCAGGACCCGTTTCCCAACCCTAAGGCGCAGGGAAGCAACCCTTTCGTCCACCGGGGAAAACTCCAATATAGAGGCAGCAAGGTGGGGGTATACAATAATACCCACCCCTGCTCATCGCCTCTCACCCGGGGCAACTCCAGAAAAGGCCAAGCTCCAGCCCCTCTCCAGGAGACTGGTTCCAGAACCGGAGCTGTGTGTTGAGGTGAGGCCGACTATATCTAGCCGGTATCTCTCAACCTCGTACACCAGCTCAGGCTCCTTCCCCACCAGATAAGTGACATTCCACGTACCAAAAGCCAGTTTAGAAAGCTTGGGATCAGTCCGCCAAGGTCTCCACCTTTGACCGCCACCTAATCCACATAGCACCGGACCCCCATGATCCCTCCTGCAGGTGGTGAGCCCACTGGAGGGCGGACCCATGTAACTCCTTCGGGCTGAGCCCGGCCGGGTCCCATGGGTGGAAACCCAACCACCAGACGCTAGCCTTCGAGCCCCTCCCCCAGGCCTGGCTCCAGGGTGGGGCCCCGGTAACCCCATACCGGGCGGGGTACACTGGGTACACCTGCTGCACTGGGTACACTGGGTACACTCTCCCCTCATGGATCGTCACCTTATCGTCGTGGGGGAGTTTGCATGCCCCAGTGATCCCAGGAGCTATGTTGTCCGGGGCAATTTGCCTCTGATAGGGTCACCCAAGACAAACTGGTCCTGGGTGAAGGGCCAGACTAAGAACGATCCAACAGACTCTCATGATAAATTGTATATCAAGGATAATAATAATGCATCAGATTTATATAGCGCTTTATCATAGACACTCAAAGACGTTTTACAAGTAGATACATTATTCATTCACTCCAGACAGACAATGGTAGTGGCAAGCTACTACTGTAGCCACAGCTGCCCTGGGGCAGGCTGACGGAAACGTGGCTGCCAATCCACGCCAATGGCCTCTCTGGCCACCACCGAACATTTATACACATTCATACCCAGTGTTATGGGCACTGGGGGCAATGTGGGTGAAGTGTCTTGCCCAGGGACACAATGGCAGGATATCTGGGGAGAGCGGGATTCAAACCGCCAACCATCGGGTTATTAGACGACCTGCTCTACCTCCTGAGCCACTGCCGCCTGTGTTGCTCTTGGTCAGAGGTTGAGCCAAGTTGTGGCTGAGGACAAGAGACGTGCCTTCGTAAGTTTGACAGATGGCTCCGTGCCGAGTCGCTGGCAGGCTCGGCTCTTAAAGCCCTCTGACGATTGGCAACAGGTGTGCACACAGCTGAGACAGATGATGGCCCTGCGGGCGCCATGACAGATAGTAGAGTCTGCTCATCCTCTTCTTGCACACAGCACTGGTGTTAGATTTCCAGTCCAGTCTGTTGCTGATCAATACACCCAGATATTTGTAGTCCTCCACTACCTCCACATCCTCCCCCCAATCCGCAATGACTGAGAAGGCGTCCTCTTCTTCCTGAAGTTAATCACCATTTCTCTGGTCTTGCTGACATTTAGCCTCAGTTGATTCTGCTCAGTCCACTCCACAAATCTGTCTACCAGTGCCCTGTACTCCCCCTCCTCTCCCCCTCTTATACACCCAACAACAGCTGAGTCATCAGAAAATTTCTGCAGGTGGCATAACTTGGTGTTGTACTAGAAGTCAGCAGTGTATAAGGTGAAGAGAGAAGGAGAAAGCACAGTCCCCTGTGGAGCTCCCTTATCACTAACCACCACATCAGACAAAACACTGCCCAGCCGGTCAAACTGTGGCCTGCCTGTCAGGCTTGCCTGTCAGTTCTGTGATCCAGGAGATCACACAGCTGTTGACCTCTATCCCCTGCAGATTCTCACCCAGCAGCAGTGGCTGGATGCTATTAAAGGCACTGGAGAAATCAAAGAACGTGATTCTCACAGTGTCTCCTCCTCCATCCAGGTGCAAATGGGCTCATTGCAGCAGGTAGATGACATCGTCCATCCATCCATCCATATTGTCTACAACTCCTAAATGGGGCTGATATGCATACTGCAGAGGGTCCAGCCACGTTTTCACCTGCGGCCTCCAGTGAGCTAAGACCAGTCTCTCCAGGACCTTCATCACATAAGATGTGAAGGCAACTGGTCGATAGTCATTCAGGTCAGATAGAGATGACTTCTTGGTGACAAGAACCAGGCAGTACATCTTCCATAGCACCGGTACTCTCTCCAGACTCAGGGTAAGGTTGCACAGGTGTTTCAGTACAGGAGATAGCTGGTTGGCGCAGGTCCTCTGGGTCCTGGCGGAGATGCCATCAGGGCCCACAGCCTTCCTCTGAAGGAGTTTCTCCAGCTGTTTCCTAACCTGGTCTGTAGTCAAAGTGATGTGTGTGTGTGTGTGTTGTGGGGGGGGGGTGGTAATGTCCTCAGAGGAGGGGGTAAGGGGGGAGAGAGAGACAAGTGCTGCATAGGAGGGGGAGGGGTGTATGGGGGTCTGTCTGTGTTGTGGGGGTGACAGACAGTGAATTGAACCTATTAAAAAACAGATTCAGCTCATCAGCTCTCTCAAGGCTCCCTGATGTCTGTCTCTCCCCTTACATTACAAGTCAACTCTTAAAGATTTGTTCCGTTTGTTGTGAGATAATTTTCAAAACATGCACAGATTTTGCAGCAAATTTAACAATGTAGCTTAGTCACTGTTTAATGATTTTAAACACTGAAAACATCCTTCATTGTCTTTTTCCTCAGAGAGATGTGATTTATGTGTTCATTTTGTGACATATCCACAATGTCTTATTTGAGGGAATGAGAGGGCAGTTCCTTAATCAATAAACAATGTTTATTCGGAGCGATGGAATGGCAAATAGGATTTCTTTAAAAAAACACAAAAAGGATTTGGGTTATTGAAGATATTCGGTGGACACAAACACTCAGTGGGCAAAAGCAGGTACAGGCATGATGCAAAATAGCAGCAGCAGTCAGCAAAACACAATAAGTGCACAAAGACAAAAGGAAAGAGGAGGCACAAAACAGGCACCTGCTTTTATTTATTCCTGTTTCATTTGAGGGAGGAAGCACCAGAGAAGGGCAGAACAAAAACAAGCCACTCTGGAGTCACTGTAAATAGAAGATATGTTCAATTAGGACAACAAAGAGAGGAGTGTGGGTGGGAAACATATTTGCATGTCCATTACATAGTTTTTTCTTTTGGGTACCACAGCCAGTGGCCACACAGATTCAGCACCTGTGAAACCAATTCTGTGTGTACAGCAGCATGTTTTTCACTCCGCCAATCAAGCGTGAAAAATTGGTTCAAAATCGCTCTTTCTCTCAGACTTACAAGGATAATTTCCCTGCTGAGTTCTTCATTGGACCCTGTTTGAGTTATTTCGCTGTTTAATTTTTACATGGATCAGATACTACTCTGTGTGCCAAAAATTGAATTTACTGGTTCTGTTTCTGTGCACAATGTTGCTTTTCAAAGCCATTAATGATTTTCTTCAAAAAGCTGGTGTTCATACGAGGGGGGCTGAAAAGTTCATAGGCTGAAAAGTTCATAGTGGTCAAATCTGACCAAATGTGGTTTATTTTTCAACTGAAGGGATCCAAGGACTGCAACACCAGTGGAAGAAGTGTATGGACTGAAGGGAAGACTATGTTGAAAAATAAACCCCATTTGGTCAAATATGACCACCATGAACTTTTCAGTCTAGGAACTTTTCAGCCCCCCCCCACCCCCGTACTGTATATAATTGAAACTTTAAGAATCCATGACCCTGAAAAATAACTTTTTCCCCCTCCACTTTCTGTCTTTTTAATTTCACTTTTTAAAAATTCCACTTTTGACTCTTTGACACACTCAAAAATAAAATCTAACAACAAAGAGATCAGGCTGCACTGCACAAGTTTTTATTCATCAAAGACAAGTCTAATTGGTCTTGTAAAGGGCAATCACAGCAGGAGTGAGGAAATCAGGTCATGATTGCTGTAATTTGGTAATTAAGCAAAATGAGAAAATGAATATCCACACTTTTAAAACACCAAGTTAAAATGGACTTTATTCACACATATACAGGTGTCACGGGGTGGAAGTATTTTATGGTGTTTTGGGGGTTTTATATGATTTTTAAGTTTGTGTTGCATGTTTATTTATAGTTTGCATGTTTTGTAGTTTTTATATTTAATCAGTATGTTTTTATATTGGACATGCTGTCTACTTCCACCCTGTGCTTCCCCTAATTACTGATCAGCAACACCTGTGTTGATTAGGGATGCGCAGTACCTTTGACTGCACATGCTATAAAAGGTGCTTGGGCAGTCCAGAGGAGAGCCCTGCCTGAGGGAATCCTGGCTGGAGGAGGGCCTGCTTGGAGGAGACCCTGGCCAGAGGAGAGCCCTGCCAGGCTAGCCAGGCCATATGAGAGCCCTGCTGGACAAGAAGATGCTGCTGGTGGCAGAGGAAATGCCTGAAGCAGGACATGACTGAGGAGGAGGAGCAATAACGGCCCAGGACCACCATGACACCGGCATTTGGGGGAAGACACTTCTGTGTGGAGCAGTTGGGGTAAGGCAAAAGGCAGCAAGAGGCAGAGCGAGGAGCTCTGCCTGGGCTGCAAATGTCCTAGTTTCCAGATAGCAGTACCCCATGATGTCGACGACGATAATAGTGGAAAATATGGATATACTGCTGGCAAGTGTCTTCATGGGGGAACACACTTGCCAGCAGGTATCCTGAGGGCATTGGTGTTGTGGTGGCAGGAGTACAGTGCCTGAAGAGTGGATCCTCCTCAGCGTTTTAAGGACTTTTATTGTTTGGGGATTTTTTTTTTTTAGACCACATATTTTTTGAGCTTAGGTTGTTTTTTAAGTGAGTATTTTATTCTATTTTAACATATTTTAACTTAATTTTAATTCTTAGGTTTTAGGTTAGGCTTTTTAATTTAAGTGGGCATCTGTTTTATATATTTTATGTAAATAAGATTCCTTTGAGCAAAAAATTTAAAAGTTTCCCCTTTGATTACTACCTGTGACTCTTCACCTGGTTTTTAAAGAACCTTAAACCTTATAAGTTATGTTTTAACCACTTGCACTCCGGGCAATTTTCCTAAAAATGCCAAAAAATAACGTGCCCAAAGTAAATCGAAAGCTGTTATTCAACCCTTTGCAGCATCTTCATGGGGTTGGTCTCATTTAAAAGACAATACTTTGAATTTTTTGGCAAAAAAACAATAATCTCTCTACGTGCTCCGGCCACTGAGTTACAGTCATCTAAACATACTGAACTTGAAGAAAAAAAAATTGGACACAGTGTTTTTTTGGATACAAATGCTTGTAAATAACACACAGCTGTCCGATCCGGCTGGAAAATGCAACATAAATGTAGAACCAAGTGTTATCCAGCTGAGATCCAAATTTGGTAACAATACCACAAAAAATGAATATTTTACACAGCTTTGTTCTCAGGCTGTTCCCAGGAGTTTTGGAACTGTGCCAAATTGTGCCAAATGGCACAGTTTGGAAAAACGTCTGTAACTTTTGAATAATTCAATGTAGAATCTTCATTTTAGGCTCTAATGAAAGGTCACACTCAGGGCTGTGTCTGTGTGTGTGTGTGTGGGCGGGGGGTTGTCCCCCCCCCCCGCTACCAAGGACCAAATTCGGCCCTCTACATGACGGATTACACTCCTTGCATGCTTTCACAGCGGCTCCCCCCCCCCCCTCGCTACTGTGTGTGTGTGGGGGGGGGGGAACCGTGAACGGACCATGAACGCCCCCCCCCTCGCTACAGAAGCGCTACAGAAGAGGGCCATCGCTACATGATGGAATAGACTGATATGCTTCCTCCCGCGGACCGGGGGGCGTTCGGACCGTGGCCCCCCCCCGCTCCTCTTCTGCAGCGGGGGGGGGGGGGGCGTTCACGGTCCGAACACGGCAAATGAACCGTTTATCGCGGCGCACGTACTTCGTGCGCAGTACAGTTGTAATTTACCGATCGGTCAAAAGTCATTTTTGGATTACAGTTTTCAGGGATAAATAATAATTTAGCTTATAACACCTTACCTCTTCAAAGCAGCAGAGTCGCGGCGAACAGCTCTTCCCCCATTGTCAGACGAACGCGACGCTACTCCGCTCGTGGATCCCGATCAACATAATTCCATTATTGCCGTTTTGGCGAATGATTTACGACTTTTGTCGTCGGCCTCCGTCTATTCTGCTGGAATGAGTGCAGGTCCCACTTGTGGGTGTTCTCCATGCTGCTGGGTGAGCCTGGGTCTGTAGTAGATTCGTACAGAGTCCTTCTGCAGCAGTAAATATCGCTTCACCCAGCCAGAATTTCTGTGCTTCAATTGGCTCCTGCGTTCACAGTAGGCGAGTCCTCCTTCCTAGATTTTCATTCATTGGCTCCTCAAGGTTTCAGAAACCCAATTCAAGGCTCTTATTAGTCGAATGAGAGGTCAATCAGATGAACTAATCTGTTCGCGGCTGTGTTTGCAGATTTTTTTTTCAGTGGCGCTTGGAGGGCACACCACCTACACCATCACCATCAATATCCTTATCATGCGTCATGCGTCCTATGACGCACGAGGGCGCACGAGGGCCCTCGTGCGTCATAGGACGCAGAGACTTGCCCGCCCGCGGAACAACGGAGCGCAAGTGGTTAACTACTTTTGGTCATATTTTACACAGACAGCTGTGGCGTAGGTGTAGCATATGGTCAACCTCTGATCAGAGGGTGTTACAACCCGCTTACTGGGCCAAGGCCAGAAGTGCCTATTTAGCCTGGGATGTCCAAGTCCATTTTGACCCTTACGTCAAGGTGGACTGACCTAGTCACTTTCACCCTTAGGCAAGGTAGACAAACACCTACAAAGTCTTTTCTGCAGTTAAGCAAGGTAGACTAACACTTAGTATCCCAGGCCTGGACTCAAACTCACGACACCTTGATCTCAAAACCTCTAACTCTTGACTGAATCATCAGAGTCATCAGAGAATTTCTGCAGGTGGCATGACTCGGTCTTGTACTGAAAGTAGGTGGTGTATAAGGTGAAGAGAAAAGGTGAAAGCACAGTCTGCTGTGGAGCTCCTGTATCACCAACCACCACATCAGACAAGACACTGCCCAGCCGGACAAACTGTGGCCTACCTGTCAGGTAGTCAGTAATCCAGGAGATCACAGAGCTGACGACCTGCAGCTTCTCACCCAGCAACAGTGGCTGGATGGTATTAAAGGCACTGGAGAAATCAAAGAACATGATTCTCTCCACCATCCAAATAAAAGAATGTAATTCAATTCAATTCAACTTTATTTATACAGTGCCATTTCACAACAACAGTCATCTCATAGCACTTTCAACTGTAGGGGGGACCCCCACAATTGCAGAATGACCCCAGCAATCAGGCGATCCCCTGTGAGTAAGCACTTGGAAACAGTGGAGAGGAAAAACTCCCTTTTAGCAGGAAAAAACCTCCAGCAGAACCAGGCTCAGGGAGGGGCAGTCATCTGCTGCGACTGGCTGGGGGGTGAGGAGATAGAAAAGAAGAAAAGAACAGACATGTAGATAGCAAACAGCACGATGGGGACTCAATCTATGGGAGAGAACAAACAGAGGTTAATGACCAGCAAAATTATTTCATTGAGAGTGAAGAAAGGAGTGAAACCCAATGCATTGTTGGAGGTCCCCCAACTGTCTAAACTTATTAGCTGTCATGTCCGCTGCGTAACTTTGCAGCGAACAAATAATTTAGTTTGAGCCCAAAATGCAGGTGAAGAGGACGTGTTTAACAGAAAGGGGAAACTCAAAAATACACAACATACAAGAAAATGACTAGTAGTAATACAGTCTGGCACACAAGCGTTGGATGGCCGAGCTTTGTTGGCAGAAGGTGGAACCCCAACACTCCCAGGACAGAACCGGGTAGTGGACAAAGGCGGGAAATTAATGACGGAGGAAGACTTACATTCGATGTCGGAGCACAACGGGCTCTGGGAAAAAACAATGCCATAGTAGTCCAAAGGGAAGGGAAACCAACAGCTCCAGGACATCAACATAGGCTGGTAACTACAGACTGAACGATGTAGTGTTGACTTACACCGCGACACTGAATGCCCCCACTGTCACCCAATAAATACCAAGCAGGCTTAATGAGTGCAAGTGGACACAGGTGTGCAGCGGGAGTCTGTGTAGAGTGCGTGTCAGGATGAGTGTGTGCAATCAGAGGCCATAACCAAAGGTCATGAAACGGGGCAGAAAACAACAGCCTCATACATGATATTAGCAGCATAACTAAGGGAGGGTTCAGGGGCACATGATCCCACCCTAATTATAGGCTATATCAAAAAGGAAGGTTTTAACCCTGTTCTTAAAAACAGATTGAGTCTGACTCCCGAATCCAGATTGGCAGCTGGTTCCACACAAAAGGAGCTTGATAACTGAAGGCTCTGCCTCCCATTGTACTTTTGGAGATTCTAGGTATTACAAGTAATCTAGCATTTTGGGACCGTAGTGCTCTGTTAGGATAATAGGGTAGTATCAGATCTTTTAAATAAAAGGGGCCTGATTATTTAGAGCCTTGCAAGTCAGACAAAGGATTTTAATTCTAAACTCTATAGGAAGCCAATGAAGGGAGGCCAGAACCGGAGAGACATGATCTTTCTTTCTAGTACCTGTTAAAAATCTTGCTGCAGCATTTTGGATCAGCTGATGACTTTTTAAAGATGTTTTAGGACAACCTGATGATTTAGAGTTACAATAGTCTAATCTGGATCTAACAAAAGCATGGATTAGTTTCTCAGCATCACTCTGAGACAAGATGCTCCTAATCTTGGCAATATTACGCAAATGATAGAAGGCAGTCTTAGAAACATGTGAATTAAAAAACAGATCTTGATCAAAAATAACCCCAAGGTTCCTCACAGAGCTATTAAGAGAGAGAGTAACTCCATCCAAACTAAGAGTTTGATTTGGAAAGGTATTTCTAAGGTTTTTTTGGACCAACAACAATGACTTCAGTCTTATCTGAATTTAATAGCAGGAAATTACAAGTCATCCAAGCTTTGGTTTCCTTGAGACAGGCTTCTAATTTGGCTAATTGATAAGTATCATCTGGCTTTATTGACAGGTATAATTGTGTGTCATCTACATAACAATGAAAATGTATACAGTGCTTTGTAACAATGTTGCCTAGTGGAAGCATATACAAACTAAAAAGAATAGGGCCTAGCACAGATCCCTGTGGAACTCCGTGACTGAGCTTTGAGTTGGAAGAAAACTCATTATTGACATGAACAAATTGGAACCTATCAGATAAACAAGACCTAAACCACTGCAATGAAGTTCCATTAAGTCCAACATAGTGTTCTAATCTATCAAGTAAAATATTATCGATAGTATCAAAAACTGCACTAAGGTCTAAAAGGACAAGCACAGAAACAAGTCCATCATCAGATGCAATAAGGGGGTCATTAGTGACCTTCATTAAAGCTGTTTCAGCACTATAATGGATTCTAAACCCAGATCGAAACTCTATCAAATAAATCATTTCCCTGCAAATGGTCAAATAATTGCGTAGCAACAACTCTTTGTAAGATTTTTGAAATGAAAGGCAGATTAGAGATTGGTCTATAGTTAGCTAAAACTCCTGGATCCAGCGTTGGCTTTTTGAGTAAGGGTTTAATTACAGCCGTTTTAAAAGCCTGTGGTACATGGCCTCACGTTAATGAAGAATCGATTATTTGAAGACTAGAGCTTCCAATAAATGGGAGACTTCTTTCAATGACCTGGTAGGAATAGGGTCTAAAAGAAAAGTTTAAGGCTTGGATGAGGAAATTATTTTATCTAACTCTAAAAGGTCAATTGGAGTAAACTCATCCAAACAGATATTAATTGAAGGAGTTGTAGTAGTTAATGTATTTAAGTTAACAGTGGGAAGAATGTGATGGATTTTATCTCTGATAGATGAAATTATATTATTGAAAAAGTTCATAAAGTCCTGACTAGTAAGCTCTAAGGGAATGCAAGGATTGACAGAGTCCTGACTCTTTGTCAGCCTGTCTACAGTGCTGAAAAGAAACTGGGATTATTCTTGTTGTCTTCTATTAATGCAGAATAATAACTTGTTCTAGTTTTCCTAAGAGATTTTTTTTTTAATAAATTAGAAGATGATTTTTCCAAGCTAAATAGATTTCATCTAATTTAGTGGAGAGCCTTTTTCTTTCTAATTGATGGGTCTTCTGTTTTAAGCTACGAGTTTCTGTGTTGAACCAAGGAGTTAGAAATCTCTGATTAGAGTTTTTCTTTCTTAAAAGGGCCACCATGTCTAGAGTCTGATGCAGAGAAGCTGTAACACTATCTACCATGCAATCAATTACAGAAGGAGCAAGCTCCCCATAGCTTATTTCCGTTGTGTTAATACATGGCATAGAGGAAACTGATTTAAATTTGGTAACAGCATCATCTGAGAGACATCTACTGTAGTAACATTTTTCTTTAGGAGCCAAATAGTCAGAAATAGTAAAATCAAAGGTTAACAGACAATGGTCTGACAGTACAGGGTTGTGAGGAGACACTACCAGATTTTCTATTTCTATGCCATATGTCAGAACAAGGTCCAACATGTGGTGGAGATAATGGGTAGAATTTCCTTCTTTCTGAGAAAACCCCATCACGTCTAATATTGAATTAAATGCCATATTAAGGCAATCACTATCTACATCTACATGTATATTAAAGTCCCCTATTATTGTTATTCTATCTGATTTCAGCACTAAATCTGCTAAGAATTCGGCAAATTTGGATAAAAACTCTGAGTAGGCTGAGGGAGGACAATAAACTATGGCAAATAAAATTGGGTTTAATCTAAAATTGCTAAAATGTCCAATACTGAGGACCAGGCCCTTAAAGGAATTATGACATGTTTTTTGCTTTATATTAGCTAATAATGGTAAATTGTTGCTTCTCCAACTCCACAACCAGAACTTCTGGGATTTTGACAGTTTACATAACCAGAGGGAGTTTATTTGTTTAAACCAACACAATCCTCTTGCCCTAACCAAGTCTCTGTAAGGGATAGTAAATCAATGTGATGATCAGTTAACAGATCATGGCCTAGCAGAGACTTGGGAGTTAGAGACCTAATATTTAACAGACTGCATTTAATTTTTAAATTATGAGGAGGAACAGAGGTGCATGATCTAAGGTGAACTGTGATCATCGTGGCTTATGTAGAAGACAAGTTTTATGCTGGCCAAAGAGTACGTGCTTGAGGGAAAATGCATGCAATAATACTCTGCTTGACATTAAGCCAGGCATTAATTATAGTCAATGGTCAGTTTGTTTAGAAGGAAGAGGAGGATATGATTGAACAAATGGGCTGAACAATCAAGTTGAAACATTTTTTTTTTATCTGTACAACTGATTCTTCATATTATTTGGAATATATTACAGGGTATATTTGGATAGATTGAATTGAACTGTCTTCTTCTTCTCCTTCTTCTTCTTCTCCTTCTTCTTCTCCTGACTACTTCAGTGACACTGATAAATTCATTAAGTCTGTTAATGTGCTAAGAAGGCAGGTTGGTCTTGACCTCCTGGATGAAAGGAAATGTTTTCGCCTCAAGAAACACTTCACAGCCCTGTGTAAAGCAGCAGGGGGAACAGGGGTCAAGCGCCCCCGACAGGAGGAATAAATGGTGGTCATTCCTCTGCCTGTTTTACACATTTTTGGGATATTGTTCGATCAGACTTTTATGACGTTTCTAATTGACTGTAATTGACTGTCACTGAACTGGATCTTTACCGGTCTCCTGCCGGCGCGCAGCAACGACTTGGCCTGGCTTGAAAACGGGAGGCCTGTGGCTCTTCTTTGCCCCGACTACAAGGACACGCTTTACTTGCCTGCAGGGCATGGATGCCCCAACGTTTTCTTTCTACAATCTGGACGAGCCTGCTGCAAAGATGACTTGCTTGAAAATCCCGCATGGTCTAAGGACTACAATCCGTCTGAGATGAGGAAAATGTCTCTGGGACGTACAACGGAACTGGCTGTGGGCGCACAGCACTATCTCTGCTGCCGGAGGAAGGGGACTTGACCTTGCTTAACAACTGGAGGCCTGTGGATCGTCTTTGCACGGACTACAAGGAAGACTTGGACTACTGCCACTGGCAATGTGGACTGGGTGGACTGCAAGGAATACTTTGTGTTGTGTGAGGAAGGGGGATGACTTATGTTTGCACTTTTCCAATGTGAGACACTTGGTGGAATGATATTAGTGCTCTTACATTTTCTTGAATTGTGCAATAAAGGCATTTTTTAAAACTCAAAACTCTCCTTCTCCTTCTTCTCCTTCTCCTTCTTCTCCTTCTCCTTCTTCTTCGCAGCTCCTTCTTCTTCGCAGCTTCTTCTTGTTTGTTGAATGTTTTCGTTTATCTGGCCTTTTTGATCTTCTGCGGGAGTGGTTTCAGGCTTTGGGTGAAAGTTTCTCTTTTGGTTTGTTCATTTATGGTCCAAAGTATAAAGTGGCAAGGAAGTCTGCCCACACTTTGATGAACTTCCTATCTGGTACTGCTAAACTTGCCATCTGGCTGACAAGGAAAAATAGGACTACCAACGCTGGCAATGTGGATCCTGTGTCTGCTTTCAAGGCCTTGTTGAAAGTCAGACTCCAGGTGGAGTTCTCTTACTACCAAATGGTGGACGATTTGGAGGCATTCACCAATAGATGGACTTTAGGGAACGTTTTGTGTTCTGTGGGTCAGGGGGATGAGTTATGTTTGCACTTTTGAGGTGTGACACACTTGGGGCCGTGATATTGGTGTTCTTGCATTTTTGAATTGTACAATAAAGCCTTTTTTAAAAGTCAAAGTCTTCTTCTTCTTCGCAGCTCCTTCTTCTTCGCAGCTCCTTCTTCTTCTTCTTCTTCTTACGACTGGCCGTATTTTCAGTTTTTGTTTTTTTTTGGCTGGAGGATGGCGACCTTGGAAAAGCCACCTCCGTCTATCCACCAGGGGGTGCGGATCGTTCCCCCGGACAGCACTGTTACTGTGGAGGAGGTGCTTCTGGCTGTGGCCGAGCAGGTGGGCCATGCTGCGATCTGCTTTGCGTCCCGAATGAATAGAGCTGTAGTTGTGTTTCTGGCTGCTGAAGAAGATGTCCACACACTGGTTGCAAGCGGTGTTGTTATCGGGGAAACGTATGTACAGGTGTCCCCCTTATCTGTCCCATCAACGTGTATCACCATCTCAGGTGTTCCACCTTTCATCACTGACGAGCAGTTGGCGACGGAGCTCCGCAGATTTCAGAAGTTTGCGGGCCCGTTTAGAACTCTGACTTTGGGATGCAAGGAGACCAAGTTAAACCATGTGAAATCACTCAGGCGACAGGTGTTCATGTTTTTGTACTCGCCAACTGCAACTCTGGAAGTGTCCTTCCGGGTCAAACACGGGGATGCCTCCTATATGGTGTATGCGAGCTCAGGACAGATGAAGTGTTTTGAATGTGGAGATGTGGGCCATAAACGGTTCACTTGTCCGCACAGGCAGCGGGCAGGGAGCTCTGATGGAACCGCGGCTGGAGCCGGCGGTGCGCCCTCCGCTCACGCCGCTGCTGCGGACGGCGTGGCGGGGCCTTCCGCCGTTACTACGGACGACGTTGCGGGGCCTTCCGCCGGTCCTGCTCTGGAGCCTGCCGCTGTGTCTGTGGACAGCCCAGCTGTGGCGCCCGCAGCCCAGCTTACGGCCCGGAGCGTCGCTGGTGATGGCGCCCAAACTGTCACTGATGGTGCGTCAGAATCTCGCTGTGTGACATCAGCGGCTGTGCTTCCGGAGGCTGCTACCATTCCACAGCAGGGGACGGAACAGCAACAGTCAGCTGCTGTGGGTGGCATCCAGGAAAATGTGGCCCATGATGAATCCACTGGGCCAGATGAACCAAACAGTCAGCTGAGTTGTGCTGACTAGGAAATGGAATCTGATCCCGACACTGTGTCTAATACTGAGTCTATTGAGGCAAAATGCAGTACAAACACGAGTTTGTATTCACTGGAAGAAATAAATGCTTTTCTGGATGAAACCTATAACAAGGCCATTAAAGTCACTGACTACTTCAGTGACACTGATAAATTCATTAAGTCTGTTAATGTCCTAAGAAGGCAGGTTGGTCTTTATCTCCTGGATGAAAGGAGACATTTTCACCTCAAGAAACACCTGACAGCCCTGCGTAAAGCAGCAGGGGGAACAGGGGTCAAGCGAGCCCGACAGAAGGAATAAATGGCAGTCGTTCCTCTGCCTGTTTTACACATTTTTGGGATATTGTTCGATCAGACTTTTATATGACATTTCTAATTGACTGTCACAGAACTGGATCTTAAAGATGACTTGCTTGACAATCCCGCATGGTCTAAGGACTACAATCCATCTGAGATGAGGAAAATGTCTCTGGGACGTACAAGGGAACTGGGTGCGGGCGCGCAGCGCTATCTCTGCTGCCGGAGGAAGACAAGGAAGACTCGGACTACTGGCATTGTGGACTAGGTGGACTGCAAGGAATACTTTGTGTTGTGTGGGGGAGGGGGATGGCTTATGTTTGCCCTTTTCCAATGTGAGACACTTGGTGGAATGATATTGGTGCTCTTCCATTTTTTTTGAATTGTGCAATAAAGGCATTTTTTAAAACTCTTCTTCTTCTTCTTCTTCGCAGCTCCTTCTTCTTCTTCGCAGCTCCTTCTTCCTCTTCGCAGCTTCTTCTTCTTCTTCTTCTTCGCAGCTCCTTCTTCAACATCCTTTGTCCAATATATCCACTATCCTTCCTTTACACATGTCCAAACCATCTCAGCCTTGTCTCTCTTACTTTGTTTCCAAACCACTCTACCTGAGCTGCCCCTCTGATATACTTGTTTCTAATCTTGTCCCTCCTATTCACTCCCAATGAAAATCTTAGCATTTTCAACTCTGCCAACTCCAGCTCCACCTCCTGTCTTTTTGTCAGTGCCACAGTCTCCAAACCATACATCATAGCAGGTCTCACTACTATCATGTAAATCTTCCCTTTCACTCTTGCTGCAACCTTTCTGTTACAAATCACCCCTGACACTCATCTCCATCCACTCCACCCTGCCTGCACTCTCTTCTTTACCTCTCTTGTACATTATCCATTGCTTTGAATGGATGACCCCAGGTATTTAAACACATCTACTTTCACTACTGCTACTCCTTCCATCTTCACTGTTGTACCTACCTCTCTATCATTCACACTCATGTATTCTGTCTTGCTTCTACTGGCTTTAATTCCTCCTCACTCTAGAGCATACCTCTACCTCTCAGGTAAATAAGATCTAAACCACTGCAACAAAGTTCCATTAAGTCCAACATAGTGTTCTAATCTATCACGTAGAATATTATGTCCTAAAAGGACAAGTACAGAAACAAGTCCATTATCAGATGCGATAAGGAGGTCATTAGTGACCTTCACTAAGGCTGTTTCAGTACTATGATGGATTCTAAACCCAGACTGAAACTCTTCAGGTGAACAGGGTTGAAGGGGGATGATAAACTATGGCAAATAAAATTGGGTTTAGCCTAAAATTGCTAAAATGCCCAATACTGAGGACCAGGCCCTCAAAGGAATGATAACGTGTTTTTTGCTTTACATTAACTAGTAATTTTTAGTAAATTGCTGCTATTCCTCCTCCACGACCAGAACTTCTGGGATTTTGACAGTTTAAATAACAGAATAAATACAAAAAAAGAAATGGGGAAATTACAGAAAATAATCAAACACAAACTGAAAGCATGAGCACAGTGCTCCTGCCGTGCTCAGCATCATGACAGATCCCTTCCCTCAAGGGGTGGATTCCATACACCCCAAGGTAACATCAAAAAAAAGAAAAAAAAACGCAAAAAGACCCCTCCCCCGCCCCAACAGGAATAGAAAAAATAACCCACCCCTGGAGGGTGGTGGGGGAACCCAGGGTAGGAGGGACCAAACAAAAAGTTCACTCAAAACCCACAAAGCAGGACAGATAAGGTAACTTACAGAAAATCTAGGCCCACTGGGCAAGAAAATAAGGCAGTTCAGGTGGCCTGCTGGAATCCCAGGACCACCAAATCATGACTTGGAATGTGTTGTGCGACCTCCAAGAGTTCCTGAGCCACCCAAGCAAATGGTGTTGTCCATCGGGTGGTCTCCCAGCTTCTCTGAGCCAATGAGCCACAAGGCGCAACGCGCCCCCACCTGGAGGCAGCAGTTGGAACCTGTGCCTCCTGTGGCCTGAAGGGACTGCAACGTGGATAGGATAAGTCAGTGGATGTGGGGAGTTGACATCTGACGATGATGGCTGACCAGCGAGGAAACCAGATGAAGAAGATGACTGATCAGTGGGGAAACCAGATGAAGGAAACAGCTGATCAGCAAGGAAACCAGATGAGGACTGATGATCATTAACAAACTCAGGTGAAGGCTGCTGAATAACAGCAATCTCAGGCGATGACTGATGACCAGTGACGACCTCAGGCAAAAACAGATGACCTTCGGTAATCTCAGGCAAAGACAGATGACCCTCGGTGACCTCAGGTGAAGACGGATGACCCTCAGTGACCTCAGGCGGAGGCGGATGATCCTCAACAACCTCAGGCAAAGATGGGTGACCCTCAGTGACCTCAGGCGAATATTGGCGACCCTTGGTGACCTCAGGCGGAGACAGATAACCATCGATGACCTCAAGCAGAGACGGATGACCCTTGGTGACCTCAGGCGGAGGTGGAGGGCCCTCAGGGACCTCAGGTGAAGATTGGCAACCGTCAGTGACCTCCGGCGAAGGCTGATGATTGTCGGTGGAATCAGACGAGGACTCGGACAAGAGAACAGAGACAAATACCGGGTCAGAATCACCGACAGCAGTGGAGACCAGCGAGGAAAGCTCAGGAGTGGATGACAGCTGTAACTGGCTCTCCCCACCAAGAGCAAAACAAGACCTCTCTAATACCAACATAGTGAAGACAAAAAAGAGGACTTGCCTTAGCTCGAGCTCCACTGCCGTCCAGGACTCCAGCAATTCAGGCTGGGGTGTCACATTTCCACTCGCCTGGAGATCCTTCCCCAACATGGCCACCTCAGACGAGGATGAAGGGACAGACACCGGATCAGTTACTGGCAGCAGTGGAGCCCGGTGAGGAGGACGCAGGAGCAGAGGGCATCTGCAGCTGATTCTCCCCACTACCAGCAAGACAAGATTTCTCTAGAACTGATGGTGTAGAAACAGAACAGAGTACTTGCCTAAACTCAAGCTCCACCACTGTCCAGGACTCCGGCAACTCTGCTGTGATGGTCCTTGCAGCAGGCATGATGGTGGGTGCAGCTGGTGGACCCCCAGACATGGTGACTGACACTGGAGGGACCCCAGATGAGGTGACCGACACTGGTGGGACTCCAGACGTGGTGACTGAAGCTAGAGATGGTCTCACCGACAGTGCTGAGTCCTGCAATGCTGAAACCAGGGGACATTCGCCTGTCGGCTCAGGCTTCAGGACACAGGGGGTGCTCTCCTCCCATTCAAGATGTGACTGCAGGACCGTACCAGGGCTCTCCGGAACTGCAGGCACCTACATCATCCAATGGCTCCCTCCCAGGGCTGGCGGACACACAGGAGAAGTAGAGAGGGACAGGGGACAAGCAGGTGAGGATGAAGTTTTGGCAGCAGCCGGCGGTGAGGGCTCAGCAGAAGTGGAAAACTGCTACTGAGCCCCCGTTCCAGGAATAAGACAAGACACTTCATTCTTAGATGGTAAAATGAGAGGGTACTTGCCTTAGTTCCCAGGGACTGATGATTGTTGCTGCTGGACCAGACGAGGCTCTTCCAGGAACTGTGGAGGTCGTCTGGCAAGAAGGCGGAGGCGGACAAGACACCAGAGTCAGGGGACACTTGCTCGTCAGTACAGACCTCAGCGCAGATGGTTTTCCTGATCTCCACCCATGGAGTGACTGTGGGGCTGGCAGAGTGGGGACTGGAGCTGGAGACTGGTGAGGAACTGATGGTACCAAGGCCCGGGGACACTTTCTCATTGGCACAGACCTAGGCTTGTTGGTGGAACTCCTCACCATCCCATGGTTTTCCCACTGCAGGTCTGCAACGTAATCGTCTTCATCTCTTCAGCATGCTCCGTGAGCTGAGGACACCGGTGAGCTGCTGCCTCTGTGAGACCAAGGTAACAGAGAGCAGATTTTGAGGTGGGAGACAAGTGAGCGGAAGAAATAAGTTCATCAATTTCCTTTAATGCTTGACAGAGCTCCCACCCCAGGCTCATAGCTGTACCATCGTCCGCCTGCTGAGTCAGTGTTAACTGGCATCCTCAGCAAAACGGATTATAACAAAAATAAATAGAGGGAGAAAGAGGGGAAAAAAAGCAAACTCACAGCAGCTGGCGTCAAGGCTGGCGGCATTCTTCTGTTGTAGACTGGCCCGGCAGGGGCAGACAGAGACTCAAACACTAACTGTGAGTTTGCAGGGAGTTTAATAATAAAATACACAGAATATAACAAAGGAGCAAAACTTATAGACTTGAGGTAGAACAGGATACAAAAAGGAGGACTAGCCCGATGACTAAGGCATGAGGAAATGCCAGGAACAATAGAGAGAAGCGTGGGGCACACACAGGAATACAGACTGATAATTGAAGTGGAACTCACGTCTGGATACTGAGAAGAACGCTGCAATGGACTGCGTTGCAGTGGTCCTTAAATAAGGCTAGGAATAACCATGGATGTTGATAACAGGTGTGGGTAACAAGAGTGAGGATAATGAACTGAAATAGTACAGCTGGGACAAACCGCGAAACTAGGTTAGAGCAAACGGAAGTAAACAAAGGACACTGTCAAAGTAAAAGCACAGGAGGACATAAACACAAAATGAGATCAGACACCAGGAGAAAATAGTAATAATAATCCATCAAGACAAAGACAAGAGAAAATAGAAAACCAAGAGATGCTAATAATATAATATACATGAAAACCCATATACAAAAAGAGAGGAGACGGCAAAGACAAGGGTAGGCTCATGTCCAAAACCAGGAAGATATAATTAGAAGTAAAAATGATCACAAACACACAATAATTAAAAAAAAAAACAAGCTTATAATGACCCCGGACACATAATAAAAATAAACAGGATTATAGTAATAAAACTAAGATACTGGAACTTCCAAAACAGATAAATACATGGAAAACTCACATAACAACATACAGTACAGATAAATACAAAACAGAAATGGGAAAATTACAGAAAACAATCAAACACAAACTGAAAGCATGAGCACGGTGCCCCCCCCCCCCAACCCATCCCCCATGCTCAGCATCATGACAGTACCACACTTCCTCTCTTGGCACCCTATCATATGCTTTCTCTAGATCCACAAAGATACATTACAACTCCTTCTGACCTTCTCTATACTTCTCCATCAGCACTCTTAGAGCAAACATTGCATCTGTAGTACTCTTTCTTGGCATGAAACCGTACTGTTGCTCACTGATTGTCACCTCTCCTCTTAACCTGGCTTCAGCAAGTCTTTCCCATATCTTCATAGCGTGGCTAATCAACTTTATGCCTCTGTAGTTACTACAGCTGAGTATCACCCTTGTTCTTGAAAACTGGTACCAAAACACTTCTCCACTCCCTCAGGCATCCTTTCACTCTCCAAGATTGTGTTAAACAATCTGGGGGTGGCTGTGGCACAGGTGTAGTGTGGCCGACTACTGATGGAGGGTCAGTAGTTCGATTCCCGCTCTGTCTGCAGTCTGCATGTTGAAGTGTCCTTGAGCAAGACACTGAGCCCCCAGTTGTTCTTGGTGGGTCAGGCCAGTGCCTGTGCATGGCAGCTCCGCCTCATCTGTGTGTTTGTGTGTGTGAATGGGTGGATAGCAGGACCTGTAAACCGCTTTGGTCATCCAGAGATGAGAAAAAGCGTTATATAAGTGAATGCCATTTACCAAAAAGTCAGCTGCCATCTCTCCTAAACATCTCTATACCTCCACAGGTATGTCATCTGGACCAACTGCCTTTCCATTCTTCATCCTGCTTCAAAGCTGCCCTCACTTTCAGCTTGCTAATCCTCGGGACTTCCTTGTTCACTATCTTTCCTTCATCCATCCTCCTCTCTTATTTTCTTTATTCATCAACTCTTCAAAGTACTCATTCCACCTTCTCAACATACTTTAATCATTTGTTAGTGCATTACCATTTTTGTCCTTTATCAGCCTAACCTGTTGCACATCTTTTCCATCTCAATCTCTCTGTCTAGCTAGTTGATACAACTCCTTTTCTCCTTCCTTAGTGTCCACCCTCTCATACAACTCACTATATGCCTTTTCATTTGACTTTGCCACCTCTCTCTTTGCCATGCGCCTAGATTCCAAATTCTTCTGTCTACTTTCTTCATCTCCCTGACTTTCCCACTTTTTCTTCCTTTCTCTTCCTTTGGATACTTTCCTGGACCGCCTCATTCCATCACCAAGTCTCTTTATCTTCCTTCCTCTGTCCACTGGATGCACCACATACCTTTCTACCCATTTCCCTCAATACTTTTTCTGTACTTTCCCAGTCATCTGGTAATTCTTCCCTACCACCCAGAGCCTGTATCAACTCCCTCCTGAACTCTGTGTGACCTTCCTTCTGTAACTTCCCCCACTTAATCTTTGGCTCTGCCTTCACTGTTTCCCTCTTCTTGCTTTGCAAAGTCATCCTACAGACTACCAGCCGATGCTGTCTAGCTACATTCTCCCCTGACACCACCTTGCAGTCTCCTGTCTCTTTAGATTTCTCCTTCTGCAAATGATGTAGTCCATCTGTGTGCACCTTCCTCCACTCTTGTAAGTCACCCAATGTTCCTCTCTCTTCTTGAAGTATATGTTCACCACAGCCATTTCCATCCTTTAAGCAAAATCCACAACCATCTGTCCTTCCACATTTCTGTCCTTAGAGACCATATCTCCTGAGGACCTCATCATCATCTCTGTTCCCTTCACCTACATGTCCATTGAAGTCCGCTCCAATCATCACTGTCTTCCTCCTGGGAACACTCTCTACTGCTTCATCCAACTTACTCCAGAATTCCTCTTTCTCTTCTACCTGACGTCCAACTTGTAGGGCATATGCACTGACAACATTCAACATCACACCTTTGACTTTTAGCTTCAAACTCATGACTCTGTCTGACTCCCTCTTTACCTCCTGAACACTCTTCACATTTTCTTCCTTCAAGATTACTCCTACTCCATTTCTCTTCCTATTTCCACCATGTAAGAACAGTTTAAATCCCCCTCCAGTGCTCATAGCCTTGCTTCCCTTCCATCTGGTTTCGTGAACATACAGTATATCTACCTTTCTACTTTCTATCATATCAGCCAACTCTCTGCCTTTACCAGTCATAGTCCCTACATTTAATATTCCTACTCTCACCTCCACACTTCTACCTTTCCTTTTCTCGCTCTCTCTCCCAACACACCTTCCCTTCTTCTCCTCCTCGATCTTCAACCAACAGTAGTTGAAAATTAAACAATTAATTGTTCAATTAATAAAAAAACAAAACAAAAAAAAAAAACGAAAAATACAGCTGTGTGTTTTTCATTAACCAGGGCAGGACATGCTCTCACCAAAGGACACAAGATTGAGATGACTATGAGGACACAGACATGATAGATTAATAATGTGAACGGAAAACTGTCACAGTGGAGAGGTTTGTAGTTTGAAATCTTCAATTTAACAGTATCTCATGTTAATTTAGCCATTTCCTTCTCTGTTTACAGGATCCACAATGGCCATTGCAGCCACTGAGCCTCCGGTACTGGTCTGTCAGAACTCAATACAGATGCTGTGCAGCTGATGCTCAGTGGAAAGCACCTTCGTACCTCTCCTTTACAGTCTGCAGTGAAAAAAAAACACACTCTGTAATGGTCTGCTTGGGCTGCCTATTCCCTTCAGCTGTGTGCACACCTGCTCCTCATCACAGCCAGAGCAACTTAAGCCACCCTGCCCTGGTCCCAGTGCGGAGTTGTCTGTCAAGATTCCATATGACCTTCTCCTGCCTCCGTTCCTGAGTTCCAGCCTTAGTCAACCTTGTCGTCGCTTCTAGCCTCCAGCCCTCCTGCTTTGAGAAGAAGCTCCCTGGTTCGATCCCAGCCCCTGACCAACAGTGATCTGCATGGAGTTTGCATGTTCTCCCCGTATCTGTGTGGGTTTACTCCGGGAGTTCTCCGGTTTCCGCCCACAGGCCAAAAACATGCAGGTTAGGTTAATTGGAGACTCTAAAGTGGCCCTAGGTGTGAATGTGTGTGTGAATGGTTAAGGGACAGCGCCGTACTGTGGCTGCTTCATCCATCCAGGTGGATGTCCTCAATTTCCCCTCTGGGGATCAATAAAGTATACAAAATTAAAAAAAAAGCTCCCTCGCTCCAAGTAAGCCCATTCATTCCTCTAGTCCTTTCCATAGTCCCCTGTGCACAGGTGGAGCTCTGTGGCGGCGGACCTCTTACCTTCTGTGGCGGTGGACCACCTTTCTTCCTCTCCTGGCGGCGGTCGACGCCGCACCTCTCATCCTGCACACCTTCACCCTTAGTAGCCGCAACGAGACTGGAGAACACTGTCCTCCTGGCCATAGCCACCGAGCTGAACCTGAGCAATGCAACATCTCTGCTAACAGTAAGCCCAGAACTTAACTACTCTTTCTCATCGGTGAAAGTCCCTAACCACTCCTGTTCTGTGTGTTCCCAGGGTTGCCGGGTTGTATGGTGTTCTGCTCTCCCCCAGCAGCATCTGACTACACATTCACATACGCACACACTTTCACATTATTGTTAATAAACTTAATTGAATCTACACCTGAGTCCGTGTCTGGTCACTGGGTCAATACACCATGTCACACTCACTGTCATTCATTCATTCATTCATCACCATAAAAAATAAATTAATGCCTAATCTATAAGCAATACTCCTCCCGTAAGTTCATGATTAAAATGAAAATGTAGCTGGACTTAAAAAAAATATATTCAGTGTGTCATCATATTATAATTAAACTGATGGGAAACAATACTTTGACTAGAGTATAACTGTTACAACTCTGTCTAGTAAAATAACAGAAAAGTGCAAATTGTGTTTCCTCATGTGCCCCGGTCAGAGTGTGTGGATGATAACAAAATGCACCGCTGAAATAGCATTAACAATGCCCTTCTGACAATAGACCTGCTTTTTGCAGATCAAAAGCACATTAAATATGAAATGTACTAAAATAGCAATGCACTGAAATTGCTCTGGTGCCACACCTCTTTTAAACTAGAATTGCACTCAACGGAGATGCAGACCCATGCCTTACATCCCTATCTCTATTGAAATGTCAGTAGGGAAGATCTCTGGTTAACTTTCTGTTTCAACTCTGATGGGAAGCCATGACCTATTTTCAGACCTTACCAGTCTTCAAGCTCAAATGCAAGGTCATTGGACACTGGATATTTTATTTCTCACAATCAAATCACTAAACTAGAAAAGCACTCGGAGAGCGCAGACCTCCGCCAAGCACCACAGTTCCCCCCATACAGTGTTTAACATCATAAATATTAATCCTACATTTATTTTGTCTAACTTTATAGATTCTTTGACCATGAAAAAAATGCCATTCGCAAGTGGCATATATTAGCTATACTGTGATGCTTGTTTTGTGTTGGGGTTTTTTTTCCAGACGGTGATCCAGATCACCACCAAAATGTAATCATCTGTAGGATACCCCATTTCTGACAATCTCTGAAAATTTCATGAAAATCCGTCCATAACTTTTTGAGTTATCTTGCTAACAAACAGACAGACAGACAAACCAACGCTGGTGAAAACATAACCTCCTTGGCAGAGGTAATTAAGCTAAAACTGTTTTGAGACTTTTTATGACACTCTGACCTTGACCTTTGACCTTTTGATCCCAAAAGCATAGCCAATAAGTGACTTTTGCATCTCGGCTCGCACAAAGCATCATGGGAACGTGGCTACCAAACATGCTCTATCGATACATTTAATTTATGGAAAGTTCCTGATCTACAAGCATATTGTATGCGTAGGGGTCTTCCCGGATGTACCCGCAAACGCAAGGATAAACTAGTTGCGCTTGCATTCGCGGCCACGTTGCAGAAATTGGCCAAAATGGCCCCCCTGTATGTATGCTGACAAAGCAGATTTTTTTGTTGTCAAAGAACCAAGCACCCTTACTTGCCAGACTCTGAAATGACTACAAAGAAGGT
The DNA here is from genome assembly GCA_020510985.1 of Pholidichthys leucotaenia. Taxonomy (NCBI): domain Eukaryota; kingdom Metazoa; phylum Chordata; class Actinopteri; order Cichliformes; family Pholidichthyidae; genus Pholidichthys; species Pholidichthys leucotaenia. The sequence goes on along the minus strand of CM035849.1, from coordinate 202,248,408 downwards.
AAGCGAGTGGTTTGACAGCTCAACTTTGGTTTTGTCATTTTAAGTAAATTTCACTACAAGGCATAGCCTGCTTACTTAGATCTATAGGTTGATACTACTATAGTTTAAGCACCACACGTTTTCAATGATTTGCAATTTTATTTTATACCAGCCTACTTATCAGTGGCCTTAACTACATGTGTGTGTAGCTCAAGTTCATTAATGTTGTACTAAAATATCTTAACCTCCAGTTCTTTTATACGAAGTCTAAATAACTAGACAGAGAGGTGAAGTATAGTTCCACTTATTTTACTGAAGCTGAGATATGGTACAAGATACAGCGCTGGAGCACAACTCTCAAGACGTATCAAGAGAGAGTGCTACCCAAAAAGTGGGTCCTATAGTTTTATAGAACTCTGCCACTCCCTCACGCAGGAGGGAGGGCTCCCCTGATATGTATCAGTATCCTTCCACTATGTGCCAGCTCAGCTGAGGGCAGAGCTGATTCTATCCGGTTTCAACGAGTGAGTCCTTGGGTGTAATCTAACGGCGGCAGTGTGGCGTGCAAAGCAAGTAGGATGAAGGATGAAAACCATAGTTACAGAATAACTGACATTCTCAAAACAAGCAGGATGAAGGAGATGATGGAGAAACATAGTTACAGAATAACCAACATTCTCAAGAGAGACAAGGGCATCATAGAAATTTATCAACAATTCCCCCTGTTGAGGTGTCCTAATGGGCACCTCACTAACTTAATAGCAACTTATATTCGTGTTTTTGCATCTCCCCCTGTTGAGATGGGCATAAACCTATCTCATAACCCTACTCTAGCCCCCTAGTGTAGTGTTTCTAAGTTTCTATATGTAACTGATGTCCCCTTCCAGCAGTCATGTGGACCTGCCCCCCTTCAGGTCGCCATCTCTCCGGTGGACATCAGGTGTGGTGCAAACATTGTGGGTCAATATGGCTAACAATTATATATGTGTAAAATGTATCAAAATAATCTATCCCCATATACTCATCTATATTTACATCTACAGTTTGCAGCTGCAGCTCTCACAGTACAAAACAAAACCTTTGTGTTGTTTTTCTCCTCTTTGGATCCTTTTTCATCGGTCAGGAAACATTAGGTGAGGTTTTAGTAATCTCCCGCCATGCTCATATTTGGTGATGTGGGATGATGGGAGATGTTGTCCACTAATCATTGAAACAAAACTAAGTAGTACTCTGTTATTATACGACAGCTGATAACTTTAATTTCATGGAAAATTATCTTTTAAATTGGCAAACATCATATGTGTAACTCGTGGCAAAACTTGATAGGGATCAAAAGATAATTTCACTCTTGCCATTCATTTCAATGGAGATTTTTTTTGATTTAGGGTCCCATATGCGGAAGTAGAGGGGGCGTGACTTAAGCACTCAACTACCAACAAAAGCTTTTCTACTAAATATTAAATGAATTTCACCAAGCATGTTCAATACGTATTCCCTGTGTCATTCCACTTTATTAAATATAACTTATTTTGTGAACACAGTTGCCTTGATTTATGTATGGATTACTTGGGTTGTCACTGATATCTGGTGAAAATCTCAGGTCAATGGTTCCATCAGAAATACACTACCGTTCAAAAGTTTGGGGTCACTTAGAAATTTCCTTATTTTTGAAAGAAAAACACTGTTTTTTTCAATGAAGATAACTTTAAACTAATCAGAAATACACTCTAATATCTAATATACATTGCTAATGTGGTAAATGACTATTCTAGCTGCAAATGTCTGGTTTTTGGTGCAATATCTACATACAGTGGGGTAAAAAAGTATTTAGTCAGCCACCAATTGTGCAAGTTCATCCACTTAAAAGATGAGAGAGGTCTCCAATTTTCATCATAGATATACCTCAACAATGAGAGACAAAATGAGAAAAAAAAAATCCAGAAAATCACATTGAAGGATTTTTAATGAATTAATTGGTAAATTCCTCGGTAAAATAAGTATTTGGTCAATAACAAAAGTTCATCTCAATACTTTGTTATATACCCTTTGTTGGCAATGACAGAGGTCAAACGTTTTCTGTAAGTTTTCACAAGGTTTTCACACACTGTTGCTGGTATTTTGGCCCATTCCTCCATGCAGATCTCCTCTAGAGCAGTGATGTTTTGGGCTGTCGCTGGGCAACACAGACTTTAAACTCCCTCCAAAGATTTTCTATGGGGTTGAGATCTGGAGACTGGCTAGGCCACTCCAGGACCTTGAAATGCTTCTTATGGAGCCACTCCTTCATTGCCCGGGTGGTGTGTTTGGGATCATTGTCATGCTGAAAGACCCAGCCACGATTCATCTTCAATGCCCTTGCTGGTGGAAGGAGGTTTTCACTCAAAATCTCACGATACATGGCCCCATTCATTCTTTCCTTTACCCGGATCAGTCGTCCTGGTCCCTTTGCAGAAAAACAGCCCCAAAGTATGATGTTTCCACCCCCATGCTTCACAGTAGGTATGGTGTTCTTTCTCCTCCAAACACGACAAGTTGAGTTTTTACCAAAAAGTTCTATTTTGGTTTCATCTGACCATATGACATTCTCCCAATCCTCTTCTGGATCATCCAAATGCTCTCTAGCAAACTTCAGACGAGCCTGGACATGTACTGGCTTAAGCAGGGGTACACGTCTGGCACTGCAGGATTTGAGTCCCTGGCGGCGTAGTGTGTTTCTGATGTAGCCTTTGTTACTTTGATCCCAGCTCTCTGCAGGTCATTCACTAGGTCCCCCCATGTGGTTCTGGGATTTTTGCTTACCGTTCTCGTGATCATTTTGACCCCACAGGGTGAGATCTTGCGTGGAGCCCCAGATCGAGGGAGATTATCAGTGGTCTTGTATGTCTTCCATTTTCTAATAATTGCTCCCACAGTTGATTTCTTCACACCAATCTGCTTACCTATTGCAGATTCAGTCTTCCCAGCCTGGTGCAGGTCTACAATTTTGTTTCTGGTGTCCTTTGACAGCTCTTTGGTCTTGGCCATAGTGGAGTTTGGAGTCTGACTGTTTGAGGTTGTGGACAGGTGTCTTTTATACTGATAACGAGTTCAAACAGGTGCCATTAATACAGGTAACGAGTGGAGGACAGAGGAGCCTCTTAAAGAAGAAGTTACAGGTCTGTGAGAGCCAGAAATCTTGCTTGTTTGTAGGTGACCAAATACTTATTTTCCATCATAATTTGCAAATAAATTCTTTAAAAATCCTTCAATGTGATTTTCTGGATTTTTTTTTCTCATTTTGTCTCTCATAGTTGAGGTATACCTATGATGAAAATTGGAGACCTCTCTCATCTTTTAAGTGGGAGAACTTGCACAATTGGTGGCTGACTAAATACTTTTTTGCCCCACTGTAGGTGTATAGAGGCCCATTTCCAGCAACTATCACTCCAGTGTTCTAATGGTACAGTGTGTTTGCTCATTGCGTCAGAAGGCTAATGAATGATTAGAAAACCCTTGTGCAATCATGTTAGCACAGCTGAAAACAGTTTAGCTGGTTAGAGAAGCTATAAAACTGACCTTCCTTTGAGCAGGTTGGGTATCTGGAATAAAATATTATTTCAAATACAAATCATTATTTCTAACCTTGTCAACGTCTTGACTATATTTTCTATTCGTTTTACAACTCATGGTGGTAAATAAGTGTGACTTTTCATGGAAAACACAAAATAATTGTCTGGGTGACCCCAAACTTTTGAACGGTAGTGTATGTTTAATAAGAAAAATGTTGACGTGTACTTATTTTCCCCACTGTATACAGTATATGGGGGGGGGGGGGCTGAAAAGTTAATAGTGGTCAAATCTGACCAAAGGTGGTTTATTTTTCACCATAGTCTCCCCTTCAGTCCACACACTTCTTCCATCGGTGTTGCGGTGCTTGGATCTCTGCAGATGAAAAATAAGCCACATTTGGTCAAATTTGACCACTATGAACTTTTTAGCACCCCCTTGTATGTGTGTGTGTGTGTATGTATATATATATATATATATATATATATATATATATATATATATATATATATATATATATACAAGCTCCCTGAACTTGCCCCTTGCAGCCCTCACTCTAGTGATGGTAGCAGCTTCACATCCCCCACCAGCACAAATGTATCACCTAGGTAACAGAAAGGGTCAACCACCTCCACACTTTCCTCGTTTACTGTGACCTGGTCACAAGGTCTGCCGGTAATAGGACGGGCTGTACTCTGACATCTACTGTATCCATAGGAGGGGTCTGAGCTTAGTCTTTCTTGAGAGTTGCTACATCTTTTATGAATCCAATGCAAGCAGTCAGGACAATAGATGGCATTACTACCCAAGTGTCATAAATCGCTCTTTTAAGGGCAGGCAAAAGACACCAAATGCAGGCTGTGATTTTGCATATAAAGTTTAATAAACAAAAACAAACAAACAAAAAAACCCAGAAACCTTGAGCATGGTGCACTCACCGTGCTCAGCATCATGACAGAGCCCCCCCCCCCCCTTCAAGGGGTGGAATCCAGACACCCCAAGATAACATCAAAAGGAAAAAAGAAAACACCAAGATAAAAAAAAACCAACTGGAATAGAACAAATAACCAAACCCGGGAGGGTGGTGGGGGAATCAGGTTAGGAGGAACTGAAACCAAAACAACACTCATGACCCATAACCAGAACAAATATGGTTAAAACAGAACTCTAGGACAACTGGGGGGAAAAATAAGGCAGTTCAGGTGGTTGATACGAGTTCCAGAACAAGCCGATCCCATGGTCGAAGGAATCGGATGGCCTCCCAGAGTTCTTAGACCACCTATGTAAGCAATGAAGTCCATTGAGTGGTCTCCCCACATCCCTGAGCCAACGGGCTGCAGGGCACAATGCGCCCCCCCTCCTGGAGGTGGCAGCTGGAACCCGTGCCCCTTACTGACCGCAGGGACTGAGGGGTAGTAACCAAATGAGGAGAATGGCTGATCAGCGGGGAACCCAGACGAAGCGGCACCTGACCAGTGTGGAAATCAGATGAAGTGGGTGGCTGACCAGCAAAGAGGATTGCTGGCTAGGGTGGCTGACCAGTGGGGGCACCAGACGAAGGAGATGACTGATCAGTGGGGAAACCTGATGAAGAAAACAGCTGATCAGTGAGGAAACTTGGTGACAAAGACGGCAGATTGGTGGCCACCTCAGGTGACGACTGACGACCAGTGGCGACCTCAGGCAAAGATGGATGACCCACGGCGATGTCAGGCAAAGACGGATGACCCACAGCGACTTCAGGGGAAGATGGAGGACCCACAGCAACCTCGGGCAAAGACAGATGACCCACAGTGACCTTGGGCAGAGACGGAGGTCCCGCCACGACCTTGGGCAGAGACAGAGGACCAATGGTGACCTCCGGCAGAGACGGAGGACCCATGGCGACCACGGATGGAGACGGAGGACCCACGGTGACCTCGGGCAGAGTTGAAGAAACCTCAGTGTACTCAGGCAAAGGACCCACAGTGACCTCGGACGAAGGTGGATGACCATCAGCGGAACCATACTCAGCGGACTGATGACCATCGGTGAAACCAGATGAGGACTCAGACAAGAGGGAACAAACAAACACCAGATCAGAATCACCGGCAGCAGTGGAGCCCGATGGGAAAATCTCAGGAGCAGTTGGTGGCAGAAACTGGTTCTCCCCATCAAGAGCTAAGCAAGACCTCTCTAAAACTGACAATGTGACAAAAAAAGAGGACTTGCCTTAACTCGAGCTCCACCACCATCCAGGACTCCAGTGAAGCAGGTTGGGATGTCTCGGATCCATTTGTCTGGGGATCCATCCCCGACCCGGCCACCTCAGACGGGGAGAAAGAAACAGACACTGGAATACAATTACTGGCAGCAGTGGAGCCCAGCGAGGAGAACTCAGGGGAAGAGGGCATCTGCAACTGATTGTCCCCACCACGAGCAAGACAAGATTTCTCTAAAACTGATAAAGTTGAACCAGAAAAGAGTACTTGCCTTGTCTCAAGCTCCACCGCCGTCCAGGACTCTGGCGACTCTGCTGTGGTGGCTCAAGCAGCAGTCATGATGGTGGGTGCATCTGGTGGAACCCCAGTCATGGCGGCTGATACTGACGGGACCACAGATGAAGTGGCTAATGCTGGTGGACCTCCAGAGGGAGTGACTGGAACTGAAGATCATCTCACCGCTGGTGTTGAGTCCTGTGATGCTGAAACCAGGGAACACTCATTTGTTGGCTCAGGCTCAGGGACACAGGGGGTGCTTCTTTCCCATCCAGGACATGGCTGTGGGGCTGGAGCAGAACCCTCTGAACCCGCAGGCCCCTCCGTCGTCCGGCAGCTCCCCCTCAGGACAGCGGACTCACAGGATACACAGAGGAGGACAAAGGAGAAGCAGGTGAGAAGACATAAATAACTGCAGCAGCAGATGGTGAGAGCTCAGCCAAAGTGTGTGGCTGCTGCTGAGCTCTCCCACTGGGAATAAGACAACATATTTCATCTATAGGTGTTAAAGAATGAAAATGTACTTTCCTTAATTCCCGTGGTGTGGTGGTGGCTGCTGCAGATGACCCAGATGTATCCCTCTCAAATGCTAAAGCGGTCATGGGCCCCACTATAGAAAATGAATGAGCCGGGCCTACAGGCATACTGACTGCCAAATACTCAGCTGCGGGAGGTGACGTCATGGAGGACCAGGGGACAGCAGCACCAGATGAGAAGAAGGAGGTTGACGGGACAGCCAATGAAGAAAAACTCTGAAAAAACGAGGGGGCTGCTGCTGTGTTCCTCCGACAGGATGCAGCTGAGTGGCAGCAAGAGGCTGGGCGTGTCTGTTCCAAGAGATGCTCTCTCATCGGCTCAGGAACAGATGGTGGATGGTGTGGGATGGAGGGAGGCGCAGGAGGACAACATCCCAAAACTGGCGAGTGATGAGAGGCTGAGGGCATCTGTACCAGGGGACGTTTTCTCGTTGGCTCAGGTACAGCAGGGGGTGAGCCTATCACCAGCCCGCGAAAAGTCAACTGGAGGGTGGAGACGGTTGTCAACAACTCTGTAAACTCGGGGTACTTCCTCAGCCTTGGATGCACCTCCACTATCCCAACCACTGCCCCCACTTTCTGCAGGACTCTCTTCGGGGAGCGGGAGGCAAGAGCTTCAGAGACATATCCCTGGATGAACTCAGCCACCTATTGATCATCCATGCTGGGGCTTCCAGCGGCCAACCTCCATCTGCTGCAGAGCACCGGTGTGCTGGTGGCATGTTGACAGCTCTCCTTCAGGTAAGCAAAATAACAGGTGAAAAAGAAAAAAGGCAGACCCACAGTTGCTGGTGTCTACACGGGCAGCGGCGTTCTGTCATAAATTACCCTTTTAAGGGCAGGGAAAAGACACCAAACACTGGCTGTGAGTTTGCACATAAAGTTTAATAAACAAACAAAAAAATAACACAAAGACAAACTTAGAGAGCTAGAGGCGAGGACTAAGAGGAATGGTGTGCGGAAACGCCAACAGAAAATGGGGCTCACGTCTGGAGAAAAAGATGGTGTCACACCCAAAAGGAAACAGGGCTCACGTCTGGAAACTACGAAGAAAAGTCTGGACGGGACCAGGCTGAAGCATACGGAAACAAGGGATAAAAACAGAGAAGACGGAGCTTGCCCATTAAACACAGAGGACCAAACAGTGATAACAGTCCAGAGATAAACAGTACACTACTGCAACGGGGCTGTGTTGAAGCGGAGCTTAAACAGGTACAGAGGAATCACAGCAAATGAACACAGGTGTGGATCACATAAGCGAGGAGGGTTGACCTAATTACTGACAGGTGTTGCAGCCTGCGAACTTGAACTAAAAGTGAACATAAACACGGAGTGCTGTCAACATAAAGGCACAGGAGAATGTGGCAAACAAGAAACTGACTATAAATAGGAAACAAGACAAAATGAGAAACAAACCAAACAAAAACAGGGGGAAATAACCCATAAAGCGAAGATACAGTAAGACGAATACAAAAACAAGAAATACGAATCCTGAAATACTACATTACAAAAGAGAATGCAAAGCAAAGGGCGAGAGTGGGCACATGTCACAACACAGGGAGATGATAATATAAAATACAAGATAATTCATAAATCTATATAAACAAAGAAAAGCTTAAGCTATGATAGTAAGCTTAAGGAAACACAAACTTTCAAAACAGAAAACAAATGTCAACTCAAATAACATGCTATATACAAAACCAAACTTGAAGTCCATAAAAACAGAGGGATGAGGAAATACAGGAAATATAAAATGAACAGAAAGCATGAGCATGGTGCGCTCACCATGCTCAGTATCATGACGCCAAGCCTTTTCGGCACACACCACATGAGTATGCACCAGAGTCTTTAAGGGGTCTAAGGTTAGGACCTGTGAACATGATTGTAGTTTTACCCATAATTAACACGGAGGCCCTTGGACTCCAGTCCATCCTTCCATGCACTCAGTTTCTCCAGGAGTTAATCTAGTGACTCCAATATACTGTAAGAACAAGATAGTCAGCATATACAGTAGCATCTCCCAGGGACACTCGGTGTGGTACACTTGAGACAAAGCTTTGAGAACAATAAAGAAAGTAGAGGGCTCAGTATTGATCCTTGATGGACTCCTACACAGACTTTGAAGTTGTCACTGTTGTAGCAATATTTAATAAAATATAGTGTAATAAGGTACAGGAATTATTTATTTTATTTAATAGTGGGTGTACGAGGGGACAGAGTTAAACCGTCACCCCTAGACTCACTAAATAAAATAAGAAAGCACTCATAAAAAGGGGGCACCAGTTCTAAAAGAACAACTTGTATTATTAACTTAATTTCAATTAATTAATTTCTGTACCTTCAGTTACTTAATGGATCAGTCTCAAAATTTAAGGGAGTTCTTGTCCTGCCGTGATCTAGAAAACATATGCAAAAGGAAAATACTTCAACTTCTCTCATTTACAATTTTTATTAAATTAAACTCATTCAGGTTACATGATAGGGTATTCAAATGATGGATAAACAGATGCAAATGATAAACCGGTGTCTAACATCACATCAACTGTTAGTAGATTTCTGAGCATGAAATCTAGAGTTAAACCTTTGTGGAACCAAGAGGAAACCAGATTTTTTGCTTCAACTGTAATGCAATGGAAGGCTGAAATATCTAACAAAACCAGAACGCAATTTTATGGGGAAAAATTCCATAAGCTAATTATCTAAAAATGAACTTCTGAATTAATCTACAAAAAATGAAAGGAGGTTACTTAAAACTGAATAAGAATCTTCCTTCAGTTTATAGCCTTGTCCTACGGCTGAGGGACTAATTGTACCATGAAATACTGGTTATGTTCAATTGTAATTGAAATTTTAGGACATCACGTTTAAACCCAGCAGATAGGAAAATGGGAGTCTCACTTATGAACAGCTGTAGGTCCACATGTTCAGCGGGTCGGTGCCAGCTGGGGTTTTTAAGGTAGGGACCCAGGGAGAAAGCGACTGTCGCTATGTTTTCTGATGTTCACAACCATAAGAAGAGTAGACTTGGCCGGGGGCTCACAGTTTGGATAGTGAACAGGCAGCAGTGAAGGCTGTCTTGGAGCAGGCGTGGAGTCCTTTGGCTACCGGTCCGAATTTAATAGGTCTCCAGCCCAAAGAACAAAACCCTAAGACTGAAGGAAGAACGTTTTAGTCAGTTTCACCCACGAGCTCCTGGTTTCTTTACGGGGTCAGACATGGATGAGGCTGGAAAAGAATGTCCAAAAAAAAAAAAAGTCTCAGTTTACTTTAAAATAGGAAAATTAAAAGTCCACTTTAACTGCATGAAAAGTCAGAAAAATCAAAGGAAAAAACATTCAATTAGGATAAGAGTGGCTTCTAAGGTGAAGAAAAAAAAGAATTTTGAGAGTTTGACTCTCTTTAAGGTGAGCTCGTAAGAAAAGAATGGTTTCTCCTCAGTTAACCAGAAAAACAAGGAAAACTAACGCAGGATTTGACAAGGTTCACACACACAAAAGACTTCTTAAAATTCACAGCACAATTTAGACAAAAGAAAACTGCAAGAAACTACAAAGAACTCTGAAGAAGTGAAAACAAAAACTTTCTTTTGTTCTTTTTCCAATCTAGATCTTTTCTCTTTTTTTCTCGTAACTTCTTCAACTAATTTCTTCTTACTTCTTCTTTCCTTCTTCTAACATTTTTTCCTAACATGCAGGGCGGCTCTCACGCATCTAACTGAAGCGCGCTGCTGGGTCATAAAAACAGGGCCTGCCGCAAGACAGGCCAATCATCTTTCATGAAGAGGGGTTTGAATGGGCTTTTGTCCAATGAGGGAACATCTCTTTGTTTGGGAACAGCCAATCAAATGAAAAGGGGCATTATCCAGTGAAAGGCAGCCTAGTGATTGGTTATCCTGAGAGTGAGGACGTACGGAGATTTGATACACATTCAGTTCTTATTAAATTATGTGCTCAATGTAAAATCTAACTAAATTAAGTGACTCGGCTAATATTCAGTGGTCATGCATTTATACCATTACTAATAATATTAACATTCATTTGAATAATACTCATGACAATAAACATTCCTAATGCATGTTCCTAATACATGCACTCACATTTACAGTAAATCAAGGATTAATAAATTACTGCAAACCCTGGTCGGTGATCAAAAGGGTGATGATTTTCACAGTGTCCTTAGAATCCCGAGGAGATGATAGCTGGAAGAAAAGCTTAATGTTTAGCCAGAATTAACAGTCAGATTACACAATGAAACATATTCCGTAGATGTCCACTAGCAGGTACTGTTGAGCTGTAGATAATTTTTAGGTCTCTGTCATGTGAGAGGGGAGGGGGCCTATAGGGCTCTGGAATCCGTCTACAGGAGGAAGAAGGCCATATATCTGCCCACTTAAGAAGTTTATGACTTTTTAAGAGCATCAGTTCCTGTAGAGTGGATACTATCAGCATGAACTGTCCATTTTGGGATCTGGGACTTCACAAGTTTCATGGTCCACTTAAGCCTTTAAAAGCAAATCCTTAGCAAGTCTATCTCTACAAAAGTGAAGTTGTTTACACTGGGGTCCTATTGAAGACAGTATTCTTGACCAGACCTTGAGTGAGAGTTGCTTTAAAATGAAGAAAAGTGAAATTTCTGTAAAATGAAGAAAAGTGATCTCCTGGATTGGCCTGAGGAGACGTTGATGCTACACTGTAGATATTGTTTATCCATACTCTGCTGGGGAGGCTGGAATACATTGCTTTAATGGTGGAAACTAGCCATTCTGGTACACCCAAACGCCTCATGACCCACCACAGAACTTCCCTAGGGACCTGGGAAAAAGGCCTTCTCTAGATCAACAAAGGCAATGTATAGATGTCTCCCTTTAGCAAGGTGTTTCTCTTGGATCTGGTGCAGAATGAAGATTGCATCATTCATACCCTTACCAAAACCAAACTGCATTTCATCCATATCTACAACTGAGCGGAGCAGCTTTTCCACGACTCAATAACCTGCATCTAAAAAAATGCACAACCGATTATGAGGCAGGGATTGACAAAGTACAAAATCAAGTGTTTCATTTAATTTTCATAAGAATTTACCAGTGAAAAGACAGTCCGTTCCCTTTTACTAAAATACTTTTACAAGTGGTATGTGTGCATTCAAGCACCATTCTGCAGCTTAACACATAAAAGCATAAAAATAATCCTTGAATCTTGACATTTTCATTAAAATTTGTCTTCATAATGTTCCATTTTACTTATTATAACTTATAACGTTCCAGATTACTTATATGATAACAATAAATACAACAAACCAATATTTGACTTCCCATTACCGCAATCCTGCCAGGGCTGTCAAGAGGACTTTATCCAGTACCAATATGGCAACCAAATTTGGCATCAAAATGTTAGCTCTGAGCACTCTAGTCTATTCTATCTCTGTGGATTGGACACCCTAGCATCATTTTCTCTTGAGTTAGACAAACAGAGGGATAGACAGATGTGCAGGTGGCTGCTCGGTGGGAAATTCAAGCGCATCCAGTCAGTTGAATGAGGCCACCACGGTGCAGCGCCAGTCCCTTCACCATTCATTCACACACACTCTGACATGTAGGGCCACTTTAGAGTCTTCAGTTAACCAAACTTGCATGTTTTTGGAATGTGGGAGGAAACCGGAGCACCTGGAGTAAACCCACACAAGCATGGGGAGAACATGCAAACTCCACACAGATAGGCCCTGCTGGCTGGTGGATGTGAACCCACAACCATCTTGCTGCAAGGCAGTAGTGCTAACCACTATTCTACCATGATGTTTTAATTATTAGGCTACCGGGGTGCATTTTTATTACCATTAAGTTGCTGTCACAATAAATTTATCACCATTATTCCCCTTCCTCTCTCAAAAAAAGTGTTGAAAATGCCAGATAAAAACATTTCAAATTGCAATTTCCCATACAATAAACCAATTCAGGGTGCACAGTACAAAACAGGTATTTAAGTTCAAAGCCACACAGAGAAAAGGAATCTAAACAGGCCCACTTTCCACCTTTTAGCTTATACAGCAAAATAAATGTGCATTCACCTCAGATAGTAATTGCAGTGTATAATTAAGGTTGCTGAGCATTCATGGAAACTAAAGGAAAAACATGAATTTAAAGCAGTTTCAGAAGTGTGACCCATTTTTTGGCATAGCTTGTTCAAAGGTAGGGGAAAATATGAGGCAATGCACATTTCATGGTGCTAAAATCTTACCTATTTTTTCCAGTGAACCAGAAAGGCATAGATATGCATAAAAAGGTTTTAAAGCTTTATTTTTTTTCACTTTTTTGGCTGTTTTACCATAACATGTTCATCAGCCACCTGTTGGATTTCAGGCACCAAGGAACTGTATCTTTTCAAAATGTTCCAGTTCATCTTCTAAAATTACCAGTGTTGTGCAAACTTGAAAAAACACACACATAGTTTCAGTATGCTGTGTAGTTTGATATGAATACATCTGATACTGTACAGACTGATCCTTTCACTCTGAACAAATCATCACATGGCTGGTCTGTGTCTTCTAAAAATCCCCCCTTGATCAAATGTATTAATTTCTATGGCAAGTAAATACAATTGCATGACATTACCAAACTGCTAGGTGCAGGGATTTAACCCCTAAAAGAAATTCATATGCTGTATAACATTCTGTTAGGTATCTAATTTAATTGATAGTTTATAATGATATGAATATTTAGCACATGGTTACCATGGTTACCTTCCTCTTTAACCTCAGTTGCTATGATCTCTCATCTATCACAAATAGGAGAAAAGAATTTAGCTTATGCATTACATTAATAGCTTAGTGCCATATAGCGTATGTTGTCATCAGTCCCGCTAGCTCAATCTACTCATTTGGTCAGCCTTCTGCTTCAGTGTAGCTTCATTTTTCAGCCAATGAGCTGATTTTATTTATTTATTTATTTATTTTTGGTGGTGCAGTTAGCACGGTGGCAACATCATAGGTTTGAGCTAACTCCTGGCCAGCGGTGACCTTTCTGTGTGGTACAGTATATTCTGTCATGGGTAGCGAGAGTGTACCCTTCCCGTCCTGTCTCACCTTTGTCAATTTATCACACCACCTGAGGCAGAAGATGCGCTGTCTAACCTCACTCTCTTCTCCTTTTCAGGTTGCTGCCATCATGCGGGTATGTTTCCAGGGCTGCGCACGCTCTCCTGCCACATCTCCACGAATCCCTCCGCTTCCAACCTCCACCCGGTCAGGCACCATCAGCGCATTCCCCCTCCCTACTGGTTCGTCTATTCCCCGCTGGAGTCCTGCCGGTTCTTCCTCAGAACCCCAAGTAAGTGACAATTTGGCTCTCCCATTTCCCCTTACTCTGTTCCTCTTCTGACAGCTCTCGTCTTCTCTCCTCAGGTGGATTCCTCTGGCGAGTTGCTGTTTCTGTAGTTGTGTGCCTTTGATATTTAATAAATTATCTAACGTGCCCCCTTGTGTGGTACCTTCCTGTGCTGTTGCATTGTGCACGTAAGCTGTCAATTTAGTAATCATGACAGAATGAGCCAGCCAGGATGATAGCTTAGCCGGTGCTACAGCACAAGAGCTGCTGGCTCTGGATTGCTTGTCTGTGACCGAGCACCAGCTCACTGTGCTTACGCAGCAGGTGTCTAACACGATGAAGCTTTGGTCTGCAGCGCCTCCTCCGGCCTCTCCCCCTCACCCTGCTCCGTGCACCATGGTGTGCCATATTACCTCTGTTCCCACACCTTCCCTGTACGTGGGGGAGGTGGGGAAATGTAAAAGTTTTTTGATTCAAGTCCATATGTACTTGGACCAGGTCAGGGAGGAGTACCCGGGGGATGTGGCAAAAATTCAATTTTTTACTGCTAAAGAACCAGCCCTGGAGTGGGCACGGTCCACTTTAGACAACCCCGAGGGGCGTCAGTACACGTTCGACCAATTTGTGGACACCTTCTCTTGCGGGTTTGGCCGGACCGAGAGTCAAGGCAACGTGATGAGCCGCCTGATGAAGCTCCGCCAGGGCACTTGGTCAGCAGCCGAGTACTCGGTGGAGTTCCGGGTTGTAGCATCAGATTTGGGGTGGAATGACGTTGCTTTGCGCAGTGCATTCCTCCACGGATTAAACGCTCATCTCCATGATGATCTGGCAGTTCATCCTGTCCGGGAGACTCTCGACGGTCTCATAGATCAGGCCGTAGGGTTGGACAACCGGCACCGTCAGCGCGCAAAGGAGCGCGAGTCCTCCTCTCGCCCACGTGCCAAGCGTGCACCCGCCGCAGGTACTGACACTGGCGGTGCCAGCTCTTCACCCGAGCCGATGGCGCTTTCTCGGCATCTCACCGACGATGAGCGCCAGCGAAGGGCTTGCGCGTGCATGTACTGTGGTTCTCTGAACCACAGTCTGGACGAATGCCGCCAGCTGCCAAAAGACACAGCCCGTCAGCAACCATGGGGATCTGGCAGGTGGGACAAAACCTATTCTCCCCGGTAATTTTTCAATCTCAGCCCTCGTGCAGCTGCTGGGGGTCGAGAGGAGGACTATAGCGTTGGTTGACTCGGGGTCAGAGGGTAATTTCTTCTCTGCCCAGTTCGTGCCGCAGGTGGGTATTCCCATGCACAAATTGTCCCACAACCGGAGAATTACCACCTTCTCTGGCCGGGAGGTCGTGGTAGTCACCGAATGCACGGCGCCAATCTCTATCCTCCTTTCCGGGAACCACCAGGAGGCACTCACATTCCTAGTTCTTCCTGTTTCGGCCTCCCCGATGGTTCTTGGCAACCCATGGCTCCGGAGGCACAATCCAATTATTAACTCGGGACAAAATACCATCTCCTCCTGGAGCCCATTTTGCATAGCAAATTGCATGCGTTCAGCGGAGTGCTCCCCAGCTCTGTCTGTCTCCCTCTCTTCGGTCGAGATGCTGGACCTCAGCCTCGTCCCCTGGACATACCATGATTTGGGGGAAGTCTTTAGCAAATCAAGGACATTGTTGTCGCTGCCTCATTGCTCCTACGATTGCGCTATTGACCTCATCCCTGGGGCAAAGCTGCCGTCCAGCCAGCTGTACAGTATTTCCGGCCCGGAGAGGGAGGCGATGGAGAAATACGTTAAGGAGTCGCTGAATGCCGGCCTTATTCAGCCATCTTCGGCCTCACTTGGGGCCGGATTCTTCTTCGTGGGAAAGAAGGATGGCTCACTGCACCTGTGCATAGACCATCAGGAGCTCGATGCGATCACTGTCAAAGACAAGTATCCTCTGTCTTTGATTAACTCAGCGTTCGAGCTCCTTCAGTGCTCACGGTTCTTCACCAAGCTAGACCTAGAAATGTGTATCATTTGGGCTGCATTCGCGAGGGCGATGAATGGAAGATGGCATTTAAAACTCACCAGGGGCAGTTTGAATATATGGTGATGCCATTCGGGCTCACTAACGCCCCCGCCGTCTTCCAACGGTTAATAAACGACATCCTTCGGGATATGCTTTACCAATTCGTATTCGTCTACTTGGATGATATTTTAATTTTCTCCCGCTCGCCAGAGGAACATGAAGCCCATGTCAGAGCCGTTGTGCAATAGCTTCTGGAGAACCAGCTCTACGTCAAGGCTGAGAAGTGTGAGTTCTCCACAACATCAACCACCTTCTTGGGTTTCATAGAGGCTGAAGGGAGACTGATTGCTGACTCGGCCAAGGTGAAGGCAGTGCTGGAATGACCAACTCCCCACTCCCATAAGGAGCTCCAATGCTTCCTTGGGTTCCCAAACTTTTATCACAGGTTCATAAGGAACTATAGTGGGGTGGCACTGCCTTTAACCCCTTGCACTCTGGTCAATTTCCCTAAAAACGCCTAAAAATAACGTACCCAAAGTAAATCAAAAGCTGTTCTTCAACCCTTTGCAGCATCTTCATGGGGTTGGTCTCATTTAAAAGAAAACACTTTGAATTTTTTGGCAAAACAGTCATAATCTCTCTAAGTGTTCCTGCCGCTGAGTAACAGTCATCTAAACATACTGAACTTGAAGAAAATAAAGTTCGCATGAGTGTTTTTTTGGATACAAATGCTTGCAAATAACACACAGCTGTCAGATACGGGCTAGAAATGCAACAGAAATGTAGAACCAAGTGTTATCCAGCTGAGGTCAAAATTTTGTAACAATACCCCAAAAAATGAATATATTACACAGCTTTTTTTTTTCTCAGGTTGTTCCCAGGGGTTTTTGAACTGTGCCAAATTGTGCCAAATGGCACAGTTTGGAAAAACGTCTATAACTTTTGAATGATTCAATATAGAAGCTTGATCTTGGGCTCTAATGAAAGGTGACACTCAAGGCTGTGTGTGTGTGTGGGGGGGGGGGGGTTGTTTATTCATTCATGAATGAATGAATGACCAAACAAGCCCCCCACACACAAAGAAGCATGCCACGTAAAAAATGTGTGGCCTTTTTTTTACAAGAAAAAATAACCAACAGTGCAATAAAAATTATACTAAAATATCTGCAATGTAGAGGATAACAACTCCCTCCCCCCCCGCTACAGAAGAGCGCGGCGCATGGTCCGTTCCGTGCGCTGCGGTCCGTCATGTGGCGATGACGCACAGTTGTAATTTACCGATTGGTCAAAAGTCATTTTTATGACTATTTTCAGTGATAAAGAATAATTTAGCTTATAACACTTACTTGTCCACAACAGCAGTGTCGCTGGTGAACATCTGTTCCTCATTGTCAGACGAACATGACGCTGGTCCGCTTGTTACGACTCGTGGTTCTGGTCACGCGACCCGGTCAAACCATGATTTCATTATTGCGGTTTTGCGCTTCCATGATTGCAGTTTTGGCGAACGATTTTTCAAAACAAATAAGAACAGTAGTAATAAAAAAAAGTCTGGCGAACGCTACCGTTACAAACAGCGGCTTACACAAAACAGATTTTACGCACGGGACGCACGCTTTCAATCGTCAAACTTCTCTGCTTCAATTGGCTCGCTGTATTCGCAGCCGTTGGTAGGCGTGTCCTTCTTGCTAGGTTTTCAGTCATTGGTTCTTCAAGGTTTCAGAAACCCAATTCAAGGCTCTTATTAGTCGAATGAGAGGTCAATCAAATCTAAACCAATCAAAGCACTCCTTTGGCTTTCTGTTCGCGGCTGTGTCTGTAGTGGAAGAACGGAAATGCAGCTTTTTTTTTTCAGTGCGCACTAGGACGCACTAGGACGCAGAGACGTGACTGCCCACGGTATCCCGGAGTGCAAGAGGTTAACACAGCTGACCTCCGTTAGGGTCCCCTTTGGCTGGACCGAGGCAGCTGAGCAGTCGTTTATTGAATTAAAGCGCCTGTTCACAGGAACACCTATCTTGGCTCAGGTCGACACGCAGCTCCAATTCATCCTCAAGGTGGACGCATCTGATTCGGGGGTTGGCACTGTACTGTCACAGCCCATGCCCCCCGATCAGAAGCTCCATCCGTGCACATATTTCTCTCGTCAGCTCACACTGGCCGAGAGGAATTATGATGTGGGGGATAGAGAGCTGCTTGCCATTAAGTTGGCATTGGAGGAGTGGATGCATTGGTTGGAGGGTGCCATTCTCCCCATCGTCGTCTGGACTGACCACAAGAACCTCGAGTACTTGCGGTTGGCCTGCCGACTTAACACTAGGCAGGCTCGCTGGTCTCTATTTTTCCAGCAATTTAATTTTACCATCACGTACCGGCCTCTAGACGAGCTATCGTGCCAGTTTGATTCCAGGGAGGTAGCACCCCCTTCCCCTCCCCAAACCATCATTCCGCCTTCGTGCGTCCTTGGAGCCCTTACTTGGGATATCAAGCGGAGGGTCCGTCAGGCCTAGTCCCAGGAGCCTGTGCCGGTAGGTTGTCCCCGGAACCGTCTGTACGTCCCAGCCGCCCTCGCAGTGATGTCATCCAATGGGGTCACACCAATCGCTTCGTGTGCCATCCTGGCATCGCCTGAACTGTGGACTTCATCCGGCGAACATTCTGGTGGCCCACGCTGCGGCTGGACGTATGGGAATATGTTAAGACCTACCAGACCTGCATCCGGGAAAATCGTACTCCTCTCCCCCCGTCAGGCCTCCTCCACCCCCTCCCAACCCCTGGTCGTCCTTGGTCCCACATTGCCGTGGATGTTTTTACCGGACGCCCCCCCCCTCCCGGGGCAAAACTGTCATCCTCACCATTGTGGATCTCTTCTCCAAGGCTGTTCACCTGGTTGCTCTCCCGAAGCTCCCCTCAGCACTGGAGACGGCGGTTCTACTGACAGAATACGTCATCCGGATCCACGGTATTCCTATGGACATTGTGTCTGACCGGGGCCCCCTGTTTACGTCCCAGGTCTGGAGGGCCTTTTTCCGGACCCTAGGCACTACAGTGAGTCTCTCGTCAGGAAATCACCTTCAAAGCAACGGGCAGGCGGAGCGCACCAACCAGTCCCTGGAGACCGCCCTGCGGTGTGTAGCAGCCAGCAACCCATCATCTTGGAGCACACACCTGACCTGGGTGGAGTATTCTTTAAACTCAGCCGTCTCTTCTGCAACTGGACTCACCCCATTCGAGGTGTCGCTGGGGTGCACGCCCCCCACTGCAACCTATGGCTGAGAGGGAGGTCGCATTTCCGTCCGTGAAGGTCCATGCTCGCCGCTGCCAACACATCTGGAGGTCTGCCCGGGCCGCTCTCGCCCGCTCTACAGAATGCACCTGGGCTGCTGCTGACAGGAAGCGGGTCCCTGCCCCCAAATATGTTGTTTGACAGCAGGTCTGGCTAGCGGTGAGCCAGATTCCTCTCAAGGAGAAATCCAGAAAGCTATCCACCCGCTTCCTGGGGCCATTCACCATCTCACAGGTGATCAACGATGTGTTGGTCCAGCTCAAGTTGCGAGTGAACTCCATGTTTCACGTTTCCCACATTAAACACCTCTCGGTCAGTCCCCTCTGCCCCCCCCCCACGAACCCGCCTCCTCCTCCCTGGATCATCGATGGCCACACCGCCTATACTGTTCGTCGCATCCTGGATGTCCGCCGTCGAGGCTGGGACCTTCAGTATCTGGTGGCCTGGGAGGGTTACGGCCAGGAGGAACGTTCCTGGGTCCCCACTTCACGGGTCCTGGATAAAGACATGCTCCAGGCCTACCACCAAGCCCACCCAGAAAAGCCCTCTGGACTGCCAGGAGGTGCTCCTAGAAGGGGGAACCCTGTCATGGGCAGTGAGACCGCGCCCCTCCCGTCCTGTCTCACCTTTGTCAATTCATCACGCCACCTGAAGCAGAAGACGCGCCTGCACCCGCTCATCAGCCAGTGTACTGCAGAGGCCCTCTCCGCACATTCTACACTGGCTCGTCTGGGTATACTGCCCCTTTAAGACTAGCAGCTATAATTGTTCACTAGTTTAGACATGCTGTCTAACCTCGCTCTTTTCACCTCTTCAGGTTGCTGCCATCATGAGTGTGTGTTTCCAGGGCTGCGTGCGCTTTCCTGCCACATCTCCACTAATCTCTCCGCTTCCAACCTCCACCCGGTCAGGCACCATCAGCGCATTCCCCCTCCCTACTGGTTTGTCTATTCCCCGCTGGAGTCCTGCCGGTTCTTCCTCAGAACCCCAAGTAAGTGGCAATTTGGCTCGCCCATTTCCCCTTACTCCGTTCCTCCTCTGACAGCTCTCGTCTTCTCTCCTCAGGTGGATTCCTCTGGCGAGTTGCTGTTTCTGTAGTTGTGCGCCTTTGATATTTAATAAATTGTCTAACGTGCCCCCTTGTGTATTTCCTTCCTGTGCTGTTGCATCATGCATGTAAGCTGTCAGTTTAGTAGTCATGACAGTTTTCATGTTCTCCTCCTGTCTGCATTGGTTTTCGCCGGGTACTCCAGTTTCGTCCCACAGTCCAAGCACATGCGCATTAGGTTAATTGGCATCAACTGGGGCATCAGTGTGAGAGTGAATTGTTGTCTCTCTGTGTTGGCCCTGCAATGGACTGACGATCTGTCCAGGCTGTACCCTGCCTTTCACCCAAAGATGCCAAGAGAGGCTCCAGCCCCCGGTGACTCAAAAAGGATTGTGGTTGAAGATGAATGAATGTGTTGCATTTTTCAGTCTACTGCACAATCAGATATTTTTACTTTTGATATGCATTATTTCTTTTAACTACATTATTTGAAATAGGAAACACAAAATTCTTTATTTCAAAATGCATTCTAGTGATGTAATCAAGACCACACCAACACCAGACAGAGACCAGAGTGTACCAAGCCCAAGACCAAAACTTTAAAAGGTCAGGACCAAATTAAGACCAAGGCATTCATACATGGTTGTCTTGGTCTCGACATAGTCTTGAGCCTTTAAAGTCTTGATCATGGTACAGTCCGGTCTAGGTCTATTATATCTGTGGTCTTAACTATAACGCTAATGCATTCTGATCACACCTGGACATCTAGAAAAGTGCAGATGTACAAACTCTGAAAGAGAACAAGAATTAATATTGCTTTAAATGTTGTTGTTTTTTTTAAATGCCAGTCTACAATGTTTTTGGCCACTTTTACATAAAATGGTTTCTCCTGGATATTTCAGTTCCCCTTCACAGATCACCACCTTATCGTGGTGGAGGTGTTTGTGTGCTCACGTGATCCCAGGAGCTCTGTTGTCAGGGGCTACCTCCCCCCTGGTAGGGTCTCCCAAGATAAACTGGTCATTGGTAAGAGCCAGACCAAGAGCAGTCCAGTAGATCGGTATAAAAAAATGGATGGATGGATGGATATTTCAGTTGTTTAACAAGAATTTAAAAAATTATAGTCAACATAGGCTGATGTAATACTATACCATGTTTCTCAAAGAATAATTTTTTTCTCTGAGCTATTGATTAGTTTCTGCTTCTCGTGAATGCACAACAGTTGAGTAAAGATGAAGATGGAAAAGAAAAAGCTAATAACTTTTCAGGAATGTAATCTAACGCAGAAAGCCTAGAAGCATGGTTCGTGTAAAGCCTCAGAGTTAACAAGATGCCCTTGAAGCAACACTTGAAACAGGAAGTGCTTGGAGCCTGGGGTTAAGTAAAGTCATGTATTATACCTGATTTATCTTACTATGTTTTGTAAAAAGGTAATTCTAATTGTGTAGTTGCAACTCACTCAGAAATGAATCCTGACACAGTTTATTATTAAGTTTTGAGGAGGGGGGTGGTCTTTCAGCTGCTCCCTTTTGAAGTAACCACAGCGTACTATCACCTTATATCATGATGATCCGCATGTTGATTTGGCAAGGATTTTTACACCGGATGCCCTACCTGACGCAATCCTGCCCATTTATCCGGGCTTGGGACCGGCATAGGAGTACGCTGGCTTGTGCACCCACTGTGGCAGAGAAGAAAATCAGATAAAAACAAAATCAGAGATCAGATGGTTCTACTGGATCTAAGTGCTGCCTTTGATACAGTAGATCACCATATTCTTTTAGCCAGACTAAAGGACCTGGTTGGCCTCTCTGGTACTATTCGTAATTGGTTCAAGTCCTACCTCACAGACGGGAATTTTTTGGTAAGTATGGATATGTGTTCTTCCAGAGTCTACAAAATAAACTGTGGTGTGCCCCAAGGTTCAACTTCAGGACCAGTACTTTTTAATCTGTACATGCTGCCCCTTGGGGATGTTATCAGGAGACATGGCATCAATTACCATACTTATGCTGATGACACACAACTTTATGTCTCCTGATGACATGGAAACTGTCATGAACCTGGGTTTGGTGGTTCCAAACACAGTCCTGACACCATGGCTATTTTGTCTCTTTTCAGTGTCTATTTTCCATCAGGCGCTTCAGGGAGCCCATTGGGTCCTCTGCTCCCTGACAGCTTGGCCACACCCCTTCCTCCTGTCAGTGTCATCAGCTGTGTCTCATTATCAGTGTCTCACATACATACACACATGCCTCATTCACTTCCATTCACATGCTCAGACACTCACTCATGCACACCTGGGTTCAACTGGTCCAGCTCACGCTCTTCCACACCGGTGGTCTCTTCCCTCATCAGTATTGTCACTACTTAAGCTCTGCTTGAGTGAGAAGAAATCGCCGGAGCGTTGCGCTCTGTACACAGCAGCGTGTTCCTCTGTGTATGCTAGCCTTCACCCCCTACGTTTACTTTCAGCCTGACTATTAGTCTTCTCTAACGCTATTAAACTGTTGTTGGTTCTTTGGTGTTAGTGGCTGTTTCTGCTTCGCCCTCATCCACTGGACAGCATGGACCGCTAGGATCGCTCCAGCCCGTAAGTCCATGTTTGCCTTTCTCTTTGTGCCGACAGCTGTTCAGCGGCACTAGGCATTCCCCTCCCTTGGGCTGCTGAGTGTCCGGGTGGCGTCCCTGCTTCCCTGGTGGCCTCCATTGCTATTATATCAACCCTCTGTTTACTACGTGACTGTTTGCTGGACAATATTTTGGGTTATGTCTAATAAAGTGCACGAAACTACTTCTGCTCATGGGTTTTCCATTCCTCCCTCTGTGCGCTGCGTAATGGTACACGAGGGGTCAAAACAGAACCAATCAACACCCTTTATAGCTGTATTTGAGACATTAACTTATGGATGGCAGCAAACTTTCTTCAGCTTAACCAGGACAAAACTGAAGCTTTAGTCATCTGTACCTGAAGCTCAGAGAGAGAAAATCTTGACCAAAATGACATAGTCTGTCTTTTACCCCATCCCAACATATTAAGAATTTAGGCGTCATTTTAGACTCTGAGCTTGATTTTATTCCATACATTAAAAATATAACATAAACAGGATTCTACAACCTAAAGAACATAGCCAGAGTCCGCCCACTTCTCTCTCGAGCAAACACAGAGATATTGATGCATGCTTTTATTACCAGTCGTATTGATTACTGTAATGCCCTGCTCTCTGGTCTTCCCAAAATGACAATTTCAAATCTGCAGTTATTACAGAATTCAGCTGCACATGTTTTGACGAAGACCAGACAGCAGGCTGACATCATGCCGGTTTTGAAGTCACTGTATTGGCTCTCTGTGTCCTTCAGGATCAATTTCAAGGTTCTTTTACTGATTTATAAATGTCTGCACGGTATTAGGCCTTCTTATCTATCAGAACCGCTTTTAACATATGAGCCCCTATGGCTCCTGAGGTCCTCTGGCACTGGTCATTTAATTATCCCTACTTTCAGAACACGCACGCATGGTGAGGGTGCTTTTAGTTACTGCAGCCTGCCAGAGGACATCAGGGCTGTCAAGAATGTTCATGTTTTTAAAAACAGGCTCAAGACCTACTATTTTAACCTTGCTTTTGACTAGTTCCCTATTCTAATTGTCTTAATTTGGGATTTTAAATATACTTTATGTTGTTCTAGTCACAATTATTTATTTTATTAATCATTATTAATGTGTTTGAATTTATTTCTGTTTGTATTTAAGAGTTTTTGTATTCTTTTAGTTATCTTAACTGTCTAGTCTTTTTATCAACATATTATCTTATTATTATTTATCAGTGATTGTTTTATTTTTTATCATCCTGTCCAAGTTTCAGCATTTCCTTATGGAGAGCCATCCCACGGCAAATTGTGTCTGTTTTCTCGCTGCAGGGTCCTGGCCTGTGTTTGCCCTGGTCCACCCAGCTGGGAATCGTGCACTACGGCACCACACCTGCAGTGTAAACCCCTCTGACTGGACTTGGGTGGTCTCAGAGGTGGTGTCCTTGTAGCTGTGGACTCGGTCCTTTCCCTGCTGGTGATGGCTCCCTAGTGATGGTGCTTCTTCCCTTGGATCCCCAGTGCTCAGTCAACAGTCTCACATAGGCGAAAGTTTGTGTGTATGTGTGTGTGAGTGTGTGTGTGTGTGTGTGTGTGTGTGTGTGTGTGTGTGTGTGTGTGTGTGTGTGTACATATGCAAGTGTGCGCGTATATATGTATAGCGATGTTAATAGAGAATGGGCATTGATGTCATCCCGTGCTGCATTCTGGGTCGTTGTCGCCATTGTCATGGCCTGGCTTCTTTGTTTACCTGTAGTCTAGGCAACTGCTAACATGAACAGACATACATGCAATGGAATGGAGCAAACAGAAAATTCAAATTCTTTATTCAGAGAAGCTGAATAAGGAAGCAAAGAAGAAGCAAGCTCTGTTGTCATTCAGTCCATACAGCCAATCCTGTACAGTAGAACGAAATTACATTTCTCCTATCTACAATGTTAATCACATGTAGAAACAGAGGGATCGCTGCCACGCAAGGCACTGCCACAAAC
Organism: Pholidichthys leucotaenia; assembly: GCA_020510985.1. NCBI lineage: Eukaryota > Metazoa > Chordata > Actinopteri > Cichliformes > Pholidichthyidae > Pholidichthys > Pholidichthys leucotaenia. The sequence continues at coordinate 202,223,630 of CM035849.1, read as the reverse complement.
AACTTCTCCTTCCCCCATTCTATTATGCTGAGCACCAAGCTAGAAGGCAGGAAGTACCATTTTTTTTATATGATCTTTGGTTGTGGGGCGGATGCTCTATCAACTAGGCCACCACTCCAGTCAAAGGAGCCTTACCTCTAAAAAGATTTAAGAAATAAATGGGATCGATCGATATGAGCACAAGAAATGGACCACGGCTCTTGACCAACTGCCTCGAGTCATGCTGTCAGATATGTTTGCCTACCTGGTTTGTGGGGTGAGCACATAAACCCATGAGCAATTTAAAAACTATAAATCATTAGAGGCTCATGTTCAGTTAACCAATGGATGGGTCCAGCTGCCTCAAATATTCTGGGTGAACCACCAGAAAACCGTCGTTTAACACAAAGGTAAGCAGTCATTGTTTCTACAAAGTTGAAATACGTCGAGATTAATGTCTAGCGTACCCCAAAATTATTTCTATCATATGAGTAATGCTCTTTGAACCCATGTGTAACTTACTGAACAGGTTTCTAACTTACAGCTACCATATAATGGTGTATTTGCAGTGTTGGTTCACTGGAAAAACCCGTACAGAGCTCTACTGCTGCCTGTAGCATACACGCACAGAGCTAAACACACATACTTGTTTGTGTAATGGGACCTGTTGGGGATGTGTCTGAGCACTTTCAAGCTACAGGATAAAGATAAAAACACCGGAGTAGGTGGATCTAATCAGCTGATCACGCTGGCGCACCGAAAAAAGTTACCAGTATAATTAGCTGCTATAAAAAACATACTAAACCAGGACAGTGATGTTTTTATAGTCACCTGAACGAGAAGAATCTGCTTAATTTAATGATACCAAACAGTCTATGGATTTCAGTCCGCAGCTGATATTAAATCCATGCATAAATAAGGCAACAAGTAATCACAACATCAAGAAAAATCAAACAAAATCAGCAACACCGAAAAGCTCCCATTTAAAAAAAAAAAAAAACACTCCTCCAGATTAGCAAGAGAAATTTGGAATAGCAGAGATGATGTGGGGAAATTATTTGATTTTGCCCTGTGCGTTTTTACACATTATTGAGAGATGACAGAGCTGTGGCTGAAATGCAGCCAAAGACAGCTGCTCTGGAGAGGGGACGTCTTTCTGCACTTCTAAATATTTTTTTAAATTACAGCTTACCTTCGTGAAAACACTGTGAACACCTGACCATGTGTGCAGAAATATTGTCAGAGCTGATGTCTTTCCTTCTGACCACTGCAATCCTTTCCATCTGACACCTCTTTGTTAGCTCGGAGACCTGATTCTCTCCACTTTTCTTCCAAGTCAGGAAGTTAAAAAAAGCATACGCCGTTATCAATCTTTTTCCACGCCAATTGTGAGAGCAGTTGTATTTGATAATGCAGCAAAACTTCCCCATTCTAGCGTTGTGTGGTATTCGGAGGAATAATAATGTGATTGAAAGGGCCACATTGGAAATAAACGTTTTCACTTTCAAGATTTAAGATTCAAGATTCAAAGATTTTATTTGTCAATACTACTATACGTGCGGGACATACAGGAGAATTGAAATGGTGTTTTTCTTTCTCTTCAGTGGTTTGCACAATATAAAAAAAGAAAAAGGAATAAGGCTGGAAAAACAACAACAGCAGTCTATGTACAGTAATGCTACCCATAGTGCAAGTGCCGACAAAAGACAGACCCAGACATCCCAGAGAGCAAATAAAGATAACTGATGAAATCCAGCAATCCCATATACAGAAAAGTAGAGCAGTAATACTCTTAGTTGCAAGTTTAATGCCGTAGTGTAGGTGCAGAACAATGACAGATAGGACTGCACGTGATCAGTATTACAATAACAAATGGCAGCAGATATGGCATTTGTGCAAATGGTTGCAGTAAAGTGCAGAGACATTCAGCAGCAGATGTATTACTGTTGGTGTGCCAGTCTTACTGTGCCAACAGCTGAGGTAGTTATTGTGCGGGTGAGTGCATTACGGTCCGGGGAGGGGGGGGAGGGGAGGAAGTGGACAGAGTTCAGGGTCCTGACGGCCTGACGAACAAAGCTGTTTTGCAGTCTTGTGGAGCAGGCTTAGAGGCTCCGGTACCTTTTCCCCGAGGGCAGGGGGCTGAAGAGAGAGTGTCAGGGGTGGGAGGTGTCACCTGCAATGTTGATGGCTCTGCAGATGAGGTAGATGTCTGAGAGGGGGGGGCAGAGGGGCACCAATGATCTTGCTGGTTACTTTCACTGTGCAATGTAGTGTCTTCTGGCAGGAGGTGGTGCAGTTTCCATACTACACCATGATGCAGCTGGTGAGGATGTTCTCAATTGTGCCCTGGTAGAATGAGCACATGATAGAGGCTGGGACTCATGCTCTCCTCAGTTGGTGGAGGAAATAGAGATGAGTTTGAACCTTCTTGGCCAGTGATGTGGTGTTGTTGGACCAGGAGAGGTCCTCAGAGATGTACACCCCCAGGAACTTGGTGCTGCTCACCCTCTCCACAGCTACACCATCAATGATCATAGTGGGACGCTGTGTGTGTCCCCTCCTGAAGTTGATCACAATATCCTTGGTTTTTCCCACGTTCAAGAAGAGATTATTGTCTTTACACCACTGGACCTGTTTGCTCACCTCATTTCTGTAGTTGACCTCCTCGTTGTTGATGATGAGGCCCACCACCGGCATGTCATCTGCAAACTTGATGATGTGGTTGGTGTTGTAGGCTGATACACAGTCATGGGTCAGCAGGGTGAAGAGCAGCAGGCTGAGCACGCACCCTTGTGGGCCTCTGTGCTCAGTGTGATGGTCTTGGTGGTGTTTCTGCCAACCCACACGTTCTGTGGCCTCCCTGTGAGAAAGTCCAGCACCCAGTTACAGAGATGGTGTCTGAGTTTTTGTATTAGGTGCTGGGGGGTGATTGTGTTGAATTTTGACCTGAAGTCCAAGAACAGCATTCTCATATAGGAATTCTCTGAGTCCAGGTGGGTGAGAGCTGGAGGGAGAGCAGCAGCGATGGCATCTTCTGTGGCTCTGTTTGACCTGTATGAAAACTGAGATGGGTTGTGGGAGGGAGGGAGGGAGAATGGACTCCATGTTCTGCATGGCCAGCCACTCAAAGCACTTCATTATGATGGGGGTCAGTGCTACGGGCCAGTAATCATTGTAGCTGGATGGGACGGGCTTCTTTGGGACTGGTATTATGGTAGCAGTTTTGAAACACGTGGGGACAACAGCTTGACTCAGGGAGATGTTGAAGATGTCGACCAGGACATACTTGAGCTCCTCTATACAGTCCTTCAAAATGCAACCCGGTATACTGTTTGGACCAGCAGCCTTGCGTGGGATGATCCTGGAGAGGGTCCTCTTCACACTAGCCAGATCCAGACTTATGGCCTGCTTGTCTGGAGGAGGAGTGGTCTTCTGTGCTGATGTGCTATTTGGTGCTTCAAAGCGGCCGAAGAAGTCATTTAGATTGTTAAGCAGTATGATGTCACTCGCACAGGTCTGAGGTGGAGGTTTGTAGTTGGTGAGGGTCTGTATGCCACACCAAAGGGAACGTGCATCTCTGGCGTTGCTGAAGTGGCCGCATATTTTCTTACTGTACTGTCATTTTGCCTCCTTGATGCTACGGGCCAGGTTGGCCCTAGCTGTTGTTAGTCCTACAGTGTCACTGGCCCTGAAGGCTGTGTCCTGAGCCCTCAAGAGCATGTGGACCTCTGCTGTCATCCATGGCTTTTGGTTGGTACAAACAGTGATGGTTTTGCAGTGAGTGACATCATCAGTGCACTTAGCTATGTATGCTACAACAACCTCAGTGTACTCCTCTAGGTTTGTGTGTCCATTGTGAGTGGCTGTGTACTTGAAAGTGTCCCAGTCTGTAGTGCTGAAGCAGTCTTTCAGAGCATCAGAGGCCCCCTCTGGCTACACACGTACCTGCTTTTGTTTTGTCTAATTGTTTTCACTCTGGGTTTGTATGCAGGCCTTAACAAAATGGTGATATGATCAGAGAGACCCGGGTGGGGAAGGGGGAGGCTCTGTTTGCTTTCTTGTAAGCTGTGTATGCCAGGTCCAGCAAATTTTCTCCTCTTGTTGGAAAGTCTACATGTTGGTGTAGATTTGGTAGGAGGGCCTTTAAATCTGCATGGTTGAAATCTCCTGCTGTGATGAGGAATCCGTCTGGATGAGCTGTTTGTGTCTCACTGATGGCCTGGTAGAGTTCATTTAATGCTTTACTCCTCTCACTGATGGCAGTGGGGGGGAGGGCATACACGGTGAAGAATAGGACGGATGAAAATTCTCTCGGAATGTAAAAGGGTCAGCACTTGATGATCATAAACTCCACCAATGGAGAACAGTGTTTATGCACAACGGTTGCATCATGGCACTAAGCATCACTGATGTAAACACAGACGCCTCCACCTTATGTTTTCCCTCCTTCCTTGAACACTCTGTCAGCACAGTAGCATGTTAGCCCTGCTAATTGAATGACAGAGTCCAATATGTTGTCATTTAACCACGTTTCTGTAAAGATAAAAACACAGCAGTTCCACGCATCATGGTGCGTAGATCTCAGGAGCTACACTACCGTTCAAAAGTTTGGGGTCACCCAGACAATTATTTTGTGTTTTCCGTGAAAAGTCACACTTATTTACCACCATGAGTTGTAAAATTAATAGAAAATATAGTCAAGACATTGACAAGGTTAGAAATAATGATTTGTATTTGAAATAATAATTTTTTTCCTTCAAACTTTGCTTTCGTCAAAGAATCCTCCATTTGCAGCAATTACAGCATTGCAGACCTAACATGATTGCACAAGGGTTTTCTAATCATCCATTAGCCTTCTGACGCAATGAGCAAACACATTGTACCATTAGAACACTGGAGTGATAGTTGCTGGAAATGGGCCTCTATACACCGATGTAGATATTGCACCAAAAAACAGACATTTGCAGCTAGAATAGTCATTTACCACATTAGCAATGTACAGAGTGTATTTCTGATTAGTTTAAAGTTATCTTCATTGAAAAAAAGTGCTTTTCTTTCAAAAATAAGGAAACTTCTAAGTGACCCCAAACTTTTGAACGGTAGTGTATATGTGGTCTATTTTGTTGTCAAGTGAGCATACGCTGGCCAGAATAAGGGAAGGAATCGGGAGTCTGTGTGGGCTAGCGGTTAGCTTCATTCGGATACCTCCGCGTTTACCTCTCTTTCGTTACCGCTCACACCATCTACGGTATCTCCATTTGGGATGAGACACAGCAGTCGAGTCCGGGGGTGTGGAGGTCTGGGGGAGAAGACCTAGGCCATGGAGTTCCTCTACAACGCTCTGATCCAGGACGTCATGTTTGGACATATTCCTTGTCTCCAGAAGGCTGTGGCGACTGTAGCTTGTGCGGCGCATCATATACTATATACATTAAACACATGAATATACACTTCGGCATAATTTAAAACAACACTAAATGGCACAAAACACGAAGAGAGAAGGGAGGCCGCTGCGTGTTTACGTGACACCCTTTCTTGTGTTATCCTGGATTTTGTATGACGTTTTATATGTAGTATATTTACATTTCCTATGTTTGAATACCATATTCAGTGTCATTTTTATCTGAATAAATAAATAATAAATAAATAAATAACACATTGAAGCAACCCTCTCAAAAACTTCAGCTTAACCACGTTTGTTGCTCACTACTACGCACAGACAGGCAGAACACTTTTCCCACAACTGCTTGCAGTTTTTCCGTCGGGTCACGTCACATGCCCATTCTTAATTGTGTTTTATTTTAATGTGTGAAGGACTTTGTGTTTCAACTTTTGTATGAAAAGTGCTATATAAATAAAGCCTTGATTGATGGATTGATTGATCGATAAATAGGATGGGGCTTATCCATGTAGTTCTTTATGTGTAAGTGTGAATCCTAATCAACAGGGTTACATAAAAACTACTGGACGAGTTTGGATGAAATTTTCACCAGAGGTGGTCCTTGGGCTACAGAGGAACCCATTACATTTTGGTGATGATCTGAGAATGCATGCCTCTGCCAAGGCTCTTCGCTTCTCACAGTGTGTTAGCAAGAATACTCCAAAACTAATGGACAGAATTTGATGCATTTTTCACCAGGAGTGGCTACTGACCTACACACAAACCCATTACATTTTGGAGGTGATCCATGAGGGACAGAAGGAGCCTTGGCAGAGGTATGTGCTCTCTGAGTGCTCTTCTCGTTTCACACATGAATCTGGCATGTCTGAGCACACAGCACACCATGTTCAGCATACTGCTTGGAATTGCTGATTGATTTTTTTTTTTAATGGAAGGCATGGCAGCATAATGCTGACCATAAAAAATGTTGATTTTCCCAGTCAGATTAAATGTGCTCTGGAAGCATGTGTTATATCACAGTAGAGATAATGTGAAATAGCCAGATATGGAAAATTTCTACTCATAATGAATTATAAGAACTTGACAGTAGCTAACAAAAGAAAAAAATAAGAAGAAAAGGGAAACAAAGCTTAAGCTTCTCTGCCTCATTTTTTTCCTGTAAAAAATAGGCTTAACAGTGTTACTCAAGCAGTGCACTGCAATCTTAAACTTTAATAATCTGACCTCTCACTGACTAATCTATAATACCACGGGCACATTTCAAAGTCTTCACTACAAACCCCTTTCCCCCTCTTAAAAAAAGTGTTTAAATCCTTTTTTCCTCTCTCTGTGGGGTGAATCAAAAAGCTAGTGTTTGCTTATTCTTTCCTCCACTTTCTCAATCAGCAAAATTTCCCTTTGATCTTTTATTCAGATGATTAAGTCTGTGTATCACCAGACTATTTCATTCTGCATTTCGATAAATGACGAGACCATGTTTGAGGAGCCGTAGGCTTTACTGCAGTTGAGTCACTTTTTTTAATCCCTCTATGATTTGAACCATTCTTACCAGGATGGAAGCACATTAAATCTTAATCATCTAATTTAAACAATTTGACCTGAAGTGTAAATAAATGCAAACAAACAGTATGCTTTGGATTACTGTTATTTTATCTTAAGTGTTGAATACAATAAACACGTCAAGGTGCCCTGATGTACCATTCATGCTTGCATCACCCAAGACATGTTATCTATTCAGTGAATGTATTTATCTGCTATCCCTTTAGATTCACTATTCATTGCATTTCCCATGTCACTCTGTCTTCTGTGTTTTCACAAATCTATTCTTCTCATGCTTATAATAACGCTTTACCCCTGGATGTCTCCTCTACCTGCCCCCCACCCCCAACCATCAACCTTGTTTCATCCTCTCTGGCCTCCTTTTGCTTCTTTGCCCTTCCTCGTCTCCTATATTCTCCTATATTTGCATCATGTTTCTATCTATTTCTCCATTCCCTTTATGTTTAATAAAATCTATACTTTTAACCCTTGTTCTCTTTCAGCTCCTCTTTCCTCCCTCAGCCACTCTCTCTCTCTCTCTGCCTCGCTCATCATCCCAATTTAGGCTTTTTTCACTGAAGATAAAAAGGTTTAGGAATGTTTAATGTTAGATGTGTGAACATGTGCAGGCTCATTCAGCTGGGATCTGACTGAAACTCATGTAAAATCTAATCTGGAAAACACAAAAAAGTGATAAACGCTCATGTAATAACAAGGTGAGCGCGGTGAGGTTTCAGAACAGTGAGGTAACACAACATGTTTGCATTTCTGCATAAGTCATGGGTCATGTTACATGTTTCATGTTGCACGGGAAAGACAGGATGTTGTGTAATTCACATTTTTTGAAGCTTTTTCAACTAAAAATTAAATGGGAATGCTTTTGATGTGTTTTGTCACTTTTTATCTACATTTATTTGCACCATGTACCATGACTCATAGCTCTAAGTATTCCCCTGAGCAAAAGTACCAGCAATGTGCTGATGATGATCTTGCTAGGCATGTCAGTGAAACTGTCAATGCATATTTTTGTCTTACACCACCATATTACCTGCTACTGGATGAGGCGTGAAGAGTGCTTTTGTATAATTACACATTACATGACACTCTTCCAGTTTATGTGAGAAAGCCTCCCTCTAATTAACATCTAATATTATGTGGCGGGGCCATCAATCCTTCCCAAAACATTGTGATGGACCAACAATCATCACAACATAAAACTGTGCTCTCATGTTTACTGTCACTGAAAACATGCAAGAGTAACTTAAAATTTATTACTGTATTTGCTCGAAAGTTTTAAACATCTACTATCTTTAAAGGGGAAAAGTTAACCTTTTCCCACATGCTGATACAGTTCCCAGGGCCATGAAATGTCTGTGACACACTTACAGTAACTCAAAATACCTCAGGGATTAGATATTTCTGCACCATTTTCCAGCCAGGTGAAGGACCTTTCCTCAGAATGCTCTATTTCAGTGCACATCTTTATGTCAATTAACCCCAGTTCACCACCATCCTCCCTCTTTCATCACTGCTTGAGCTCCATGATTGATGCCATGCTAATGTTAGCCTCTACTGCCTGAGCCAGTTAAGCTATCTAACATAAAGTTGGCTTAATGTGACAAGGTAAAAGCCCAAACAAAGCATTATTGGGAACAGATGTGTGGTTTGAGTGGATGACAGGATAAGGATATAACCACTAGTTTGCCTCCCGAGTTAAATAATGGTTTATATATTTTTTAAAATTTGTTTGCTGCTAATGCACTACAGGACTGCTTCGAGATGATGGACTAGGACATACTCTGTGAACCACATGGGGTTGACATAGACAATATGACCGACTGCATCACACAATACATCAGATTCTGTGAAAACACAACTATGCCAGCTCAGACTATGCACTGTTTCCCCAACAACAAACCATGGATCACCAGTGACCTAAAAGCATTTCTTAACAAGAAGAACAAGGACTTTAGGTCTGGAGACAGGGAGGAACTGAGGAGAGTACAGCGTGAACTGAGAGAGATGCTGAGGATGTGTAAAGACAACTACAGGAGAAATTTAGAGGATAAACTCCAGCAGAACAACATGAGGGAAATGTGGACTGGAATGAAACACATCACTGGGTGTAAGGGGAGAGACAGACAGACATGGGGGAACCTTGAGACCTGATGAGCTGAATCTGTTTTTAATAGGTTCAACTCACCGTCTGTCACGCCCACAATACAGCCAGACCCCCACATCCCCCTCCACCCTCACTCTCCTATGCCACACCTCTCCCCCAGCCCCCACCCTCCTCTGAAGACATCAACACTAACCCCCACATCACTGTGACTATTAACCATTTGTCAGTGACGTCCCGCGTCACGTGATTTTTGTTGATACCGCCATATTGGACGTCAACTCGGGCGCTGTGTGAGTGCGTTTCAACATGGCGTCCGCTCAGTCAGATGTGCCGGCTTTGTCCGATGTAGCGCAACTACTAGATAAAAAACATCGTGACCGGTACACGGAAAAGCACAGTGTTATCGGCGTGGACCCTTACAACTTGTCGCTTGAAAAATTCACCAGTTTCATAGATTTCTGCCCCAAACCTGACGTACGCTATATGGACATCTACAACTACCTGGTCAACACACCGTCTAGGTACACTGGAGAGTCTCTGAAAGCCTACAAAAGTTTGGACGCTTATAGTTATCTTGTTGCTTGGCTTGTGAGAAATGTGCTGATATCCCCAGTCATCACTTCAACGGTCCACTATGACTATGTCGTGAAGGCTCAGGTATTTTTATTTTATTTTTTCCCAAATTCAGACTCTAGTGTCTAGTCTCTCCCCTACTGTATAGATTTGTCATGTTATATAGAATCTATTAAGTGATAAATTATTAAAATTTTATAAAATATTCAGTTATTATTATTATTATTATTATTATTATTATTATTATTATTATTATTATTATTATTGTTATTAGCTGTATATATAGTATCTCAATTAAATTAATTAAAAAATAATTAAATATTTTTATAGATCTATATATTCTGTAAAAGGATTTTTAAATATTTGTCTTATCAATAGAATACTGGATAAACAACTCCCAACACTATTAGATATATTACAAATTTTATTGTTCAGTCTATACAAGAAAGACTTATATCCAGATAAAAAGTCATCATACCCACATATTAATTATAAGAATATTTATCCACTACAGGTACATCACTCCCAGAAGATGTCGGACCCCCCCCACTGAAACCCTGGGTGATCATGAATCAAGATGGTGTCATATTGTCTTCACACTGTATTTGTATGGCAGGGTTAGGAGAGACTTGTTCGCATGTTGCAGCTGTGTTGTTTGCTGCTGAGTGTGCTGTCCGCCTGTCCCAAGGCAGACTTGCACTGATGTTCCCTGCGCCTGGGAATACACCAACAGCAAACTTTGAAGCTTCCTTTTGCTGCATTGCGTGATATCGATTTTAAAATTTATTTCTAAAAATAACAACTTTTAAAGTGCTTTACAGTCTATTAAATGCTATATAATCATTATGTGGGACGTCATAATATCTATGCAGGAAAATTTAGGTTAGTTATATCAGACATTGTTTCTTCTGCAGGTAAAATTTGTTGAAGAAACTACCAGATCGCAGAACAAGTGTGTATTGTGGCATCAGCAGCGAGGCGGCAGAATAACGGCATCCATCTTCAAAGAAGCTGCACAGACTCATCTTGACGTTCCTTCGAGAAGCCTGCTGAACAAGATATGCTACCCAGTTAGTTTTACCAGTAAAGCAACAAAGTAAGAGACTAGAAAAGCACTCGGAGAGCGCAAACCTCCGCCAAGCCTGCATGCAATTCCTGGAATTGTTTTTTTTACCGGTAATCATCTCTTTTTAGCCTGCTATGCTTAGCTACTTACTGTAAGCTACTTTTGGTGCTCAATTGAATCATTGAGTACTAAGTGGGTTGACCATGGAAGCTGACAACATTTAAATTGTAAAGAAGACATATAATTCTAAAACAAATTGTCATTTCATTGTGCTATCTAAAATATTCAGATTTCTTACAGAAAATAGTTCTATATTGTTTTTAAGGAATACTGGTACATTTTTTTTTTGTACTCTGTCAATAATTTTGCCGATTTGTTTACAGATGGGGATGCGACCATGAGAAAGTGGCCCATGATCAGTATGAAGAAATCAGGTCTTCTCAGCACCGGGATCTACTAGTGTGTGATGCTGGACTAGTCCTCAGTCAGCGCTTCCCCTTCATGGGTGCCTCTCCGGATGGATTTGTCTCCTGTAGCTGCTGTGGGGAGGGTCTGGTGGAGGTGAAATGTCCTTTCTGTAAGAGGAATCAGACTTTAGAGGAAGCGGTGGAAGACCCTCAGTTTTGTGCAAGCAACAGTGATGGCGACATCAAGCTGAAACCATCTCATAAATATTTCTACCAAATCCAAGCTCAACCGGGTGTCACAGAACTTTCTTACTGTGACTTTGTTCTCTGGACTCAAAAAGGTTGTAATGTTCAAAGAATTGAGTTTGATGACCTCTCTTTTAATGAGAAAGTTCAACTTGTTGGTAAATATCACAGGTCTGTCATTTTACCAGAACTACTCGCCAAATGGTATACCAAAAATCCAAATTTGTTTCATATATCTTGTAAGACAAAAGAAACCCCAAAAAGTGATAATACTAGTGTCATTTGCTACTGCAGAAAAACCTGTGGTGATGCATCTATTGTAACCTGTGAGTCTGGCTTTTGTCAAATTGGTCAGTTCCATGTACAGTGTCTCAGGTTGAAAAATGTTCCAAAGAAAAAGTGGTGCTGTCCAGATTGTAGAGCAATTTCAAGGAGTCAGAAAAATCTGAAGAACTAAGTGTGTGTAGCATGTAGATTGTGGTTGTATCATCACCTGAGGTTTACTAAAAATAATAAAATGTATTGGCCAAATAGAATATAATATTTCTTTGTTGTACAACTAGCTTAGCTATTGCATGTAAATATATATCATGACTTAAGTAATAAATTCAAATTTAATTGTTATAAATAATTTTCAGGTTATTTCATTGCATGCATCATATAAAATGTTGATTGCATAGCCGCGAGTAAGGCGGCTATGCAATCTTTCCTCTTCAGCGTTGCCACCCACCTCCTGCGCCTGTCTTCGTCAGGTGGGAACCGGTAAAACTTCAAGTTGGATCCCTTTTTCTGGCGATTTGTACACCCAAAGGCACAGCAGTGAAACAACATAGTCTAATTCAATGCCAACATAAAATAAAACAAAGACGTAGGTTGAAATCAGGTAAATATATCGAGATCTGGTACACCGCTGAACAGCTGCTGAATGCGCCGTCCACTCGCTTCCGCCGTCCAATATGGCGGCGTAAACAAAAGGTGTGACGTCACAGCAAATGGTCAATAGACCAGATTAAGAAACAGCTGGAGAAACTCCACCAGCAGAAGGCTGCAGGCCCTGATGGCAACTCCGCCAGGATCCTGAGGACCTGTGCTAACCAGCTATCTCCTGTACTGAAACACCTATACAACCTGAGCCTGAGTCTAGAGAGAGTACCAGTGCTGTAGAAGATATCCTGCCTGGTTCCTGTCCCCAAGAAGCCATCTCCATCGGATCTGAATGACTATCAACTACTTGCCTTCACATCTCATGTGATGAAGGTCCTGGAGAGACTTGTCTTAGCCCATGAAGTGAAGACGTGGCTGGACCCCCTGCAGTTTGCATATCAGCCCCATTTAGGGGTTGAAGATGCTGTCATCTACCTGCTGTAACAAGCCCATATGTGCTGTAACAAGCCCATATGAGAGAGACAAGCCCACGCGCTGGATGGAGTCTGTGTGTTTAATAAACAAAAGAACAGAAACAGTCCAAAGCTGCCAATAATACAAAAATGCCAAAACAAGGATAAACTTACAAAGATTGCTTCAGAGCAAGGTGTGTTCTGAAGAAGCAGAAAAAACTTAAGGGGCTGTGAGGATTACAGGAAAAACATCCATGCAGACATTCAACGAAGCGGCAATGATTAGGGAAACAGCAGAGCTTAAATACAGGTGAATGCAATTAGCTAAAATGAGCACCGGTGTGGGCTGCATGACCTGAGCAGGCACAGGGAACAATAATAATTGCAATCAGCTGGATCGAAGAGGGAGAAGAGGCTGGATTGACAATCTGACAGGTGACGCTCCCATGCAGAGCAAAGACCTGGAAATCGCCTGACAGCTGTCAACCCAGAGAAGAGAACAAACATAATCACAGCAAACTGACAAAAAAATACAAATAGCCATGGATCAAAACCAATTACAAAACAAGGCATGACCAAAAATAACCGAAACACAACCAGAGAAAAATGAAGAGCTGAATAACATTAAAAGAAGCACAATGCTACAATAAATAGATGTACAGGAAAAGCCACGAGCCTGGGTCGAGCAGGAATCCCAGCCCCAGCTCGTGACACATTTGCACCTGGATGGCAGAAGAGACACTGTGAGAATCACATTCTTTGATTTCTCCAGTGCCTTTAATGTCATTCAGCCTCTGGCTGCTGGGTGAGAAGCTGCGGGTGATGGGGTCAACAGCTCTGTTATCCCCTGGATTACTGACAGGCAGGCCACAAGATTGTCCGGCTATGCAGTGTCTAGTCTGATGTGTAGTTATGATACAGGAGCTTCACAGGGGACTGTGCTTTCTCCTTTCTCTTCACCTTATACACCACCGACCTTTAGTACAACTCCGAGTCATGGCACCTGCAGAAGTTCTCTGATGACTCAGCTATTGTTGGATGTATAAGAGGGGGAGAGGAGGAGGAGTACAGAACACTGGTAGACAGATTTGTGGACTGGACCAAGCAGAATCACCTGAGGCTGAACATCAGCAAGACCAGAGAGGTGGTGATTTTTCTTCTTCTTCTTCTCATTTGTCAGATGGACACTCCTGGATCTTCGATGAAGGTGACAGTATGCTGCAAGTTCCTCAACTCGCTGTAGAGCTTCCGGGCCACTGGGATTGGGGTGGGCCAGGTCCTCTGTCTGAGTGCTTCATACAGTGGGCAAGACTGTAGCAAATGTTCTGCCGTCTGGCTGCCTGACCTACAGGGACACTGCTCTGTGTTACCGATATGGAATTTTGTGTATAGATGATAGGTTCATGTGGTTGTGGCCTGTCCTAAGCCTGATTAAGGCTACTTGCTCATGCTGGGTCAGCAAGAAGTATATATCTTCTTCATTTTGGCTTGGATGCTGCTGCCTCTATTTAGTCTGCTGCTTGGCCCTGATGATACTTTTAACTTCTGCAAAACTAGTAGACCTGTCCACCTGTTTCCACGTTGATCCCTCTTTTGCTAGGGAGTCAGCTGTCTTATTACCAAACACATTGCAATAGGAAGGAATCCACTGCAAGGCGACTGTGTGACTTACGCAGAGGGAGACAAGAGAGGAGGAAAGATCATTCGAGTCATTGTCTCTATTGCATTGCAAAGCCTGTAAGATAGACAGGGTGTCAGTCAGGAAGACAACATTCTGACTGGCAACGAGGCTGACTTCAATGTGATTTGCGGCTATTTTCAGGGCTTCTGCTTCGGCTTTGTAGTTGGTGGAGTACAGGGCAGTAGCAAGGCAGATTCTATCCTCGCTGCCTCCCAGATATTGTATGTAGACTCCTGTCCCTCCATTCCGAACTGCATCCTCTGCAGAGCTGTATGTATATACATAAATCCAAGAATCTTTGGGGTAGTGGGTGTGTAGGTATTCAAGTGTGAGGGGCTTTCTTATAGGGTCACTTAGGGAGACTTTGGGGCCAACTCCAGGGATGCTGCATTGGATGAGGGGGACAGTTCCCTCACTCCAGGAAGGAACTGCCAGACAACAGGATATCTCCTTGGGATCATGAGGAACGAGATCGCGATTCTGTTGCTCAAGTATTCTGCTCTGGTGCTTGAAACTCCCTCTCATCGGTCTCCCCTTTGTGGGCTGGGACAGTCTGTCTTTCATGGGGTGACCTTGCATCCTCCTGAACTTGGCAGCCTGCGTAAGGAGTTTAGTGTCTCTATGGTCTTCAAGAGGTTGGAGCCCTGGTTTCAAGCTCATGTACTGGTGTTGACCTCATGGCCCCCATGATGATGCAGGCAGCGTGGTTCTGAATCTTGCTAACCCAATCAAAGTTGGACTTGGTCATGGTGCCCCATGCTGTCATGCCATACTCAAGCACTGGCCTGACTCTGCCAGTGTACAGCTTCTTGAGGGTAATGGTATTGGTGCCCCAGGTTGTTCCTGCCAGCTTTTTCATGACAGCAAGTCGGACCCTGGCTCTCTTTTCTGCTTTCTGTGTTTGTTTCTTCCATGTCAGGCATTTGTCAAACATGATTCCAAGATACGTGGGATTGTCCTCTGCAAGCAGATTTTGCGCATTGATGTATAGATTAGCCTTCTGCATTTTTGGTGGGAGGCTAAATACAGTGTATGTGGTCTTCTTGGTGTTGATAGTTACTAGCCACTGTTGGTCCAATGTTCAAGTACATTGAGCACCTGCTGCAGCCTGTAGTTAGTGGTGGTGAGACATTCTTCAGAGCACCAGAGGACAAGATCATCTGCAAATATAGCTCCCTGGACCTTACGTGGCAGGTCTCTGGCAATGTTGTTAATGAAGACAAGGAATAGGGTGGGGCTGAGTACGCCTCCTTGAGGAACTCCTTCTGTCAGATGGTGATTGACTTCAGGAAGGAAAGGACACCTTCACAGCCATTGTGGATTAGGGGGGAGGATGTGGGGGTAGTGGAGGGCTACAAATACCTGGGTGTCATAATCAGCAATGGACTGGACTGGAAATCTAACACTGATGCTGTGTACAAGTAGGGGATGAGCAATCTCTACTTTCTGAGGAAGGTGAGATCCTTCAGTGTGTGCAGCAAGATGCTGGAGCTCTTCTACCAGGCCGTTGTTGCCAGTGTCATCTTCTTTGGTGCTGTTTGTTGGGGTAGCAGTATCAGAGCCAAGTCTTGACAAGATTATCAAGAAGGCTGGTTCTGTAATTGGTCTCAGGCCAGAGACTTTTGAGAATGTGATGGAGAGGAGGACACTGAACAAACTGTTATCCATCATGGACAATCCTGATCACCCCCTCCACCACACACTGGATAGCCAGCAGAGCACTTTCTCCAACAGACTGTTACAGCTCCACTGCCAAACGGTCAGGTATAAGAAATCTTTTCTGCCACATGCCATTTCACTGTACAATAACTCACTCCAATTTTGAATCTCGGTCACAACTATGCTGCCATACTGCACCTTACAGTCTAATTGGTACATCACATTTCACCCTGCACCCGATAGTCCTGCATTGTACAGCGAGTACGATTCATGTATTTATACGGGTCATCATCTACAGTCGTGAAAAAATTTGGACACCCCCTTTAAATATTCAGTTCTTTATTAAGAAATGTTCACGTATCTATATCTAACCTTGTTTTTTGCTTTTATTTGAGTTT
Organism: Pholidichthys leucotaenia; assembly: GCA_020510985.1. Taxonomy (NCBI): domain Eukaryota; kingdom Metazoa; phylum Chordata; class Actinopteri; order Cichliformes; family Pholidichthyidae; genus Pholidichthys; species Pholidichthys leucotaenia. The sequence goes on along the minus strand of CM035849.1, from coordinate 202,207,222 downwards.
TTTACATCTATTTTAGCCATTGTAAGTGGGAATGAATGTGGGGGTGTCCTAAAAAAGATGGGGGTGTCCTAATTTATTCCTCACTATTTGTTTAGAATTACATTTTACAGAAAATTTGAAAAAAAGTCTTTAATTCATTTTTTTGTTTAGTTGTTTTATGTGAATCTCCGAGTATTTTTAACATTGATATTAAATATCCATTTGTACAAATATGTTAAAAAAACACACACACAGACTTATACAGGGTGTCCTAATTTTTTCACATGACTGTATTCATCTGCGATGCATAAAAAGTTATCTAGGCAGTTTTACTTTCCATGGGTAATTCCTTGCTGTTACACTGTAATTTCCCAGTTTGGGATCAATAAAGTACATCTATCTGTCTGTCTGTCTGTCTGTCTGTCTGTCTGTCTGTCTGTCTATCTATCTATCTATCTATCTATCTATAATAAGCACAGAAACAACCATGAATGATTAAATGACAATGTCTGTAATGGTGAATAACCATTGCTGTGTCGAGGACCATCCCCCACCACGTGTATAAATAAACTATAGTAAAATGAGCTAATATAATATCTAGGAATGACATTTATGGTCAAGTGTTAGTAAATGAGAATACAGTTGAGAACACTGATGTCTAATGGGGTGAACAGTTACATATAAAATAGCCAGAAAAACCAATTGCAATCCCCTACCCAAGTTAAGGATAGTGGCTTGGTCAGTTTGACTATTCAGCCAGTAGACTGTCTAATGGGGCAGAAAAACCTACTGTGTCCACCCAGCTAAGCTAATGGTAAGCTTGGCTAATGGCTGATCTCCCAGGCGATGCCAACTTAAAACAAAATAATAATAATATATACTGTAACTGTGGATTAATGAACTAACTGAGGACTTGGATGTCTAGTGGAATAATATACAGAGAGAGAGAAACCGTAAAAACCACAGTTGCTAAGGGCCCCTTTACACAGACATAGATTGTTGTGTGACCACTGAGATCAAAAATTGCACCAATCGCTCAACAATCTCCTAAAGCCTTGAAAAAGCCATTTCTGTGTAATCATTGTGTGATTTTCGTGACAATCTATAGATACATTTGAAAGATCCTTGAGAGATCACTGAGAGACCAGGAAAGATTGCTCAGGGATCATTGAGAGTTTATTTGCTGACCGAAGAAGTATCACACAAGGGTGGCGATCCTTGAGAGATCGCTGAAAGATGAAAACTGGCCAGACCTCTCAGTGATCTTCCAGTGATCTCCATGGTCACCATGGTCTCCTCAATGTTTTGACTCAGTCCAAAACAAGATCTCAATAATCACCAAAGGGAAGCGCTCTCTCAAAGAGGACTCAAGGAGCGCTCAATGATCTCATCTATCTCCCAATGATCTCTCTGTAATCTCTGTTGCGGTCTTTCAGTGAACGTCTCTTGTCTTTCATCAAATGCTCAGAGATCCCTCACTGATGTCTCAGCCATCTCTTCCTTCAAGGTAGATAATTTGGCTTTCACTGAAAGATTGCTGAGAGATAACTGATAGATCATTAAGAGACCTGGCCATTTTTTCATCACTCAACAATTTCCACCCCCTGTGTAAAGGGGGGTAAGCTAACTCCATAGTCACACTGTTGGTGTATGAATTTAGAAGCTCACAGGGATACTTCCACCACCATTAAAATGGTTGGAGATGAAACTGGGGGAGTGGTGTCATTTCTATGAACTTTGGTTCTCACATCACAACTGAAGCCAAATCAAAATTGTCCATTTAATGAGCGGTACTTTGACACCGTGGACCCTAACAAAGTGACAGAATTGTGTTTTCTTCACAGTTTCTTCTTTGTGTCGCTACTCCGGGTACCCACACTGATACACAAAAGGACCCCAAAACATAAAGCTTCATCATATGTCCCCTCTAGATTATTTGAGCTCCAAATTATTACTGTCACCCACACAGAGCCACTGATCCCATCGCCTCCATACTCTATCATGTGCTCCCATGTCTCTCCTCTACGCCTCCCCTCCTCTCACCTGCCCTCCTACCACCTTCCCCTTGCCTGCTTGCGTGCTTTGGGTTATGCACCCTGAGCAGTGGAGCAGCAGAACCCAGCAGTGGATTATTGTTGGTGTGTGAGAGAGGCCAGATCCTGAAACATTCCTCTGGGGAAGTCAAGTCAGCTAATCCGACCCCAGTGCTTACTCTATCAACACCCTCCCAGCTGCACTTTGCCCCAGCGCACAAGCACACACGCACACACAACAAAAATATAAGCCGGGCATGAAGATCTTAGCGTCGATGTGTATGCCAAGGCAGATACCACCACCCTGTGTGTTCATGTAAACAGACACAGACTGAAGGGTGCACGTGGTGAGAATGCACACATGAGCCGACATCTTTTATTCTTACGTGAGTGTGTGTCCACGCATACACACACACACACGTGTCAACATGGGTGGACAACTGCAGAACACCCCCCCCCCACAGGAACATAGGAAACCTTTGCCTGTGTGTCACATGGGAAACCTCCACAGGTGTTGTCCCTCATTTGTTGCACGCCCTCAGCTGATCAGAACATGCGCTGCTCACATTCACACGTGACAACAGCCCATGGCTCCCAAAGGGGAAATCAGAACGGGGGCAGTCAGTGTAGCAGTGTGAGTGGCTGTTCAGCTAGTTGACTGATTATCTGCCTGGTTAGCTGACGGTCCTGTTTTTCTTGACACAGCAGTCAGTGCATTAAGGTGCATGTAGTGAACGATTACCTCTATATGGGCTAAAGCTCAGAAAGCATGTCTGTACGTATACATTTCCATGGTACATGAGAATGATCATAAATGCTTGATGTAGCAGGTTTGGACCATTAATACACGGCCGACAGAGGCACAGACAAAAACAACAAGAGGATCAGGCAGGAGGCTGTCTGATTGCTCATCAAGCGGAGGGGAAGAGCTGGCGAGGACCATCAATTACGACTGAAGCCCACTCTCCCTGGGCCCACCTGTCGATTACAGTGGCAAAGACATGCTGCTTGGTGCCTCAATCCATTCCCAGCAGCCTTCGTTGAGCCTGTAGACACCTGAAGAATTCTGATACCAGAAGGGAATAAGGGACCTTCCACTTCACACTGGCAGATATGCAGTGGTTTGCCTCAGCTGCATAAACCACCCCGATAAACAACTCTGTAGAGAAATGGAGCAAGGAGACAAATCTATCACTCATCTGGTAGTGATTCAGTTTGTATGGAGTAGAAAGAGATAGATTAATATCTAGATGTCCATAGAAACACGTAAAATAAGATTTTCACAAAGAGCTACAATACATTTCATTGAGACTCAATAAATAAAAAAAATAAAATACATACAAAAGCATAAGCCCATGAAGTGTTACAGCTGTTTACTGTGGAAAACTTCCAAATAAAACTTGCAGCTTTGCAATTAGAGGCATTCAGTTTCTCACTATTTTGCCTCCAGAGTTGAACTATGTTTTTGGCTTTTTTTGCTGTTTATCTGTGAGAAGGACAACAAAGCCATTGCCCTCTGCTGCCTGATAATTAGATGAGTCGATTAGGGCAGGATCAAGCTGCTTTCTCCCATTTGTTCTCCCAAGGGACAGGAGAGGTTGGGGTATAAATGCGAGGCTTCTACTCTCTAGTTTCCATCTAACCTTGGAAATACAAAAAAAAAAAAAAAGTGCATTTGCCTAAAATTTTAGTTGTTCATTTTTCCCATGATGCAAGATATTTGGTTGGTCATTTCCATGTAAAACACAGCTAAAAAATTATTAACCCCCTCCTTCCCATTGCAAATTAAAAAAATAAAGAAGTATGAATTGTCTTTAGTAAACGGTTGACAGTTTGTAAATTTTGAGGATAAATAATTCACAATGGGGTCAAATAATTTTGAGTGCAACTATTCAACTCCTGGGTAAAAAATATCATGCAATTACCACTCTTGGAGGAAGAAATAACTGAAATTGATTGCTTTAAAATTCAGAACAAGTAAAGGAAAAATACAGGAAACCTTCATCATGATAAAAAAACAATTTTAGAACCATCTTAGTTTACATTTCTAAAAATGAATACCTGTTCAAGTCTCAATATGCAAGTTACTGTGCAGTTAAAAGTGAGGACTTGAAGACCGTATGAGCTGCTGCGCCTAGCTGACTGACAGGAAACATGGCCCCAACAAGAGACCTGTCATTTCAAAAACATGCAAAGGATTAAAAAAATTCCTTCAAGAAAGTAATTCAACACGGAGTGTGGCAAAAGATGTTGGTTGTTATTGACCTACTGTGTCTAAAATGTGGAGCAAATACAAACAAAACGGTAACCTTGTAAAAGGAAAACACACAGGAGAGCAAGAAAGAGGCCAAAACTTCACAACCAAAAAGCAGTATGCCCCGAAAATAGAAAATGCACAACAAAGGACTTGAAAAACCAAAAAACAGAAAGAGGAGTCAATGTTTGTGACTGAACTGTAATGGTGCATTGACACAAACATGAAGCAAATTTTTCACGCGGCGTGATTACATGTCAACTAACTGTAACTTCCCCATTGTGTAACTAATAAAGGTTTATCTTATCTTAACTCAGTGTAAACATGCAGAAACACACGAATTCAAGTATTCACATTGGAGGGATTTGGCAGCGATAGCTAGTAATCAACCTTGAGATTCTGCCGTCACCGGAGTAAAAGTATCAACACTGGAGAGTAAACTGATTTGAAAATGAGACTTGGCCCACCCCAACCCAACTCTTAAGCTCTACGGCAAGTAGGGGGACCTGCAGCGTACTGTCACCTTCATTGAAAAAGTCGGAGTGTCCATCTGACAAACAAGAAGAAGAAGAAGAAAATGAGACTGCCACTCACCTGCAGACAGATGGGCCAGAGCTCTGCAGATGAGACGGAGTGTTGGGTGGTTGGATACTTCCCGACACTTTGTCTCCTGCTACTCCTGAAGGAAGCAGTGACATTTTTCTGTGTGACCAGCTGGATGATGTTGTAAACTCAAGTATGACAGTGTTTTTGGTGTCTCCACAGCAGGTATAAAGCAGCTTCAGAAGTTCTGAAGGCAACCCCGCACCTCTGCAAGTCACTCGGACACAAATTATTTGATGTTCACATTGAGCTATAGTGTAATTGTGTAATCACAAAAACATTGTGCTTTCGAACACACCTTAAGAAATCAGCTGAAGGAAATGAGATACTAGAATGTAGCCCACTATTAACACCTAATAATAAGAAAATAAGATTGCAGTGGGCTAAAGAGAAGCATGCTGTGAATGACTGGATTAAAAAGTGATATTTAGTGATGAAATTTGCATTGGAATGAAACTTTTGTTTCAATGAAACATATGATACAATGACCTTCTGAAGAAAACAAGTACATTTCCACATGATATGTAGTTCCAGGTACAGGAGGTGGCAGTCATTATCTTACAGTAGATCTCAGATCTCAATCTGATTATAAATTTACGTTGGAAATTGAATAAAATGATCCATGACAAGGCTACATCTTGAACAACTGACACAGCTATATGAGAACACTGTTACCTGATTGATGAAGAGCATTATTTTTAATTAGAGAAGTCCATGCCTCAAAGAACCCAAGCTGTCATAAAAACCAGATGATACTAAATGCAATGTTTTCAGTTGGTAATTCGAATTTTTCCTTTTGAGTGAATGAATACAATTTTTATGCTCTGCTTATTAATCTGCCAAAAATAACATCGATTCTGTTTGCGCTGCACTCCCCCCCCCCCCTTTTTATGGCTTGTTGTTGGCCCAGTTGGGGCAGAGGAGGAGGGGGGGGGGGTATTGGGCCCCATACAATAGTTGAACAAACACCAATGCATGTATTAGGTCAGTAATTTTATGTCTGAATAACGATAACACAAGATTCACTACACGTCTTCACCATATGCCACAGTAAAAAAAAAAGGGGGGGGGGCCTGGGTTGTTTGAAATTTCAGCACCATGGACAGCTCTCATGAGCGTTGTTGTTCCTCGAGGATTTCACCTCCATCACCAGATTACGGTGAAAACTTCAATAGGTACAGATGCCATTAATCAACGCTACAACGATCACTCACCCAGTATTCATTCCCAGACATTATACATGATTGATTCACACCTCGTTAGATATTCTAATGTTGGCATACCGTAGAAAGTTTTAATTCATTGGCCAGTTCATACTCACACAGATGCTCTCAGAGCGAGACTGTGTCATATAAGCAGGACAACGTGCTCTGGCGCGTCAGGAGCGAGCAGCTGTCCAGGAAACTCCATCTAAACGTGTTGCAAAGCAGCGCCATAAATTCTGTGTGCAATCACAGCCTCCTGCTCCACTTACACCCCCCCCCCACACACACACACACACTTTCCCCTGCCCGTCTCAAAGCGGGGGTCGGCGACTCCGCCGAAGCTAGATGGCAGAAGAGCCCTACTGCAGCTGAGCTCGGCTCTGCGCCGTCATCGCTCCGTCTTTGCATTGCAAATCGCCCAGCCCCATCACTCCCAATAACGGCTCCCCTCCATCTCCGAAATGAAAATCAGAGTTATGGCGGGACTGCCTACCGGGCGAATTTCTTTCATCACCTAGTCGGGGTGGCAACGGCTGCCGGTGTCCGCGCGCGCTCACAACACGCGCCCCGCGCCGTTTATTAGCGCCGCTCATTTCTTGCTCGGGGATTTACATTCACCCCCGGAAGACGCCACGCAGTTACCACCCACACCTCACTGCTCCAACTTTTTCATGTGTTCCCCACACATCAGCCAAAATCTCTCCCCCCCCCCCCCCCCCATTGCGTGGCTCAATTGCTGATCGATAACGGCAGCATTGAGACTGTAGACAAGACTCCTCTCCGCCTTTAACCGCTTTGCAGGGACTTTTAAAGAGAGAGAGAGAGAGAGAGAGAGAGAGAGAGAGAGAGAGAGAGAGAGAGAGGGGAAATATGTTGAGCAGCAGACGCCAGCGCGCGCCAGCACAGATCCCCACACTTGATGCCCCTCTCAGCAGAGATGGTTGAGCCCTCGTCCAGGTTACTGTGGTCCTCTCCCAAAATTCACTCGCGCTCACTTCTCTCCCATCAGCTGACGAAGCGCGGCGGGCGGCTGTGCCTGCTCTTCCTCTGATAGGGGGAACCTCCCGAAAGAGCCCGGTCTGAGAGCAGTTTTTCTTTTTTCTTCCGCTGGCGTCAGGTTCCATGTTTTAGTTGTGATCATGAAGGGGACTTACAGGGACGGCTGCTACGACGGATCTATTGAGCTGCGGGACGTTTTCAGCAGGAGATGCGCTAAATGTGGCCGAGGGGACTTTGTGCAAGCCGCAGGGACGAGGATGAGGACGGGGCTGCTTTTCTGGAACCTCGTCTTTTCGCTGATGTTCACTTGTGTGAGAGGTATGAGCCGCTGCCGCAATTCTCTGCATTTTTTTTTTTTTTTTTTTTCCCGGCCGTGACTGTCTGTGTTGTCTGCGCGCGCCCCGGAGCACGCGTGTGTGCGTGCGTGAAATCGAAAAAGCTGCCACGGTACCGACGTGCGCAAAACGGGCCGCGGCGGCTCTGTGGATGGAGTTTGGAGAGGCGCATTTCAGCGGGGGTTTTTGCGCTCAATGCAGGCTTTGACTGAGCGGCTCAATAGATATTCTTGCGGTAGCCCAGGATCCTGATGGGCTACGTGAGCTGCTTCGCTTAGCAGGCTCACTCATCAGTGACGGGACTCAAGTGCGGGCGCTGCAGATTTAGGATGCTGATAGATTCACGCGTGTTTCTCAAATGCCCGACCTCATTTGGTTCTCGTTTCCAGGGCGAGTTTTCAAGTGGTTTTTTTTTGTTTTTTTTGGGGGGGGGGGTTGTCTCAGGGAGGTTTTTTCCTCAGCAGAAACGTTAGTTAAATGGTTTTAAGGGCTGAGGCAGCAAGTGGTGTAAAACCAGTGTGTCCAGTGCTGTGTGTCTGCAGGTGTAAGGTGGGCTTCTTAGTATTCCACTGGCTCTTTCTCAGGCTCTGACACTGTCAGTGTTCCCAGCAGCTGCTGAGGTAACCGCTGTTTCCATTTTTAGGGACTTTATATGCATCGGCTAAATTTATTCAAGCTATTTTAAAACATCTACACCTTTAATATGTTAACTTTCCTGATATAGTTTTATCCTCTGCTATTAGAGCAGGGATAAATACAATTTCACGACTTTGTTCTTGGTTTCTTATTGGACATTCATGCTTTTTTACATTTTGTATAACTTCTATGGATTTCTGAGTGATTACTTATTTGCCACTACAGCAGAAAATAATTGTAATGTACTGAAGTACATTACATTGACCCCATACTAATTTAATTCTGATTCTTTATGTGTTAGACCTATTGAGTGAAAGTCTAATTCTTCACAGTTTCATTCAAAGGCAGACAGAGAACGTTTTCCTTTTCGACATCCTTGCATCTGTCAGTGGCATTTGATCCCCAGCATCACCTGTCTGTTGAACGCACGGCCCGAGTTTCAGACTCTGGGGTCTCGCAGATTTTAATTTACATGCACATTGTTCACCCTGTGAGTAATTCTCTTGTCTGTCTATTGGGGGTGGATTAAATGTGCAGCATGCAGAGTAGCGGCGCCCACCAAGAACGAGCCAAGTCGAGTGGAGCAGAGTCGGGCACAGTGCTGTTTCATCACCACCCACACTGTGGCAATGTCAAACCTTGAGGCCACTGCCAATCCTCCCAGTTCTGTTACTTATTAGGGAGCCAGCCAGCCAGGAATTGTGGTGGGAGGGAGGGAGGAAGTGGGGGACAGGATGAAGAGGAGGAGGAGGCCTGGGTCTGCTTTCAGAAAAGAGTGGGGGAAACAGTGACACGGAGCAACGAGATGAGGAAGAGCCATGGAACAGCTGTTGTTCCTCAGCTCTGACAGTTGACAGTGTTCGCCGAAGTAAAAGGATTTCGGCTGGATTTGGCCTATGACTCACTTCTCCTTCTAAGATAATGATGCCATAAAAAAGATTCCTATCCAGCAGACTTTGTACAACAGCACTTTTCTTGAGGTTCTCTTTCAGTAACTGTAATTAGATTATTTTTGAGCCAGGATCCTGTCCCGGGTGATTCACAGTCCTCTTTCTCTGCTCACAACGTTCTCTCCATCCCCCGTCTGATTCTTGGCACCACACCTGTGTCTTGAAGTGGAGCACAGTGAAAGATAGTAAGCTGGTCATAGAATTAATGAAACTACGAGATGATGTTGAAATAGCAAAAAATAAATAAGTATTTTGTTATTGTAGCAGCTCATTACCAAAAATGCTGGACAGCCACTGCAACTGTGTCAACTAATCCTGAGGGAACTTATGAAACTGCCTGCAACAGATGCAAATTTATGAAGCTGAATTGCGGACATTGGATTCTTTCAAAGCAAAAATGAGCAAAATGCTTAAGTCAAATACAAATTGGATTCCATCACACAGACAATCAGCACACTTTCCTCTTTCTTCTCTTCAATACAAGAGCTTTTTACCCATTTTTCACAATGACAGCCACAATGGATTTGTCGATCAGACAGTGATCAATATCTTCAACATAATACCACAGAAAACAGAGAGCACTGCATTCTTATCAAACAAGCCCATAGAAGCAATGAATAATACGATGGGAGAGAGTCATACTATTTACTGTATGCTACAGGTACCAGTTCTATTGAACTGTGTACAAAGTACATATACAGTCTATTAGATATTTAGTTTTTGTAGTTTATGTGGCCTTAAAAATGAACAGAAGAAAGGGACTTGATCACCACAAGAAGTTTAAGGGTCTCCGCGGGTGAGGACAAACACTGCCATAGCAATAAAGGATAAATAATGATTGTGAGCAGATTGGTGAAAATTGTCCATCTGTTTTGCCCCATGACTTCTGTTCTGCAATAGCATTGTATTTCTCTGACTTCCTTCCAGTCCCTATAGTATTTTTTAACTCTATACTAGGCAGTCACTAATTACTGGTTATCAGGTGGATTTGGCACAGACTGTAATCTGGCCACTGAGCCCTTGATGAAGACTTTATCTCAGTGTGATTATGTAAACAGGCTGGAAAGGCTGTTGGGGCTAATCAGGATTACAATTAGTGGGTGTAATTATAATCTATCTACAGGGAATGGTGGGCATCATCCAGCTGCTCCTAAGGTCCACGTCCTCCATAAGAATAGTAGAAGAGGAGGAGAGGTGCAATCCGGTTTCAAAAGAAGTTTGGAATTTGTGTTAGGTGTGAAGAAAAAACTCAACGCAGTGACTGGGAAGTTGTGGAAAACATTGTATTTGAAAGTAGTGTGAAGCCCATCCATCCATCCATCCATTGACTTATTGGTTCCTATCCCAGGTGTCTTTGGGTGGGTGGAAGGGTACATCCCCACAGTGAGACAGACAACCTGTCATGAATTGCCCCTCGGGGCAGAGAGGAGAGACCCACGTGCAGGACTGCAGTTTGTGAATTTGTTACAAAAAACAAACACAACATCAAACCCGTGCTCAAAACTAAATCCAACAGACAAACAGAGAAAATTTACAATTCACCGCACCAGAAGAGGGCTGGTTCTAGCAGAGAAGAGGGTAGAGAACTCAAGACTTCAGCGACAAAAAATGAAAATAACAGCCCTTAAATACAACTTAACACAAATGAAACAAATGACAACAGGTGCAAATCACATGAGCAGGCTGGGAAGAAAATGACAATCAGCTGTGAGTCATGAGGAGGGGAGACAGAGCTGACAGTTTGACAGGAGCACTGCCCACCATCAGGGAAAAACCCGGAAGCGCTCCTGACAACTGCAACTCCAAAGAGAGAAAGAAAAGACAAGACAGAGGCAAAATAAAGTGAGAGAAAATAAGAACAAAACTACACTGAACATAAACAGGAAAAACAAATCATACAAAGAAGCAATACAGAATATGTGAAAACAAACTAGAAATAACATTACAGGCTAAGACCTCAGAATACATTACACAAATAAGGAAAAACAAAAAGCAAAGAAACAGAGCATGGTGAAATCCCCCCGTGCACAGATCGTGACAGAGACCCCCCCCCCCCCCCGCAAGGGGTGCATACCAGACACCCCGAGCGACATCAACAGGAAAAACAAAGGCCCACCCACACTAAGAACCCACCCCACCAAAAGACAAGAAAACAACCCCACACCGGGTGGGAGGAGGGGGACCCAGGCACGGAGGGACTGAAACAAACCAGACAAAATAATAAGGACTCCCATGACTCACACCTTAGCAAAACACAAGCGAGGATAAAACAAAAAGAAACAAAAACCCCACTCAGGATCCACACCAGACAAAAATTAGGGAACTAGGCCCCCAAGACCAAGGAGCTAGGCAGTTCTGGTGGCCGGCCGAAGTCCCAGGCCTGGCAGATGGCAAGGTGGTAAGAGTCAGGTGGCCTGCCAGAGAATGTGGGCCATCCAACCCAATGGCAAAGTCTGTCAGGCAGTCAATCAGAGTTTTTTAGCCACCTAAACGGAAGGGGTGGCCCAGGAGGTGGTTCACCCAAGGGGAGGCCCAATGATGAAAAGGACAGTGGAGTAAGGGGAACCATGACGATGTTGAGCAGAGGAGGGGGAACCACAACGACGTCTGGCAGAGGAGAGGGAACCACGGTGATGTCTGGACGAGGAGATGGAACCACAACGATGTCTGGCAGAGGAGAGGGAATCACAACGGTGTCTGGAAGAGGAGAGGGAACCACGACAGCATCTGGCAGAGGAGAGGGAACCACGACAGCGTCTGGTAGAGGAGAGGGGACCACGATGGCATCAGGCAAAGGAGGGGGAACCACAATGCCCTTGGACTGGCCTGTAGCACCCTCGCTGGTCCCGGACTGGGACACAGCTGCACCCACAGTGGCTCCGGGCTAGAGCAAAGCTGCACCCACAGTGGCTCCGGGCTGAAGCAAAGCTGCACCCATGGTGGCTCCAGGCTGAGGAAAAGCTGCACCCATAGAGGCCTCGGGCTGGGACGGAGCACCCGCAATGACCTCAACTGATGAAAAAGCTGCACCCTCGGTGGACCTGGACTAGGCCAGCTCTGCACCCTCGGTGGATCCAGACTGGGCCAGAGCTGCACCCCCGGAGACCCCAGGCTGGGATGGAACACCCGTGACGACCTCAACTAATGGGGAAGCAGCACCCTTGGAGGCCCCAGGCTGGGACGGAACACCCATGAAGACCTTTACCAGAGGGGGAGCAGCACCCATGGAGGTCCCGGGCTGGGACGGAGCACCCGTGATGACCTAGACAGGAGGAGTTAGACCCACCATGATCTCAGGTGGCGAGGCTGGACCCACGGAGACGTCTGGTGAAGCTGGATGATCCTTGGTGACCCTGAGGAAAAGCTCAGGCGGGAGAGGCAGAGAAACAGGGTCAGGGTCACCGGCGCCAGTGGAGCCCAGCGAGGTGAGCTCAGGTGCAGATCATGACTGCACCTGGCTCTCCCCACTAAGAGCCAGACAAAATCTCTCCAAAACAGAAACAACAGAAACAAAAGAGAGCACTTGCCTGGGCTTGAGCTCCACCACTGTCCAGGACTCCGTCGATCCAGACAATGACGCCTTGGGCCCGGCCCTCTGGAGGTCCAGCTCGGACTATGCTGTGGTGGCCCCAGCAGCAGGCATGGTGGTGGATGCAGTCCCGAGACCTCCCCAACGAAGTGGTCCAAGCAGGTGGCTCGTCCGATGTGGACACAGGAGGTCGGCTTCCTGCTGGTGCTGGATCCTGTTCTGCTGAGGCCAGGGGGCGCTCCATCTTCGGCACAGGCCTCAGCTCAGTCGCACCATTTTCCTTCCGTCCAGGCTGTGTCTGCGAGACTGGGACCAAGTCCTCCGGGGCCGCAGGCTCCTCCACCGTCCGGCGGCTCAATTCAGGGGCTAGCGGACACTTGTGGGGGGGGGGGGACAGGGAGAGAGCAGATGAACAGTCTAAAGCTGCAGCAGGCAGTGAGGACTCAGAGGACTGCCTAGTCTGAGCCTCACCACCGGGAATCAGACAAGATAATTCATGTGTAGGTGAATGAGAGTGAAAAAAAAAACACTTGCCTGGGTTCCCGGGATGCAATGTCATCTGCTGCAGCTGGTTGGAAATCAGCCCCCTCCATGACTTCAATGGTTGTAGACCCCTCAGCGGAACGTGGAGGAGCCGCCCCTGCAGACACGGTGATGGTCGAAGCCGGCGAGAAAACAGCTGGACTCTCAGCAGTGGGAGGAGACATTGAGGAGATGGGAGTTGCAGCAGCAAAGGAAGATGAGTGAGCTGTCGGGACAGCCGGCGAGTAGAAACACGAGGAGGAAACTGCTGCGGGAGTTTTCTGACTCGGCATGGGAGAGACTGCCGACTGAGAGGTTAAGGTGTTCTTACGGCGGGATTTCCTTAAGCGATGGCAGGAGATGGGGGGGGGGGGGGGGATGTCGGCTCCTGGAGAGGTGGAAGAGGTTCTGGTGGAAACTCCTTCAGCTGATGGGCGAGATCTGGGAGAAACCATGGCTTATATTCTAGGGTGAGCTCTGTTTCCGCTAATATGGCCTGCCTGCACTCCTCCTGCTCCTCGGCCAATGGAGTGGGCCAGTGATTGGGAGGAGGAGGCGAAGCTGCCACCAGAGAGCGATGAGAGGCTGGAGGCTTCTGTGTCCGTGGGCACTTGCTCTTTGTCGGTGCAGACACGGACATCTGAGTGGATTCCCGCAGCCCGTGGCTCGTAGGCTCTGGGAGTAATATGGAGAGGAGTAGGTCTGTGAGCTCCGGGTGGTCCCACAGGCTGGGACATGCCTCGAGTGCCTGCGCCGTGCCCTCCAAACACTCTTGGGCTTCCTCGGGAGTATGGGAGGGACCAGCCTGCAAAAGAATGTCCTCCAGGACACACACCACTGCTCCACTTCGCTCAGACCCAGGGTTGAAAAATCCGGGGTGACAGACATGACAAACTCCGGGTGCAAAAAACAAAACTGGGAAAAAATAGGGGAAACCGATGAGGCTTCGCTGCCAGTGAAGTGGAATGAAAAATTAACACAAACTGCAGCTGCTGAGTCTCAAATTGGCCAGAGTCTTCTGTCATGAATTGCCCCTCGGGGCAGAGAGGTGAGACCCCTGCGCAGGACTGCAGTTTGTGAATTTATTACAAAAAAAACAAACACAACATCAAACCCGTGCTCAAAATTAAATCCAACAGACAAACAAAAAAAACCTTACAATTAACCACACCAGAAAAAGGGCTGGTTCTGGGGGAGAAGAGGGTAGAGAACTTAAGACTCTGGTGACAAGAAATGAAAATAACAGCCCTTAAAATTTAAGGCTTAAATACAACTTAACACAAATGAAACAAAGGATGACGGGTACGAATCACATGAGCAGGCTGGGAAGAAAATGACAATCAACTGTGAGTCATGAGGATGGGAGACAGAGCTGACAGTTTGACAGGAGCACTGCCCACCATCAGGGAAAAACCTGGAAGTGCTTGTGATAACTGCAACTCCAAAGAGAGAAAGAAAAGAAAAGACAGGCAAAATAAAGTGACAGCAAATAAGAACAAAACTACACTGAATGTAAACAGGAAAAACAAATCATACAAAGAAGCAATACAGAATATGTGAAAACAAACTAGAAGTAACATTACAGGCCAAGACCTCAGAATACATTATACAAGTAAGAAAAAGCAAAGAAACAGAGCACAGTGAAATCCCCCCATGCACAGATCATGACACAACCACACACTCTCACATCCACCCTTACATCCAAATCAGGATCATTAATCAACTTAACAGGCGAGTGTTAATTTGACTGTGGGTGGAAACTGGAGCAGCCAGAATAAAGCCACGCAGGCACTGGTATAACATGTAAACCCCACACAAGGAATAGCTTGGTCAGACTGAAATGTTATTTAGAACCAGCTGGATTATTTACAGCTAAAATGGATCAGTTCTCAAAGGGTTCTCAACAGAAACCAGAAAATAGTGGATTTTTTTTCCTTGAAACCACAGTATCATCAGTGGGTGTGAAATCCAGCAGAAATGGGCTCAGTTCATCTCAACATATAGAACTCATGCTAACAATTAAAACCAGCAGTTTTTGATGTCAGATATCCAATTCACCAACTAAGCAGATGATTTCTTAACTCAAATTTTCCAGAAACAATTTGTTTTCAAGATATCAGTGAAAGTCTGCTGGTGGCTGTTTCCTAGTTAAAAAAAAATCTGGTGTTACAGCAAAATCTGTGGCCCATGAGAATATTTGATTAGAGAGGGCACTGTTGCATGTGATGTTACTGCATAAAATGCAATATTCTATGCGGATATTAAAAAATAACAAAAAAAAACTTTTCTGGAGCTCTGTCCTCATACATTTCGATAAGGAAGTGAACTGAAAACAGCTGTCAACCATGCACATGAAGACAGAGCTTCAGATGGATTACAGATTTTGATGTAGCTCCACAACATGGAACTCTTGCCAAACCAACAACTGTTTTTTCAAGATACCAGAAAACATTTACTGCTGAGTTGCCATGACAATTCAGGAACAGCCTGCTCACGATTCCAGATAATGTCCAATCCACTCAGCAATGTGTGTTTACTTTCTTTCATTCTTACAATCCACCACATTTTCAGTTCTTCATTTCTTCCTGCCTTGTGCATTTAGCTACCCTCTCCAACAGGATCTATGGTTCATTTTAAATGGGTATGAATGTGGGACGGTTCAGCAGAAAGCAAAAAGTTCTGATACTATGGAGTCGGAATGGGAATAGACATGGAACCTTGTTGGCGTACAAACACTGAAAGGCTCCTCTCTCTTGAACTAGGAGTGGTCTTGCTGTGAGGCGAAAGTACAAATGATTGCAATGAGAAGTCAACAATTTTAAGTGTTTAAACTGAAATGATTTACCATTTTATTAAAATGCATTCTCATCTCAATGTATTGGCAACAACACCACTCAGGTAAATATCTGAAGTGGTGTTTTAAAGAAATATTCAATACTGTCTGCAAAAGCATTTCTCAGGTTAAAAAATGCAGAGAATTCGAGGATTCTATCAACTACAATATGCACTTGAAGTATTTTGTGAATTCAGAAAAACCTCTGTATGCAAAGAACAAAAATTAAAGACACTTTATCTCAAGAACACGTCAGTCCTTGCCTGGGTTCTGAAGACAAAATTGCCAATGACAGAAAACTGCAAAATGAAAACCTGTCAAGTGGTCTGGAGAATTGAAAATGGAAAGTATTTATTTATTGGAAATCATAGATGCCACTAGAATGAGAGGGACCAGTCAGTTAAAATGAGAGCATCTGTGATCTATGTGGGCTCATTAATGCCCATGTCATGGATTCCTATCCTCCTGTTCATTTGTTTTTAGGTATTGAAAGAAGACAAAAACACTGAAGTAAAACGTCTCATCCAAAGCTATTTCAAACCTGTTGCTACAAATTCAAAATGAGCTAATTTATGTTCATACCAACTGACAAAAGAGTTAATTATTTCATTCCACACACTCAAGAAGAATTGGACCTAGAATCAGGAATAAAACCATTCCCACCATAAAGAAACTCCACTGTTTTACCCCCTTGATTCCCTAATGTTCCTTTCAGTGGTGATATCTCAATGGATAGCCGTGGTGTCATACTCATCCACTGGCTGCTCGCCCATGGCTTTAAACCTGGGCTAAGCTCTTAGTTGCTGCTGACAGGCCTCTGTGAAGGTTGGATACTATTTGCTGGGTCTCATGAAAGTCAGTTTTAATATAAGCAGTATTCTCGTGGGAGAAAGATTGGCAATATCCTGCCTTGAAGAAGAAAAATACCTCACCGTTAGTTGAGATTAAATGTGATAGGTTGAGGAGAAGCCAGTTCAGGAGTTAAGACTACAGATTCACTGCGGACCATCTTCTGAACATTGAGGGTGCCATTTTCAGAGGGAGTTAAACTCTGACCTGCTGAGGTTCGACATTGTGCAGTCATTGGCATTAATCGTGCAGGTGTTAAATATCCAACAACAATTAACATTCACAAGAAATGCATGTTTTTAAAATGACAATTAAATTGTACATGTTTCATAAAATTAAGTGACAGCTCAAGTGCAATAAAACCATTAATCTTTAATTAGCTAGAGTATAGTGTATATTTACAATATTAACTTCAAGCATAACCACGTACCTACATCATCTTCCTCCACTGTTCTCTTTCCTGCTGTGGTTTGTTTCTGGGGCTGTCGACTGAATCTTTAATATGTGACAGGTGAGCAGGCGAGGGCCAAAACCATGGCCAGGGAAGCAAAGCAGGGTGATGTGAAGGTAACTAACAAGAGAGACTGCTGAGTGGACTTAGTTGTGGTTTCTCAGCATATTTTAACAACAATTAATCCTTGGAGGACAGCTTAAAAATAGCTGTGTAGAGTCTAAATGATATCACTTTTCTTCCACTGCGGAAGAGGTTGCACTAGGGATGAAATAAACTAAGCCAGGTTTACCAAAGAAAATACAGTGCTGTGAAAAAGTATCTGCCCCCTTCATGATTTCTTATACTTTTGCACATTTGCCACACTTAAATGTTTCAGATCCTCAACAAAATTTAATATTACACAAAGATAACTTGAGTAAACACAAAATTCAGTTTTTTTAAATGATGATTTCATTTATTTAGGGAAAAAAAAGTTTTGCAAACCTATCTGGCCCTATCTGCAAAAGTAATTGCCTCCTAAACCTAATAACTGGTTGTGGCGCCCTTGGCAGCAACAACTGCAAATGTTTGTGATAACTGGCACTGAATTTTTTACATTGCTGCAGAGGAATTTTGGCCCCTTCTTTGCAGAATTATTTTAATTCAGCCACATCGGAGGGCTTGATCTTGAAATCACAGACTGATGGCTGGACATTCTCCTTCAGGATTTTCTGGCAGAGAGCAGAATTCATGACTCGTCCAGGTCATGAAGCAGCAAAGCATCCCCAGACCATCACACTACCCACCATCTTTGACTGTTGATGTGATTCTTTTTAAGAAATGCTGTGTTAGTTTTAGTTTTACGCTATATGTAACGGGATGCATGCCTTCCAGAAACTACAACTTTGGTGTTGTCAGTCTACAGAATTTTTTTCTCACAAGTCATCAAGATATAATATTATATTTACATATATATATACAGTATATATATATATATATATAATGTAATATAATATTTAATATAAATAAAAATATATATTAATATATATTATATATATATATATATATATATCCCCCCCCCCCCCCCAGCATCTTAGATAGAACAATAGAATATCAGTCCACATGCTGTTTCGGCTTCAGTCTCCTCCCATATCTGCTGTAACTGGGATTAACTGCCTCCATGGCGCTGCTGTGCCGGTGGGGGGCTGCTGGGAGTGTGTCCGACTGCGGGTGAGCCGTGGTGGTGGTGGGGGGGGAATCGTTCCCTTGGGGAGTTCTCCGTGGGGGTCTTCCACGCCGAGGGGCTCTCGCCAACAGCACTTGCTCATCCGCCACTACAAAGGCAGGTTTGAGTCTGTCTATGCCAATTTTCTCCCGTCTACTCCCCAAGTCTAGCACAAAATGCTACCCTGTTTCCAACACTCTGAACGGTCCATCATAGGGTGGGCGCAATGGAGGGCGGTGGGCGTTGTGTCTGACGAACACGAACTCCGCGTTCTTCAAAGTTTTAGGCACGAAAACACGCAGAAAACAGTGGTGGGCCGGGCCCAGCAGCGTGCCTGTGTTTGCGCCACGCTGCAAAAGCTGAGACAGGCAGCTGTCCGGCGCGGGATTATCTGGCAGAAATTCCCCGGGCAGCCGTAGGGCTGCACAAAAACCAGCTCTGCTGGGGAAGCTTCCAGATCCTCTTTTGGTGTGGAGCGCAACCCCAATAAAACCCACGACAACCTGTCCACCCAATTTGCATCCGTCAGTGAAGCCCTGAGTGCTGCTTTCAGTGAGCTATGAAAACGCTCGCATAACCCATTGGCCTGTGGGTTGTATGCGGTTGTGCCATGAATTGTAACACTCAGGCTGCGGGCCATCACGGACCAGAGTTCGGAAACAAATTGAGGGCCCCTGTCGGACGTAATGTCTGACGGGACTCCAAAACGCGCCACCCATGCTGTTAAAAAAGCGCGTGCTACGTCTGCGGACGTGGTTGCCGCCAGTGGGACTGCTTCTGGCCAGCGCGTGGTGCAGTCCATCACTGTCAGGAGGTGCGTGCACCCCTGTGATGGTGGGAGGGGGCCCACGAGGTCCACGTGAACATGGTCGAACCTCTTGGCCGATACCCGAAACGGCTCCAAGGGAGCCTTCGTGTGTCTATGTACCTTGACTCGTTGGCACGCCACGCAGGCTGCAGCCCACTCTTTTACTTGTTTGCGTAGGCTCGGCCACACAAACTTCTCTCCCACCATTTTGACCGACGCGGGCACTCCTGGGTGCGCCAGAGGGTGAACCGACTCAAACACGCAGCGGCGCCACGCCACCAGGACCACCGGATGTGGGCTTCCCGTGGAGACATCGCAGATTAGGGGGGGCATGCCGTCTTGCAGCACCCTGCTCTCCAGCCTTAACCCTGTTGGTCCAGACTGGAGCGCGCGCACGTCTGCATCGCTAATCTGCTCCGCGGCCATGGCTGTGTAATCTATCCCCACATAGACCGGGGCCACCACGGTGCGCGAGAGGCAGTCCGCCACCACATTCAGTTTACCCAACACATGCTGAATATCGGTAGTAAACTCTGAGATCGCGGCCAGCTGTCTCTGCTGCCGGCCCAACCACGGTTCTGAAACCTTGGCCATCGCGAACGTTAGTGGCTTGTGATCCACGAACGCAGTGAAGCTGCGCACTTCCACCCAGAACTGGAAGTGGCGTATGGCCAGGTGGAGAGCCAGCAACTCCCAGTTGAACGCGCTGTATTTACGTTCACTGTCGCGCAAAGTTCTGCTGAAAAAAGCGAGCGGCTGCCAAGCCCCAGCGACGCGCTGCTCTACGACAGCTGCTATGGCCACGTCTGAAGCATCGGTGGTGAGCGCTATCCGGGCCGCCGGGTCCGGATGCGCCAGCAGTGCAGCATTTGCCAGGGCTGCTTTAACCTCCGAGAACACCCGCTCTCGCTCCAGGGTCCATTCGACCCTATCCGCGGGTTTCTGTCTCTTGAGCACAGCGTACAATGGTTGCATGAGCCGCGCCACGCGGGGAAGGAAACGGTTATAAAAGTTCACCATCCCCAAAATTCCTGCAGCACCCTGACCGTCTGAGGCCGGGGACAATCCGCCACTGCGCGCACTTTGTCAGGCAGCTGGATCGCTCCTTCCGGAGAGACGCGGTGCCCCAAAAAATCAATCTCCGTCACGCCGAACTGGCATTTCGCCTGGTTGATTATTAACCCGTGCTCCTCCAACTTCCGGAAAACCATCCTGAGGTGGGTTTCGTGTTCATCTTCGGACACACTGGCTACTAGGATATCATCCAGGTAGACGAACACGAACGGGAGATCGTGCAGCACTGCATCCATCATGCGCTAGAACGTCTGTGCCATGCCTTTTAACCCAAATGGCATGCGCAGGAACTCGAATAAAGCGAACAGAGTTATTACCGCTGTTTTGGGTACGTCCTCAGCGTGCACTGGGACTTGATGGTAACTGTGGACCAGGTCTATTTTGGAAAAAATGCATGCTCCGGCGAGGTGGACGGAAAAATCCTGTATGTGGGGAATCAGGTAGCAGTCGTGTGCTGTGGCGTTATTCAACCTGCGGAAATCACTGCACGGTCGCCACAATCTCTCAGCCTTAGGGACCATGTGTAGCGGGGATGCCCATGGGCTGTTCGAATGCCTAATGATGCCCAATCTTTCCAGGTTGGCGAACTCCTCGCGCGCTATGGCCGGTTTAGCTGCGTCCAAGCGCCGAGGTCTTGCAAAAACGGGCGGCCCGGTGGTGGTGATAAAGTGCTCCACCCCGTGTTTAGCGATGGCCGCCGAAAACGTTGGGACCATGAGTGCTGGGAACTGAGTGAGCAGTGCGTGGAATTTACCACCTGGAGCTGTGACATTGGCTTGTGCTGTTGGCTGGGTCACTCGAGCTATACAGGGGAGAGAGTCAAAGGACAGTGCATTAACCAGGCGCCTGTTAGCAACATCAACCAGTAAACCATGTGCACACAGAAAATCGGCCCCCAGGATATGGTAATTCAGTTCTGCTACGACAAAAGTCCACTCCTATGTACAGCCGTGTAGAGGTAAGATCAGTGTTCTCTCACCAAAGGTCTTAATTTCCGAGCCGTTTGCTGCCAACATCACGGGGCCGCTAGGTCCTGCCAGCCGGTCGGCGTAGGTCGGCAGGATGAAGCTCTTCTGGGCTCCGGTGTCCATGAGGAAACGCCTCCCCGAGCGCGCGTCCGTCAAGTAGAGCAGCTTGTTCTCTTCACCGAGGGTCACAGCTGCTACCGACCGCCGGCCTCGGTGTTTTCCCGAGTGCTTGAATTGGCACGGTGGTGCACATCTGCGTGCGTTCTCTCCGAAGCGGTGGTGGTAGAAACAGAGCGTGTCTCTCTGACGCTCCTTGGCCCCCGCTGCTGCTACCGTCGGTGGCTCCTTGCCTCCTCTGGTCGTCTCGCTGGGCTCCGCCGCTGCCACGTTGACTGTGATCGCCCTGGTGGTGAGGATGAGCCGGTCTGCCTCCTGGGCTAGCGCACGGTAGTCACGCGTGGCCAGCAACGGCGAATTGGCCAGAACCGCTCTCGCCACTGTTGGAAGGTTCCGGAGGAAAAGGTGGGCAAACAGAAAGTGCCCGTCGTCCGTGCCCATTAACGCCAGTATCTTCTCCATCAGGTCTACGGCTGACCCATCTCCTAACTCGGTCCATGCCAGGAGCCTCTCCGCTCTCTCACATTCCGAGAGCGTGTAGCACCGGGTGAGCGCAGCCTTGAGCACCTCATATTTGTTGCTGGCTGGTGGCTGATCGAGCAGGCTCGCTACCTGCTGGGCTGTGCGGGAGTCCAGCGCTGCCACCACATGGTAGAACTTGGTGTCGTCTGCCGTTACTCTCCGGAAGGCGAACTGGGCCTTGGTGTGGTGGAACCAAGAGCGCGGGTTGTGCTGCCAGAAATCCGGTAGCTTGGCTGAAACTGCACACGCGTTGCTGGGGGTTCCAGTCCTGGCTGTCAGTGGAATGGCTGCTGCGTCTCTGGGGCTTCCCGACCGGGCTGGCTCCGGGGTTCTCGCCTCGTGTTCCATAATACGTCTTGGGTCACCAGTGTGGAGTGTGTAAATGAAGAGGCAGCTTCATGTCAGACGATTTATTACACACTCACATCTCACAAGCAAAGCACAGAACAGACTGACTGGTTACAGCAAGCTCTCCTCTCTATATCACAAGTCACCTTCACAAGCTTCAAGGCACTTCCTCATACACAGCATGATATTTACACTACACTTCATTCAACTCCCTCTCACCCTCTTGGGCATTGTTCTCCCATGTGTATTCATTGTCTCTGTCTGAGGTGCGAAATAACCTGACTTCCATAATATATATATATATATATATATATATATATATATATATATATATATATATATATATACAGTGGGGCAAAAAAGTATTTAGTCAGCCACCAATTGTGCAAGTTCTCCCACTTAAAAGATGAGAGAGGTCTCCAATTTTCATCATAGGTATACCTCAACTATAAGAGACAAAATGAGAAAAAAAAAATCCAGAAAATCACATTGTCTGATTTTTAAAGAATTTATTTGCAAATTATGGTGGAAAATAAGTATTTGGTCAATAACAAAAGTTCATCTCAATACTTTGTTATATACCCTTTGTTGGCAATGACAGAGGTCAAACATTTTCTCTAAGTCTTCACAAGGTTTTCACACACTGTTGCTGGTATTTTGGCCCATTCCTCCATGCAGATCTCCTCTAGAGCAGTGATGTTTTGAGGCTGTCGCTGGGCAACACAGACTTTTTTTTTTTTTTGTTACTTATTTGTACCCGTAGGTAGATTTGGTTTGCCAAATCACTGCACGGTGGCGCAGTGGTTAGCACTGCGGCAGCACAGTTTACCCTTGGCCGGGGGATTGTGGGGATCGTGGGATCGTGGGTTCGATCCCAGCCCCCGACCAACAGTGATCTGTGTGGAGTTTGCATGTTCTCCCCGTGTTGCGTGGGTTTACTCCGGGATTTCTCCGGTTTCCTCCCACATGCCAAAAACATGCATGTTAGGTTAATTGGCTGTTCTAAATTGTCCCTAGATATCTGTTTCCTATAGGCCCTTAGAATAGAGGGTTAATATTAATGAAAGCGTTTTGAGTGGTCTTTGTGACTAGAAAAGCGCTATATAAGTGCAGGTTAGTTAGTAGTTAGTTAGTTTGCAGTCTGGTGACAAGCCACCGGCTGCCGGTCGCTGCGTGCGCGAGCGCCCTAAACCTACATGTTTTTGGTATGCGGGAGGAAACCGGAGAAATCCCGGAGTAAACCCACGCAACACGGGGAGAACATGCAAACTCCACACAGCTCACTGTTGGTCGGGGGCTGGGATCGAACCCACGATCTCATGATCCCCGCAGTCCCCCGGCCGAGGGTAAACTGTGCTAAACCACTGCGCCACCGTGTAGCCACAGACTTGCAACTCCCTCCAAAGATTTTCTATGGGGTTGAGATCTGGAGACTGGCTAGGCCACTCCAGGACCTTGAAATGCTTCTTACGAAGCCACTCCTTCGTTGCCCGGGCGGTGTGTTTGGGATCATTGTCATGCTGAAAGACCCAGCCACGTTTCATCTTCAATGCCCTTGCTGATGGAAGGAGGTTTTCACTCAAAATCTCACGATACATGGCCCCATTCATTCTTTCCTTTACACGGATCAGTCGTCCTGGTCCCTTTGCAGAAAAACAACCCCAAAGCATGACGTTTCCACCCACATGCTTCACAGTAGGTATGGTGTTCTTTGGATGCAATTCAGCATTCTTTCTCCTCCAAACACAACAAGTTGAGTTTTTACCAAAAAGTTCTATTTTGGTTTCATCTGACCATATGACATTCTCCCAATCCTCTTCTGGATCATCCAACTGCTCTCTAGCAAACTTCAGACGGGCCTGGACATGTACTGGCTTAAGCAGGGGAACACGTCTGGCACTGCAGGATTTGAGTCCCTGGCGGCGTAGTGTGTTACTAATGGTAGCCTTTGTTACTTTGGTCCCAGCTCTCTGCAGGTCATTCACTAGGTCCCCCCGTGTGGTTCTGGGATTTTTGCTCACCGTTCTCGTGATCATTTTGACCCCATGGGGTGAGATCTTGCGTGGAGCCCCAGATCGAGGGAGATTATCAGTGGTCTTGTATGTCTTCCATTTTCTAATAATTGCTCCCACAGTTGATTTCTTCACACCAAGCTGCTTACCTATTGCAGATTCAGTCTTCCCAGCCTGGTGCAGGTCTACAATTTTGTTTCTGGTGTCCTTTGACAGCTCTTTGGTCTTGGCCATAGTGGAGTTTGGAGTCTGACTGTCTGAGGTTGTGGACAGGTGTCTTTTATACTGATAACGAGTTCAAACAGGTGCCATTAATACAGGTAACGAGTGGAGGACAGAGGAACCTCTTAAAGAAGAACTTACAGGTCTGTGAGAGCCATAAATCTTGCTTGTTTGTAGGTGACCAAATACTTATTTTACCAAGGAATTTACCAATTAATTCATTAAAAATCCTTCAATGTGATTTTCTGGATTTTTTTTTTCTCATTTTGTCTCTCATAGTTGAGGTATACCTATGATGAAAATTGGAGACCTCTCTCATCTTTTAAGTGGGAGAACTTGCACAATTGGTGGCTGACTAAATACTTTTTTTCCCCACTGTGTATATATATATTTAATTTTTTTTCTCAAAAATAAGATGAGCCTTTGTGGTTTTTTTGGTCAGCAGTAGTTTTTGCCTTGGAACTCCCCATGGATGCCATTTTTGTCCAGTCTCTCTCTCGTTGTTGAATCATGAACCAGTGTCCAAACTGAGGCAAGTGAGGCCTGCATTTCTTTAGATGTTGGTCTGGGTTTTTGTTCCTCATTTGTTCTTGAATTTCAATCATGGCATGATATGTTGCTTTTTAAGATTTTTTTTAGCTTACTTCACTTTGTCAGACAGGTTCTATTTAAGTGATTTCTTGATTCAACAGGTCTGGCAGCAGTCAGAGCTGGGTTTGCCTAGTGAAACTGAAGTCAGCCCCCCCCACCCCACCCCCCCCAAAAAAATGTGGTTAAGCACAGTTAATTCATGATGTAAGGAAGGGGGATTACTTTTTGCACATAGGGCCAGGTAGGTTTGATAGCTTTTTTCCCCATTATAAACGAAATCATCATTTAAAAACTACATTAGCTTTGTCTAATATTAGAATTTGTTTGATGAGCTCAAACAAATTCTTTTTCATAGCAGAAAGCTGCTGTCAAACCAAAACTGGGGATTTTAAACGATGGGCTGCATGAACATAAATTAACACCTAAACAACCCTCCTGGCTTCTTTGCACAGCCAGCACCCCATGGTCTGATCCCTTGCTGGTAAGCTTGTGTTTCTGTGGTGTGTCAAGTTTGCTGTCATCATGTTCCTAATCTCGCACAGTCATGCTGGCCAGCCATGTTGGAAACAGCAGCAAGCAGCATAGAAGCCAGGGAGATGGTGCTGTTGAGTTTTACAAGTCTCATACTTTCGTTGCAGTGCCAAACTCAGCACAGACTGAATGATGATTGAGTAAGGATGATGCTAAGATGGATAGAATTGAAGGCAAACATACGTCGCTATGCTATGATGGTAGTGACAGTGAAGCCTGCTTTGTTGCGTCTTCACACGGGTGTGCTGTTCAAATCACTGCTGATCAGAGGTGAGGCCCACAGCAACCAATGTCGACTGCATAGTCAGATTTACCTAGGAGCAAATCCTGTGTGGTGTTTTCAGACTACAGACCAAACCCGGGTCTTGGAAGGTTTTCCTGGATTATTTGACCAGTCTGAATGAGGCTACACAGAGCTGAGTCTTTGTATGTATATGAGAAGGCCATAGATAAGCATTTTAGGAAACTGTTGCTTTCTTTATCAGCGCCGCATTGCTGTTCATCTGACAATCGATCCGACAGTGAGAAATAAAGTCCGTACTGTGCAGGTTTGCATTGTTGCCCTGTGTTTTTAGGTGAGGAAACAGCCTTCTACACATCCTGAAAACAACACAGAGTGAATAATCATCTGATTTTAGGGCTGCAAGTTGTATGCATTTGCTTTTTGTCATGGTGCTTTTTTCCTTTATGCATTCTCTATAATAAAAGAAAGCATAGTTGAGCTAATTCTTGGCCAGTTTTACATGTCTCAACAATTTAGCAACTAGCTGTGGCAGCAGTTTCTGGCTTGAACCTTTGCTGCCCTTCCTGTGGGATCTGAAAGAAATGACAGTACAGCAGGAGATCATAATGTAAGAAAAAAACAAGAGGAAGCACATTGTTTCTTTACGAGACCAGAAGTTTTACAACTTTGACATTTTTAATGTATTTTTTATTGTCTATTCTATGTGAAAATAAACAATGGCTGCTGATGAAAGCATTGTTAATTAATGGGCAGAACATTAATGAACAATTTTGGCATTCTGTAATTAAAATGCCAATATTTTAATAACTTTTTAAGCATATTACAAGTGTCTTTTGTCTCAGTCTGATCAAATATGAAGATTTGCCTTTGCTTAGTATGCGTCTTATATTGTATGATTTCATAATCTGATTGGTTCCTGCCAATTGATTTATTCACCCTTATTAAGGGCTGTTTTTAATTAAAATGACTACTAATTGCACCACTTACGTAGATTAGTTTTGCCAGAATACAGATGCTTTAATGGATGGATGGATGCATATAGCATGCTCTGCAGGCTGTATTTCACTTTAATATGAAAACACGGGGCATAAATAACAAGGTTTCAAAAAAAAAAATCCTGAGCAGAAATTCCCTGCAGGTGGAGAAAGTGTTAAATAGCAGCACAAGACACTTTTTTGCACAGAGTGATGATCATTTCCACATATGCAGGGATTAGCTACTGTCAGTGTTACTTGACTGGAGAGGCTGCATGTTTGCATGTGTTTCCCTGTGTTACATATTCTGGGGAATGTGGAGATGTGCAATATTAATGAGGTGGATTGCAAGTGGGTGATTAACTTTCCAACTAGTTGTAAGTGTCATGAATCACCCCTCACTGGGGCAGGAAGAAGACCCAGGTGCTGGACTGTGAGTTGCGAAATTTATTGATAGCACAAAGTACAAGAGTGCACGAACAAAGTTACAAGGCAAGGGTAAGGCTGGCAGGAAAGGGAGCAGTCAAAATAGCACTCGGCTACAGCGAGAGAAAAACGCCAGCTCAGGGATTGACGTGAAACACATGCAGGGAAGACACAACGATAACTATGAGAAAAAACAGAGAATTAGATGCGAAACTTATGTCTGGATACTTGGAGACTGCAGTGCCGAACCGCAGCAGCGCAGCTTTTAAATAGGCATAGGGAAAATTAAACAGATAACAAGCAGGTGTGGGAAACAGAAGCGAAGATAATAATCAGTCCAAATAATGACAGCTGCGCTGACCACGAGACTAAACTTGAAAACAAGGCACACTGTTAAAGTAAAGGCTCAGACTGGAAAAAAATCAAGAGCTGCAAATAATATAGTATACAGGAAAACCAAATACAAGAGGAGAGGCGAGGGCAGAGGCTCACGTTCACACAGGCAAATAATAAAGATACAAAACTGGATTATAATGGAAGCATGATATCAAAGACAGAATAATAACTAGAAACAGAGATTTACTTCTACAGACAAATAGCAACCCAAACCCCATAAAACATACAGAACCAAACAAAAAGTCAACAGTAATTCAGAAATGAGGGAATACAGGAAATAATCCAAAAATGAACTGAAAGCATGAGCACGGTGCACTCACTGCGCTCAGCATCATGACAGTAAGAAGTGTTCTTCAACTAATATGCATATCTTCACTACAAAGAATGGTGAGAATGGCTGTTTATAGATAGACAGACAGACAGACGGACAAACAGGTAGATAGATAGATAGAGAGCTAGATAGATAGATAGATAGATAGATAGATAGATAGATAGATAGATAGATAGATAGATAGAAAGAAACTTGTGCAACATCAGAATTTGAGGCTGGTATCAGGCTTCAGATTGTTATAAACAACTGAAGGCATATTTTTATTATGGCTTTTATTATTTATTCTGACCAGGAAAATAAGTAACAGTCCAGTATTGTTTAGCCTCTTTAAATGTCTTCAGTTAGAAAAAGCTGATTCTTATTCTGTGCATCTTTTTACATCTGGTTGAAAGTGAAGTGCTGATGTCCATGTTTGTCCGGGAGATTGAAGGCTACAGAGATGGGGATCCTATTAGATGTGTTGTTGGCTTGCACTCTTATGTTGTACAGCAGCTCTCACAGTGGTGGTCTGGCATCAGGTGCAATATAGCTTAGTTGCACTGTGAAAGGGTTTTGGTGTCTTGCCACACAAAATAGCCTACTGTACTTGCCAGAAAGTTGCTGAAGAACCAGCAGCATGTAAATGTTACCTGGCCACCGAGACACACAACCTGTGTTATTTCCCGATGCAATAGTGTGTGTACTTCTGCAATTGCCAGCTGTGTTTCAGCATGCCACTGCATTTGATTTTAGTATTTTTCACCTCAGTGGTCAGCAATTTAAAATCACCAAATGGAATACTTCAGAGCCCTTTCCCAAATTGCACTGACACACTCATTTGGCAATAGTTATGTGCTGGGAAGCCCCTCTTCTGTTTTTTTGTTGTGTGGAGCACAATTCTCTTCCATCAAGCATGTAGACAAGCATGGTGAGAGACTACGATTATGCATATTCCATTGCAATGAACTGTATAGGTGTAGTACAGCCATGCGGATAAATTCCTTCTCTTTGGTGACATCAGTTTAAGATTGTCTTCTAAGGTTGCTGTCTGCTTCCAAGCAGTCATCATTGCTATTTCCCCTGGTTGGGCTGGTAAAAAATTATTTGCTCTTCCCTTCTCTTTTGTTATTTTCAGCTTAGCGAACAGCCTTTGATAGATCTACAAGAAAAGTTCCCGAAATTCTGCAAAGCACATTACCTCTGGTTATGCAGCAGCAGCTCTGACATGATAGAGTGCACAACCTCAAGATTAATAATCTGAAGGTCTGTGAATGACCTTTGTTTAAAATTCTGCTTGAACCTTTGCATCACTTTGTCCCCAGTCACACAGACCTATTCATACGGACACATGTGAATACTCTTATCTGCCTGTTGTGGGGATGGATGCAGTGGAGGAGAAATGGTGATAGTGTTTTTGATTTTGTTTAATGTTTTTGCATATTTGTGAAAAGTGATTACATGTACAGTTGAAATCAGAAGTTTACATACACCATATAAAAAAACACAACTTTTTTTCCTCACTGTCTGACATTAAATCAGACAAAACCTTTCCTGTTTTAGGTCAGTAAGCATTACCAAAATTATTTCCACTTGCTTAATATTTTTTTATTTCATAAATTTTTTTAGAGAATTTTTTTATTACTTTTTTAAAAGTCAGATGTTTACATACACAAAGATTACTATGCCTTTATACAATTTGGAAAAGCCCAGATTATGATGTCATGGCTTTGGAAGCTTCTGATAGGTTAATTGACAGCATTTGAGTTATTTGGAAGCACACCTGTGAATGTACATATTTTAAGGCACACCTCAAACACACTGCTTCCTTGTGTGTCATCATGGGAAAATCAAAAGAAATCACCCAAGATATCAGGAAGAGAACTGTGGACCTCCGCAAGTCTGGTTCATCCTTGGGTACAATTTTCAGATGCCTGAAAGTGCCACGTTCATCTGTTCAAACAATTATACTCAAGTATAAATACCATGGGAATGTCCAGCCATCATACCACTCAGAGGAGAGACTAGTTCTATGTCCCTGAGATGAACGTCTCTTGCTGCGAACCCCAGAACAAAAGCAAAAGACCTTGTGAAGATGCAGGCTGAAGCTGGTTAAATAGTGTCATTATCCCCAGTGAAATGAGTCCTGTACTGACATGAGCTTAAAGGCCACTCATTGAGGAAGAAGCAATTACTACAAAAGCAACATAAAAATGCAAGATTACAATTTGCAAATATACACAGGGGCAAAGACCTGAACTTTTGGAAACATGTCCTGTGGTCCGATGAAACGAAAATTGAGCTGTTTGGCCATAATGACCATCATTACATTTGGAGGAAAAATGGGAAGCTTGCAAGCCTGAGAACATCATCTCAAATGTGAAATAGGGGGTGGAAGCATCATGTTGTGAGGTGTTTTGCTGCATGAGGGGCTTCACAAAACCGATGGCATCATGAGGAAAGAACATTATGTGGAAAAACTGAAGCAACATCTGAAGACTTCAGCCAGGAGGTTGAAGTTGGGAACAAATTTGTCTTCCAAATGGACAATGACCCTAAGCATACGGCCAAAGGTTATGTGTCTTTTTATATACTGTAGTGTATGTAAATGTCTGGTTTCAACTGTATTTGTGAGCATTCCCCTGTGAACTACAGTCACACAGGAATCATTGACATAAATCCAAGTGTATTTTGCCATCTTTGGTTGCATGGATTGCAGGAATATGTAAGTGTTCACACACACAGGTCTGTCTGACTGGTTATATAAACTTTTATCAAATTTACAATATTTTCACTGCTGATGCTGCAGTGTATTCTATTGAGATGACAAATTAGTTTGTGGAGCAGAGATAGACAAATGTTCAATGTCACAGCTCAGACACCCATACAAAGAAAGTATATCCCCTTGACGCCTGTTGTCGCAAATTCGCATCAAACCGCTTCCGCTCCAAATGCAACCAAAATACCGTCTGTATTCCTCCACTTCCAGTTGGAGCACGTCCAACACATACCTAGGAACCTTTTGCAAGCATTAGTTTCTCGTAGGAACGGTCAGAGACGGCGCACCATCCATTTCCTGATTGCTAGGGTTAGGGTTAGGTTTAGGGTTAGGGTTATAGTTTGGCAGTCATGAGAGTTGAAAATACTGAAAATAACTTTGTTGCATAAATAAAAGACTCTTCATACTTGAGATGGGAACAGGTGGTTTTTTACCATTTTTTTTACCATAGATGCCAGTTGTCGCTAATTTGCATCATACCTAAAATTATATCTATTTTATGTGCTATAGTCAAATTAACTTTCTCAACTTAATTTAGCATCTACTTGAAAGCAAAAACACGAGTGAAAATATTTTTTCATAATTGGAAATAAATTCAGGCGTTAAGGGGATAAGAATTGTGTATATAACAATAGTCTTAGACTCTGCTCTTATACTATTATAATTTGTTGCTTTTCTCTATTTTCAAACCCTTAAACTGTTGTAGAACATTCAAAATGTGTATTAAAATATTCCTTCCGTCAAAATGAAATTATTGTCCCAGTGATTGATCCAAATCAAAATTACATTTTGTTTGAATGTTTAGATCAGTTAACAGTAGCAGAAAACAATGAATGTTTAGACAGTGCTGGAAAGAACATAATCATGCAAATCATCAATACTGAAAAAACAAAATAAATGTCTACATGTTACAAGAGCACACCACACTGACACAAATATGCTAGGAGTTCCTGGGTATCCTGTGGCTCTATTTGACCACTGTATCTAAGTGATCTCACTCCAGAGATACTGGGAGGATAATTTTGTATTCTTCTACCATCATCCACTGCCCTCTTTTACATCTTCCTATGTTTGCTGTCATCCTCTCTGTCACAAATCCTTGCTCTCTTCCTCTTGGCCAAATGGTTTGTATCTGAGCCGGCTGCCTTATATATCACAAGTGGCTGTAATCCTTTAAATAAGCTCTACAAATATGTTGGTACCTCTTTACAATTACAGTACCCTAATAAGCAATTTATAAATAGGTTTAAGGAGGTTATTAATTATGTTATAGATGCTTTATAAATCATGAATAAGTAATTATGCATAATTTATGGACAGGCTTACTATTTGGCAAGACAGAGATCTTATGGCTAAAATGCTTAAATACCAGTAACTTACTGGCAAATGTCTGATAGTAAAAATCTAGTTGATGAGAAAACAGAGTAATCTAAATAAACTGATACCCAAGGTTTGAATGAACAGGTAAGTGTAGGTTCACAATATATCAAGAAAAAAGACCACTCTTTCCATTTTTATCTTATGTGTTATAAAAGCATATTAATGAGTTACAAAGTGTTAACAATCTAATTAATAACTTACTGATAAATGATTTATAAATCCTTTATTAGAGTAGTCTCATTGTAAAGGGGTACTAATATGTTTAACAAAACTGATACTTAGAATAACAGCTTTGGCCTTGTTATATTTTGGTAAACAGAATATCATGTATGTTATACCAATCGCTTATATAGTTCAATAATTTGCTTCGATTGCAAAGATGCAACTGATAATTGTGTAAATTTTAGACGGTTCTTTTTTTTTTTTTTTTTACTTTCGCAGCTGTATTTCAGAAGTAGAAATACAGTTTAAAATATTTTTTTTTCAGATTGCTTTGACAATCAGCTTTAAGTTGAGTAAACATGCACAAATGAATATATTCACTTATCAACCTGAAATTTGGGACATAGTAAGTTTCTAACGTTTTCCCTGGGCCTGAATATTGAAACACATCTCCTCTGGGATGCATTATAGATTGAAAAATTCCTGCTGTATATTTGTTAAATTACTGTGGGGATTTATAATGAAAATGGTTTCCAGCATCTAATCCCATGACTCAGAAACCAGTCATATAATAATGATCAATTACAAACTGACGGATTCTATTCATCCATTTTCTTAACTGCTGTTCTAACTTGTGGTTATGGGGTTGATGAAGCAATTCCCAGCTGTTATAGGACAAGAGGTGCCATACACCCTGCAAAGACTACAGGGCCAACACAAAGAAACAACTATACACTTTTGACATTTACAGCCAATTCCCCAAACACCTTCAGAACCTTCAGCCATAGCAATGATTGTCTTTGGACTAAGGAAGAGAAGTAGACCACTAAAAGGAAAAAGTTATTTTCAATTCATTCACTGTGACTAAAGTTTAGTTCACTGCAACTTATTGGTATTCAAAACCCTGTTGGTCTGCATTTTTCTCTACTAGTTCATGTTGTATAAAGTTCAGGAAGGAGTTGAGAAAGGTTCTGAGCAGGGAAGAATTACCAGAGGACGGAGCAAGTACAGCTACAGTATTGAGGGGAAAGGGCTAGAAAGGTATGTGCTATATCCTCTGGACAGAGGAAAGAAGACAAGCAGACTTAGTGGTGGAATGAGGAGGTACAGGAAAGTATTCAAAAGAAGACGCTGGCAAAGAAAAAGTGGGATAGTCAGGGAGATGAAGAAAGTAGACAGGAGTATTTGGAGTCTAGGTGTATGGCAAAGAGAGAGGTGACAAAGGAAAAGGCATATCGTCAGTTGTATGAGAGGCTGGACACTAAGGAAGTAGTAAAGGACATATTGATTGACTAGACAGAGAGCTCAAGTTGGAAAGGTTGTGCAGCAATTTAGGTTGACTAAGGACAGAAGATAATGTTCTGAGTGAAGAGGGTGTTGACAAGATGGAAGGAGTACTCTGAGAAGCTGATGAATCAAGAAAATGAGAAAGAGAGGACGATGAATGAAGGAAAGATGATGAACCAAGAAGTACAAGTGGAAGTGAGGGGAGCTATGAAGAGGATGAAGAGTGGAAAGATAGTTGGTCCAGATGACATACCTGTGGAGGTATGGAGATGTTTAGGAGAGATGGCAGTGGACTTTTTAACCACATTGTTTAGCATAATCTTGAAGAGTGAGAAGATTCCTCAGGAGTGGAGAAGAAGGGTTTGGTACCAATTTTCAAGAACAAAGATGATGCTCAGGACTGTAGCAACTACAGTGTCACGGATGGTGGTGAATTGAACCCAAACACAGTATTTAAAGTTTGGCGATTGATTTCTTGAAAAGTTGGCCAAACGGGAACAGCTCGGAACAAACACAAAAAGTGACAGCTTTGGAGCTGTAACAAAATTCACTAAAGTCAGGCAGGATCAGGCAAGGATACAGGTCAAAAACAGAAGCGTGTTGATCATGCAGACATGACTAACGACACACATGAGGAAACACAGATTGGAGCTTGACACAAATGGGCACAGGAGCAATCAAACACAATACCAAACAGGTGAGCACAATTAGTGACAAACAGAGATGGCAGGGATTAATTACAGGCACAGGATGGGCGGGGCTACACAGAAGATCATAGAAAGAGAATGCACAAAACATGAACAGTCAGAGGGGAGACAAGAACGTGGCACATAAAGATGATGATAATAATAATAATAATAATAATAATAATAATAATAATAATAATAATAATAATAATAATAAAACTGATAAACAAAGAGGCTGACCCACAGAGAAATAAATATACAAAACAGAATAATAATAATGACAATTCAGGGTGAGGACAGAGGTCCATGCCCTGAAGACAAGATAACACAATAATAAATTAGGATGAAGACATGAGACCTGGCCCATATCCTGACAGTATCTCCCTCTTAAGGGGCGGCTTCCAGACGACCCCAAGGTAACACCAACAAAAGAAAAAAAAAAAACCTCACAGAGTGGGTGGTGGAGGTACAAGGCCAGGTAGGCTGAAACAAACTGTAATCCCTCCCACAGCAATGTCCACAACAAACACAGTTCATGGGCCAAATAAAGTCCAAGGCCCCAAGACCCAAAACAAAGCAAGTCAAATGGTCTACCCAAGTCAATGGGTCACCGGACAGCAACAAATACTAGGTCAGGTGGCTTACCAAAGTCCATAGGCCCTCAGACCAGAGAACATGGGTCGGGGGGCCTGCCCCAGTCCATGGACCCCCAGAACAGAATGCAGGGCCGGTCCAGGGGCCTGCCAATGTCCATAGGCCACTGAACCGGAGAACAAGGTAGAACAGTGGCTGCAGAGGCACAGACCTCACCAAACAAACACAGAGGAGCCCTATGCTCTGTGACTGATGACTGCTTCATGCTGACCCCGGCCTCTGAGAAAAAAGGTGGAGGCACGCCAAGTCTCTTGGGCAATGGTTGGAGGCATTCTGGCCTCTTGGGCTACTGGTGGTGTGGACTGCTCTTGAACAACGGTGGGTGGAGCAGACTGCTCAACCTCTTGGGCAACAGGTGGAGCAGACTGCTCCATCTCAGGAATGACGAGTGGAGCGGACTGCTCGACTTCTTGGATGATGGGTGAAGTGAACTGCTTGACCTCTTGGACTGATGGTGTAGGAGCATCCGGCCCTGACACCTGGAGAACCCCCCCTTAGCAGTCACCTCAGATGGGGGAGAAAGGCAGGGTGAGATGCCACCAAAAACACCAGGATCTAGGCAAGTCTTAACTAGTACTGATGTTATAAAAGTAAAGAAAAGCACTTGCCTGAACTCCTGGTCCTCTGCTGCTGGGGTGACTTCCTCAGGATGAACTCCAGGAGCTGGAGCGTGGACCTCGGGCAGAGCAGGAAGTGAAGTGTGCACTGTGGGAACAGCTGGAGCAGTGGCGTGCACCTCAGGGACAGAGGGAGCCATTGTGTGCACTTCGGAGACAGCAGGAGCCATTGTGTGTGCTTCGGAAACAGTGGGAGCCATTGTGTGCACCTCGGAGACAGCAGGAGCTGTTGTGTGCACCTCAGGGACAGCTGGAACTTTTGTATGCACCTCGGGGATGGCTGGCACAGTTGTGTGCACCTCGTGGATGGCTGGAGCTGTTGTGTTCACCTCGGGTACAACTGCAGCTGTTGTGTGCACCTCGGGGATGGCTGGAGCTGTGATGCACACCTCGTGAGCAGCTGGAGCTGTCCGGACAAGAACCGGAGCTGGTGCAGGTGCTGGGAAGTGACATGGAGCTGGTACTGGAGCTGGGGAGTGGCGTGGAGCCAGTACTGGATGATCGCGGCCGAGTCTCCCCACCGGGAACCAGACAAGTCCCTTCATTAAATGGTGTAAAAAAAAACAAAAACTGAATGGTTACTTGCCTGTATTCCCATTCTGCTGCTGCTGGCCTGTCCGGCAAGTCCTCCCAGGAGAAGCTGGAACTTGTTAGATGGGGGGAGGATGCCCAATGGCGTTGTGCTGGTGGTGGGCCGAAGGAGGAAGTGGAAGCCTGGTGCACCCTCACCGAGGATGAGAAGCCGGGCCACTGTGTCCTACAACGCCTGCAATGAACACATCTTCCTCTGGATGGATGCGGTCCTTCCTCCATCAGCACCTCTCGCACCACCAGGATTGACTCCATCAACCCGTGGAAGACAATCTGCATGTCCATGCTGAAATCATGCAGACTGGCGAGATGAGGGAACTGTCAAAAAGCTGGGAACACCTCACTCAGCTCCTCAGCATTCTTGAGGCAGCAGCGGGCTTCCTCCGATGTGCAGGAGGTGCGGTCATCCTTGATGTAGGCCTTGATGTTGGTTGCCACCCAGGCTTCCCAATCATCAAAACCTATCTGCCGAAACTTTAAATACGCTGGGTCCATTTGGTGTGTGTTGTACTGTCATAGGTGGTGGTGAATTGGACCCAAACACAGTATTTAAAGTTTGGCGATTGATTTATTGAAGAGCTGGCCAGACAGGCACAGCTCAGAAAAAAAAACAACAAAAAAACACAAAAAGTAACTGCTCAGGAGCTGTAACAAAACTCACTAAAGTCAGGCAGGATCGGGCAAGGATACAGGTCAAAAACAGAAATGTGTTGATCATGCAGACATGACTAACGACACACATGAGGAAACACAGATTGGGTCTTGATGTATATTGGCACAAGAGTAATCAAACACAATGCTGAACAGGTGAGCACAATCAATGACAAACAAAGACAGTAGGGATTAATCACAGACACAGTATGGGCGGGGCTACACAGAAGAGCATAGACAGAGGATGCACAAAACATGAACAGTCAGAGGGGAGACAAGAATGTGGCACATAAAGATGATGATGATGATAATAATAATAATAATAATAATAATAATAATAATAATAATAATAATAATCAACATATAAACAGACAAGGAAATACAAGCTTGTAGACGCGGTGGATAACAGAAAGGAGGGCCAGTGTTTTATAAATGACATCACTGTATCAAGTGATACAGGGGTTGGGGAAAAGGAAAAGGAGAAAGTTGATAAATATCAGGACTTGAGAAGAGAGGTGGCTAGACTGTGGGACATCAAGACAACTGCTGTTCCAATAGTGGTGGGAGCCCTGGGCACAGTTACAAACAACCTGGAGAAACATCTACGCACAATAGGCATCTCTGCCAAGATCGAGCTCCTACAAAAAGCTGCCCTACTTGGAACGGTGCATATCCTCAGAAAAGTTCTCAAGGCCTGAGGCTAAAAGGCTTAGCTTGCCCTCGAAGATACAGAGCTAACTGGCATAAAATTAAGCCGAGAAATAACTTCAAATAATAATGATAATAATAATGATAAACTAAAAGGCTGACCCACAGAGAAATAATTATACAAAACAGAATAATAATAATGGCAATCCATGATAAAGATAATATTCAGAATGAAATACAGAAAATTCCAAAATGAAACTTAAAGCGAGGGTGAGAGCAGAGGTCCAATAATAAATTAGGATGAGGGCATGAGACCCGGCCCACGCCCTGACACAGAGGCATAAAGTTGATCAGCCACACTATGAAGATATGGGAAAGAGTTGAAGCCAGGTTAAGAAGAGAAGTGACAATGAGTGAGAAGCAGTATGGTTTCATGCCAAGAACAAGTACGACAGATGGAATGTTTGCTTTAAGAGTGTTGATGGAGAAGTACAAAGAAGGTCAGGAGTTGCACTGTGTCTTTGTGGATGTAAAGAAAGCATATGATATGGTGTCAAGAGAGGAAGTGTGGTACTTATGAGGAAATCAGGAGTGGTAGAGAAGTATGTAAAGGTGGTGCAAGACATGTATGAGGACAACGAGACAGTGTGCTGTAGGAATGACAGATGGGTTCAAAGAAGGGGTGGGATCACATCAGGAATCAGCTCCGAGCCCCTTCTTGTTTGCCATGGTGATGGACAGGATGACAGGTGAGGTCATGCAGGAGTCTCCATGGACCATGATATTCACAGATGACATTGGGATCTGTAGTGAGAGTCATGAGCAGGTGGAGGACAACCTGGAGAGATGTAGGTTCTCTCTGGAGAGAAGAGGAATGGAAGTCAGTAGAAGCATGACAGTATACAGTGGTGTGAAAAAGTGTCTGCCCCTTCCCAATTTCTCATTTTTTTTTGTATGTTTGTCACACTTAAATGTTTCAGCTCATCAAACAAATTTAAATATTAGACAAAGAGTGTTAAAGATGGAGCTGCCAGGCAGAAGGAAAAGAAGAAGACCACAGAGAAGATTCCTGAATGTAGTGAAGGAGGACATGGAGAGAGTTGGTGTTACAGAGGAAGATGCAAGGGATAGCTTGAGATTGAGGCAGATGATCTGCTGTGGTGACCCCTAAAGGGAGTATCAAGAAGAAGAAGAAGAAGAAGAAGAAGAAGAAGAAGAAGAAGTCTGTCAGTTCATGGTGACAGTCATTGTTTTCCTGGAGTTAGTAGTTTGAATGTTTTCTGTTTTCCAAATATTGAATGAAGTTTAACGTTCAAACAGGCCATGATCACTGCTTCTGGATGACTGCTAAAAAATAAAAAGGCATCTGGAACACCAAGTTGGATAAAGTACAACAGTTAAAATGATGGATGGATTAACTAATGATTGGTGTTGTGGAGATGTGTGGAAGGACGAGGCTGAGTTTATTCCTCAAGACCAATTTTATTCACAATCACATTCTCCAACATCCAAAAACAGAAAGAGGAAGGAATCCCCCATCCTCTGTCCCTTTAATACCCCAGGACATCAAAACACACAGTCACATTGTCTCTTAATCCCAAATACAATGCCTCCCCCTCCAGGTCTTCTCTTCTCCACCTAAAGTCCTGGTGGTCAGGAAATCTCTCACGGCCATCTCTCTGCATACAAAAGGCCAGACTTCGCATCCTCCTGTTACCCCTAGGAGGTTCAGACCTTTTGTTCCTCTGAGACGTGAAGAATACCATAAGCATACAGCAATACACCTGTGAAGCATATGACACCCACATATGTGCACCACATGACCCCCCCAAACGTCTAAGATGGAACAACATAACCACAGATTGCATGTCATAATAAAATCACTACATATCAGTCCACGTGCCGCTTGGGTCTCAGCCTTCTCCCGTATTTACTGTAAGCAGGCTGTATCACCCCCGTGGCGTCTTCCTGCTGTGGAGCTGCTGCCTGAGGATGAGAACTGTTAGTCAATCTCTGTGGGTGTTCTGGGGAATGCTCTCTAGGGGGTCTGCCACGCCGAGGAGCCTTAGCCAACTGCACAACTTCGTCAGCAACCACAAAAGCGGGTTTGAGCCTGTTAATGCCAATCATTTCTTTTCTGCCCCCCAAATCTAGCAAAAAATGCTTATCTCCTGTTTCCAGTACTCTATATGGTCCGTCATAAGGTGGGCGTAAAGGCGGACGATGGGCATCATGTCTGACAAAAACAAACTCCGTATTTTTTAAAGCCTTAGGCACAAAAACACGTGGAAAACTGTGGTGAATGGGGCCAGGTAGCGTGCTCGGGCCCGTGCTATTCTGTAACCGCTGAGCCGGGGAGCAGTCTGGCGTTGGATTATCTGGGAGAAATTCCCCGGGCAGCCGAAGTGGCTGTGCGAAAACTAGCTCAGCTGGGGAGGCTTCTAAATCCTCTTTAGGTGCAGAACGCAACCCCAATAAAACCCATGGTAGCTTGTCCACCCAATTTGCATCTGTAAGCGACGCCCTGAGAGCCGCCTTCAGTGACCTGTGAAAACGTTCGCATAACCCATTAGCCTGCGGGTTGTACGCGGTCGTGCGGTGGATCGTTGCCCCCAGGCTGCGGGCCATCGCTGACCAAAGTTCGGAAACAAATTGCGGGCCTCTGTCGGACGTAATGTCCGATGGGACTCCAAAACGCGCTACTCATGCCGTTAAAAACGCGCGCGCTACCTCCTCGGCTGTGGTTGACGACAGCAGAACCACTTCCGGCCAGCGCGTGGTGCGGTCAACCATTGTCAGAAGATGTGTGCACCCTTGTGAGGGCGGGAGGGGGCCTAAGAGGTCCACGTGGACATGATCAAACCTTTTAGCTGGGATGTGAAATGGCTCCAGGGGAGCTCTCGTGTGTCTATGAACCTTGGCCCGCTGACAAGCTATGCAGGCTGCCGCCCACTCTCTAACTTGTTTGCGCAGGCTCGGCCATACAAATTTCTCTCCCACCATTTTGACCGATGCACACACCCCCGGGTGCGCCAGAGAATGGATCGATTCAAAAACGCGGCAGCGCCACGCGGCTGGAACCACCGGACACGGCCGCCCAGTGGAGACATCGCAGATTAGGGGGGGCATACCGTCTTGGAGCACCCTGTTCTCCAGCCTTAACCATGTTGGTCCAGACTGGAGCGTGCGCACATCCGCGCCGCTAGCCTGCTCCGCGGCCATGGCTGCATAATCTATCCCCACGCAGACCGAGGCCGCGCGCACTTCCGCGTCGCTAACCCGCTCCGCGGCCATGGCTGCAGGGTCTACCTCCGCGCGGACTGGAGCCCCCACGGCGCGTGAGAGGCAGTCTGCCACTACATTAAGTTTACCTGCAACATGCTGGATATCGGTAGTAAACTCCGATATCGCGGCCAGCTGTCTCTGCTGCCGGCCCGACCAAGGTTCTGAAATCTTGGCCATCGCGAAAGTCAGCGGCTTGTGGTCAACGAACGCGGTGGAACGGCGTCCTTCCAGCCAGAACTGGAAGTGGCGAATGGCCAAGTGGAGAGCTAACAACTCCCTGTCGAATGCGCTGTATTTTCGTTCGCTGTCGCGCAGGGTCTTACTGAAAAAGGCGAGCGGTTGCCAGGCTCCGGCTACATAATGTTCCACGACCGCCCCTATGGCCATATCTGACGCGTCAGTAGTGAGCGCCATGCGGGCCGCTGGGACTGGATGTGCTAATAACGCAGCGTTTGCCAGGGCTGTTTTGACTTCAGAAAATGCGCGCTCTCGCTCGGGAGACCATTCGACTTTATTTGTGGGTTTTTGTTTTTTTAGCGCAGCATACAGTGGTTGCATGAGCTGCACTGCGCGGGGGAGGAAACGGTTATAAAAATTCACCATTCCCAAAAACTCCTGTAACGCTTTGACCGTTTGTGGCTGGGGAAAATTCGTTACTGCGTGCACTTTGTCAGGCAGAGGGACCGCTCCCTCTGGGGAGACGCGATGCCCCAAAAAATCAATCTGCGTCACCCCGAACTGACACTACGCTGGGTTAATTATTAACCCGTGCTCTGCCAACCTCCGGAAATCCGCCGTGAGGTGGTTTTCGTGTTCATCTTCGGACGCGCTGGCTACCAATATGTCATCCAGGTAGACGAACACGAAAGGAAGATCGCGCAAAACCGCATCCATCATGCGTTGGAACGTCTGCGCCGTGCCTTTAAGCCCAAACGGCATGCGCAAAAACTCGAAAAGCCCGAAAGGAGTTATTACCGCTGTTTTGGGTATGTCCTCAGTGCGCACTGGGACCTGGTGGTAACCGCGTACCAAGTCTATTTTAGAAAAAACGCGCACCCCCACCAAATGAACTGAAAAATCTTGGATGTGCGGGATCGGGTAGCGGTCGTGTGCTGTAGCGTTGTTCAGCCTGCGGAAATCACCGCAAGGCCGCCGCAAGCCATCAGCTTTCAGGACCATGTGAAGCGGCGAAGCCCATGGGCTCTTCGAACGCCTGATGATGCCCAACCTTTCCAGGTTTGCGAACTCCTCGCGCACTATGGTCAGTTTAGCTGAATCCAAGCACCGAGCTTTTGCGAAAACGGGCAGTCCGGTGGTAGTAATAAAATGTTCCACCCCGTGTTTAGCCACAGTTGCCGAAAATGTTGGAACCGTGAGTGCTGGGAACTGAGTGAGGAGTGTGTGGAATTTACCACCTGCAGCTGTGACGTTGGCTTGTGCTGTCGGCGGGGCCACTCGAGCTGTGCAGGGAATAGAATGAAAAGAGAGTGCATTAACCAGGCGTCTGTTAGCAAGATCGACCAACAAACCATGTGAGCACAAAAAATCAGCCCCTAACATGTTGAAATTGACTGCCGCTATGACGAAAGTCCACTCGAATGTACGGCCGTGTAAAGACAGAAGCAGAGTCCTCTCACCGAAGGTCTTAATCGCCGAGCCGTTCGCTGCTGACACCCGGGGACCACTGGAAGGCGCCAGCCGGTCAGCGTAGGAAGGTGTGATGAAACTCAGCTGGGAGCCCGTATCTACGAGGAAATGCCTCCCCGAGTGTGCATCCTTCAAGTAGAGCAGCTTGTTCTCCTCTCCGAGGGCCGCAGCTGCTACCGACCCCCGGTCTTGGTGTTTCCCGAGTGCTTGAAATGGCACGGTGGAATGCACTTGCATGCCCTCTCTGCGAAGCGGCGATGGTAGAAGCAAAGGACGTCGTCTGCTCCGTGTTTCCTGGCCCCTGCCACCGCCGTCGTCGGTGAGTCTGGTGCTGCAGCCTCTGGCCCCCTGCCATCTCTCCTCCTTCCGGCATTCAGAGAGAGCAGACACTTTTCTCCCTCCTCTCCCTCCTAGTCCTTTCCCTTCTGATCCCAGCTTGCAATGTTGCGTTTTTGTCTGTGTTTAGTCGCTCTTCTTCTGCTGAATCTTAATCTAAACGGAAATTATGGATCTGGAAGCGGCTTAAATGTGATTGTCACCACCTTAAAAGAAGATCGGGTCAGGGGGGACCCAAGAGGAAGACTCATGGACATTGGGAATTCATGCGTCTATGATTCGACTGGAGATATCTATTGGCTATGATCACAGGACTTCTATTTTGGCTCTTGGAGTTTCCTGATGTTTCAGAAATTGAGGAAGGTGGAGAGCTGTTCAAATGCGGACCCAGGCAAGCTCTTTCACCAAATTCGACCAGTTTTTTTTAAGCCCGTACATGGAAATTATGAAGCACAGAATCACATAAGGGAGGAAATTCTATTCTCTGAGTGCACTGTGCAGATTTGACCTTGTCTTTTTTGGTGCCCTGTTTACATTCCTCCTCGATGAAGATAAGGTGGAAGGAGCGGCTCTGCTAACCCAAACAATCGACAAACAATTGCTGTTGTTTCAACAGACTGGACTCTTCAAGGACAGTGTTACCATGTGTCTTCAAACTCTACCATCTGCAAGCACGAGAGAGAGAGACTCTGGACTTGCTTATAGATCACATGATTATAACATCCATCCACTGCCAGGAGGCGCCCTCTGCTGTTCACTAGCAATTGACACACCCACACTACACACTGCATACAACATTACATGACTGATACATACACTGATACATATATACACTCACTGCCCTCTCAACTCTTGTTTTTGTGTGATCTATTGTCTGCTAATTGTGCATTGGAGAGTTTTTTTCTATGTAATCACAATTTTGGTCATAAGATAAGATAAGATAAGCCTTTATTAGTCCCACAACGGGGAAATTCCAGGATTGCAACAGCACAGGGATAGCAACACTCAGAGCAACAATCAGAAGGCAAGAAAAAAAAACAAGCAAGCAAGAGCAGCTAATATACATATGTACATATTACTATAAAATATATATATACACACACAGAAACACAGTGCAGAGCATTGTAGCTGGATGGAATAAATATATGAATATGTAAACACACAGTGCGGAGCATTGTAGCTAGATGGAATAAATATGTAAATATATAAACACCCACAGTACAGAGCAATGTAGCTAGATGGAATAATATGTAGATATATAAACACACAGTGCGGAGCATTGTAGCTAGATGGAATAAATATATAGATATATAAATATAAACACACCCAGTGCGGAGCATTGTAGCTAGATGGAATAAATATGTAAATATATAAACACACACAGTGCAGAGCATTGTTGCTAGATGGGATGAAACAGCACAACCGTCTACTTAGTTATCCTACATGGTATGATTATGTGCCCATACATATTCTCACTCTCCATAGCGACCGGTATTTTCCTAGTTGTATGCCGGAGGGGACCATTGTGTAAATCTATTGCATCTTTGCATTCAAAAAACTATTAGTTTGTTACGTCTTTTTGCTATCTCTGCGAGCAGCTCTGCTTAGGTTGTACAGTCTGACAGCCGTTGGTAGGAAGGACCTGTGAAACCTCTCGGTTGTGCACCTGGGATGATGTAGTCTGCTGCTAAATGAGCTCCTCAGTGCATTCAGTATGTCCTGCATAGGGTGGAACTCGGACTCCAGCAGAGATGACAGTTTAGCCACCGTCCTTCTCTCTCCTATCTCCTCCACCGGATCAAGGCGCTGCCCCAGGACAGAACTAGCTTTCTTGATCAGTTTGTTCAGTCTCTTCCTATCGGCTGCAGTAATGCCACTGCCCCAGCAGACCACT
Source organism: Pholidichthys leucotaenia (assembly GCA_020510985.1). Classification (NCBI taxonomy): domain Eukaryota; kingdom Metazoa; phylum Chordata; class Actinopteri; order Cichliformes; family Pholidichthyidae; genus Pholidichthys; species Pholidichthys leucotaenia. The sequence goes on along the minus strand of CM035849.1, from coordinate 202,162,680 downwards.
CCAAAAGTGATGGCTGATGCTACCACCGTGTCATAGAATGTCTTCAGCAGCGCGCCTTGTACACCAAAAGACCTGAGTCTCCTCAGCAGGAACAGCCTGCGCTGTCCCTTCTTGTAGAGTGCGTCAGTATTGTGTGACCAGTCTAGTTTATTGTTCAGATGAACACCCAGGTACTTATAGGCTGTCACCATCTCGATGTCTGTTCCCTGTATATTTACTGGTGCTGTGAGGGGTTGTCCTTGCTTTTTTCTCTCTGCCCAATGTGTCACTTCCCTTTCCCCTCATTCCCTTCTTTACCCTCTACCCTCCTGTTCGACTGGCGCCTTCGGGCTGCCGCGGCTATGGGATGCGCTTACAGGAGCGCGCCCAATGTCAAGTCAAATTTCAATTCTCCTGTATGTATTGCACGTATGGTAGTATTGACAATAAACCTTTTCATTCATTCATTCATTCATTCATTCATTCATCTCCGGACGTTGCGTCTAGCTCCGCTGCTGCAGCCGCAGCCGCGCACTATTTATTGGCGTCGATGAGTCGTTGCGCCTCCTGGCCCAGCTCGTGGTAGTCTCGTCGGGCCAACAGCGGTGAACTGGCCAGGGTCACTCTCACCGCTGACGGTAGGGTCCTGAGGAAAAGGTGGGTGAAGATGAAGTTATCATCTTTGGAGTCTCTCAAACTCAACATCTTCCCCATCAGGTCTGCAGGTCTGTCGCTCTCGAATTCAGTCAGCGCCAGGAGCCTCTCTGCCTGCTCCTCCACTGAGGGGGTGAAGTAACGGATGAGTGCAGCCTTCAACGTGCTGTACTTGTCACTGTCCGGTGGGTGGTTGATCAGGTTCACCACCCGCTGGGCTGTGTGGGTGTCCAGCTTTGCAACCACATGGTAGAACTTTGTGGTGTCCCCCGAAATCCTCCGGAGGTGGAACTGTGCCTCGACTGCGCTAAACCAGGAGCGCGGATTGTTCGGCCAGAAGTCTGGTAGCTGAACTGTGGCTGCATTCGTTTGGCTGGCTCCTGACGAGTCTGGCTCGGGAGATTCGTCTCCGCTCATGATACGTCTTAGGGTCACCAGTGTGGAGATGTGTGGAAGGACGAGGCTGAGTTTATTCCTCAAGACCAGTTTTATTCACAATCACATTCTCCAACATCCAAAAACAGAAAGAGGAAGGAATCCCCCATCGTCTGTCCCTTTAATACCCCAGGACATCAAAGCACACAGTCACATTGTCTCTTAATCCCAGATACAATGCCTCCCCCTCCAGGTCTTCTCTTCTCCACCTAAAGTCCTGGTGGTCAGGAAATCTCTCACGGCCATCTCTCTGCATACAAAAGGCCAGACTTCACATCCTCCTGTTACCCCTAGGAGGTTCAGACCTTTTGTTCCTCTGAGACATGAAGAATACCATAAGCATACAGCAATACACCTGTGAAGCATATGACACCCACATATGTGCACCACAGTGTAGACATTAAAAATGTAATATGATGTCCAATCTTGTATTTTTGGGTTGGTCTGGAGGAGAAACCTGTTTTATTCCACTCAGTAAATCATCTACTCTGGATATGCAGGTCAAGGGTTTTGAATTTCCAAGTACCTGCCGATGGTGTACCAATTCATGAATGAAGTAGATGTTGAAATTCATACTTCCCTCCCACAAGTCCTTATAGATCAAGTGCTGCTTGGTCCCTGATCATTACAGTTAATTTCCTTTTCTTTGAAAACTTTGTGAAAGATTCTGTTTTGGTCAGATCGTATTATAGAACTCTAGATATCATTTCTCAGAGCTTCCCTCGTTTATCTCTGGAAAACTGGATGTTATAAAATCAATATCAAGTGCTATTATCAGAACTGTATAACACTTTTTTTCTAATATTTTGTAAGGGGTGGAGATACAGTTGTGGAAAAAAGAATCTCTGCAGTAAATAAATCCTACCAGAAAGTTTGCTGACCATTGCTTTGCTTTGTTAGAGCTCCTTCTTTACAGTTTGTACTCTGTATCAGACCTGATGGATATCTCTATATTGGCTGACTCACTTTAAGGTCAGGCTCAAATCAGTGCAAAGGTTTTGTACTAAATTTAATGGCTAGGAGTGGCGCTTTTGCCTACCCCTCTGTTCATGATAGGCCATCATGGTGAATGATGATGAAATGCCAGGCTGAGCAAGAGGTGTCCTTGACTAAACATACACTACAGTCATTCATGAGGCTGTGGAGGATATCAGACACACAGAGAAAATATTTCATGTCAAAAAAAAGTCAAAATGAGGAGCTTAAAAGTGCATATCTCAGTAGGTTTTTGGATACTGGGCTTTAGGTTTTGAAGACTGACTGTAATGTATGAAAAAGGGAGAATGCAACACTACTGAGCATTAAATGACTGGTTTTCCAAGGAATGTTCAAAGCACACCTCATTACTCTCTAAAAGTGCATTTACTGTTATTCAGTTGGCCACGCAATTACCTTTTAATTTAGTCTATAGTGTTAACTAAATATTTACTGTATATTCATATGAATGAGGTCTCTGAATTTAACATTCCAACAAAATATTCCACTTTAAGAATTTAAGCAAACTGCAAACCAAAAGATAATATGGCTAATTTTGTGCCCAATTCTCCCCTTCTGACATTTAGATGGAAAGTCCTGATCATCCTGGCTGTCCTACTCTTTATCTAGTCAGATTGTCCTGTAGTGTTGGGGGGTGTCATAAGTGATTCAATTTGCTGAGAAGAGCATTAAGCCACTCAGATCTCAAATCATACATCTCCAACATATTAAATATCCTGTTGTGTGGGGGAACGGGGTAGACAGTCGGTCTAGCCAATCATAATTCACCCTGTCTGACTCCTGATTGGTTGAAATTGTGGCACATTTATAGCACTGTGCCATGTCGAGCGTGAGGAAAGAGAGAAGTTGAGCAAGCAAGAGAGAGAGGATGTGAGCGAAGCACAATTAAACACTGCGAGCGAGCAGAGGGGAAATATGAGGAAAATATATTGTCAGCACACGCTTTATAATCTTAAGTTCTTGCAAAAAAATGTGTTTTTGTGCTCAAAATGTCTAATTCCTTGCTCAAAATCTCTGACTCCTTGCTCAAAATCTCCACTTCCTTGCTCAGAAATGAGGCACAAAAAGAACGCCATAGGTGCATTCCTCCCCATCTCACGGTATGTGTGTCGGAGCTTGGAGCCAGACACTACCAGCCCAACCAGCTCGGGATGGCGCCATAGGCTGAGGTATGCTCCCACTACCTCCACCATGGCATCCAAATATTCCAGAGCCTTCTCTAGTGTGCGGGAGGTGTGGGTGATCAAGACAAGGTCCTTAATGGTTTCAGCCTCCCACACCTGATCCTCGTTTAAACCTATGCTTACAAAGTCCATACCCCCTGAGTCAATGTCTGCAGAGTCTGTATTTGGTGGCTGTAGGACAGGAGAGGCTAATGTTGGAGCTGGGGACCTGGGAGTTGGGGCTGGAGGAGAGCGAGGAGATGTACGTAACGAAGCCAGGGAATGTCTCACAAACGGAACTGGGTCCAGCGATGCCAAAACCAAGGGACGCTCAGTTGCTGGCACAGGTTTTGGTGATGCCGGGGCTAGAAGACGGTGTGAGGTGGCTGACGGAGCCAGGGGACGTTTTTCCGTCGGCACAGGCTCTGGGCTTTTCACCAGTCCACAGAGCAAATCTTGCAAATTGGGTACAGAAATCAACAGTCCGACCAGACTGGGATATCTCCATAGACTGGGGTTCTCCTCAATAATTCCAGCCACTTCATCCAGGAACCTCATAGCTCTCATTGGTATGTGTGGGAAGTCCATGCATCGGAGTTCAGACCCTCGATGAGCTGAGCCACCCAGCACTCCTCCTCATCCAGACCAAACACACTGAAGTCTGTACCTACTGAGTCCACATCTGGTGGCGTTGTACTGTCATGGGCACCTCCGGCAGGCAGGTGGGAAGGACTCATGCAGCAGGCAGTACTTCAGGGTGACGTGGTCTTATTAATAAGAAACACCAAGAAACAAAATACAACACATGGGCTGGAAAATAACTCAGTTCAATTCAATTCAGTTTATTTATATAGCGCCAAATCACAACACAAGTCATCTCAAGGCACTTTACAGAAAAGTACTACTCAGGACACGAATGGTAAAATAACTTACTGGGAAAACTCAGGATACAAAGATGCCGGCAGGGAAATTAGACGATGATGCCACACCAGACAGACACTGAGCACTCACATATATGCATAGACAGATAATCAACAATGAGAGACAGCTGGGGGAACAATCAGGGAAAGCAGGGAAGCGGCTGCAGGTGAGGAGCACAGGATGGGCAGGACAGTGCAGACAAATAGACGGGATGCACGTGGAAGAGGACAACAATACAGGAGTAATACAGAGAGGGCAGTGGCTATTTGTACGGAAAATATGAGGAGCTGGTACAATAGGTAAACAGACCCAGGACCAAACAGGGTTGACACAGCAGACAATGACTGTCATAAACGCCCTGAGGGGGGTTTATGATGCTCGCACTGTGACCCACACGAGCAAGGATAATCAAGGCAAACTAATGACAGCTGTGACAGCCCGTGAACTTGAGCTAAGAGAGGAAGTAAACATGGAGTGCTGTCAAAATAAAAGCACAGGAGAATAAGGCAAAAGGTAACTGACTATAAATACAAAATGAGAAGCAGACCAGAGAATACAAAAAGGGAAGAATAACTACCAAGGCGAGGACAAGATAAATACAAAAACAAGAGATGCAATTACAGAAATACTACATACAAAAAAGAACTACAAGCAAAGGTGAAGGTAGACTCATGCCAAAAAGGCAGATAATATTTATAATACAAACCTGGATGTTCACAGATGCATAATATCAAAGACAAAATAATAGTAACAAAACTAGGAACAGAGACTTTCATAAACAGAAACAAATGGCAGACTCAAATAACATAATACATCCAGCCAACCAGAATGAATACTAAACTAAAGGGGGGAATTACAAAAAAATAATCAAACTAACAAAAAGCATGAGCACGGTTCCCCAACCGTGCTCAGCATCATGACAATGACAGAGGACTCAGGGGAACACAGAGGGCAATAAATGCAAATACTAACCATACATGATCACAGAAAGAACAATAAATGAACATAAAGCATGGGCTTGATCCTGTGACCAAGCCCAGACTATGACAATAGGACAGAAGAGTTAAAAGCATATTTTTTTTTATTGTCATGTGGACCATTAAAATTTTAAAAATCCTTTGTTGTGGGTCAGGCTTTATAGACATCAGCTGAAGTATCAGTGTAGCATTCGAGTCCTAAAAAAATCAAATTAAACGGAAATTTCATGCATCATCATAACTTTATAAATCAGTGAGTTATACCATTGTCCAGCAGGTCAGCACAGCTCTGTCTGGTGGTCTAATGGGATTGATAAATTGTTTTGAGAGCTCAAGAAATATAAAACCACTTAGACTCGTCAATTCCATGTCACACATAGGAACTGCAGTTTGTGTATGTGTGGATAAAATGTTGCTCTGTTGCTTTGGTCAGAAGCATCTGCCACATGCATTAATGCACTTTGACATTGTCTGACATTGTCACAGGCTTTCCCCTGACACTGTAGCCATGTTGTCACTTTACGATCCCCAACAGACTTTCAGCCAAACTGCCCTACAAAGAAGTTTTCAACAGATGCCCAACTGTTTTGCTTTTCCAAACATCATAATGGGTTTTAAGCATGTTTGCAATAAAGAACCTCATATAGTCTGAGCTGAGTTGTTCACAAGTAACTGATCTGCAGTCTTTCTCAAATCATTGTTCACAAAGTGAAAATGTCACTTTAATAAAGTGCAGTTGCATTAATGTGAGAACTATATGCAGAGTGGTGCCGAGGGGTCGCTACACCATTTCTTTAATTGCCAGTGCATTCAATGCCACCAATTATAGCCAAAAAAGAAAAACAACATTAATATTACCCTTACACTGATTGCTGCAAGCCAGGTTGTTAGATTAGATAGATTTTATTATATTATGCAGACTGCCACATAAATTGGAGGACAATAGGTAGTCGATAAAGTGCAAATAAGACACAGCTGAGAGCAGATAAAATTAATACACTTCAAGGGCGATATAACAAATTGGCACAATAAATTTTGCAGCCAAAAGGGTGCAGTCTTTCTTTCATCAGATCTCAACAGTTTCACCGACTCCCCAATGGGTTTTTCAATGAGCTACCTAAAGGGTCAAACTGTGGTTGATCATTTTTCCAGGCATATTTAATGGTGGTCTGTTTAAAAACAGTCAATTGGGATGGGTAATCTCTCATACTTATCAGCAATCATGCTTTACCCGGTGGCCTGTTTGTCGCTCATAATAATGTGGATGGCAGTAAATGACTGCTCCTCCTCTCTCCTGCTGCACATAATCGCTGTTCTTTATGGTCCAATACAAATCCACATTAATAATGGAGGACAACATATTGGCTGTTTACTTGTTTAGGTGCACCTCTCCCTTCAGACACCTTTTCATGTACTAGAAAGTCAGTGTTGTCTCTCATTTTCCTCAATGCTTAAAGTAAGGCTTAAATAACCAATTTAGCCTGAAACAAATCAGTTTAGCCCTTGAAAATAATAGGATACTCCATCTGATGCATAATGTATTTTGTTTACAAAATCAATCTTATTTTTCATCCACGCTGCACTGTTGTTCATTAGTTGGTCTATTTTGCCCCAAATCTCTGTTCACTGCAGGAAGGGAGAGCACCTTCTGTAGTTTTGTCTCAGCCTTTGCATTACAAAGAAGCAGTGCAGGACCAGCAACACATATAATAATAAATATGCATCTTATTCGCAAACACACACGCACACAATTCAGACTGACAAACACCTTCAGGAATCTCATCAGAATGGAGGACAGCTGTGCATTTCACACAGCGAGAATAACAATCTGTTAACAGAATCAAAGGTAATGTAATGGTGAAGTGTTTGTGTATGTGTCCAAAAGGCTAGGGCTAAATGTAACTATTTGGGGCACAGCTGGGACATTTCTTGAGCCGTCTGTGAGGTGGCCGCCCGCCTGCTGAGCACCCTGTTTCTCCCAGACTCGTATGCTATGATACTGATTCATTTTTCTGCGCTGTATTTTCACCACTGTGCAGTCACAGCGTGTTGCTAATTTGGTTTCTCATCACAATTTATGGGCATTTTTGCAGCGTGGCACTAATGGGGGGGTCACAAAAAAATCCTCTAGGGATTATGAGTTTCACAGTTAAAATGATGATGGAGGTCAGAGCAGGAAGTGGTCACGGTGGAATTCAAAAAAGGGATATTGTCAGTCTGAGTGATAAATGAATTTAATGCACGTCCTTTCCGCTGTACAAGGAAGTATACGTTGTTGTGTTGTTTCCTTTGAAGTACCTTTAATGAATGCTTACGGTGTTCTTTTTATAGATACAACTTTTATAAAGCTGACAGTGCTTAACATATTTCAAGCTTGTATGATTCACAGCATTGAGGGGGAATCTGATTTACATAGAAAAAGGTTGAAAAATAAGGAGGGCCATATAGATTGGATCTAGGTCCAAGAGGAAGAGCTGCTGAACGTACAATGTCTAAAGATTTGGGGGAGAATAGCTGAAAAGGCAGTGAATAAAAAAGGCAAATAAGCCAGACTGAGGGTTAGAAAAAAATGGCTGAAGGAGAAATTAAGTCCAAAATGCAAATAGAGATGAGCAAGGGACTGTAAAAGATCAAACAAATACATACGGGGCAAAAAAATATCTTGTCAGCAAACATTTGCTCTGTCATCGCCGACCACCAAAATCAGCCACAGAGACAGTATTACCCTCAAGGGTTTAACATCAGTTATCTATAACTGTAATATCACACACACTAATGTAACTCTATGGGCCATGTTGTATGGTCATTGCCTGAGAACAAATCATTGAAAAATCTATAGAATTCAATAGTGCAGTCTTCATTGCTTTTATAGATTTTACTAAAGCCTTTGATAATATAAAACTTAGCTGCCTCTGGGAACTTCTTGCAGAAACAAGTCTTAATAAGAGATACATCAGTCTTCTCAAACTGACTTATGACAACTCCACAGCTGCTATAAAAACTGACATAAGGAAAACTAGACCATTCCAAATACTCAAGTGTGTAAAACAAGGTGATATTATGTCAGCTCTTTTATTCTGTACAGTCATAGCTGCTATAATCTCAAAACCAGAAGTCAGGGCAATTTCCCAGTTTTTGGGGGGGCCCTATGCAAGAGTTTGTTTGTCCCCCCCCCCTAAAAAAAACACCTCTTGATACCCGCCCTCCACACACACACACACACACATTTGCATAGGTTTGCAGAGAGCACACACCACATCTAGTACATTTTGCACAATACAAAATAAATGAACAGAATACCAGATGTAAAATGACTAAACACATGATGAAAAACACACAACAAAAAAAAATTAGGCAGCCTTAATGCTAAATTTTCCACCTACAGTGGGGTAAAAAAGTATTTAGTCAGCCATCAATTGTGCAAGTTCTCCCACTTAAAAGATGAGAGAGGTCTCCAATTTTCATCATAGGTATACCTCAACTATAAGAGATAAAATGAGGGAAAAAAAATCCAGAAAATCACATTGAAGGACTTTTAATGAATTAATTGGTAAATTCCTTGGTAAAATAAGTATTTGGTCAATAACAAAAGTTCATCTCAATACTTTGTTATATACCCTTTGTTGGCAATGACAGAGGTCAAACGTTTTCTGTAAGTTTTCACAAGGTTTTCACACACTGTTGCTGGTATTTTGGCCCATTCGTCCATGCAGATCTCCTCTAGAGCAGTGATGTTTTGGGGCTGTCGCTGGGCAACACAGACTTTAAACTCCCTCCAAAGATTTTCTATGGGGTTGAGATCTGGAGACTGGCTAGGCCACTCCAGGACCTTGAAATGCTTCTTACGAAGCCATTCCTTTGTTGCCCGGGCGGTGTGTTTGGGATCATTGTCATGCTGAAAGACCCAGCCATGTTTTGTCTTCAATGCCCTTGCTGGTGGAAGGAGGTTTTCACTCAAAATCTCACGATACATGGCCCCATTCATTCTTTCCTTTACACGGATCAGTCGTCCTGGTCCCTTTGCAGAAAAACAGACACAAAGTATGATGTTTCCACCCCTATGCTTCACAGTAGGTATGGTGTTCTTTCTCCTCCAAACGTGACAAGTTGAGTTTTTACCAAAAAGTTCTATTTTGGTTTCATCTGACCATATGACATTCTCCCAATCCTCTTCTGGATCATCCAAATGCTCTCTAGCAAACTTCAGACGGGCCTTGACATGTACTGGCATAAGCAGGGGGACACATCTGGCACTGCAGGATTTGGGTCCCTGGCGGCGTAGTGTGTTTCTGATGTAGCCTTTGTTACTTTGGTCCCAGCTCTCTGCAGGTCATTCACTAGGTCTCCCCATGTGGTTCTGGGATTTTTGCTCACCGTTCTCGTGATAATTTTGACCCCACGGGGTGAGATCTTGCGTGGAGCCCCAGATTGAGGGAGATTATCAGTGGTCTTGCATGTCTTCCATTTTCTAATAATTGCTCCCACAGTTGATTTCTTCACACCAAGCTGCTTACCTATTGCAGATTCAGTCTTCCCAGCCTGGTGCAGGTCTACAATTTTGTTTCTGGTGTCCTTTGACAGCTCTTTGGTCTTGGCCATAGTGGAGTTTGGAGTCTGACTGTTTGAGGTTGTGGACAGGTGTCTTTTATACTGATAACGAGTTCAAACAGGTGCCATTAATACAGGTTACGAGTGGAGGACAGAGGAGCCTCTTAAAGAAGAAGTTACAGGTCTGTGAGAACCAGAAATCTTGCTTGTTTGTAGGTGACCAAATACTTATTTTACTGAGGAATTTACCAATTAATTCATTAAAAATCCTTCAGTGTGATTTTCTGGATTTTTTTTTTCTCATTTTGTCTCTAATAGTTGAGGTATACCTATGATGAAAATTGGAGACCTCTCTCATCTTTTAAGTGGGAGAACTTGCACAATTGGTGGCTGACTAAATACTTTTTTGCCCCACTGTAAATAAACCCAAGGAACTTTTAAAGAGTTTTAAATGTCATATAATCTCATTGATAAAATTGAACAACACTGGGGTTCTTTTATTTGGTTTTAATATTTTTAAGATAAGATAAGATAAGATAAGATAAGATAAGCCTTTATTAGTCCCACAACGGGGAAATTCCAGGATTGCAACAGCACAGGGATAGCAACACTCAGAGCAACAATCAGAAGGCAAGAAAAAAAACAAGCAAGCAAGAGCAGCTAATAAACATATGTACGTATTACTATAAATATATATATATACACACACACACAGACACACAGTGCAGAGCATTGTAGCTGGATGGAATAAATATATGAATATATGAACACACAGTGCAGAGCATTGTAGCTAGATGGAATAAATATGTAAATATATAAACACCCACAGTACGGAGCATTGCAGCTAGGTGGAATAAATATGCAAGTATATAAACACACACAGTGCGGAGCAATGTAGCTAGATGGAATAATATGTAGATATATAAATATATAAACACACCCAGTGCTGAGCATTGTTGCTAGATGGAATGAAACAGCATAACCGTCTACTTAGTTATCCTACATGGTATGATTATGTGCCCATACATATTCTCACCCTCCATAGCGACCGGTATGTTCCTAGTTGTATGCCGGAGGGGACCATTGTGTAAGTCTATTGCATCTTTTGCATTCAAAAAACTATTAGTTTGTTACGTCTTTTTGCTATCTCTGCGAGCAGCCCTGCTTAGGTTGTACAGTCTGACAGCCGTTGGTAGGAAGGACCTACGAAACCTCTCGGTTGTGCACCTGGGATGATGTAGTCTGCTGCTAAATGAGCTCCTCAGTGCATTCAGTATGTCCTGCATAGGGTGGAACTCGGACTCCAGCAGAGATGACAGTTTAGCCACCGTCCTTCTCTCTCCTATCTCCTCCATCGGATCAAGGCGCTGCCCCAGGACAGAGCTAGCTTTCTTAATCAGTTTGTTCAGTCTCTTCCTATCGGCTGCAGTAATGCCACTGCCCCAGCAGACCACTCCAAAAGTGATGGCTGATGCCACCACCGTGTCATAGAATGACTTCAGCAGCGCCCCTTGTACACCAAAAGACCTGAGTCTCCTCAGCAGGAACAGCCTGCGCTGTCCCTTCTTGTAGAGTGCATCAGTATTGTGTGACCAGTCTAGTTTATTGTTCAGATGAATACCCAGGTACTTATAGGATGTCACCATCTCGATGTCTGTTCCCTGTATATTTACTGGTACTGTGAGGGGCTGCCCATGCCTGCGGCAGTCCACCACCAGCTCCTTAGTTTTCCTCGTGTTGATCTGGAGGCAGTTCCGATGGCACCAGTCCACGAAGTCCTGGATAAGCCCTCTGTACTCAGCTTCATCTCCATTGGAGATGAGGCCAACGATCGCAGAGTCATCAGAGAACTTCTGTAGATGGCAGTGTGTTGTGTTGTGTGAGAAGTCCGCAGTATAAAGAGTGAACAGGAAGGGAGCCAGCACCGTTCCCTGGGGGGCCCCCGTGCTACTGATGATCGTGTCGGACACACAGTCCCGGGTTCTCACAAACTGAGGCCGGTTCGTGAGGTAGTCCAGGATCCATGATGACAGGTGCTGGTCCACCCCTGCGCGCAGCAGCTTGTCCTTCAGGATCATCGGTTGGATGGTGTTGAAAGCACTGGAGAAGTCAAAGAACATGATCCTCACCATATTCCCGGGCTTCTCCAGGTGGGACAGAGAACGGTGAAGGAGGAAGATCACCGCATCCTCCACCCCAATGCCATGCTGGTAGGCGAACTGGAGTGGATCCATCGCTGGTTCCACCAGGGGGCGGAGGTGAGCAAGGAGCAGTCTCTCCAGGGTCTTCATCAAGTGGGACGTCAAGGCCACCGGTCTGTAGCTGTTCAGGTCTTTGGGGTGGGAAGTTTTTGGTACAGGTACCACACAAGATGTTTTCCACAGCTGTGGTACCCTCCCCAGTTTCAGGCTCATGTTGAAGATATACGTCACAATCCCACACAGCTGGTCTGCACAGGACTTGAGGAGCTTTGCGCTGATGCCGTCCGGTCCCGGCGCCTTCCTCGCCTTGATCTTCCTCAGCTCCGTCCTCACCTGGGTCCTGGTCAGGGTCAGGATGGGGGGCTGTGTGTTGGGAGTGGGGGGGTGTTGGTGGAGTGGGGAGTGGGCAGCAGGACTTGATTTCTTTAGAGGCAGCAGTGGTTGTTGTGCAGTCAGGGGGGAGGGCGGTTGGTCAAATCTATTGAAAAACAGATTCAGGTTGTTCGCCCACTCCCTGCCCCCTGTGGCCTGGGGGGAGGTATTCTGGAGCCCCGAGATGGTTTTGAGGTTTCTCCAGACCCCGCTGATGTCGCTCTGTTGCAGCTTGTCCTCCATCTTCTTCCTGAAGCTGTCCTTGCCTTCTCTGATCTTTCTCCTCAGCTCCCTCTGTACGGACTTCAGCATCTCCCTGTTCCCTGACCTGAAGATCCTCTTCTTCTCTCTCAGAAGTGTTTTTATCTCAGGGTTGATCCAGGGTTTGTTGTTTGAGTGACGCCGTATGGTCTTGGTGGGAACGGATTTGTCCACACAGAAGCTGAGGTAGCCCGTGAAGGTGTGAATGAGGCCATCGATGTCCTCACCATGTGGATCGCAGAGCTGCTTCCAGGCGGTGGCTTCAAAACAGCCCTTTAGGGTGTCCATTGTCTCCTCAGACCATAACTCCACAGTGTGCATGGCCGGAGGTTGTCTGTGCACTAGGGGTTTGTACACCGGCCGGAGATGAACCAAGTTGTGATCCGATCTCCCGAGTGGGGGGAGTTGTGATGAGGTGTACGCCTCCTTAGTGTTTGCGTAGAATAAATCCAGTGTTTTATTGTCTCTAGTGTGGCATGTGACATACTGGGTGAACGTGGGTAGAATGGGAGACAGTGAAACATGGTTGAAATCGCCTGAGATGAGGAGAAGAGCATCTGGGTGTTCTGTCTGCAGCCTTTTATGTTAAGATAAAACATTTTATAAAAAAAAAGGACAGTGACTTTTGTATGTTTATATTTTTATGTAATTTGATATTGATATTGTGTGTGATCTCATCATCATCATCATCATAGCAGTCTGTCGGGGCGACAATGACTGTTTCATTTAGGTCTGATTGGGCGACATCCGAGCCGGTATGAGTTGCTCTCTGACTGACCATTTCATGAAACTGCTTGCAAAGTACTGCTCATTAAAATATAATTTTGTTAAAAAAAAAATCACAGTTTTAAAAACCAGAGCAATATTGTCATAAATCACCCATTTCACGGGTAGACAGGACACCAGGCGCCATCTGTGAGCTTATACATTTATTAAAGTAAAGACATAGATAGATAGATAGATAGATAGATAGATAGATAGATAGATAGATAGATAGATAGATAGATAGATACTTTATTTCGAACAAAAAAGTAAAACAAAAACAAAACAAATGACAAGTGCAATAAAGTAACAGTATACAGTGTTCGAAAGGGAGAAGGAAGAAGTGAACACTTATTAATTCCAACTCCTCTTTTCCATAAATACAACCCATGTGAAATATATACAAATTACCACATTTAAGACCCCAAGTAAACAATTAACTATATTTTGTACATATCAACATTAACACCCATCCATCCCAACATACATACAGTCCATACATCAAAACCAGCCCCAAAGACGAACAAGAAAAGCAACACAACACTAATAAATAAAGAAGGGAAATGCACGTACTGGAGGAGAGCAGAGCTCATAACCAGGGGGAGCAGAACAGCCAGGGAAATAGCGGCTGAGGTGCTCAGAGGCGCCGGGGAAACAGAGACAAATGCAAGACAAAAGTAAAATAGAAAGATGTCTTTACCTTCTTTACATGTTTCAACTGCACTGCAGCCTTCATCAGAAGAGTCAGCTGATTGCTGCCAGGTGACATTTATCAGCTGATTTTCGTAGGCGGGGCCAGCTCAGCAGACCTGTCAGATCCGCTGAGCCGGCCCCGCCTCCCGCCGTCAAAGACATAAAAATAGAATCAGACGAGATCCTCATCTCACATGACGTCATCTCTTTATTCACAAAGACTCCTATTGACGTCACACTACATATAGTACAAGAACGCCTCAACAAGGACAGTACCCTAAAAAGACGCACCAACCTCACAGTCCATGACATATCCAAATTACTACAGTTTGTTGCAAAATCCACTTATTTTCAATTCAGAGGAAAAATCTACAAACAAAAAGAAGGATTTGCAATGGGAGACCCACTATCAGCCATCATGAGCAGTTTTTTTATGGAGGATCTGGAAAATAAAGCCATCAACACAGCACCCACAATATGCAAACCCACCCTTTGGAAGAGATACGTAGATGACATTCTGGAAAAAATAAGGAAAGGACATACACAAGAACTCACTGACCATCTGAACAGTACAGACAGTACGGGGAACATAAAATTCACACACGAAGAGGAGGAAAATGGCACCATAGCCTTTCTGGACATGAAAATCCACCACAACGAGGATGGCAGCATAAAAATCACAGTCTACAGGAAACCAACCCACACAGATCAATACCTACTTTGGACATCGGAACACCCCACAGCACACAAGCTATCAGTCGTCAGGACATTATATGAACGAGCCACCATCATCACGGAACAAGAAGACAGACAGGAAGAGGAAAACCACATAAAACATGCACTTATACGCTGCCAATATCCAGTATGGGCCATAAACAAAGGGAAACAGCAAGTCAAAAACAAAGAAAATAAACAGGACACAAGACACAGAACAAAAGCTGAAATCAAAAACAAGGAAACCATAACTATACCATACATACGAGGGATCACGGAACCAATTCAAAGGATCATGAAAAAATACAAAATAAACACAGCAGTCAAACCACACAAAAAATTAAGACAGTTATTAGTACACCCCAAGGACAGAATAGAACAAGACAATAAATGCAATGTATTATATGAAATATCATGCAGATCATGTAACAAAACCTACATTGGAGAAACCGGAAGATTATTCACCACAAGAAAAAAAGAACACCAAAAGGAATGTGAGAAGGAAACGCAAGGACGACTCACAAGATCACAAAAAGAAAAAGCAGAACAAGAAACATTAAAATCAGCTATATCGGACCACTGCAAAAGAAATAATCACATCATGGACTGGGACAACACAAAAATTATTGGATCGGAGAGCAACAGACACAAACGTTGGATCAAGGAGGCAATAGAGATCAGAAAGCGGGGAAAAGACACCATGAACCGAGATGAGGGGGCCTTTATGCTTTCTCACACCTGGGACCACATTCTCCAGAGACCATCTGACGGCGGGAGGCGGGGCCGGCTCAGCGGATCTGACAGGTCTGCTGAGCTGGCCCCGCCTACGAAAATCAGCTGATAAATGTCACCTGGCAGCAATCAGCTGACTCTTCTGATGAAGGCTGCAGTGCAGTTGAAACATGTAAAGAAGGTAAAGACATCTTTCTATTTTACTTTTGTCTTTCAAAGGAAAAAAAAAAAAAAAAAAAAAAAAAAAAAAGGACAAATAATTGAAAGAAGACAAAATGAACCTGTTTGACGTAGAGACAAATGCAGCCGGAGCACACCCAAAGAACTGCAGGGCTCACGGCTGAGGGAATGAAGGGGAATCTCCTCAACGGATGCGGCCGACAAAACACTCAGATACTTGGTGAACATCTGAGAACGTCACAGTAGGGCACAACCATGGGAAAGGTTGTCACGCCCTTTAAATACCTTCTCTCGATGGGTAACAGATGTGGATTCATGAGTGGAGAAAATAACAGAATGAATGACAGGTGTTCAGCTCCAAACAGTTTGACAGCCGGAAGCTGCACAGCGCTGTCAAACTAAAACAAACCAGAATACATAATTAAACAACACCAACACAACCCCAAAATGTAAACATTACTACAAATACAAAATGACACAATAACTGGACAGGATAAACAAACAGGCAGAAAAGGACAAAAGTTAACTGAAGACTGGGTACGGCACCCACCTGTGCCCAGGATCATGACAGTGCCCCCCCTCAAGGGGTGGAACCCAAACACCCTAGGGCAACATCACAAAAGACAACAAACCCCCATTCCCCCCACAGAGAAGACCCCCCCCCACAAGAAAAACAACCCACCCGGGGGATGGGGGGGAGGGGGAACACAGGCATGGAGGGACCGAGACAAAACAAAAAAAACCCAAAAGGAAAACACTCATGACCCACAACCTGAACAATTATGGTGACACGGGCTCAAGGACCCCTGGAAAGGTGGGCGAGGCAGATCAGGTGGCCTACCAAAGTCCCAAGGCCACCAGACCACATGGTGGTACATGTCCAGAGGCCTCCCAGAGTCCTTGAGCCACCAGAGCAACTGGCATAGCTCGTCAGGTGGTCTCCCAGGGTTCCAATCTTCCCCAAGCAGGTGAAACTCATAGGGTGGAATTCCCACATCCCTGGGCCAACGGACCTCAGGAACAACTTGCCTCTACCTGGGGCAGCAGCTGGCACAGCACCTATGGAGAACCCAGACTAGAGCACAGCACCCACGGAGGCCCTGGACTGAGGCGAAGTACCCATGGAGGCCCCGGACGGAGGGGACGCAGCACCCACAGAGGCCCTGGATGGGGAGGGTGCAGCACCCACTGAGGCCCCGGACGGAGAGGAAGCAGCCACGGCGACCCCCAACTGGAGTATGGCACCCACAGAGGACAAGCTGACCCAAGAGAGAACCAGGCCAAGGAGGCAATTGACCAGTGGGGCACCCACAGAGGCTCCAGACTGAGGCGTTGCACCCATGTAGGTCCCAGACTGGGACGCAGCATCCACAGAGGCCCCAGACTGGGGCGCAGCACCCACGGCGGCCTCAAACAGAGGGGCAACACCTGCAACAGCCCTGAACTGGGGCGTAGCACCAGGGGCAGCCCCGGACTGAGGCATTGCACCCATGGCAATCTCAAACAGAGGTGCAGCATGCGCGATGGCTCTGGACTGGGGTGTAGCACCTGCGAAGACCTCTGCTGGAGGTGGAGCACCCACGGAGACCTCCGGCGGAGATGGACAACCCATGGTGACCTCAGGAGAAGGCTCAGATGGAACACAGACACACACCGGGTCAGAGTCACTGGCAGCAGTGGAGCCTGGTGAGGAGAGCTCAGGTGCAGCTGACCCTGGACCTTCCCATTAAGAACCAGGCAAGATTTCTCTAGGACAGGGAAAGTGAAAACAAGAAAGAGCACTTGTCTGAGCTCAAGCTCCACCGCCGTCCAGGACTCTGGCAATACTGGCTGGGACGTCTCGGCTCCCCCCACCTGGGTGTCCACTTCCAACACAGCCACCTCACAGGAAGAAAAAAACACCGGAGAAGAATCACCGGCAGCAGTGGAGCTCCGTGGGGAGAGCTCAGGAGCAGAGGACATTTGCAACTGATTCTCCCCACCATGAGCCAGACAAGAATTCTGTGGATCTGAAGGTGATAACACAGAACAGAGCACTTGCCTGGGCTTGAGCTCAGCTGCCGTCCAGGACTCCGGTGACTCTGCTGCGGCAGCCCTGGCAGCAGGCATGATGGTGGGCGCAGCCAGTAGACCTCCAGGCGTGATGACCGTCCCCGGTGAATCACTCAGCGGGGTGGCTGACACTGGAGGTTGCCTCACCAATGGCACTGGGTCCCATGCCACTGAACCCAGGGGACACCCATCTGTCGGCTCAGGATTCAAAGCACAGGTGGTGCTAGTCGTCTGTCTCAAGCGTGGCCGCTGGGCTGTAGCAGAGGTTCCCAGGGTGGCAGACCCCCCCTCGTCCGGCGGCTCCTTCCCAGGACCGGCGGGCCCTTGGAAGCAATGCAGGAAAACACAGGAGAAGAAGGCGAGGGTGAGGCAACAGCAGCAGGTGATGAGGACTCAGCTAAATTTGACTGCTGTCGCTGAGCCTCATCACCGGGAATAAGGCAAGGTATTTCATTAAAATGAGAAGAGGAATGAAAACCCACTTGCCTTATTTCCCGGGGCATGATGGTTCCTGCTGCTGAAATTGGGCAAAACAATGCTCCTCTGGACACTGCTGACATCATCTGTGGAGGAGTCGGAGGCTCGAGCTTCTGGCGAGGGAGGTGGGACGCCGGAGCTCGGGGCCGCTTCCTCGTGGACTTGGCTCTCGGCACAGATGAGTGAAGGTCACCAAGCAGGCTGTGAGGATCAGTCTGGAGGATGGATATGGTATACAACATGCCCCCTTACCTGGGGTAGCTCCCTAACCCCGGGTGCGCCTCCACTATGGCCGCCGCTCCCTCCACATTCCTACGCACCTCCTTCAGCGATCGGGAGACGAGTGCCGCATCCAAAAAGTCCTGGGCTAAGTCCGCCACCCACAGTTCATCAGTAGTGGGGCTCCCAGCTACCGATTCACCTCGGACAGTGGGGTCCTGGCGCGCTAGGGGTTTAGTGAATGTGCACGTTAGACTAGAGGGGAACATTATGGTAGGAAAAGGGGGAGAAAGGAAAAAATAACCCACAGAGGCTGGTGTCACACTGGTCGTGTCCGTCTGTCATAAATGGCCCGTTTCACAGGCAGACAGGACATCAGGCGCCGTCTGTGAGTTTGTACATTTATTAAAGACTAACAAGAAAAGCAACACAACACAAACAAATAAAGAAGGGAAATACACGTACTGGAGGAGAGCGGAGCTCACGAACAGGGGGAACAGAACAGCTAGGGAAATAGCAGCTGAGGCACTCGGAGGCGCCGGGGAAACAGAGACAAAGGCAGCCGGAGCACACCCGAAGAGCTGCGGGGCTCACGGCTGAGGGAATGAAGGGGAAAGGACTAATTAGCTGGTCAGAGCTCAACGCTATCTCCTCAACGAATACGGCTGATAAAACACTCAGATACCTGGCGAACATCTGAGGACGTCACAGTAGGGCACGACCACGGGAAATGTTGTTGCTCCCTTTAAATACCTTATCTCGATGGGTAGCAGGTGTGGATTCATGAGTGGAGAAAATAACAGAATGAATGATTGGTGTGCAGCTCCAAACAGTTTGACAGCCGGAAGCTGCACAGTGCTGTCAAAAAAAACCCAAACAAAAAACAAATCATAATGAAACAACAACAACACAACCCCAAAATGTAAACATTACTACAAATACAAAATGACACAATAACTGGACAGGATAAACAAACAGGCAGAAAAGGACAAAACTTAACTGAAGACTGGGTACGGCACCCACCTGTGCCCAGGATCATGACAAATATTTATAAAAAGAGCAACATTTCCTTACCTTCATGCTTATTTATCCACATATTAGCCCATAAAATGCCCGCAGAGTCCTCAACTTAATTTCTCCTGCTTTTTTCTCTGTTATTGCTCTGGGTTTTTTGAAATGTAACCTTCTTTTTCTTTAACATGTTGGTAGCTAAGAAAATAACCACAAAAGACCATCAGGAGGAAGTGACCTTGTTACACCTGAAGTCTTTGAAATGCTGTGCATATATATACAGAGGTGTGAAAAAGTGTTTGCCCCCTTCCTGATTTCTCTTTTTTTTTGTGTTTGTCACACTGAAATGTTTCAGATCATCAAACAAATTTAAATATTTGACAAAGATAACACAAGTTAACACAGAATGCAGTTTTTAAATAAAGGTGTTTATTATTAAGGGGGGAAAAATAAAAACCTACATGGTCCTGTGTGAAAAAATGATTGCCCCCTAAACCTAACTGGTTAGACCACCCTTAGCAGCAACAACTGCAATCAAGCGTTTGCGCTAACTGGCAATGAGTCTTTTACAGTGCTGTGGAGGAATTCTGGCCACCTCATCTTTGCAGAATTGTTGTAATTCAGCCACATTGGAGGGTTTTCGAACATGAACTGCCTTTTTAAGGTCATGCCACAGCATCTCAATCGGATTCAGGTGAGGACTTTGACTGGGCCACTCCAAAGTCTTCATTTTGTTTTTCTTAAGCCATTCAGAGGCGGACTTGCTGGTGTGTTTTGGATCATTGTCCTGCTGCAGAACCCAAGTGCGCTTCAGCTTGAGGTCACGAACAGATAGCCGGACATTCTCCTTCAGGATTTTTTGGTAGGCAGCAGAATTTATGGTTCCATTTACCAGAGCAAGTCTTCCAGGTCCTGAAGCAGCAAAACAGCCCCAGACCATGACACTACCACCACCATATTTTACTGATGGTATGATGTTCCTTTTCTGAAATGCTGTGTTCAATTTTTGTTGTAATTCAGCCACAATGGGGCTGAATTACAACAATTCTGCAAAGATGAGTGGGCCAAAATTCCTCCACAGCGCTGTAAAAGACTCATTGCCAGTTATTTCAAACGCTTGATTGCAGTTGTTGCTATGGGTTTCCCAACCAGTTATTAGGTTCAGGGGGAGATCACTTTTTCAAACAGGGCCATGTAGGGTTGGATTTTTTTCCCTTAATAATAAAAACCTTTATTTAACCTGTTGCACTCTTGTGTACCGCGGACGGGCACGTCTCTGCGTCCTAGAGCGCACGAGGGCGCTCTCGTGCGCTCTAGGACGCATGAGGGTGCTGCGTCCAAGCGCGCACTGAAAAAAAAGCTGCATTTCCATTCTTCCACTCCAGACACAGCCGCGAGCAGATCAGATATGATTGACCTCTCATTCGACTAATAAGAGCCTTGAATTGGGTTTCTGAAACCTTGAAGAACCAATGACTGAAAACCTAGCAAGAAGGACCCGCCTACCAACGCTGTGAATGCAGTGAGCCAATTGAAGCACAGAAGTTCACAAGCTGTTTTGTGTAAGGCTGGGTGAAGACAGACTGCTGCAGCAGATGAAAAAAGGACCCGCAGGAAGAACCTGCCACAGACCCAGCAGCACGGACACCACCCACAAGTGCGACCTGTGTGACAGGGACTGCCATTCGCGTATCGGCCTGTTCAGCCACAGGCGGTGCTTTTTTTTTTATTCCAGCAGAATAGACGTTTAGGATTCTCTTCCATGGTCATCATAGACTGATGGAGGCCGACGACGAAGGCTGGGTGACACACACGCATTTGCCAGTCTTTTTGAATTACTACTGTTATTTGTTTTGAAAAATCATTCGCCAAAACCGCAATCATGGAAGCGCAAAACCGCAATAATGGAATTATGTTTTGACTGGGTCGCGAGACCAGAACCACGAGTCCCAAGCAGACCAGCGTCGCGTTCGTCTGACAATGAGGAAGAGAAGTTCGCCAGCTACCTGCTGCTGTGAACAGGTAAGCGTTATAAGCTAAATTATTCTTTATCCCTGAAAATTATAATCAAAAATGACTTTTGACCGATCGGTAAATTACAACTGTACGGCGCACGAAGTCCGAAGTCCGTGCGCCGCGGTACACGGTTCGTGCGCCGCATCCGGACCGTGAACGCCCCCCCCACCGCTACTCTTCTGTAGCGAGGGGGGGGGGAAGCCGCAGTGACCGCGGTGACTGCGCTGCGGTCGCCACATCGCCACATGACTATTCCGTCATGTAGTGATAGCCGATGTCCTGTAGCGGGGTGGTGGGGTGGTGGTGGGAGTTGTTATCTTCTACATTACAAATACTTTAGAATAATTTTTAGTGCACTGTAGGTTATTTTTTCTTGTAAAAAAAAGCCACACATTTTTTACGCGGCATGCTTCTTTGTGTGTGGGGGCTTGTTTGTTCATTCATTCATGAATGAATGAATAAACAACCCCCCCCCACACACACACACAGAGCCCTGAGTGTCACCTTTCATTAGAGCCCAAGATGAAGCTTCTATATTGAATCATTCAGAAGTTACAGACGTTTTTCCAAACTGTGCCATTTGGTACAATTTGGCACAGTTCAAAAACGCCTGGGAACTACCTGAGAAAAAAGCTGTGTAATATATTCATTTTTTGTGGTATTGTTACAAAATTTTGACCTCAGCTGGATAACACTTGGTTCTACATTTCTGTTGCATTTTCCAGCCCAGATCTGAAGCTGTGTGTTATTTGCAAGCATTTGTATCCAAAAAAACACCCAGGCCGAATTTATTTTCTTCAAGTTCAGTATGTTTAGATGACTGTTACTCAGTGGCCGGAGCACTTAGAGAGATTATGACTGTTTTGCCAAAAAATTCAAAGTGTTCTCTTTTAAATGAGACCAACCACATGAAGATGCTGCAAAGGGTTGAAGAACAGCTTTTGATTTACACATTATTTTTTGGTGTTTTTAGGGAAATTGACCAGAGTGCAAGGGGTTAACAGACAAAACAGAAATGTTATGCTGTTATCTTTCTCTGATATTTAAATTTGTTTGATAATCTGAAACATTTAAGTGTGACAAACATATAAAAAAATGAGAAATTAGGAAGGGGCAACCACTTTTTCACACCACTGGGGATATATATATATATATATATATATATATATATATATATATATATATATATATATACAGTATATATATATATATATATAGTAGTGGATTTAGTGTAATGGTTTTATAGGTGTTTTATTGTTGGTGCAAGTATTAATGTAAATATGAATGTGAGTAGGAATGAAGATTTCCTTTCATTACACTCATATCCTCTTAGGGCACCAGTCCAGATAATGGACAGTTTTATTAGCAGTTCTTTATTTGCTCCAATTATGAATCAGTCTCAAAAAACCCTTGTGAGTTCTTATCTGCTGATAATCAAGAAGATGGTCATGAACTCTAACAATAACTCCCATATGTCTTTCAATAGTTTAATAAGAAATGTCAGAATAGGTTAACAGATTTGGGTAACTTTAAAACAGAGAATTCAACATGTATCATGGGCATCATAGACGGTTATTGAGCATCACATGTGAATCAAACATTGGTGGATCCAAAGAACCATAGTTTGACTTGGCAATATACTGGAAATTGGAAAACCATAAAATAGCATTGGCCAAGGAAAGTGGATGCAATTTTTTGAAGAAAATGATGAGTAAACTATTTATAAAAATGGACATTTGGTGTTACTCTGGAAAAGAATATAAATTAATGAAAGGACAAAAATGCATTTTGAAATTCTGATAGGAGTTGCATGAAAGTAAGTTTAAAGAACTTACACCAGGAATATTCTGAAGAATTAACCCTTTGAGTGTGTATGGTGCAGAACTGTGACATACCCCCTAGTGGTCAAGAGTGGTAAATATTTTTTGTCAATAAAATAGTTCAGATTTCCAAGGTGATAACTTGAAAGTGGTAAGAGATAATGACTTACTGTCAATTAGAAAGATGTAAAATATGATCCAAAGTTTCAGATAGAAATAAATTTATGCATCTAATTTACATAATGTCGGGGTACCTCTTTAAATTCCATAACTCAGTCAAAACTGGACTTTGGACGTATTTACACAAAAAGTGATTCAGTTTTTTGACACCGTTTTTTTTTTTTTTTTTTTTTTTTTTTTGTACAGAGGTACCTCATCATCTTATCTTCAAAGTATATGAACAAGAAATCAGTACCTTTAAAAAAAATAAACAGAAATGTCTCACTTACTTTTGACAAAGTCAGAGTGAGAAGGCAGGCGCAGTGCCGTGCTCTGCCACTAGGGGTACGCAAATTCTCACACTCAAAGGGTTAAGTTTAAATCAAACAACAGACCATCCGCCAAGTAGAGTCATATTGTGTCTCGTGGCAGCAGGAGGTCCACTGGATTCTGTTCCAACTGGACAGACATGGATTTTGATGGAAGAACTGGCAGACAGATTCTTTAAGATGGTTATGGCTTGTTCCCAAGATCACATTGGCTGTTTCTTCAGCAAGCTGGCGAAGTTGTCTCTATGCACTGCAGAAGAAATTTGTTTATTGTACAAGGAAAATCAAATTGATACAAAACCACGCCACAGATCCGTTTCTTTTGATGTTTGGTTTAAATAAGTTGGTTTAAGTTTAGAAAAAAAAAATCAAATAAATTCAAACAAAATCTTCTTACAGGGTAATTTAAAGAAAAGGATTAAAATAAGGAAAAAGTGAACTTTAAAGAAAAGAAAAAGAATTTTCACAGAGCATGGGATACTATGGGCCTACTTGGAAAAAGAAAAGAAAAAGGAAGAGCAGAAAATGCTCCTTACAGCTTGACCACAGCCCAAAAACTCTGAAAACAAAGGGAAGATTTTTTTTCTGGGTGTGGCAGAATTTCACTGACTTTCATGAAACAGAAGTCATAAAAGCAACTGAAAAAGGAGATGCAGTGGAGCCTGGAACTCTACTGGTAAGTCAAAGACCAGCTATGGTCTCCCAAAGAGTAGAGAGAGGAGGGGGAGAGACATTTGATATGAAAAAGTGAGATCCTACTAAAACATGTGTTTGCTATGAAAGCATAAATTCCTTAAACTTTAGTAACTAAGATATTCTACTCAATAATAAGGGCACAAACAATGTGTCTGCATTGTAACTGTAATTAATTTGTGATAGTAAGCATGAAAAAAATTATTTCTTCCTGAAAATAAAGCAATACACATCAAATCATATCAATAAAAGAATTTAAAACCACAATTGTCCATTCCAGAGTTCAACCATGTCTTCAGTAGTGGATGCTGTCTTGAGAGAAAGAATATGAATTAATGCATTTGTCCATAATGCATAAATTCCACTGCAGAGAGAACAAATGAAATGTTCATGATTCGTCCACAAGACGGCACTGTGAAACTGTCTGGTTGTTTAATGAAGAATCTTGACTTTCCCGCGTGGACTATATCAACCATAAATCTGTCATTTGGGGCATTCCTTTGCCAAATACAGAAAAGGGAGAATGACTAAGTCCTGGAGAAGGGATTAACTTCCACTTTATGGCCGATGGGTCACGTTACAACTGTGGTCTTTGGGTGAGAGAAGCAGTTCATGACCAGACTTATGGGTGAAACAATTTCTTTAAAGTGAAGAGTGATTTTATAGATTGGAACCAAATATATATATATATATATATATAGTGGATGACACTACTACATCCAAAGGGGATGACACTACTATATATATATATATATATATATATATATATATATATATATATATATATATATAGTAGATATTAAAAACTGTTCCTTTAATCTGAGTAAACTGGACTAGCCAGCCACAATTTCGATATCCAGCTTATTTTTTCCCATTAAAATCTGATGTGTTTTCAAAGTGTTCCCTTTATTTTTTTGAGCAGTATATATATTTCAACAGGTAAACAGTACTGAGTTAGGTATAATAAGATATATTTAACAATTATGATGCACTTTTAAGCCAAAACAAACTGGATCTAGGATTAAAAACAATTAAAATAATAGTCACAAGGTTAAATGGAAAATACTTGGATTTACTGGATATACTGTATACATGTAGATACTGTATAAATATATATTCTCTGCATCAACAATGTACTATACATGTATTCATTTAGTATAACACTAGGAATTTTGACAATAAACCTTTGTACTTTGTGTAGATGTGTCTCCACATTTGTTTTATGTTACTTACTTACCACCAAGTGACACAAATTAAATACTAAAAGATTAGAAAAGCTGTCTAAGAACAATCCAGCAGTTTGAGAAATCACTTTTGGTTTGGTGTAAGTCTGTCAACAGAATTATGAACCATAAAGCAGTTTGTGTTAAAATGTTAAATCCCATTAAACCCTAACTAACTAACTAACTAACTAACCTGCACTTATATAGCGCTTTTCTAGTCACAAAGACCACTCAAAGCGCTTTCATTAATACTAACCCTCTATTCTAAGGGCCTATAGGAAACAGATATCTAGGGACAATTTAGAACAGCCAATTAACCTAACATGCATGTTTTTTTTGGCATGTGGGAGGAAACCGGAGAAATCCCGGCGTAAACCCACGCAACACGGGGAGAACATGCAAACTCCACACAGATCACTGTTGGTCGGGGGCTGGGATCGAACCCACAATCCCACGATCCCCACAATCCCCCGGCCAAGGGTAAACTGTGCTGCCGCAGTGCTAACCACTGCGCCACCGTGCAGCCCTAACCCTGGGATGTCCAATCATGTGCCATGGACAGCCAAGACCCTGCAGATTCTCTCTTCTACCCAGTCTCTTCAGCAGGTGTTCTCACTGATCAGCAGTCAGTGGGAAGAAATTCACTGGAATCTGCTGTTGAAGACACTGGTTGCAGGTAAAGCCTGCAGGGTCTTGGCCCTCCATGGCACATGATTGGACACCCCTGCCCTAACCCTTTATTAGAAAATACAGATGCTGATATGGCCCAGTATTGCTCCATATACTGGTACTATCACTAAAGCGTGCAGTGTCTTCTGCAGTGGCACATCCAACAATACAGTCTTCAGTTAATAAAATAATTGTTTTTGGTTACTTTTTCTTAAAAATGAGCCATTATTTTCAACATCACTGATAAATGGTTTGTACTGTTGACTCTTTTCACACCGGTGTCTTAACAGACAAAATAAAAAATCATGACGCAAACACATACAGTGGGGCAAAAAGTATTTAGTCAGCCACCAATTGTGCAAGTTCTCCCACTTAAAAGATGAGAGAGGTCTCCAATTTTCATCATAGGTATACCTCAACTATGAGGGACAAAATGAGAAAAAAAAAAGTCAGATTTTTAAAGCATTTATTTGCAAATTATGGTGGAAAATAAGTATTTGGTGGAAAATAAGGATTTGGTGACAAGCAAGATTTCTGGCTCTCAAAGACCTGTAACTTCTTCTTTAAGAGGCTCCTCTGTCCTCCACTCATTACCTGTAGTAATGGCACCTTTTTGAACTTGTTATCAGTATAAAAGTCACCTGTCCACAACCTCAAACAGTCAGACTCCAAACTCCACTATGGCCAAGACCAAAGAGCTGTCAAAGGACACCAGAAACAAAATTGTAGACCTGCACCAGGCTGGGAAGACTGAATCTGCAATAGGTAAGCAGCTTGGTGTAAAGAAATCAACTGTGGGAGCAATTATTAGAAAATGGAAGACATACAAGACCACTGATAATCTCGTTCGATCTGGGGCTCCACGCAAGATCTCACCCCGTGGGGTCAAAATGATCATGAGAACGGTGAGCAAAAATCCCAGAACCACACGGGGGGACCTAGTGAATGACCTGCAGAGAGCTGGGACCAAAGTAACAAAGGCTACCATCAGTAACACACTACACCGCCAGGGACTCAAATCCTGCAGTGCCAGACGTGTCCCCCTGCTTAAGCCAGTACATGTCCAAGCCCGTCTGAAGTTTGCTAGAGAGCAGTTGGATGATCCAGAAGAGGATTGGGAGAATGTCATATGGTCAGATGAAACCAAAATAGAACTTTTTGGTAAAAACTCAACTTGTTGTGTTTGGAGGAGAAAGAATACTGAGTTGCATCCAAAGAACACCATACCTACTGTCAAGCATGGGGGTGGAAACATCATGCATTAGGACTGTTTTTCTGCAAAGGGACCAGGACGACTGATCCGTGTAAAGGAAAGAATGAATGGGGCCATGTATCGTGAGATTTTGAGTGAAAACCTCCTTCCATCAGCAAGGGCATTGAAGATGAAACGTGGCTGGGTCTTTCAGCATGACAATGATCCCAAACACACCGCCCGGGCAACGAAGGAGTGGCTTCGTAAGAAGCATTTCAAGGTCCTGGAGTGGCCTAGCCAGTCTCCAGATCTCAACCCCATAGAAAATCTTTGGAGGGAGTTGAAAGTCCGTGTTGCCAAGCAACAGCCCCAAAACATCACTGCTCTAGAGAAGATCTGCATGGATGAATGGGCCAAAATACCAGCAACAGTGTGTGAAAACCTTGTGAAGACTTACAGAAAACGTTTGACCTCTGTCATTGCCAACAAAGGGTATATAACAAAGTATTGAGATTAACTTTTGTTATTGACCAAATACTTATTTTCTACCATAATTTGCAAATAAATTCTTTAAAAATCAGACAATGTGATTTTCTGGAATTTTTTTTTTCTCATTTTGTCTCTCATAGTTGAGGTATACCTATGATGAAAATTAGAGACCTCTCTCATCTTTTAAGTGGGAGAACTTGCACAATTGGTGGCTGACAAAATACTTTTTTACCCCACTGTAAGTCATTAAATTGTTTATTACAATCAGCAGCAAAATCCAGATTATTTAGTATGTGCAAAATTCAAACTCTAAACTGTAAAAAAAAAAAAAAAAAAAAATTAGAATGGGTCACACACGCCAGCCACGCTGCCTCACTGAGAAGCAACTGGATGTGCCGCTCACGCTGGTCCCAGTTTATCAGATCTTCAGCCTGCATCTCTGTAAATAGTGACGCAAGGTCCGGTTTGGGGTGGATCGTTTTCCTTTTGCCTAGACAAAAGACAGAAATGGGTGGTGGTTAACTAAAGCAAGTTTAAAACATATTTGGGAAATACACTTGTTGCTAAAAGCCAGTGGTGGAATGTGACAAAAAATACTTTGTTGTTGTATTTAACCACAAGTTTCATGTAGCTGTGCTTCAGTAAAGTCGCTTTTACAAGGGCTGCGTTTCATTTAAAATTGTTTTTTACTTTGGCCTCAGCAATCAGAATGAGTTAATACCTTCAGTTGAATGGAATCTAGTACTTTTAACTGAAGGTGTGCGTCCCTGAGCATGGAGTCGCTCAGTCAAAATATGTAATTTTTATCAATAAAAGTTTAGCCACCGCTCTGTCACCGCTGTGTCTCTTCTTGCCCTGGCTTCAAGTGTGGGTGGTGTTTTGCACTTGTATTGCTAAAATATAAAAGAATGCACTACAATGGGTCTCAATTATTTGCAATGTGTCCTGTTACTGCATGAGTTTATTGACAATAGATGATAAACTACACATATAAACTGAGTTATAATGGTGACTGAACAACTCCTATTCCCCAAAGTGCAAGATACACTATTATAAATATAACTCATAAAGGATCACACAAGTGATCTGACAAAAAAATAAACAAGCGGTTCTTAAGCAGTGGCTAATATTGGATATGCCATTAATTTTCAATTATTCTGTAATTAATATTCACACAATCAAATAAATCTCAGTTCAGTCCCTTTCATATTAAGTGGAAATTGTGCTATTTTAGTTTTGGCACCTTATCTATACTTTAACTTAAAAAGCAAAGGATTTGAGTACTTTTTTGTCCACCACTACTAAAAAACAACAGGGTGTGCAACTTACCAGTCATAACACGTTGCTGTGTCATGCTACGTTGCGATGTCAAAGGAGATGCTGGTCGGACTCTAGAACAAAAATACACACAACTTAAATACACACACAGCATGAAAGTGCAACATGCAAAAAAACATCTTTTTAACCAGGATTTAGCCAGAGTTTTTTTAACCGGAGTTAGCATTGATGGCTAACTAGCCAGCTCATTGTCTGCAATAAAGGAGGTGTTGTTTGTTCAAAGTGAGCTTTCCACCGCTGGGATAAATATTGTAAAAGAGGGGCTGCACGGTGGCGCAGTGGTTTAGCACTGTGGCAGCGCAGTTTTACCCTCGGCCGGGGGACCGCGGGGATCATGAGATCGTGGGTTCGATCCCAGCCCCCGACCAACAGTGAGCTGTGTGGAGTTTGCATGTTCTCCCCGTGTTGCGCGGGTTTACTCCGGGATTTCTCCGGTTTCCTCCCGCACACCAAAAACATGTAGGTTTAGGGCGCTCGCGCACGCAGCGACCAGCAGCCAGTGGCTTGTCACCAGACTGCAAACCAAGTCTACCTACGGGTACAAATAAGTAACAAAAAAAAAAAAGATGCATAATATCACATCAAATCACATCACTCACCATCCTCTGTATCCTAATATCATGGCTTTCAACTGCCGTAGTCAGGTGTTCCCGTTATTTGCCAGTCAGTGGTCGTAAATGCATTTTGGGAGGCTCCGTCTAGTTCCCTCTGGATTCTCTCATCAGCCAAAGGCACAGAAAAGTCTGCTGGACCACGGTGTTGATTTCTGTGAAGCCATTCTATCATTGTTGTTTATACTGATGCTTGCTGGCTCACGGACGAATCTTTGCAAATGGTGGCTGGAGATTCTGTTGAAGACGTCGCTCTCATGACATTACGTCCTGACCAATCAGTGGCCTGCAGTCTGTTGACGTCACATTTTCAGCTCATCTCAGCTCACTTGGAACCTGAATCAGATGGGTACGAAAAAAGTACCTGGAAGCTGGTATCAGGTACTAATGGAAAAGCCTACAAAGTACGCTGAGTCGAAGTGAGCAGCATCAAACAGGTACTAGTGGAAAAGGGCCATTAGTGAGCTTTGGATGGTGGAGATAGACCCCCTTGTTGCGCTGCATCAATACTATGCTGCCTCCTGGCGGATCACAATAGGTAATCTTAACATAGAAAAATAGTCAAAGAATTGATTTTCCAAATGGTTGATATTATACATTCTGTGCTTCATCCTATGGTTTGGGGAGCCCATACTGTTTGTGGATAGAGGTGTAAAGGTTTGGACATGCTTGTGCTCATGTCCTCACTTTATGTTCATATTTGTTTTTCTGTTAGCTTCAGGACATGAGTTCAGCCATGCCCTTGCCTTTTGTTATTATGTTTCTCTGTGCTGTAATTATCATTTGTATTTTGGTCCCGGTGTGCTCTGTCTGTTCAGCCCCACCCGTCCTGCGCTGTCTCCATTGCCCTTGATTGTTTCCCTCGTGTCCTGTGTTATCTTGATTACTCTCCTGTCTATATATGTGCGTCTCAGTCTGTGTCGTGTGTGGCGTCCTTGTTGGTATTTGTGTGATTACACACTTCTGTCCTGCCCAAGTTTTTGCCAAAGCCTGTGTTACCCTGCTTTGCCTGGTATTTTCAGCGTACAGGCTGTGTTTTGCTTTCTTTAATAAAACTTGCAAACCAAGTTCCTGCGTGTGGGTCCTGCATTGTGCCCCAGAGGGGCTCAACCCTGACAAGAGGAAATGACTATGCTTGAAGTAGTTTGCAACTCTGACTTCTCTGTGGGAGGCCATCTTTTTTCCAACTTAAGTTATGCTAATGGCATAGCTGTACTGAGTGATTCAAAACAAGATTTACAATTGTTCATTGGTACATTAGCCACCTATTCTGCAGAAGTTGGACTTTATATAAATATCTTGAAAACTGAGTGCATAACTGGTCAAAGCCAACCCCTCCATCTTACAATCTATGATAGGTCACAATTGCTGTTCAGCACAGAATTGCCCTATGTTGGGCAGCATTTGAGAAAAATAAAAAATTTCCAACATCTAAATGGGTTTCATACAGAATGAAGGCCAAAATTTATAATACCAACATTCTACTTGTTCTTTATGGACTGAATGTGTAAACTGGACATCCACAGTTTGTAGAACTTGAAACCTTCCAAAATTACATAATGAGAGCTATGACTAATCACAAGCTTAGATCATGTCTCTCTTGATGAACTTCATTTAATGTCATTAACTCCAATTATGCCCATTGTGAAAAGTAAAACTCTGTGAGCCCTATTTTGATGGTCAACAGTGGATATTTGCACCATGCTTCCCACCGTACGGCAGTGCTTTTGTTAGCTTCTGTCAGCACATTATCTGTTTTTTACGCTTTGCGTCACTCCACCTAAATACCCGTAGACAGTGTGCCAGCTTTGCACTGGGAAGAGGAGGCTCATTTCAAAGAGGTGTGGCAGAGCACAACCTCATGTGCATCGATATTGTGGTGCATTTTATGACAATGCGCTTTTGATCAGGAAAAAGGAGGTCTGTTGTCAGAAGCACATTGTTTAATGTTATTTCAGAGGCAGGTTTTAAAATTGTGCAGGTCCTTCTGATAGAAACTCAGGAGGAAACAGCATGCACTGGGATTTTTAGTTTTTTTTTTAATGGGGAGAGTCCTGGGTTCGATCCCAGCCCCCGACCAACCGTGATCTGTGTGGAGTTTGCATGTTCTCCCCGTGTCTACGTGGGTTTACTCCGGGATTTCTCTGGTTTCCTCCCACATGCCAAAAACATGCAAGTTAGTTTAATTGGCATCAAACTGGGGATTCTAAATTGTCCTTAGGTATGAATGTGAGAGTGAATGGTTGTCTGTCTCTCTGTGTTGGCCCTGCGACGGACTGGCGATCTGTCCAGGGTGTACCCTGCCTCTCACCCAAAAGATGCTGGGATAGGCTCCAGCCCCCCCACGACCTGAAAAGGATTAAGCGGAAGAAGATGGATGGATGGATGGATGGGAGAGTTGTAACAGTTATAATCACCCATCATTTTAATTATAATATGATGATACAGTAAATGGTTTTTTTCATTCCATCCACATTCTCATTTTAATTGTGAACTTTACTATTGGAGTCTATAGATTAAGCATAACTGTATGACTTTTTTAGGGGAATGAATGAATGAACAGGGAACACGGTGTGTGGCTCGGTGTGGATGTGGCGCAGGGGGCAGGCTTGGTGATACTGTCAGGCTGAAGATTTGCATTTCATCCACATATTCATTTTCATCATGAACTTATTAGGCATTAATGGGTTTATTTTTAAGGGAATGAATGAATGAATGAATGAACAGGGAGTGTGCCGCTTTTTATTTTTCACTGTAACTTCCAGGAGAGACAGGAGATGCGTCTACATCTGCCTCTGCTGGTGCGGCCTCTGATGGGGTCTGGACAGATCCGTGATTTGGTGCCCTCACCAGCCGGTGTTTGCATTCTCTGTCTTCCATTCAGAGGAGTATTATGCAGGGCTACAAAGTGTTATGCTGTCTACATAATCTATAATATTTGTGTCCCCTCAGTCATCTCCTTCAATCAATCTTTTGTCTGTTTGTGCATGTGTCCTTTACGGGGTAATAAAAAATGTGCACTCAGCTGTTGTTTTTCTGTTAGATGTATTAATCCGAGGGCAATTGAGATAAGATAAAATAAGATAATACTTTATTAGTCCCACAACGAGGAAATTTACAAGGATGGAGGAGAGTTGGCTACCTGGGGGCACGTGACGTGACGGCTGGAGCAAGGCCACCTGCACTGTGCTTACCATCGGGGGTTCTCGAGTGGTGAGTACCCCAGACTGCTGGCCCCTAGCGAGCACCCCGACTGCCGCCTGTCAGCCCTCAGAAGCGGCCGCCGAGACTGGGCTCGTGTTGTGGCGGGGGTTAGCGGCAGATGGAACGCCGCGCTTGTTCTCCTTCTGGGACAGAGATCCACAAACCTCGGGAGGCCTCCTCACAAGATGGGGGAGATCCTCAGTCGGCGGAAGCAACAGGAGAGGGAGCGCTTTGGTTCCCCACAGGGCCAGAAGTGACTCCAGTGCCACCATTAATGAGCCTTCCATTTTATGAAAGTTTCTGAAGTTTCTGAAAATTTGCACATTCACCATTCTCTTTTCCTGAAGTTTCAAACCCCCTCATGTCTGCGTGCTGCATCTGTGTGCACTGTATTAAACCATTCAGCTTGATTGTTCAGCCCTTTGTCCTCTCTAAAATAACTTAACAGGGCATCAGTTGTGATTGATTCCTACTTAATGCCAAGCAGCTTTCCTGTCACATGCATTCTTGCTCACGTGCATGCTCTTCACCAGTGCAAAACCCGTCTTAAACAAGCAATCATGATCAGAGTTCACTTTAGATAATGTGCCTCTGTGGATTACAGGGATGGGCAGGAGCGCTTTGGATTGGATTATCCAAAACACACCTCTGAATAATTAGACCAGCCTCTTTGCGCTTCTTGTCAGGTGCACCGACTGTTCTCCCGATGCCGTGATAACAAGGAAGAGGGCCTTAGCGAAAGCGTGCAATCAATAAATGCTTTCAAATTCAAAGTCATTGTGAATGTTTCCGATTGCAGAGGTAATGTTTTCATGTTGGCTTGTTTGCTTACTGTATCTGTTTGCTTGTTTGTCTGTTTGTTAGCAGGATTGCACAAAAGCTACAAAGTGGATTTTGATGTAATTTTCACCAGAGGTGCTCCTTGGGCTATGGATGAACCGATTGAATTTGGGAGGTGATCCAGGTCAGGATGTGGATTCTGGATCACTTTTCCTCTTTCTTTAATATTACCATGAAGGGCCTTGGCTGAGGTATGCACTCTCTGAGTGTCCTCTAGTCTTTTTCTTTATTCTTAAAAACTGGTGCTTCAGGTATAAAGTAGCACTACTATGAATCTGTGATCTGTGCTTAAGGATGGCTGTCACCGAATTGCGACATAGCCCCTAGTGGTCAAGAGTGGTAAATATTTTTTGTCAATAAAATAGTTCAGATTTCCAAGGCTATAACTTAAAAGTGGTAAGAGATAATGGCTTACTGTCAATTAGAAAGATGTAAAATATGATCCAAAGTTTCAGACAGGAGTGAATTTATGCATCTAATTTGCATAATGTCGCAGCACCTCTTTAAATTCCATAACTCAGTCAAAACTGGACTTTGGACGTATTTACACAAAGAATGGTTAAGTCTTTTGACACCGTTTTTTGTACAGAGGTACCTCATCATCTTATCTTCAAAGTATATGAACAAGAAATCAGTACAATATTTTTAAAAAAACACAGAAACTCCTCACTTTCCGGTAGCTAAGGGGACTCGCTCGCTGCCATGGTCACTGCATTTTCACCCATCGTGGTCATTATTTTGCATTCTGTCGGTCATTTATGCTGTCTACCACATCTACAAAGTCTTATGATTATCCCACATAAATTACGTTTGTATCCCCAGGCTATTTTCCATGTACAAAGCCGACTAAGTGATGGTGCACAATGACAGACGGCAGCCATATTAGCTTTCTGGGCTAAAACGCTTAAAATAGGAAAAGGAAAAGAGGTGTTCTTCTTCTCCGGTGTATTACGTGTCATCCATTGAGTCCTCCAACGGATGTCTGCCACTTTCTGAAACTGGCAGATCAGTACAATTCAGTACAAATTCCCAATGCAGCCGATCATGTCAGAGTGAGATGACAGGCGCAGTGCCATGCTCTGCCACTAGGGGCACGCAAAATCTCATACTCAAAAGGAGTGCAAAAGATTGATCAAGTCTCAAAACAGTGAAAAATTATATTTCTCATAATGCAACTTAATAACATGTTTCAAAATAATTTCTTTCTATTCTCAGAAACACTGGCAGTTTTAAAACTAAAGCCCAGACCCTGGTTAAGACTGAGTCTACATTTTAAATTTTCTCAGCTAATAAAATCTGTTAACACTCTGTTTAAGAAAATCAAAGCTGAATTGTTTGCTGTCTTCCTTTTGAATGATATATCATGGTAGATGAAGGAAATTAAGGAAATGCTGGTTAAATCATCCTTCACCTTTGGTATGGCATCATTGTTCAGTGTTGATGCAGGGTAACATTAATTTGAGCAAATAGTTTTTATTTCTTTCCCCTCACAGAAATAGAAGAGATGACATTTGAAGGAAAATATAATACACAGTATTTAGAAACAGAAACAAATATCATGTTATTTGTTTCAAACACACACCATGCTCTCAGTTTGCACTTTCTGATCTGCCATCAAAAATTCACATTTTCCACCCGCACTCGCAACTTGGTTGGACCACTGATGAGGGCTGTCATGGTAATTATTATATTCTCAAAGGCTTTGAAGGCATATAATCCACCATGTCACAGGTTGGATCATGTCGACCTGGTAGGCGGTGCGTTAACGGTGCAAATTTGCCATGATTACCTGTTTGCTCAACGCAAGGAGAAATAATCGCATCTTAGCCATGCAACGAATCTTGGCCAGAATTTAACCTTGCTGTATTAAGTGAAACAGCTCATAAAATGGCATGTACTATATGTTAGTCTATATACTTTGTTTATAACTGTTTGCATACAGAAAGAAGGTTTGGCTGCTAGAGAACTGTTGGCTGATGGTGGGGTCAGGGGGTCAGCTATAAACTATATGGGCATACACAATTCTTTCAGGGACTTGGGGTCAGGACCCCAGTGCTCTGGGTCAGGACTTCTGTAAATATAGACTGTGGAAATTCATTCTAGTGGATTATTGTGTGTTTGACACATAGTTGATTTTTTTTTAAATAAACTGATGTCAGGCTTTTATGGTGGCCCTAAAGGGAAAATCACAACAACAAAAAACAAATTGCAACAAAAAGTAAATCACACCAGTAAAACAGAAATCATAACTACAGATCAGAAATTGCAACTGTAAAACACAAATTACAATGGCATAAACCCAGAGTGGAAATGTAGGTAAATGCAATTGACAGTGATTGTTGCTGATTAGACGGACACACTGTCTGTCTTTTAAACAGGGAGTAAATGTGCCATGTGCTTTCATTTTGAACCAGATGAAGGAAAATGGCTCCAGAATCAGAAATACTAAGTTGTGGTAAAAAGAGCACTGAAATTCTGACTCACTTCAAGCATCAAAATGATCTCTGATAAATGCAAAAGTTGGATCTTTGGTAGTACTCATATTCACATGCAAAAGCAGCCCTTACTTCCTGTGTAAAAGATGAACAGTCAGTGTGTCCCTCCGATCAGTGACAATCCTTGTCAAAAAGAGCACTTGAGTTATTGGTACTGTGATTTCTGTTTTGCTGTGGTAATTTCTTATCTTGGATTTGCCCTTCAGGGCCACCATAGGCTTTGATAAGAAAAAAATAATGAGATGAGATGAACTGAAAAAGTTTGACAAGAGGGAAATTTATTTCCAGTTTGTTTAGCAATTTAACACTGTGACTTGTTTTTGCACATTACTTTATAAGGAGAACATATTATTGTCTGCCTAGTTAGGGACCATTTAAGTTGCGTAGCTGCCAAGTGATCTGTGTGTTTTGCTGTTTCTCCCAAACTCTGTGTGTGTGTGTGTGTGTGTGTGTGTGTGTGTGTGTGTGTGTGTGTGTGTGTGTGTGTGTGTGTGTGTGTGTGTGTGTGTGTGTGTGTGGGCCAACAAACTATGCAAAAACATCCTTTACTTACTGAGTGTGAAAAGCTAATTATGCTAGGAGTAAATTGTGGGGGGCAGACCATGCATCTTAATTAAGTTTGCATTTCATTAGACAACATGCAAAATAGCCTCAAATAAAAGGAGCACACTTTTTGCACCCTGTGCAGATTCAGGTATGTTCCTCAAGTGTTGGTGGAAATGTGGAAGAATCTGGAGGAAATGGGTGTGGATGTGTCAGATCCAGGTTACTCAGATGTGGCACTTTTGGCCATTTACGTCAACCACACAAAGGTTTGCCAAGCAGCCAAATTATTGTAGTTTGACAGTGATGGTACAAGATTTAACCTAACATGTCAAGTGTATTGATTTTCAGCAACCTAGTGCATTAAGGTGCTCAAATTTATCACATGCAGGATGGCTGTTAAAAGCTTGTGGCACCACAGTGGAAGACCTTGCTTGTTGCTTGTCTCTGGAGCTGTTGGATCCTTAAAAGTGGGCCATAAGGAGGCCTAATGAGGTCTTTGAATGAGGCTTTTATTTTTGCCAGTTATAGGTTTTGTGTCTTTTTCTATTTTTTTATTTCAAAAGGATAAGAAAATATAAGCAAAAACACCAGCTCTATTGAGGTAAATTCCAGGTTTCAATGATTTTTCCTGCCACCTGTGAACAAAGTGGATATTCAAAATAAACTGTTTTCACTTGAAGAAATAATGGACTCAGACTCAGCAGTTGTTATCATAAGATGTTTCCTAGAATTACAAAAACATAGAATTTTATGTACAGGCCTATATAAATATCTTTTGGTGTATTTGCTGCTGCTTTGATGGTAGCATGAGGCACAGCTGATTTCTCTAATGATTTCTGTTCCCTCAGTTCATGTGCTGTGGAGTTTTGTTTATTCAGCCTCATTATATGCATTTTATAATCATACAACTGTTTGTTCTCTCTCTTCCTAGGTTTTATCCATTCATGTGGAGGCACTTTAAAAGGAAGAAATGGAACGATAGAAAGTCCCGGGTTTCCATATGGATATCCAAATGGAGCGAACTGTACCTGGGTGATTGTTGCCGAGGAAGGGAACAGGATTCATATAGTTTTTCAATCTTTCGCCGTGGAGGAAGAATATGACTTTTTATCTTTGTATGATGGGCATCCACACCCGGCTAACTTCAGGATGAGGTAAGGAAGCGTCCCTGAAGCCACGCACCTTGAAGGCTGTGTTTGAAGGCTGCCAGGCAGGGCTAGTGAGATGTGAGGGGGAAAAGCCTTCACTGATCAAGTTCTGAGGGAAAGTTCATCTTTAATGTACACATGGCAAAGACTGCTTACTCTCCTCAGGGAGGTGTCAGGCAAGTCTCTTGCGGTGTCTGAGGAGTGCAGGGTGTCTGGGTGCTCTTTTCTGACACGGTTTTGTGTGGAGCTGAACTGCCTTCTGAAAACTGTACAGCGGCGAATGGAAATGCTGCAAAGCTCTGATGGCTGAGCTGGCAGATGGGACAGAAACATCATAAGAAGCCAAATCCAAAACGTCTTCCTCGGTGCTAAATGGGACAAGGGAAAAATGCAGACCAAACCTGTGGCGACAAGTTAAAAATTATATGTTTAAATTTAGAGCAAAGTTTTATCAGGCTCTGACAACACATAGGGGCAGATTTATTAAGGCAGTGCGAATTAGTGAGTGCGCAAATTAGACAGAGCACCTAAGGGAGTGGCCAATTTTCGCCAGTGATCTACTAACAACACGCAAATTTATGAACACAGATGCAGTCACTTCATTTCAATAATGCCCACCCTCCACCAAAAGCACTGCAAAATTGTGCACAGGCACAGCTGATGAGGAAACGGGTCATCAACACAGGTACAGCCAGTTCGGAGGAGTATAATATAGTTTTTGAAGCTTTTTTGAAGCTTTTGCTTAAGCGCAAACCCCAGTAAAATATTTTATATTTGTTCATCATATATCAAAGTTTTGATTTTCATTTCACATGGCAGACTCCTTTGTTAAATATGTATAAATTAAGGACTACTCATGAATAAATTGATTATTGACCAACGTGTTTATTTTATTGACACAAAAACCCTCAAGATGGTCTGATGGAGACTCTGGGGTTTTATTATGTGAATAACTTTGTTGTAACAAAATCTACAGGTCTCCTAGTCAATTACTTTTCATAAATACTGTATGTGCGTTTAATCTTTTCTGAAGTGTGGAACATAATAAAAACTAAACACACATGATATCACTTATTCCTCAGACAGCCACAGCAGAGACTGCTGTCACTGAGTTACTACCATGTTGCAACTTTGTGGGACGTATGGATCTGTGCTCCTTTTGTCCACTCCAGGCAGGAAGGGCTGTACTATTTTATGGATACAAATTCACTGTTTAGGAAAGCTTTTTAATTTTTTTAAAAATTTTATTTATTTGACCTTTATTTTACCAGGTAAAATATTTGAGAGCAATTCTCACCAGGGATGTCCTGGTGTGTCATCGTATGTACTTAATGTTTGCTTTTATTCTTGTTCTGAATCCTATTTGTGTAGAGATTTTGCCCCGAGATGTAAAGTGCATTATTATTATTATTATTATTATTATTATTATTATTATTATTATTATTATTATTATTATGTTATACATAAACAAATGAAATTTTAAAAAATCCTCTGCCTGCTGATGTCCATTTCAGCACAACACTGATCTCTGTGAGATCATTTCTGTTCATATTAATCTGTTCTGTCTTGCCAATCAAGTCACACACAGAGAGAAGCTTCTCTCTCTTTGGCCACGCACCCTCGGTTCTCGCTGGTGTCTCCTGGCACCAGCAATTGCTGTCATCAGGTGCAGATGAATTAAGACAAGCTTTTTGGGGGCATTAATCCTGGCACATTTAGCAGGAGACTGACAACCACAAAACCTTAGTAAATCACCTTGCACCAGTCATTTTAATACTCCTCTCCCTCAAATTTGCGTGTTAACTTGACAACTCCCATAAATGCCTACGCAATGAGGCTAGGTGCAAAATTCACATAGTCCACACCTTTCCACAGCTAATTTTGCCCTGTGCCCTTTAATAAATCTCAACAGTAGTTTTTTAACATCAAAACAGGGTTTTGCGATGGCACAGCACATTAGTAAATCTACCCCATAGTTAGGTATCAGTACAGTCAATGTGCTTCATTTTTATAGGTGCATACTAAAACAAGGAATGAAAGGTATGGTACAAAACATTCCGTACATGTTCCGTAGGTAGGGAACATGTTGCGTGTATGTTCCAATCATGTTACATACGGGATATCTGACGGTCCTGCCTGCTGTCAGTTATATGTCAATGTGCCTTTGTCATGAGCCACAGTCTGCACTTAGCACTTGGAATGTTCTGTGCCTGATAGTTGTAAATAAATGCAATTGTAATTATCAATAAATAAATACAGGCAATAAGAAATTAAGGAATATACCATAAGGTCTGTTGGTTTTTCATGGTGCCTGGTTGTGTTCGCTCATTAATCGATTAATCGATTAATCATTAATCCAGGCAGTCAGACAAAAAATGTGGTGGACACAACGCATGTGCATGCGACATCTCATTGATTGTTTTGAAAACAAATCAATAACAAATTTCCATTCACTTATTCAAAAATGCTAAGAAAATCCCAAAAGGTATATGTATGGTCAGCATGAGGAACAACTGTATTGTTCCTGTAACATTTCTGAGGATTCAGATTTGTACTTTGAATGTTGTAAATGTATGGAGTAGTTTCATCCCCCATGTCAAGAGCTAGGACATAAATCTGAAGAAGATATCAAAAAACTGTCCCTGAAATGTGTAAAATGCCAAGGAAAATGGGAACAATAAATTACAAAGAGAATGCTTTTTTTTATTGTAGGTTATTGTAGGTCCGGTTTTATTAAAAAAAAAAAATCCTTTATAAACAAACTGTCCCCGATGCCTACATTTTTCTAATGTTCTGTATGGAATGTTCAGTATCTACAGAACATGTATGGACCATTAGCCAGCAGGACAGCTACTGAACATGTACATGTAAGTAATGTATATGTTCATGTTAGTAAAACACTTGAGCTAACAGGACTAGCTAGCTTTCCTTGTGGAATGTTTCGAATCTAACATTACAAGTACATGTTCATAAAACATTCAAGACCACTAGCTATTAGGACCACTAGCTAGCAAGACTGCTAGCATTCCGTAACAAACGTTCCATATCTAACATTACGTGTATATGTTCATAAAACACTCAAGCTCACTAGCTAGTGGGGTCACTAGCATTCCGTAAGGAACGTATCTGCAATATAAGCTGCGGCTTCAGCCATCACCCATTTCGGATAACTCACGTGGAATTGTTTAGTAGAAGGAGTCTTTGTCTAATTTGACCTTGTTGTTATATTATACAGTTTCTTTTAACCTGTACTGTATTATCCGAAATAAAATTCATTCATTCACTCAATTCATTCATTCATTCATTCAACGTGCTGTATCTATGGCATTTGGGAATGGCACTGTACAGAATGCATACAGACCATGTATGGAATGTTCTATATGGAATGTGTACAGAGCATTCCATGCCGTACTGTTCCATTCCATACCATACTGTTCATTTCATGTTTTAGTAATCTTCATTTTTACATGATCCCTATGGACAGATTACATTTATTTACATGTTTCCTCTTGCCCTGATTGTGGCTGTTTTAATGAAAGTCACAGTAACAGTATCCTCCAAGCCTGTTAAAATGAGGAAGTTTACAGTTCTAAAAATAAATAAAACTAAAATAAAATAAATTAAACTAAATTAAAAACTAAATATAAATTATATGTATCTATTTTCATATTAATTTGAGGTAGGTGTCTTATTTTCTTTGGGGAATGTGTCTTTATATGGCAGGTAATCATCACGTAACACAGAGGAGATGTAAATTGGTGAGAAAAATATATGCATAGTATCTCGGTATTGGCATCAGCAATCAGCAATAACTACTTTCTAACTATCTGCATATCGGCTATTGGCAAAAAAAATTCTTCTATTGTTCATCCCTAATTAAAATCTGATTAACATGTGTCAGTTGACAGAGCATCATGCAAAGTTGCCAACTTTTCAGAAATGCTTGGAGTGAGATTTAGAGGGAATTGTGCAAGGGGGACACTGGGACGTGGGGGTGGAGTGAGCATGCAGGTGCACAATACACATAGACAGTTATTATTTTTTTTTCCAAGGCATACACTTATCTACCTCAGAATAAGTTTTAGAATATGTTCAGTCTCCTT
The DNA here is from genome assembly GCA_020510985.1 of Pholidichthys leucotaenia. Classification (NCBI taxonomy): domain Eukaryota; kingdom Metazoa; phylum Chordata; class Actinopteri; order Cichliformes; family Pholidichthyidae; genus Pholidichthys; species Pholidichthys leucotaenia. The sequence goes on along the minus strand of CM035849.1, from coordinate 202,120,458 downwards.
TATCCTGCCTTGAGAGCTCTTATTGTGGGGAAAAAATCTGAAGAAAATCAATACAGTATTGCCAGTAATTTCTTCATTTTGGAGTGAGAAATAGGGTTTGTGGAGTGAGAGAGGAAAAAGATTGAGATTCACTCCAAAAGAGTGAGAGTTGGCAACACTGATCATGTCAAGCATCATGTTATGTCAAGTTGTCATTTCCTATGTAGTTTCATGTTGCTTAAGTCATTATTTTTTTCTTATTAGCAAAAATCTTAAAAAAAAAAAAAAAAGCTTTTACACAATGTTAAAAAAGTGAAAAAGTGATCCAGAATGTGCATACTGATCTGGAGCTGCTGCAAAACCTAGTGGGTTCAATCTTGTTCCAAGAGCCATCTCTGAAGAAAATTTCATCAAAATCTAGTTTTTGCATAATCCCGACAAAAGTGAAAAATCATTAAAAGTCATAAAAGTCATTTTTTTCAAGGCAGACATTTTGCATGCTTTTTCTAAGTACCTTTATCTCTTTTACAGTGTACTTATACAGACCACCTAATTCAATAAGCAGGTAAACTGCCATAGAACAAACAGATTTCACACAGAAAGAGGCTATTTTGTGTTTTGATTTCAGAGAAGAAGAATTTTAAGAAGACCACCTTAAAGTAGCATGCTGATGTTTCTGTAAAATGTTTTTATACATTCATTGATGATATACAGAGCCTATGCCTGTGTGTATTTTGCTTTTGATTTGCATGCTGCACTGGCTTCAGGACTGCATGGGTTAGCTCTGTTGCCATCATCCTTTATTCAAACGCTTCACAAGAGGAGACAGAGGTGGAGAGGGGAAAAAAAACATGGACATCAAATACAAAAATTTCTTCTTGTTTTCTCTGGTCACTGAACAGGCAAACAACTGTTTACTCTGTGTGCTTTCTGGATTCTAACAAAAGCCTGACATTCAAGCAGTGCTTTTTTATTTGCATTTTTATGTTGCTGTCTGTGTAGTGATATGGCCAAACCTCTGATTGATTTGGCTGTAAATTCCATTTTTTGCACGAGAACCCTTCTGAATAGATTTTTTTTTTTTTTTTGAGGGAGGGTGGGTATGGGGGGAAATATGAATTTTGAGATAAGAGTTTACTTTACTTTTAGTCACATCTAAGATTTCTTTAAGGATGGCTGTTAAGGATGGATTCATGCTGCACCTCTGCTGTACGTGTACGTGCAACCGGAAACCTTGCGTGATGAATTTTACGGCATCTTCTCCACTCCCCGAGTGTACGCGGGACTCTACTACGGACAGCTGTGTGCAGTCCAGATTTTATGACCGCGCGGCCTGCCCACGATCTGAACGCGTTGACAGAGCATGCGCAAGACTGAACATCCCATTCACAAGACGGTGCTACCAACACAGCATACAAAGACAAAGCAGATGAGGAAGACGATGAGGAGGCGGAAGACAAGAATAAACATACATGAATCCTTTTGAAGCAGCAGCCGCTTGAGCGGAGAAGAGCACTGGAAAACAGTAATTCCTCCTTTTCCTTGAATCGACGCCATTGTTGTTGCTACAAAAAAAATGTGTGTCACTCTCGTGTTTTATAGCCGGTGAACAAACTGGTGTGTTAGTGCATTTGCGCTACCCATAGGGCTGGGGTGAAACTACAAATAAGTTGTGTGCATGCGTCAACTGCTTGGCCTGGTAGACAAAAAAAAGTGAGCATGTACAATGTTGCGTGCGCGCCGGGGTCGTCCAAAGTGCACACGGACCAAAGCGGACTAGATGGGAATTGCAGCATGAATAAGGCTTAAGATTCAGCTCTAAATAGTTGATAGACATGAATATTGAAAATTCAGCCCTTAATAAAGATATTGCCTAAATGAACAACATATTTGTGGGAATTTTGCTGCTTAAAGGTGGGGTTTGTAAATTTTGAAGGGGTATATATTGCCCCAGAAAGCTGATAACACTTAAAACACAGTCTGTCAAGAACTGTGAAATTACTGTGTACTTTCAGTGTAAAACAGCTTTGTTACAGGTTAAGTTCAGGGCGACATGTTTTTTTTATTATAAAAGTACCCTGTTGTTACCATTTAGATACCACTTATCATGTAAGCACTCTATACTTAGATGTGCAGTAGTTACCCTGTCATTATCGTATAAGACCCCCATAGTTTCTATGCTTTAGATTAATCTAATTGTTTAAGTAAGATTTTCTGTCAGTACCCCAAAATCACTGTACACTTCAAATTATGGTACTTACTGAGTTCAAATTTAGTAATTACCCAGTACTTAGGCAAATACCGTCAGTACTTGGAGTCCATGACAAATTTCACCAAGAGGATAATAAAGTCTATTCTATTCCATTCTATGATATAAATTTTGTAATGACCACAAAATTACCCCGTGCTTACTGGGTTCTAATTTCATAAATACCCCCAAAATTATTTTGTAATTTCAGGGAAATTATAAATGAGCAAAATAGCTGAAGAATAGCATCTGAAACCCTGTAAGTACCAAGTAATTTTGGGGTACTTACACATAAGATCACTTGAACAATTAAACTTGTCAGAAGCATAGAAACTACAGGGTTCTTATATGGTAGCTACAGGGTACCTACAGAGCAAGTACAAAGTACATGCTAAGTATGGATCACAACAAGGCACTTTTATGATTAAAACTGGGGTTACTTGAACTTACACAGTACTTGCACTGTTTTACACTGATTCTTACATTGAAAATACACAGAAATTTTGTAGTATTTCAAGGGCTGTGTAATAAAATGCTGCCAGAAAACCATTAATACAGTTCAGGATATTCTAGATTAGGTTTTGTGTATGTGCATTATGCCCATGTACCCCCTCTGTTTCAGGGTTCAAAGAGTGTAAAGTGTCATGGTTTGAGCGCCGATCTCGTCCGCGCTCGAGCCATGCACTATTTTCTCCCATCTGACGTGTGTGTGCCCCTTTTGGCTCTCCGAGCTTTTATTGTGACAGTGCTCGGAGGGGCTTCCGGCTGTCAGAGCTGACAGCTGAGCCGCATTAATCACCTCATCAGCTGCCCCACTTGGAGCCTTACTTAAGAGGGCAGTTGAGAGGCGAAAGGTGCGGCAGTCTCGTCAGATATTCCCTGTCTGACAGCGTTGAGCGTTCCTCGCCGTGTTTCCCTGGTCAGATGTTAAGCACTTTCCATCCATGATTGTAAGTATTTTCATTGTGAATCTGTTACTCCTTGTCTTAGCCTGAGTTATCATCATAGTGTGTTTTAGCCCCCCGTGGCTTGTTATTTTGTTCCTTTTCTGTCCTGTAATAAACTGTGCAAACTCACCGGTGATTTGTGGCGTCTTATGATGGCTCGTGAGGGCCATCCATGACATAAAGTCATTCACGTGAGCACCTCAGAATTAATACAGTTTGCCTAAAAAATGTGGCAATTGAAACTACTAAAATTGGGCTAAGAACTGCCCAACACATTATTAAAACTTAGAAAAATAGTAGTGAACCCTTATCTTGATCACCAACTCTGCCATTATCAATACAAGATCATGAAGAAAAATTATTACAACTCTAGACAAAATGAAGTGTTGTGATATTGAATCAAAATGATGCTATGATGAATGTGTCGTATAATCAAGATTAAATCCAATCAAACTTTAGATTTTTTTTTTTTTGATAGGTAGTGTATATGTGTATGTGATGAGCAACCATGCACACACACACATCTTCAGACTGGATTTAGTTTTCCCAGCAAACAGCTTTCTAAGTATACAACTTAAAAATCTACAACTTCCTCCATTAAAGCAGCACTATGTAACTTTCTTGTTCTGAGTAGAAACACTAAAAAGACTACAATTATGGCCACTATGACCTCAGTTCCAACAGCCAATCATAGGGGACTTAGTTGCTGGTGCTGTTCCCTGTGATTGACTGTTGGTCATAGTTGCTATAACAAAGTCCTTTCATTGTTCCTAGCAAGAACAGAGCTGTTGCAGGCAACATGGACCTCCTCAGGCTATGGGAGAAGTGAAATTCAGCTGGTTAAAGGTTGATGTGCCATCACAATAATTTTGGAAACATTGTTTCAAGGTAAAATTTTGCATAGTGTTGTTTTAAGGATTTTCATTAATAAAAAGTTGACATTTCCTTTTTTCTGTTACTATGACCTCAGTGAAATTGGTTTAACAGAACAGAGAAATTAGTTCATTTTCTGAAGGTGGCCAGGACTTTTCATATTTCACGAGAATCTCAAGTGCAGAACTCCTGGACAATTAAAATTTCTGACCAATCACACAATAGTTGTCAGACACCACACAAGAAAAAAGTGACGCCCAGAGGATGTTTCAAGAACAAGCTAAAACTCCCAAACCAGGGCTGCAGAAGAAAAATTACATCATTTTTCTCTTGCGGCTCTGGGAGAGAGAACAAATTTCTCTGTTCTTGCGGAGTATGTACAGGTCTTAATTTAATGAAAGATGTTGTGTAAGAAACAATATGTGACTCATAAAGAATCTGCACTCTAGCATTCTTCTGATGTTCTATTTCTATACTTTCTCAAACAAATCCAGCTTTAACTAATCATTTTGTGTTTGGCTTTCAAAGGAAAGGTTTCACATTTTCCTTGTCAAAACCAAATTGCTGAAATAAAAAATAAAATATATGCATTCTTTGTAGATAAGTGTGGTGTGTGTTATGCAATGATTATTTCTCACCTGAGCCGATAAGGAAGTGTGGATGCATGTATCAGTTTTTAAACCCATCAAAAGCTTGTTTCCCCTCCTCCTTTTAAAAAGATTTCTTCATGTCTGATTATCCTCTTGTATTCACAAGCCTTCAGGGGTAAAGTTGGGTCCAGCATTTCACTGTGAAACATTCCCAGCCTGTTTATATGGTTCCACTTCTGCTTAAGTGGACCAAGGTCGCATGCTAATTTAATGTGGGATTTATAGCAAAGAGTGACAATGAAGGGGAATAATTCAAGGGCTGAATCACTGTTGATACTTTACCAGAGGAATCACTTCAGATACTTAAAAAATTATGTTTCATAATGATGTTTTCAAGGTCAGGCTTATACAGTGAAAGGCTTTTCGTTTTGCTGACTCTACTGATCTCTACTCATGTCACTATGGCAAAAGTGTTGTGGTCTATGAGAACCTGATGATTATCCTATTTTTTTTTCTTTAATAAGCTTTGTGATATTGAATAGTCACGCTGAAGGAGTGCTTTCTATTAAACAAAAATATAGTGAAAGTTATTTCACTAAGCTCAGTTTCCGACCTTGAGAGATTACAATTTTAACTGACCAACTAGATTCTATTCACAGGTATTTGTAATCCGCAAAGGTCCAACATAAGAAGAACTATAAATCTGTTGTACACTTGTATTTTCTTGAGTAAATGCCTTATTTCCCATTTTCCCATAAAGGCAGCACAACCATTGAATATCTGAGCTAACTTAATCAACTGTTGATATTAGTTCAATGGCTGACACCTGAACAGGAGATAAGAACAGCTATTATGGGCCACTTTTTGTAAGTTTTCTGTGTTTATATGTTTTGTTCCAAGATCCATGGACAATCAGAAGTTGGTGGCCGCTCTGGTACAGCAACATTTAAAAGATACACAAAAATGAGTACTTATCCAACTTTTGCTATGTAAAAATATTAATGTACAGGCATAGAAATTAAGGAAGTGTAAAAGTAAAAAGTGTCCCCTCTTCAATAGACATTTTTCATCTAGCCCTATTATTGGTATAATCAGTTGTGATTGTATATGCACACAATACATATAATACATAAATTAAAATGAAAATTGAAAGGAATTGAAACCTTCTTAACATAAATCCTTTTGGGAGTGTCTGCAGATACGGAAGGGTTGACAATCCAACAGAACCTTTTCAGATCAGCTGAAGCTCCATGCATCTGTGGTGCGGGTGTAGAGTGTGGTCGACCTATGATCACAGGGTCGGTAGTTCCTTCCTGCTTTCGCTGCACTGCCCAGCTGTTTTACTTGACATGAAATGGAATTTAGAATTAAAATTAAAAGGTTTGCCTTAGGATTTGAGTAAAGGTAAGGTTAAAATATTTAAAATTTAAGAGGTTGGCTTAAGGACTTGAGAAAGTGTAAGGTTAAAAATGTAATTAAAGCTGCAAGCAGCTGTAAGCGGGAACTCCTACCCCGCATGTCCACGGACCCCACTTCCCATCGGACCCAGAAAATTTTGCACCGTCACGGCAAGTGGTGCATGAATAATAAAGAAAACCGTTTGGCAAAGTACTTTCTTGTGAGCAGTATGTGGTGCTATAACTTTGTCAAACATTTTTATGTAGGAGCATGCGGGGCAGGCCTAAGATCCATCGTAGCAATTATGGGGTAAATTGTACAAAGTTTGTCCAAGTTACAGCTATCAGACGTATTGCCAGGAGATAAACTTTGGCATGTGGCCGTGGCAGCGCTTACATGTTAGGTATGTGTTGCAGACCCATATAGTCACCTTGACTTATGTTCCACATTTCGTGACGCTCAGATTTTCCCAGTCTTCCAAAGTAAAAAAATGTATTGAATCACGAGGAGTGCGTTTCTATGGCAACTGTGATGATTGCAGGACAAAAGTGACTTCCCCTGAGGGTAATCCAATGTGCTCTGAGAAACCTCTGAAAATGTCATGTCATTCTGACCACTGGTCTTTGCGCAAAAGTTGACCCAGTTTTGTGCAGTACCTCATGTCAGCACTAGGTCATCCTGTGACAATTTTGTGAATATTGATATACAAATGTGATCAGAGGGGGATTAGTATGATTTGTGCAAAGTTTATTCCAAATCAGACAAGGATTGTCTGAGCTGTAACTCTCACGTTTTGCATGTCGAGGAAGCCACTGAAGCATGCCGGTCACCATGGAAAAAGTTCTGTACTATGTACATGTACTGTCAATGAGTCCTAGTCATTCCTTCATGTCATTTTTGCACCTGGTGACAGAAAAATGTAAAAAAAAAAACAGTTTTCAGCAATTCTTCCTTTAATCGCTAGGTAGCGATATAACTTTTGTTAATTATTTTTATATAGACACGTTCAGGGTGGGACAAATATCGATCGTAGAAAATTTGGTGAAAACTGTACAAAGTTTGTCCAAGTAACAAGTGTCCGTTTTTCTAACCACAAGGTGACACTATAACTTTTGTAAATTATTTTTTGCTTAGGAGTGTGCAGGGTGAGACTAATATCCATTGTAGAAAATTTGTTGAAAATTGGATAAAGTTTGTCCGAATTACAAGTGTCCATTGGTCTAACCACTAGGTGGCACAATTTTTGTTAAGTATTTTTATAGAGAAGCATGCAGAGTGGGACTAATATCCATCATAAAAATTTGGTGAAAATCGGATCAAGTTTGTCTAAGTTATGTGTCTGATGCTCTAACCACTAGGTGGCGCTCTAACTTTTGTTAATTATTTTTATATAGGAGCATTTAGGGTGGGACTAATATCCATCGCAGAAAATTTGGTGAAAATCAGACAAAGTTTGTCCAAATTACAACTCTCCGATGTTCCATGGCGAGGAGACAACCTTCGCCATGTTGGCATTGCAACACTTACCTATCAGTTGTGTTGCCCACCCATATAGGACTTCATATGACAGTCACCTTGACCTATGTTCCAATTTTCATGACTCCAGGTCGTTCCCAACCATCCCAACAGATTGAATGGTGAGGAGGTTGTGTCCATGGTAACAGCAGTGACGCCATGCTAAAGTTGATGTGTAGTTATGATCATCCCTGTGGTCTGATAAACCTGAGAAAATTTCACATTATTCTGGCAAGCGGCGCATGAGTAATAAATAAAAGTTTTCAGCAATTCTTCCTTTAACCACTAGGTGGCGCTATAGCTTTTGTCAGGTATTTTTATATAGGCATGTTTGGGGTAAGACTATTGTCCATCATGAAAACTTTGGTGGACATCGGACAAGTTTTGCTCAAGTTGCAGCCGTCTGATGTTGTAAGGGGCGGAGTCAAACTTTGCCATGGTGCCCTGGCCACACCTATAAGCTTTTTACTGTGACTTATGCAACCTTTAATGGCCCATGCCTATAGATGCCACCATGTGAAAATGAGCTCAATCGGACCAGGCCCCTAGGAGGAGTTCGTTCAAATGCGAGGGGTGGTTTTTGGCCAAACTGGAGGTGGGGTGGCTTTGAGGCAAGATGGCAGACTTGCTGTTTGCCGTGGGTAAGAGCCACTATGATATTTTTTGCATGTCTTGAGGTGATGTACACCTCACCCAAATTTTGCATCTGTATGGCAAACTTTACCGTTGCCGGTCTCCATTGACCTTGTATGTTTGGCCCCGCCCACAAAAATTGGGGGTGGGGGAGTATATATTTTTTCCAGTTTATCAAATTTTTCACTGGGTCTGAGGTGTTTGCGAAAAAAGAATTGCGTTTTGGTTAACCTTTAGAGGGTCAAAAATGTGATTATTTAGGGGGAAGAATAACAATGAGCATGGATACAATAGGGCTCTCGTTGTATGTTTGGCCCCACCCACAGAAACTGGGGTGTGGGGGGGGTACATATTTTTTCCAATTTATCAAATTTTTCACCGGGTCTGAGGTGTTTACAAAAAAAAAAATCACGTTTTCGTTAACGTTTAGAGGGTCAAAAATGTGATTGTTTAGGCGGAAGTATAATAATAAACATAGTGGATACAATAGGGCTCTCACCCACTGACGTTGTCAGTGGCTCAAGCCCTAATAAATAGATATTAATTTAAAAAATTCAAAACGATAAATGCCTCAGTTTTCCGTACCTGTAGCTGCTGCCTTAAAGCTATGGCTTTAATAGAATGTACTGGCCAATCAGTCTCATCTGTAGCAAGCATTCTATGAGTACAGTTCTGTACCCATACCCTGGATTTACACTGACTCTGGATGCAGTACATTATGTCTGTGATCCGCTCTCCACAGCAAATAGTTCCCATTCTCGTCAATTTTCTAATCCCCACTTTGTCCGGACCACTGCGGAACGAATCCGGCTCGTCGCGCAGAGCTACCAGAGTACTGACCCCCCACTGTAGCTTTCATTACTTACAGTAGCTGTGTGGCCTAGGGTCAGAGAAATGGAGATAGGCGCTGCCCCTATACACCACCTAGTGTCCCACATGCTGTGGAAGGGTCTAACTAACACTTGGTCCGGACCACTGCGGAACAAATCCAGCTTGTCAAATTCGGTTTGCTAATGAAAAGCAATGAGTCTATTTTTGACAGATGCTGGATCCAATCTGCAAGGAAATACCACAGTATTTTGTGGTATTTAATAGTCGTTTGTTCATTAAAAACGATTCAAGGATCGTCCGTTATTTTCTAAGGTCTACTCCTCCACCACTGTGTCAGAGAAGGTAAAAACTTGATTTAACATACAAACACTACATAGAATTAAAATTAACGGGCTTCTTGCATTTCATTTACAGCTCAAAAAAACCAGGTGGAGAACGACTACATCACTCTCCCTTGTTGTTACCATGTGATCGTGATCGGTTAGTCTCAGGTCTTTCTCAAGATCTCACATTATTTTGTATAATTCTCGTGTGATCTTGTATTTTGAACCTTGTTTTAATCCATGCCACTGTAAAACACAAATGAAGCTGGTAGGGATGAATGCCAGGGAATATCCACACTGCATCTGCAACGGACTGCATCCAGAGTGAGTGGAAATCCTAGGTTAGCGACTGCCAATACTTTCGTTTTAACGTGTAAATCATTTTTCAATGTAAGTAGCATTTGGAAACTTTTTATCAGTCATTATTAATTAATACTATAAATTAAGCTATAAATCGTCTTTATGTCTTGTTTGTGTTATTCCTTCATTAATTCTCTTTTGCATATGTGAACTGTTTTTATACAGCAAGGGACTGTCCTTTCTTTAACTTTTTTGTTTGAAATTCGTCATGATGTTGTTGATACAAAGTTTTTAATCTATATAAGTAACTTCCCTCAAATCCATTAAAACTAAAATAAGCTTGTTTTGAACACATAAGATAAGATAAGATAAGCCTTTATTAATCCCACAATGGGGAAATTCCAGAGTAAGGAGTAAAGTACAGATATTTGTGCTAACACCAAAAGTATAGATTTTCCATTACTTTCTTTCCAATTCTGTCTACCAAGGTTAAGCTACTGAGAGATTCCATTTGTATACTATGAAACAAGATTTAGAGATTTATGTTAATTCAAGATTCAAAGATTTTACTGTCAGTACTACTATATGTGCAAGACATACAGGAGAACTGAAATGGTATTTCTCTCTCTCTTCATTGGTGTGCATAATATGAAAGGAAAATACAATCAGAAAAGTTTATACCATGGTGTAATACCTGTTACATTCAAATTAGTCCTTAGGTTTTTAATCAAGACACTTTAAGAAAGCTTGTTTACACTGACATGGTATTACAACACCTGATACTAATGTGAAGCCCAGTTAATTAATGTGATTAATGACACTGGTTCCCCAGCTATTTTTTTTTAAATGGCTACTGTGGAAAATGTACAGTATAGTTATACAGAATATTTTTAAAAATTGCTAAATGAAAAGGATCAAGCGGTAGAAGATGAATGAATGAATGAATGAATGAATGCAATTGTTTCTACTTCTTTGGCTTGATAATATGGTTACAGGCATCATTTACATGTTATGGAATGTGTAATGTAACCTTCACCTATTTGTCTGACAAACTAGGGCCAGATGTTGCTGCAAAGTGTTAAAGCCTAAAACTTAGTGATAAATGAGTTTTTTCAGGAGGGTTAATTGAAATAGGAACAAAAGTTATTTTAAAGGAAGAAACTATCCATTGTGCAAATCTGCTGTGAATAGGGGAAGTAAATGATTTGTGATGGTGAAAGCGAAGACAGTCTGGTTTGTGTGGATTATAAGTACACAGCTTATTTCAATAGATAAGATAAGATAAGATAAGATAATCCTTTATTAGTCCCACAATGGGGCAATTTACAGTATTGCAGCAGCAAAGGGAGAGCAGCAGCTGCACTGACTCTGGACTTGATAAAACACAGTGGACTAACACCTGCAGATGACCCATCCATCCCATCCATTATAATAAAATATATATATAAATCATATATATACACACACTACCGGTTCAAAGTTTTAGAACACCCCAATTTATTCAGTTTTTATTGAAATTTGTGCCAATCCGCGCATGTGTCAGCATCTGTTTGAAAACTCAGTCGCTCTTCCACACACTGGTTATTTTATTTGTTTTTGCTTATTTTATCAACCCCATTTTAAATTTTTATCTCTTTTATTGATGTTAATTTTTTTTTACTTAGTGCTATTAACTTTTTAAACTGGAGCTAGAACTTTATTGATCAGCTATATTGATCATACGGCTCCCAACGGCTGGACCGTTTATGGTTTTAAAGTCAAAGATGGACATGTCAGAGCCTGGGGATGATAAAATTCTTCTGGAGAAAGCACAAAAGAAAATTGGTGACCTGGAAGAGGATATCCAACGGCTCTCTGCTGAACTGCAGCAGAAAAACATGCTTCTCTCCAACTTCAGCTTATGTCTTCCACTGCTGTCACAGGCGATGAGTCTTTTAGCGGCCCAGGAGTCCAAAAAAATGGCCTTGAGTGACTCAGCCCTCCGAGACACAGTCACCTGGGACCCCTCCGCCTGTCCATGGCCCTCCTCCTGCTCAACGCCAAATCAGGTGGCCTGGTCTGAAATGGTGGTCCAGGGCAAAAAAAGGGTCTCAGACACGTTTACCACCAGCCCTCCTCTGTCCGTCTCCAACCGCTATGAAGCTCTGGCAACAGCTGATAATCCACCTTCCACTGATGCTCCCGCTTCACCGGTTCCAGCTCATCTGGGCTCCGCTCAATGCGCAGCCCCCACTGACGTCGCACCCATCCCTTTGCTGGAAGACCTGGCGGCCTTTCCTCCACTGAGGGCTGACAGCAGTGGGGTGGCTGGCGCGGCCCCAGCCGAGCCTCAGCGGCTCCGGACCCATTCTGGAGAGTCCTGTGCCCAACGTATGATCCTGAGGGAGGCTGTTCGCTGGCACTCCGGGAGGCCACACTGCACGGAGCAGTCGGGGAATCCCTCATCTGGTTCTGGTGCTGCTTTGCTGCCCTGCTCATCGACTGGTGAGGTAAGGGGCCCTACCTCTCCCAATGATGGGACCCCCACTCTGCCACCACCTCACTGCTCTGACTCTCGCCGAGAGACCCTGCAACCACCAACATCCCGCCCGCTTTTTCTTCTGAACACGATGATCGTCGGTGACTCCATCATAAGCCACATCAGGTATTTTAACTCTATCACTCACTGTTTCCCAGGAGCTACTGTCCCCGACTTGTCAGAAAAGCTCCCGGATCTGCTGCAGTCACAACCTCCCACCATCACACGGATTATTATTCACGTAGGGACTAACGACACCACCTGCAGACAGTCTGAAGTCACTAAAAATGACTTCTGCAAACTTTTTAATATTTTATCAAACAGCGGAAAGTCTGTTTTTATTTCTGGCCCCATTCCCACACTGCGCTGTGGATCAGACCGTTTTAGCCGTATTCTTGCCCTCTCAACTTGGCTCAAGTCCACTTGCAGCAGCAACATTAGTTTTATTGACAATTTTAACTTGTTTTGGGGCCACCACACGCTATATAAATCTGATGGCAAACATTTGAATGCATCAGGTGGCTTTTAGCAGCAAACCTGATGCATATCATTTAAACCACAACACGCAATTGACTGTTTACATCCTATGACCCCTCCCCCCAGATCCACTCACATCTATGACCTTCAGAAAGACTACTATCCAGAACCAGCCTCCTTTTTGTCAGCCTCCACCATCTGGTCAGGAAATTCATTCACTACCCACTTTCCCCATTAGGACATTGATCACGGACAGACCTCAATCCATAAAATATTTAGTTCAAAAGAATTCATGCCCATGCTGCCTATGTTCTGTGGATCAGTCTCCTGACAATAATCCACAGAAAACAAATTACCCACCCACAAATAACTCACCACCTACCCTAAATATGGCTCTTTTGAATATATGGTTACTTGCCAATAAGACTTATATCATCAGTCACCTGATTTTATATAATAAGATTGACTTTATTTTTAACAGAGACGTGGCTTGGCATGGATGCACCAGCGGTTCTCACTGAGGCCTCCCCACCAAATTTTAGTTCAGTTTTTTCCATAAGAAAGGGCAGGAAGGGTGGAGGTACTGCTTCTATATTTTTTCTTCCTCACTTGCAGTAAAGCAAGTCTTACCCGATCAATATACCGCATTTGAGCACCACGCTTTTGTGTTTAGCAGCCCCGCAATTTTATGTGTCACAGTTTAAAGATCACCCAAATACTGCCCTGTTTTTATTAATGAGTTCTGAGTTTTTATCAATAATCCACTCCTCATATAATTTTATTCTCATTTCTGGTGATTTTAATCTACATACTGATAAGCAGGGTGACCATATGCCAGAAGATTTTAATGACCTGCTCACATCCATGAATTTTACTCAACATGTCATGCAGCCAACTCACAACAGGGGACGCATTCTGGATCTTGTCATTAGCCATGGCCTGCCCACGAGTGTGTCCTCTGTTGTTGACTTGGCTGTATTTGACCATTATTGTGTGTTTTTTTAACATCACTGGTTTTATGCAACGGGAGACCTCAGTGCGAACTGTGAGGAAGCGCCATCTGACACCTGAAGTGGCTGCTGATTTTATCAAACTCTTACGCAACACTCCTCCAGTTATTTTATCTGCATCCTGTGATTTTACTGTTGATAATTTAAACAGTCAATTAAGATCAACCATTGACAAAGTTGCTCCAGTAATCTCAGGGACAGTTAGGAAAAAACCAAAGCCTCCATGGAGAAATAACCAAATCCAAAAACTGAAAAGGGAGTGCAGGATGGCTGAGAGGAAATGGAGGAAAAACAAACTGTCACAGGTGCCAAATTGCGCCTAACCCCCTAGTGGTCAAGGGTGGTAAAGATTTTTGTCAAGAAAATATTCAGATCAGATGTCAGAGATTTTCAAGGCTATAACTTGCAAGTGGGAAGAGATAATGGCTTACTGTCGATTAGAAAGATGTAGAATATGATCCAAAGTTTGACATAGGAGTAAATTTATGCATCAAATTTGCGTAATGCCATGCATAATGCCACAACAGCCATATCAGAGATTTCCAAGGCTATACCTTGAAAGTGGGAAGAGATAATGATTTACTGTCAATTAGAAAGATGTAGAATATGATCCAAAGTTTCAGACAGGAGTAAATGTGCGCATCTAATTTGCATAATGCCACGGCAGCGATATCAAATTACATAACTGTCAGTCAAAAGTGGACTTTGGACATGTTTACACAAAGAATGGTTTTGTTTTTGTCACCTTTTTTTGTTTTGGGCATTTTATTTTCTTATCTTCAAAGTATATGAACCAGAAAATCCGGAGAATGTACACAGCCGATAAAAAAAAAACCAATCAGACCTACCGCTCGTCGCGTCTTTTTTCATTCATTTTCATCATCCACAGTCCTTATTTCATCTTCTGCCAGGCAATTTTGCTTTCTCTCTGTCACGGCTGGCCCTCACGAGCCAGCATAAGACGCCTCAGTTCAGTAGATTGCAGTTCAGTTCTTTTATTTATAAAGCACAGGACTTAGGTGTACAACATAACTTTGCCACGCAGGCTTCGTTACACAACACAACATAAATTCACAATAGAGAGTTGAGGCAGTGACGAGGAGCTCTCGTCTGCCGTACATAGGAAGGAACGTCAGCGAGGGAGAAGACAGTTCCAAATAAATCACTTACATGCCGCGGGATACGTCGAGGAACCCAGGGAGCATGTGGTAAGGAGACAGGGGAAAGTCATAGGACTTCTGACGAGACAGCCGCGCCGTCCAGTTCACTCGCACTGACATTTAAAGCCAGCTGCTCATGATTGGAAACTCGGCACAGCTGCCCAGGTTCTGACAGCTGAGAGCTCCCGAGCGTCTGGCCAATCAGAGCCCGGGAAACCCGTGTGACGACACCAGCTGTCAAAAGCTGACAGGGATGAGGAATAACCCGAGCGCGGACAAAGCGCTCGGGATATGACAGGGCCCCTCCCTCTACGCGAACTCCTGGTCGCGCGCAACATCCAGACCCCCCCACCCCACCCCAGGGAGGGTGGAGGGGGAAGCAGGTGGAGGGAGAGCAGGGCCAACTCACAACAAGGGAACAAAAACATCGGGGAAGGGAGGGAGAGAGAAAAAAAAAGGCAGAAACCGTACATAAACGGGGACAGAGATGAATAAAAATTAAAGTCAACGCTAGATTGACATCACTCACATAACCACAAAAAAGAAAGCCAAGATGAGGGTACAAGGAACATCAGTCAATACCACAAGGCAGGATCAAGGAAATAAAAGGACAAATAATACCCTCTTCTCCAAGTTAATGTGAACAGAAAACCGTCAAAACCAAAAGACAACACAGGTGCCAAAAAAAGAGAACTAGACCCGAGTAAGGGAGTAACATAGGAAATAAACAACCACACCCTAAGGAAACATGCAATACCCATGATAGCCACGGCAAGAGAACATATGTCCATCCACGGAAAACAGTCACCTAAAACATGAAGTCCAATCCCCAGTGGGGTATTTCAGTCACAAGTCAGTGGTGGGGCAAGAGAAGGAGAGAAAAAAAAACAACATTGGGGAATAGAGTAAAACAACTCCGCTCAGGAGGCCTTCCAGCACCCAGCATCCAGGCCGCCAGCAAAAGCAGCGGAACGTGCCCTAACGGCCCAGCCAAACACCGGGCTGAGGGAAACCATGTCTCCGGCGGGCGGACCAGGGCGCCAAAAGAACCATCCAGCTTGTCAGGAGGCCGGACCCGGACGCCAAAAGGAAAGAGCCGGTCACCGGGTGGTCGAGCAGTATCGGCCTGCCAACAGAATGGCTGGGGGAAGGTCGGCGAACCGGGCCAGCCGGAATTTACCCCCGCAGTCTCAAAGGTGGGGAAAAAGGGGCCACGGCGAGGACGGGGCATGGCCTGGAAAACGCTCAGCGGCGTGTCAGCTACACAGTCTCCAGAACCCACCTGGGTCAAAACGACCATGGTGCCGAGCTCCGATTGAGCGAGAGCGGCACCCGCGTCGGACCCCGATTGGGCCGGAACCCCCATGACGTCAAGCTCCGATCGAGCGAGAGCGGCACCCGCGTCGGACCCCGATTGGGCCGGAACCCCCATGACGTCAAGCTCCGATCGGGCGAGAGCAGCACCCGCGTCGGACCCCGATTGGGCCGGAACCTCCATGACGTCAAGCTCCGCTTGAACCGGCGGAGCACTCCCGGTGGACCCCATGCCGAGAGCCGGACCCTCCAAGGTGGCACCAAGAGCAGGTTCGCCTCCAGTGACCCTGGGGAGAGGCTCAGAGGGACAAAAGGAACCGGGATCAGGATCACCGGCAGCGGCAGGGCCCGGCGAGACAGGCTCGAGCGCAGCAGATGGCTGCACCCGGCTCGCCCCCCCGAGAGACAGGCAATAATGCTCCAGAAAGAAGAGGAGGGATAGAAAATAGAGCACTTGCCTGATCTCGGGTTCTGCCGCCATCCAGGACTTCGATGCTCCGGGTTCAAACGGGAGGAGGTCGTCGTCCGGTTCCCACTCCGTCGCGACGTCATCCGCCCCTGGAAGAGGGGCTCTTGCAGCTCGAGGACCCCCCGACGTCATCGTCCACGCTGGCAGTTCATGCGGCGTGGAGGTGAGGGGCTCTCGGCCCGCTGGATCGGACTGTTCATCTGCGGAGTCCCGGGGACGCTCCGTCGTCGGCACAGGCTCCAACCAATCGTCCGACCTCCTCTGCCCAGAAAATGGCTGCGGGACTGGGGTCTTCTGCCCGAGAGCCGCAGGCTCACTCCTCGTCTGGTGACGCTCCTCAGAGGTCGAAGCGTGCTCAGCAGGGGGAGACACAGAGGCAGCGGGTTTAATTAACATATCAGCAGGGAGTTGAGGCTCGGGGGGCTGCAAACCCCGAGCCTCACCCCCAGGAGTCAGACAGAACAAATCACTATTAGATGGAAAAAAGTGAACTTGAACTTGCCTGGCTCCCGGAGGAGCGGTGGAACCTGCCGTTGGGAACGTCATTCCATCCTCCTCCCACCGGGTGGTGGCCGGAGACTCTCTTGGAGGGGAGGGGGCCACTCGGGATGGTGCAGCCGCGCTGTCCACTGGAGCACAACTTCTCAAACTCCCAGCCGCTGGAGAAGGCGTCGAAGCGGAGGGGGCAACAGCCAAGTCAGGCCGGGCGTGACGCGCTGACAGCTCAGCGGGGAAAGCAGGCCCGGGGGGAAAGGCTGCTGGGGTCTCCTCCAGGTGAGACGCTGAAGAGACAGCAGTGGGATGAATGGGGTCAGCCCAGTGAACCGGAGCGGATTCCGGAGGGGAGTCACGCTGAGAACGTCTCTGGCCACGGTGTCGACGTCTACGACGGGCCCCGGATGGTGCGAACTCCAGGACTGGATCGAGGGAAGGATCCGGATTCCAGAGCGGGCAGCGGGAGCTCCGGTTACTCCGCCTTTGGCCTCGTTCCTCCTCGATCTCCTGGAGCGCCTCGCGGTGGACGGCGATCTCCTGTCTCCTCGCTTGGACGTCCAAGTGGTCGGTGTAGCGGGAAGACAACCGGTCGAGCGTTCTCTCAGCGCAGTCCAGGTAGTAGTGCGCTTCGGATGAGTCGTCAAGGCTGGCGGAAGCGCTGATGAAGTCATCCACCTCCTCCAGCGCCTCAGGCAGCTGGAGCCAGAGATCACTCCACCTTGCAGCCTCCTCCTCTTCGTACATCAGAATTGTCTGGCGTTGGGCAGCGATGTCGAGTCTCCTCGCGTCGACCTCGGGGTGACCGTTGTAGCGGGAAGGCAGACGGTCAAGCACCTCCTCAGCCCGGTCTAAATACCACTGTTCATTGGGCTGATAACCGAGGAGAGGAGGGGCGAGGGAGGTGTCTGGATACCCATCGAGGTCGGAGGCGATAATGAGGATTTCATCTACCTCCTCCAACGCCTTGGTCAGCAGGACGTGGGAACCCCGAGAATGACTCCGCTGGGATGGCATATTTCCAACGCCGCGTACCTGGACAGGAAGGACAAAGTTCCCAGAACGCAACTTACTGAGAACGGCGTCTCCTTCTGGCGGCTGTCTACTGTCACGGCTGGCCCTCACGAGCCAGCATAAGACGCCTCAGTTCAGTAGATTGCAGTTCAGTTCTTTTATTTATAAAGCACAGGACTTAGGTGTACAACATAACTTTGCCACGCAGGCTTCGTTACACAACACAACATAAATTCACAATAGAGAGTTGAGGCAGTGACGAGGAGCTCTCGTCTGCCGTACATAGGAAGGAACGTCAGCGAGGGAGAAGACAGTTCCAAATAAATCACTTACATGCCGCGGGATACGTCGAGGAACCCAGGGAGCATGTGGTAAGGAGACAGGGGAAAGTCATAGGACTTCTGACGAGACAGCCGCGCCGTCCAGTTCACTCGCACTGACATTTAAAGCCAGCTGCTCATGATTGGAAACTCGGCACAGCTGCCCAGGTTCTGACAGCTGAGAGCTCCCGAGCGTCTGGCCAATCAGAGCCCGGGAAACCCGTGTGACGACACCAGCTGTCAAAAGCTGACAGGGATGAGGAATAACCCGAGCGCGGACAAAGCGCTCGGGATATGACACTCTCCCACATCCAGAAAGTCTCACATGAATCTTGTGATTTATCCCAGCTCAATTTTGGTTACAAAATGCCGCTGAACCACCGCGATTGATCCAGCAATCCAACGACAATTATTCTCTGTCATCACGTGCAGCTCCGTCGATGGCAGACAAAACTGGACACGGTCCAGACTGTGTTCTCCTGTCACAAAAGGTAAATATTTCTGTTCATAAGGTAAATAATCTCTTTTTTGAATCATAGGTGGCAAATTTGGGAGCAAATCCTCCATTTTAGTCCATCAGCAGTGATGGATAAAGCCCATATTGGATTGTCTTCTTCTTCTTCTACTCTTGGTTTCTCAAAGAAGAAGAAGAAGAATTTCTTCCTCTGTGGTGTATTCCGTGTCATCCATGATTCCTCCAACATGTGTCTGCCACCTTGTGAACAAGCATAAGCAGTACAAATCCTCAGTACAGCTGGGCAGTGTTTCTGCATGTCATATCACTTAACAGGCACAGTGCTGTGCTGTGCCACTAAGGGCGCGTGATCTGTCCATGAAATCTTGACAGTTAAAAGGTTAACTATCAATTTCCAGTTACTACAGAATAAATTAAAATATACAATAATGCAGTCAAAACATCAAGAACAGAATGTTTTGCCAACATAATCTCAACCCATAACAATAACCCTAAAGTCCTTTTCCCAACCATTAATCTCTTAATCAACCCAGATTTTAATAAAAACACAAACCTGCCATACAACTGTCTATGTGAGAGTTTTGCAGAACACTTGGGGTGTAAGGTTGATTCTGTTAGATTCAATATTTTATCTGACCAGAAGACTGCTTTTAATGGAATCTTAGACTCACCTTTAGCTGAGGAAACACTGGACTGTTTTGCCCTGGTTGATGCTAAGATGCTTGGTAGAGTTTTATCCCAGGCAAACTTGACCTCCTGCCTTTTAGATCCAATTCCCACATCACTTTGTAAAACATTTTATGGATTCTTCAAACATGCGATTTTAAACATTGGAAATTGTTCTCCTCGGACTGGTGTTGTCTCCACTGCCTTTAAAACGGCTGTGGTGAAGCCCCTCTTGAAGAAGAGTAATTTAGATCCTGATATTCTCAGTAACTATCGACCTGTATCCAACTTACCATTTTTAAGTAAAGTTTTAGAAAAAATTGTTTTAATCCAGTTAAACAATTTCCTTATTGACCACAACATTTTTGAAAGATTTCAACTGGTTTTAGGACAAACCACAGTACCGAGACAGCCCTGTTAAAAATCGTTAATGATATCAGGTGTATCATGGACTCCCACAAACTGTCAGTCCTGGTGCTGCTGGATCTAAGCGCTGCGTTTGGTACAGTAGATCACCCCATTTTATTAAGCAGACTCAAACACCTGGTGGGCCTCTCAGGTACTGTTCTTGAATGGCTTCATTCCTATCTCATAGATCGTCGCTATTTTGTAAGTACGGATACATGTTCTTTAGCAATCCACAAAATCAAGTGTGGGGTACCCCAAGGTTCAATTTTAGGGCCAATACTTTTTAATCTCTATATGTTTCCACTTGGGGATGTTATCAGGAGACATGGCATCAATTTTCATAGCTATGCTTATGATACACAGCTGTACATTGCCACGTCTCCTGATGACACAAAATCAATTAATGCCCTTTTGAACTGTATTTTAGATGTAAAGTCACGGATGGCAGAGAACGTCCTACAGCTCAACCAAGACAAAACAGAAGTTTTAATCATTGGTCCTGAAGACAAGAGAGAGAAACTTTTACCCAAATTGCTAGTTCTAAAACCTACACATTGTATCAAGAATGTCATGATTACTAGTAATATCAGCCCACGTGCAAGATGCTACACCAGAGAAAGCACACAACACAGAGAGGCAAAGTTTTAAACACAACTTTATTGAAAAGAGTAATTGCAAAATTAGCGGAAAAATCACCTCACTTGCCAGAGGAGCGCCCAGCCTGAAATGAGGGAGACAAGAGCAGTTAGAACAAGGAGGGAGGCAGGTAATAATGAATCATAGGGAAAAGAAACTCTTTCGAGAGAGAGCAGAGAGCCCAACGAGGAACCCAGGAAGGCAATGATGACTTGGAACAGGAGCTGTGGATGAGTATGGCTGATAAGAGGTCTGACTGGGTGGAGTAGGCGATCTGGAGTGAAGATGATGATGAAGGAGCAGGTGAGAGCACAACAAACTGCCAGGGACACACTGCAGAGATGGCAGCAACCTGAGAATGAGGAAGAGAGAGACAGATTATTCTCTGGGTTCTAAAACAATTAATACTTTACTTTCTTAAGTCAGTTATGGTAGTATACCCAACAAGCCAGCGCTGGAGCATTCACAGACTGGTTCTTTTAAGCGCTGGCAGCGAGGAGACAGCAGGTGCATCCACTCACGCAGGTGAATTAATTACCTGCGGAGCCAGGGACCCTCCCACAGGACGGGAGAGGGAGTGCGCTCACCAGATCATAACAAAGAATCTGGACATTCTTCTAGACTCTGACTTTAATTTTATTTCACACATTAAAAATGTAACAAAAATCGGATTTTACCATTTTAAGAATATAGCCAGAGTCCGCCCTTTTCTCTCTCTTGCCAGCACAGAGGTCTTGATGCATGCTTTTATTACCAGTCGTATAGACTACTATAACGCACTGCTCTCTGGTCTTCTCCAAAAAAGGATATCACATCTCCAACTGCTCCAAAATTCAGCTGCACGAGTGTTGACAAGGACCAGGGGGCGGGCGCATATTACACCAGTTTTAGAATCACTGTATTGGCTTCCCGTGCATTTTAGGATTGATTTTAAGGTTCTCTTAGTAGTTTTTAAATGCCTCAATGGTCTTGGGCCTTCTTATCTATCTGAGCTGCTTTTATCTTATGTGCTCTCGCAGACCCTGAGGTCCTCTGGTACCCGCCTTTTAATGGTTCCCAAAGTAAACACCAAGACCTTTGGTGAAGCTTCCTTTCACTATTATGGTCCTCATCTGTGGAACAGCCTGCCAGAGAGCCTCAGGGCTGCAGAGTCAATAGATGTTTTTAAGAACAGGCTAAAGACCCACCATTTTAATTTGGCTTTTAACAAACCTGTTTAACTATTATTGAAGTAGTCATTTATGTTCCATTGTTTTATGTTCTTCTTGGAGCCATTTGTTTTTAGATTTTTCTCATCTTTTCATATTGATGTGTTTTAGTTCAGTTTTTAAGTACTGGTTTTTAGTTCCTCTTGTTTTTGTGTGTTCTTAGTTTCTTTCTGTACCTTTTTAAATGTGGCTTTTAACAAACCTGTTTAACTACTATTGAAGTTGTCATTTATGTTCCATTGTTTTACATTCTTCTTAGTTCCATTTGCTTTTAGATTCTCTTATTTTGATGTGTTTTTAGCTCTTTTTATAAGTAAGGGCTTTAAGTTCCCTTTGTTCTATGTATTTTTAGTTTTATCTTGTATTTTATGTGTTTTAGCTCCAGTGTTTCCTCAGTGGAGACCCTCATGCCGGATGCTGCCTGGCCCATCTGCAGGGGTGCTGGTCTCATGGGTCGCTCTAGCTTGGGTGGGTGAGGGCTTTATGCCACTGCCTACAGCTGTGGTACGGGCCCCGGCCTGTCCTGGTTGGGGTGGCCTCTGTGGCGTGCTCTGTCGTTATGGGCTGTGTGATCTCCTGGCATGAGGGACTCCATAGGATCGTTGCTATTTCATATGGTGCCTCGGTGCCTAGCGATGTCTCTTTTATTTTAAATGTGTGTAAGAGAAGTAGGGGGTGGTTGTGTGTGTGAGTGTGTGTGTGTGTGGGGGGTTTGTGGGTATGTTTATAGGAGGGTTGGAAGGGGTGGGGATGTATCGCGTAATATATGTAACTAAATGTGTCTACTGTTTTTTATCTATGTAAAGCACTTTGCACAGCATCTGATGTTTGAAAAGTGCTATACAAATAAAGTTTGATTGATTGATTGAATGAAATTTATACAGTGTGTTCCAACACTACTTTTATGCAGACAGAGGGGGTTGTAAGTTATCAAGTTGGGATACCTGTAGGAATTGGTTGCACCAACTTTCAAGGCTTGATCAACCGCCACTGCTGCAGAACAACTTTAAGTTTTTAACTCATTTCTTGTTCCCTGGAAAAAGGCCTTTTTGTATAATTTTGAAATGTATATTATTTTTCATTTTTGGGTAACCTTACCTTTTGTTTTAACCTCTGGCATTTCAGCACTTGCCTTTGTACTATTTCAAGCTATTCATTGGATTCATCTGCACCGAAAGACAGACCGGGTCAGGGTGGTGTGTCTTCTATCATGTGCAGCCTGATAGTCTTGTATGCCCTTATTCACTATTGCAGTGATGGTCTTCTTGACTATGCTGTGCCAGACAGGTCTTGACTCTGCTTTTCTTCCCAAGTTTCGAGATCAATATTGTTGTTTTTCATATGACACATCAGCACATCTTTGTATCTTTGTATTTTTTTTTTTCCGGACCGGCGGCGCAACAGCCTTTTTTTTTATCTTCCTTCTTCTTTCTACACCTTTCACTCTATATATATATATCACGGACACACAGATCGCCCCAAAGGTCTCCCGAGTCGGCGGATGGAGCCACTGTTTACAGCAGGAGACGTTACAGCAGGAAGAGCTAGTGCTAGCTAGCACTCAACCGCCACCCGGTGCTAACGGAGAAACTCGACATACCGGGAACTGTAGCGAAAACGACGCGGGTGCCGGGATGGAGTTTAGGCGGCGTGCAAGAAACATAAGACAGAATAATAAAGAGCGATGGCAAGAACCAAGCAGACCGCCCGTAAAATCTACTGGAGGAAAAAGCCCCCCAGGAAGCAGCTAGCCACCAAGGCTGCTCGGAAAAGCGCTCCGGCCACCGGCGGAGTGAAGAAGCCTCACCGTTACAGGCCCGTGGCTCTGAGAGAGATCCGTCGCTACCAGAAATCCACGGAGCTGCTCATCCGTAAGCTGCCCATCCAGCTCCTGGTGAGGGAGATCGCTCAGGACTTCAAGACCGACCTGCGCTTCCTGAGCTTCGCCGTCATGGCTCTGCAGGAGGCCAGTGAGGCCTACCTGGTGGGTCTCTTCTTCGCTAAGAGGGTCACCATCATGCCCAAAGACTTCCAGCTGGCCCGCCGCATCCGCGGAGAGAGAGCTTAGACTTTCTGCTGCACATTCACCAACCATAATGCTCCGCACTGTGTGTCTATATATATATAGACACACAGTAAATAACTGCATATATTCAGTAAATATGCAGTAAAACTGCATATATTCCTGTATATATTTGCATCCTTTTATAGAAACGTGGACAGACTGTAATTTACTGTACATACTCTGTTGTCATTGAATCCTTATTTAAATCTTATTTAAATCCTCCACCTGAACAACGAGAGCAAGTTTTTAGCCAAAGTCAAATTCCTTGTATGTGTTGTGCATACTTGGCCAATAAAGCTGATTCTGATTCTGATTCTGATATATATTTATAGTAATGCGTACATATGTTTACTAGCTGTTCTTGTTTTTTCTTGCCTTCTGATTGTTGCTTTGAGTGTTGCTATCCCTGTGCTGTTGCAATCCTGGAATTTCCCCATTGTGGGACTAATAAAGGCTTATCTTATCTTAACTTATCTTATCTTATCGCAGCTTCTGGCCACCGTTTTTACGCCTACCCAAGGACAGCTCTCCACAGAAGATTGCTTTGGGTAGTCTTTCCTGTGGCATTCGTCTGACGTGGCCTGCCCATCTGAGCTGGGCAAATGTGATCACTGCTTCAACACTCACTGCCTTTTTTTTTTTTTTTTTGTTTTGTTTTTTTTTGTTACTTATTTGTACCCGTAGGTAGACTTGGTTTGCAGTCTGGTGACAAGCCACCGGCTGCTGGTCGCTGCGTGCGCGAGCGCCCTAAACCTACATGTTTTTGGTGTTTTTGGTGTGCGGGAGGAAACCGGAGAAATCCCGGAGTAAACCCGCGCAACACGGGGAGAACATGCAAACTCCACACAGCTCACTGTTGGTCGGGGGCTGGGATCGAACCCACGATCTCATGATCCCCGCGGTCCCCCGGCCGAGGGTAAAACTGTGCTGCCACAGTGCTAAACCACTGCGCCACCTTTGCTCGCTTTAGTGAACACACAGGAACTTGTAAGATGTCACCATCTTAGGACACATTCATACGGCCAATGTTTGATCCAGACTAAAGGACTATCCATGGATAGTTTAGTTTGTTTGGTGCAGTCTGAACGTGCGTAGGGACTCTGGTGTACACCAAACAAGCGAAGTCTGGTCCCCCTGAAAACGGGAGTCTTGGTTCACTTGCAAACGAAGTCTGGTGCACTTTGCTTGCAGTGTGAATCTAAACAGACTATCCAGTGGACCAAATTGCGGAAGTGCCCCTCGGGGTTTGTGTAACCATAGCTATACATAGTCTAAGAAGAGGAAGTGGCATTTACTGTATTACATTTTGGGTAGAAAATAACAATAAAGACAACTGTGCGAATCCAAGAAATCCTTTTACTGGAGAAAGCCAAGGAGAAAAGTTGAACAAAATGTCTCATTTGTGGCAGACAAACAACCCGGCTGAAGGGAACGGATTTTCGTTTTCGGTCCTGGCCAATCGATGAGCCAGATTTTTCTTTTTTGCCGAGATTTTTTCTTCCTGGTTAGTGTTGGTTTCGGCTCCAGCACCCCAAACGAGCAGTTGTTGTAACTGTGTGACATTGTCCAGGCAGTTTGGTCCACTGCAGTGTGAATGCAAACCAAACGAAGGTGCGAAAATTCTCGGTATTCTCTGCCCAGTCGAACCGAGACCCCCGGACTATCCTGAGCTGAATGTAATGTCCATACCTTGGATGTTTACTGGTGCTGTGAGGGAGTGTCTATGCCTGTGGGAGTTCTCCACCAGCTCCTTTGTCTTATCTGCATTGATCTGGAGGCAGTTACGCAGGCACCAGTTCAAAAAGCCCTGGGTCAGTCCTCTGCACTCTAAATCATCCCCATCAGAAATGAGACTGTCAATTGCAGAGTCGTTAGAGAACTTCTGCAGGTGGGAGTGTGGTGTAAAAAGTCTGCAGTGTAGAAGGTGAACAGGAAGGGAGCCAAAACTGTTCTGCGGGGGACCCTGGACTGTAGACCAAGGCTGCAGCGCGTCGTGCACGCTGCTGAGAAGGTGATCGGCTGCAAGCTCCCATCCCTCCAGGATCTGTACATCTCCAGGACCCGGAGGCATGCAGGCCGGATCATAGCCGATCCTTCACACCCTGGTCATGCACTGTTTGCCCCCCTCCACTCAGGTAGAAGACTTCGGTCCATTCAGACTAAAACCTCCCGTCACATGAACAGCTTCTTCCCCTCTGCCATCAGACTGCTGAGCACTAAGTGACTTATTAGACTCTCGTGCACTATGTACAGCAGCTCAACCAGACTCATGTCAATCATCACTGTTTTCTTTTTGCATTACCGACTGCACTATGGGGTACTCCACAATATCTGCTGCTCGCTAATATATTTAAAAATTGCTTTGTCTAGTATTACTCAGTCATATTCTACATTTTATTGCATGTATAGTTTTTTATTTCTATCTTTTATTTTTATCATGTTTAATGTTGCAGCATTGCACCAAGACAAATTCCTAGTTTGTTTACTACATGAACAATGGCAATAAATCTGATTCTGATTCTGATTCTGATTCTGATGATAATGTCAGACACACAGTCCTGGGCCCTCACAAATTGTGTATGGTCTGTGAGGTAGTCCAGGATCCAAGCTGACAGGAGTTGGTCCACCTCTGCAGCTTGTCCCCCAGGAACACTGGTGTTAAAAGCATTGGATAAATCATAAACATGATCCTCACAGTGCTCCCAGACTTTTCCAGGTGAGATAGAGCATAATGGAGGAGAAAGATCACTGCATTCTTCACCCTGGTGCCAGGTTGGTAGGCAAACTGTAGTGGGTCCATTGCTGGTTTCACCAGTGGTTTGAGATGGGCGAGGAGCAGCCTCTCCAGGGTCTGTTGTACCATTCCCAGCTTCAGGCTCAAGCTGAAGATATGCTCCACAATCTTACACGGTCGGTCTGCAAAGGACTTGAAGAGCCTCAAGCTGATGTCGTCTGGACCTGCAGCCTTCCTCGCCTTCATCTTCTGAAGCTCAGTTCTCACCTGGGTCTTAGGGTGCATTCAGACGGCCACTGTTTTGTCCAGACCAAAGGACCAAGCAGTGGCTTCTGCAGATAGCTTGGTTAGTTTGGTGCAGTCTGAACGCACATTGGAACTCTGGTGTGCATCAAACAAGCAAATTCTGGTCCCCCTGAAAATGGGGGTCTCGGTTCACTTGCAAACAAAATCTGTTGCACTCCACTGTAAGTGGAGTGCAACAGACAAACGTTGAGTACAGTGGAGTACAAACGGTCTATCCAGCCAACCAAAGGGCATTTGTGTAACCATAGCAGCACATAGTCTGAGAAGAAGAAGTGATGTTTATCGTAGTACATTTTGGATAGAAAATAACAATAAAGACAACCATGCAAATCCAAGAAATCGTTTTGCCGGAGAAAGCTGACGAGAAAAGTTAAAAAATGTTTCATTTGTGGCAGACAACCCGGCTGAAGGGAACGGATTTCCGTTTTCGGTCCTGGAAAATTGATGAGTCTGATTTTTCTTCTTCACTGAGATTTTTTCTTCCTGGTCAGTGGTGGTTTTGGCTCCAGCGCCCCAAACGAGCAGTTGTTGTAACTGCGTGACGTTGTCCAGGCAGTTTGGTCCGCTGCAGTGTGAATGCAAACCAAATCAAACGAAGGTTTGAAAATTCTCGGCATTCCCCTGTAGCGTCAATTCCTTTGGTTCCAATCTATAAAATCACTATTCACTTGGAAGAAATTATTTCACCCAAAAGTCTGGTGAAGAATTGTTTTCTTCACCTAAGCACCACAGCTTGAAAATACATTACATGGTAAAAGGGATAATAAGGATCCCATTTCGTGCCAGGAACAGATTAGTCTGCAATCATAAATCCCAGAACTTCATCCCCAACCAGACAGTTTTATGCTTCAGGAATGGTTTGGAACGTTCCAGACCTATCAACAAAAATTCCTCAAGGCTTCTAGTTAAAATCCAAAGTTCTACAGCACTCCCTTCTGGACAACTCTGGAATATGTTCGCTGTTGCCTCTGCAAGCTGAACTGTGGTTACTGAAGGAAATGACTTCCTTTTAACAAAAACTCTAAATTTTCAGAAGATTTTCTTTTTCAGGACACCCTGGAAAATCAAACGGGACTCTGACAGACCATTCTGGTTTGAAATGTTTCATTAATCATTGGTTTAAATGTATTGCATGTTTGAAAATGCTTAAACAGGAGTGCTGGCTCCCTTCCTGTTCACTCTTTATACTGCGGACTTCTCACACAACACAACACACTGCCATCTACAGAAGTTCTCTGATGACTCTGCGATCGTTGGCCTCATCTCCAATGGAGATGAAGCTGAGTACAGAGGGCTTATCCAGGACTTCGTGGACTGGTGCCATCGGAACTGCCTCCAGATCAACGCGAGGAAAACTAAGGAGCTGGTGGTGGACTGCCGCAGGCATGGGCAGCCCCTCACAGTACCAGTAAATATACAGGGAACAGACATCGAGATGGTGACATCCTATAAGTACCTGGGTATTCATCTGAACAATAAACTAGACTGGTCACACAATACTGATGCACTCTACAAGAAGGGACAGCGCAGGCTGTTCCTGCTGAGGAGACTCAGGTCTTTTGGTGTACAAGGGGCGCTGCTGAAGTCATTCTATGACACGGTGGTGGCATCAGCCATCACTTTTGGAGTGGTCTGCTGGGGCAGTGGCATTACTGCAGCCGATAGGAAGAGACTGAACAAACTGATTAAGAAAGCTAGCTCTGTCCTGGGGCAGCGCCTTGATCCGATGGAGGAGATAGGAGAGAGAAGGACGGTGGCTAAACTGTCATCTCTGCTGGAGTCCGAGTTCCACCCTATGCAGGACATACTGAATGCACTGAGGAGCTCATTTAGCAGCAGACTACATCATCCCAGGTGCACAACCGAGAGGTTTCGTAGGTCCTTCCTACCAACGGCTGTCAGACTGTACAACCTAAGCAGGGCTGCTCGCAGAGATAGCAAAAAAGACGTAACAAACTAATAGTTTTTTGAATGCAGAAGATGCAATAGACTTACACAGTGGTCCTCTCCGGCATACAACTAGGAGCATGCCGGTCGCTATGGAGGGTGAGAGTGTGTATGGGCACATAATCATACCATGCAGGATAGCTGGGTAGACGGTTATGCTGTTTCATTCCATCTAGCGGCAATGCTCTGCACTGTGTGTGTTTATATATTTGCATATTTGTTCCGTCTAGCTGCAATGCTCCGTACTGTGGGTGTTTATATGTTTATATATCTACATGTTATTCCATCTAGCTACATTGCTCCGCACTGTGTGTGTTTATATACTTGCATATTTATTCCACCTAGCTGCAATGCTCCGTACTGTGGGTGTTTATATATTTACATATTTATTCCATCTAGCTACAATGCTCTGCACTGTGTGTTCATATATTCATATATTATTCCATCCAGCTACAATGCTCTGCACTGTGTGTCTGTGTGTGTGTGTATATATATATATTTTATAGTAATACGTACATATGTTTATTAGCTGCTCTTGCTTGCTTGTTTTTTTTTCTTGCCTTCTGATTGTTGCTCTGAGTGTTGCTATCCCTGTGCTGTTGCAATCCTGGAATTTCCCCGTTGTGGGACTAATAAAGGCTTATCTTATCTTATCTTATCTTAAACAAACCTTATTTTAATGCATATTAATTATAGAAGGACAAGTTTATGAAAGTGCATGTCTAATGTAGCAAGAATGAAAATTAGTCATGAATCACTGAAGTTAGTTTAGCTTATACAGTATATATAAGGTGATTCTTTTTATTTTTCTTTAATCAATATGTCTCTGTTGGACAATGCCCCTTTCATTCTATTTGTCAGTTACAGACAAAGAACCTTTTTCTGATTGAACGAGAGCCCATTCAAATCTCCCGCGATAGGAGACAATTGGTTCTTTTTACTGTCAGTCAAGCTTTTCCCCTGAAAAACTATTCAGTTTAAGTGAGGAATGCCCTAGTTCAGGCAATACTTTCTGAAAGTTTGTAAAAGTTTTGTCTGTGTGTTCTGTTCAGTTATGTTCCTGCCTTGAATTCTCTCTTTCCTTTAAACGTCTGGGAAAAATACTTTTTCTTCTATCTGAGCTCAACCTTCCCTTAAATATGGAGTGAAACTCCGTGTTCTCAGATTTTTTTCCCTATTTCATTCTGTTAAACTTTTTTCTATTGATTTTTCTTAACTCACCGTGTTTTAAAGTGGACTGATTTTTTTTTTTTTTTTTTTTTACTCACTGAAGCTGCTTTTGCCAATCCCCACGACATCTGAAGAACTCGGATTTCGTGGCTTGAATAGTTTTTTTTAATTTTTGTCTCTTCGATTCTGTGACTTTGATCAGACTTTGAACTATCTCATCAATTTATTTGGACCCAGGAGAGCCGCTGAAAAAAAAAAAAAAAACCTCTAGTGTTGTCCGCATGACATACTGCTTCAGCGGCCAGCAGCCTATCATCATCGTCACCAGATCTCAGCTTCTGAGCCTCGGGGAAGAAATATCTGCTGGCAGATATTTTTCCAGTATCATCAAACAAAATCTCAGTTCCTGGATCCAGCTGAAGAAAACCCCAACGGAAAGGTCACATGAGCAAGATCCCTTTGTCCGCCAAGTCAAACCGAGACCCCTAGACTATCCTGGTCTGAATGCAGCCTTAGTGATGGACAGACTGGAGACGGGAGGTTGGGGAGTTCTGGGGGGGGGGGGGATGTGAAGGGAAAAACAGCAGGGGCTGTGGGCTGAGGGCTGCGGGATGTGTGGTGGGGGGTGTGGAGGGGGGCAGTGGACAAGAGGTGTAGATGAAGGTGGTAACAGCAGGGGTTGCAGGGCAGGGGGAGGGGTAGATGGCTGATCAAACCTTTTAAAGAACAAGTACAGATTGTTCCCCCACAGACTGGGAAGTGGTATCCTGGTGCCCTGAGATGATTTTAAGGCCTCTCCAGACAACACTGACATTGCTGTCCTCCATCTTGCTCCTGTAGCTACCCTTCTCCTCTCTGATCTTCCTCATCAGGTCCCTCGACACAGGCATCAGCTTCTCATTGTTCTCCGACCTAAAGATCCTCTTTTTCAGAAGAAGAAGGGTCTTTATGTCAGGGTTGATCCAGGGTTTGTTGTTGGAGAAACACTGTATAGACTTGGTGAATATGGTGTTCTCCAGCCAGAAGTTTATGTAGGGAATAGGGAATTCCTTAGAATAGGGAAGCCGCATCTTTACTCACGAATTGGCTTGATAAGCCTCCTGAGCATGGGGCCTGCTGTGCCTGTGTGGGTTATGATCATTGTTAGGGTAATTGATTCTGGTTCTGTCAGGTCAGGTATTGGCTTGCTTGCTACCTGATAACCATGAAAACCAGTACTACCTATCTCATGGGTCGGGCTGTCAACGACTCAACTGGCATCCCCGCCCTTCTGAAGGTGAGGAGGGTGAAACGAGGCATCCTAGCAGAACTAAAAACAATATTGGCCACAGGTCTGTGGTGGACCACTTCCAGTTACACGAGGTGAGACTGGATATCCTGGCAGATAAGCAACACATCAGTCGCAAGGTCTGTGGTGGACCATGCCAGTTGGTGCATCGTGGCATGCCCTACACAAAGAGCAGAGATAAACAAACCTATCATCTGGTCAGTCATTGCAACAGATACTGGAGTCAGTTTGTCTTGGCCTGTCCTTGCCACTGATAATACCTCTATCTGCCAAGAATGTGCTGCTAGTCCAGCAAAAGCTTGCAGTACTCAAATACTTTGCAAGCAATTTCATGAAATGGTCAGTCAGAAGGCAACTCATACCAGCTCGGTCATCGCCCGGGTTAACAAGGTCCGTGCTGATCTGTTCACACTCCGACAGGCAGTGAAAAGCAAGATAGGAGAAGGAAGAGAAAAGAAGAGGAAAACAGCAGCCTTGTGTGTACAAGAATGGAATGTACACACGCTGTTGGGCAGATCAACATCACAGTGCCCAGAAAGACAGACTGCACTTGTGGCCCTGGAAATGAACAAGTACAGTGTAGACATAGCTGCACTTAGTGAAACAAGATTGCCTGGATATGACAGCTTGGAAGACCATGGGTACATCTTCTTTTGGAGTGGGAAATCAACTCAAGAAAGGAGAGAAGCAGGCTTTGCAGTTAGAAAGGAGATAGCAGCAATGCTTCATGAGGAACCGGTGCCAATCAATGACAGGATAATGACTATGAGACTCCCACTACAGCAGAAGATGTATGTCACGCTCATCAGCGTGTATGCCCCAATAATGACCAACACAGAGGAGGCGAAGGAAGAGTTCTACAGTGCTTTATGTGAGACTATCAGGCATGTACCATCTGATGACAGGCTGATACTTGTTGGAGATTTTAATGCCAGAGTTGGTTTGGGCACTGAGAAATGGAAAGGAGTGCTAGGCAGTCATGTAGTGGGCAAGTGCAATACTAATAGAGAACTTCTACTTGCACTCTGTTCAGAGTACAACCTTGTGATAACCAACATTCTATTTAAGCATAAGGACACACACAAGAAGACATGGATGCACCCAAGATCCAAGCACTGGCACTTGTTAGACTACATCATAGTCAGGTAGAGAGACATAAGGGATGTATTGGACACCAGAGCAATGAGAGACGTGGACTATGGTACTGATCATGTTATGCTGAGATCTAGATTAAGGATTTGGAGACGAAAACAGCACTGCAGGATGGGTGCAAAGCCACCACGGAAGCTAAACACTAGTGCACTGAAAGGCCAAAAGAAGCAGGAAGAACTTACACAGGAAATGGAAGAAAACTTGAAAGACTGGGACAGCAACAACTCAGAGAATGACATAGAAGAGAAATGGGCAACACTGAAGGATACGGTGTATCAGACTGCGAGTGATGTATTAGGCCACCCTGAGAGGAAACATCAAGATTGGTTTGATGAGCATGATGAACACCTGAAGAAACTACTAGAAGCGAGAAATACAGCTAGGCAGGAAAATCTACAGTGTAACACAAGGTCGAAGAAGAAATACTCAAAGGCTCAGAGTAAGCTACAGAAGTACACCAGAGCAATGAAGTCCAACTGATGGGATGAAAAAGTGGAGGAACTTCAAACTGCAGCAGACATGAGGGACATGAAAATTATTTTTCACAGGTTTGAGAGAAATCTACGGCCCTAAACCAAGAGGATTGATCCAACTAAAGGCAATGGATGGTGTGAAACAGTTTTGCAGGAGAAAGACAAGAGCCTGGACAGATTTGCAGACCACTTTGGTGGTCTACTAAACTACTAAACAACCCTGGAGAGCTCGCTGAAGAGGCTAAAGAAGCCCTAGTGCAGCGACCAGTTGTATCAAGTCTTGATGAACCACCAAATCTTGATGAACTAATGGTAGCTGTCAGGACAACACAGGATGGTAAAGCTCCAGGAAGAGATGGAATTCCAGCAGAAGTGTGGAAATTTGGTGGTGTTCAGCTGACCAACTGCCTGCACAAGCTCATCCAAGAGATATGGGATGCCCAGAAAGTACCTCAAGATAGGAAGGATGCAAATATTGTGCCTTTGTTGAAGAAAGGTGACAGGAAAGACTGTGGAAATTACCGAGGTATATCACTACTAGCCACTGTTGGTAAGATTCTCTCATGTGTACTACTGAACAGACTCAATGAACACATCTCGCAGAATTTACTACCGGAAACCCAGTGCGGCTTTAGAAGTGGAAGAAGCACAGTGGACATGATTTTCTGCTTGAAACAGGTTCAAGTAAAGTGCATCGAACAGAACATGCCACTTTATGTAGTCTTTATTGACTTCAGTAAAGCCTTTGACACTGTATCGCGACAAGGACTTTGGCAGGTACTCAAGAAATATGGCTGTACAGAGAAGTTTGTCAACCTGATCGAGGCACTCCATACAGGTATGCAAGCAAACGTGGCAATGAGTGGTTCAGTGTCTAAAGACTTTTCAGTAAGCAACGGGGTGAAACACGGGTGTGTGCTGGCGCCTACACTCTTCTCACTATATCTGGCAGCCATGCTTGAGGTGGCCTTCAAAGACACTTCAGAAGGAGTATACATTCAAACAAGAAAAGAAGCAGACTTGTTCAGTGTGGCACAGTTTAAAACCAAGAGTAAGACATCGATAAAGGTAGTAAGAGAAATGCTCTTTGCCAATGACAGTGCTCTAGTTGCACACAGTGTGGAAGATAACAATTTACAAATTTACAAGAGCAGCTAGCCAATTCAGCCTCAAAATCAACATCAAGAAGACAGAGTGCTTTTATCAACCACCAAAGTTCCAATTATCAACATCACTACCAGAAGAGATCAGCATTGGTACAGAGCCACTAGTCAAGTGCAAGACTTCAAGTGTCTAGGGAGTACTGTTTCAGAGAATGCTAGACTGGAGGATGAACTATCTCTCAGAATGGGAAGAGTGAGCGCTGTGTTTGGAAACTTGAGGGAGAGACTGTGGAACAATCGACATGTGTCTATCTGTGTGAAATGCAAAGTGTACAGAGCGACAGTCCTGGCTACTCTATTGTACAGTGCTGAAACCTGGACTGTCTAGAGGATGCAGGTAAAAAAAAACATGCATACATGATGAGACACCTTCGAGCCATAATGAACATCTCATGGAAAGACAAGATAACCAACATAGAAGTGCTGAAATGAACTGGTCTACCATTAGTGGAGCACATGCTAGTACAGATGAAACTGAGATTGCTCGGACATGTTGAGAGGCTGGATTACCAGCGTCTCCCTTGGCAGTTGCTCTACTCACAGTTATGTGAGGACAAATGCAATCAGTGTAGACCAGTGGTGGGCAAACTTTTTGACTAGTGGGCCACAATGGGTTCTAAAATTTGACAGAGGGACCAGACCAGGAGCAGATGGATGGAGTGTTTTGGGGACCCACCTCATAGGAGAAAAAAATATATCATGGGATAAGTAGAAAACATGTGCTTTATTATCAATTGAAAATGAACAAAGGCATTACAAAAAAAATATCTGTCTTTGAAGCCCCACGGTACTTAGCTCTTTATTGAAATGACTCTTAAAACACTGAAAATTAAATGAATGAAATACAGCTTTTTTTTTTACTAACAGTGACTATTTAAAAGCACTGAAAGTTCTGTTATCCGTCAGGATATCATCATCATCACTCTCCTCCTGACGGTCTTTATTTCAAAAACGGTAGGAGATGCAGATGCACTTGTCCTTCTTCTTCTATTCAGTGTGCGTCCCCAGTGCCAAAACTCAACAACAACCAGCACAAGGACGGAACAGAGTCACGGCGCGCCAGTGTGCGGAGCGCGTTATATTTGATCTGGTTCGCATTGTTTATTTTGAGAATATACGTGCACCTGCGCACCACTTATATGCACCCCTTAACAGAAATGATGTGTAACATGTAAGGTTTATTGAACAAATTATTTTTCAAATGCATTTTTTACATAACACAACAGATAAACTTACTTTCAGTTTTAGTGGGAACAGTGTTGTTGGTCTCCCTTTTTAGCCAGCGCATCAAAGTCTGGAGTTAGTTTTGTTGTGGCGATTCTCAGGATGGATCTGAGGTGTTGGTCTGTTAACTTGGATCTGTGGCTGGCTTTGTTGATGTTCATGAGGTCCACTCATCTTTACAGAAGGGCTGAGGGGTCAAAGAGTAAAGCGCAAACGTGGAGTAATACGCCACACCTCAACAAAGGTCAATGCATCTAGAGTCCACCATCTAGGTTCAGGTTCAACCTGAACCTGAAGAAAAAAATATATCATGGGATAAGTAGAAAACACGTGCTTTATTATCAATTGAAAATGAACAAAGGCATTACAAAAAATATCTGTCTTTGAAGCCCCACGGTACTTAGCTCTTTATTGTTCTGTTCTGTTATCTAGTGGGAAAACGTGAGAATTGCAGGGAAAATAAAACATTAACAAGGTTTATTAATATACAGATGTGGACAAAATTGTTGGTACCCCCTGTTAATGAAAGAAAAACCCACAATGGTCACAGAAAAAACTTGAATCTGACAAAAGTGGTAATAAGTAAAAATTCTATGAAAATTAACCAATGAAAATCAGACAGTGCTTTTGAATTGTGGTTCAACAGAATTACTTTAAAAAACAAACTCATGAAACAGGCCTGGACAAAAATGATGGTACCCCTAGAAAAGATGTTCAACCAAGATGTGTCCTCTAATTAACATCACAGGTGTCTACAAACTTGTGATCAGCCAGTCGGCCTATTTAAAGGGTGACAAGTAGTCACTGTGCTGTTTGTTGACATGGTGTGTACCACACTAAACATGGACCAGAGGAAACAAAGGAGAGAGTTGTCTCAGGAGATTAGAAAGAAAATTATAGACAAGCATGTTAAAGGTAAAGGCTATAAGACCATCTCCAAGCAGCTTGATGTTCCTGTGACTACAGTTGCACATATTATTCAGAAATTTTAGATCTACAGGACTGTAGCCAACCTCCCTGGATGTGGCCGCAGGAAGAGACGGATAATACGAATGGTAACAAAAGCGCCCAGAACAACATCTAAACACATTCATGGTGAACTCCAAGGTCAAGGTACATCAGCGTCAGATCGCACCATCCGTCATTGTTTGAGCCAAAGTGGACTTCATTGGAGACGACCAAGGAGGACACCACTGTTGAAAACAAATCATAAAAAAAGCCAGACTGGAATTTGCCAAACTGCATGTTGACAAGCCACAAAGCTTCTGGGAGAATGTCCTATGGACAGACGAGACAAAACTGGAACTTTTTGGCAAGGCACATCAGCTCTATGTTCACAGACGCAAAAATGAAACATACCAAGAAAAGAACACTGTCCCTACTGTGAAACATGGGGGAGGTTCTGTTATGTTCTGGGGCTGCTTTGCTGCATCTGGCACAGGTTGTCTTGAATCTGTGCAGGGTACAATGAAATCTTAGTGACTTAGACTTAGACTTAGACTTAACTTTATTAATCCCTTTGGGATGACTGGGAAATTTATCTGGGAAATTTAAAAATTTACAGCAGCACATAAAAGGAGCGTACAGATCAGAAAAGCAAAAAAAGAAAAAAATAAACACTTAATATACACAATATAAATGCAAGGCTAAATATGGCTTGTACAAGTGTGGTTAAGTTAAGGTTATTGCACTATGAATGCCCTACTGTCCTCTGTACTCTAAGCCCCCCCCCCCCCCCAAGTGAGGAGTTATAGAGTGTGATGGCATGGTGGACAAAAGAGTTCTTGAGCCTGTTGGTCCGACACTTGGGAAGGAACAGTCTTTCACTGAACAGGCATCCTCCACACCGACACCTGGTTGGTATGCAAATTGCAGGCGGTCCTGGGCGTGTTGCACCTGGGGTCTGAGGAGGCTGAGGAAGAGCCGCTCCAACGTCTTCATCAGATGTGAGGTGAGTGCCACTGGTCGGTAGTCATTCAGCTCGCTGGGCCGGTTCTTTTTTGGAACTGGAACGATGCGGGATGTCTTCCAAAGAGTGGGCACTCTCCCAATCTGCAGGCTGAGGTTGAAGATCCGTTGTAGTGGTTCCCCCAATTCTGCAGCACAGGTCTTCAATACTCTTGGACACACTTTGTCCAGGCCTGCAGCTTTCCTGAGTCGGAGCTTCCTCAGCTGCCGTCTGACCTGTTCTGTGGTAATAAATGGCAAGGGTCGTACTGATGTAGAGGAGGAGGGGGGGTTGCAATATTTGGAGGGAGGTGTGTGGAGGGGAGGGGGGGCGGGGCTGTAATGAGGCCGGGGGTGGGAGGGGCAAGAGCAAAGGCTGGTTGAACCTGTTGAAAAAATCATTCAGTTCATTTGCCCTCTCTATTGTCCCCTCAACAACTCTGGTCTTTGTGTTGAGACCTGTGATGGTCCTCACACCTTCCCAGACCTCCCTCATGTTGTTTTCCCTCAGCTTCTGCTCCACCTTTCTCCTATAGCTGTCCTTGGCTTCTTTCACACAGTATTTCACCTCCTGCTGTGCTGCCTTCATGGCCTCCCTGTCTCTGCTCCTAAAAGCAGCCTTCTTCTTGTTGAGGACCATTTTGACTTCCCGTGTTACCCATGGCTTGTTATTAGGGTAGCAACGGACAGTCTTGACAGGGAAGACCACGTCTGTACAGAAGTTCAGGTAATCCATCAAACAGTGTGTCAGCCCCTCTATGTCCTCACCATGCGGGTCCATCAGCACATCCCAGGCTGTGGTGTTAAAACAGTCTCTCAAGGCACTTTCCTTCTCAGGGGACCATCTCCTGAGTGATCGAGTTGTCACAGGTTGCTTTTGAACCAGGAGAATATACAGTGGCTGTAGATAAACCAGGTTGTGATCAGACTTCCCTAGTGGGGGAAGGGGGGTCGCTCTGTATGCATCCCGTACATTAACATTCAGCAGATCAATTGTCCTGTTGTTTCTAGTCAGACAGTCTACAACTTGATTAAAAACAGCCAAAGTAGCATCCAAAGTTACATGGTTAAAGTCCCCAGAGATGATCATGAGTGCCTCAGGGTGCTGTGTCTGCAGCCTTGCTGTGACTGAATGGATTTTTTCACAGGCAGTGGCTGCGTCCGCTCTCGGAGGGATGTAAACACAGATGGTGATCACGTGACTGAACTCTCTCGGCAAGTAATATGGCCGCAGGCTAACAGCTAGCAGCTCGAGATCCCGGCAACATGAGACTATCTTTACAGAGATATGAGCTGGATTACACCAGCGATTGTTAACATACATGATGAGTCCCC
The DNA here is from genome assembly GCA_020510985.1 of Pholidichthys leucotaenia. Taxonomy (NCBI): domain Eukaryota; kingdom Metazoa; phylum Chordata; class Actinopteri; order Cichliformes; family Pholidichthyidae; genus Pholidichthys; species Pholidichthys leucotaenia. Next base: position 202,081,850 of record CM035849.1, on the reverse strand, counting down.
CACCCTTTCTTTTCCCGCTAGCCTTAGTGTCTCTGTCGGCTCTCACAGCAGTGAATCCTAGCAGGTCCACGTTAGCATCCAGAACTAGGTGGTAGGGATGTAACGATATCAAAATCTCACGGTACGATACAATTTCGATATTGATCTCACGGTACGATATTTGTTGTGATATTGTGGAGAGGCTCACGGTATTGTAAAATAGCTCATAATATTGTGTTTGTGATGATAATAACCAAAAACTGCCATTAAGTCTGTTTTTGCCAGTCACCAGGCCATTTATTTTTATATTTATGGATCATGACAACATAAAATACTGATCACTTAGTGCTTTTAAAGTGCAAGTTCAAGTCAGGAACATCAATATACAATTTGGTAATATTTGGTAATATTTGGTCACATAACTGATTCTTCTTATGTGCAAGGATCATACTAAGCAGCAACTAGAACAACTGTAAACAACAATAGGGAATTCCCTTTAAGAGCAAACGACGATCAAGTTAAGCCAGGTTCAATGTGTAAAGTAAAATTAATCATAAATGTGCTAGGCAAATAAAAACAGCCTGTTGAAACAATTAAGTCAGGCAAAAAGCCTACTGGAAAACACTGACCTATCCTTTAGCTTATGTTCAAGTTTTTCTTCAGAAAGATCAAAAGATCTACATTGCAAGGGAGAAGAAGAGACCTCTGGGCATTTACAATATCCCCTGCTGTAGAAAATACTCTTTCACTGGGCACTGAGGTAGCGGGTAAACATAGGTAGGTCTTTGCTAATGAGGACATTATCTTTGCTAATGAGGCCATTGTCTGTCTGCCACCCTCTCTCTTTTAGTGTTTTTAGACACGGCAAAACCAAAATGCCTCCACACATCTGATTTAAAAGTTGCTGGGGCTTGCACAATCTCAACTTCGGGGTGTTTTTTTCAGTATTTACGTGAGCCGAACTCTGTCCGCCGCCATGTTTGTTGTGTGGACAGCGTGCAGCATGCACTCCTATTGGCTCAACAACAGTTCTTGTGATGACGCAGCGCAAAGGATCATGGTCTGTGTAGTTTACAATGCTTTGTCACGCGGGAGCCTGCTTATTTCTTGTTGTTTTTTGACAGATACCCGCCCTCTTAATATCGTAACACGACCACGACGGTATCGAGACACTTTTACTACCACGATATCGCGATAACGTCAATATCGTTACATCCCTACTAAGTGGTTCAGCCATGTCTCCATAAAAATGAACAAGCTGCTCTCCCGGTAAATCCGCTGGTTGTTCAATGCGGACAACTCATCGAACTTGTTCGACAATGAGTTCACATTGCCCATGATGACGGAGGGAATCGACGGTTTGAAGCACCTCCGTTTTTTTGTTAGCTCAGCCTTTAGCTTAGCCCCGGCCTTGCAGCCCCGCGGTCTCCTCCTCAGCTCCGCCGGGATAGGATGTCGTATCCCAGCTCATCCCTTTATTCACAGAGCCAGCAGTTCCTCCCATGAATAAGTGAAAAAACTGGCTCTTGGTTGCATTTCAAAGTTATAAGTATCCATAGGATATCTAGACACACAATCTCTTCGCAAGAAGAGTAAAAAAGTGGGGAAAAGAGGTTAAAAAGGAGCTAAATACCGAGCTACTGGAAAGGCAGCCGTCTACACAGCCGATTGAGGGGCGCTGTGTAGACGGAAATCTCAAGACTATCAAGATATTCTAGAGAGAAATATGCTGCCCAGTGTCAGACAGCTTGGTCTCAGTCGCAGGTCATGGGTCTTGCAACAGGATAATGACCCACAACACACAGCTAAAAACACCCAAGAATGGCTAAGAGCGAAACATTGGACTATTCTAAAGTGGTCTTCTATGAGCCCTGATCTAAATCCTATTGAACATCTGTGGAAGGAGCTGAAACATGCCGTCTGGAGAAGGTACCCTTCAAACCTGAGACAACTGGAGCAGTTTGCTGATGAGAAGTGGGCCAAAATACCTGCTGAGAGGTGCAGAAGTCTCATTGACAGTTACAGAAATCATTTGATAGCAGTGATTGCCTCAAAAGGTTGTGCAACAAAATATTAAGTTAAGGGTACTATCATTTTTGTCCAGGCCTGTTTCATGAGTTTGTTTTTTAAAATAATTCTGTTGAACCGCAATTCAGAAGCATTGTCTGATTTTCATTGGTTAATTTTCATAGAATTTTTATTTATTACCACTTTTGTCAGATTCAAGTTATTTCTGTGACCATTGTGGGTTTTTCTTTCATTAACAGAGGGGTACCAACAGTTTTGTCCACGTCTGTAATTTCTCCAAGTTTGGCGGGCCAGATTAAAAAGCTTAACGGGCCACATATGGCCCCCGGGCCTTAGTTTGCCCATGCCTGGTGTAGACCAAGGCTCAGATTTAAAGACACTGTAAAAAGAAACCTGAAGAAGTTGGATATAGACAGGAGATCCTGGTAGCTGAAGGCAAAGAACAGAGCTGCATGGAGGAATCTGATCAGACCTAAATGAAACAGTCATTGTCGCCCACGACAGACTGCTATGATGATGACGATGATGAGGGTAATTGATGATTTTTAAATTGGCCCTGTGATTGACAGATGGGCTGTCTAAGACTTTGTCCACATGTACACAGGTATTCTAAAAAAAATATAGCCTTTATATGTGGTTTTTGCCTTTATTTGTGGTTTTTGGAAAAACTCCTTCTAGAATAAAACTCTTCACTGATGTGTGGACTGGTAAACCAGACTTTTTCTCAGTTATTTCCATTGCAATAGCTGGCACAGCCAAGATTGTGCCACTGTTTTAGCTTTGCTAACAATTTGTTTGCACATAGCCTACTGGTAAATCTGAGTAAGTTAGAATATTGTGGAAAAAGTTTTTTTTTTTTTTTTTTTTTTTTTTTTTTTACTTATTTGTACCCGTAGGTAGATTTGGTTTGCAGTCTGATGACAAGTCACCGGCTGCTGGTCGCTGCGTGCGCGAGCGCCCTAAACCTACATGTTTTTGGTGTGCGGGAGGAAACCGGAGAAATCCCGGAGTAAACCCGCGCAACACGGGGAGAACATGCAAACTCCACACAGCTCACTGTTGGTCGGGGGCTGGGATCGAACCCACGATCTCATGATCCCCGCGATCCCCCGGCCGAGGGTAAAACTGTGCTGCCACAGTGCTAAACCACTGCGCCACCGTGCAGCCCAGTTAATGAGTATTTTGCTATATAATTTAAAAAGAAAAACATTCATGTATTCAATATTGATTGCACACAGAGATATATTTTGTGCCTTTTTGATTTAATTTTGATTATGGTATTAGCTTATGAAATTAAATTAGAAATCATGATATTGTAATTGCACTAAGAAATGTATAGTTACTCACCTATTATATTGAGGAACGGAGGTGTCAGAATGGCATTTGTGCATTTTCATGTGGATGGGAATTTTTCTTTGAGCAGTGTTGTGTTGATGTTACTTGTTTTGGATAAACGAAAGAGGAATAACCCTGTATATAAAAATAGCCAGTTATTGGTCAAACTGTTCATTTCTCCTCAGCTTTTAGCAGCTTTTATTGTACTTACAGTAATTTCAGAGTACAGGTGAAGATGGTCATATTTGAGTTGATGAAAAATAGAACATTATGTTTCACGTAAAGTCTGTTCAACCTCACAACACCTGTCTCTTTTTCATTTCTTCTCCTCACCTCTTTTCACCCACATAGTGAAAGATCACTAGAATGAACAAGAAAGTCAGTAGCAGCGATTGCCAGTTGGCTCTGGATGACTATCAAGGCTGATATTTATACGTATAGAGGTGTTGATATTGGAGTATATTTTATTTACCCTTTTTTCAATTAATTTTAAAATGATTATTTTTGGCTTTCTGAAAAGGACATGCAGGTGTGTAATGACTGCTACAGGCGCTCTGTGGTGCCATAAGTCCCTAATGGTCAAGATTTTTTCAAGAAAATATTCAGTTCAGATGTCAGAGATTTCCAGGGCTATAACTTGAAAGTGGTAAGAGATAATGGCTTACTGTCAATTAGAAAGATGTAGAATATGATCCAAAGTTTGAGATAGGAGTAAATTTACGCATCTAATTTGCATAATGCCATGCAGCCATAACAAATTACATAACTTTCGGTCAAAATGGACTTTTGGACATATTTACACGAAGGATGGTTTTGTTTTCTTGTCACCGGTTTTGTTTAAGGTTTTTTTGTTATCTTCTCTTCAAAGGATATGAACCAGAATGCCAACAATTAGTAGAATGCCAACAAACAAAGAAATTCATCAGACTTACCGCTGGCCAGGTGGCTCTCGCTTCGCCCTTTTGCGGCATCCTGGTCATTATTTTGCCTTCTGTCGGTCATTTGTGCTTTATCTCCCATATCCAGAAACTCTTACGATTGTCCCAGATCAATTTCGCTTTTATTCCACTGCAATTTATTTTATTTGACGACATGGAACCGGCGCAATTGTTGTCTAGTCACATGGCGCTGGGAACAGCAGCAGGTGGACATCAACCAAATCAAACGAAGGTATGAAAATTCTCGGCATTCCCCTGTAGCGTCAGTTCCTTTGGTTCCAATCTAGAAAATCACTCTTCAAAACATAGTCCAGCTATTGAATCATAATCTTGGCTCTAAGTCCGGTACAATCTTAACCAACCACATGTTGTAATTCAGTCTGTCAGCTGGATGCCTGTGTGTAGAGAGAAAGGGTCTTTATTATCTCTGGTTATCATTTCGTTTATCATTTTTATTGTTAAATGTTGAAGGTCAGCCTTAAGCCATTCTTGCAGAATTCTTCTGAGACAGAGCTGTTTTTACATTTTTATTACTGCTTTTATTCCTTCAAGTTTCCACTAATAAGATAATGGGTGAGCCATATCCAGCCATCCTTTTTTTGTTTTTTGTAAATATATACAGTGCTGTATCATTGCTAATGCAAAATTAAACATATTCATTTATCAGTATAAATACAAAGGAAGATATTTTGTGCAAACCTTTGTAAAGATACTGCTTTACTAAATTGACTCTGTATATTTCACAGTCAAAGTTAAATACAGCCCTCTTCAGACTGCATTCAAATACTGATGGTAGAAAAACCATCCATGGAATTTCTGTTCTTGGACATATCAAATGACAGACGACAGAACTGTTGCCATAGTAACTGAAGGTAATCAAATTTTGGAGGATACAAATGTGTTTTTAATATATCACTTGCTAATAGCATATTGAATTAGAGATACCAAGTATCAAGACTTCATTGAAACTGCTTAATAATTGATGCATATTCTAACTTTTTGGGTACCAGAGTAATAAAAAGCAATACAAATTTCAGTCCACTCAATGGTGCTGAGATTTAGCCAGGAGTTGAGCAAATCAAAGATGGGGGATGTCACAGTTGCCCTCATTTACCAAAAGCGTATAGCAATCTGCTCACATTTGAGTGTAGAAATGATCATACACCAGGTTCATGTGGTATTTATGAAACCGTGTGTATCTGGTCGATCTCATCGTACGACTGATCCCTCATTGATAAATCTGACAGATAGAAATGATCCTAATTTAAATACTATGCTCATGCCTCACGCCCAGCATTTACAATATGACATGGCGGAACATGAGATGGCAAAAAGAGAAACCTTTCTGAAGTAGAAACTCGGCATTATTATAATAGAAGTAAAAAACAATAAAGTAGTGTTGTGTGGCATCGTCAAATGTCACTTTAAATGCAAAAGAACCATGTTTTGGAGGCGATCATGCTGTGTTAACAGTATTGGTTTGATCATTGGAGCTCCAGCTGAGGGTTATAATCCAAATCTGAATTGTTTGATTGAGATGATTGTTTGATTAAATGCTGTCCCCCTGGTCATTTTAAAGCATACTTGTCTAACATATGAATTTATTACTTTTTAGAAGTGCAGGGGGAAGTCCCATCTCCCACACAGCTGTAGTCTCCCTGCTGTGCGCATTGGCTCATCTTGGCCATGTTCTCTGGCACCTGGTAATAATGTGCAGAAATGCAGAGGGCAAAAGAAAATGATTTCCCCACACTTACTCTGGTGTGTACAGCAGAATTCCTCTGTGATCTGAAGCAGTTTTCTTTTAAACCCAGATCCAGTATGACACCTCGGCCCATGGTCTTCTTTGTACGCGAAGCTCTGTTGTGGTTTACCAGTGAGTTGACAGATAATTTGTAAGGGATAACTATTAGATAGTAGCAGATAGTAGGCCTATAACGAAATTTTGATGGACGATAAATTTTCCCTAAAATTATTGTGATAAACAATATTGTCATTGATGAATATACAGTATATCCTGAAAATATTCACAGTGCTTCACTTTTTCATTATTTTGTTATGTTGCAGCCTTATTCCAAAATGGATTAAATTCATTTTCCCTCAAAATTCTACACACAATATACCATAATGAAAACGTGAAAAAAGTTTTTTTTTTTTTTTAGATTTTTTTGCAAATTTATCAAAAATAAAAAAACTAAGAAATTACATGTACATAAGTATTCACAGCCTTTGCTCAATACTTTGTTGATACACCTTTGGCAGCAATTACAGCCTCAAGTCTTTTTGAATATGATGCCACAAGGTTGGCACACCTATCTTTGGCCAGTTCGACCCATTCTTCTTTGCAGTACCTCTCAAGCTCCATCAGGTTGGATGGGAAGCGTCGGTGCACAGCCATTTTAGATAGATAGATAGATACTTTATTTCGAACAAAAAAGTATAACAAAAACAAAACAAATGACAAATGCAATAAAGTAACATTATACAGTGTTCGAAAGGGAGAAGGAAGAAGTGAACACTTATTAATTCCATCTCCTCTTTTCCATAAATACACCCATGTGAATTATATACAAATTACCACCTTTAAGACCCCAAGTAAACAATTTACTGTTTTTTACATATCAACATTAACACCCATCCATCCTAACATACATTGATGTCCATACATTAAAACCAGCCTCAAACAACACAGATATACACAGTGCTGTCCCACCCACCATTCCATAGTGTCCCATAATGTCCCAGAGTGAGCATAGTGAATCGTACATATAAATACTACCCTTCTAACATATATCCTTTCAGCAAATAATGTTTAGACCTCTTTTTGAATTGATTTCTGTTTGTACATAGTTTCAGTTCCGGCTCCAGACTGTTCCACAAATCCACCCCACAGGCAGATATACACATACTTTTCTTGGTTGTTCGTATCTTGGGTTTTGTAAAGTTTAAGTCTCCTCTCAAATTATGATCATTGTCTCTTTTTTTAAAATATTTTTTTGTATATTAGTTGGGAGTTGATTATTAATTGCCCTGTACATTACTTGTGCTGTCTTAAATTTAACTAAATCGATTAACTTTATGACATGAGACTTTAAAAACAACGAATTGGTATGGTCTCTATATCCTACATTATTTATTATCCTTATAGCTCTTTTTTGTAATGTGCATATTGACTGTAGGTTGGTCTTGTAGGTGTTTCCCCAGACTTCTACACAGTAGTTAAGATAAGGTAAAAACAGTGAATTGTACAGTAAGACCAATGATTTATAGTCCAAGATGTGTCTTGTCTTCCCCAGTATGCCCCAGTATGATTTTAAGATCTCTCCAGAGATGTTCAATTGGATTCAAGTCTGGGCTCTGGCTGGGCCACTCAAGGACATTCACAGAGTTGTCCTGAGGCCACTCCTTTGATATTTTGGCTGTGTGCTTAGGGTCGTTGTCCAGCTGAAAGATGGACTGTCGCTCCAGTCTGAGGACAAGACAGCTCTGGAGCAGGTTTTCATGCAGGATGTCTCTGTACATTGCTGCATTCATCTTTCCCTCTATCCTGATTAGTCTCCCAGTTCCTATTTCTGAAAAACATCCCCACAGCATGATGCTGCCACCATCACTGGTGTGGTTATGAACGGTACCTGGTTTCCTCTAAGCATGACGCCTGGCATTTGCACCAAAGAGTTCAATCTTTGTCTCATCAGACCAGAGAATTTTGTTTCTCGTCGTCTGAGAGTCCTTCAGGTGTTTTTTGGCAAACTCCAGGTGGGCTGCCATGTGCCTTTTACTAAGGAGTGGCTTCCCTCTGGCCACTCTCCCATACAAGCCTGATTGGTGGATTGCTGCAGAGATGGTTGTCCTTTTGGAAGGTTCTCCTCTCTCCACAGAGGGACGCTGGAGCTCTGACAAAGTGACCATTGGGTTCTTGGTCACCTCTCTGACTAAGGTCCTTCTTCCCGATTGCTCAGTTTAGACAGCTGGCCAGCTCTAGGAAGAGTCCTGGTGGTTCCGAACTTCTTCCATTCACGGATGATGGAGGCCACTGTGCTCATTGAGATCCTCAAAGCAGTAGAAATTTTTCTGTACCCTTCCCCAGATTTGTGCCTCAAGACAATCCTGCCTCGGAGGTCTACAGACAATTCCTTTGACTTTATGCTTGGTTTGTGCTCTGACATGCACAGTCAACTGTGGGACCTTATATAGACAAGTGTGCTCCTTTCCAAATCATGTCCAGTCAACTGAATTTACCCCAGGTTGACTCCAATTAAGCTGTAGAAACATCTCAAGGATGATCAGTGGAAAGAGGATGCACCTGAGCTCAATTCTGAGCTTCATGGCAAAGGCTGTGAATACTTATGTACTATATGTGTGATTACTTCTTCTTCTTTCCTCATTTAGATTTGATTGGTGGTTGGCAACCAGCCCACAAGTGCATTACCGCCACTGACTTGATTATCATCACTCTATATCTTTCATGTGATTTCTTAGTTTTTATCACTCTAAAATATAATTCAAGAAAATATAGCCTAATTCAAGAAATATAATTCAAGAAAATCTGTGTCTGTCGGTGTGTCATGATCATAGGACTTTGTGTATGTGTCACGATCATAGGACTCGCTATGACATCATCAAAGATCAAAGGCAGGCATCACTGAGCGAGTGGTGGCATCAAAGAGCAAAGGCAGGTTCCACCATGGTTACTGTTGCCATGATAACCATGTCAAAGATCAAAGGCAGGTTTCACCATGGTTACTGTTGCCATGGTAGCTATGTCAAAGATCAAAGGCAGGCATCACCATGGTTACTGTTGCCATGGTAACCATGTCAAAGATCAAAGGCAGGCATGCAGCAGAAATACTTGCTTTTACTTGGTTTCTACAGGCATGCATGGGTACCATGCCAAATATAAAAGTCAGGCACCACTGAACGAGTGGTGATGTCATAGATCAAGAACATGGTTACTGTTGCCACGCAGACACATCATCAAACATCAAAGGCAGGCATCACTGAATGAGTGGTGACGTCAAAGATCAAAGGCAGGTTTCACCATGGTTACTGCTGCCATCGTAACAGTGGCTTTCTATGGGCATGCAGAAATACTTGCTTATACTTGGTTTCTACAGGCATTCACGAGTATGCACTAGTTTTTAATAAATTTGCAAAAATCTCACATTGTCATTATGGGGTGTTATGTGTAGAATTTTGAGGAAAAATATGAATTTAATCCATTTTGGAATAATGCTGTAACATATCAAAATGTGGAAGTGGTGTGAATACTTTCCGGATGTACTGTAATATATATATATATATATATATATATATATATATATATATATATCTTTCAGATCTGACAAAAACTGAGGGCTTCACTGTGTAAAGTGAACATGCTGTTGAAAAGGAGCAGACTTTTATGCTCAGTAGAGACAAGCTTTATATTGTGAGAGGACCCTTCAGCTCTGCGCTTCATTTTGTCCAGTTGTCCTCGCTGTGCGAGCAAAAGCCTTACCTCCCGTGGGGAGCTTGCTGAGGGACAAAAGCAGCATGGCCGTCTGATATGGTGGCGGATGATGTAAACAAACACACATAAATGGCACCTTATCGTGGCCAGAAAACTTATCTTGGTCATTTTTTAAAATTCTATGATTAATTGTGTTAGCTGTTATCATTACAGGCCTTGCAGATACTACATAACACAAAACTTAAAAAAATACTTTTTAGAATATTATTTTAACACAGTATTCACACAGGAGATAACTCCCTACAATACAAATGTAGTACTAAAACGACAGTTGGAAAAACCTTGAGTTCAATGTCATTGGTAGAAAATATTTCTGAAGCTAAAAGTTTAATTCAGTTTTTTTCCATTCCATCAAATAACTATCTGTTTTAATATTTGCTACAGTGACATAAATATGACTAGAATGTTTATACAGTAATTACTAAAAGTAGTCTCTTTAGTTTTTAAATTGTCAAAACACTCATCTAAGACAAACTTATCACCTGAAAGGTTACACTGCTCAATATAATCTGATATGATCAAATTAGATCACCTGGGCAGCATGGTGGCAGAGTGGTTAGCACTGCAGCAGCACAGCAACTCACCCTTGGCTGGGGGATCCTGGGTTCGATCCCAGCCCCCGACCAACAGTGATCTGTGTGGAGTTTGCATGTTCTCCCCGTGTCTGCATGGGTTTACTCCAGGATTTCTCCGGTTTCCTCCCACATGCCAAAAACATGCAAGTTAGGTTAATTGGCATCAAACTGGGGATTCTAAATTGTCCTTAGGTATGACTGTGAGAGTGAATGGTTGTCTGTCTCTCTGTGTTGGCCCTGTGACGGACTGGTGATCTGTCCAGGGTGTACCCTGCCTCTCGCCCAAAGATGCTGGGATAGGCTCCAGCCCCTCCGCAACCCGAAAAGGGTTAAGTGGAAGAAGATGGATGGATGATCAAATAATTGTCCCACACAGCAGGTTTCTCTGCTGCATCATGAGTCTACAGTGACTTGAAAAGTTGTGTACATGGGCTCAGACCTGTTGTGGGATGTGAGTGTACTGTACAATCATTTATTGATTAATAAATACTGATCTTTGCATTGAAATTATCGTATGACCAGTTTTCTGTCTTTCACACATTTGATAAATGAGGGTTAATATGACATCAATAGTCAACATATCATAATACTGCAATTATATTGTATTATATCTCAAGTGTCATGATAATGTTGTCATGTTGGAAGACAAAGCAACCACCCAGATCCAGTTTTGCTGCTGACTGCTTGAGGTTTTCTTTCAAAATCTTCACATATTCTGTCTTTATGATTCCTTCCACCTTTGCAAGATTTCCAATTCCAGAAGCATAGAAGAATACTCTCACCACTGTCTTTCACTGGGGGGACTGTGTTCTTTGGGTTGTACACAGGGCTTTACATTAACACCTATCCACCCGCCACTGGTGGGTATATTTTGACTGTGGCGAGTAAGACAGCGATTCCCACTAGCTACTTTGGCGGGTTGTAGTTTTCTAAAACGGCATCTAAATAATAAACCAATCGCAACGCAAACAACAACTCCAATAAGCACTATCTGTGCACACAAAGTGTATTCTCATTGTTCCACTTGGTCCACTGTCAGCCAGCTGCAGCCCAGGAGTCTGGCTTCACAGGTCAGCTCATTTACTTTCCAGTCTGGAGAACGGCAATGGACAGCAGCCGCTCTAAGTGATGAGATCACAGGGACAACTGCCCCTGATCTCCTGTTGTCCCAGCAGTGAGAATAACCTGTGCTCTCTCCCCACATTAGCATCTACCTCTGTGGTTAAATATGATTATTTCTAGAGCAAGAAGTTCCCATTTCACCATCATCATAGCAGTCTGTCGTGGGCAACAATGACTATTTCATTTAGGTCTGATCAGATTCCTCCACACAGCTCTGTCCTTGGCCTTCCGCTGCCAGGAACTCCTGTCTACAGTATATCCAACTTCTTCAAGTTTCTTTTTACAGTGTCTTTAAATCTGAGCCTTGGTCTACCCTGATTGCGTTTGTCCTCACATAACTGTGAGTAGAGTAACTGCCAAGGGAGATGCTGGTGGTCCGTCCTTTCAACATGTCCGAGCCATCTCAGGTTCATCTGCATTAGCATGTCCTCCATTGATGGTAGACCAGCTCGTTTCAACATTTCTGTGTTGATTATCTCATCTTTCCATGAGATGATCATTATAGCTCGAAGGTGTCTCATCATGTACGCGTGGAGTTTCTTCACCTGCACTCTGTAGACAGTCCAAGTTTCAGCACCGTACAATACAGTATCCAGTACTGTCGCTCTGTACACTTTGCATTTCACAAGGATAGACACATGTCAATTGTTCCACAGTCTCTCCCTCAAGTTTCCAAACACAGCGCTCACTCTTCCCATTCTGAGAGATAGTTCATCCTCCAGCCTAGCATTCTCTGAAACAGTACTCCTGAGATACTTGAAAGTCTTGCACTTGACTAGTGGCTCTGTACCAATGCTGATCTCTTCTGGTAATGATGTTGATAATTGGAACTTTGGTGGTTGATAAAAGCACTCTGTCTTCTTGATGTTGATTTTAAGGCTGAATTGGCTAGCTGCTCTTGTAAATTTCTCCACTAAAGATTGCTATCTTCCACACTGTGTGCAACTAGAGCACTGCTGTCAGCAAAGAGCATTTCTCTTACTACCTTTATCGATGTCTTACTCTTGGCTTTAAACTGTGCCACATTGAACAAGTCTGCATCTTTTCTTGTTTGAATGTATACTCCTTCTGAAGTGTCTTTGAAGGCCACCTCAAGCATGGCTGCCAGATATAGTGAGAAGAGTGCAGGCGCCAGCACACTCCTGTGTTTCACCCTGTTGCTTACTGAAAAGTCTTTAGATACTGAACCACTCATTGCCATGTTTGCTTGCATACCTGTATGGAGTGCCTCAGTCAGGTTGACAAACTTCTCTGTACAGCCATATTTCTTGTGTACCTGCCAAAGTCCTTGTCGCGAAACAGTATCGAAGGCTTTACTGAAGTCTATGAAGACTATAAAAAGCGGCATGTTCTGTTTGATAAACTTTTCTTGAACCTGCTTCAAGCAGAAAATCATGTCCATTGTGCTTCTTCCACTTCTAAAGGCGCACTGGGTTTCCAGTAGTACATTCTGCAAGATGTGTTCATTGAGTCTGTTCAGTAGAACACGTGAGAGAATCTTACCAACAGTGGCTAGTAGTGATATACCTCGGTAATTTCCACAGTCTTTCCTGTCACCTTTCTTCAACAAAGGCACAATACTTGCATTCTTCCAGTCTTGAGGTACTTTCTGGGCATCCCATATCTCTTGGATGAGATTGTGCAGGCAGTTGGTCAGCTGAACACCACCAAATTTCCACACTTCTGCTGGAATTCCATCCCTTCCTGGAGCTTTACCATCCTGTGTTGTCCTGATAGCTGCCATTAGTTCATCAAAATTTGGTGGTTCATCCAGACTTGATACAGCTGGTCACTGCACTAGACCTTCTTTAGCCTCTTCAGTGAGATCTCCAGGGTTGTTTAGTAGTTGGTCAAAGTGGTCTGCAAATCTGTCCAAGCTCTTGTCTTTCTCCTGCAAAACCGTTTCACCATCCATAGCCTTTAGTTGGATCAATCCTCTTGGTTTAGGGCCGTAGATTTCTCTCAAACCTGTGAAGAATGTTTTCATGTCCATCCTGTCAGCTGCAGTTTGAAGTTCTAATGCTTTTTCATCCCACCAGTTGGACTTCATCTCTCTGGTGTACTTCTGTAGCTCACTCTGAGCCTCTGAGTATTTCGTCTTCTTCGACCTTGTGTTACACTGTAGATTTTCCTGCCTAGCTGTATTCCTCGCTTCTAGTAGTTTCTTCAGGTGTTCATCATGCTCATCAAACCAATCTTGATGTTTCCTCTCAGGGTGGCCTAATACATCACTCGCAGTCTGATACACCGTATCCTTCAGTGTTGCCCATTTCTCTTCTATGTCATTCTCTGAGTTGTTGCTGTCCCAGTCTTTCAAGTTTTCATCCATTTCCTATGTAAGTTCTTCCTGCTTCTTTTGGCCTTTCAGTGCACTAGTGTTTAGCTTCTGTGGTGGCTTCGCACCCATCCTGCAGTGCTGTTTTCGTCTCCAAATCCTTAATCTAGATCTCAGCATAACATGATCAGTACCACAGTCCGTGCCTCTCATTGCTCTGGTGTCCAATACATCCCTTATGTCTCTCTGCCTGACTATGATGTAGTCTAACAAGTGCCAGTGCTTGGATCTTGGGTGCATCCATGTTTTCTTGTGTGTGTTCTTATGCTTAAATAGAGTGTTGGTTATCACAAGGTTGTACTCTGAACATAGTGCAAGTAGAAGTTCTCCATTAGCATTGCACTTGCCTACTCCATGACTGCCTAGCACTCCTTTCCATTTCTCAGTGTCCGAACCAACTCTGGCATTAAAATCTCCAACGAGTATCAGCCTGTCATCAGTCAGTACAAGCCTGATAGTCTCACATAAATCACTGTAGAACTCTTTCTTCACCTCCTTCCTCAGTGTTGGTCATTGTTGGGGTGTATACACTGATGAGTGTGGCATACATCTTCCGCTGGGAGTCTCATAGTCATTATCCTGTCGTTGATTGGCACCGGTTCCTCATGAAGCATTGCTGCTATCTCCTTTCTAACAGCAAAGCCCACTCCTGCTTCTCTCCTTTCTTGAGTTGATCTCCCACTCCAAAAGAAGATGTACCCATGGTCTTCCAAGCTGTCATATCCAGGCAATCTTGTTTCACTAAGCGCAGCTATGTATCTACATTGTACCTGTTCATTTCCAGGGCCACAAGCGCGGTTTGTCTTTCTGGGAGCTGTGATGTTGTTCTGTCCAACAGAGTGCATACATTCCATTCTGCTATACACAAGGCTGCTGTTTTCCTCTTCTTTTGTCTTCCTGCTCCTAGCTTACTTTTCGCTGCCTGTCGGAGTGTGAACAGATCAGTGCGAACCTTGTAAGCCCGGGTGATGTCCGAGGCGGTATGAGTTGCTTTCTGACTGACCATTTCATGAAACTGCTTACAAAGTATTTGAGTACCGCTAGCTTTTGCTGGACTAGCAGCACATTCTTGGCAGATAAAGGTATTATCAGTGGCAAGGACAAGCCAAGACAAACTGACTCCAGTATGTGTTGCAGTGACTGACCAGATGATAGGTTTGTTTATTTCTGCTCTTTGTGTAGCGCATGTCACGATGCACTGACTGGCACAGTCCACCACAGACCATCCTCCTTCCTGTATTTACCTTTCCTGTTCTCGCGGCAAAAAAAATATCTGACCAGTAACAACAGAGAACGTTCTGACGTATATCTTGCGGGATTTAACATGACGCAGTTTGGTCTGCTTGAATTTTTGCCTGTGTGAAAGTGGACCGAACCAAGGAGAAAATGATACAAAGTAACAAACTTATCAATTGATTCGGACCAAATTAAATGAATTTAGGTGTGAAAACACCCTTAAAGATAAAAAGGGTCTGACAATTGTGTAGCTTCTATTGTTAGTTATAGAAGCATCAAAGTACAAGTCTTATAAAGAATGTAATGTTACATTGTAGCATGTGATATAACAGACGCACTATTTATTTTCAATCAAGATTTTTTTTTTTTAATTATATTGACTGTGAGAGTGAATGGTTGTCTGTCTCTTTGTGTTGGCCCTGCAATGGACTGGCGATCTGTCCAGGGTGTATCCTGCCTCTCACCCAAAGATGCTGGGAATTAGGCTCCAGCACCCCCGTGACCTAAAAAGGATTAAGCGGAAGAAGATGGATGGATGGATGGATGGATGGATGGATGGATGGATGGATGGATGGTGTAGTATATACAGTGGTGTGAAAAAGTGTTTGCCCCCTTCCTGATTTCTCAGTTTTTGTATGTTTATCACACTTAAATGTTTCAGACCATCAAACAAATTTAAATATTACACAAAGATAACACAAGTAAACACAAAATGCAGTTTTTAAATGAAGGTGTTTATTATTAAGGGAAAAAAATCCAAACCTACATGGCGCTGTGTGAAAAAGGGATTGCCCCCTAAACCTAATAACTGGTTGGGCCATCCTGAGCAGCAACAACTGCAATCAAGTGTTTGCAATAGCTGGCAATGAGTCTTTTACAGTGCTGTGGAGGAATTTTGGCCCACTCATCTTTGCAGAATTGTTGTAATTCAGCCACATTGAAGGGTTTTCAAGCAAGAACCGCCTTTTTAAGGTCATGCCACAACATCTCAATCGGATTCAGGTCGGGATTTTGACTAGGCCACTCCAAAGTCTTTATTTTGTGTTTCTTAAGCCATTCAGAGGTGGACTTTCTGGTATGTTTTGGATCATTGTTCTGCCGCAGAACCCAAGTGCGCTTCAGCTTGAGGTAACAAACAGATGGATGGACATTCTCCTTCAGGATTTTTTGGTAGACAACAGAATTCATGCTTCCATTTACCACAGCAAGTCTTCCAGGTCCTGAAGCAGCAAAACAGCCACAGACCATGACACTACCACCACCATATTTCACTGTTGGTATGATGTTCCTTTTCTGAAATGCTGTATTACTTTTACACCAGATGTAATGGGACACACGCCTTCCAAAAAGTTCAACTTTTGTCTCGTCAGTCCACAGAGTATTTTCCCAAAAGTCTTGGGGATAATCAAGATGTTTTGAGATAAGCCCTTATGTTCTTTTTGCTCAGCAGTGGTTTTTGTCTTAGAACGCTGCCATGCAGGCCATTTTTTCCCAGTCTCTTTCTTATGGTGGAGTCATGAACACTGACCTTAACTGAGGCAAGTGAGGCCTGCAGTTCTTTGGATGTTGTTGTGGAGTCTTTTGTGACCTCGTGGATGAGTCGCCGCTGCACTTTTGGGGTAAATTTTGGTTGGCCATCCACTCCTGGGAAGGTTCACCACTGTTCCATGTTTTCACCATTTGTAAATAATGGCTCTCACTGTGATTTGCTGGAGTCCCAAAGCTTTAGAAATGGCTTTATAACCTTTTTCAGAATGATAGCTCTCAAATTACTTTGTTTCTCATTTGTTCCTGAATTTCTTTGGCTCATAGCATGATGTCTAGCTTTTGAGGATCTTTCGGTCTACTTCACTTTGTCAGGCAGGTCCTATTTAAGTGATATCTTGATTGAAAACAGGTGTGGCAGTAATCAGGCCTGGGTGTGGCTAGGGAAATTGAACTCAGCTTTCTGAAGATGTGATAAACCACAGTTATTTTATCTTTTAATGGGGGGGTGGGAGGGTGTCACTTTTTCACACAGGGCCATGTAGGTTTGGATTTTTCTTACCCTTAATAATAAACACCTTCATTTAAAAACTGCATTTTGTGTTTACTTGTGTTATCTTTGTGTAATATTTAAATTTGTTTGATGATCTGAAACATTTAAGTGTGACAAACATTCAAAAAATGAGAAATCAGGAAGGGGGCAAACACTTTGTCACACCACCGTATATAGTATATAGAATGGTTGAACCACCTTACTCGTGGTTACACATTATAGCAACATTGTAGCCTTTACTTTTTTAGAGTTTCTACTTTAATGCTTTAAATATAATGACTTTATATAATTTCCTTTGCGTTTTATAAATATAATTGCTTGAAGGAGTTCTGGATTGTATTTTCATGAAAACAAATTTTTAAAAAAATACATCAAAATGTTTATTAAGGTGCAGAGCTAAAGTCTTTATATTTTTCCAAAAATAATATATTGAAGAAAAAAAAACATTCTTAATTTTTACCAGTCCAAAATAACCATAATACAGGCACATCTCAAAAAATTAGAACATCATGAAAAAGTTCAATATTTTTTGTCACTCATTTCAGAAAGTGAAACCCATATATTATATAGATTCATTACACAGAGAGTGAAATACTTCAAGTGTTTATTTATTTAAATTTTGTTGAGTTTCTACAGTCAGTGATGATTTAAGGAACCATGTCATCTGCTGGTGTTGGTCCACTGTATTTTATCAAGACCAAAGTCAGTGAAGTCGTCTACCAGGAAATTTTAGAGCACTTCATGCTTCCCTGTGCTGACAAGCATTATGGAGAAGCTGATTTCGTTTTCCAGCAGGACTTGGCACCCCCCAACCCACACTGCCAAAAGTATCAAAACCTGGTTTAATGACCATGGCATCACTGTGTTTGATTGGCCAGCAAACTGTCCTGACCTAAACCCCATAGAGAATCTATAGAGTATTGTCAGAGGAAGATGAGAAACACCAGACCCAACAATGCAGACGAGCTGAAGGTCACTATCAAAGCAACCTGGACCTTCATAACACCTCAGCAGTGCCACAGGCTGATCACCTCCATGCCACGCCACATTGATACAGTAATTAATCCAAACAGAGCCCCGACCAAGTATTGAGTGTGTACATGGACGTACTTTTCAGTCGGCCAAAATTTCTATTTAAAAACTATTTTTTAAAATTAATTTTATGCAATATTCCAATTTTTTGAGAAACTGAATTTGGGGTTTTCATGGGCTGTAAGCCATAATCATCAAAATTTAAATAAATAAACACTTGAAATATATCACTCTCTGTGTAATGAATCTATATAATATACAGTATGGGTTTCACTTTCTGAAATGAGTGACAAAAAATATTGAACTTTTTCATGATATTCTAATTTTTTGAGATGTACCTGTATTTACATCTGAGCAGTTGGATGACGAGACTACGGGGCTGGTAAGGATGCCACAGCCATTAGCATAACTAGGTTAATGGCATGTTTCAATGCCTCATGTTGGGTTCATACCACAAGAGAGTCCTCACTTGACGTGTTGTATCTGGCTCATAATCACCAAACAACTGACACTGTAGAATTCTCTGTGCTGTGTGTTGATGCTTGTTACTGTAGTATTGTAGACCAAACCAAGACGAGTGTCAGCCAAGATCGAGTCTAGACCAAGACCACTACAGTTGAAACCAGAAGTTTACATGCAGTGTATAAAAAGACACATAACATATTTTTCTCTCACTGTCTGACATTAAATCAGACTAAACTTTTCCTGCTTTAGGTCAGTCAGGATTACCAAAATTTTCTATTTGCTAAATAATTTTTATATTTACAGAATAATTTTTTGAAGTTTTTTTTATTACTTTCTTCAAAGTCAGAAGTTTACATACACTAATATCAGGAAGAGAATTATGGACTTCTACAAGTCTGGTTCATCCTTCCAGATGGACAGTGACCCCAAGCCAAATTAGTTACAAAGTGGCTTAAGGACAACAACATCAGTGTTTTGGTGCGGCCATCACAAAGCCCTGATCTCAATCCCATAGAAAATTTGTGGGCAGACCTGAAAAGACATGTGCGAGGAAGGCAGCCGACAGTTACACCAGTTCTGTCAGGAGGAATTGGCCAACATTTCAGCAAACTATTGTAAGAAGCTTGTGGAAGGATAACCAAAATGTTTGACCTAAGCCATACAGCTTAAGGCAACACTACAAAATACTAAGGAAATTTACGTAAACTTCTAACTTTGAAAAAAGTTAGAAGTTTACGTAAAAAAAGTAACAAAAAATTCTAAAATAAATAAATAAATAAATTAGCAAATTTAAGAAGGATTAAGGAAATAGAAATAAAACAGGAAAAGTTTAGTCTGATTTAATGTCAGAAGTGAGAAAAAAGGTAATGTGTCTTTTTATACAGTGTATGTAAACTTAGGGTTTCAACTGTAGGTCTTGGTATTTGTCTCTGGTCATGACAAGGTCTCGACTACAACACAAATATTTGTCTCTGCCAACTAGTACAGTAATATAGTGGGGTAAGAGTAAGTGTGACACCTACTGTCCAGGAGGCCACAGTGCTGTTTCTATCACCTTTAAGAGCATAAGAAACTCCAGCATTGTTAGAATGCTAGAAACAATTTACTGTTCTATAATTTTAACTTTTAAGCTTCGCCATAACGTTTTGTTTTTTTATTTTTGGTGATGATACTTGGTTAACAATTTCTAAGGATGAAGTTGGAGAGCGTTTTTAAAATTATCTTTAAAGCCACATGAATCTAATCCTGTCATTCAGAGAAAAGAAGCACATGCAAACCTAATCCTTGCTATGGGACAAAAGCAAGGGGCTCAATTTTGATGGGTTCCTTAAAACCTCTAAATTGCATTTTTTTAGTCATAGTTTTGTTGTTGGTTTTTTTTTTTTTTACTTTTATTTTTAAGTTCAGCTTATCTCATAATATAGTATTCAGTTGTTCTGTACCAGGAAATATTTCTCTGCCTCTAGAGCCCATGGTTTGCTCTAGTAGAACTTGTGTGCTTACACAATTCCTTTTCTCCAAAACACAAATCACACTTTTACAAGAGAAAAAAACAGCTTTTTGTTTTAGTTAGAAAACTTACTTTCCTTTTCACTCCTTCAGCAACTTGTTCTGACAGTATTCACAACTGGCAACAATGACAGTTATTTTGTTTTCAGTTTTTTCCCGAGTTGTCTCTCCTGTCTATGAATATATGTTGCTGTATTGTTTGTGCAGGTGTTGTTTCCGCTGGAATAAGAAAGGAGCACCTAATGACAGGCAGCCCTGCTCTCAGCTTTTGCTCTCCTTTCAGGCTGTTCATAAATAGAAACCTTGATTAAGATTAAAGTGGCTTTTAATTTATTAATGCTATTAATTAATTAGATTCAGAAGGGAACACTACAATGAATTTTTAACATGAAAAAGAATCGACATCCTTGTGATGGAGCTGATTAGTGTGTCGCCCCATTGATCTATGTATTCTCTTTGCTCTGAAGATTCTCCTCGTCTTTCTGACTTGGTACAGCACTTACATGATGTTGAATCTCTCATGCCTGGAAAATTCAGGATGAAATTTATTATTGTGCAAAAAATGTATGCAGAGTATAATAGAAGACAGAGGTAGGCTGACTTTTTTTTATTCCACTGTTGAGCACATAAGTAGTCTTTATTGGCATGTCTTTATGATTCATTGCCGCTGATAGCTGAGGCTTGAGGTGTTTTATTTTCAGGTTGTCATCTTATACCTGCATTTGTCTGCCTAACTTTTTGTCTCTGTTCAAGATCTTGTGAACATTTTGAACAGCAAGGTGGATAAGAATTCTGTAGTCATTAGTAAAGGTTGCTATTTGCTCCTATGGGTCGGAATTGACAGAGACCCCATTATCCAACTACTTGGGCCACAATACAAAACAGTTTTATCACAATCTTAGTATTAGGAATGAAAATTATCAACTAATTCATCAATTGTTAGTCACCTTATGGATCTATTAATGATTAATTGATAGGTGGCAATTTTCCTGAGAATCAGAATTTCCTTTGGTACATTACAGTCTTTTTATCTATAACATAAAAAGCTAGAGATGCACGGTAGTAGAATTTTTGCAGATAGCCGATATGCTGATAGTTTAAAACTAGTTTTTGCAAATTGCCAATATTAATATGTGCACATATATTTTTCCTCACCAATTTACAACTCCTTTGTCTTATAGTGATGATTAACCAGTATATAAAGACACATTCAGCAAGGAAAATAAGACAACTACCTCAACTTAATATGAAAATAAATATGTGTTATGTATTTTTAGACAAATGCAGGAGGGGAGGAAGGTTCTGTATCCCTTTATAATATTAGAACATATACAATCCCTGAGTTGTGTCTCTGGGGCTCTGGGGTGAACATAGGTTTGCTTTGCAGGGGTGTGCCTGGGGGGGGGTGATGGGCCTGGTGGGGGCCATCCTGTCCAGAGCGGCGGCCCGTGTCCCCTGGACCTCCCTACTGGAGTGGGTGTCTGGCTGGCCTGGAGCTTGGTGGCTTCAGGGCATTCATGCTCTGTGAGGGCTGTGGGTTGCCCAGAAGATGAGGGTGCTGTCTTGCTGGGGTTGGGGGTTGCTACCCTCTTTTTTGTATGTTTCCTGGTAAATCACACACACTCTCTCTTGCACATGCATAAATACACACACATGTGGCACGCACACACACATGGTAAATGATAAATGGCGCTCACTTATATAGCACTTTTTCTCATCTCTAGATGACCAAAGCACTTTACAGATCATGCTATCCATCCATTCACAAACATATTCACACACTGATGGCGGTGGGGCTCCCATGCACAGGCGCTGGCCTGACCCACCAGGAGCAACTGAGGGTTCAGTGTCTTGCTCAAGGACACTTCAACATGCAGACTGCAGACAGAGCGGGACTCGAACCCCTGACCCTCTGATCAGTAGTCGGCCACACTACACCTGCACCACAACCGCCCCCTTTGTTTATCTGTTCTCTTTCAGGTGCAGATATCAAGCTTGTACTGAGACCTTCTCAGAAGCAACAATTCTTTCTTGTGTTTTCCTTCGGTTTGTTTTTCTTTCATTCTCTCTTCCTCACCACTCCCTCACCCCCCACACCTTCCGACCACTTCATATCTCTTCAGTTCCCTCCCCCATTCCCCTGTCAGGTCCAGCATAAGTAAGGCAATCTAAACAAAGTATTAAAGTTATTACATAGCAGAAGGAGTCTATAAATACTATTTATATACAGCATATATCAAATATGAGCAGAGCTCCTTTTGGCAAAGTATATCTGTTTGGCACAGTAAGGGAAGCAGACATTTGTTCTGCTTGCCAAGCTTCTGGACAGAGCAGGTTAAAAAAAAGAATATACACAGTCCAGTGTGTTATCTCCCTGTGATGTGCACTTAATATATTAGGCAAAACAGGGTCTGATGCTTGTCAATGGCTTCTAGCACATAGCTGAATGCTAAATTAGCATTAGCATCTGGGCTGCTGTTACCACGGCAATGGAAAACTCCCGTTGCAGACAGAAACTGCTAAGCGCTCCAGGTCCAGTAGTCAGTATTAAATCGATGACCACAGAATTGGTAAACAACCCCCATTCACATACAAATTCTGTTACAAATCCTTAGTTTCAGTATAGTTAGCAGCATGCTAGGTCAACTGCAGCATCTATGATCTTGGGGTGTAGCCAGCTTGATCATCATCATCACAGAGCCTTCTCCTATGATTGGTCAGGTTAAATATCCAGTTTTAGCTCATCAGTCTTGTTTCCAAAGGACAGTGCATTTGTGACAAAATGTTCATCTGTTCAGAGCCGTCTTAGCCAAGCCAAGTAGCAAGACTGGCTTCCCATTTTTGTTTATATTGTTGCCTCCATCACCAGTCAGAACTTGGTGTCTTATCCTGATTGTGCAGCAATTCCTCTCTGCTGTGGAAGATGTTTCATATGCTTCAACAGCACTTAATCACAAAAACTACCATGCACACACAGCATTGTGTGAGGGAGTACAGAGCAACTGCCTGCCAGGTGAGGGGGCAGCCATGTTAGTCGAGATGAAATTGTCGTGAACGCTGCCCTTTAATAGGCAGAGGAAGGACACCAAGCGCTCTCTATAGGTTTGCACATTTATTAAAATAAAGACAAACAAGACACTAACATACAAATACTAAACATGAGTGTGTAACATTAATAAACAGGTACACATGGTAAACACTGGAGGAGAGTGGGGCTCTGTTTCCAGGGGAACAGGAAGCCAGGGAATGCCTGGCCAGGGGTGGAATCCAGCTGGAGCTCATCCGAAGGCTGCAGGGCTTCACTGCTGGAAAAGAGGAAAACACGTACCTGGACAGAGCTACCCTACTCTTCTCAACAGAGGCCCAAAACACACTCAGGATGAAAGCCTTCTGCTCCTGAGGACAGGGAGATGTGGTAGAAGGACACAACAAACCATAGAGGTTTGCCGTGCCCTTATATGCAATACTTGATCAGTGGCAAGTGTGGGTACATGAGTGGAGAAGATAACAGAATGAATAACAGGTGTGCAGCTCTGACCAGTTTGACAGCCGGAAGCTGCACAGCGCTGTCAAAATAAAACTTAACCGGAAACCACAGCACAACCCCAACATGAGAACATAACTACAAGTGCACAATGACAAAAACTGGGGAAAATAACAATGAAGCAGACAGAAAAACACCAAACATAACAGAAGGCTGGGCACAGTGCCCACTCATGCACCTGGATCATGACAGAGCCCCCTCCTCAAGGGATGGAGCCCAGACACCCCAAGGTAACATCACACAAAAAAATAAAGCCCCCCCCCCACACACACACACACAGAAGACCCTCCCCAACAAGAAAAACAACCCACCCCGGAGGGAAGGAGGGGGAACTCAGGCATGGAGGGACCGAGACAAAACAAACAAAAAGAAAACACTTATGACCCACAACACTGTCCAACAGGTGGTCCCACGGAACTCAAGCCCGACTGACTAATGGGCGAGACAGTTCGGGTGGCCTTCCTGAATCCCAAGACTACCGATGCCTGTGCTGAAACACATTGGGTGGCCTCCCCGTGTTCCAGAACCAACGAAGCAGGAGGAGCAGCCCATCAGGTGGCCTCACGGCATCCCTAAGCGAGAGCTGGGAGGCGGCATCCTCCTGAGAAGGGCGGCTGATCAGCGGGAGCCTTCAGCAATGTCTGATGCCCCCTCAACAGTCCCCGAAGAAGGCAAGGGACCCATGGCAACCTCAGGGTAGGGTGCAGCACCCATGGCGGCCCCAGACTGGGATGTAGCACTCGTGGTGGCCCCGAACTTGGACGTAGCACCCACAGTAACTCTGGACCAGAGCATGGCACCCATGATGACCAAACTGACCCATGAGAGCACCAGGCCAAGGAGGGGGTCAACCATCGGGACCTTGGACAGAAGCACTGCACCCACGGTGACCCTGGACTGTGGCACTGCACTCGCGGAGGCCCCGGACTGGGGCATAGCTGCACCCGCGGAGGCCCCAGAGTGGGGCATAGCTGCACCCACGGAAGCCCCAGACTGGGGCTTAGGTATATCCACGGAGACCGCAGATGGAGGGGGAGCAGCACCCACAGAGACCTCGGATGGAGGGGGAGCAGCACCCACGGAGACCTTGTGAGAAGACCCGGACAAAACACAAACATCCACCGGGTCAGAGTCACCGGCAGCAGTGGAGCCCGGTGAGGAGGGCTCAGGCACAGTGGACGGCTGCACTCGGTCTCCCTCACCTAGAGCCAGGCAAGATTTCTCAAGCACAGATAAAATGAAAGCAAAAAAGAGAACTTTCCTGAGCTCGAGCTCTACCACCATCCAGGACTCCGGCAATCCAGGTGGAGGAATCTCGGCTCTCTCCGTCGGAGCGTCCACACCCGGCACGGCTACCTCAGACGGGGGGGGGGTGTCTCGGTCCCCTCAGTCTGGACATCCACTCCGGACATGACCACCTCACATGGGGAGGAAAGGAAAAACACCGCAACAGAGTTATCGCAGTGGTGGAGCTCGGCGAGGAGAATTCAGGAGAAGAGGACGTTTACTGATGGTTCTCCTCACCATGAGCCAGACAAGTGTTCTCTAGATCTGTGGATGTTAGGACAGAACAAAGTACTCACCTGGATTCGAGCTCCACCGCCGCCAAGGACTCCAGCGACTCTGCTGCGATGACCCCAGCAGCAGGCTTGATGGTTGATGCAGCCAACAAGCCTCCAGGCTTGGCGCCCTGCACTGGTGGACCTCCCGGCACGGTGGCTGACGCTGGAGGTTGCCTCACCGACGGCACTGGCTCCCGTACTGCCGAACCCAGGGGACACTCATCTGTCCGCTCAGGATTCAGAGCACAAGCGGCACATCCCTCCCATTCCAGATGTAGCCGCTAGGCTGGAGCAGGAACTCCCAGGACTCCAAACTCCTCCGTCGACCAGCAGCTCATTCCCAGGACCGGCAGACATTCAGAGGCCACAAAACAAAACACAGGAGAGGAAGGCGAGGGTGAGATGACAGCAGCAGTTGATGAGGACTCAGCTAAGTTTGGCTGCTGTCGCTGAGCCTCATCACTGGGAATAAGGCAAGGCATTTCATTAAAATAGGAAATAGTAAATGGCATTCACTTATATAGCACTTTTATTCTCATCTCTTGATGACCAAAGCGCTTTACAGATCCTGCTATCCACCCATTCACACACACATTCACACACTGATGGTGGCATACTACCTAACATGGCGCTTCCAGACTCACCAGAAGCAATTGGGGGTGAAGTGTCTTGCCCAGGGACACAACGGCAGGATATCCGGGGAGAGCGGGATTCAAACCGCCAACCATGGGGTTATTGGACGACCTGCTCTACCTCCTGAGCCACTGCCGCTCAGGAAGAGGAATGGAAACTCACTTGCCTTATTTCGTGTGGCATGGTGGTTCCTGCTGCTGAAATTGGGGCAGGTGATGCTCTCTGGCCACCGCTGATGTCTTCTGACAAGGAGGCAGACCCCCCGGGCTTCTGGCAAGGGAGGCGGGATGCCGGAGCTCGGGGCTATCAAGGACCCAATGGTGCTGAGGTCCGGGAATGCCCTCTTGTTTGCTCAGACCTCAATTCACAGACGGAGCTCCTCCTTCAATACTCCTGCTGCAGATAATCCAGCAGAAACACCCTCTCCCTTCCTTCGGCATGAAGCACAAGCTGAGGGTGACGCTGCATTGCTGCCTCAGCCAGGCTTAAATTCAGAAGAGAATCTTTCGGGGTGGGAGATACATGAGCGGCAGCGATATATCCATCCACTTCCTGAAGCGCCGTGCAGAGCTCCCACCCCAAGCACTGTGAAAAGTGTCTTCCGCCTGCTGACATTTCAGCAGGCATAGGATGGCAAAAGGAAAGAATGTAATTTCAAGAAACAATGCAGAACCCACAGAGGCTGGTGTCCACTGTTGGTTGTGTCCTTCTGTTGTGAACGCTGCCCTTTAATCGGCAGAGGAAGGACACCAAGCAGTCTCTGTAGGTTTGCACATTTATTAAAATAAAGACAAACAAGACACTGACATACAAATACTAAACATGGGTGCGTGACATTAATAAACAGTTACACATGGTAAATGGTGCAGGAGAGCGGGGCTCTATGTCTAGGGGGACATGAAGCCAGGGAACGCCTGGCCAGGGGCAGAATCCAGCCAGAGCTCATCCGAAGGCTGCGGAGCTTCACGGCTGGAAATGAGGAAAACACGTACCTGGACAGAGCTACCTTATTTTCCTCGACAGCGGCCCCAAACACACTCAGGACGAAAGCCTTCTGCTCCTGAGGATGGGGAGATGTGGTAGAAGGACACAACAAACCCCAGAGGTTTGCCATGCCCTTATATGCAATACATGATCAGTGACAGGTGTGGGTACATGAGTGGAGAAAACAACAGAATGAATAACAGGTGTGCAGCTCTGACCAGTTTGACAGCTGGAAGCTGCACAATACTGTCAAAATAAAACATAACCGGAAACCACAACACGACCCCAACATGAGAACATAACTGCTCAAGTAGGTTCATTTTGTCTTCTTTTAATTATTTACCTTTTGTTTTTATTAAAGACAAAAATAGAAAGGAGATGTTTTTACCTTGGGGTGGCGCAATGGTGGACTGGTTAGCACTGCAGCAGCACAGTAACTCACCCTTGGCCGGGGGATCCTGGGTTCGATCCCAGCCCCCGACCAACAATGATCTGTGCGGAGTTTGCATCTTCTCCCCATGTCTGCATGGGTTTACGCCGGGATTTCTCCGGTTTGCTCCCACATTCCAAAAACATGCAAGTTAGGTTAATTGGCATCAAACTGGGGATTCTAAATTGTCCTTAGGTATGACTGTGAGAGAGAATGGTTGTCTGTCTCTCTGTGATGGCCCTGCGATGGAGTGGCGATCTGTCCAGGGTGTACCCTGCCTCTCGCCCAAAGATGCTGGGATAGGCTCCAGCCCCCCGTGACCCAAAAAGGATTAAGCGGAAGAAGATGAATGAATGAATGAATGAATGAATGAATGTTTTTACCTTCTTTACATGTTTCTACTGTGCACTGCAGCCTTCATCAGAAGTGTCAGCTGAAGGTAAAAACATCTCCTTTCTGTTTTTGTCTTTAATAAGAACAAAAGGTAAATGAGAACATAACTACAAGTGCACAATGACAAAAACTGGGGAAAATAACAATGAAACAGACAGAAAAAACACCAAACTTAACAGAAGGCTGGGCATGATGCCCACCCGTGCCCCCGGATCATGACAGAAATCCAGGAATGAATGTATATTAACAAATGGAACTAAGTTGGTGTGACAAAGCATATCTTGGATTCACAGTGTTGTAATACAGGTCTAAGTAAATTTAAGACTCACTGCTTTTCTTTTTCAATTTGCATTTTCCGTGCTGTCACAAAGTTTTCTGATTTGGGACTCTATAGTTTGGAGGAATAGCGCAAACACATAAGGGTTATAATTTGCCTCAAAAAAACCATAATACCCTTTTAGAATGTGTTATATGAGGCTATCTGGAAGTTAACTGTACACGGAGTACCCCTCTTTCCTTCTAGCTACATTGAGTAGGAAATCATAAGCATGACACTCTCATCTAAAGCTAACTGTGGGTGTTCAAACCTTAGCACACACATCTCCTCAGAATGTCTAGGTAGATTTTGGTGGACAGTAACTTTATTTTTGATAATAGCTAAAACTTTTGCATTTTACTATCTGATGCTAAAAATTTAATGCTCAGTGTACTTTTAACTGGTGTATCAAGTAAATCAGTGATAGTAATTAAGGACCATTATGGTCAGACAGATCTTTGCCCTATCTGGAAGAACAACTCTATTTATGTATGTTGAAGACATATATTGTCATGAATCACCCATTTCACAGGCAAAAGTAGGACACCAAACGCTCTCTTTGAGTTCGCACATTTATTAACATAAAAACAGACAAGAACGTTGGAAACCACATGTCAGATACATACAAAATAAAGTTGCAAAAAATATTGCAATTATAAATAAAATTAAGCAGGTCCTAGATTATAAATCACTTCATATTTTGTATTGTTCATTAGTACTTCCATACTTGACTTATTGTATAGAAGTTTGGGGTAACAGTTATAAAAGTAAACTTAATTCATTGTTAATATTACAAAAAAGGGCAGTCCGTGTTATACACAAAGTTGGGTACCTCGAACATACTAATTTATTGTTTTTACATTCGAAGTTATTGAAATTATGGGATCTGGTTCATTATTACACAGCACAATTAATGTTTAAAGTTAGTAAAAACCTCTTGCCACACAATATACAGAATCTATTCAGGGAGAGAGAAGGGAAATATAATTTACGGGGGAATACAAAATTTAAAATTCACTTAGTAAGATCTACACGGAAGAGTTTTTGTGTGTCTGTGTGTGGGGTAAAATTGTGGAATGGGTTGGGGGAGAAACACAGGCAATGTCCCAACATCCATATATTTAAATCAACATATAAAGAAATGATTTTTGAGCAGTATGAGAATGAAGGGCAGTGATGTTACATTGTGTCTTCAGTGAGGGAAGGTTGTTGTGTGTTATGGTGATTGTGAAGGTGATGGTGTTGTTTGTGTTTGCATTGAACATGCCAGAATTGTATGTTTATTGTTGTTGTAATATTGTTGGATATGGACTGTCATTGTTGTGTCATTTTTGTTGTATAAATTGACTATGGGTGTATTACAGTGAATGTGGTTGTGGGATAATGATGATTATGAGTAATACTGTAATTTGTTTGGTGTGGAGAAGGGGTGGGACTGTATAAGCCTTGGCTTCTTCCCACTCCTTTTGAACATTTTATTTTGGTTTGTTTTTTTGTTGTGTTTTGAACTCTCTTTTTTTCTTTCTTTAACAATGTTCAAATAAAAATCAATCAATCAATCAATCAAAAAAACGTTAACATACAAAAACTAAATCATGGAGTGCAAGGCGCTAACAAACAAGTACACAATGACAAACGCTGGAGGAGAGCAGGGATCCACATCCAGGGAGACGGGAGCCAGGGAACACCAGACCAGGGGTGGAATCCAGCTGGAGCTCTCCCAGAGGCAGCAGGGCTCATGGCTGGAAATAAGGGGAAAACGTACCTGGATGGAGCTCTCCTACTCTCCTCGAAAGCTGGACCCCAACACATTCAGGGCAAATAGCTCTGCCCCTGAGGACGGCTATACGTGGTAGAAGGATACGACAAACCACAGAGGTTTACCATGCCCTTATATGCAGTACATAATCAGTGACAGGTGTGGATACATGAGTGGAGAAAATAACAGAATGAATAACAGGTGTGACATTCCACCTGTCAGTGTGTGGAATGTCACAGGTGTGACATTCCACCTGACATTCCACCAGAGAGGTGGAATGTCACCTCTCTGGTGGGGAAGGAGCCTGAGCTGGTGTACGAGATTGAGCGATACCGGCTAGATATAGTCGGCCTCACCTCAACACACAGCTCCGGTTCCGGAACCAGTCTCCTGGAGAGGGGCTGGAGCTTGGCCTTTTCTGGAGTTGCCCCGGGCGAGAGGCGACGAGCAGGGGTAGGTATTCTTGTATCGCCCCACCTTGCTGCCTCTATATTGGAGTTTTCCCCGGTGGACGAAAGGGTTGCTTCCCTGCGCCTTCGGGTTGGGAAACGGGTCCTGACCATCATTTGTGCCTATGCACCAAATGATGTTTCAGAGTACCCACCCTTTTTGGAGTCTGTGACTGGGGTGCTGGAGGGTGCTCCTCCTGGAGACTCCATTGTCCTACTGGGGGACTTCAATGCGCACGTGGGCAACGACAGTGAAACCTGGAGGGGGGTGATTGGGAGGAACGGCCTGCCCGATCTGAACCCGAGTGGTGTTCAGTTATTGGACTTCTGTGCTAACCACAGTCTGTCTATAACGAACACCATGTTCAAGCATAAGGGTGTCCATATGTGCACCTGGCACCAGGACACCCTAGGCCGCAGGTCGATGATCGATTTTGTTATCGTATCATCAGACCTGCGACCGTATGTCTTGGACACCCGAGTAAAGAGAGGTGCAGAGCTGTCAACTGATCACCACCTGGTGGTGAGTTGGATCCGATGGCAGGGGAGGAAGCCATTCAGACCTGGTAGACCCAAACGTATAGTGAGGGTGTGCTGGGAGCGTCTGGCTGAGGCCCCTGTCCGGGAGGTCTTCAACTCCCACCTCCGGAAGAACTTCAACCACATTCCGAGGGAGTCTGGAGACATGGAGTCTGAATGGGCCATGTTCTCCACCTCTGTTGTTGAAGCGGCAGCCCAGAGCTGCGGCCGCAAGGTGGTCGGTGCATCTCGTGGTGGCAACCCCCGAACCAAGTGGTGGACACCAGTGGTGAGGGGGGCCATTAAGCTGAAGAAGGAGTCCTATCAAGCTTGGTTGGCTTGTGGGACTCCCGAAGCAGCTGAGGTGTACCGGCAGGCCAAGCGGAGTGCAGCTCGGGTGGTTGCTGAAGCAAAAACCCGGGTATGGGAGGAGTTCGGTGAGGCCATGGAACAAGACTTTCGGTCGGCTTCAAAGAGATTCTGGCAAACTGTTCGGCGGCTCAGGAGGGGAAAGCAGCTCCCCGTCCACACTGTGTATGGTGCGGATGGGACACTGTTGACTTCAACTGGGGATATCGTCGGGCGGTGGAAGGAATACTTCGAGGATCTCCTCAATCCCACTGATACGCCTTCCACAGAGGAAGCAGGGTTTGGGGACGAGGGGGATGACTCGCCTATCACAGGGGCTGAGGTCGCCAAGGTGGTTAAAAATCTCCTTGGTGGCCGGGCCCCGGGGGTGGACGAGATTCGCCCCGAGTACCTCAAGGCCCTGGATGTTGTTGGGTTGTCATGGTTGACACGCCTCTGCAACATTGTGTGGAGGTCGGGGGCAGTGCCTTTGGCATGGCAAACCGGGGTGGTGGTTCCTCTCTTCAAAAAAGGGGACCGGAGGGTGTGCTCCAACTTTAGAGGGATCACACTCCTCAGCCTCCCTGGGAAGGTCTATGCCAAGGTACTGGAGAGGAGAGTCCGGCCGTTGGTCGAACCTCGGATTCAGGAGGAGCAATGTGGTTTTCGTCCTGGCCGTGGCACATCGGACCAGCTCTTTACCCTCTCGAGAATTCTTGAGGGTTCGTGGGAGTTTGCCCAACCAGTTTACATGTGTTTTGTGGACTTGGAGAAGGCATTTGACCGCGTCCCTCGTGGATTTTTGTGGGGGGTGCTTCGGGAGTATGGGGTATCGGGCTTGTTGTTACGAGCTATTCGGTCTCTGTACGACCGTTGTGAGAGTTTAGTTCGCATTGCCAACACTCGGTCGGAGTCATTCCCAGTGAGAGTTGGACTCCGCCAGGGCTGCCCTTTGTCACCGGTCCTGTTCATAATTTTTATGGACAGGATTTCTAGGCGCAGCCAGGGAATGGAGGGCGTCATGCTTGGTGACCACAGGATCTCATCTCTGTTGTTTGCAGATGATGTTGTCCTGTTGGCTTCATCCAGCAATGACCTACAGCTCTTGCTGGGACGGTTTGCCGCTGAGTGTGAAGCGGCTGGGATGAGAATCAGCACCTCCAAGTCCGAGTCCATGGTCCTCAGCCGGAAAAAGGTGGATTGTCCTCTCCGGGTTGGGGACAGGCTCCTGCCCCAAGTGGAGGAGTTTAAGTATCTTGGGGTCTTGTTCACGAGTGAGGGGAAAATGGAGCGAGAGGTCGACAGACGGATTGGAGCAGCATCTGCAGTGATGCGGACGTTGTACCGGTCTGTTGTGGTGAAGAGGGAGCTTAGTTCTAAGGCAAAGCTGTCGATTTACCAGTCAATCTACGTTCCTACTCTCACCTATGGTCACGAGCTTTGGGTAATGACCGAAAGAACGAGATCGCGGATACAAGCGGCTGAAATGAGCTTTCTCCGTAGGATTGCTGGACTCACCCTCAGAGATAGGGTGAGGAGCTCAGTCATTCGGGAGAGGCTCAGAGTAGAACCGCTGCTCCTCCACATTGAAAGGAGTCAGTTGAGGTGGTATGGGCATCTGATTAGGATGCCTCCTGGACGCCTCCCACTTGAGGTGTTTCAGGCACGTCCCACTGGGAGGAGACCCCGGGGCAGACCCAGGACTCGGTGGAGAGACTATGTCTCCCAGCTAGTCTGGGAACGCCTTGGTATCCCCTCTGAAGAGCTGGAGCAGGTGGCTGGGGAGAGGGAAGTCTGGGCTTCTCTGCTTGAACTGCTGCCTCCGCGACCCGGACCTCCGGAAAAGCGGTAGAAGATGGATGGATGGATGGATGGATAACAGGTGTGCAGCTCCGACCAGTCTGACAGCCGGAAGCTGCACAGTACTGTCAAAATAAAACATAACTGGAAACTATAATGATACAAACACAGCAGAACCCCAAAATGTACATAATAATACTACAGATACAAAAAGACAAGAATTAAACAGGAACCAAACACAGCAGACAGAAAAACACTAAACTAGACAGGAAACTGGGCACGGCACCCACTCGTGCCCCAGGATCATGACATGTGTGTGGTGAGCTTTAAACTGAGAACCAAACAAGTGAATGTGTTATTTCACAAACTGAAGCTTTTTAGTGTTTTGTATCGCTATGTATTCTGTGTCTGAATTTCTTACAGAAAGGTTTGTTTGCACATCCATATTTTGTGCTGCCGAGTGTTTATAGTCTATTGTTGCTGATTGATGTGAAAAAGTATTGACAAAAGCATTAATTAAGAATCACGATTAACTCAACACCCTACTGATCGATTGCAATTAATCACAGTCATAGGGTTTGACCTTGTTGGCTTTTCCATATGGAAGACGCATGCCTGCTCTTTGGAAAATGGTGGTAAGCATGCATGCAACCACTTGATGCTCTTCTGTTCAGTGTCTAATGTGGCTACATACTTGTGTACATTGTACGGGCTCCTGACGACTTTCTGCTTTCATGGCCAACATCTACAGCTGGCACGATCTTCTTAGGATTAGAGTGAGGAACGTGTTACATCGGAGTTTTTCTGCTTGCATAACGTTCTGGAATAGCTTGCCAGATCACCAGGTTCTCCGCAGGTCAGTTTCCCAGCAAGCAGGAGAAACACAGGGAGAGGAAGGAGAAGTGGGGCTGTAGAGCTGGAGTGTTAGCAAGGTTACATCAGCAGTCGCAAAACCCACATGTTTTCCCCACTAAGCTAGTTGTATGAGCTGAAGCTGCAGATTGCAAGACAAACCTTGCTGGACAATTTACAGTGGAGATGCCTGGTCAGTCCTACAATCAACAAAGTTTCCACAGCAATCGCTAAATAGATAGCCTTTCCCTTATTTTGATAAAGGTTAATCTTTGTCTCATCAGACCATAAAACTTTGGCCCAGAATTTTTGAGGTTTGTCTCTGTACTTTTTGGCAAATTCCAGTCTGGTCTTCCTATTCTTCTTGCCAATGAGTGGTTTACCTCTTCTGGTGTAGCCTCTGTGCTTTTTGTTATGTATGAGCATTAGTAAGATGGCAGCTAGGCTGGCCGGGGAATGGACAAGGGTGGTGGACCACCTTTTCCGGTGGTGACGCCACCCAAGGTATAAAGGGCATGGGCAGAAGAGGCACTTCCTCTTTCATCATTGACCCCTGGCATGAAGAGAGAGCCAAAAGTCCGGAGGTATTGTCAACCTTGTGTTATTAATAAAGCTCCGTTAATAGCACCTTCGCTCTGGTCATTTTTGCCTAAGTTATGGACACAACATTTTTGTTTATGAAGTCTTCTGCGAACAGTGATACTGTACTTTCACTTCTGCCCTCTGGAGGTTGTTGCTGATGTTATTAACAGTTGTTTCAGGATTTTTCTTTAAAGCTCTCACAATGTTTCTGTCTCCAACTGCTGATGTTTTCCTTGGTCTTCCCATTTGGCACCTGTTACTTTGTACACCAGCGGTTTCTTTCTTCTTCAGGACATTCCCAATGGTTGTACTGGCTATGGTCAATGTCTGTGCAATGGCTCTGATTGCTTTTTCATCTTCTTTCAGCTTCACAATTGCTTGTTTTTTATCCATAGACAGTTTTATGGTTTTCAACAAGAAACACCTGTCAGTCGCATGTTCTAATAATTTTGCTCACATGAAAAATGGGTGAGTTCAAACAAAATGCGCTGTCTTCCAAGTTTTGTATCAGATCCAGATGTAAATACCTGGAAATCAAAGCTTTATTTTTTTATGTTTTGCACATAAGTGGTCCTTCTGAGGTTTTTGGGGAGAATATTCTGGGTAGTATATGTCATTATGTTGACATTTTGAAATAAAAATAAACTTGTGTTTGCTGAAAGCAAGTACATTTGTCCACTCCCATGTTAATAAGAGTATGAAAAACTAGAAAAATGAGCAATTTAAGGTACATTATATAGACAAAAATTGTGATTAATGTGCCAATAATCACAATTCACTAGCAATTTCAAAAGATTGTGAGTAAAACTTTTGTCTGTCACCATTAGAAATAGTCTAATATTCTGGCCTTGATGGGTGCCCCAAACTCATGTTAAACTACTTTTTTTTTTTTTTAATGAGAGTTCACTCTTCTGTTTGTTTTGAAGAAGTTACTAGTTCATTATTTGTAAATTATTTTTAAGTTCAGCAACTGGGGCCAAGTAGCAGTGGTGTATGAATTTTGAGTTTGTATGAAGCTGAAGGCAGTCTCTTTTAATTTGGGGAGGTAATCTAGTGCTTGACTTTTAACAAGCATTTGAAACATGAACAGCATACCAAAACATTCAGCCATCCATTCATTTTCATAATTCTTTTCTGATTTATGTTTGCTGAGGGCCAAGTCTATAGGACCTGACACAGGTGAAATGTGGAAAAAAACGTGGATAAATTTGTAGTGTAGCCTGTACTGAGAGCTTGTACAGAGTTGACATTTAGGCTTAGATTGAGTTGTCTTGGTAAATAAGTGACCATGAAAGAGCAGGAGATAAACAGGCACAACAAATTGAAGCTAATAATTTGTCAAAATAAGAAACTGTATTCATCCTAAAAAGCAGCCACAGTGAAAAAAGTAGAAAAGGGCATAATTGACTGGCACCAGACTTTTTGATGACTGGAATATGATTTGCATGATGATTTTCTTATCATCCGTTAACAGTGTTCTTGATCAGAGTATCACGAAAAAAATCAAACTGGAACTAGGAAATGGAAAATATTGCTCAAACCTAAAACCAACCAAAAAGAAATCAGAGTTGTGGAATAAATACATGTCAAGTGATGAAACAAAATATCAATTAAAATTCTAATTTATAGATGGACTCATCTCTGAAGGAAATAACGCTAAACAGGACTCCAGTGTTATATATATATATAAGCAATATTACACAAGAGGAAGAGCGGCATCAATGAATATAGTAACTGCGGTGATTCATCATAGGCCTGATGCAAAGAGGAGGGCCAAAGACATCAACGACTGTTCAATCAGATTGCTTGGTCGGAGCTAACACACACACAGCGACCTGACAGTTCATGAAATTAACTTTTAGTTTTAGCAGTGGTCGTTGTATGATTACATATTTCCCAATGTTGCATCTTAATTATTCTTATTGTAAACCAGGAGTGTCAAACTTATTTTAGTCCAAGGGCCACATACAGCTTGATTCAATCTCAAGTGGACTGGACCAGTAAAATAAGTCTCTGCTGCTCTTTATGAAAGCGTTTTTACCCCAGTGTACAAATTGGGAATTGCAGTTACTTTAATTAAAAATCAAAGCCCATTTTTTCACACTTTGCTAATTCATCCCATGGGCTGGTTTTGGCCCGCGGTGTATTAAAATTAAAATTTTAATTTTAATTGATATTTGGTTCTGGAAACCAAATTTCTAGGAGTCATTGTTGATAGTAAATTAAATTGGAAATCACATATAAATTGTGTCAAAACAAAAATGGCCAAATCAACAGCTATATTAACCTGTTGCACTTCGGTGTACCGTGGGCGGGCACGTCTCTGCGTCCTAGGGCACACGAGGGTGTCCTAGTACGCACACTGTGCGACCTAGGAGGCACTGAAAAAAAAAAACACCTGCATTTCCGTTCTTCCACTACAGACACAGCCGCAAACAGAAAGCCAAAGGAGTGCTTTGATTGGTTTAGATGTGATTGACCTCTCATTCGACTAATAAGAGCCTTGAATTGGGTTTCTGAAACCTTGAAGAACCAATGACTGAAAACCTAGCAAGAAGGACCCGCCTACCAACGGCCTGCGAATACAGCCAGCCAATTGAAGCACAGAAGTTCGAAAGCTATTTTGTGTAAGGCTGGGTGACACACAGTCGTTCGCCAGTCTTTTTTTCTTATTACTGTTCTTATTTGTTTTGAAAAATCGTTCGCCAAAACCGCAATCATGGAAGCATAAAACCGCAATAATGGAATTATGGTTTGACCGGGTCGCGTGACCAGAACCACGAGTCCGTAACAAGCGGACCAGCTTCATGTTCCGGACCGCTCCGGTCCGGGTCCGTCATGTTGCAAACGGTCCCCCCATCATGTTGTGAACGCCCCCCCCCCCCCGCTACTCTTCTGTAGCGGATTGCAGATATATTGCAGATATTTTAGTCCAACTGTGCGTAGTAGACCGCGGCGCACCGTGACCGCGGTGCACCGGGCGATGTCCGTCCTCTGAAGCGGGGGTGGGGGGGGTGGGAGTTGTTATCTTCTACATTACAGATATTTTAGAATAATTTTTAGTGCACTGTAGGTTATTTTTTCTTGTAAAAAAAGCCACACATTTTTTTACGTGGCATGCTTCTTTGTGTGTGGGGGCTTGTTTGTTCATTCATTCATTCATGAATGAATAAACAACCCCCACCACCACACACACACACACAGCCCTTCACCTTTCATTAGAGCCCAAGATGAAGCTTCTATATTGAATCATTCAAAAGTTACAGACGTTTTTCCAAACTGTGCCATTTGGCACAATTTGGCACAGTTCAAAAACGCTTGGGAACAACCTAAGAAAAAAAGCTGTGTAATATATTCATTTTTTGTGGTATTGTTACAAAATTTTGACCTCAGCTGGATAACACTTGGTTCTACATTTCTGTTGCATTTTCCAGCCCGGATCTGAAGCTGTGTGTTATTTGCAAGCATTTGTATCCAAAAAAACACCCAGGCGAAATTTATTTTCTTTCATGTTCAGTATGTTTAGATGACTGTTACTCAGTGGCAGGAGCACTTAGAGAGATTATGAATGTTTTGCAAAAAAAATCAAAGTGTTTTCTTTTAAATGAGACCAACCCCATGAAGATGCTGCAAAGGGTTGAAGAACAGCTTTTGATTTACTCTGGGTAGGTTATTTTTTGGCGTTTTTAGGGAAATTGACCAGAGTGCAAGGGGTTAAATAAAGTAAAAGACTTGTTATGTCATAAATCATTATGTATTCTATATAGTTTACTCATTGTTCCATATACTGTATGTATTATTGTATAGAAGTCTGGGGAAATTTTAACGAAATTCTCTGTGTCGTTTTCATCCTGGAATGTTTGTGGACTGTATGACGAAGAGCTCCCTGGTTCTATCAATATGGATTCCCTCCCCATTTTTGCACTGCTGCTTCTTTCCCACCGGCTCTGTGTCTCTGAGGTAAGCGCAATCGTGATCATGCCAGGGAGAATACAATATTCCAGGGATATGTTACTGCATTTAAACACGGATAATGCAGCATCTGTGATTGAATCTAAGCCGCAACTGCCGGAATTTATTTTAAGAGACGTTCATGGACACAGTGATGAAAAGAGAGACAAGAGAAGGAAACGCGGAAAGCGTGGAGGCGTGAAATTACGCCTGAGGAGACGTCAGTTTAATAACATTCCTCTTCCTTCCATGATTTTGGGGAACGTACAATCCCTGAGGAACAAAGTAAATGAAATTCAAGAGAATGTACGCTACCAGAAGGACTTCAAGAACTGCTGTGTCATGGCTTACACGGAGATGTGGCTTACTGCGCATGACCGGGATGCGGACCTGTGGATTGACGGCTTTGGAGCCCCACTTCGCTCGGATCGGCAGGAAGAGGTAACGGGGAAACATCGGGGGGTGGCGTATGTTTATATATTAATAAACAGTACTGCACATCTGTCACGGTCAGAGAGCGCATCTGTACACCCAATGTGGAGCTTCTGTCCATATCGCAACACCCCTTTTATCTGCCTCGCGAGTTCCCCCAACTTTTCATCACGACTGTGTACATTCACCCGAGGGCAGACGTTGACTCCGCCTCCAGCACCGTCTTTGATGTGGTACAGGGGCTGCAGTCTATTTCTCCAAAGGCTCCAAACTTTATTTTTGGGGATTTTAACCATGTTTCTTTAAAGAAGACACTTAAAAACTTTTATCAGTATGTCTCCTGCCCAACCAGGTGAAAAAAGACATCGGACCTGTGCTATGGATCCATTGAGAGGGCCTATAAATCACTTCCCCTTCCCCCTTTAGGATCCTCAGATCACAACTGTGTACATTTGCTGCCCACATATAAAACTGCTCTCAGAAGAGGCAAGGTGAAGACCAGAGACATAAAGGTGTGGACAGAGGATTCAGTGCACTGCCTCCAGGAATGCTCTAACTGTACGGACTGGGAGGTGTTCACACTGTCCTGTGGGGATGATTTGGACTCTTTGGTGGATGTCACATGCTCATACATGGCTTTCTGTAAAAATATGATCGTTCCACGTAAACGTGTCAAAATATATCCCAACAACAAGCCATGAGTTACAAAATCAG
Organism: Pholidichthys leucotaenia; assembly: GCA_020510985.1. Lineage (NCBI taxonomy): Eukaryota > Metazoa > Chordata > Actinopteri > Cichliformes > Pholidichthyidae > Pholidichthys > Pholidichthys leucotaenia. The sequence goes on along the minus strand of CM035849.1, from coordinate 202,042,481 downwards.
TTAAATCCTGCTTACAGAGGAAAGCACTTGCCTTTAAATAGGGGTCTGTTTCTGAGCTACAGGTTGTCACAAAAGAGCTGAAGTCCGAAATTTTAAGAGCAAAACAGAATTATAAATCAGAATTGGAAAGTAAGATGGCAACAAAGAAGCTTGGTTCAGCCTGGGCCAGTATGAAAACTTTTGCAGGCCTTCAGAGCACAGAGCGCAGTAATCGTGTGTTTTTAGATGGTTTTAATTCAGACACAGAGCTGGCTAATGCTTTTAATTGTTTTTATGGTCGTTTTGACTCCTTTGATTTTAGCACAGAAACCCAAGATTTGAAACAGAAACTCAAAGACAATCGGCACTTTAATATTGAGGTGCAGGATATTAAAAGGGAGTTCTGCACTGTAAAAGTGAACAAAAGTCAGGGCCCTGATAATATATGTGGGCGCTTGGTAAAGTCCTGTGCACATGAACTGAGTCCTGTATTTCATTACGTTTTCAGTAAGTCCTTACAGACACAACATGTGCCTAAGATCTGGAAAGATGCCATGGTTGTTCCCGTTTCAAAATCCAGCTGTCCTAAAATGGTAAATGACTTTAGACCAGTTGCTTTGACTTCAATTTTAATGAAAATTTTTGAAAAACTGGTCAGATGTGAGGTCCTAAAGCAGACTGAGCATGCATTGGATCCTTTGCAGTTTGCATATAGGCCTCACAAAGGAGTGGAGGACGCCACTGTCACTCTGTTTAACATGCTTTTTAAACATCTGGATTTTAATGGGACACACGCCAGTCTTTCATTTGTGGACTTTTCCTCCGCCTTTAATACAATCCAACTCATATTTTAGTTGAAAGGCTCCTGCAACAATTTGATTTGAGCAATAATCTGGTGGGTTGGATTCTGTATTTCTTAACCAACAGGACACAGAGAGTAAGGGTCAATGGTACATTGTCTGACCTAAAATGCTCTTCTACTGGCTCTCCTCAGGGGTGTGTGTTGTCACCACTACTCTTCATCCTGTACACAAACATGTGTCGGAGCAGACATGACAACAGACACATTATAAAGTATGCTGATGATTCAGTTATTGTCAGTCTCCTCCAGGATGGTGAGAGTGGCCACGGCCCAGTAGTTGATGATTTTGTTCACTGGTGTGAGGATTCCTACCTGCAGCTGAATACGACAAAAACTAAAGATATGATTATTGACTTTAGGAGGAAAATTCCCAGGCACAAAGTCACCGTACTAAAAGGTCAGACCACTGAATGTGTACAATCCTACAAATATCTTGGGACGATTATTGATAGTAATTTAAACTTTGAAGAGAACTGTGAAAGGGTGTGCAAAAAGGGTCAGCAACATTTGTATTGTTTGAGGAAACTTGCACGCTTCCAAATTGACCGAACCATAATGACAATGTTTTATCGGGCTTTTATTGAATCTGTTTTATCCTTTTCTTTAGTGTCATGGTTTGGTCAGATAAAACTGAAACAGAGGAAATCCTTGGATCAGGTAGTTAGATGGTCCAGTCGTTTGCTTGGTGAGTCACAGCTGAGCCTGACATCCTTGTAAACCAGACAGGTACAGAGGATTGCTACCTCCATTTTAAATGATGACTCCCACCCTTTGCACTGCAACTTTCAGCTTCTTCCCTCAAGACGGAGGTTTGCTGTCCCAAAAAGTAAAACCCAGCGCTACAAAAACAGCTTTGTTCCTGCTGCTGTCAAAGAGTTGAACAAGTTGTAACAATATAATGCACATAATTTAGTTACCTATTTATTAACTCCATTTTATATTTACTTATTTTTCTAGGATTTTATTTGGGATCTAAATCTTTTATTGGGTTTTAGACCTTTGAGTTTTTAACCTCTTTGACTAGTCCTTAACTTTTTAATATGACCCTTCTCTCTTATCTCTGGTTTTTCTCTCATCTCTTTGTCTTTATATCCTGATTGATGGAGCCTTGAGTATTTTTATCATGTTTATAGTCAGCTTCATGTGTGCCTGTGTTTGTGTTTATGTTGAATGTAATTGTGGCTTGTAAATATGGATGTCACCAGACTGCAAAACAAATCTACCTATGGGTACAAATAAAGTAACCTGAACCTGAACCTGAACCTGAAATACTTCTAAAACAAATATTCATCCAATATTTTTACAACAAAAAATGCTATACCAGTCATAACTAATAAACCTTACTGTGAGCCATCAAATTCAGTATTTATTGAATTAGGTGTATTAAAATTTCCTGATTTAATGGATTACAGTATAATTCAAATGATATACATGATAAACAATGGACAGTTACCACCAAATATCCAGAAGCAGTTTAAAATCAGAAAAAATGCGTACAATTTATGAGGAAATCTTGTTTATGTAAAGCGTCATTTTAGAATTAATATAAAGAAACATTGTTTCTGTTAAGGGCGTTGAACTCTGGAATAATTGTCCTGATAATATTAAAATGTGTAGAACAGACAAATTGTTTAAAAAAATGTACAAAACAAAGCTACTTTCTCAGTATTATGTATCTGTTTAGAATATGACATGAGGGTTTTTTTTTTGTTGTTTTTTTGTTTTTTGCCTTTGGATAAATTTGTGTTTTTTGTGCTCCCCCCCCCCCCCTCCCGTTAAGGTTGATACACAAGATTTTGTAAGATTTTGTAATGGTAAAAGTGGTAGGTTGTATAAGATAAGATAAGATAAGATAAGATATGCCTTTACTAGTCCCACAATGGGGAAATTCCAGGATTGCAACAGCACAGGGATAGCAACACTCAGAGCAATAATTTAGAAGATAAGAAAATAAGAGCAGTGAATATACAAATGTACACATAAATAAATAAATATATATACACAGTGCGGAGCATTGAAGCTAGATGGAATAAACAGCATAACAGTCTATTTAGTTACCCCACATAGGTATGAATATGTAACCATACATATTGTGACCCTCCATAGCGATTGATATTGTCCCAGTCGTATACTGGATGGGGATTTTGTGTAAGTTTGTTGCGTCTTTTGCATTCAATACTATTAATTCAATTCAATTCAATTCAGCTTTATTTATATAGCACCATTTCACAACAACAGTCATCTCATAGCACTTTCAACTGTAGGGGAAACCCCCACAATTGCAGAAAGACCCCAGCAATCAGGCGATCCCCTGTGAGCAAGCGCTTGGTGACGGTGGAGAGGAAAAACTCCCTTTAAACAGAAAGAAACCTCCAGCAGAACCAGGCTCAGGGAGGGGCAGTCATTTTCTGTGACTGGCTGGGTGGTGAGGGGATAGAGAAGATGAAAAGAACAGATATGTAGAGAGCAAACAGCACGATGGGGACTCAATCTATGGGAGAGAACAAACAGATGTTAATGACCAGCAAAACAAAAATAATTGAGAGTGAAGAAAGGAGTGAAGTCCAGTGCAATTATTGGAGGTCCCCCGACTGTCTAAACCTAATAGCAGCATAACTAAGGGAGTGTTCATAAACATATGATCCCTCCCTAATTGTAGACTATATCAAAAAGGAAGGTTTTAACCCTATGCTTAAAAACAGAGATCAAGTCTGACTCCTGAATCCAGATTGGCAGCTGGTTCCACAGGAGAGGAGCTTGATAACTGAAGGCTCTACCCCCCATTGTACTTTTGGAGATTCTAGGTATTACAAGTAATGCTGCATTTTGGGAGCATAGTGCTCTGTTAGGATAATAGTGTAATATCAGATCTTTTAAATAAAAAGCGGCCTGATTGTTTAGAGCTTTGAAAGTGAGAAGAAGGATTTTAAACTTAATTCTAAACTCTATGGGAAGCCAGTGAAGGGAGGCCAGAACCGGAGAAATATGAGCTCTCTTTCTAGTACCTGTTAAAACTCTTGCTGAGACATTTTGGTTCAACTGAAGACTTTTTAGAGATGTTTTAGGACAGCCTGATAATACCGTAATCTAATCTAGAGCTAACAAAAGTGTGGATCAGTTTCTCAGCATCACTCTGAGACAAGATACTCCTAATCTTGGCAATATTACGCAAATGATAAAAGGCAGTCTTAGAAACGAATTTAATATGTGAATTGAAAGACAGATCTTGATCAAAAATAACTCCAAGGTTCCTCACAGAGCTATTCAGAGAAAAACTAACTGCATCCAAACTAAAAGTTTGATTTGGAAAGGTATTTCTAAGGTTTTTTGGACCAACAAGAATGACTTCAGTCTTATCTGAATTTAATAGCAGGAAATTACAAGTCATCCAAGCTTTGATTTCCCTAAGACAGGCATCTAACTTGACTAATTGATTACTATCATCTGGCTTCATTGACAGGTATAATTGTGTGTCATCTGCATAACAATGAAAATGTATACAGTGCTTTCTAATAATGTTGCTTAACGGAAGCATATATAAACTAAAAAGAGTAGGGCCTAGCACAGATCCCTGTGGCACTCCATGACTGAGCTTTGAGTTGAAAGAAAACCACTTACTGACATGAACAAACTGGAACCTATCAAATAAGTAAGATCTAAACCACTGCAACAAGGTTCCATTAAGTCCAACATAGTGTTCTAATCTATCAAGTAGAATATTATGATTGATAGTCATGATTGATTGATAGATTGATAGGTTATGATTGATTGATAGATCAAAAGCTGCACTAAGGTCTAAAAGGACAAGTACAGAAACAAGTCCATTATCAGATGCGATCACGAGGTCATTAGTGACCTTCACTAAGGCTGTTTCAGTACTATGATGGATTCTAAACCCAGATTGAAACTCTTCAAATAAACCATTTCCCTGCAAGTGGTCAAATAATTGCGTAGCAGCAACTCTTTCTAAGATTTTTGAAATGAAAGGGAGAAGAGAGATTGCTCTATAGTTAGTTAAAACTCCTGGATCCAGCGTTGGCTTTTTGAGTAAGGATTTAATTACAGCAGTTTTAAAAGCCTGCGGTACATGGCCTAAAGTTAATGAAGAATTGATTATTTGAAGAATAAATCTACCAATAAATGGGAAGACTTCTTTAAATAACCTGGTAGGAATAGGGTCCAAAAGACAAGTTGAAGGCTTGGATGAGGAAACTATTTTGTCTAACTCTAAAAGGTCAGTTGGAGTAAACTGATCCAAACAGATGTCAATTGAAGGAGTTGTAGTAGTTACTGTATTTAAGTTAATGGTGGGAAGAATCTGACAGATTTTATCTCTGATAGATGAAATTTTATTATTGAAAAAGTTCATAAAGTCCTGACTAGTAAGCTCTAAGGGCATGCTAGGATTGACAGAGTCCTGACTCTTTGTCAGCCTGGCTATAGTGCTGAAAAGAAACCTGGAATTATTCTTGTTCTCTTCTATTAATGCAGAATAATAACTCGTTCTAGCTTTTCTCAGAGATTTTTTATAAATTAAAAGATGATTTCTGTATGCTAAATAGATTTCATCTAAATTAGTGGAGTGCCATTTTCTTTCTAATTGACAAGTCTTCTGTTTTAAGCTACGAGTTTCTGTGTTGAACCAAGGAGTTAGAAATCTCTGATTAGACTTTTTCTTTTTTAAAGGGGCTACCATGTCTAGAGTCTGATTCAGAGAAGCTGTAGCACTATCTACCATGCTATCAATTACAGAAGGAGCAAGCTGTCTATAGCTTATTTCCGTTGTGTTGACACATGGCATAGAGGAAACAATCTGCATAAATTTGGTAACATCATCTGAGAGGCATCTACTGTAGTAATATTTTTCCTCAGGAGCCAAATAGTCAGAAATAGTAAAATCAAAGGTTAACAGAAAATGGTCTGACAGTACAGGGTTATGAGGAGACACTGCCAGATTTTCTATTTCTATGCCATATGTCAGAACAAGGTCCAACGTATGGTGGAGATAATGGGTAGAATTTCCTACTTTCTGAGAAAACTATTAGGTCGTAATGTTTTTTTTTGTTGTTTTTTTTTGCTATCTCTGCGTGCAGCCCTGCTTAGGTTATAAAGTCTGACAGCCGTAAGTAGGAAGGACCTGCAAAACCTCTCGGTCGCGCACCTAGGATGATGTAGCCTACTGCTAAATGAGCTCCTCAGTGTGTTCAGTATGTCCTGCATAGGGTGGGACTCGGACTCCAGCAGAGATGACAGCTTAGCCACCATCCTTCTCTCTCCTACCTCCTCTACTGGGTCAAGGCGCTGCCCCGGTACAGAGCTAGCTTTCTTGATCAGTTTGTTCAGTCTCTTCCTATCGGCTGCTGTGATGCCACTGCCCCAGCAGACCACTCCAAAAGTGATCGTAGAAGGTCTTCAGGAGCACCCCTTGTACACCAAAAGATCTGAGCCTCCTCAGTAGGAACAGCCTGCGCTGTCCCTTCTTGTAGAGTGCGTCGGTATTGTGTGACCAGTCTAGTTTATTGTTCAAATGAACACCCAGGTATTTGTAGGATGTCACCATCTCAATGTCTGTTCCCTGGATGTTTACTGGTGCTGTGAGGGGTTGTCCTTGCCTGCAGCAGTCCACCACCAGCAACTTAGTTTTTCTCGCGTTGATCTGGAGGCAGTTCCGATGGCACCAGTCCACGAAGTCCTGGATAAGTCCTCTGTACTCAGCGTCATCTCTGTTGGAGATGAGGCTGACGATCGCAGAGTCGTCAGAGAACTTCTGTAGATGACAGTGTGTTGTGTTGTGTGAGAAACTATGCTTCTGCCTATTCCCTTTCGGTTTTTTGTTGTTCTTTTTTTATATATATATATATCTTCTTATGTATTTTTTATGCATTTTAAACTGAATAAAAATTATATATATATACACATACTACCGTTCAAAAGTTTGGGGTCACCCAGACAATTATTTTGTGTTTTCCATGAAAAGTCACACTTATTTACCACCATGAATTGTAAAATGAATAAAAAATATAGTCAAGACATTGACAAGGTTAGAAATAATGATTTGTATTTGAAATAATATTTTTTTCCAGATACTCAACCTGTTCAAAGGAAGGTCAGTTTTATAGCTTCTCTAACCAGCTAAACTGTTTTCAGCTGTGCTAACATGATTGCACAAGGGTTTTCTAATCATCCATTAGCCTTCTGACGCAATGAGCAAACACATTGTACCATTAGAACACTGGAGTGATAGTTGCTGGAAACGGGCCTCTATACACCTATGTAGATATTGCACCAAAAACCAGACATTTGCAGCTAGAATAGTCATTTACCACATTAGCAATGTATATTAGATATTAGAGTGTATTTCTGATTAGTTTAAAGTTATCATCATTGAAAAAAACAGTGCTTTTCTTTCAAAAATAAGGAAATTTCTAAGTGACCCCAAACTTTTGAACGGTAGTGTATATTTGACACCCCTGCTGTAAATTAAGGGCACTTTCACACCTGCAGGCTTTAGTTCATTTCCATCAAACTCGAGAGTTTGTTTTCTCTGTTAGTACAGTTCATTTTGTCTGGTGAGAACACGGTAATCGCACTCAGGTGCGCACAAAACCAACTGTGCCGAGACCGCCTGAAAGAGATGGTCTCGATTCGAATCAGCTGGCAAACTCTGGTGCGGTCCTGCAGGCGAGAAAGGGACGGTACTAAAACAGGACCAGTGGCAAATGGTAAAAAACATGTTATGCCACTGTACATACCTGATGGATCTTTGAAAATATCTATGGTTGAGCATGTCACGGCTCTGGAGGATTAATGAACGTTAACATGTTAAAGCTCGAGTAGGTTCATTTTGCCTTCTTTTTAATTATTATCCTTTTGTTTTTCTTATTAAAGACAAGGATAGAAAGATGTTTTTACCTTTACATGTTTCAACTGTCCACTGCAGTCTTCATCAGAAGTACCAGCTGATTGCTGTGAAGTGTCATTTATCAGCCATAGTATATGAAATATCATGCAGATCATGTAACAAGACCTACATCAGAGAAACAGGTAGAGCATTCACTACAAGGAAAAAAGAACGTCAGAAGGAATGTGAGAAGGAAACACAAGGACAGCTCACAAGATCACAAAAAGAAAAGGCAGAACAAGCAATATTAAAATCAGCTACAGTTAGGCCCAAAAATATTTGGACAGTGACACAAGTTTTGTTATTTTAGCTGTTTACGAAAATATATTCAGGATACAATTATATAATCAATGTGGGATTAAAGTGCAGACTCTCTGTCATGGCGGCCTCTGGGCCGTCATTAGTGTCATTAGCCCTAGCTGCGCACAGACCAACAGGTGTGAATCAACGGCTGTTAAAGGTCAGTGTCGCTGACAGCCCGGCACGGAGTCGTCTGTCTTCCTCAACGGAGAATGAACCTGCACTCCGCTCTCTGGCCTCGTCAAGAATGTCTCTTGTCTCGTCTGGAACTTTGTCTGTCTCGTCAAGAACTTTGTCTGTCTCGTCAGGAACTTTGTCTGTCTCGTCTGGAACCTCGTTTGTCTCGTCAAGAGCTTCACTTGCTGCATCCAGGAACTCTTCCCAGCGTCAAGCAAGTAAGCGCACCATTTGCTACTCAACGCCAAACCTTTACCCCTGTGCACAGGTGGACCACCTTGGCGGCGGACCTGCGTCCCCAGCTGACGGGGTAACGCCATCGCGTCTTCGTAGCGGCTCGCTACCACCACGCCTACCGGTACGTCTTGCTCCTCAATTGCCAGAACTATTATTGTATCAATTACAGGAGTATTGGCCAACGTTATCGGTGGAATCACTGTCATCAGCATCATCTGTGTCATCGTCATCCCGGTCTGTGGAGTCACAGCCGGCGTCATCGTCAGGATCATCGTCATCCCGGTCTGTGGAGTCACAGCCGGTGTCATTGTCAGGGCTGTCATTGTCACAGCCGGCGTCATCATCAGGGCTGTCATTGTCACAGCCGGTGTCATCGTCAGGACTGTCATTGTCACAGCCACGGGGAGTAATCCCAGCACGGTCACGGACGCCTTCACCTCCACGCTGCCCGGCCGCTGGAACTCAGCAGAGCGAAGCCAGTGCTGCTCTCAAGTAAGCCTTGTTATCTGCAGCTCTTTGCTAGTGTGGAGCATTAGTAATTTGTCTCTGCTTATCTGTTCCAGGGTTGCCGGGTCTCCGTCCAGGTCGCTCAGCTCCAGTGACCAGAACGATATCCTCGCACTCACACTCACATTACACACCCTCACTCTTTAATAAAGATTATTGTCACTATCTGCCCGTGTCAGTGTCTGTCTCCTGGGTCCCGAAACATGTCAGTACGACTCCGTCCCGTTGACCCAGCGGACAGCTCACTGTCGCGCCTAATCAACACTCTTAGCGCCCGGGTAGATTCACTAGCTCACCAGCAGACAGTAATCTTAAACCAACTTACCTTAATTAATGGTCGGCTGGATCGTCTGGAAGGACACCAGACGTTTCCCCCGACCGCAAATATCTCAGCCCCTGCAGGCTTAGCGTCAGGACAAGCTAACACCTCCTCGTCCTCTCGCCTCACCCCTATTCCTACACCTGCCCGGTTCAGCGGAAAACTCGGGGAAGCCCGAGGATTCCTGTTACAATGTGAGTCAGTTTTTCTGCGTGTTCCGGGGGATTTCACTCACGACTCTAGTCGAATTGGCTATGTCATAAATTTGTTAGCAGGAAGAGCTTTGGACTGGGCGTATTCCATTATGGCAAAACCAAGCTATTCCCTGCTCACTTACCAGGAATTTGTGAACGATTTTTTGTCTGTATTTGATCATACAGATAGAGGTGAGGTGTTGACAGAACGATTGCTGAGCTTACAGCAGGGAAAGAGATCGGCTGCTGATTGCGCCATTGACTTCCGGGTCCTGGCTGCGGAGATTGGGTGGGGGGAGCCATCATTATGTGGTATCTTTCTACGTAGTCTTGATGATGAGTTGAAGGATGAGTTGGCGACACGGGACGAACCGGATAATTTGCGGGATTTGATTGAACTGGTGGTTAGTCTTGATAGCGGATTGAGGGAGCGGGCGGCTGAACGGCGTTCTGCTTCCCGTTCGGTTAAACCCCACCCTCGCCTCCCCAACTCTCCTCCTCTCACTCTATCTGCGTCAGAGGAACTTCCGGTTCAGCAAGCTATAATCAGTGGCCGGTCTAAAGTGTCAGCAGCAGAGAAACAACGCCGCAGGGATCAGGGCCTTTGTTTCTACTGTGGGAAAGAGTCACATAGGGTTTTTGAATGTCCCAATAAGTTAAAAAGGGAGGGCCCGTGGATCAGAGTAGGGGGATTCACGGGCAATAACTCTAAAGAGCCCCTTACTTGTTGTCGATTACCTCTTAGGCTCATCCATTTACATACAGAACACTCCACATTGGCGTTAGTAGATTCTGGAGCTGAGCAAAATTTTATTTCTAGAGACCTGGCAACCCGGATGGGTCTTAGCTGTCAGACTCTAGATCCCCCTGTCAAACTGATCACCTTGTCTAAAGCGTCGTTGACTGCTATTGTTCATCAGACGGTTCCTGTGTCAGTTATTGTATCAGGAAATCACAGGGAGGAAATTCAGTTTTTTGTTCTGCCTGTTTCTTCTTCGTCCGTTATTCTGGGGTACCCCTGGCTGCGCCTACATAACCCCACTATTGATTGGCAAGCTGGGAGAATAACGGCATGGAGTACGTTCTGCCTCAGTGCCTGCCTTCAATCGGCGGCATGCGCCCCATCCGTCAAGGTGCCTCTGCCTGATTCATCACCACCGGACTTGTCCAAGGTGCCAGAGGTCTATCACGATTTGGGGCTAGTATTTTGCAAGTCTCGGGCATTGTCCTTACCCCCTCATCGCCCTTATGACTGCGCGATCAACCTTGAGGACCAGGAGACCCCTATCCTGCCGCCTTCCTGCGTCGTGGGCGCCCTGTCCTGGGGAATCTGCAAGACGGTTCGCCAGGCTCAGAAGACAGAGCCGGACCCCGGGGGGGGGGGGGGGGGGGGGGGCGCTTGTTTGTTCCACGCACTATCCGGGGCAAGGTGATTGAGTGGGGTCATGCTTCCAAATGGGCCTGTCATCCTGGAGTGGGTCGGACCGTGGATCTCCTTCAAAGGACCTTCTGGTGGCCAGGGTTACGGAAGGACGTTGTTAATCACATCCGGGCCTGCGCTCAGTGCGCCACCAGGAGGACTACCCAATGTAATATCCAGGTGGCCAACCGGCATAGGAGACCCGCCCTGGACTATAAGGTGGGTCAGAAGGTCTGGTTGTCAACCCGGAATATTGGTGTACCGGCCGAAAAGCGGAAGCTCACTAAGCGCTTCATTGGTCCTTACACCATCAATCGTATTATTAACCCTGTGTCTGTGCGCTTGTCTCTCCCCTCTTCGATGCGTATCTGCCCTACCTTTCATGTCTCCCAGGTCAAACCATACGTCTCGGATCCCCTGTGTCCTGCTCCAGTGACTCCCGCGCCCCCGAGGATGATCGATGGCCATCCGGCCTGGGGGGTGACTGCTATCCTGGATGTCCGCAGGCGGGGCCGTGGTCTTCAATATTTGGTGGACTGGGAGGGCTTTGGACCGGAGGATCGCTCTTGGATTCGCCCAGCGTTGATCTTGGATAAACAGCTGATTCGCAATTTTCATCGGGCGAATCCAGGTAGGATTGGGCAGATGCCTGGAGGCACTGCTAGAGGGGGGAGTACTGTCATGGCGGCCTCTGGGCCGTCATTAGTGTCATTAGCCCCAGCTGCGCACAGACCAACAGGTGTGAATCAACGGCTGTTAAAAGCCAGTGTCGCTGACAGCCCGGCACGGAGTCGTCTGTCTTCCTCAACGGAGAATGAACCTGCACTCCGCTCTCTGGCCTCGTCAAGAATGTCTCTTGTCTCGTCTGGAACTTTGTCTGTCTCGTCAAGAACTTTGTCTGTCTCGTCTGGAACCTCGTTTGTCTCGTCAAGAGCTTCACTTGCTGCATCCAGGAACTCTTCCCAGCGTCAAGCAAGTAAGCGCACCATTTGCTACTCAACGCCAAACCTTTACCCCTGTGCACAGGTGGACCACCTTGGCGGTGGACCTGCGTCCCCAGCTGACGGGGTAACGCCATCGCGTCTTCGTAGCGGCTCGCTACCACCACGCCTACCGGTACGTCTTGCTCCTCAATTGCCAGAACTATTATTGTATCAATTACAGGAGTATTGGCCAACGTTATCGGTGGAATCACTGTCATCAGCATCATCTGTGTCATCGTCATCCCGGTCTGTGGAGTCACAGCCGGCGTCATCGTCAGGATCATCGTCATCCCGGTCTGTGGAGTCACAGCCGGTGTCATTGTCAGGGCTGTCATTGTCACAGCCGGCGTCATCGTCAGGGCTGTCATTGTCACAGCCGGTGTCATCGTCAGGACTGTCATTGTCACAGCCACGGGGAGTAATCCCAGCACGGTCACGGACGCCTTCACCTCCACGCTGCCCGGCCGCTGGAACTCAGCAGAGTGAAGCCAGTGCTGCTCTCAAGTAAGCCTTGTTATCTGCAGCTCTTTGCTAGTGTGGAGCATTAGTAATTTGTCTCTGCTTATCTGTTCCAGGGTTGCCGGGTCTCCGTCCAGGTCGCTCAGCTCCAGTGACCAGAACGATATCCTCGCACTCACACTCGCATTACACACCCTCACTCTTTAATAAAGATTATTGTCACTGTCTGCCCGTGTCAGTGTCTGTCTCCTGGGTCCCGAAACATGTCACTCTCAGCTGTAATTTGAGAGTATTCACATCCAAATTGGAGCAAGGGTTTAGGAATTACAGCTCTTTAATATGTAGCCGCCTCTTTTTCAAGGGACCAAAAGTAATTGGACAATTGACTCAGAAGGCTGCAAAAAAAAAACAAAAAAAACAAGGCTGCATGGGCTCTTCCCTCGTTAACCTGTCATCAATTAAGCAGTTAAAAGGTCTGGAGTTAATTCCAGGTGTGGCGTTTGCATTTGGAAGCTGTTGCAGTGAACACACAACATACGGTCAAAGGAGCTCTCAGTGGAGGTGAAACAGACCATCCTGAGGCTGAAAAAAAGAAGAAATCCATCAGAGAGATAGCAGAAATGTTAGGAGTGGCCAAATCAACAGTTTGGTACATTCTGAGAAAAAAAGAGTGCACTGGTGAGCTTGGGAACTCAAAAAGGCCTGGACGCCCACGGAAAACAACAGTGGTGGATGATCGCAGAACCCCTTCACAACATCCACTCAAGTGAAGAACACTCTCCAGGTAGTAGGTGTATCAGTATCTAAGTCTACCATAAAGAGAAGACTTCATGAGTACAGGGGGGAAGATGGCGGAGAGACATAACGCTTAAACAGAGAGCTCTCCCTAGCCAGATTAAAAATCATCGGTAAATGGCCAACTCGACATAAGCGGATCAATAAACTAAGGGATGAAAACACGAAGGAGCCGGGCACAAGGACAAAAGCAGAGTAAAATTAAAGAATTCCGACTTCCGGTTATGGCTGCCACGTAAGACGGACGTGTCTCACTCTGCTCTGCTCTTGGAGAAAAAAAATCGGCAAATAACTCTCTCATTTGGGACAGAACGTATTCCAGCGTTTGGGCGAGGATATGTCGGCGAAGCCTAAGGCTGGAAAACCAGGTAAAGGAAAAAGCGAGCCGCCGAAACAGTCCAAATTAACGGACTTTCAGGTCTGTGACGCAGCAAATAAAACTCCATATATGGCGGAGGAGGCTGGCAACGGTGCGATGTCTGCGGGGGGAGGCGCAGATGCGCTGATGGCTGCCATGAGTTCAATGAGAGCGGACTTTTCCTCTAGATTTGATGGGATTATGACAGCGTTGGAAGGAATAAGAAAGGAACTGGGTGACTGTGTAGAACGAACGGCGCAGATGGAGCTCCGTCTCGCTAGTGCTGAAGATGACGTCACCCGTCTTCAATTAAAGGTGCGCACTTTGGAAAAAAAAAATAAATCTCTGGAAAATAATATTTTGGATTTGGAATCTCGGTCGAGACAGAATAACTTGAGGCTGGTGGGTCTTCCAGAGGAATCAGAAGGTCGGGACGTATGTTCCTTTCTGGAAAAGTGGATTCCGGAGGTGCTGGGCAGCGAGGAGTTGCAATCAGCAGTGGTTCTGGAAAATGCACATCGTATTGGCCCACGGAGAGATAAGGGACCGCCGAGGACCTTAATTATGAAGTTTCTTAGCAACAGAGACAGGATGAAGATCTTCAACGCTGCACGAGCTAAAGGAGAGATTAAACACCAGGACCAGCAGGTGCGGTTCTACCCAGATTTGGCCACAGGAATCCAGCAATTGAGGAAGCAGTTTGATCCCATACGTAAGGAGCTGCGTAACCTTGGGATTCGTCATGGTGTAATCTATCCTGCGAGACTGCTGACCACGTATGAGGGCAGAACCCACACCTTCAAGACCCCAGAGGAGGCGCAGGAGTTCATCAAGAAGATCAAAGAAGAAGAGACTGGTGGGAGCTAAGCATGAACAAAATATAAGGTAGAATAATTAAGCATTTGCACAGGCATCTGACTGACTTGAAGTAAATTGTAAGTTTACAAAATATAGATTGTATTATATATTAAAAAAAACAAAACAAAAACAAAACAAACAAAAATACTATGATGTACAAAGTTGTTAAAAATTTTGGAGTTAAGTTGGAAAACTACAGAGGAGAGTTAATGTTACGTTATTAAAAGTAGTAGAGTTAGGGTGATTGGGAGGATGAAGAAGGAGTGGCTTAGGCTGTTCCCCGTGGGTGTGGAACGGTCGATGGCTATATCGGGAGACAGAATTTTTCTTTTGATTTTGGGGGGTTTGCCACAAGTGTGGGAAGGGGAAATTTGTTTGTGTGTAGTTTGTAGGATGAATGTTCAACCACTCATGTTTTTGCTTCTCTGTATGAGCATGTTTACACTGCAAGGTAATCCCAAACTCTCTATTGATCATAAACCAAAGTGTTAATCTTAATTTAACTTCATGGAATTGCAGAGGTCTACAAAATTTAAAAAAACTTAAACAAGTTATGAATAAAATAAAAGACATGGGTTCAAAAATTGTGTTTTTACAAGAAACTCATCTAATAGAGGAGGATGTTAAAAGAATTAGGAGTAGATGGCAAGGAAGTGTATTCACCTCTTCATTTTCATCCCGAGCCAGGGGAGTTATAACTCTCATACATAAATCAGTTCCTTTTCAAGTGAAAAATGTAATTGGAGACAAATTTGGAAGATATGTAATCATTCAAGGTTCTTTGCTATTAGAAAATATAAATCTTGTGAACTTATATGGTCCCAATATAGATGATCAGACGTTCTTTGCTAATTTATTTCTTATCTTATCATCACTTACAGGGCAACATATAATAGCAGGGGATTTTAATTGTACATTGAATCCAGGTATAGATAGATCAACAGGACTGGATTGTACGCACATTGGATGTAGGATGACTATTAATCATTTTATGAAAGAATTGAGATTGTTAGATATATGGAGAGAAATGAAACCACAAGTTAAAGCCTATTCTTGTTATTCCAGTACCTACAAGACATTCTCACGTATTGATTATTTTTTGATTTCCACAGAATTAAGGTCCAAGATTCAAAACTGCTTTTATGATAACATCGTGATCTCTGATCATGCACCCTGTTGTCTAATATATGTAGATAAAAAATTGACAAAGGAATCAGGTAGATGGCAATTTCAGCATAAATGGCTTCAGGATGAGGAATTTGTCAAGTATATAGAAAAACAGATAGACGAGTTCTTTGACATCAATACTACACAAACATCAGCATGTGTAAAGTGGGAGGCTTTCAAAGCTTTTATTAGGGGACATATTATTAGTTATACAGGATCAAAATCTAAGAAGACTCGAGAGGAGAGAGCTAAATTGGAACATAAAATAAAAAGTCTTCAGGAAAAAGTGTATGCAGGAAGTGACCCAAGGTTGGAGAATGAATTACTGATTTTGAGAGCTGAATACGACAAAAAATCAGCGAATAGAGCTGCCTCGAGTCTTCTAAGATTGAAACAATCTTTTTATGAACAAGGTGAAAAATCAGGAAAATTATTAGCATGGCAGATTAAACAATTAGAAATTAAAACACCAATTACCAGTATTATAAGTAAGGGACAGGTAGTTATAGATCCTTTAGAAATTAATAGAGCCTTTAGAGATTACTATGAAAAATTATATGATACCAAAAATGAACCTGATTTAACAAAACTAAATGGGTTTTTGAACGAACTATCTATACCGTGTATTCCAAATGAAAACAGGGAGATATTGGAGTCTAAAATTAGTCAAGAAGAAGTTGGGCTAGCCATTGATAATATGAAATCAGGAAAAAGTGCAGGACCAGATGGTCTTCCAGTTGACCTTTATAAAAAATTTAAGAATAAATTAATAAAACCTTTTTTGGAAATGGTTTTAGAAGCATTTCAAAATAATAATTTACCATCATACATAAATAATGCCTTAATTATACTGCTGCCAAAACCAGGTAAGCCCTCTAATAAATGTGAAAATATGAGACCAATAAGCCTATTAAACGCCGACCTTAAGATAATCTGTAAAATTTTAGCAAGACGAATACAAGAAATTTTACCAAATATTATTTATCGAGATTAGAATGGCTTTATAAAGGGTAGACAAGGCTTCCATAATGTAAGAAGACTATTTAATATTATTTATTTTAATAAAGAAGCACCGGATACAGCTCTCCTATCACTGGACGCCGAAAAGGCCTTTGATAGAATTGAATGGCCCTTTCTTTTTGAAGTCCTACAAAGGTTTGGACTTGGAAATAATTTCATAAAATGGGTTCAAATAATATACAATAATGCTACAGCAGAAATCCTAACAAATAACAATATTTCAAAACCAATAAAAATCAATAGAGGATGTCGACAAGGCTGTCCACTTTCACCTTTACTGTTTACTATGGCAATTGAACCTTTAGCGATAGCGATACGTTTACATTCACAAATATATGGAATTAAAGTTGGACCAACAGAACATAAAATCTCCCTGTACGCCGATGACATAATTTTGTTTATGTCGAATCTAAAAAAATCAATTCCAACCTTGTTGAATTTAATAAAGAATTTTGGGGAAATATCAGGATATAAAATAAATAAAACTAAATCTTCAATATTAATGCTAAATGAGACCCAGAGAAATTACCCAGCCCCTGAGGTAAATCAATTCAATGTTGTAAATCAGTTTAAATATTTAGGAATCCAAATTGTGCCTAAGCTAGAATCAGTCGCCAGTGTCAACTATGAAGCCTTAATGTCAGATATCAATGAGTTAACTCAGAGATGGATGTCACTACCAATGTCGATGATCGGGAGAATCAATATACTTAAAAGTAATATTTTACCTAAAATACTTTATTTATTTCAATACATTCCCTTATCACCACCTTTAGATCTATTCTCAAGAATTAAAAAAAAAAAAAAAAAAAAAAGTTAGTGGAATTTATATGGAACAACAGGAGGGCTAGATTACGTTTGTCTTTATTATATTTACCATTTGATCGTGGAGGTCTGAAATGTCCAAATTTTATGTTGTATTATTGGTCGGCACAACTGAGGTCTATGACATTATTTTTCATCAAATGATCTCCCTCACT
This sequence comes from Pholidichthys leucotaenia, assembly GCA_020510985.1. Lineage (NCBI taxonomy): Eukaryota > Metazoa > Chordata > Actinopteri > Cichliformes > Pholidichthyidae > Pholidichthys > Pholidichthys leucotaenia. The sequence continues at coordinate 202,024,965 of CM035849.1, read as the reverse complement.
GGACTGAAATGGAATCATACAATTTACCTTTACCTCTTCCCATATTCATATACTCAGATTCGGCAAAAAAATTACAAAAACAAGTTAAAAATCCATTTGTAAAGCATATGATCAAAATATGGTGTGAAGCTAAAAACTATTTAAAAGAACCACAGTTATTGTCACAATTTAGTCCAATATGGGGTAATCAATATTTTAAACCAGGGAGAGCGGACGCTGTATTTAAAGTATGGAATTTAAAAGGGATACAAAAGATTCAGGATTTATATTTGCCATGTGCAGATAACATAATGTCTTTTGAAGAGCTGAGGATCAAATTTAATCTCAATAGAACACATTTTTTTAAATATCTTCAACTTAGAAACTTTATTCGATCAAATCAAAATAAAGCTCTCACTCGACCTATTTATTCATCCTTGGAAAAAATGATGATGAAAGATAGTAAAAGAAAGGGTATTATTTCAGAGTTTTATAACTCATTGACACTATCTTCAAGTGAAAATTCACTGAAAAGATTAAACTACTGGAAAGAAGATCTGCAAACTGAAATTTCAGAGGAACAATGGGAATTGGCTTGTACAGAAGCTCAAACCAAATCAATAAATGCACGCCTTAAATTGATACATTTCAAATGGTTAATGCGGATGTATGTTACACCGGAGGAGTTAAATAGATATAACAAAAATATACCAGATACATGCACAAAATGCATGGAAAGTAAAGGAACCCTATTTCATTGTTTATGGGAATGTAGATTAATAAGAATGTTTTGGGAAGAGGTGAGGGTAACAATTGAAAAAATAATCTCAAAACAAATCATATTGAATCCTAAACTGTTTTTGTTGGGTCTGTACCCAGAAAAGCATAATTTTAATAAAAGTGAAAGAACATTCATAGACCTCAGTTTGCTTAATGCCAAAAAATGTATTGCACTATTATGGAAAAAGACTCATAGACCAGATGTGACTCAGTGGTTAAGACAGATGTTAACAAACCTTCCATTAGAAAGAATAACATATATACTGAAATCAAAGGAAATTGTGTTTGAGAATATATGGAGACCTTTTATTGATTATGTAAAAAATTTAAACATAACTCTTGAAGAAGAAGGTGAATGATGTGTGTGGACCTTGTAAATTCCAAACTGGTGAACATAATATGTATACTTATGTATTGGATTGTTTAGACTAAACAGAGGAGCATTGTTGAAGACTTGATTTTGTTGGTGGTTGTTGGTGTTTTTAGTGCATTTTTTTTTTTTGTAGTACTTTAGTGTTAGTGTTTGATTGTTTGTATCATGTTTGTTAAAAAAAAAAAAAAAAGGTTCAATAAAGATATTGTGGAAAAAAAAAAAAAAAATTAAAGAATTCCTCTTCAACAACGCAGGAGAAACCGCTGAACACGGGGCCCAAAAAAACGAGGTGACCGCAGCAGAGAAAATGGAGGACACAAAACTCGATACCATGAACACTGGCATCGCCAGTTTGGGTAAAGAGTTGAGAGACTTCAAACGGCAGCTACAACAGGATTTAGCGGCTCTTAAGGAGGAGCTGAAAAAAGAGATTAAGGAAGAAATTATGGGCCTCCGAAGAGAAATGGAGTGCAAGCTAGCAGAAAACATGGAGGAGCTGCGCTCCCAGCGGGCGTGTATGACAGAAGCGCAGGCCCGAATATCAGAGCTGGAAGATTGGAATAGCGAGGCAAGCGAACAGCTGCAGACCCTGACGGCACAAATGCAGAGGATGCAGGAGAAAGTAACCGACTTGGAGAGCAGGTCCAGACGGGGCAATATACGCATCTTCGGGATCCCGGAGGGCATTGAAGGCAACTCGATGACGAAATTCATGGATCAGTTCTTAAAAAAAGAGCTGGAACTGCCCAGCGAAGCGGATCTGCAGATTCAACGAGCGCACAGAGCCTCGGCACAGAACCCGAACCCACGCTCTACACCCAGGTCAGTTGTGGTAAACTTTCTGAAATATGATGTAAAGGAAAGAATCCTGACACGAGCGTGGAAAAAAAAGATACGAATCGGCGACAAGCAGATATTCTTTGATCATGACTACCCGGCAGAAATTGTGCAGCAGCGGAAGAAATATGCCAACATTAAAAAAACGCTGAAAGAAAAAAAAATTAGATTCCAAACGCCGCTAACGAAGATGAGGATTCATTGGGAGAACGGCGTAAGAACCTACAACACAGCCAGAGAGGCAGCGCAGGACATGATGGAGCGGGGCCTTGAGGTGTACGTGCCGGAGGAAACGGTAGGAGCAGCGGAGGCCCTGAACGCATCACGACAGCCGGAGTGGAGGCGAGTGAACGGCAAAAGACGGGGGGAGACGTGGCGCAGCGGGCCCAGGAAAGACTACAAGGCTTTCAACTGAAAGCCTAGATTATAACAAAGATTAAGAAAGACACAGAAGAAATGAAGGCCAAGAAGACAAGGTAAAAGAGAAACAGACGGCTAGGAGAGGTTTAAGTGATATTTGTTGGACATTTCTAGACTAATGACTATTTCTTGGATAGTAAATACAGGTCTAGGGAGGGCCCTACACTCGGTGAGGACAATCCCTCCACCCACCAACAGGGACCAGTGGGCAGAAGAAAGGCCCAAAGTACGGAGGTCGAGATTTTTTAATGTGTTTTTATATAAATATGTGTTGTTTTTGTTGTTAAAGGGGCTAGGAGCACAAGTTAAAAAAATGGAAAAACATGATTATGGGTAAAAATCTTAAGATAATAACACTAAACGTGAATGGTCTGAACTCACCTGTTAAAAGGGAAAGAATAATAAGAAAATTCAAGAAAGAAAAAGCCGAAATTATATTTATGCAAGAGACACATTTGAGCAAGACAGAACATGTGAAACTAAAGAGATTTGGCTATAAGAACTCCTACTACAGTTCATTTAAGGGAGGAACTAAAAGGGGGGTTATGATACTAATCTCAAATAAAATACAATTTGAATGTGAACAGGAAATCCAGGATAAAGAAGGCAGGTATGTAATAATAAAGGGTAGCATAGATGGAATGCAGATCACATTAGTGAACATCTATGCCCCACCAGAAAGTGACAAGGGTTTTTTTCAACATCTGTTTGATCTCATAGCAACACACAGTGAAGGAGTCCTAATTTGTGGAGGAGACTTAAATGCTGTCATGGATCATGAAATTGATACAACAAGTGTTAAGAAGACAAAAAAACATGTAACAAAATTCATAAGAACCTCACTGGCAGAAATGGGTATGGTAGACATTTGGAGGGACCTGCACCCACTCGAAAAAGACTATACACATTATTCAGCAGTCCATAAAGTACACTCTAGAATAGATTACTTCCTTATGAATGAAGATGACAGACACAGGGTGAGAAATTGTTGGATTGGAGGGGCAGAAATATCAGATCATAATCCTATATACATGGAAATAAATTTAAACAATAGAAAACGACAAACAACATGGAAACTTAATGTAGGACTGTTAAATGATGATAAAATGAAAGAAAGAATAAAAGTAAACATAAATGAATATATCCAAGAGAATGACAATGAAGAAGTGGACCCAACAATACTATGGGATGCACTAAAAGCCGTGTTAAGAGGTAAATTAATTGTTGAAACAGGAAAAGCAAATAAGACTAAACTGGAAGCATATGAACAAAGATGTGAGAGACTGAGGGAATTAGAACATAAACATCAAAGCACAAATGACCCAAAAATATATCAAGAAATTAAAGAAGAAAAAATAAAGATAAAAGAAACACAAATGGATGAAATTGAAAGGAAAAATAGATATCTAAAGCAAAAATATTATGAAACGGGACCAAAAGCCACAAAACTGCTGGCAAAACGGTTAAGAAAACAACAATCAATGAATAATGTATATAAGATTAAAGACCCCACCACAAATAAAACCACAGTTAACCCAGAAAACATCGAAGAAATATTCCATAATTTCTACCAAGAACTATACTCGCAACCTGAAGAAACAAATACTAAAGATATTAAAAAATTTCTATGCACATTGGACTTGCCATCAATAGGAAATCAACAAAATGAAAAGCTAACAGCAGAAATAACAACACAAGAGATCAGAGATGTGATTAAGTCACTTAAAAACAGTAAATCACCAGGTAGTGATGGATACCCATCTGAGTTTTATAAACTGTTTATAGAAGAACTCACGCCACAGCTTCTAAAGTCATTTAATTGGACGTTGAACAACAACAAAATACCTCCATCATGGAACGAAGCCATTATTTCAGTCATTTTAAAGCCAGGGAAAGATAGAGAACAATGCGGAAACTATAGGCCAATCTCTTTATTAAATGTGGATTATAAAATATATACAACAATTATATGTAAACGAATAAAGACATTCTTGACGGAATTGATAGAAGATGATCAAACTGGTTTCATAGAGGGACGCCAAACACATGACAATATCAGGAGAACAATACATATAATTAATCAAATACATAAAGAAAAGAAAAGCGCAGTAATAATGAGTTTAGACGCAGAAAAAGCATTTGACAGGGTTAACTGGAAATTCCTATATAGTGTGCTGGAACGCTTTGGATTTAACGAAAAATCAGTACAATGCATAAGGACGCTGTATCAAGAACCTGTGGCAAGAATCAAGATAAACGGTAGCTTAACAGACAAAGTAAATATACAAAGATCAACTAGGCAGGGATGCTGCTTATCGCCCACCTTGTTTGCTCTGTTCATAGAGCCACTGGCTCAAGCGATACGACAAAATAAGAAATTAAAAGGTGTAACAATAAAGGGGGGCGGAACACAAGATTGGGCTATTTGCAGACGATATTATAGTTTACCTTGAACAACCAGATGAATCAATAATGGAAATGATGAACTTGATAGAAAATTTTGGAAAATTATCAGGATACAAGATAAACATAACAAAAACACAAATACTGACATTCCACTATAACCCTCTAAACCAGATAACTGATAAGATCAAACTAAACTGGAAACAAAAAGAAATAAAATACCTTGGAGTGAACATACCTAAAGATCTAAGCAAAATCTATAAAGCAACCTATCATAGTTGGAACAAGAAATAAAAAAAGATATTGATAGATGGTCAATCTTAAATATGGATCTGAATTCAAAAATTGAGACAGTCAAAATCAGCATACAACCTAGATTACTTTACCTCTTCCAGGCTATACCAACAGAGATTCCAGATGCCCAATTCTCAAAGTGGGACAGGATGATATCTAGATTTGTTTGGGGAGGTAAAAAAACCAAGAGTGAAATATAAAACTCTCCAGTTACCAAAAGAGAAAGGAGGCATGGGCCTACCGAGTCTAAAGGAATATTACTACTCAGCACAAATAAGATATATCATATGTTGGTGCGACGAGGGATATGAGGCAAAATGGAAAGAAATGGAAAAGGAAATTGAGGGACTCCCAGTACAAAGCATAATAGGAGATAAAGATGCATATAAGCAAATCAAACAAATAGACCCAATCACTAAATTTACTTTAGAACTGTGGTATAAAATAGTACAAAAGTATAATATAAAGGAAGACATAAAACTATTGAAATGGGTAGCATTTGACAGTCAGTTTTGAACCGGCAAAACAAGATAGGGGATACAAAAATCTGGTGAACAAGGGAATCACAGCATGGGGCAATATCGGAAAAAAAGATCTCGGGAGCTTTGTAAACATCAGGAGAAAATTTAAACTAGAAAGATCGGAATTCTTCAGATATCTGCAGATGAGAGGACTATTATATGAAGAAGATTAGGCATAACCTCCAAACAGATGTGAGCGAGATTATACAATTCATTTTAAGCTCATATACAGGAAATAAAACAAGAATTATTTCAAAGCTATATCAGAAACTTATGGCAAACAATCATTCAAGTAACTATATAAAGGAGAAATGGGAGAAAGAGCTCAATTTAAACATAACAGAAGAAAGCTGGCAGGAAATATGGAAAACACAACACACGTCAACAAATTCAAGAACATGGAGGGAATTTGGATGGAAAAACCTGATTCGCTTTTTCATTACACCACAGATTCAAGGAAAGTATACAAATACCCAATCTATATGCTGGAGGGGATGTGGGGCTCAAAATGCAGACCACTCGCATATGTTTTGGAAATGCTGCAAAATCTCATCATTCTGGAAATCTATACATGTGACAATACAGAGGATATTAGGATATAATATACCAATGAACTGTAACTTGATGTACCTATGTGATCTTAAAAGAGACAATGTTATACAGGCTGAGGACAGATATCTAGTTAAAATCTTGTTGATTGCATGTAAAAAAACAATCACAAAAAAATGGCGATCAGAAGTTCTTCCTGACCAAGAGCAATGGACTGACATTATTGAGGACATACGTATGATGGAAAAACTAACATATCGACAAAGAATGCAAGAAGGACTATGGGAAAAAAAATGGCGGAAATGGACACACTACAAAGTGCAACAACGAGACAGATATTGAAAGAATAACCAAAGACGCTGGAAAAACCAGAAGAATTAAGAGATGGAAACTAAAAACTTGATGCTCCAACATTTGTCCCCCCCCCCTTTTTTTTTTTTTTCCTTTTTCTTTTTTACTCTAGCCCCTTTGTTTTTTTTTAAATGTAGACTGTGATCTGAATGCAATATATATAATGAAAAATGAATAAAAATCTTAAGTTACAAAAAAAAAGAGAAGACTTCATGAGAGTAAATACAAAGGATTCACCACAAGGTGCAAACCATGAATCAGTCTCAAAAATAGAAAGACCAGAATTGACTTTGCCAAAAAAACACCTGAAGAAGCCAGCCCAGTTCTGGAACAGCATTCTTTGGACAGATGAGACTAAGATCAACCTGTACCAGAATGATGGGAAGAAGAAGGTTTGGAGAAGAATTGGAACAGCTCATGATCCAAAGCACTACATCTTCTGTAAAACATGGTGGAGGCAGTGTGATGGCATGGACATGCATGGCTTCCAATGGCACTGGGTCACTTGTGTTTATTGATGATGTGACAAAAGACAGAAGCAGCCGGATGAATTCTGAAGTGTATAGGGATATACTTTCTGCTCAGATTCAGCCAAATGCAGCAAAGTTGATTGGACGGCGCTTCACCAATGATCCAAAACATACTGCAAAAGCAACCCAGGAGTTTTTTTAAAGCAAAGAAGTAGAATATTCTGCAATGGCCGAGTCACTCACCAGATCTCAACCCAATCGAGCGTGCATTTCACTTGCTCAAGACAAAACTTAAGGCAGAAAGACCCACAAACAAGCAACAACTGAAGACAGCTGCAGTAAAGTGCCTGGCAAAGCATCACAAAGGAGGAAACCCAGTGTTTGGTGATGTCCATGGGTTCCAGACTTCAGGCAGTCATTGCCTGCAAAGGATTCTCAACAAAATATTGAAAAGTAACATTTTACTTAGGGTTATGTTTATTTGTCCAATTACTTTTGAGCCCCTGAAATGAGGAGCATTTGTATAAAAATAGCTACAATTCCTACATGTTTAATCACATATTTTTGTTCAACCCCTTGAATTAAACCGTAAAGTCTGCACTTCAATTCTGTTATAGTTGTTTCATTTCAAATCCACTGTGGTGGCATGCAGAGCCCAAATCATGAAGATTGTGTCACTGTCCAAATATTTCCGGGCCTAACTGTACACATACACATAAGACAAGTATCAGACAACACAGCAAAAATGGCATTTTTTAAGTCCCCCTCAAAAATGAAGCTCTCAAATCTTCCTGTTTATTGTCCCTCCCTCCCCCCAACAGTGAAATGGGATTTTCTTCCCTGCAATTAGCCCCCAGTTTTCATGCAAGACAATGCCCCCTGTCACACTACAAAATGGGTTAAACAGTTCCTTGAATCTAACAATACTAAAACAATGAAATGGCCAGCCCAGAGTCTAAATCTAAACCCCACAGAGGATCTCTAGAGACTCCTTGGTGACAAAGGAATGGCTAAGAAACCCACTACAGTTACTGAACTGTGGAAGAGACCACAAGAAGAATGGACCAAGATCAAACCAGAGTAGTGTGAGAAACTAATGATGTCCTGTGGGCACAGATGTGCTGAAGTCATTCAAAGCAAGGGCCTCTACACTTCCAATTATTTTTTAATCCTATAGGCCTAAAAGACACTGTTTAAATCTTCTCTTCTGACACAGTGGTCACTGTTCTCTAATTTTGCTCATTTTTTTTTTTTTTTTACAAAATAAATGTTTGTGTTGAAGCGCCTTGGTTATTTAAAGCGTACCTGTGGTGGTCATGAAAAAAAAGATATTATATTGAGCCCCTGTCTCACGTTCTTGTTCTAGTTTAAGTTCAAATTCAAGTTCAAAGCAATGTGATATAAATCCATTGCTGATGTGCTGGTTCAGCTATGTCAGCAAAACATGCGAGCAGCCATACTGGCAGCTACATGGCCTGCCAGGACGCTTCCTGTGATGAAATATCGTTGGCACCGCGATCCAGATCAATATTGGCTGAGCCTGGAGTGCCCGGATGAGCAGTGGCTTTCAGGATATTCTAATTCAAATTCAAACGTTTATTTCAAACTCAGGGCTCATATTAAATGCAGAACTAAAACGAGTAGAAAATAAATAAATAAATGCTTAAATTCAGCGGGTCGTCTCGTCTGATCTGAGGTCGTAACAGCCGCAAGACAGCAGATGATTCGGCTCCTCCCTCGCCGCTATACAGAGGAGCAGACACTCGGCGCTCTTGTTACAACAAAAACATACAATGCGATATGGATATCGCAACATGGCGGAATGTAAAGCCTTTGGATGTCTCAATAATAAGCGAAAAAACAAAGATAAACACTTGTTTTGTGTACCCAAACCCAGCTCACCTTGTCAGAAGATCTTAGCGGAAAAGTGCGCAATCTCCGAACAGGGCACAGACGAATCCTTTCAGACGAAATTGCGTTGTCTGTGAGGACCACTTCGTCAATTTCACCCTCAGAAGACCTTTCTGGCTCAAACCTGTAGCCATGTTGGATGAATTCTTCCTCAGAGTCCGACAATTCAGCCATAATAGAATAAAAACACTCACAACAGCACCCTAGTTGCTCATACAGGCGGAGTATTGGCAACGATATGACGTCACATCCGCATGTGTCATGGCTGCGCGCAGAGTTTTCATTGGCTGGCCATGCCTGCGGTCGTATTTGCATATTTCTCTGGTGGTATATGGCTGGAAATAATTATTTAACCAAATAACGAATACTTTGCCTAATGTTTTCAAGTTGAATGCGTTTAGACGACCACCACAGGTACGCTTTAAAAAAAAAAAAACATGCTAGCACAGCAGTGGTATAGCCACAGCAGATATTCTGTCAAATTTTGAACAACGAATAATAACATATGTTAGAATAAATTAAGTATCAATACATTGTTCTCTAATTTTGATCTCCACTGTAATTGTCATCTGCATAACAATGGAAATTTATGAAATGTTTTCTAATGATATTACCTAAAGGAAGCATATACAAACTAAAAAGAATAGCCCCTTACACAGAGCCCTGTAGAACTCCATGACTGAGCTTAGATTTTGAAGAAAACTCATTATTGGCATGAACAAACTGGAACCTATCAGATAAATAAGACTTAAACCACTGCAAAGAAGTTCCATTAAGTCCAACAAGGTGTTCTAATCTATCAAGTGAAAGATTATGATCGATCGTATCAAAAGCTACACTAAGGTCTAAAAGGAAAAGTACAGAAACAAGTCCATTATCAGATGCTATGAGAAGATTGTTAGTGACCTTCACTAAAGCTGTTTCAGTACTATGATGAATTATGAACCCTGACTGAAACTCTTCAAATAAACCGTTTCCCTGCAAGCAGTCAAATAATTGCATAGCAACAACTCTTTCTAAGATTTTTGAAATGAAAGGCAGATTAGAGATTGGTCTATAGTTAGCTAAAACTCCTGAATCCACATTGACTTTTTAAGTAATGGTTTAATTACAGCAGTTTTAAAAGCCTGCAATACATGACCTAATGTTAATGAAGAACTGATTATTTGAAGAATAGAGCTAACAATAAATGGGAAGTCTTCTTTAAATAACCTGGTAGGAATAGGGTCTAGTAGACAAGTTGAAGGCTTGGATGAAGAAATTATTTTATCCATCCATCCATCCATCCATCCATCTTCTACCACTTTTCCGGAGGTCCGGGTCGCGGAGGCAGCAGTTCAAGCAGAGAAGCCCAGACTTCCCTCTCCCCAGCCACCTGCTCCAGCTCTTCAGAGAGGATACCAAGGCGTTCCCAGACCAGCTGGGAGACATAGTCTCTCCACCAAGTCCTGGGTCTGCCCCGGAGTCTCCTCCCAGTGGGACGTGCCTGAAACACCTCAAGTGGGAGGCGTCCAGGAGGCATCCTAATCAGATGCCCATACCACCTCAACTGACTCCTTTCAATGTGGAGGAGCAGCGGTTCTACTCTGAGCCTCTCCCGGATGACTGAGCTCCTCACCCTATCTCTGAGGGTGAGTCCAGCAATCCTACGGAGAAAGCTCATTTCTGCCGCTTGTATCCGTGATCTTGTTCTTTCGGTCATTACCCAAAGCTCGTGACCATAGGTGAGAGTAGGAACGTAGATTGACTGGTAAATCGACAGCTTTGCCTTAGAACTCAGCTCCCTCTTCACCACAGCAGACCGGTACAACGTTCGCATCACTGCAGATGCTGCTCCAATCCGTCTGTCAATCTCTCGCTCCATTTTCCTCTCACTCGTTAATAAGACCCCAAGATACTTAACCTCTTGCACTCCGGTGTACCGCGGACGGGCACATCTCTGCGTCCCAGAGCGCACGAGGGCGCTCTCGTGCACCCTCGTGCGCTCTAGGATGCACGAGGGCGCTGCGTCCAAGCGCCACTGAAAAAAAAAAAAAAAAAGTTCTTCCACTACAGACACAGCCGCAAACAGATCAGATATGATTGACCTCTCATTCGACTAATAAGAGCCTTGAATTGGGTTTCTGAAACCTTGAAGAACCAATGACTGAAAACCTAGCAAGAAGGACCCACCTACCAACGCTGTGAATGCAGCCAGCCAATTGAAGCACAGAAGTTCGGGCTGGGCGAAGAGAGACTGATTGCTGCAGCAGATGAAAAAAAGGACCCGCAAGAAGAACCTGCTACAGACCCAGCAGCACGGAGACCACCCACAAGTGCGACCTGCACTCATTCCAGCAGAAAAGACGTTTAGGATTCTCTTCCATGGTCATCATAGACCGACGGAGGCCGATGACAAAGGTCGTAAATCATTCGCCAAAACCGCAATAATGGAATTATGTTTTGACCGGGAACCACGAGCGGACCAGCGTCGCGTTCGTCTGACAATGAGGAAGAGAAGTTCGCCAGGACAATGCTGCTGTGAAGAGGTAAGTGTTATAAGCTAAATTATTCTTTATCCCTGAAAATTGTAATCAAAATGACTTTTGACCGATTGGTAAATTACAGCTGTGCGTTATCGCTGCATGACGGACCGTGGCGCAACGGGCGATGTCCGTCCTCTGTAGCGGGGGGGGGGGACATCGCCCCCCCACACACACACACACAACCCTGAGTGTCACCTTTCATTAGAGCCCAAGATGAAGCTTCTATATTGAATCATTCAAAAGTTACAGACGTTTTTCCAAACTGTGCCATTTGGCACAATGTAGCACAGTTCAAAAACACCTGGGAACTACTTGAGGAAAAAGCTGTGTAATATATTCATTTTTTGTGGCATTGTTACAAAATTTTGACCTCAGCTGGATAACACTTGGTTCTACATTTCTGTTGCATTTTCCAGCCCGGATCTGAAGCTGTGTGTTATTTGCAAGCATTTGTATCCAAAAAAAACACCCAGGCGAAATTTATTTTCTTCAAGTTCAGTATGTTTAGATGACTGTAACTCAGTGGCCGGAGCACTTAGAGAGATTATGACTTTTTTGCCAAAAAATTCAAAGTGTTTTCTTTTAAATGAGACCAACCCCATGAAGATGCTGCAAAGGGTTGAAGAACAGCTTTTGATTTACTTTGGGCACATTATTTTTTGGCGTTTTTAGGGAAATTGACCGGAGTGCAAGGGGTTAAACTCCTCCACTTGGGGCAGGAGCCTGTCCCCAACCCAGAGAGAACAATCCACCTTTTTCCGGCTGAGGACCATGGACTCGGACTTGGAGGTACTGATTCTCATCCCAGCCGCTTCACACTCAGCGGCAAACCGTCCCAGTAAGAACTGTAGGTCATTGCTGGATGAAGCCAACAGGACAAAATCATCTGCAAACAACAGAGATGAGATCCTGTGGTCACCAAGCATGACACCCTCCATTCCCTGGCTGTGCCTAGAAATCCTGTCCATAAAAATTATGAACAGGATCGGTGACAAAGGGCAGCCCTGGTGGAGTCCAACTCTCACTGGGAATGAGTTTGACCGAGTGTTGGCAATACGAACCAAACTCTCACAACGGTCGTACAGAGACCGAATAGCTCGTAACAACAAGCCCGATACCCCACACTCCCGAAGCACCCCCCACAAAAAAACACGAGGGACGTGGTCAAATGCCTTCTCCAAGTCCACAAAACACATGTAAACTGGTTGGGCAAACTCCAACGAACCCGCAAGAATTCTTGAGAGGGTAAAGAGCTGGTCCGATGTGCCACGGCCATGACGAAAACCACATTGCTCCTCCTGAATCTGAGGTTCAACCAGCGGCCGGACTCTCCTCTCCAGTACCTTGGCATAGACCGTCTCAGGAAGGCTGAGGAGTGTGATCCCTCTAAAGTTGGAGCACACCCTCCGGTCCCCTTTTTTGAAAAGAGGAACCACCACCCTGGTTTGCCATGCCAAAGGCACTGCCCCCGACCTCAACACAATGTTGCAGAGGTGTGTCAACCATGACAGCCCAACAACATCCAGGGCCTTGAGGTACTCAGGGCGAATCTCGTCCACCCCCGGGGCCTGGCCACCAAGGAGATTTTTAACCACCTTGGTGACCTCAGCCCCTGTGATAGGCGAGTCATCCCCCTCGTCCACAAACCCTGCTTCCTCTGTGGAAGGCGTATCAGTGGGATTGAGGAGATCCTCGAAGTATTCCTTCCACCGCCCGACGATATCCCCAGTCGAAGTCAATAGAGCCCCATCCGCACCATACACAGTGTGGACAGGGAGCTGCTTTCCCTTCCTGAGCCGCCAGACAGTTTGCCAGAATCTCTTCGAGGCCGACCGAAATTATGTTATCTAACTCTAAAAGGTCAATTGCATTAAACTCATCCAACTGAATGTCATTTGGAGGAGTTGTAGTTGTTACTGTATTTAAATTAATGATGGGAAGGATATGACTGGCTTTATCTCTCACAGATGAAATTTTATTAGTGAAGAATTTCAAAAAGTCCTGACTAGTGAGCTCTGAAGGAATGCTACGTTTGACAGAGTCCTGACTCCGTCAGCCTGGCTACAGTGCTGAAAAAACCCTGGGATTATTCTTGTTCCCTTCTATTAATGCAGAATAATAAGTTATTCTGGCTTTCCTAAGAGATTTTTTATAAATTAGAAGATGATTTCTCCAAGCTAAATAAAATTAATCTAATTTCAGGGAGCACCATTTTATTTCTAATTCATGAGTCTTCTGTTTTAAGCTGCAGGTGTTTTCCAGTGTTTCTTTTAACAGTTCCCCATGATGGTCGCATCATTTTCCGTACCTCTTCTCTTGTGGTACTCTTGGTACGGATATTATTTCAGCTATGCGGGGGTATGGAGGTATTTTCAAATTGCATACCATGCAGGAAATTAAGACTGGTATACTGGATGAACCAGTATATTGCCCAGCCCTAACACACTTAGTATCATTCATCATGATATCATGATAATGAAAACACCCGCAATTACTTTATCGTGACAAATTTCTATTGTCCTTTATGAACTGCCACCATGAGAGGGAGCCTGTTTGTAATCATGTCTTCCAAAGATCCTAACCCATGGTCAAAAAGGTCTGGGTTTAAGTTTAATCTTTATTTGAACGGGACATTACATACTAATGAACATTAATACAAATGTACGTATGCCAGATTTAGCAATACTGCTAATTTGCATCTGTAGTCCCCTGGTGGGTCACAAAAACACGCAAACAAACAATCATATACGAACAGAACAGCTGCAATGAAACTGTACAAAGTGGATATACTAAAGTGCAAGAGTTAAGGTGTTACAAAAAAACATTCAAATGTCACACGAGTGAAGTACTACGTATGTGTACACACACATGCACCCAAGCGCCTCACAGCAACAACAGACAGCAACAAACAAGGGGTGGGGCATATGTGTGTGATGCAGGGGCACACATACACACACACACACACACACACACACACACACACACACACGCGTGTTATGGGTAGTTTTGGTTGTTTAAAAGCCAATTTTTACAATGTGTCTTAAAAGTGTTTAGTGTGGTACATTCTCTGATTGCAGGTGGTATGTTATTCCAGATCTTGGTGCCCCTCACTGATAGCACAGATTGAAGAAATGTGGTGCATCTGCAGGGGACCTCACAGTCTCCTCTAGTGATTACTCTGTTGGTTGTACCGGGACAGTTCTCAGTTTAACATACTCTTCCGGGGTTGGGGAAGGGAGTGCATAGCATTTAATATTTTATAAATTGAACAGGCAAATTTGAGAGTTTTATAATTTACAAAAGACAGAAGATTGTATTTATTGTAAATGTGACAGCAATGATATGTGGGATGATATGTGGGATTTAGATAGATAGATAGATAGATAGATAGATAGATAGATACTTTATTTCGAACAAAAAAGCAAAAAAAACAAAACAAATGACAAGTGCAATAAAAGTGACTATACAGTGCTCAGAAGGGAGAAGGAAGAAGTTAACACTTATTTACTCCAACTCCTCTTTTCCCTAAATACAACCCATGGGAACTATATTTCTATTACCTCAATTAAGACCCCAAGTAGACAATTAACTATATTTTGTACATATCAACATTGACACCCATCCATCCCAACATACATACGGGCCATACACCTATACCCAGCCCCAAACAACACAAATATACACAGATATGCACAGTACTGTCCCACCTACCATACCATAGTGTCCCAGAGTGAGCATAGTGAATCGTACATATTAATACTACCCTTCTAGCATATATCCTTTCAGCAAATAATGTTTATACTGTACCTATTTTTGAATTGATTTCTGTTTGTACATAGTTTTAGTTCCAGCTCCAGACTGTTCCACAAATCCACCCCACAGACAGATATGCACATACTTTTCTTAGATGTTCATTCCTTAGGTTTTGTAAAGTTTAAGTCTCCTCTCAAATTATAATCATTGTCTCTTTTTTTGAATATTTTTTGTATATTAGTTGGGAGTTGATTATCAATTGCCCTGTACATTACTTGTGCTGTCTTTTATTTAACTAAATCCATGAACTTTATGGAATGTGACTTTAATAACAACGAGTTGGTATGGTCTCTACATTATTTATTATCCTTATAGCTTTTTTTTGTAATGTGCATATTGGCTGTAGGTTGGTCTTGTAGGGTTTCCCCAGACCTCTACACAGTAGTTAAGATGTGGTAGAAACAGTGAATTGCACAGTAAGAACAATGATTTATAGTCCAGAGTGTGTCTTGTCTTCCCCAGTATCCCTATACATTTTGGCAGCTTGGCCCAGATGTGACTGATGTGAGGTTTATAGCAGATTTTAGTGTCTAGCGTCACCCCCAGAAACTTATTTTCCTGTATTGTTTCTATTCTGGCGTCATCTATAGTTATCAATTATTTTATGATTTATTTTATAATTTCCAAACAACAAAATCTTGTTTTTTCAGATTTAGAGATAATTTATTTTTGTTAAACCACTGCGTTAACCTTTTCATTTCAGTTGTGACCACCTCTAAAACCTGCTGCAAATTTTCACTAGTGCAAAGGATATTTGTGTCATCCGCAAACAAAATAAATTTCAGAATTTTTGATACTTGGCATATGTCATTTATATATAAGATAAAGAGTTTGGGTCCCAAAACTGACCCCTGGGGCACACCACAAGAGATGTTCATGAAGGGTGATTTGTGCTCACCAATTTGTACAAAGTGTTGTCTGTTACTTAAATAACTTTCCACCCAACTCAGTCCGGCCTCTCTTATCCCATACCGTTCCAGTTTCCTCAGTAAAATTCTGTGGTCAGTGGTGTCAAAAGCTTTCTTTAAATCTATAAATACTCCTACAGCAAACTTTTTTTTTTATTTATACAACTAGTAATTTCTTCTATGAGTTCAATCAGGGTCAAAGATGTAGATTTGTCTGGTCTAAAACCGTACTGACTGTCTGTAAGAAGGTTGTGCTTTTCACTGAAATCATCCAGTCTCTTAGTGAAGATTTTTTCAAGTATTTTGGAGAATTGTGAGAGTAAAGAGACCGGCCTGTAATTTGTGAAATGGTGACTGTCTCCTGCTTTGTATAGTGGTATTACTTTTGCTATTTTCATTTTGTTTGGAAATTTACCAGTTTGAAATGACAGGTTACAGATGTGGGTGAGTGGTTTAACAATTCCTTCAGTTACTTTTTTCACTATTGTCATGTCAATTTCATTGCATTCAGTTGATTTTTTGTTCTTAAATTTACTCACAGTCTTGATAATTTCCTTTTCAGTTACTGCACCCAAAAAGTTTGTGTTTGGATTTCTATCTTCTATTTCATTTACAGAACCACTGTTGTTTGTTTCTGGGGTCACTATTGTTTTTGATAATTGTGGACCAACTTTTACAAAAAATTTATTGAAACCACTAACCACATCCCCCATATTATTAATCAAATTGTCGTTTTCAATAAAATATTCTGGATAATTAGCATTCTTTGATCGGTTACTAATAATTCCATGTAGCACTTGCCATATTCCTCTTAAGTTATTCTTATTATCCTCTAATATTCTGTTATAGTGTTCTTTCTTACAAGTCCTCATTATATTAGTTAGCTTGTTTTTATATATTTTATATTTGATCTCAGCCTCTACCATTCTACACTTGATGAGTTGTTTATATAAAGTATTCTTCTTTTTACATGCATTTAATAGCCCCTTGGTGACCCAAGGAATATTTTTGTTTTGTTGTCTGTCACTGTATTGTTTTATGAGACAGTTTTTGTTGTACAGTGATTGAAATATTTGTAAAAATTCATCATATGCTTTATTTATATAATTTTCATCACAAACTATCTTCCAGTCTTGCATTAATAATTCCTTTGCCAGTAAATACATAGATTCTTCAGTTCTTATTCTTTTACATTTAATATTTTTGGTATACTTTTTCTTCCTATAATCACATTGATAGACAACAAAAATCGGCAGGTGGTCACTGATACCATTCAATAAAAGCCCACTCACAATATTATTTTCCATAATGTTTGTGAATATGTTATCTATTAGTGTGGCACTGTGATGTGATTCTGCTAGGTCTGGTGATTGTTGGATGTAAGCCCATACTGTACGTTGTGTTGATAAATTCTTCTGTTGAACTATGTTGTTTTGAATTCATAAGATCTATATTGAAATCCCCACAGGTAAACATAACTTTATGAGTAAGTTCTGCATACATTTTTTCCATCCAGTCCTTGAATAAGTCAATATTTGATCCAGGTGTTCTATATATGCAGTTCACTACTATATTCTTCATATTGTCCAAACAGATTTCTATTGTAATACATTCAAATAAATCATCCACAGTCACTGACAAATTTTCAACAATCTTGTATTGCAAGCTCTTGTCAACATAAATTGCAACTCCTCCTCCTTTTTTCACTTTTCTATTCATATAATTTAATTCATAGCCATCCAATGTAAAATCCACTCCTTTTTCTTCACTGAGCCACGTCTCTGATATTGCCACTATACTGAACGGCTCTTTAAACCGATGTAAATAATCTTTAATGTTATTAAAGGTGGCATAGAGACTTCTACTGTTGAAGTGGATCATAGAAATATTGAAATCAGACATGACCATTGTGTTAAGCTGTTCATCCGTGTAGTAACTACAGTTATTATTGATGGAGATAAATAAATTATGGTCAGGGTCTATGTTATATTCCACGTCCTGTGGGCTGTGATCTGTATATTCAGAAACTTTCAGTTCCTGATGATCCTGTTTATTCATCTTTTGTTTCACGTAATTATATGTCCTGTTGCATTTTTATGGCTTTTTTGTATAAAGATTCAGTGGGTTTGATGATGGTTACACCAGTGAGTGACCAGTTGGTAAAACAGTAATCGATGTGTGAGATGATCATTGCATGCAGAAACACGCAGTCAGGGATGTTTGTTTCACCAACTTAGAGAAGTAAAGCAGCGATTATTACAAACAGAGCAGATCTCAAAAATACTCACATCACATGATAGACACCCCAGGGATTGCAAGAACAAGGGTACCGTAAATATTGGTGCATACAGCTCCGTGGGGGTGGACGTGATGTTGGCGTGCGAGTGATCAAGGGGATGGCAGTTTTACACCTTGGGAAAAAAATAGCTTTAATTTGCTACATTTCTAACGTTAATGGTAAAAACAAGCAATTTACTCTAATTGTTACTCTCTTAGTAGTACCAGAACACTTAAGTCTCTTCTCTCCTGCACCTTTTTTGTGTTTCTGCTTTCACTCAAGGGGATTAAGGGGAGTGTAGCAACAAGGAGAGGTGAGCAGACACAAACAAAGACATACGGTGACCAAAGAGAGATGAGTGGCTAAACAGTAAGACAAGCGTACGACAAGTGTGAGTGAATATTCACCTGTTTGCAATAAGAAATGAAGAAAGAGAGAGGGAGCTTGTTCGACAGAGATCGTGTAACACAGAGGGAGAGACAGATGGAAGCAGACAGACACTGAGTTAGACAAATAGTGGTACACAATTCCCACCGCTCTTTTCCCCTCTATGGCACTCTGCTACAGTGACACACTAATCAGATGATGGGAATGTCTGACAGCTACCTTGAGTGCTGATGTAGGTGTGTTCAGGTGGAAGAAAGGACTGCATCAGTCCAGGCTAAAGCTTTCCTCCCAGGCACACACAAATACTTTTTTTTGCTTGTGTCTTATCTATAACCAGTTCCTTGCATGTCCTTTGAAATGAAGAATTGTTTTGTTGCCAGAAAAGCTGGCAGCTTCACAGCTAAAGTATGAGTCATTGATGTTTATGACTATGTAAGGGTTGAACACAAGAAAATTCATCCATGATTTGCAGATCCAGTCTTTTAAGTCATTGGTCACAATATTTTTTTCTGTATACTTTATTAATCCCCGGAGAGATATTACAGGGCATCCAAATGGATGGATGAGGCAGCCATAGTACGGCACCAATCCCTTCACACACACATTCACACCTAGGGCCACTTTAGAGTCTCCGGTTAACCTAATTTGCATGTTTTTGGCCTGTGGGAGGAAACGGGGAGAACATGCTAACTCCACATAGAAGGGTCACCGATGGTCAGGGGTGGAATCGATCCCATGACCTTCTTACTGTGCTGCCACAGTGCTAACCACTGTTCCACCGAGCTACCCATGCAAATATTTCCAACTTCTGCTCGAAACATTACACAATGTTTGGTTAACAAATTCTGAGTTGGTTCTTAAAAGGCACAAATGCACAGTTCCCTGTTCCCTGTGAATAAAACAGTCAACTTTTTTTTAACCTTTTTATTAACCCTCAGCCACTAAAGGCGGAAGGGGTATTGTCGTCATCCCGCGGCACAGATGGGTGGCAGCGGTAGCAGTACCATCAACACCTACCTTGTGAACGCAATAACTTCAGAAAGAAATGATGTAGGCTTTTCAAATTGATACCATGCGTGTATCTATGGAAAATCTTGGATGAGATCAAATTTGGGTGACCTCTGACCTTTTGACTATGGGTTTGGGGTCAAAATGTTAAAGGCCATGGTTAGTTTCCTCATGCCCTATTGCTATAGAACAAGCTAGGGTCTGACCTTACCTCTGACTATGGGTTTGCGGTCACAAGGTCAAAGATCATGGATAGCTTCCCCTATGCCAGGGGTGGGCAATCATGTGCCATGGAGGGCCATTCCACTGCAGGTTCTCTATTCCACCCAGTCTCGTCAGCAGATGCTTTCACTGATTAGCAATCCTTGAAGGGGATCAGAGCAAACACCTGCTGAAGAGACTGGGTGGAACAGAAAATCTGCAGTGGAATTGCCCCCGCTGCTGACCCCTGCCCTATTGCTATGGAACAAGTACAGCTAGGGTCACCAAACTTTGTACACATGTTCACCCTGTCACCCTGACTTTTGTCTATGGTTTTGAGATTGCAAGGTCAAGTGTCAAGGTCAAAATGCCATATAAAGTACACCTAACAAGCAAAGAGGCTGATGGGTATTACTGGCATCCGCCAGTATTTTTTTTTACAAATATTTCACTACATTTAACAATGTTTAATATGGACATTACAGAAAATTTTTCAAATGTATCAGTTTAAAATATTTTAAAGACACACTATAGTAGACACAAATCCACTTGAAAACAAATTTACATGTTTAAAATGGTATCATATGCCCTTTTTTCTCACACAAAAAAACTTTCATTGTCTCACAGTTGCTTTTAAAAATCTTTTCCATTTTTCCTACTCCTTCAGATACCAGGATCTAATCAGGCCCACCTACATCCCATCCATCAGCACACAGAAATCTGCAAGCTGGCAAACTTGAACAGCCAGTGCTTAGTCCTGACTTGTTCACCTGTTATAGTAAATTCACAGAAATGCTCTGTCTAAACTTGCCTTTTTCGATGGGGATGAGCTTAACTAAACTTTCACAGCAAAACAGCAGACATGACACATAGTGATTTCACTCTTGCTATTGTGTCTTGTAAATCATAAAAAAATAGGGACGCACAATAGTAGCCGACAGTTTAAAACTAGTTTATGCCGTTTGCTGATGCCAATACCAATATGTGCCCATATTTTTTCCCACCTATTTACATCTCCTTTGTCTTACAGTGATGATTAACTGGCATATAAAGACACATTCCCCAAGGAAAATAAGGCAACAGGTTCAACTTAATATAAAAATAAATACATGTTATGTATTTTCAGACAAATGTACAAGGGCAAGGTGAGTCTTTATCCCTTTTTAATATTAGAATATACACAGTCAAGTGTGCTATCTCCCCATGTTGTGCACTTAATTGTCATGTCGCAGCGGACATATAAAATGGAAGTGAGCCCAACGTGCAGTAACGTAAATGTGTTTATTACAGGGAGAAAAATGTACACAAAATGTCCAAATAACAGTCACTGAGAGAATGGGTAAGACAACCCGCTGCAAACCTCATTGGCTTAGATAAAGTGCCAGACCCACTCCAAGCAGGCAGGAACAGGGGGAAAAGGTACAAAAGAAGACTTACGGAAATGTTGGAGGGGAAAGGCTCTAAGACACAACATGATAAGTCCAGGGGAAGGAAGCCAATAATCCGGTGAGTCAGGATGTCCCATATCGACTTAAGCTGCCACACTGACTGGTCACACTGCCTCCCCGTAAGTACACCATACACTACCGAAGGCAAGTGGACACAGCCATGTGGCAAGCCAATGCATGATTAATTGGAAATGTATGTGTATGCATGTGTGAGTGTGTGTGTGTGTGTGTGTGTGTGTGTGTGTGTGTGTGTGCATGTGGTGATACCATACAGCTGGTGAATGTCTGGTGAGGTGGAGGCGTGGCTATAGGACTGGCAGAGAGCAAGGCTCAATCTGCCAGCTGGAATTAATAAGCAATAATCAAAAACCTACAGCCACAGGCCGTGGATGGGGTTGAAAACAACCCCAAACATGACACTTAATATGTTGGTCGTGGCTGCTAGCACATAGCCAAGTGCTAAATTAGCATTAGCATTTTAAGATGAAAGAATGAGGGAGTCATAAATAAATGGCACATTGAGATGATTTTTGTTCTGATTAGGCTCTATACCAGGGGTCACCAACTGGCGGACTCCGGTCTGGATCCGGACCCCGAGAGTCCTCCATCCAGACACCAAAGCCTTTTGATACAATTCAGGAAAAAGGAAGACTGTTTTATTCGGGTGGAAAAAAAAAAAGCAGAAAAAGCGGAACTGAACGCCTGCATCGGTGACCACCCAGACAAATTATGGCACGAGCCCTTGGGTGCTCTCCTCCTGCTACAGACACCCCTCTTTGCTGTCCCATGAACGCCACTCTCTGCAGAGACTCTGCAGTTCCAATCGCTCCAGGGAGTATGCAGTAGGTTGCAAAATCTTGTTTGCTGTAGGCACTCCCCCCCCCCCACACACACATATACATGCACGCACACACACAAGGCCGACAGCCAGGACATCCACCCCGGACACACCCACTTTGCTTCAGTTCTGTACCCACAAAAAGAAGCACTGTTGTGAAACTGAATGCATTTACCAGGGCACTTCTTCTATTCTGGTGAGAGTAGTCTGTGCTGGGATGCAGAGGTGAGGTCGCTGGTTACAGAGACCCTTTCCATAGCCTCTGATATCACATAAAAACTCAGTAAAAGCTCCATGTGTTACTGATCATGAAAAGTTCCACCTCCCCTCTCCCTGTAATCATGGAGTTATAGCTCAAACCATGCTGTAACAGAGTTTACTTGTTGAGATAAATAAAATGTTGGAGGAATTCTATAGTGTGGAATTATATTTTGTGTCCGGTTTTTGTTTGTTTGTTTGTTTGTTTTAGTTTGAAACAGTTTTTTCTGCACTGAAAATACTGTATAGAGGTAGACTTTGTGAAATTTAGGTTGTTTTTAGATATTAATCTTTTTATAAAATGCAATAAAATTTAGTCTGTGTTCGCCTGTAAAACATGTTTGGGACTTTAGTGGTAGATTTTAGAATTTTAGACCTATTTATTTGGAGTCAACAAACACAGAGATGAGAAAAAACACTATATATGTGAACACCATTTACCATTTAGTGTTCTCTTGTATTATAAAATTTTATATTACATTTTGGAATTGATCAAAGAATTCATTTCAATGTTTTTTGTTTAAAAATTAATATAGCTCTAAAAGCAGCTAAAACATAAGCTTAATAAAATAATGTGTGAACGCAGGTTAAACAGTACTGGCCTGTCTGTAGACAGCTGTGGTCTTCTGAAAGAATGTCCATGAAAGGATGACAGTTCTTAAAAGCACATTTTGAGATAAATTTGTCCATGTGTCAGATTTCTCTTCCATTTGTTTTAATAAAGGACGTTGGAAGTAAATTCATGGGTCATTGCAAATACTTTGCTTTAAAAGGGCCAAGTTATCACACATTGGGAGGAAAAAATCCTGAATAGAAAAAAAAATGTGTCAAGATGCACTGAGAATGGTTTTAGAATCAAGTTGGAGTTCTGAATCATATTCAAATCATTAGGTGTCTAAAGATTCCCACACCTAGTTCGGACCTCGGCTGGTGAGGAGGACCGACTTATCGGTCCTTTTGCAGTTTTAGTTGGCGAACCCTGCTCTATACAAATAAAGTTGAATTGAATTAAATAAATAAATAAACAACCTGTATAACTGCAGGCAATAAAAAATAATCTGACTTACTAACAGCTGGTTTGAATATTTGATAAGGAGTCTGACATGTTTCGGGACCCAGGAGACAGACACAGACACGGGCAGATATGAACAATTATTCTTTATTAAGAGTGAGAGAGTGTAATGCGTGTGTGAGTGCAGATATGGCAGTCTGGTCACCGGAGCTGAGCAATTCAGATGACGACCTGGCAACCCTGGAACACACAAGCAGAAACAATTAAGGCTGTTCAGCGATAATGGACAATTGCAGGTGTGAAGCTTACTTGAGAAAACCACAGGTTGTATTCTGCTGACTCCAAGTGTCCGTGTGCTGTGGTGATGTTTGTGCTCGTAGCTGTGGTGATGATTGCTCCCGTAGCCGTGGAGGTGATAGTGTTTGTAGCTGTGGTGATGATGGCTCCTGTAGCCGTGGAGGTAATTGTACCTGCAGCTGTGGTGGCGATAGTACCTGTAGCTGAGGTGATGGTTGTACCCGTAGCTGTGGTGGTAAGGAGGAGCTCCGAGAAGGAGAGGGAGATGCCCCGTTGGTTGGGGAAGCTGGTCCGCCGCCTGGGAGGTCCACCTGTGCACAGGGGTTAAGATTTGGAGTAGAATAGCAAAGGGTATTCTTACGTGGCTGGTCTTGACGTGACATTCTTGGCTTGGCTGTACAACGAAGCTCTGGCTCATACTCAGACGAGGAAGACAGACAACTCCGTGCCGGGCTGTCAGCGACACTGGCTTTTAACAGCCGCTGATTGGCACCTGCTGGTCTGTGCGCAGCTGGAGCTGATGAGACAGATGACGGCCCAGCGGCCGTCATGACAGTACTCCCTCTAGCAGTGCCTCCAGGCACCTGCCCAATTCTACCTGGATTCGCCCGATGGAAGTCGCGGATCAACTGCTTATCCAAGATCAATGCTGGGCGAATCCAAGAACGATCCTCCGGTCCAAAGCCCTCCCAGACCACCAAATACTGAAGACCACGACCCCGCCTGCGAACGTCCAGAATGGCAGTCACCCCCCAGGCTGGATGGCCATCGATCATCCTTGGGGGGGCAGGCGCCGCAGGGGGCAGGCACAGAGGGTCCAAGATGTACGGTTTAACCTGGGAGACATGAAAGGTGGGGCAGATGCGCATGGAAGGGGGGAGAGACGAGCACACAGACACAGGATTGACAATTCGAGAAATGGTGTAAGGACCAATGAAGCGCTTAGTGAGCTTGCGCTTCTCGGCCGGTACACCAATATTCCGGGTGGACAACCAAACCTTCTGACCCACCTTGTAGTCCGGGGCGGGTGTCCTGTGACGGTTGGCCACCTGGATGT
Source organism: Pholidichthys leucotaenia (assembly GCA_020510985.1). Classification (NCBI taxonomy): domain Eukaryota; kingdom Metazoa; phylum Chordata; class Actinopteri; order Cichliformes; family Pholidichthyidae; genus Pholidichthys; species Pholidichthys leucotaenia. The sequence continues at coordinate 202,000,047 of CM035849.1, read as the reverse complement.
TGCGTTCAGTGGTCTTCAAAAGGGCCCTGCGGGCGATGGACCATACTCGCCGACAGCGCCTAATGTGGCTCTGGACAGACGGGACCGCTACCTCCTTTTCCTCCTCTGGGAACAGTGGTGGATCGAACCCAAATGAAGCCTTGAAGGGAGAGAAGCCCGTCACCGTAGAGATCGTGGTGTTATGGGTGTACTCTATCCAAGGAAGGTGCTTGCTCCAAGAGGACGAACAGGAGGAGATGACAGAGCGCAACGCGGCCTCAAGCTCCTGGTTAGCCCGTTCACAATGGCCATTACTTTGTGGATGATACCCTGAAGAGAGGCTAGCTGTGGCTCCCTGCGCCGAGCAGAACGCCTTCCAGACCTGAGAGACGAACTGTGGTCCCAGATCTGACACTATGTCAGCAGGGATTCCATGGAGGCGGACCACATGCTGAACAAGGAGGTCCGCCGTTTCCTGGGCTGAAGGCAAACCCCGAAGGGGCACAAAATGGGCCGCCTTCGAAAAACGGTCCACAATAGTCAAAACAGTGGTGAAGTTATCTGAGGGGGGCAAACCAGTCACAAAATCCATGGCAACATGAGACCAAGGGCGGGAAGGGACAGGCAGGGAATGCAACAGACCCGCCGGGGGAGAGGATGTCGTCTTCCCTGTGGCGCATTGAGCGCAAGCCCGGATGTAACTCACCACGTCCTTCCGCAGCCCTGGCCACCAGAAGGTCATCTGGAGCAGGTCCACAGTCTGACCTACTCCTGAATGACAGGCCAGCTTGGAGGTGTGACCCCACTCAATCACCCTCCGGACTTTGGTACAAATACCCCAGGACAGAGCGCCCACAACTTCGGTAGATGGTGCATCGAACTGCCACGAGAGGGCGTCCGGTTTTCCGTTCTTGCTTCCCGGCCAATAGGTGATGGAGAAGTTGAAACGGCCGAAGAAGAGGGACCAACGAGCCTGTCGTGCGTTCAGCCGCTTCGCCATCCTGAGGTACTCCAAGTTGCAGTGGTCAGTCCATACAACGAATGGCTGAGCAGCCCCCTCCAGCCAGTGTCTCCATTCCTCCAGGGCGAGTTTCACCGCCAACAGTTCCCTGTCTCCAATGCTGTAGTTCCTTTCCGCTGGTGACAGGCGACGGGAGAAGTAGGCACATGGTCGGATCTTGCCGTCCTCAGGAGAACGCTGGGAGAGTACCGTTCCCACCCCCGAATCCGAGGCGTCCACTTCCACCAAGCACTGAAGATTCAGGTCCACCTGGGTTAGAACACGGGCCGAAGCAAACTCTTCCTTTAATTTCCCAAATGCTCTGGCTGCCTCCTCACTCCAGCAAAACGGGGTCTTAGGGGAGGTGAGCGCAGTCATAGGGCGAGCAATATTCCCAAAGTTGGGCACAAACCGACGATAAAAGTTGGCAAAGCCCAGGAACCCCTGGAGCTGCTTCCTGGAAGTCGGAGTGGGCCAGTCCACTACCGCCTTAACCTTGGCCGGGTCGGGGAGCACCTGGTTCCGGGCAATGATGAACCCACGGAAGGAGGTCTGGTTTGTGTGAAACTTGCATTTCTCTGCCTTGACGAATAATTGATTCTCCAGGAGGCGCTGTAACACCCTGCGAACGTGTACCTGGTGCTCCTCCAATGTGCGGGAGAAGATCAGTATGTCATCAAGATACACGAACACAAAGGAGTTAAGGAAGTCCCGCAGCACATCATTTATTAGTCGTTGGAAGACGGCCGGAGCGTTGGTCAACCCAAACGGCATTACCAGATACTCGAAATGGCCGCTTGGGGTCCGGAAAGCCGTCTTCCACTCGTCACCCTCTCTGATGCGCACCAGGTGATAGGCATTCCGGAGATCCAGCTTAGTAAACCAGGTCGCCCCCTGGAGGGAGTCAAAGGCGGTGTTCATCAATGGCAGAGTGTATTTGTCCTTAATCGTGATTTCGTTAAGCCCCCGGAAGTCGATGCAGGGGCGTAGCGAGCCATCCTTCTTCCCAACAAAGAAGAAACCGGCACCCACGGCCGAGGACGACGGGCGGATGATACCTGAGGCCAGGGATTCTTTAATGTAGGTGTCCATGGCCTTGCGCTCCGGGGCTGACAGGCTGTACAGGCGGCTTGCAGGAAGGGGGGCCCCAGCCTTCAGATTAATAGCACAGTCGTACAGCCGATGGGGGGGGGGGGGGGCGGTAGAGACAACGCCCGTGACTTGCTAAAAACTAACCCCAGGTCATGGTAAACCTCTGGTACCTTGGACAGCTCCTGAGGTGACGTCGAGGGAGGAGGCACCTTGACAGATGGGGCACATGCCGCAGATTGGAGACAGGCACTCAAACAGAAAGTACTCCACGCTGTAATACTCCCTCCCTGCCAGTCCACGGTGGGGTTGTGAAGCCGAAGCCAGGGGTAACCCAGGATGACGGGCGAAGAAGAGACACGCAGGATCAAAAACCTAATCTCCTCCCTGTGATTACCTGAGACGATCACGGACACTGGGGCCGTCTGATAGGCTACGGTGGTCAGTGATGCCTTGGACAAAGTTTTGAGCTTGACAGGAGGATCCAGAGACTGACAGCTGAGGCCCATCTGGGTTGCCAGGTCTCTGGAAACAAAGTTTTGCTCAGCTCCTGAGTCTACTAGGGCTAGCGTGGAATGTTCTGTGTGTTTGTGGATTAGTCTAATGGGTATACAGAAACTCGTGAGGGGTTTTTCTAAGTCCGTGTCCGTGAATCCCCCTACTGCGATCCACGGACCTTCCCTTTTAACCGACTAGTGCATTTGAAAACCCCATGTGGCTCCTTTCCACAGTAAAAACAAAGGCCTAGATCCCTGCGGCGCTGTCTCTCAGCCGCTGACACTTTAGATTGGCCTATTACCATTGCCTCTTGATCTGGAAGCTCCTCTGATGCCGGAAGAGCAAGCAGGGGAGAGCTAGTGGAACGAGGGCGGGGCTTAACTGGACGGGAAGTAGACCGTCGTTCAGCCGCTCGTTCCCTTAACCTACTGTCTAGGCTTATAGCAAGGGCAATTAGCTCTCCTAAATTGTCTGGTTTGTCCCGTGCCGCTAACTCGTCCTTTAACTCCGCGTTGAGACTGCGGAGGAAAATACCGCAAAGAGACGGTTCCCCCCACCCAATGTCAGCGGCAAAGACCCGGAAATCAATAGCATAGTCAGCAGCTGATCTAGTGCCCTGCTGCAGGCTCAACAGCCGTTCAGTCAACACCGCACCCCTATCTGAGTGGTCAAACACGGACATAAACTCCGCCACGAACTGCTGGTAAGTCAACATAGGATAACCTGGTTTCGCCATCACTGTATATGCCCAGTCTAAGGCTCTACCCCCCAACATTTTACTTGAATCAATGGCGAAGTCTCCCGGAACCCGGAGAAAAACTGACTCGCATTGTAAAATAAATCCACGAGCCTCTCCGAGTTTCCCACTAAAATGGGCAGGGGTTGGCACAGGGGTGAGGCGAGATGTGGAAGTGATGTTAGCTTGACCTGGCGCTAAGCCTGCAGGGGTTGAAATGCTAGCGACCGGGGGAAACGCCTGGTGTCCCTCCAGGCGATCCAGCCGGCCGTTAATTTGAGTAAGTTGATTAAGAATAACTGTCTGCTGATGTGAAAGCATATCTACCCGGGCGCTAAGGGTGTTTAATCTGCGCGACAGTGTGCTGTCCGCTGGGTCAACGTGACGGAGTCGTACTGACATGTTTCGGGACCCAGGAGACAGACACAGACACGGGCAGATACGAACAATTATTCTTTATTAAGAGTGAGAGAGTGTAGTGCGTGTGTGAGTGCAGATATGGCAGTCTGGTCACCGGAGCTGAGCAATTCAGATGACGACCTGGCAACCCTGGAACACACAAGCAGAAACAGTTAAGGCTGTTCAGCGATAATGGACAATTGCAGGTGTGAAGCTTACTTGAGAAAACCACAGGTTGTATTCTGCTGACTCCAAGTGTCCGTGTGATGTGGAGGTGTTTGTGCTCGTAGCTGTGGTGATGATTGCTCCCGTAGCCGTGGAAGTAATTGTACTTGTAGCTGTGGTGATGATGGCTCCTGTAGCCGTGGAGGTAATTTTACCTGCAGCTGTGGTGGCGATAGTACCTGTAGCTGAGGTGATGGTTGTACCCGTAGCTGTGGTGGTAAGGAGGAGCTCCAAGAAGGAGAGGGAGATGCCCCGTTAGTCGGGGAAGCTGGTCCCCCGCCTGGGAGGTCCACCTGTGCACAGGGGTTAAGATTTGGAGTAGAATAGCAAAGGGTATTCTTACGTGGCTGGTCTTGACGTGACGTTCTTGGTTTGGCTGTAGAACGAAGCTCTGGCTCATACTCAGACGAGGAAGACAGACGACTCCGTGCCGGGCTGTCAGCGACACTGGCTTTTAACAGCCGCTGATTGGCACCTGCTGGTCTGTGCGCAGCTGGAGCTGATGAGACAGATGACAGCCAAGCGGCCGTCATGACAGAGTCTTCAGTTATAATTTTTACATAAGCATTACAAGTAAGAAAAAAGTGATATGACATCATTTGCGCAGCAGCACAAAACTGGATTTGAAATATCGCTAGCTCCACAGTGATTTGTTCATCATTCAACAAAGGTATGCTTCCTCCTTGGTTATAATTTTGATGATTATTTTTCTATATAAGGCTGCATCTATTGTGTAAAAAAAACCAAAAAAAACCCAAACATTTTACAGATATCATTAAGAGCCCCTTTTTTAACCTAATCCGAACTATAAACACATCAGGCTTACAGTTTAATCATGGAGCTTGTATTTCTGTGAGAAATACAGAAATACAAGCCCCGTATTTGTATTTCTCTATGAGAAATAAATGCTCCTTGGTGTGTGGATTGGTTGAAATCTATTGTAAATTGGGGCTCTATCATGACATTGCTCTTTATTTCCGTAGATACAGATGTGCAAAAACAGTGCTGGGAAAACCTCTCCACTCTGTAGGCTGGTCTGTAGGCTAGTGCACAGCCTCTAAAATGCAGTCAAATGTGATACTTCAAAAACCTAAATACTAAATTTTTGTTATAAAGAAAAGTAATCCATTTTGATTACCTTCTGAGGTTACTGTGTACCTTATGTTCTTTGTAGACTCTCCAATAGAAGTCTGATTAAGTTTACAGCTTTGTGTCTCATCCAAATCCTATTTCCTGTGTCTGAGAAGACAGCAGGCCTCTTGGTTTTTCTTCGTTAAGCAATTTTCCAAACATTCACCTAATGCTCCTGTTGCCAAAGCAACGGGTTGTGAATGCCACATGATGTATCTTTTTTTCTCTTATGAGACATGCTTGTATCACAGGGTGCTTCTTGATTTTAAACAAATTGAAACACAGGGAGATAATACAAAGGCTATAGAAATGTGAAATTCCAGTCTGTGTCCTCTATTAGATTACAGCTTTTGAATCACTTGCAATGGAGACCTTGTGGAAGTTATGAGAATTGTCCCATGGTGTAATTGCCCACCTCCAGCTTATTGCCGTTGGATTTTTCATTGAAGAGACTCCATAGGCTTAAAAACTCATACTTTGTTTAGCCCATTGTTAAGCTGTGTTCACACTATAGCATTTGGACTGACTTTTACAGATGTTTTGAAAAATCAGAGAAATTAGTCCAAATGTTGGTGAAATTACGTTGGTGAGCAGGTTTGATTTATTCCAGCCCACACCAACCTTTGCAAACTTTTACAAACTTTTACTAACTTTTGCTTGCATTTGCCTGTATTGCATTCAGCACTGGCAAACTTTTGCCAACTTAGGCTAGTGTATGTGTAGCTGTTGCCAACCTAGGTTAACTTAAGCAAACAAATACTCAGCGCAGGTCAGCTGACATCAGCGTAAGCCGACGCTAACCCTTTTTCAAAACATCTGTAAAAGTCGGTCCAAACGCTACAGTGTGAACCCAGCTTTCACTTAAGCTGACTTAGGTAAACTCTGCATAACTTAGCCCAGCACTCAAGAACTTTTACAAACTTAGCACAACTTTCACCAACATGTATTTCCAAACGTCGGCAAATTTTCAGCATTCTGAAAATTTTTGAAAGAACACAACTTTGGCCAGCATTTGCAAACAAACACCAACTATCACTAACCTTTGCCAGCAGAGCCAGACATTTGCCAAAATGTCAGTAAAAGTCGGTCCAAACATAGAGTGAATCCACCTTTACCTAGGGGTGAGAATCTTTATCCACTTCATGATTTGATAATGACTCAAATAGCTAAAATGCAATGATAAAATGATTATCAATGTATGTTGGAGCATCTTTTTTGCTTTTCAGGATTTGTTCTCACTGTCCTGCTGCATGGTACTTTCCAAGCAAAGTATTTGTAATAACTCATAATGAATTTAATTCCAGTGTCTTTGTTGATTAAAAAAGAGGGATGTGACAAATCAACTGGGATGTTACATTTAATCAGCATCCCACTACAGATAGTACAGATTACTTGTTCACAGTCTTTAGTTTTGGCAATACATTAAAAAAAACAAAATGATCATTTCTCCCACCTGTATTGTGACCCATTTGGTGCAAGTGGCTTGTGTCCTTGAACTGTGGTCATTCTATAGAAATATTCTAAGAAGTTTTTGGATATCAACCAGTCAAATAAGGTTATTGTAGGTTTTTGTAAGAGTTATAAAGCTTGTACCCCAAGTCACTTGCATCTGACAGGATTTGATATTTGGGTTATCTGGGTTGTACATTTTGCTGCAAAGATGAGTCTGATATTACAACCCCCTGTCTAGGGGAAGAGGGGAATAACAAAATAACCAGATGGAACTGGTTTCAAAGCAAAATTATAATTCTAATAATGACATTAAGGAGGAGATAACAGTCAAAAGAATTTATGCATAAAATGGATGGAGAACAAATGCCCAAGTGGTACTACTCAAAATAAAGAAGCAGAACCAAAAGAATTTCAGCCGGGCTGGGGTGTAACAGCTTCCTGTCTAAGCCAGGTAGGAGTAAAATAAAGAAACCAAAAGAAACTAACTGACCTACACTGACTACCTAAACTGAAATACAAGAGGGAGGAGTACCTAAACTGTACCTCTTAACTAGTATCTCTAAACTGTGACTGAACAACTAAAGTTACCTGCATGATCTGGGTAGACATGGAAAACTGAACCTCACCCTGTTAACAATACTTGATTAATTGAGATAAACAATAATGAATTATGAGTTCTAAATTGCTAAGTGTGCTTATTTAAAGACAATAATAAAACACAGAGTGAGAGAGAGAGAGAGAGACTTGGTCACTTGGCCTACAAACAATGATACAAGTTTAAAAAACCAAATATAACAAAGACACTCCAGCATTGAAGACAAACAAAAAGCACACAGAGTCCCTTGATATATTAAACAAGTGTGGGGAGACTTGAATAACGAAACCAAATGGTCTTTCATTCCAGTTTATTCAAGTAATCATTCCACCATCTGCTCTCATTCTTGAGCAGCGAACAAAGAGGGTGAACACACCAAAGTTCTCTCATTTAAACATTCTGACATCAAACCATTTCCCTCGCGGGGGAAATCACACATCTCTCTCAAAATCTCTTTATTCACATTCATTAGCCTTTTATTTACATAACTCCCCCTTCTCTCTTCCCGAGCCTCAGTGGTCAGGAAGTCTTCTGTCCCCTGTCCTCCGCAGGGGGTCCAGGCTCTGTGGCTCCGCACCGCAGGGGGCTGGCTCTCCTTCATCGTGGTTAAATCACATATGCAGTGTCCAACATATACATGTCTCACAACACAGCCATACAAGATACAATTTAAAAACAAAGTATGAAGTAAGCCAAGACACTCATAACGAGTGAGCATTAGAAAAATGCCCACAGACAACAGGACATGGGTGGGAGACAGCTCAAATTATCACAGTTGCCCTTACTAATTGTTCATCTGGTATTTATATCAGGTGGTTGATTGGATGCAGGCTTTGACTGGAGAAGAGTTTCAGAGTGCCAGTCCAATCAGGCACAGGAATCATCCACCGGGGCTGGATGGAGGAGGAAACGGCCAAACCAGAGAGCCACACCAAACCTGGGAGAGCTGCACGACTGCTGAGTGACATACTGGGAGGAAACAAAGGGGAGTGATTTTGTCAACAAGGAAAAGACAAAAGGCCGTGGGCATAACAATCCGCTAGTTAGATTTGTGTACTGCAGCTGGCCGTTTTCTTTGTCTGGGTTTGGTTTAGGGTTTGTTGTTCTTTGGTCTTTTTCCTGCTTGTTGCAGACATCATGGCTTTCCACTGCTGGATTTGTTGGTCACTAATGGCGCCCCACATGGTATCTGGAAAACAGTGACATGCGGTGAGGTTTGTGGGTGGTGAGGCACCCACAAACAAAAAGTCAGATTTACAAATATACGAACACAATAGCATAAGCCTGACTTTAATTTCAATTTAAAGTTTGCATGTTTTATGATCTGCTAATTGCACATTATAAAATCTGATTGTATAAATAATTTATCAACAAAACAACTAAGACATTTTACTGAATTGCCTCTTGATAGAATGTGCAGTGAATTTAAGTTCAGTTCTGCAATGCATGTCTAGAGCTTTTATTGTGAAGGGAAGAAGCAGAAATAGTAATACGCTCCAGTTTTTGTTTTTGTTTTTTTGTTTTGTAGAAAGGCAGTTAAAGTTCTGATGACTAACTCCGTGCCTCCATGTTTTCATTTCATTCAACTCTCCTAAATATAAAAAAGTGCAAAGACCCTTGGTGTTATGTACCAATTCTTCTTTGGAGTTTTGCGGGCACCATGAGGACACCTATTAACATCATGTGGCCTCTTTCAGCTGATAAAAGCCCAGCCAAGCTCCATCTTGCTCTCTCTCACTAAAACATAGCAGCCATGGCAGTAGTATTGCTGTCCACTGGTGTTGTCTAGTAAGCTTTTTTTTTTAATGTACTATGGGTTTTGAAGTTTTTATATTGCTCCCTTCAAGCCAGGGTGCAACATAATGGGGGCTCGTCTGGGTTTGACACCTGCACCAATTCCTTAAGGGCGGAGGTGTTACAGATTCCTCTTCCATAAGGAATTAGTCAGTGGTGCAGTTCCTGACACCTTAAGATGCACCTCCACAACTAGCTCAGTGCTAGTAGAGGAATTCCTCAAGGTGTCATGGGTTCAAAACCCACCCTGGGATACTAGGTGTCAGCCTACCTTGCTTAAGTGTGGAAACATTTATTTACACAAATAAAATGTATTAAGTTATTTTACAGACAAATTTTGGAGGCCCAAAATTGATTATAGACTACTGGTTTCAGGCCAAGGAAGAACTAAAATTATAGCAGCTCAGACAGCACATTTGCTGTGCACCCTGTAGCTCCACAATTCAATACAAATTCAAGTATATAAAACAAGTATGCATGGTCTTACCTTTACTTGTAAATGAAATCCATCTGCCTATTCCTCTGGACAAAAATCTCAATGACTTTGTTCTAAAAGTCCTCCTTGTCTTCTTTTAAGTCTTTCTGTCTCAATCGAGATTACTGCCAGTTTTGATTGAAAGTCCAGTTTTGAGAATTCTTTTAAGTTTAAAATCTTCCATTTTTAGTCTGTATAAAATAGAAGCACAGAGTACTTGGTACTGTTGACTTTCTGATTTTATCTTTAGCTATTTTGGCATTTAGCCTTGGCATAGAAGAGGAGCAATAGGGACAAACTCCTGTGCCTACAGTGCTCAAGCACGCCCCCCTCATCTGAGCAACATTACTGCATAGCCTCTGATCGTGATTTTTAACTAAAGTTTCACGTCAGATTAAGATGACTATATATGTTATACACACATTAAGTACATTACATAGACTATAGAAAAGGAGGACACGCAATAAAAGCACCTACAAACATTACATTTTTGACATACACAGAGCTGTCACCAGGAACGTGCATCTTGTACGAGCTCTAACCGGGCTGTGAAGGATTGCACAATATTGTTGAGGCTGCATTTGTTGCTGCTTCACCTGGCCTCTCTCCCTTGTATTTGAACAGGAAATGTGCCGATTTTAGACATATAAATATTGTTGAAATGATTGGAATCATTCAAAAATTACATTTAGACCTACAAGACAAACTAGTGGACAAATAATGTTTATAATTCTTTTTTTTTTTTTCATAATAACAGGTGAGGCTCAGCCTCACCTGCCTCCTCTGACCGCACATCGCTGCTGGAAAACCCATTGTTCTTAGGATTGTAAAAGCAAAAACTATGAATATTCCCCTCAACTGCAGCCTGTGACCTTACTTGAGAGGAGGGACTAGGAATGAAATCAAACCTTGATCTTGAAATCCTTGCTTGAGTTTCAACATGTAAAGGGTAATTGCTGCAGATTCAGTTGTCTTTCAAGTTTTGTATCTTTACATCAGGTGTTTTTTCAATGGCTGATTTCAATTTTGCTGTGAAGGTTAAACTGTGGATCTGCTGCTTCACATTAGATTTGAAGGTGGGCAATAAGTCAAGCCAAAGCTTTAAAGTTGACAAAATATTCCAAGGACAGTTTTAGAAGTTGGCAAAATTAACTGAGTATGGAATTTCTCATCTCTGCAAGGTTGTCTGAGGACTGCAAGTGCCATATAGTGGTGTGAAAAAGTGTTTGCCCCTTCCTGATTTCTCATTTTTTTGTATGTCACACTTAAATGTTTCAGATCATCAAACAAATTTAAATATTAGACAAAGATAACACAAGTAAACACAAAATGCAGTTTTTAAATGAAGGTGTTTTTTATTAAGGGGAAACAAAAATCCAAACCTACTGTACATGGTCCTGTGTGAAAAAGTGATTGCCCCCTAAACCTAATAGCTGGTTGGGCCACCCTTTGCAGTAACAACTGCAATCAGGCGTTTGTGATAACTGGCAATGAGTCTTTTACAGCACTGTGGAGGAATTTTGGCCACCTCATCTTTGCAGAATTGTTATAATTCAGTCACATTGGAGGGTTTTCGAGCATGAATCGCCTTTTTAAGGTCATGCCACAGCATCTCAATCGGATTCACATGAGGACTTTGACTAGGCCACTCCAAAGTCTTCATTTTGTTTGTCTTAAACCATTCAGAGGTGGACTCGCTGGTGTGTTTTGGATCATTGTCCTGCTGCAGAACCCAAGTACGCTTCAGCTTGAGGTCACGAACAGATGGCCGGACATTCTCCTTGAGGATTTTTTGGTAGACAGCAGAATTCATGGTTCCATTTACCACAGCAAGCCTTCCAGGTCCTGAAGAAGCAAAACAGCTCCAGACCACCACACTATCACCACCATATTTTACTGTTCATATGGTGTTCCTTTTCTGAAATGCTGTTACTTTTACGCCAAATGTAGTGTGACACACACCTTCCAAAAAATTCAACTTTTGTCTTGTCAATCCACAGAGTATTTTCCCAAAAGTCTTGGGGATCATCAAGATGTTTTCTGGCAAAACTGAGACGAGCCTTTATGTTCTTTTTGCTCATCAGTGGTTTTCATCTTGGAACTCTGCCATGCAGGCCATTTTTGCCCAGTCTCTTTCTTATGGTGGAGTCATGAACACTGACCTTAACTGAGGCAAGTGAGGCCTGCAGTTCTTTGGCTGTTGTTCTGGGGTCTTTTGTGACCTCTTGGATGACTCATCGCTGCGCTCTTGGGGTAATTTTGGTCGGTTGGTTTTCACACCACTGTATGTGCAAAAACCTTTTTGACCTCAAGATTCCCTTTTTTGTTTGACAGATGACTGATTCTATAAACATGCGTCACACCACAAAATATGGTTGAGGCAATATCATCAGCTATGTTGTGCTCTAATATGGTACAGAAATTGTTCCTTGCCAGATCTAATAATGAATGAACTGAGAAATTTCCCAGTTATTTTCAATCAAGTCTTTCACCCATATTTTCAGAAAATGATGAACAGTTGTGTGTGTTCTGTTACTGTGAGGTCTATTGGCATTGCCACATGCAATCACAGCCCAACTGGCTTCTCAGTCTCCAGAGGGAGGGAAGTCTTTGAGAATGCGCTCTCACCTAGGAAAGAATGCGACAGCTGTATTGCAGGTGTTGGTGATGATTGTTCTGAACCTTGTAATATGTGATTATTATGCAAGTTTTCATGCCCATTAATTAAGATTGTGCTTTCAAGCTATTATCAGGTTTGAATCCTTTGTCTTTCACGTTGACCAGCATCTGGGGCCTGTCAGTGTCAAGAATTGGTTTGACACTTTATAATTCTGACCCCCTGCCTATACTTGTCATATCCTAATCCCTTTGAGTGTCAGTCTTACAAAATGTCTTTACGTCTGTAAACTAACTCCATGACATCCTCATTCCCTTGCTACCCTTTTCCAAGATGACAACTGTGCAGTCTAAGATTTGCTTCAGTTTAAGGTTCAGTTTGACAGTACAAAACATTTTGATGGCTTTTTAATCACTTCACCTGTTGTCATGAGAAAATGTGTTTTGCATGGTGATAAGGGACAATAAAGCTTGGCTTTAGTTCATCAGATCTGATGATCAAATTGCCCTGCCAGTACACTTCATCTCTTTACTTTCAGGTCTTTATCTCCCTCTGATGTTGCCATAGCAGCACGTCTCTCCTTTGTATGCTCCCTCTTCATATCTAATGCTGACACACAAAAAAAGCATTTGCTCAACTTTTTGATTCATGAGTAAACTGCTTCAGTGTTCATTTGTTCCACTTCTCCAGTAACCAATGCCGGTCATGGTTTAGTCTCATTGTGTAACTGCATTGCACTCAGAGTGGTGGGTGCCATCAATATCAGTGTGAGCAAGTACGATGCAGCCACTGATTGTGCTGTTCTCCTCTGATGTGCACAGCCAATAATTAGTTCCCCCATGGATCCTCTTCCCCAGACTCAGGGTAAGGAGGACAGTTTTAAAGACGGCTCAGCTTGACATCAAATTGCGATTCACTGAAAATATATAATGCTCTAACTCCTGCCATCCTGTTGAAATGGCACAGAGAGTAGTGATTAAAAAAAGAAAAAAGAGAATTTACAAAATGTTGCAGAGGAACCAAAGTGAAAAGTTGGGTCATGTTTACACTCCTGTCTTTTTATTGTGACTCTTTTGAATGGAGGATAAACTAAAATAAGACTTAAGTGACTTGTCTATTATAATTTCACATGGATTCTGTCATGATACAAAAATATTTCTTAAATTGGATGCTTTTATTGTTAACATGTTTTTTTTTGTCATTTCCAATGCAGTAAAAAGTGCATTTTGCTTTGTGTATGTGCAAAGCAAATAACAATTGGCAATTTTTCTTCCAAGGTGTCAGTTAACTCATTTACAATGTTATGCAAACATTCAAGAAGAATCATGTGAATATTTTGGTGAATAAAAAATATTTTTTGCCCCTGGTGATATAAAAAAAATCAAGAAAATATTTTTCAAAATGAAATGTCCATTTTTGGCCGAATGGTGGAATTGGGAGATAAATATACAGCGAAATCAGCGTTATTTCTGTCTCACTTTACTGTAACTGTACTGTTTATACATTAATTGAATAAATATGCATGCTCCCAACTGATAAATAACAGACATTTTCATGAATAAACATCTTCATCTTGAGATTTTCAGGTGAAGATGCATCAGGATGACCAGATTGCCCAAGTCAGTCAGCTTCTTCAAATGATCTGTTCTTGTTCGGCAAATCCATGATTTTATTAGCCATTCCATTGCCTTCCCTCTCTAGTCATCCATAATGGTGATATAACAATTAAAATTAAATATCACTAATATGATTTATGTGCAGCAGCTGTCATGTCCCGTTGTAATAGAAATAATACAGTTCACTGTGAGTAGGAACTGCAGCCCTCAAAACTTAAGTGCATTCTCTGTAACCCCTATAATTTACTGGTTCTACTAATGATTACTACACACCTTGACTGACGCGTTCACCACCTGTTACCCAAATTTATAGTTTAACTGTGGAATAAACTCAATATGAGGCTTTAAAGGGTTATTTTTGTCACTCCTGTTCACATTTAAAGCGTGTTCCGATGTCGGTGTATTCTCTGTTGCCCTGTGTTTTTATGCGCTGGGGCACCGACATTTACTGTAATGCTGTAACTTGAATACTGTCTGAGGATACTTCATGAAATTTTCACATCAAATTGCCTAAACATTATAGGTTTCAAAAGCAAACCTGGTTTCTTGTTTTTGTTTTTTTTTTACTTTTCTGCCACGCAAACTGAGACCTTGAAAGAAAAACTACTGAATGCATTTATATTTATATGTATTATATTGACATTGCCTTAGCTTTACCACTAGTCAGAAACTCAGATGGGTGAAAATGTTGTTTGTTTATTGTTGTAATCCTTCATCAAAAATATTTTTCTTGTTATACTACACTGTCATTGAGTTTAGTAACCAACTTCACGTTGTTCTGAATTCTGAACAGTGTTGTTATATATTATCTCTCTTTAAGCTCCCTGCCTTCAAAATTGCATGTTGCAGCATACACTCTAGCCTTCAGTAATATCTTGGCAGGCTGGGCAGTACCTGCATAAAAAAGGCTAATTATTTACAGCACAGCTCACTGTGCTGTAATTGGAAACTCTGTTGAAGCTGTAAATACAGCAGCGTCTTCTTCACTGTCACTGAGGGAGTTTCTGTTTTCCACATTTGGCCTGCTTCACACATTATTTACCAAACTTTTTGCTGACTCCAGATTTGGTCAAACAAATGGCTCCAAAATATGAAATAATAAACTAAAAGAACAAACAAGAAAATACCAGAGAGCAATAGAAACTGAGACATTTTGTTTCATGCACGACTTTAGTTCGTGCTTGGCTGCCTTTCTTACAGCAGTGGAAGGTCGATAGAACATCAGCAAGTGCCGCTGAGGAATGGTCAGTAACACATCTTGTTTACGATGTCGTGAAAGTAAATGGATTTGTTTGGGTCTGCACCTAATTTGAAATGCTGTAATGAAGCAGTCTGTTACAATGCAGCTGCCGGGCCTCAAACACCCATTCAACAATGGAGAAGGTTCCCACATGGGTTTTGATTGTATAGTACAGAGTGTATTATTCATGGACAAATTGCATCGCAATTCTCAGTTGTTCAGTTTGATTAGACCCAAAATACTAGAGCGCACAAGGTCACCGGTGGTGGGAGGTCTTTTTAACATTTGATTGCTGTCGTAAGTTTAGATATGTAGTAGGCAGTTATTTTTGTTCATTTATTTTTTTTTTTTTGCAACATTATGCTCACATTATTGAAAGGAACTTGGTGTCTGTGCCATTAATTACAACAGCAAATGCTTAACATGTTGGAGTTCTGCCTCATGGCTTTTTTTTAAAAAAATCCGTTTAGAATCATATTTGTATAAAATAGCCTAATTAGGTTTACAACTAGTCACAGGGTGCAAGGAGCCAATCCTCCAACAGGAAACGCCCCATAAAATCATAACTAACAGTTGAAACCAGAAACTTACATACTGTATAAAAAGACACATAACCTTTTATTCTTACCGTCTTGACATTAAACCAGACTAAACTTCCTGTTTTGGGTCAGTTAGGGTTACCAAAATTATTTCTACTTACTAAACATTTTTTTTATATTTGTTAAATATTTTTTTTGAGAATTTTTTTTATTACTTTCTTCAAAGTCAGAAGTTTACATACATACATTTCCTTAGTATTTGGTATCGTTGCCTTTAAACTCAGACTTGGGTCAGATGTTTTGGGTCTCCTTCCACCAGCTTCTCACAATAGTTTGCTGGAATTTTGGCCCATTCTTCCTGACAGAACTGGTGTAGCTGAGTCAGGTTTGTAGGCCGCCTTGCTCACACACGTCTTTTCGGCTCTGCCCACAAATTTTCTATGGGACTGAGATCAGGGCTTTGTGATGGCCACTCCAAAACATTGACTTTGTTGTCTTTAAACCAATCCTTAAACTAATTTAGGGGTATGCTTCAGGTCATTGTCCATTTCGAAGTCCCTTTAGCACCCAAGCTTTAACTTCCTGGCTGATGTTTTAAGATGTAGCTTCAATATTTCCACTATAATGTTCTTTCCTCACGATGCCATCTATTTTGTGAAGTGCACCAGTCCCTCCTGCAGCAAAACACCCCCACAAACTTTTTTCACATTGTCATTATGGGGTATTGTGTGTAGAATTTTGAGGGAAAAAAAATGGATTTAATCCTTTTTGGAAAAAGGCTGTAACATAAAATGTGGAAAAAGTGAAACGCTGTGTATACGTTCCAGATGCACTGTAAATGTGATGATAAGAAGTCCGTCACAATGTGAGTACTAAGGACTTTCTTTTTCTTATCTGCAGGTTAACAGGATTTACCATCCCTCCTCCTATTACCAGTTCTGGCTCCATTTTTTCACTGAGGCTTACCAGTGACTTTGCAGTAAGCGCTCATGGATTTAAGGCAGCTTATGAAGGTAAGGAGAGTATCACTTTCTGCTCTTTGTCTTGTACGGTCGTTAGAATTTTTTTTTTAATTTAAAAGTTTGTCCTAAACATGCCATCTACTTTATGTTTGAAACTATGATGCAGCCCATAGCATGTGTCTTCATTTAGAAGAAAAATTCATCAGCCAGGAGAAGTAGACACCGTTTATTCTTAAGAGAGGTACCTGTGATCACACTTGTGTCACCTGATTTCCTCAAGGACTTCCACGCTTGAGTTATGGAAACATTAGGCACCTCAATTAAGGAAATTAATCTCATATTTTCCAAATCCAACATCCTTCCCCTCAAAGTCCTGAACCTTTCCTGTGACTCCAGAGGTGCATCCGGAATTGCTTGGCAGATGGCGATGGGAATTAGTTGAGCTAATGGATGTACTGAGTTATCTGTGTAGAAGCAGAGCCGAGTGCAGCGGGGAGCTGTCTAAATATGAGCTATCCTTCTG
Organism: Pholidichthys leucotaenia; assembly: GCA_020510985.1. Classification (NCBI taxonomy): domain Eukaryota; kingdom Metazoa; phylum Chordata; class Actinopteri; order Cichliformes; family Pholidichthyidae; genus Pholidichthys; species Pholidichthys leucotaenia. Next base: position 201,983,177 of record CM035849.1, on the reverse strand, counting down.
TGACCATCTTGCTCTCCGCTGCTCCTCTCCCCTCTGCCCCTACAGGTGAACTTCATCACTCATTCAACTCTCTAGCTCATCTTCTTTCCTGTTCATTTTGTGTGTTTTTTCTGTTTTTTTCAAACCCTGATATCCCCCCCCCCTACTTTATCTTGCCTTGTGTCTATTTGTTTCTTGGGCTCATTTGCACTTATCTACTCTCAGCTGACAAGATGTCCATGTACTCTCCATTCTAGTCTTTTGCCTTCTTTACTAACAGGCTGACCCCATACTACTAGCATCACCTCAGCTCTCTTTCGCTTGTCCTTTTTCATCACCCTTTACTCCATCCTCATCTGCCCACCTGCCTCAGACCTCTGCAGTCAAGGACCTCTCCTCTCATCGTCTGCCATTCTCTTTATCCCCACCTCGTCTCTCTCCAGTGTCCATTTATGGTATCTGGCCTGGTCTTTAGTGGGTGGCTTGGTTGGATTAGATCTCATTGTTATCTTTCATCTCTTGCCTTTGTACCCGTCAACAGAATACCACGCTGATATGGATGTTGAATACCTGCTGTTACCTCTTGTCACTACTCATCCTACTCTGAAGAGTCATAACAATAACGGAAAATACTGTCCATGAAGCATATAATATCAGTCCATTTTTCTGCTGCTGCTGCTGCTTTTAAAGTGTGGAAGGATTTAGGCTCCTCCTTCAGTCAAGAGATATAGTGCACAATTCAGAATTTTATAACTCATTTATTATTAAATGGCTTATGCTGCAGATGATATGAGATAAGAGATAACCTCTTATCGATCCCCCTTGGGGGGAAATTCAGGTGGTACAGCAGTCATGTACAGTAGGTACAGGCAAACAAAAAAAATACAAGTAGTGGTAGGATTCTGTACAGAGACACAAATATATACATATGCTTTACATGTTTAACAACTGCTGTCAAGACATCAGATAGTTACTGCAAGGTTATCTTGACAGGACGATAGCACAGTAATGATATTTTCACAAAATCTCTAAAAAATAGGAAAACTAGGAAAGAGATTGATCCATCCATCTTCTATCACTTATCCTGCTGCCCAGATCACATAGCACCATGATCCCTCCTGCAGGTGGTGAGCCCACTGGAGGGTGGACCCATGTGGCTCCTTTGGGTACACTGGGTGCTGGTTGTAACTTTTTTCATAGGGATCAACAGGACCGCTGTTGAATTGGCCCTTCACCCTGGAAAAATTTGTCATGGGAGACCCTACTAGGGTATGCAGACCTCTTCGCCACAATAAAGTGGCAATCCACTGAGGGGTGGGGAAAAGATTTTTTTTTAAAAAGATAAGCTAAAAATAAATAACCACATCAGTAAAATTGATGTTTAACTTTACTTATTGTATATCTTTAAATAAATAATGCATGAAGACACCCACATGACTGATTTAAAAAAGCATTGTGTGTATTGTGTTCATATCCTAACAATACAATAGATCTCACTTGTAGGGATCTGGTGACATACATTCTGTGTATATACCACATTCTGACAACTAATCATTCTGATATACTGTGATTTAATGTCCATTATTCACTGACCGTGTCTTTTCATATTTTTTTTCCATCTTTTCATTTTTCAAATCTTCTATCTTTTGTAGATTTTTGTGAAGAAATATGACCATATTTAGACTGTTGGGGTTCAAGCTGGACTGAACAGGTGGCAGGGACTCTTGCTCATAATGCCTTGGAGCCGCTGTTACTTGTTCATCATTTTTTTTAAAAGCAAAAAACTTGCACCTCAAAACTTGTTTCAGTTCAACTCAGCTTTATTCATAAAGTGTGCAATCACAATGTTGTTTCACAGCGCTAATGACATAAGAGCACTCTGAGGCAAGTGCAATATCCCCCGCCTCCATTTTCTTTGAAGATCCCAATACTTACTGAAGGAGAGCAGTTTTCAACTTTTCAATATAATTACTGGGGCAGAAGCAAATTATAAGCCCATCATCCACAAATATACAACAAAGTATACAACCCATAGTTGTAGGGCAGGATCCCGAGCTGAACCTGTGTAGCAAGTTTGGTGACCCGAGAGAGCTTCTATTACATTTCTGACTTTTTCTACTGATTAGAATAGAGACATTTTTCTCCTTAACACAAGACTTTTTTCTCATTAGTTTTCTTTTTTCCTGGTGAAAACAGGTTAGGCTAAATCCATCAGCAACTACTAATGACGTAGTACAGCCATGAAGGGGTGTCCCAATTCATAGGGGCAGGCAGATGGGAAGAGGTAGGGGTACAAATGAGAATTGGGACAGACCCCAAATCTACATGTACTTCACTTTCACATTGCAAATATTTTTCTTTACCATTTCACAGTATTTACTGCTGTTCATAAATAAATAAACAGTGTTTCTCTTGCTATTTTTATATACAGTATGTAGAGATTCAAAGATTTTATTTGTCAATACTACTATACGTACAAGATATACAGAAGAATTGAAATTATATTTCTCTCTCTCTCTTCAGTGGTGTGCACAATATAAAAAAAAAGAAAAAAGGAATAAGGCTGGAAAAACAACAGCAGTCTATGTACAGTAATGCAACCCACAGTGCAAATGGCGGCAAAAGATAGACCCAGACCTCCCATAGTGCAAATAAAGAAAAACAATAAACGATGAAACCCAGCAATCTTATACAGTATACAGAAAAGTAGAGCAGTAATACTCGTAGTTACAAGTTCAGTGCAGTAGTGTAGGTGCAGACAGTGACAGATAGGACTGCACATGATCAGTATTGCAGTGACAGGCAGCAGCAGATATTGCATTGTGCAAATGGTTGCAGTCAAGTGCAGAGACATACAGCAGCAAATGTATTACTGTTGGTGTGCTAGTCTTTCTGTGCCAACTGCTGAGGTAGTTATTGTGCGGGTGCGTGCGTTACGGTCGGGGGGGGGGGCAGAGTTCAAGATCCTGATGGGCTGATGAACAAAGCTGTTTAGCAGTGTTGGTGAGCGGGTCTGGAGGCTCCGCTACCTTTCCGACGGGAGGCGGTGCAGCTTCCATACCACACCATGATGCAGCTGGTGAGGATGCTCTCAGTGGTGTCCCAGTAGAATAAGCACATGATGGGGGGTGGGACTCATGCTCTCGTCAGTTTGCAGAGGAAATGGAGGCGAGTTTGAGCCTTCTTGGCCAGTGATGTAGTGGTGTTGGACCAGGAGAGGTCCTCAGAGATGTGCACCCCCAGGAACTTGGTACTGCTCACCCTCTCCACAACTACACCATCAATGATCAGAGGGGGATGCTGTGTGTGTGTCCCCTCCTGAAGTCGATTACAATCTCCTTGGTTTTTCTCACGTTCACGAAGAGGTTATTGTCTTTACACCACTGGACCAGTTGGCTCACCTCATTTCTATAATTGGCCTCCTCGTTGTTGGTGATGAGGCCCACCACCATCGTGTCATCCACAAACTTGATGAAGTGATTGGTGTTGTAGGCTGGTACACAGTCATGAGTCAGCAGGGTGAAAAGCAGCGGGATGAGCACACACCCTTGTGGGGCCCCTGTGATGATTTGGGAGATGTTGCAGCCAACCCGCACATTCTGTGGCCTCCCTGTGAGAAAGTCCAGCACCCAGTTACAGAAAGAGGTTTTGAGTCCCAAGTGTCTGAGTTTTTGTATTGGGTGCTGGGGGATGATTGTGTTGATTGCTGAACTTAAGTCTAAGAACAGCATTCGCACGTAGGAGTTCTTTGAGTCCAGGTGGGTGAGGGCTGGATGGAGAGCAGCAACAATGGCATCTTCCGTGGATCTGTTTGACCTGTATGCAAACTGAGATGGGTCATGGGAGGGAGGGAGGATGGACTTGATGTTCTGCATGACCAGCCACTCGAAGCACTTCATTATGCTGGGGGTCAGTGTGTAAGGGACATTTACGTTTAAAAAGGTTGTAAATGTAGTTCAAGTAAATTTTAGCATGCCATAGTCAAATTTGATCATATTAAACATAATTTTCCAACCACAAAAATGTAGCTGGTGAAAAGGCTGACTAACTAGTAACTTTGGAAAATCACTAGCCGCAGTGGCTGGTGAGAAAAACGGTTAATGTCAAGCGCTGGATGGGAGTAGGGAAGAACATACATATACAGCGGGGAAAATAAGTATTGAACACGTCAACATTTTTCTCACCAAGCATTACACCCTCCGTTCCTTGGCTGCGCCTAGAAATCCTGTCCATAAAATTTATGAACAGGATAGGTGACAAGAGACAGCCCTGGCAGAGTCCAACTCTCACTGGGAACGAGTTTGACTGGGTCTTGGCAATACGAACCAAACTCTCACAATGGTCATATAGAGACCGGATAGCTTGTAACAAGCTCGATACCCCTGTCAGTAAAATGACATGATTGGCCTGTCTTTCTCACACTTCTTTATCTGCTTGCCTCACACGCTGCACTGCAGAGTTTAGTTTACACCCTATATTTCATTCGCTGAAACCAGTCAGAATCAGTTCTGCACACAGCCGAACTGACACATAAGATGAAATATACTGATACAATGAAGGAAAAACCCCTCCCTCTTGTACGAGGGAGTGGTTAAGCTTTATAAAAACTATAGGGCTCACTTTTTGGGTAGCACTCTCTTGGGGAATTGCCTAAAGAGTTGTGTTCCAGCGCTGCTTGTATCCATATCTCACTTTCAGTAAAATAAGTGGAAAGTATTCTTCATCTCTGTCTGGTTATTTAGCCTTTGTATAAAAGAACTGGGGGTTAAGGCATTTTAAACACAACACCCCATACTCCCAAAGCACCCCCAACAAAAAACCACGAGGGACGCGGTCGAATGCCTTCTCCAAGTCCACAAAACACATGTAAACTGTTTGGGCAAACTCCCACGAACTCTCGAGGATTCTCAAGAGGGTAAACAGTTGATCCGATGTCCCACGGCCAGGACGAAAACCACATTGCTCCTCCTGAATCCAGGGTTCAAACAATGGCCAGACTTTCCTCTCCAGTACCTTGGCATAGACCTTCCCAGGGAGGCTGAGGAGTGTGATCCCTCTAAAGTTGAAACATACCCTCCGGTTCCCCTTCTTGAAGAGAAGAACCAACATCACGATTTGCCATGCCAAAGGTACTGTCCCCAACTTCCACGCAATGTTGCAGAGGCAGGTCAGCCATCTCTGAAGAGCTGGGACAGGTGGCTGGGAAGAGGGAAGTCTGGGCTTCTCTGCTTGAACTGCTAGCTCCATGACCTGGACCTCCAGAAAAGTGGTAGAAGATGGATGGATGGATGGATGGATGGAACATTTTTCTAATTAAACATATTTCTGATGGAGCCATTGACCTGAAAGTTTCACCAGATATCAGTAACCACCCAAGTAATCCATGCATACAAAGAAATAATGGCAACTGTGTTCACAAAACAAGTTATATTTAATAAACTTGAATGACACAGGGAATAAGTATTGAACATGTGAAGGAAAAAGAGGTGCAAAAAGGCATAGAAAGCCAAGAAACCTGCTGAAATCCATCAGAATTTAGGAAGTCATCCCATCCCCCATCAGTGCAAATTAATTTCAGCTGGTTATAGCCTGACTGATAGCCTTTAAAAAGGTCTGTGAATATCAGATTGTCACACCACAAAAAACTCATGATGGATAAAAGCAAAGAGCTCTCTCTAGACCTTCGCAACTTTATTGTTGCAAAACATACTGATGACATTGGTTACAGGTGTATTTCTAAACTGCTGAATGTTCCAGTGAGCACTATTAGAGCCATCATTCGAAAGTTGAAGGATCATCATTTTACCATCAACCGGCCACGACCAGGAGCTCTTCGCAGGATTTCTGACAGAGAAGTCAAAAGAATTATCAGAAGAGTTATTCAAGAGCTAAAGACCACTCGTGGAGAGCTCCAGAAAGATCTGGAATTAGCAGGTACTGCTGTTTCAAAGAAAACAATAAGTAATGCACTCAACCGACATGGGCGCTATGGCTGCTCACTTTGCAAGACTTCATTGCTGAAGAAAAAGCATGTTGAAGCTCGTTTAAAGTTTGCTGCACAACATTTGGGCAAGCCGCTAAAATACTGGGAGAATCCAGTCTGGTCAGATGAGACCAAAATTGAACTTTTTGGATGCCACAACACACAGTATGTTTGGAAGAGAAATGGTATTACACATCAGCCCAAAACACCATACCAACAGTGAAGTCTGGAGGTGGGAGCATCATGGTATGAGGGTGTTTTTTCAGCACGTGGTACAGGCAGACTTCATATAATTGAAGGAAAGATGAATGGACGAATGTACAAATGTACAGAGACAAACTTGATAGGAAACTGTTGCCGTCTGCCAAGATGCTGAAGATGAAATGAGGTTGGACATTTCAACAAGACAATGATCCCAAACACACAGCCAAGGAAACTCTCAAATGGCTCCAGAGAAGGAAAATAAAGCTGCTAGAATGGCCCAGTCTGAATCCAAATAAAAATCTATGGAACAAACTGAAGATCAGAGTTCATAGAAGACACCCATGGAACCTTCGAGATTTGAAGGTGGTTTGTCTGGAAGAATATGCTAAAATCACTCCTGAGCAATGTCTGCACCTAGTTTCTCCATACAGGAGGCATCTGGGTGCTGTTATTACCAATAAAGGCTTTTCTACTAAATATTAAATGAATTTCACCAAGCATGTTCATCAATACTTATTCCCTGTGTCATTCCACTTTATTAAATATAACTTGTTTTGTGAACACAGTTACCTTGATTTATTTGTATGTATGGATTACTTGTGTTGTTACTGACATCTGGTGAAAATCTCAGGTCAATGGCTCCATCAGAAATATGTTTAATGAGAAAAATGTTGTGTTCAATATTTATTTTCACCGCTGTATTTTTTTTTTTGGGGGGGGGGGATAGGTTTAAAATGGATTTATTGCCCATCTCTAATACCACATTTTAAATTATCAGTTATTACAGCTCTCCTAGTGCTCTCTAGTGCATACCTCTGCCAAGGCCTTGTCTCACAATGTTAAAGAAAGGGGGGGGGAAAAGTGATTCAGTATCTGCATCCTGGCCTGGATCACCTCCAAAATCTAATGGCTTCATCCGTAGCCCAAGGGCCACCTATTTCATCATACTGTATATCCATCCAGTACTTTTTGCGTAATCCTCCTAACAAACAGACAAACAAACCACATGGCAGAGATATGTGCTGTCTGAGAGCCCTCTAGTTCGTTTTCTTGAATTAGCTTTCAAGTGTATAAATGGCCTTGCTCCACAACACTTAAAGTTTTATCAAAATATAACACAGCAGTAGAATAACCAAGCCCCAATGAATGGAAACCATATAATATCATACTGGTGGAAATAAACATTTCTAAATCTTTATTTTGTATTAAGGGTTTGGATTCCATACTGGATTGGTCGAGGTCCGGGCTGACAGCGACCACCACCGGTGCTGTTCTTCTTCTTCTTTTACATTATTGGCGGTTGGCAACCAGCCCACAGGTGCATTACAACCACTGACTTGATTATCATCACTTAATATTTTTGTATAAGGAGTTCTGAACAACTCCTTATGTGCGAAAAAATTATCCGTCCTTGGACTGTGTCCGAGGTGCGGACCACTCGCTCAGTAATGCCTGCCCTCAATCACCAGTGCTGTTAATCGACAGGGTGCCAGTGGAAATTGGGCTACTGTTGGTCGAAGATCATGTAGGAGGAGAGGGAGAAGGCATATTTGGAGGCAGAGAAAGAAAGGGAAAGGCAAGATTGTGGAAGTGAGAGTAGAGACTTTAAATGTAGGGACTATGACTGGTAAATGGAGAGAGTTGACCGATATAGAGAGAAGGAAGGTAGATATACTGTGTGTACATGAAACCAGATGGAAGGGAAACAAGTCCAGGAGCATTGGAGGTGGATTCAAACTGTTCACCATGGTTTTGGTAGGAAGAGAAATGGAGTGGGGTAATCTTGAAGGAAGAGTATATGAAGTGTTCAGGAGATAAAGATGGATTCAAACAAGATCATGAGTTTGAAGCTAGAAATCGAACTTGTAATCTTGACTGTTGTTAGTGAATATGCCCCACAAGTTGGATGTCAGTTTGAAGAGAAAGAGGAATTCTGGAGTAAGTTGGATGAAGTGGTAGAGAGTGTTCCCAGAGGGGAGAGGGTGGCAACTGGAGCAGACTTTAATGGACATGTAGGTGAAGGGAACAGCGGTGATGAGGAGGTGTTGGGTAGGTATAGTCTTAAGGAGAGAAATCTGGAAGACAGATGGTTGTGGATTTTGCCAAAAGGATGGAAATGCCTGTGATGAACATGTATTTCAAGAAGAGGGAGGAACATAGGGTGACTTACAATAGTGGACGACGGTGCACACAGGTGGACTACATATTGTGCAGAAGGAGAAATCTGAAATAGGAGACTGCAAGGTGGTGGAAGGGGAGAAGGTAGCTAGATAGCATCAGATGGTAGTGGTCTGTAGGATGACTTTGGAAAGCAAGAACAGGACATTATTGAAGGGAAATCCGAAGATTAAATGGGGGGTAGTTACAGAAGGAAGAAGGTTGCACAGAGTTGAGACAGGCTCTTTGTGGTATGGAAGAATTATCAGATGACTGGGAAATTACAGCAAAAGTATTGAGGGAAACAGCTAGAAAGGTATGTGGTATATCCTCTGGACAGAGGAGAGAAGACAAGATATAGTGGTGGAATGAGGAGGTACAGGAAAATATTCAAAAGGAGAATTTGGCAAAGAAAATTTGGAATAGTCAGGGAGATGAAGAAATTAGATAGGAGTACTTGGAATGTAGGTGCATGGCAAAGAGGGAGGTGGCAAAGGAAAAGGCATATAGTGAGTTGTATGAGAGGCTGGACACTAAGGGAGGAGAAAAAAATTGTATCGATGGAGCTGGAAAGGATGTGCAGCAGGTTAGGTTTATTAAGGACAGAGATGTAAATATACTAATTAGTGAAGAGTGTGTGCTGAGAAGGTGGAAGGAGTACTTTGAGGCGCTGATGAATTAAGAAAATGAAGAAGAGAGACGAGGATGGGTGAAGGAAAGATGGTGAACCAGGAAGTTCTCAGGATTAGCAAGGTGGAAGTGAGGGCAGCTATACAGAGGATGAAGAATGGAAATGCGGTTGGTCCAGATGGCATACATATACAGGTATGGAGATGTTTAGAAGAGATGGCAGTGGACTTTTAACCAGATTGTTGGCACAATCTTGGAGAGTAAGAGGATGCCCGAGGAGTGGAGAAGTGTAGTGGTACTGGTTTTCAAGAACAAGGGTGATGCTCAGAGCTGTAGTAACTACAGAAGCATAAAGTTGATCAGCCACATTATGAAGATTGGGCAAGAGTTGTTGAAGCCAGGTTAAGAGGAGAGGTGACAATTAGTGAGCAGCAGTACGGTTTCATGCCAAGAAAGAGTACTACAGATGCAGTGTTTGCTTTAAGAGTGTTGATGGAGAAATATAGAGAAGGTCAGAAGGCATTACACTGCGTCTTTGTTTATCTCGAGAAAGCGTATGATAGAGTGCTAAGAGAGGAAGTCTGGCACTGTATGAGGAGGTCCAGAGTGACAGAAGTATGTGAGGGTGGTGGAGTACATGTATGAGGACAAGGAGACAATGGTGATGTGTGCTGTAGGGTGTGTTGAATGGTTTCAGGGTGGGTGGGATTTTATCAGGGATCAGCTCTGAGCCCCTTCTTGTTTGCCTTGGTGATGCATAGGCTGACAGATGAGGTCAGGTGGGAGTCTCTGTGGACCATGACAACATTGTGAGCTGTAATGTGAGTAGGGAGAAAGTGAAAGATAACCAGGAGAGGTGGAGGTATGCACTGGCGGGAAGAGGAATGGAAGTAAGTAGAACCAAGACAGAATATGTGTATGTGAATAAAAGGGAACAAGCTGTAATGGTAAAGATGCAATGAGAAGAAGTAGTAAAGGTAGATGAGTTTAAATACTTGGGGTCAACTATCCAAGTAGTGGATAGTGCACAAGAGAGGTGGAGAGTGTAGGCAGGGTGGAAACAAGTGTCAGAGGTGATTTGTGACAGAAGGATAGCAGCTAAAGTGAAAGGGAAGATTTGCAAGATGGTGGTGAGACCTGCTATGATGTATGGTTTGGAAATGGTGGCACTGACAAAAAGACAGGAGGCAGCACTAGAGGTGCCAGAGTTCTAGATGCTAAGATTGACTTCATACAGACTTTTCTACACACACACACAGCTGGACTTACCCTTATTGGATCTTGAAATCTACTCTGTGCAATAATGTGATTTGTGCAATGTGCAATTCACTTGGTGCAATAGCATGGCCTGTGTATCTCAGCATGTGCAGCAATGTGAACTACACATACATTCATTCATACACAGTCAGCTGCACTAATTTTAAATATTTTAATTCTAAATCCATCCATCTTCTACTGCTTTTCCGGAGGTCCGGGTCGCGGAGGCAGCAGTTCAAGCAGAGAAGCCCAGACTTCCCTCTCCCCAGCCACCTGCTCCAGCTCTCTAGAGGGGATACCAAGGCGTTCCCAGACCAGCTGGGAGACATAGTCTCTCCACCGAGTCCTGGGTCTGCCCCGGGGTCTCCTCCCAGTGGGACATGCCCGAAACAGCTCAAGTGGGAGGCGTCCAGGAGGCATCCTAATCAGATGTCCATACCACCTCAACTGACTCCTTTCAATGTGGAGGAGCAGTGGTTCTACTCTGAGCCTCTCCCGGATGACTGAGCTCCTCACCCTATCTCGGAGGGTGACTCCAGCAATCCTATGGAGAAAGCTCATTTCAGCCGCTTGTATCCGTGATCTTGTTCTTTCGGTCATTACCCAAAGCTCGTGACCATAGGTGAGAGTAGGAACGTAGATTGACTGGTAAATCGACAGCCTTGCTTTAGAACTAAGCTCCCTCTTCACCACAACAGACCAGTACAACGTCGTATCACTGCAAATGCTGCTCCGATCCGTCTGTCAATCTCTCGCTCCATTTTCCCCTCACTCGTGAACAAGACCCCAAGATACTTGAACTCCTCCACTTGGGGCAGGAGCCTGTCCCCAACCCAGAGAGGACAATCCACCTTTTTCCGGCTGAGGACCATGGACTCGGACTTGGAGGTGCTGATTCTCATCCCAGCCGCTTCACACTCAGCGGCAAACCGTCCCAGCAAGAGCTGTAGGTCATTGCTGGATGAAGCCAACAGGACATCATCTGCAAACAACAGAGATGAGATCCTGTAGTCACCAAGCATGACGCCCTCCATTCCCTGGCTGCGCCTAGAAATCCTGTCCATAAAAATTATGAACAGGATCGGTGACAAAGGGCAGCCCTGGCGGAGTCCCACTTTCACTGGGATTGACTCCGACCGAGTGTTGGCAATACGAACCAAACTCTCACAACGGTCGTACAGAGACTGAATAGCTCGAAACAACAAGCCCGATACCCCATACTCCTGAAGCACCCCCCACAAAAAACCATGAGGGACGCGGTCAAATGCCTTCTCCAAGTCCACAAAACACATGTAAACTGGTTGGGCAAACTCCCACGAACCCTCAAGAATTGTCGAGAGGGTAAAGAGCTGCTCCAATGTGCCACGGCCAGGACGAAAACCACATTGCTCCTCCTGAATTCGAGGTTCGACCAACGGCCGGACTCTCCTCTCCAGTACCTTGGCATAGACCTTCCCAGGGAGGCTGAGGGGGGTGATCCCTCTAAAGTTGGAGCACACCCTCCGGTCCCCTTTTTTTGAAGAGAGGAACCACCACCCCAGTTTGCCATGCCAAAGGCACTGCCTCCGACCTCCACGCAATGTTGCAGAGGTGTGTCAACCATGACAGCCCAACAACATCCAGGGCCTTGAGGTACTCGGGGCGAATCTCGTCCACCCCCGGGGCCCGGCCACCAAGGAGCTTTTTAACCACCTTGGCGACCTCAGCCCCTGTGATAGGCGAGTCATCCCCCTCGTCCCCAAACTCTGCTTCCTCTGTGGAAGGCGTATCAGTGGGATTGAGGAGATCCTCGAAGTATTCCTTCCACCGCCCGACGATATCCCCAGTCAAAGTCAACAGTGTCCCATCCGCACTATACACAGTGTGGACAGGGAGCTGCTTTCCCCTCCTGAGACGCCGAACAGTTTGCCAGAATCTCTTCGAGGCTGACCGAAAGTCTTGTTCCATGGCCTCACTGAACTCCTCCCATACCTGAGTTTTTGCTTCAGCAACCACCCGAGCTGCACTCCGCTTGGCCTGCCGGTACACCTCAGCTGCTTCGGGAGTCCCACAAGCCAACTAAGCTTGATAGGACTCCTTCTTCAGCTTAATGGCCCCCCTCACCACTGGTGTCCACCCCTTGGTTCGGAGGTTGCCACCACGAGATTTTAATTCTAAATACCTACTCTTATTTTATCTGTTTTATCTTACATTCATATTTTCTTGTATTGCTTGATTCCTTTATTTTTCTACTTAACATTTTCTTACATTTCTGTCGCAGATATGTCAACAGGTGACATCTCAGGTTTACTCTAAATAATGTCTCATTGTACTTGTGTGCAATGACTATAGACTAAAGTAAGTGAGGAAGAGGAGGAAGAACAGCTCCTGAGGGTCCAGGACACAGGCCAAAGATGGATAATTTTTTTCACACATAAGGAGTTGTTCAGAACTCCTTATAAGAACTCCTTATGCAAAGATATAGAGTGATGATAATCAAGTCAGTGGCGGTAATGCACCTGTAAGCTGGTTGCCAACCGCCAATCAAATCTAAAAGAAGAAGAAGTAAGTTAAAAACTGGGAGTGACTAGGAGGGACATATTTTAAAATGAGTTATCAGAGGGACAGCTCAGGTTGAACAGTTTGGAGACAAAGTAAGACAGGCAAGGCTGAGATGGTTTGGACATGTGTAGAGGAGGGATAGTGGATATTGTTGTGTCTGGAAATTCGGACAGCAGAGGTGATGGCTGAATTGAACGATGGTTTATTGAAACAACAATGGTAACAGCACATGCTACAGTATATAGCTAGCAAGCTAACCATGCAGAGGTACAGGCTGGTGTGTTGGCTAGAGGCGGCGTGCCAAAGAGGCCGACTTCCACCATTAGCACTCCTTTATAGTCACGGCGTGATGATGTCATCCCGTGCATGCATTCCCATGTCCATGGCGTATGTTGTGGCATTTCCAATATGCCGTATTTATCCCCCCCCCCGGGAAAAAACAGAACTTACACGGTGTTTGCTTAACCTTAGCTGGATAACCATCGTGGCATTGCAGTGGCCTACAGCTAGCACAGCACATATACAGCCAGACCCACATAATGTAAAGTAGCATGGAGCTATCTAACATACAAATGTGGCCTGGCTATCGGCAGGTGTTATTACTGTTAAAGCACACTGTTTAGCTAATGTTTAGGACACATATATTTGATTGATGTTAAAAAGCACGATATGGTAACAGCTTCTAAGACCCAAAACCATAAATCACTTAAGATTCCTTACACCATAACCCTTATTTTGAACCTGGGTAACTGGGTAGACTGCCGGTAAAACCCTGCATGGTTGAGTGGATTATTCTGCCACTTAAGAATCAACCATGCTCTGTTTAAACATTTCAAAATACAGAGTCATTTTTTACAGTTCATCCTCAGGGGTCTGCGGTGGGCGCATCCCTGGAGGTGCCGGTTGCAGCGGACCTGGGTGCCATCTCGAACCATCGGTCATCTGGAAGTTGGCTGGCCCCAACTGCGAGGTGATCTGCTTTGGCAGGGACAGGAACATCTGCAGGCCCTCTGGGCATTCGGATTGGCGCCCCCGAACCCAATCGAGTACCGTGAGTCTGGACCTAATCGGCTTCATGCGGCACTGCTGCTCTCTTTTCCCTGATGTTTGTCGCTGCTGTGGCGGAGTGACTTTCACGCCAGCGGCAAGACGTGCCGCCTACTGGGTCCTACTGTGCCACGAACTCTTTATCCCGCAGCACTGTGGCGGCTCCTTGCTCCTTGCTGCTCACGCCGGGCACGGATACGAGACGAGTACGGATTCAGCCCCTTTTCCTTGCTGTCCTCTCCTTGCGGAGTCAAACTCGAAGTGGCTGTATCCCCATCCAGGTGTGTTGCACTCCCAACATCAGCGTTCCCACAGAGCCCCTGGAAAACGAACACCGAGAGGGCTCTTGACTTGTAGTGAACTGCCAGCGATACGGTCCCTACTATGCTGATGTGTGTGTGCCCATAGCCATACAGCCCTGCTGGATTCTTCTCAATAGGATGGTTGGAACAGAATTTCTTTACTGTAGCCCAGTTCATCACTGACCTCACAGCGGTGGTGTCCCGCAGCAACGGTAAGCCAACGTTGTCCAACCTCACCATGCACCACTTGTACACTGGTCCTCTGGAGCCCACTGCGTGGATGGCGGTTGTTAATGGTTCTTTTGAACTCGGTGGTGGGCTTGATGTCCATCGTGACAATCGACACACCTTGGCGAAGTGATTGAGTTTGCCACAGCGTCTAGATCGCTGCCCTCTAGCTGGGCAGGATCACACTCACTCTCAGTGCATCAGGGGGCCACAGTTACCGCTTGAATGGTGTCCCATGATGTTCCATTGCCCCGTAGCATTCATCTTGCCATCCTCCAAGCGAGTCATGGTGTCGACGGGTACTTCTGCTGGGGTAACTGCATAAGCTAGCAAGATTTGTTGTTGTGGCTGACCTAGTTGTGATGTTAGCTTGTCGGCGGTCGCTAACTGGAATGCCAACTCCACCGCCTTCACCAGCGGTAGGTCATCAGGCACCCTGATTAGCTTCACCCGCAGGTGCGGGTTGCTGGTGTGCTCCGCTAGCTGGTCCCGCACCATTTCCTCCTCTAGTTGCCCAAACCTGCACCTGCTCGCCAGCGGAGCCCAGCTTGTCCAGCCATGTCACTCTCCGACTGGGGTAACAGGCATGCTTTCATCTCCAGGAAAAATGTTGAATTTTCCTGTGAAAGGCCAATTTTTCTCCTTGTGGCCATTGTTGTATCTGGAAATTAGGACAGCGGAGGCGATGGCTGAACTGGACGATGGTTTATTGAAACAACAATGGCAACAGCACGTGTTACAGTATATAGCTCGCAAGCTAACCATGCAGAGGTACAGGCTGGTGTGTTAGCTAGAGGCGGAGTGCCAAAGAGGCCGACTCCCACCATTAGTCCTCCTTTATAGTCACGGCGTGATGATGTCATCCCATGCATGCATCTCCGCGTCCGTGGCGTATGTTGTGGCATTTCCAATATGCCACAGCTATATTGGACAAAGGATTTTGAAGATGGAGCTGCCAGGCAGGAGGAAAAGAGGAAGACCACAGAGAAGATTAGTGGATGTAGTGAAGGAGGACATGGAGAAAGTTGGCGTGAATGACGAAGATGCAAGGGACAGAGTGAGATGGAGGCAGATGATCCACTGTGGCAACCCCTAAATGGAGTAGTCAAAAGAAAAAGTTGGGTAATTAACTTTTGTTACAATCCATGCTGGCACTTCCAATTGAAAGCAAGTTTGGCTGATAACAATTTGTGCGAGACTTACTCAGGATTTACACTGACTCTGGATGCAGTCCGTTGCAGATGTAGTGCGGATGGCCCCTTGCATTCATCCCTACCAGCTCCGTTTGTCTTTTGCAGCGGCATGGATGAGAACAGAGTTTGTAATACAAGATCACGTGAGAATTATACAAAATAACGCGAGATCTCGAAAGACCCAAGAGTGACCGAGATGAACCGATCGCGATCATGTGAAGGAAGTGTGATATAGCGGCGGCTCCCCACCTGGATTTTTGGGCTCTAAATAAAACGCAAGTAGCCCATTAACTTTAATTCTATGAAGCGTTTGTATGAGTCACGTTTTTACCTTCTCTGATACAGTGGTGGAGAAGTAGATCTCAAAAAATAATGAACGATCCTTTTCTTTAGTGTCATGGTTTGGTCAGATACAGTGGGGTTAAAAAAAAGTATTTAGTCAGCCACCAATTGTGCAAGTTCTCCCACTTAAAAGATGAGAGAGGTCTCCAATTTTCATCATAGGTATACCTCAACAATGAGAGACAAAATAAGAAAAAAAAAATCCAGAAAATCACATTGAAGGATTTTTAACGAATTAATTGGTAAATTCCTCTGTAAAATAAGTATTTGGTCAATAACAAAAGTTCATCTCAATACTTTGTTGGCAATGACACCCTTTGTTGGCAATGACAGAGCTCAAACGTTTTCTGTAAGTTTTCACAAGGTTTTCACACACTGTTGCTGGTATTTTGGCCCATTCCTCCATGCAGATCTCCTCTAGAGCAGTGATATTTTGGGGCTGTCGCTGGGCAACACAGACTTTCAACTCCCTCCAAAGATTTTCTATGGGGTTGAGATCTGGAGACTGGCTAGGCCACTCCAGGACCTTGAAATGCTTCTTACGAAGCCACTCCTTCGTTGCTCGGGCGGTGTGTTTGGGATCATTGTCATGCTGAAAGACCCAGCCACGTTTCATCTTCAATGCCCTTGCTGGTGGAAGGAGGTTTTCACTCAAAATCTCACGATACATGGCCCCATTCATTCTTTCCTTTACATGGATCAGTCGTCCTGGTCCCTTTGCAGAAAAACAGCCCCAAAGTATGATGTTTCCACCCCCATGCTTCACAGTAGGTATGGTGTTCTTTCTCCTCCAAACACGACAAGTTGAGTTTTTACCAAAAAGTTATATTTTGGTTTCATCTGACCATATGACATTCTCCCAATCCTCTTCTGGATCATCCAAATGCTCTCTAACAAACTTCAGATGGGCCTGGACATGTACTGGCTTAAGCAGGGGGACACGTCTGGCACTGCAGGATTTGAGTCCCTGGCAGCGTAGTGTGTTTCTGATGTAGCCTTTGTTACTTTGGTCCCAGCCCTCTGCAGGTCATTCACTAGGTCCCCCCATGTGGTTCTGGGATTTTTGCTCACCGTTCTCGTGATAATTTTGACCCCACGGGGTGAGATCTTGTTTAGAGCCCCACATCGAGGGAGATTATCAGTGGTCTTGTATGTCTCCATTTTCTAATAATTGCTCCCACAGTTGATTTCTTCACACCAAGCTGCTTACCTATTGCAGATTCAGTCTTCCCAGCCTGGTGCAGGTCTACAATTTTGTTTCTGGTGTCCTTTGACAGCTCTTTGGTCTTGGCCATAGTGGAGTTTGGAGTCTGACTGTTTGAGGTTGTGGACAGGTGTCTTTTATACTGATAATGAGTTCAAACAGGTGCCATTAATACAGGTAGCGAGTGGAGGACAGAGGAGCCTCTTAAAGAAGAAGTTACAGGTCTGTGAGAGCCAGAAATCTTGCTTGTTTGTAGGTGACCAAATACTTATTTTACTGAGGAATTTACCAATTAATTCATTAAAAATCCTTCAATGTGATTTTCTGGATTTTTTTTTCTCATTTTGTCTCTCATAGTTGAGGTATACCTATGATGAAAATTGGAGACCTCTCTCATCTTTTAAGTGGGAGAACTTGCACAATTGGTGGCTGACTAAATACTTTTTTGCCCCACTGTAAAACTGAAACAGAGGAAATCCTTGGATCAGGTAGTTAGATGGTCCAGTCGTTTGCTTGGTGAGTCACAGCTGAGCCTGACATCCCTGTACACCGGACAGGTACAGAGGATTGCTACCTCCATTTTAAATGACAACCCCCACCCTTTGCACTGCCACTTTCAGCTTCTTCCCTCCAGACAGAGGTTTGTTGTCCCAAAAAGTAAAACCCAGCGCTACAAAAACAGCTTTGTTCCTGCTGCTGTTTAGAGTTGAACAAGATGTGTTACTGTTGAGATTGACCTAGACAAAACAAAAAATCTAATCATAAGCTGCATATACAGAACGCCGGGAACTTGCATTGAGACATTCAGAGATAAATTAGTCGAGCTGTACAATAATATTACTAGTAAGAAAATGGTAGCAATTTGTGGAGATTTCAATATTGATCTACTTAATCCACATCAACAAAATGTAGTCACAGAGTTCATGAACTGTATGTACAGCATGAGTCTATATCCCACAATAACACATCCCAGTAGAATCACAGCTCACTCTGCTACACTTATTGACAACCTGTTTGTCAATGTTCTCAACAAGAAAATAGAAAGTGGATTATTGATAAATGATATAAGCGACCACTTGCCAATCTTTGCACTTATCCATGGCCACACGGGGCCCAACCCAGAAAAAATCTCAAAATCGTTCAGACACAAATCACCAAACGCAATCAGTTCTTTCAAAGAGGACTTGCTGAAGCAAGACTGGACAGAAGTCTATGTATCAGATGTAAATGAAGCCTATGACACATTTATAAACATTGTAACCACTCTTTATGAAAAAAACTGCCCATTAGTTAAAAAAAAGCTTAAACACAAATTTACTGACAAACCATGGCTAACCAAAGGACTACAAAAGGCGTGTAAAAAGAAAAATTTATTATATAAAG
The DNA here is from genome assembly GCA_020510985.1 of Pholidichthys leucotaenia. Classification (NCBI taxonomy): domain Eukaryota; kingdom Metazoa; phylum Chordata; class Actinopteri; order Cichliformes; family Pholidichthyidae; genus Pholidichthys; species Pholidichthys leucotaenia. The sequence goes on along the minus strand of CM035849.1, from coordinate 201,964,727 downwards.
CTTTCATAAAGAAAAGGACAAAAGAAGCAGAGCAGCGGTATAAAACATACAAAAATAAGTTAACATATATAATAAGATGTAGTAAAAGAGACTATTACAGTAAAGAACTGGAAAAAAACAAAGACAATATTAAAAATACATGGACAATAATCAACAGTATCCTTGGAAATAAAAGCAGAAATACCAGCTACCCAACTAACATTCCAAAAAATAATAAATCGACTCCGAATGTGAATATAGCTTCACCTGCAGATGAATTTAATAATTTTTTTGTTAACATTGGACCTAAACTGGCCCGAGAAATACCCACTACGGTGCCTACAGGTGATTCAATATGCAATAACACTGCTGTAAAAGACACCATCTTCATAAAGAACACAGACGAAAGAGAGGTCATTGAAATTGTTAAATCGTTCAAAAGTAAAACATCTACTGACTGCGATGGTATTGATATGCTACTAGTCAAAACTGTTATCGAATGCATAGTGAAACCACTGACGTATATCTGTAACCTGTCTCTCCAATCAGGTATATTTCCCAATGCAATGAAAATAGCTAAAGTAATTCCGATTTACAAGACAGGCGACAGAGGGGAACTCTCCAACTACAGACCAATTTCACTATTACCGCAATTTTCCAAGATACTTGAAAAATATTCTATGAGAGAATTGACAACTTCATACTGAAGAATGATTTATTGTGTGAGCAGCAATATGGGTTCAGACACAAAAGGACAACAGCATATGCCTTAATGGAATTTACAGAAAAAATATCAACAGCCATTGAAAATAAAGAGTATTCAGTTGGAGTATTCCTGGATCTTAAAAAAGCATTTGATACAGTAGATCACAATCTATTATTAAAGAAACTACAAAATTGTGGTATTAGAGGGGTAGCACTGTCCTGGTTAAGAAGTTACTTAAAGAATAGATATCAGTTTGCATGTGTTAACAACAAAAACTCAGAGCTACTGAAGGTCACCTGTGGAGTCCCACAGGGTTCAGTTTTGGGACCATTATTATTCAATATGTATATAAATGATATATGTAAAGTTTCAGAAAAAATGGACTTAATATTGTTTGCTGATGACACTAACCTGCTATGCAGTGGAAACAACTTGGAACAACTTCTGGATACACTCGGAAAGGAATTAGGAAAGCTGAAACTGTGGTTTGATTCAAACAAATTAACGCTCAATTTAAGCAAGACAAAATTTATAGTCTTTAACAACCATCACAACTACCCAGTACCCAAACTCAGTGTAAATGGTGTAGAGATTGAAAGGGTATCCGAAACTAAATTCCTTGGAGTAATAATTGATAACAAACTGTGTTGGAAGCCACATATTAATTATATTAAAGGTAAAGTATCCAAATCAATTGCAATATTACACAGAGTGAAAAATTTGCTGAATCAACCCACACTATACACCTTGTATCATTCATTAATACTCCCATACATGACATATTGTAATGAAGTATGGGGAAATACATATAAAACAAACATATATCCACTCTTTATGCTTCAAAAGAGAGCTATTAGAATAATCAACAAAGCAGCTTACAGGGAACCAACAAACCCACTTTTTCTTAAACAAAAAACTCTCAAGTTGAAAGATCTGATCGACTTTAAAACCGCAATAATAATGTTCAAAGTGAAGAATCTATCACTGCCCGCAAATATCCAAAAGTTGTTCCAAACAAGGGAGAAACGATATCACTTCAGAGGAACATGTATATTTCAAAAGCCTACAGTGAGAACAACCACCAAGCAACACTGTATTTCAGTGCAAGGAGTCAGATTATGGAACGATTTTGGACCTGAATTAAAATCATGTACAAAGCTTGGACAATTTAAACAAAAACTAAAGGAAGAAATACTCCAAACATATTTACAAAACGACATGTAAACTCACATAAGGATTGACATTTCCAGCCTGTGTTGTGTTATAGCTTAGTTTTTCTTTTTTCTCTGTGACACTATGTCTTAGATTTGTTTTTGAATAGTAACCGCTTAACTTAGACTAGCTCAGTTTTCTTTTTCTCTCAGTCATATTTTGTCTTAGCCTTGTTTTAAATTGTAATCGCTCTTGTCTTGTTTTCTCTTTTTTCTCCTTTGAATTCTTGGATGGAATATGGGTGGGCAATATAAGCTGCGGCTTCAGCCATCACCCATTTCGGATAACTCACGTGGAATTGTATAGTAGAAGGAGTCTTTGTCTAATTTGACCTTGTTGTTATATTATACAGTTTCTTTTAACCTGTAATGTACTATCCGAAATAAACAAATTCATTCATTCATTCATTCAAAATGTAACAATATATTGCACATAATTTAGTTACCTATTTATTAATTCAATTTTATATTTACTTATTTTTGTAGGCTTTTTATTTGGGTTCTAAATCTTTTATTGGGTTTTAGACTTTTGAGTTTTTAACCTCTTTGACTAGTCTTTAACTTTTTAATATGACCCTTCTCTCTTATCTCTTTGTTTTTTCTCTTTTCTCTTTGCCCTATGTCCTGATTGGTGGAGCCTTGAGTACTTTTATCATGTTTATAGTCAGCTTCATATGTGCCTGTGTTTGTGTTCATGTTGAATGTAATTGTGGCTTGTAAATATGGATGTCACCTGACTGCAAAACAAATCTACCTACGGGTACAAATAAAGTAACCTGAACCTTAAATACCACGAGATACCGTGGGATTTCCTTGTGGATTGGAGCAGTCATCTGTCAAAAATGGGCTCGTTGCGTTTCATTAGCGAACCGAATCTGACGAGCCGAATTGTTCCGCAGTGGCCTAGACCAGGTGGGGATTAGAACACTAATGAGAATGGGAACTATATGCTGCAGAGGCCAGATTGCAGCCGTAACGTACTGCATCCGGAGTCAGTGTAAATCCAAGGTTAGTCAGTTCAAAAAAGAAATACACTTTTGGAATGCAATAATACATCATCACTGTTGGCGCTAAATGGCATTTCCAACTCACAGTAACTTACAGTCACTTGTGTATGCCTTTGTTCCTTGTTTTGCTGATGTTGTTAGCAATGCCTTTTACATGAATATGTATGTGCTGCGCATTCTTATGACTGAAATGTGCGAAGATTGAATCGTGACTGCAATTAAGCAGTCTGAGTCTATGTACAGGCAAAGGACACAACGAAGGACATGCCCAGATGGAATATACTCCCTCAGCAGCTTGTCAGTCTTTCATCAGATATGTTGGATTGCATAGCAGCTAAATTTTCAGGGAATTTTATTACTGATAGTCACTAAGTTACTGTACAGTCATGATTCAGAGTATGAACCTGTATACTTAAGCATGAAATGAAAGGCTCAAACTCCATTTATTAAGGAGCAGAATTACGTGACCTTAAATCCATTCCAATTCAATCCAATTTTATTTATAAAGCACTTTAAAAACACAAAGCTGACAAAAGTGCTGTGCAAAAAAGAAAATAAGAATACATAGGAATGAAACAATATTAAAAAGAAAACATAAGTAAGTAGAATAAAAGTCATCATCTCACACTGTGTCAGAAGCCAAAGAGTCAAAGTGTATTTTTAGATGAGATTTACGGGAGCCTGTTTAATGTGTAATGATAACTTATCCCACAATTTTGGAGCCATAACTAAAAAGACACAATCATCTCTGCACTTATGCCATGTCTGAAGCTCCGCTAAAAGCAACTTGTAAGCAGGTCTGAGTGCACATGACGGGGTAAAAGGATTGAGCAGGTCTGTGAGGTACAGAGGGACATGGCCAGTAAAGTACTTAGAAACAAATAAAAAGATTTTAAAATGAATCCAAAAGAGGACAGGGAGCCAGTGAAGAGAAGTTAAAATTGGAGTGATGTGCTCTTACATGTAAAAGTTAAAAATTTCATGGCAGCATTTTGCACCAATTGTAGGCAGGCAGTGGAAGCCTGGCTGATCCCAACATATAGTACATTACAATAATCTATTTCCACAGTGGATGGCGATGTTCAGATGTAGTGGGTTATTTGTTGCCAGCGAGGTGAAGCGGTTGGAGAGAGTCAGGTTGGAAGAGGAGGGAGGCTCCCCAGATACCGTCCGTCAACCTCGGACCACGTTACTTCATGGTTAGGAGTGGAGCAGGAGGGATGCCGAGGACATATGGTGGGATCCCACAGAATGGTGTTCCAGTGAACAGTGCTGTCGGAGACCTGTTTCTTGGATTGTTGAGATGCAATGGTACTTGTCAGGAGAGGAACCCCTGGGGCAAAGCCGGAAAGCAGTACGTTTTTTTTCCTCAAGTCCACAGCAGAGTAGATGGATATCTTCCTTAAGGACAGAAATTTCTTTACATGCTTCATGCAGTTTGTTGTCATTGGTGGGACTTGCTGAGGTCATCCTGAAATTAAAGCTGTCAGTAGTCTGGTCACAACTGATCTCTTCTTCGTGTCGAGGGTTGCATCAAACTGTGTGAGAGACCAAGCTATAAAATAGATCTACTGTACTATACTGTACTGTACTATAGTATACTTCACTATACTATACTGTACTATGCTATTCTGTGCTATACTATATTATACTATACTATAAGATGGGGCATTATACTACTTCTGTGACACAATAACTCAGCTAGCTAGCCTACACAGCCCACAAACAGCTCAAGCAAACAGTGCCACCCAGTTCCGTTCACCACTGCGTAGAGGCCAGGTTAAAAAAGACGTTCAAAAACAAAAGGTGCCCACTACCTCTGTTCCTCTATCACTAGTTCCAAAGGGATAAAGGATTGGAGCCTAGTGATATACACACATGCCGAGCTGGTAGGAAAGCTATTTTTTTTGCCCTTTGTTAAAGGTTGAGTATATGCCACTAAAACACTGTAAAACCTGACACTGCCTCAATACCATATCGCCATGGATTTAAAAAAAAAAAATGTTGCCAAAGCACAGCTAACCCATGAAACGCAGTCTCTTCTTGTCTCCCCAAATCATTTCTCCTGCTATGGAAATGCAGATTGTTTGCTAATTTGGAAAGATTTGTGTTTACCAACTGCTTTGCCCTGTGATTCAACATGGCTTCAGACGGTACCCCCCCCCACTCCCAACTGCCAACATAAAACGCTCAGCTCTGCAGCCAGTAAAGCATCCAGCTAGGATGCGAGACAGCTCGTCTACACAAGCGGCTCCTGTGGGGAAAGTACGCTGCTTGTGTGCTTGCAAACACTGCTACTCCCGTCAAAGTTCTTCTTCTTCAAAGGGCTACAGAGTCATTAGATATACAGGCGAGGAAAAGAAGCACAGCCCAAAAAGAAATCTCACACCCATCTACCTCATTTACTAGTGCGTATAACTTTCTCATTACCAGCGTGATGAGGAATGATGCAAACTAGTCTCACTTCTATTGTCTGTGAAGCTCAACTCTGTGTGAAAATTGTTGTGGAATGTTTGAGTCTCTCAATTTAAGTTAATCCACCTTATTCCTAGCCCCCATGATGCCTTGCATGAATTATCGGCGCAACTTTCTGTACTCTTTTAGAACATGGGAGTTGTCATAGAAACAGGGTGCTTTTCCTTGTTAAAAACAATGATTTTAGCATCAGAAATGTGGGAAAATGATCTTTTGCACCTCAAAAAGAGTAATATAATTATACCACCTCCCACGACTATCAGGGGATGGGAAGATGACCTTAAAAAGTGGCCTTGCATTACATACAGTAGCTCTGTTGCTAAGATGGCAACGCCATGAACAAATAAAAGCTGAGGTATATCAGTACTATCACAATAAAGTCTGTTGCATTTTGTTAAAAGATGTGGGACATAAACTAATTTACCTTAGAGCAGACGTAGAATCTAAGTCAGAGCCACAAAGAACCACAACGTCGGGGTAAATACAGACTGCTGTCATGCCATGAACGCTTGTTATTTAACTTAACTCCTACAGAAATTTTCTGATAATTGTCCAAAATTTTATTCATCTATATTTGATGATAATTTAAAAATTACCGTATTTTTTTGGACTATAAGGCGCACTTAAAATCCTTTAATTTTCTCAAAAATCGACAGTGCGCTTTATAATCCGGTGCGCCTTATGTATTAATTCTGGTTGTGCTTACTGACCTCGAACCGATTTTATGTGGTACACGGCGCTCAAAAATGTTTTAGTACGACTTTGGTAAGCTACGAAGCTGAACCGCTTGATGGATTGTCGGAGCATTACGGTAGTCAGGAGCCTCGCGGAGTAATATGTACTTCAACATAATGGCCGGATGGCTTTTTCCACAAATCTCCATCCCTATTGATCTGCCACTCCATGCGCGCCCATCTCACTGATACTGTCAAAACCCAAGTGAAGCAAACTAATTCAGAGCTTGCCATCATTCCGCCATCATTCCGGGTGGATTAACCAAAGAACTCCAACCGCTATATTGGTGTCAACAGGTCGTTCAAAGTTAAATTGCTAGCGAGTTACGCCACTATCTGCCAATGGATCGTGGATCGAAACTGCTCCTGTTTAGCTGTAATTAATATTCAAAAATGATATTTTCGGGACGAAAGAATTAAAGCGTCCCGGCATTTGTTTGCATTGTTTACTTCTCTGGGCTGCCGCCAGAGAGCGAGCCATATCGATTACTGAGCGAGTATCCTGGCGATGTAAACAGCCACGGACCAAAAACGTACATTTGCTCGTGGAACAGGTCATTCACACTCGCAGACAATCGCGCTATATGTGTCTATAATGACTATAGATAGGATTTTCTTTCCATGCACGCAAAAAAAAAAAAAAAAAAAAAAAATTCCCAGATCCGACTACCTCGCGAGGTAGTCGATACCCAAAAGCCGATGATGTATAGAACACGTATATTAGGATTTGTATGTGAAATTTCGGCATCGAAACTGCTCCCGTATTTAAACGGGAGCAGTAAATATGGCTGTAAATACGGCCGTATCGAGTACCCCGTATCGAGTACCGGGCGAGTATTCTGGCCAAAATGGCAATGTAAACAGCCACGGACTAAAAACGTTCCGCCTGCTCATGGAACAGGTCATTCACACTCGCAGACAATCGCGCTATATGTGTCTATAATGACTATAGATAGGATTTTCTTTCCATGCACGCAAAAAAAAAATTTTTTCCCGGCTCCGACTACCTCGCTTTAATGCGCCTTATAATCCAGTGCGCCTTATGTATGAAAATAGACCATCAAATAGACCGTTCATTGATAGTGCGTCTTATAATCCGGTGCGCCTTATAGTCCCAAAAATACGGTAAAGCAGGCTGAAGCAGTTAAGTCCATATGGCTGCACTGAAATAGATCAGTGCAACAAGTGCAACAAAAAAACCTATTTGATATCTTTCCTAAATCGTTGTCTTAGGAAGCAAACTGGTAACTATTGTATTTATTTGTTTTACTTCAAGCCTTGCACTTGGCAATATACTGTATATCCAGATCACAAACATCAGATCTGTGACATTCATACAAGTGAAAACATACCTGGTGCTCTTGTGTCTGTCCTGTCTGTACCACAGGAACGGTCCTTTTTAGTTGTAGCTGCATGATCTGTGCATTGCTGTTTAAGCCAGGGATTAAGCTGTGCTTGGCTGTGAGGAGCCTCCATTTATACAGTCTATGGCACAACCACAAATAGCAGCAATAAATACCAGAACTGTGCAAAAACATTTAAAAATACAAAAACGATAAGTGTGGAAATTAGCTGTAAAACACGTATGTGAGCTATAAATTAAATCAATTTTGAAAAACTTTCAAAAACTCTATTTTAAAATGTTCCACTATTGCTGACTGACTTAATGCTAATTCCGCCTGAAAGCGGAAGTTGTCCCCATAGTCGTTTCGACAGCAGCGCCCTCAGGAATAAGTTGGATAGAAAGTTGGTATTTGAGCTAGTTTTAAAAAATTATACAAATACAGGATAATGTTTTACCATCAATCAAGTAATCAAAGCTTTATTTATAAAGCACTTTTCATTCAAAAATTGTAACACAAAGTGCTTCACGCATTAAAATGAAACACAATTAAGCCCCCCCCCACACACACACACATGTGCACACACACACACACACACACAGAAAACTTTAGACTGTGTAAGAATTGTGGCTTATGACTTATGACCGGGTACCGAGGATCCAAGTGTGGAAGCACCATCACTGGGGAGCCATCACCAACCGGGAAAAGCGCCAAGTCCACGGCTATAAGAACAACCCCTCTGAGACCGGCAAGTCCAATCCAAGGGATCGACACCGCAAACGCGGCGCTGCAGCGCACGATCCCCTCAGCCGGGCAGACCGGGGCAGCCACAGGCCGTCAGACCGGGGCAGCCACAGGCCAGCACCCCACAGCCAGGAAACGGGCACAACTCCCTGTGGGAGGGCTCCCCATGAGGACCATCAACTAGATGTTTGTATTTCTTTGACTTAACAAATACTTTTTGTCTAATGTAGTGTTCTTTAGCTCCAATTATACAGTTCCAAGAAAAAAGTATGCATACCCTTTGGAATTACCTGGTTTTCTGCATTAATTGGTCACACAATGTGATCTGATCTACATCCAAGTACCAATTATAGAAAAATACAATGTGCTTAACTTAATATCACACAAACAGTTGTAATATTTCATGTCTTTATCAGACATATCCATGAAACATTCTCTATACTTGGGACTTAGATGTCCATCAGATCACATTTTATGACCAATTAATGCAGAAAACCAGGTACTTCCAAAAGGTTCGCATACTTTTTCTTGCCACTCTATTTCAAGTAGACTTACATGTTTTCTGCAGATTGGGTGATGTTTTGTGGGGTTAAAAGTTCATTGATATTGCACTACCCTTTCAGATTCTGCTTTTATCATCTCAATCCAAGTGTGTACATGTTTTCAGTTTAGCACCAGCCACGAGTTAAGGAGCAGCTGTTTCAAGTTTTAAGAACGTCTACAATGTTAGAGTTCCTTAAAGGAAACCAGTACTGGTCGTTATCACAACATTAATTGTGCTATAGGTAATACTTACAGTATAAACCAAAAATGTGTTTATTAAGTAAAAATAACCCCCTAGAGTCAGTATACTGAATAATTTTATCCTATGAAAGCCGCTCGGTCAAAACCAATGGGGAACAGCCACTATCAGCCGGAAGTGACGTACACTCATTGATTCTGGATTTACCGCGGACAAGTAAATGTATTCAGCAGATGCTCAGTGGGTCGAGATCCAAGTTGAAAACAGTGCAAAATTTGCATGGATATATACTGCACAAACTGTCCTTGGAAATGGCCTTTATTGACGGCATGATCCGCAGTTACCTCCGGGGATCGGCAGCTGAAAGGGACCTGACGAACAGGCAAGTTCTCAGTCAAGTAACTTCAGAACGCGTTGAATAATCTTGATATACTAGAATTTTATTTCATTAAATTATATGAGGGTAGATTTGCTTGTACATGGTTGTAAAAAATTACATAAAATTCTGATGTTAAAACTTTGACTGGGCTGCAGTATAGCATTCAACAATCGCACAAAGCAATGACCGTGCGTCCCTAACGTGCTGAAACTGGCCATGGAGGAGGCAAGATGTCGCTGACCATGACTGAGTGACAGAGCAGTGACTTGAAACTCGCGTGTATTTGAGAAGGAATCATGACCAGAATTACCGGACGGAACCACTAGTATCATATTTGATCCTTTGAAATAGCTTTTGATTAAAATTCACTACAGGTACCCTTTAAGATGCCAACATTTGCTACCTCTAGGTTAACACTGTATCTCACATGTAATATCTGTAGGGGTTTTGAATTCTCATAAAAGTTGGAAGCCAATTCATGTTCATGAGCAGCCTGCTAATAACTGTTTTGTATTCTATCTGAATGTTTAGCTGCATTATTCCATTATAATGAGAGGCTGTATCCAAACCTAGTTTCAAATATTCACAGCATATAGTGCAACTTAATTCAGGCACCATGTCTGGCCAAGACATTATTTGTGATTTCCATACACCAAAGGGCAGTGACTCAGTGCAAGTATAATTACAGCTGGGATGCATCTATTACTTTTTAATTAGTGACCTGGGGTAAGTTTCTCAAAAACATTTACTTTTGAGAGCCAGTCATTTATATTATTCGCTCAAGAACAGCTCCCAGTTAGTATGCCTGGCTTACCCTTAGAAACTTTGCATATTAACGCAACGCAAGGAAAACTAAGGAGCTGGTGGTGGACTGCCGCAGGCATGGGCAGCCCCTCACAGCACCAGTAAATATACAGGGAACAGACATCGAGATGGTGACATCCTATAAGTACCTGGGTGTTCATCTGAACAATAAACTAGACTGGTCACACAATACTGACGCACTCTACAAGAAGGGACAGCGCAGGCTGTTCCTGCTGAGGAGACTCAGGTCTTTTGGTGTACAAGGGGCGCTGCTGAAGACATTCTATGACACGGTGGTGGCATCAGCCATCACTTTTGGAGTGGTCTGCTGGGGCAGTGGCATTACTGCAGCCGATAGGAAGAGACTGAACAAACTGATTAAGAAAGCTAGCTCTGTCCTGGGGCAGCGCCTTGATCCGGTGGAGGAGATAGGAGAGAGAAGGACGGTGGCTAAACTGTCATCTCTGCTGGAGTCCGAGTTCCACCCTATGTAGGACATACTGAATGCACTGAGGAGCTCATTTAGCAGTAGACTACATCATCCCAGGTGCACAACCGAGAGGTTTCGTAGGTCCTTCCTACCAACAGCTGTCAGACTGTACAACCTAAGCAGGGCTGCTCGCAGAGATAGCAAAAAGACGTAACAAATAGTTTTTTGAATGCAAAAGATGCAATAGACTTACACAATGGTCCCCTCCGGCATACAACTAGGAAAATACCGGTCGCTATGGAGGGTGAGAATATGTATGGGCACATAATCATACCATGTAGGATAACTAAGTAGATGGTTATGCTGTTTCATCCCATCTAGCAACAATGCTCTGCACTGTGTGTGTTTATATATTTACATATTTATTCCATCTAGCTACAATGCTCCGCACTGTGTTTTTATATATCTACATATTATTCCATCTAGCTACATTGCTCTGCACTGTGTGTGTTTATATACTTACATATTTATTCCACCTAGCTGCAATGCTCCGTACTGTGGGTGTTTATATATTTACATATTTATTCCATCTAGCTACAATGCTCTGCACTGTGTGTTCATATATTCATATATTTATTCCATCCAGCTACAATGCTCTGCACTGTGTGTCTGTGTGTGTGTGTGTATATATATATTTTATAGTAATATGTACATATGTATATTAGCTGCTCTTGCTTGCTTGTTTTTTTTTTTCTTGCCTTCTGATTGTTGCTCTGAGTGTTGCTATCCCTGTGCTGTTGCAATCCTGGAATTTCCCCGTTGTGGGACTAATAAAGGCTTATCTTATCTTATCTTATCTTATTTCCTCTTCTTTTTCTCTTCTTATAGTGAATGGGAGTTAGACCTGTGGATCTCTACATTTCATGCCAATGCATCATAATGTTATTAAGCGCTGAAAAAGCATCTGTAAAAATGATGCATTCTGTTAGTTCCGGGTTCCATTAAGGTTAGTAATTTAATACATGTATCCAGTGAATGAAAAATCAGTGGGAAGTTATTGAGGAAATCCTATAAAATGTTGAATAAAATTTATCCTTTTGTTGTTGTTGTTGTAGTGCAGTCTGCCCACTGTCCCAGCAACATCTGGCAATTGAAACTGAAAGTCCTGTTTAATCATGCTGAAGTAACAGGGCATATTTTGGAGCATATTTGGAAAACAAAAAACAACATACCAATCTAAAGCTAGAAGTTGACATAATCTTGCAAATATTTATTGAAATTATGATGGACCCTGGAGTTTACATCAGAAAGTCAGTACAGCAGATGAGGGTAGAGTTGTCAGAAATTATACCTGAATAAAGGTATTGCAGCTTTAATTATTACTTCAGTAGAACATCATATACTGTAGATTATACATAGGTTAGTTCCAAGCTAGCAATTTGATTGGACACTAGGGATTCCAGGAGTTACTAGAGTCTCTCATAACTGTAACTGAACATTTCACCAGCTCACTCTGCTTCAGTGGTTTTCTAGCTAAATAGTCATTGTTGGTGGTATCGTGGTGTATATGAATTGTAATGATGTGTTGTATACCCTAATTTCCACAGTGAGGAGCTATTTGAAAAGAAATAGATTCACAACCTGGAAAATTGTGTTCTTGTTGTGTTCTAGGTTCATGCTATAAGTGAGCCCAGTTAGCTGTGTTATTTCACTAATATAATTAGTTACTCCAAGGCTTGGATATAATGTAAATGTATACCCAGAAATGTATATTTTACTGATTTCTTGGAAGCTTAATTATGTTTAAGGGAGCTCACATCCCACTCTGCTCCACATTACTTGATCCCAGCACTGTAGTAATTTCTTTCATACAATAGAACTGCTTAACACTAGCATAGCTGCATGTCTCAAAACGTCTTCTGATCAAACTTGAATAGTCACAGCAGACCTTAGCGTCCCATAACTTTCCACATTAAAGGCTATGCAGTACACACTCACACACAAAACATTTGTTTACTCACCAAAGTCTGTGTTCTTGCAAGCGATCATTCGCTTCTTCTCATCAACTTTGGCTTCTGGCTCTGCTTCTGCTGTAGTAGAAGTTCCTCCCCCAGTGGTGACGCCACAGCCCAAACAGTCAGATGAACAGTTTTATAAATATTGTAGCCTTCATTAAAGTGCTGTAATATTTTACTTTTGGTTAAAAAGTAAACTCACAGAGCTACAGAGAAGCTTGCAGAGATTTTTTTTGCGATTGCTTACACACTAAAATTAAAACTGTCCCACAATTAGCAAAACCTTACACTCAAGGAGCAAAATACCAGCCCAGATTTGCACAATTATAAACACATTGTCAGCTTCACACTTCTTTGCAAAACACTTCACATAGTGATTTGCAAACACTACACACAATTGTATCCATTTGACATAGAAATACATCATGATGTCACTTCCTGTCACTTCCTTTCAAAGTAAAACCTTTCAAATAAACACACCCATAAATGGTAAATATCGTTCACTTATATAGCGCTTTTTCTCATCTCAGGATGACCAACGTGCTTTACAGATCATGCTAGCCACCCATTCACACACATATTCACGCACTGATGGCAGCGGAGCTGCCATGCACCAGCGCTGGCCTGACCCACCAGGAGCAACTCGGACTTCAGTGTCTTGCTCAAGGACACTTTGACATGTAGACTGCAGGCAGAGCAGGAATCGAACCATTGGTGCTCCAGTTAGTAGTTGGCTACACTACACCTGCACTACAGCCACCCCCATGAAAAAATTTGTTAAATGCAGCCACCTGGTGTGCACACACACACTGGTGCATAATTATTCACTGCATTCCATATTATTATGCAAATAATTTTTCTCTCTGATTTTCCTGAATAGTCGATGCAAATGACAGTTAATATAATTTTCAAGTCATCAACCGTTAAAGCATAATTCAAATTTTAAATCTCCCAATGATAACTTTTTTTTGCAAAAATAAAAAAACTCAAAATGCACTGTTCCACATTATTATGCACAACAGAGTTTCAAAACATTTTATTGGTTGTAAAGAACTGAAAATGGTCATTTGTTGAATTTGTAGCATTAGGAGGTCATATTTACTGAAACCAAAAGCTATTTCAATCAAAAACATCTTAACAGGCCAAGTTACATCTTAACATAGGACCCCTTCTTTGATATAAACTTTACAATTCTTGCATCCATTGAATTTGTGAGTTTTTGGAGAGTTTCTGCTTGAATTTCTTTGCAAGATGTCAGAATAGCCTCCCGCAGCTGCTGTTTTGATGTGAACTGCCTCTTAGGCTGCATGTCCACCAAACGTGTTTTTTCAGCTCTGGGCGGCTATTTTCCATTCATTCTCTATGTAGTCCAGGCGCTGAAACGCTCTCGGCGGTGGCCATTTTTTGTCAAGGCGCTTAAGACGTTCAGCGTTGAAAAATGTTCAACTTTTCAGAGTGAAACTGAGCTCGTCAATGTCAGACCTTTCTAAGCAGCCAATCAGAAGGAAGGGCGGGACATACTGGAAGAAGACAACTGATATGATGGTGGAGGAAAGGCTTGATGCTAAAAGGCTATCATGATCAAAATTTAAAAGCAAATGCTTGGAGGAATGTGTCCATATCTGTCAGCATGTCAGGTGAGTGTTTCTTTCTTTGTCACAGTCATATTTCTTACAAGTTTGTTGCAGTAGATAGGCAGTTAACCATCGTTACTATGTTAATTTGTACAGTTGATGACTGGAAAAAAAAAAATGGAAATACCTCCGGGACAGATATGCAAAGGAAAGAAGACAGGGGCAGCTAAAGAGGAGTGGGTCAGCCAGCAGTTTTTAAAAAAGTGGAAATATATGGCGGTGCTCAGCTTCCTTTAGCCCCATCTAAGAGAGAGACCTTCCTCATCCAACTTCTCTCAACAAAGTGAAGTTGAACCGTCAGGCTCAGCTGAAGCTGAAGCTGAGTCTGAGGTTTCAGAGGAAGTCATGGCTCTCCTGAAGCCAATGATGTTTCCTGAGAGTGAGGTTAGTTTAGATGAGCACAGTCGTGTCAAAAATCCAAGTAACTAACTACAGTGCTGCACAGAAAACTTACAATATTTAGTTGTAATAGAGCATACAAGCACACACATGCAATATATATATATATATATGATGTCAAGAAAGTATATGATATAGAAAAAATACTGTTACCAGCAGAGGTTAATGCATAGTCATGTTTAATAATAAACTGAGCAAAATGAAAAAAAGTAATTTAGGATGTAAAATGGTTTGAGGACCATGCACACTTAAAAGCATTTGCTAGTTGTGCTTCTTTTTCTTTAATTTTTTTTCTCATAAATTCTCACCTTTGTAATTCAATTGTTAATTGATTAAAATTTTAATGAATTAATTAATTATTAATTAAAATTAATTGTAACTTGATAGTTGCACAATTGCAGATAAAAAGCTTGACCTAATTAAAACCTCAAAGCCCCCCCCCCAAAAAAGTATGTTCTCTCATGTAGAAATTAATAATTTTTAAATTAACTTTTAAACTCAGAATAGTTTAAGCTCTAGAAATTGTGTTTACACACTTAACATCAGTCACATCATAAGAACTTAAGGATCAGTGGCTTGAGATGATGTGAAGAGTGTGGTGACAGCATAGCTTATTTTATTTTCTCAGACTTTGGATTATGATGAGGACCTGTCGATGCCTGAGCCTGCATCATCAGCTTCCACAGAGGTCTGTCCCTGCCTGTCCCACCAAGAAAAGAAAAGCAAAGTAAAGGGAAACGCCTTCACCGGAGCTGACGACGTACCAGCATCATGTCCTCGATGCTCTTCAAAAAACTCCAGATGAGGATGAACACTTCCTTTTGTCGCTAATCCCAACATTCAAGAGGCTGACAAATTTCAAGAAAGCTCAGGCACGAATTAAAATCCAGCAAATACTGATGGCTGTAGAGTTTAGGCCTGATGTTTGAAATTCTACTTGGTGGGGCTTCAAAATGATCTTGTTGCTCTTTTCCCTTTGAAATTGGTAACTTTGGATTTTTTTTTTGTTTGTTTACCACACACAAGTTTAATGATTAATTTTAACGTTTGTAAAAATGCTGGGAGGGGCTCCAGCCACCCCCCCACCCACCCGCAACCCGGAAAGATGGATGGATGGATGGAAAATGCATAGTTTTTTATTTATTAAGGAAAATTTGTGACTAACCAGAAGCATAGTATTGATGTCTGTTTTTAAAGCATGTTTTTTAAAATGTTTCAAAAGTGGGGGGGATCTCACATTCTAGAAAACCATGTGTTGTGCCATGAGTTTTATGAAAATAGATGCAAAACAAAGCTTTGACCATAGACTACCCACCTCAGACAAATGCAGAGCCTTTGTGAAGGGCAGATGGGCTCTCCGTAATTAGTCTGCATCCGATAAATTGACGGGCCAATCTTCTCTAAAACCACTTCAAACTGACTCCTAGTCGATCTAAAATGCTCTTTGAAATGGGCACCATCAACCCGCAACTCCTGCACAAGATGGTGGTACTCTCCCAGATGAATCCTCGACCTATTGATGTCATGTACCCAGACTCTGGTTTTCTTTTCCCTTTCATCAAATTTATCATCCAGAGCTGCCGCCAATGCCAGAATGTGTTTGCTGTTCATTGTTATTTAGAGACTGCTATTAAAAAAATCTGTAGGAAGTCCGACAATAGGAAAAGCGGGAGTGGTTAGCTGTGAGTGACAAGCTGTTGCTGGGAAGCGGGGCACAGACTTTTTTTTCCCCAGAGCGCAGCGGACAAACGCCGAAGGAAAAAAAAAAAAAAAAAAAAAAAAAAAAAAAGCTCAGGGCGGTCAGGCGATTAAAAAACGTGTTTGGTGGACACGCAGACTTACCCTCATAGATCTTTTGCTTGAGGATGCTCCAAAGGTTCTCAACAGGGTTGAGGTCAGGGGAGGATGGGGACCATACCATGAGTTTCTCTCCTTTTTTGCCCATAGCAGCCAATGACACAAAGGTATTCTTTGCAGCATGAGATGGTGCATTGTCATGCATGAAGATAATTTTTCTATGGAAGGCACAGCTCTTCTTTTTGTACCATGGAAGAAAGTGGTCAGTCAGAAACTCTATATACTTTGCTGAGGTCATTTTTACATCTTCGTGGACCCTAAAGGGGCCTACCAGCTCTCTTCCCATGATTCTGGCCCAAAACATGATTTCGCCACCTCCTTGCTGACATTGCAGCCTTGTTGGGACATTGTGGCCATCCACCAACCATCCACTACTCCATCCATCTAGAGTCTAGATGGTCTAGATTCTAGACCATCCAGGGTTGCACGACACTCATCAGTAAATAAGACTGTTTGAAAAATAGTCTTCATGTATTTCCCGGGCCCACTGCAACCATTTCTGCTTGTGAGCATTGGTTAAGGGTGGCTGAATAGTAGGTTTATGCATAACTGCAAGTCTCTGGAGGATCCTACACCTTGAGGTTCATGGGACTCCAGAGGCACCAGCAGCTTCAAATACTGGTTTGCTGCTTTGTAATGGCATTTTAGCAGCTGCTCTCTTAATCTGATGAATTTTTCTGACAGAAACCTTCCTCATTATGCCTTTATCTGCATGAACTAATCTGTGCTCTGAATCAGCCACAAATTTCTTCACAGTACGATGATCACATTTAAGTTTTCGTGAAATATCTAATGTTTTCATACCTTGACCAAGGCATTGCACTATTTTGATGCTTTTCGGCAGCAGAGAGATCTTTTTTCTTGCCCATATTGCTTGAAACCTGTGGCATGCTTAATAATGTAGAACATCCTTCTTAAGTAGTTTTCCTTTAATTGGGCTCACCTGGCAAACTATGACAGGTGTCTGAGATTGATATCAGTGATCCAAAGAACCCTGAGACACAATACCATCCATGAGTTTATTTGAAAAACAAAAAATTGAATGTTTGACACAAATCCTATTTGCATAATAACTTGGAACCTGGTGTAGACACAGTGATCAGATTTGCTACAAGCACTATACGAAGGGCACAGGTCACATGTCTTCAACAAAAATAGATGGTGTCAGAAGAAAGAGAGGGTGCAAACATGGGTCTTTACAACACTGACCTCATTCTTACATTTTTACACAATATTATCACTGCAGAAAACCAAAGGGGCCAGATGCGATGCATTGTCTTTTGGGACAATGTCTCTTTTCATCATTCTGCTCTGGTCCAAAACTGGTTTCATCAACATATAGAATTTACAGTCCAATACCATCCACCATAGTCCCCCTTTCATAACCCCACAGAGGAGTTCTTCTCAGCATGCGGTGGAAAGTTTATGATCTCTGGCCGTATGTCCAGATGCCACTCATTCAAGCCATAGAACAAGCCTTTGACCAAATTGATGCAGCATCAATGCAAGGGTGGAGTCGTCACTCCAGAAGATTCTTCCCACGGCTTGCACATGAAAACAGCCTGTGATGTTGATGAGGCCCTGTGGCCAGATCCAGCTAGGCAGAGAGATGATGTTTTTTCCAGTACTGAAGTGGATACTCTATGTTACTACTGTAAGCTTACAGTATAATGGTACATTCAGTAATACTGCATAAAAACTTGAAAATGTTTTATGAATGTTTAGCTGAAATGTTCAGTATTGATTGACTTGAATACATAAAAAGAAATAAATATTTTAATTTGTCTGCACAATTGGTGTCATGTAGTGTTGATGAATTTATTTTTACACCTTCTCTGTGTAAATGCTAAGTGTTTTTGGCTGAGCACAGGGGTGTTTAAACTGATTCAAAATGAATTAGATCATATAATGGATGTGTTTATGTTTTGACATGAAAATAGGGTTTCTGTAAGAAATTGTGTAGTTTTGACTTAAGCGTTCCATTTTGTAAACGATCTGGGGTGATGTGCTACTTGGGTGTGGTATTGTGTTAATTGTGTGGTGTTTTGAAAAACAGCGCCCTGTTTTCCAAAATTGTCCTTAAGCGACTGAAAAAAAACTGTAATACTGACATCCTCAATATGACCTATAACATTCCAACCAATGAGATTGTAGTAAGGGCCGGTGGATATTTCCTATCATGCCCCTTTTCATTAAACTTGTCAGAAAAAGCACCTTTTAGAATAGGAGAGATTATTTAAAAAAATATGTGCAGTTAAAATGTATTACATCAAAAAAACATTGGCATTGTGCAGTCTTTCTGAAAGCTTTATGAAAGCTAAGCTTTCAACATGGCTGCCTTTGCATAGTCATGTGGGAGTATATATAGTGCAAGTGCACCTATGAGCATGAGCTTCAAGTATGTGCACAGGTTTGTGTTTAAGCATGTGTATGAATTTGTGCTACACACATATTCCCATATGTCTACATGTGCATGTATTGAAAGATCAGTACAGGCATGTGCTTATGCTAACCCATGAGAAGAGGTGTTCCCTTCTGGGCCTTAATGTGTGTCAGATATGGTAAGTACTTGGGTGTATTTGGTTTGAGATTTGATTGGGTGGTGGTTTGGCGGGTGATAGGAGCCAAAAACAGGTGTCACCCACCAGGGGGGTGAGAGTTGGCAACCCTGTGGTTAACTATGCATTCATTTCATTATGTGTGGTTAATGTCCAGTCAAAAGCTGCTGATGTGATGGAGGTTTTGCAGAATGCAAACATTGCCATGGGTCCTTCAGAATTAAATCTGATTGCCTCAGTATACTCCTTGACCAGCCGATTTTCTGTCTAGCCTAGATTATTTTTGGATGAAAATTTTTAGCTCAATAATGTTCTAGCCTTCCCTATATCAAACCATAAAAAGCCTCTGTGGTGAGTTTGTAAATATTTACATTGCCTTTGATGTGCTTAGTCACACTTTGTTGAACTCCACAAATTTCAAATACATTTAAAAATTTCACAGACTCGGCCTAATTCCCACAGAGACACATTTTCAGTTTCACTGGTGCGGATTGTATTGTGTTATGTGAAGATATATAATGTACATTTATTGCAACATGAAGTACATAGACGACTTTAATAACTGTGAAGCAGGGCTGTAAAATAATACAGTAGATCGAGTAACAGTTTGTCTGTGCATGCAGACATTAATTAACAGGAGCTGTGTTCATTAATATTTTAGTAGTGGTACCAAGCAATTGACCAAACACTTGACCTGTCTACCAGAGACATGTCTCATTATGCTGTCTCCTATAGTAAACTAGCGTAAACAGTTCAGACATTTTTTTTTTTTACTTTACTGGCATGTGAATACTGTTTTCTCCTTAACAATGGCTGCTCTGATTATGTCAATCCTTCATGCTTATCACTCCTCTTCTGTACATCAGTTTTAGCTACACCATTATGTATCTGTCACTGCTCTCTCTTGTTTTTCACTTACACATTGCACGGTTAGCCGTCACTCATATATTAACATTTGTATCTTTTTCCTGAACTGAATTATTTTGGGAAAGAGATGTTAGTTTGAAACAAAACTGCATTGATCCTTCTTGAATGAGAATCCAAATCAAAGCCTCAGCTCTCGATGTCTCAGTCAGCTTTCACAAAGAAAATATATTCACCCTAAAATACTTTGTGTTTTTGATGAATAGTCAATAAGTGGTGGGAATCTTTAGGCACCTCACAATTCGATTCAATTATGATTCAGGGGGCTCCAATTTGATTTGACCAATTAGACCAATTAACAATGCATCTTTTTTCTCCTTCCCCCTGTGTGACAACAAGGTACTTTTAAAGCAAAGTATTTGTAGTGATCTGTGAATTTATTTCCAGTATCTTTTAATAAAACAAATGACATGAAACAAATATGGCAAGTCACATAGACTGCTACATTTGGCAGCATATGTAGCTCTCTCTCCGCATCCGCGGAGAGAGAGCTTAGACTTTCTGCTGCACATTCACCAACCAACCATAATGCTCTGCACTGTGTGTCTATATATATACATTTATAGTAATATGGGCATATGTTTACTAGATGTTGTTTTTTCTTGCCTTCTGATTGTTGCTCTGAGTGTTGCTATCCCTGTGCTGTTGCAATCCTGGAATTTCCCCATTGTGGGACTAATAAAGGCTTATCTTATCTTATATATTCCATTTCAATTCAATTCAATTCAACTTTATTTATATAGCGCCATTTCACAACAACAGTCATCTCATAGCACTATCAACTGTAGGGGGGACCCCCACAGTTGCAGAAAGACCCCAGCAATCAGGCGATCCCCTGTGAGCAAGCACTTGGCGACGGTGGAGAGGAAAAACTCCCTTTTAACAGGAAGAAACCTCCAGCAGAACCAGGCTCAGGGAGGGGCAGTCATCTGCTGTGACTGGCTGGGGGGTGAGGGGATAGAGAAGAAGAAAAGAACAGACATGTAGAGAGCAAACAGCACGATGGGGACTCAATCTATGGGAGAGAACAAACAAATGTTAATGACCAGCAAAAAAAAAAAAATATATCATAGAGAGTGAGGAAAGGAGTGAGGCCCAGTGCATTACTGGAAGTCCCCCAGCTGACTAAACCTATTAGCAGCATAACTAAGGGAGGGTTCAGAAACACATGATCCCTCCCTAATTGTAGGCTATATCAAAAAGGTAGGTTTTAGCCCTATTCTTAAAAACAGAGATCGAGTCTGACTCCCGAATCCAGATTGGCAGCTGATTCCACAGGAGAGGAGCTTGATAACTGAAGGCTCTGCCTCCCATTGTACTTTTGGAGATTCTAGGTATTACAAGTAATCCTGCATTTTGGGAGCGTAGTGCTCTGTTAGGATGATACGGTAGTATCAGATCTTTTAAATAAAAAGGAGCCTGATTGTTTAGAGCTTTGTAAGTAAGAAGAAGGATTTTAAACTTAATTCTAAACTCTATGGGAAGCCAATGAAGGGAGGCCAGAACCGGAGAGATATGATCTCTCTTTCTAGTACCTGTTAGAACTCTTGCTGCAGCATTTTGGATCAGCTGAAGACTTTTTAAAGATGTTTTAGGACAGCCTGATAATAAAGAATTACAATAATCTAATCTTGAGCTAACAAAAGCGTGGATCAGCTTCTCAGCATCACTCTGAGACAAGATGCTCCTAATCTTGGCAATATTACGCAAATGATAGAAGGCAGTCTTAGAAACAAATTTAATATGTGAATTGAAGGACAAATCCTGATCAAAAATAACTCCAAGGTTCCTCACAGAGCTATTAAGAGAAAGAGTAACTGCATCCAAACTGAAAGTTTGATTTGGAAAGGAATTTCTAAGGTTTTTTGGACCAACAAGAATGACTTCAGTCTTATCTGAATTTAATAGCAGGAAATTACAAGTCATCCAAGCTTTGATTTCCTTAAGACAGGCTTCTAACTTGGCTAATTGATTAGTATCATCTGGCTTCATTGACAGGTATAATTGTGTGTCATCTGCATAACAATGAAAATGTATACAGTGCTTTCTAATAATGTTGCCTAACGGAAGCATATATAAACTAAAAAGAGTAGGGCCTAGCACAGATCCCTGTGGAACTCCATGACTAAGCTTTGAGCTGAAAGAAAACTCATCATTTACATGAACAAACTGGAACCTATCAGATAAATAAGATCTAAACCACTGCAACGAAGTTCCATTAAGTCCAACATAGTGTTCTAATCTATCAAGTAGAATATTATGATCAATAGTATCAAAAGCTGCACTAAGATCTAAAAGGACAAGTACAGAAACTAGTCCATTATTAGATGCAATGAGGAGGTCGTTAGTGACCTTCGCTAAGGCTGTTTCAGTACTATGATGGATTCTAAACCCAGATTGAAACTCTTCAAGTAAACCATTTCCCTGCAGGTGGTCAAATAATTGCGTAGCAACAACTCTTTCTAAGATTTTTGAAATGAAAGGGAGATTAGAGATTGGTCTATAGTTAGCTAAAGCTCCTGGATCTAGCGTTGGCTTTTTGAGTAAGGGTTTAATTACAGCCGTTTTAAAAGCCTGCGGTACATGGCCTAAAGTCAATGAAGAATTGATTATATGAAGAATAAAGCTCCCAATAAGTGGGAAGACTTCTTTAAATAACCTGGTAGGAATAGGGTCTAAAAGACAAGTTGAAGGTTTGGATGAGGAAACTATTTTGTCTAACTCACAAAGGTCGATTGGAGTAAACTCATCAAGACAGACATCAATAGAAGGAGTTGTAGTAGTTACAGTATTTAAGTCAACTGTGGGAAGAATCTGATTGATTTTATCTCTGATGGATGAAATTTTATTATTGAAAAAGTTCATAAAGTCCTGACTAGTAAGCTCTAAGGGGATGCTAGGATTGACAGAGTCCTGACTCTTTGTCAACCTGGCTACAGTACTGAAAAGAAACCTGGGATTATTCTTGTTCTCTTCTATTAATGCAGAGTAATAACTCGTTCTAGCTTTTCTAAGAGATTTTTTATAAATTAAAAGATGATTTCTCCAAGCTAAATAGATTTCATCTAAATTAGTAGAGCGCCATTTTCTTTCTAATTGACGAGTCTTCTGTTTTAAGCTACGAGTTTCTGTGTTGAACCAAGGAGTTAAAAATCTCTGATTAGACTTTTTCTTTTTTAAGGGGGCCACCAAGTCTAGAGCCTGATGCAGAGAAGCTGAAACACTATCCACCATGTTATCAATTACAGAAGGAGCAAGCTGTCTATAGCTTATTTCTGTTGTGTTGACACATGGCATAGAGGAAACAATCTGCATAAATTTGGAGACAGCATCATCTGAGAGGCATCTACTGTGATAAAATTTTTTCTTTAGGAGCCAAATAGTCAGTCAGAAATAGTAAAATCAAAGGTTAACAGACAATGGTCTGACAGTACAGGGTTATGAGGAGACACTACAAGATTTTCTATTTCTATGCCATGTCAGAACAAGGTCCAATGTATGGTGGAGGTAATGAGTAGAATTTCCTACTTTCTGAGAAAACCCAATCGAGTCTAATATTGAATTAAAAGCCACATTAAGGCAGTCACTATCTACATCCACATGTATATTAAAGTCCCCTACTATAATTATTCTATCAGATTTCAGCACTAAATCAGCTAAGAAATCAGCAAATTCGGATAAAAATTCTGAATAGGTTGATGGGGGACGATAAACTATGGCAAATAAAATTGGGTTTAACCTGAAATTGCTAAAGTGCCCAACACTGAGGACCAGGCCCTCAAAGGAATTATAACATGTTTTTTGCTTTACATTAACTAGTAATTTGGAATGGTAAATTGTTGCTACTCCTCCTCCACGACCAGAACTTCTGGGATTTTGACAGTTTAAATAACCAGAGGGAGTTGATTCATTTAAACCAACATAATCCTCTTGTCCTAACCAAGTCTCTGTAAGGGAAATTAAATCAATCTGATGATCAATTAACAGATCATGGACTAACAGAGACTTGGGAGTTAGAGACCTAATATTTAATAAACCACATTTAATTTTTAAATTATGAGGAGGAACAGAGGCCAAATCATTCAATTTAGAGGCTTTATGTTTAATTTGAGTTTTACCAATATTTTGCTTTATCACTTTGGGATGCTTATACATTATATTTTTATTTACTTTGGAGGGAGCAGACAACGATTCTCTGATGGGGAAGACAGGGGCTAAGCTGAGGGGTGGCGGATGAAGAGGAGCTGCAGAGAGGCGTGTAAGACTGTGACTCTGCTTCCTGGTCCCAACTCTGAGTAGTCATGGTTTTGGAAATTTGGATAAAAAAGATGCCAGATTGTTAGATAAATGAGAAGCACCATCCAAAGTGGGATGAATGCTGTCTCGTCTCATAAGACCAGGTTTTCCCCAAAAAGAGCTCCAATTGTCAATGTAGCCCACACCATTTATGGGTAGATGTTTAATTTTCGTGTTGGAAGGGACGATAAACAACATTTTCCCCAGAGTACAGTAAATATGGAGGGGACACTATAAGTATTATTGTAGTCAGTCACAAACTTACAAGGAAAAAAGTACTATTTATGGGGAAAAAAAACTGCAAATTTACAAGAAAAAAAAACATGTTTATGAGAACAAAATGCAAACCAGAAACCTTACTAGAAACTAGAGGGTGTTCAGGGAGTGCATACCTCCATCAAGGTCTGTCTGTCTTTCAGCAGGATTATGCAAAAACTGAATCCATTAGATTTTGATCCAGATCAGGATGCAGAATCTTTTATTTTCATTTGAAGAGAGGGTCTTGGTAGAGGTATGCACTTGTATCACGTCCAAGATCTAATGGGTTCATCCTTGGCACAAGGGCCACCTCTGGTGAAAATTTCATCAAAATCCATCCAGTAATTTTTGTGTAGTCCTGCTAACAAAAAAAAAAAAAAAAAAAAAACAGAAAAAGAAACTGCACCAATCTCATTACCTCCTTGGTGGGGGTAAAGAAAAAGTTGCAGATTTATGAGAAAAAACATGTAAAACATGAATGATGTAAAACACAAAAAAACTCACAAATTTATTTTAAAAAATTAGCTAATTTACAAAGAAAAAACCTGCAGATTTAAGATTCAAAAAATAGTGGATTTATGAGAAAAAGTGGCAAATTTACAAGGAAAAAAGTTGCAAATTTACAAATAAATCTAGTAAATTAATAAGAGTTACAAATGTATGAGAAAAGCTGCAAATTTTCAAGAAAAAAATGCATTTATGTTTGGCATTGATGCGTCAAATACATTTTATTCATTTATGTAACATGACATAGAAAGGTTTATGATGATTTAGGGGACAGTTCTCTCTTTTTTCCAGGTTGGGGGACAAGTCCCTTTTTCCTGCCCTTGATGTACAGTGGGGCAAAAAAGTATTTAGTCAGCCACCAATTTTGCAAGTTCTCCCACTTAAAAGATGAGAGAGGTCTCCAATTTTCATCATAGGTATACCTCAACTATGAGAGACAAAATGAGAAAAAAAATCCAGAAAATCTCATTGAAGGATTTTTAATGAATTAATTGGTAAATTCCACAGTAAAATAAGTATTTGGTCACCTACAAACAAGCAAGATTTCTGGCTCTCACAGACCTGTAACTTCTTCTTTATTAGGCTCCTCTGTCCTCCACTTGTTACCTGTATTAATGGCACCTGTTTGAACTCATTATCAGTACAAAAGACACCTGTCCACAACCTCAAACAGTCAGACTCCAAACTCCACTATGGCCAAGACCAAAGAACTGCCAAAAGGACACCAGAAACAAAATTGTAGACCTGCACCAGGCTGGGAAGACTGAATCTGCAATAGGTAAGCAGCTTGGTGTGAAGAAATCAACTGTGGGAGCAATTATTAGAAAATGGAAGACATACAAGACCAATGATAATCTCCCTCGATCTGGGGCTCCATGCAAGAGCTCACCCTGTGGGGTCAAAATGATCACGAGAACAATGAGCAAAAATCCCAGAACCACATGGGGGGACCTAGTGAATGACCTGCAGAGAGCTGGGACCAAAGTAACAAAGGCTACCATCAGTAACACACTACGCTGCAAGGGACTCAAATCCTGCAGTGCCAGACATATCCGCCTGCTTAAGCCAGTACATGTCCAGGCCCGTCTGAAGTTTGCTAGAGAGCATTTGGATGATCCAGAAGAGGATTGGGAGAATGTCATATGGTCAGATGAAACCAAAATAGAACTTTATTGTAAAAACTTAACTTGTCGTGTTTGGAGGAGAAAGAACACCATACCTACTGTGAAGCATGGGGGTGGAAACATCATGCTTTGGGGCTGTTTTTCTGCAAAGGGACCAGGACGACTGATCCGTGTAAAGGAAAGAATGAATGAGGCCATGTATCGTGAGATTTTGAGTGAAAACCTCCTTCCATCAGCAAGGGCATTGAAGATGAAACGTGGCTGGGTCTTTCAGCATGACAATGATCCCAAACACACTGCCCAGGCAATGAAGGAGTTGCTTCGTAAGAAGCATTTCAAGGTCCTGGAGTGGCCTAGCCAGTCTCCAGAGCTCAACCCCACAGAAAATCTTTGGAGGGAGTTGAAAGTCCGTGTTGCCCAGCGACAGCCCCAAAACATCACTGCTCTAGAGGAGATCTGCATGGAGGAATGGGCCAAAATACCAGCAACAGTGTGTGAAAACCTTGTGAAGACTTATAGAAAACGTTTGAGCTCTGTCATTGCCAACAAAGGGTATATAACAAAGTATTGGGATGAACTTTTGTTATTGACCAAATACTTATTTTACCAAGGAATTTACCAATTAATTCATTAAAAATCCTTCAATGTGATTTTCTGTTTTGTTTTTTTTTTCCTCATTTTGTCTCTCATAGTTGAGGTATGCCTATGATGAAAATTGGAGACCTCTCTCATCTTTTAAGTGGGAGAACTCGCACAATTGGTGGCTGACTAAATACTTTTTTGCCCCACTGTATGCCTATGATTCCACTTCAAAAAACGTACATGAAAAGTGCACCTGTAGCAGCTTATTTGTTGTAACACCCTAACATGCTCCTGTTTTGTTCAACAAGTACGAAGTCCTTCAGTCAAAAATAGGCCAAATTTCTAATATATGAATATTAGCCTTCTGATGAAAAATAGAAGGAATCCGACCAGGGCCCTGTTCCAGAAAGTAGGTTTAGTGGCTTACCTGGGTAAGTTAACTTGGAGTTTGTGGTAGGTGTGTTCCAATTGCCCAGTAGTGTACTCCAAAGTGCACTGCTCAGGGTATTCCACTATATTAAGTGAGATTCCAAACTGAAGGGAGTGAACGGTATTCAGTTCAAAGGGAACTGAGAACTAGTAGGGAAGAAGTGAACAACGGTACATCACTTCACCGGAAGTTGAAGGAAGATTACCCATAAGCCATTGCACCTCAAATACGAGTAAAACAAACTATTGTTGCTAATGTTATTAACAACCTAAATTGATGTTGGTTATTGTTTATATCAACCGATAGTAACAAAAATATATTTGTATTAATATTTCATTTAAAAAATATAAATTATCCACCGTTATACCAGTACGTGTCCATGGTTACTGTTGTACTGCATGGAGGAGGGGGCCGATGGGTACAGGGTGTTTCAAATGGAGAAATTTTGTGAAGGGCAGTTAACTTTTTGCTGTGTATGTCGCCAAACTGCAACATAACCCCTAGTGGTCAAGTGTGGTAATGATTTTTTTTTCAAGAAAATATTCAGCTGAGATTTCCAAAGCTATAACTTTAAAGTGGTAAGAGATAATGGCTTACTGTCAAATAGAAAGATGTAGAATATGCTCCAAAGTTTCAGATAGGAATAAATTTACGCATCTAATTTGCATAATGTCACGGCAGGAATATTGAATTACATAACTGTCAGTCAAAAGTGAACTTTGGACATATTTATACAAAGAATGGTTTTGTTGTCACCGGTTTTGTTTTGGGTCTTTTTCTTATCTTTAAAGTATATGAACTGGAAAATCAGTAGAATGTATGAATGTACACAAACCGATTATTTAAAAAAAAAAAAAAAAAAGAAAAAAAAAAGATGGCGGCGCGCCTAGACGCAGCGGCCCCTCTTGGTATCAGCGAGTGTGAGAGTTTTAATCATCCCAGACGTACATTCTGTAAAACTTACAACCGTGAGACCTTATTAAACATCAAGGTACTGCACGCTGCAAGAATCACGGCGATCGGTTGTGATTTGGACATTCTACGCCAGCATGGAATTTTGGCGGAGTCCCCGCTGGAAGCTACCCGGGAGAGGAGGAAGCGGAAGCGGAGCGAGCGCAAGCAAAAGCGAGGAAAAAGGGCCGGGATCCATGCTAGGCTAAAGGCTAACCCCTCCAGACCAGCGGTACCGTCGCTTCTTCTATCAAACGTCCGCGCCCTCGAAAACAAGGTAGACGAGCTGCGTTTGCTGAAAGAAACCCAGAGAGAATGGAGGGACTGCTGTGTGTTTGTTTTCACCGAGACATGGCTCCACGACAACATTCCTGACGAGGCCATTCAGCTGGAAGATATGGCGATGTTCCGGGCCGACAGGGAAACGGCTCCGGTAAGAGCCGGGGGGGTGGGCTATGCATCTATGTTAACAAGAACTGGTGCGTTAATGCCACGTTAGTGTCTAAACACTGCTCTCCGTTGGCGGAGTTCCTTATTGTTAATTGTCGGCCTTTTTATCTGCCGAGGGAATTCAGCAACGTGTTTGTAGTTGGTGTTTACATAGCGCCGAGCGCTAACGCTAAAGCTAATGCTAAGAAGGCACTCGGGGAACTGCACAATGCAATCAGTGAAATCCAAACGTCACACCCGGACAGTTTTGTGGTGGTTGCGGGGGATTTTAACCACACCAGCTTAAAGACTGTGCTCCCCAAGTTTAAACAATGTGTAGACTTTAAGACCAGAGGAGAGAATATGTTGGACTTAGTGTACACAAACACAGATGCATATAAAGCGTTACCCCGCCCCCATCTCGGCCGTTCAGGATCACATGTCCGTGATGCTGGTTCCTGCCTACAAACCTTTATTGAAGCGCAGCAGGCCAGCAGTGAAACAAATCAGGATTTTGCCAGAGTGTGCAACCTCTGCACTGCAAGACTGTTTTCATCACACAGACTGGAAGATCTTCAAAATAGCAGCCTCCCAGGAAGACAGGACAGATGTGGAGGAGTATGCTGATTCGGTCACCAGCTACATCGCGAAGTGCACAGAGGATGTCACTACAGTGAAGACCATCACTATGCGGGGTAATCATAAGCCCTGGATGACTGCAGAGGTGCGCTCGCTGCTTAAAGCCAGAGATGCAGCGTTCAGAGCGAAGGACAGGATTGCCCTCCGCTCAGCCAGGTCTGCGCTTTCAAAGGGAATTAAGGCGGCAAAGCGCGCCTATGCGGAGAAAATCCAGGGACACCTCTGTGACACTAGGAACACCAAGCAGATGTGGCAGGGAGTTCGGACACTGATGGGCTTTAAGTCTAGGCAGGGGGTCGATGATGACGACGCTTCGCTTCCAGACAGGCTTAACGACTTCTTTGCACATTTTGAAGCATCAAACTCGACAATCAGAGAGAGGGCCGGCCCACTCCCACCATCGGTCGGACCAGCTTTTACCATTAACACAGCGGACACACGGAGGACCCTATCCAGAATCAACCCACGCAAAGCTGCAGGTCCAGACAACATTCTGGGACGTGTGCTCCGACGAGCGAGTTGGCGGATGTCCTGACTGACATTTATAACATCTCCCTGAGTCAGGCCATCGTTCCCAGATGCTTCAAGACCTCTATCATTGTACCGGTGGCAAAGAAACCAGTGGTGTCCTGTTTGAATGACTATCGTCCTGTTGCACTTACACCAATTGTGATGAAGTGTTTTGAACGGCTTGTCAAACCACACATCACAGCCTGCCTCCCTGCATCACACGACCCGCTCCAGTTTGCATATCATTCAAACCGCTCCACGGAGGATGCTATAGTCACCACCCTACACTCTGTCATCACCCACCTGGACCAGAAAGACACCTACGCCAGACTCCTGTACATAGATTTCAGTTCAGCATTCAACACCATTATTCCCCAGAGACTGATAGAGAAATTACTCCTTCTCGGTCTGAACACCGCCACATGTCTCTGGATCCTGGATTTCCTGACTGAGAGACCTCAGTCTGTCCGGGTTGGAAACAACATCTCCAACTCTGTCACGCTGAGTACCGGAACCCCTCAAGGCTGTGTACTCAGTCCACTGTTGTTTACACTTCTAACACATGACTGTGTATCCAGACACGAGGGGAACCAGATTATTAAGTTTGCAGATGACACCACGGTGGTGGGACTTATTCAGAGGGATGAGGAATCAATGTACAGGGAAGAAGTGAGAGACCTGGAGGGCTGGTGCAGGGAGAACAATCTGGTGCTCAACGTGGACAAAACAAAGGAGATGATTATCGACTTCCGGCGGTCACAGCCTGAGCACGTTCCCCTCAGCATCGGCGGCCGTTTAGTGGAGAGAGTAGAGAACATCAAGTTCCTCGGAGTGCAGATCTCGCAGGACCTGACCTGGAGCAAGAATTCCTTGGAGATCAGGAAGCGAGCTCAGCAGAGACTACACTTCTTGAGGAAACTCAAACAGGCCTCTCTCCCCATCTGCATCCTCAGGACCTTCTACAGAGGTGTGGTGGAGAGTGTTCTGACGTACTGCATTGCCACATGGTACTCCAGCTGCAGTATGTCAGACAATAAAGCCCTGCAGAGGATAGTCAAGGGGGCGGAGAGGGTAATTGGAGTCTCCCTCCCCTCTGTCCAAGAACTTTTTCAGAACCGTTGTAGGAGCAGGGCACTGAACATTGTCAAGGACCGTTCTCACCCTCTGCATAAACACTTTGAACTTCTTCCATCTGGTAAACGATTCCGGAGCATCAGAGGCAGAACCACCAGACTGATCAACAGCTTCCTCCCACAAGCTGTCAGGATGCTGAACAGCTGACCCGGAATCTCACATACACACTACTGCACCTATGGACATTTTGTATATTATAGTTAGTTATTCTTTTTCCCCAAGTATGTCTCAGGGATGTGTGAATGGATGGAGGGGTGGGAGCTATGTGGGAGTGTGTCTTAATCATGCTGCTTCTTATATGGATGCCGAGAGAAACACAATTTCATCTTGCCTGCACTACAGTTGTATGTACAGCAATATGACAATAAAGTTTGATTTGATTTTGATTTGATTTTAAAAAAAAAAACAAAAAAAAAACAATCAGACCTACCGCTGGTCGCGTGTTTATTCGTCCATTTTCGTCATCCACGGTCCTTATTTCGTCTTCTACCAGGCAATTTTGCTTTCTCTTTCACATCCAGAAAGTCTCACATGAATCTTGTTATTTATTCCACCGCAATTTTGGTCACAAACGCCGTGATTGTTCGCAATTTCGGTCAGCAGCGACCGGTCATAATTGGTTGTGTCGTCTTCTTATGTGGTGTATTCCATGTCCTCCAATGCGTGCCTGCCACCTTGTGAACTGACATGATCAGTACAAATCCTCAGTACAGCTGGGCAGTTTCTGCACATCATGTCAGTTGACAGGTGCAGTGCTGTGCTCTGCCACTAGGGACACACAAAATTACACAGCATAAGGGTTAACTTCACTGATATTCCTTGAGAAGGGAATACAGTTGAAGTACACTGTGGATCGGAACGTAGCTTATGAGTTTTCAGTTTCAAAAAGCCAGCGTATGTTTGTAACTATGGTAACAAAGGCTGTGAACATAACCTGCTATTGATATTATTGAAAAACATCAAATCTCAAAATCTCGGTGGTGCAGTGGTTAGCACTGTGGCAGCACAGTAAGAAGATTGTGGGTTTGATCCCACCCCCTGACCATCAGTGGCCCTTGTGTGTTGAGTTTTCAAGTTCTCCCTGTGTCTGTATGGGTTTCCTCCGGTTTCCTCCCACAGGCCAAAAACATGCAAGTTAGGTTAATTGGAGACTCTAAAGTGGCCCTAGGTGTGAATGGCGAAGGGATTGGCACCGCACCGTGGCTGTCTCATCCATCCAGGTGGATTCCCTGAATTTCCTTGTGAGATTAATAAAAGTATAAAACTACAATTGATGTTATTGAATAACATCAATTTTTTACATTGTCAAATTGTAATTTTGGGGCAGTGGTGGCCTAATGGTTAGGGATGTGGACTGGTGACTGAAGGATCACCGGTTCAATCCCTGGACCAGCAGGATCAGATCTGGGTGGGATAGATAACATAGCAGTGTTTGCACCACTCTCCTTCACCCCACTGTGGTGCCCTTGAGTAAGGCCCTTAACCCCAACTGCTCCAGTGGAACTGTTTAGTGGCCACAGGTCAGTCTGTGGTTGGACTGGGCAGCTTCCTGGTGTGATAGTGTGAATGTGAACAGGGCATCCTTGAAAAAGACAGGTTGCCTCGCAATGGACCTTCCCTGTATAAATAAAGGTTAAATAAATAAATTTCTTGACATTTCTCCTGCACTTGGCGGACGAAGAAGATCATGTCGACGGTGCTGCAGTGTCGACATGTTTTGTCGAGAACAAAACATGGACTTATATGCGGTCTTTATCGACCTGACTAAGGCCTTCGACACGGTGAACAGGGAGGCCCTCTGGATCATCTTATCCAAGCTTGGGTGCCCAGACAAGTTTGTAAACCTCATACGCCAGTTTCACAACAACATGACTGGGCAGGTTCTCTCAGGTGGAGAGGTATCGGAGCCATTCAATATCAGCAACGGCATCAAGCAGGGGTGTGTACTGGCCCCGGTCTTCCTCAATCTCTTTTTCTCTTGCGTCCTCAACCATGCCATCAGGGACTTGGACCTTGGGGTATGCCTGCGATACAGACTTGATGGCTCACTGTTCAACCTCCACCAACTGAAGGCTAAGACCAAGGTCGCAGAAAAGATTGTTCTGGAAGCGCTTTTCGCTGACGACTGTGACCTCATGGCCCACTCGGAGTTTGATCTCCAGATCATCGTGAATCAGTTTGCAGAAGCCTCCCGCCTTTTTGGTCTTACCATCAGCCTCAGCAAGACAGAGGTACTGTTCCAACCAGCACCCGCCTCCACCATCCCTCCCACCTCTATCTCCATCGAGGGTACCCAACTGAAGACGGAAGACGACTTTAGGTACCTCGGCAGCACCATCAGCAACGATGGCAGCCTGGATAAGGAGATCAAAGCCAGAATCTGTAAAGCCAGTCAAGCTCTTGGTCGTCTCCGAGCTCCCGTCCTGAACCAGCACAACATCCAGCTGTCCACAAAGCTCAAACTGTACAGGGCCGTTGTCCTCACCATCCTTCTCTATGGATGTGAGACGTGGACCGTGTACAAAAAACACCTGAAGCAGATGGAGAAGTTCCACATGAGAAGCCTACGGATGATCATGAACATTCACTGGCAAGACCGGGTCACAAACCTTGTAGTCCTGGACAGAGCTGAGATGACCAGCATTGAGGCCATGATTCTGAAAGCTCAGCTCCGATGGGTTGGTCATGTGATCCGGATGGATGGCCACAGGCTGCCCAAGCAGCTCATGTATGGCGAACTCTGCTCTGGGAAGCAGAACCAAGGCAGACCACGCAAAAGATTCAAAGACTGTGTGAAGCTCAACATCAGACACACTGGCATCCTTCCCAAACAATTAGAGCTGCGGGCTATGGACAGGCCAGGCTGGCGCGCCCTCACTACCCAGGCACAAGACTACTTTGAAGAGAAGAGGCGAGCTGATGTAGCTGAAGCATGGGCACAAAGAAAGGTGTTATTACCTGGACACTTTCCTTGCCCCTACTGCAGCCGTGTCTGCCGATCGAGGATCGGCCTAAACAGCCATCTCCGTGCGCACGCAAGAAGAGGACTTAACACATGAGGGATGGTCATCATCAGACCGATGGACAACCAAGAAGAAATAAATTACTGCACAGATTTTGGAGGAGGATCCACTAAACTGCACTGTTCAGTCTCTTATGGAACAGAAATAAGTTCTGCTGCAAATCTTCCGTCTTCAAACACTGTCGTCACATATTGATACTTAGCACATATTGTCCATATAGCTCAGTGGACCTTTGGGACACTCTGTGTCCACTTCTGTCACAGCTGATGCAGTCTGCTGTTCTTCAGCCTTTTAATTGTATTAACAATCTTATGGCCTTTTGCCTAATGAAGGATAATTTGTCAAAAAGAGAAAAAATATATATATTTAGATTACAAGACTACGACACCATCTTCGACTATGAAGGTGATAAAACTGTAAAAAAAAAAAAAAAGTTAAAATTAAAGCCCACATTCATTCAATGAAAAAAGATGGGCTTGTGAGGGAAATTGCTTGAATAGAAAAAAAACCTTAAAAAGGTTTGTATTAATTAACTCTACAGCAAGACTTGACTAGTGGTGAGCCTGATTGTAATTGCAATATGGGGGGGATTAAAATCCATACTGTATCATCTGATTATCTAGGTACTGCATGTGGGGAAAGTTAAAAAGCCTTAACAGAGATTCACAAAATAAACAATGAAGGATGGAATCATCAGACTTTCTTACATTTTATACCAGGGCAGTACCCAAATATTCACTTATCTGGATATCTGTTCGTGACAGTGATATTCATTTTTTTATTTTTTTTAAATTTGGTATTTGGATATTTGCTCCTTAGTTCTGATTTACTAAATTTCCAAAAAAAAGTCACAAAATTACATGAATAAATTTAGAAATATATAAAGAAACTTTAAATTCATGTGACAAAAATTGCAAATTTATGAAAAAAAAATTACATTTACAAAGAAATCTAAAAAAAAATCCTTTGGAAAAATTATTTCAAATATTTCATACACATATACTGTATACTGTATATACTGTATATAGATATAGATATAGATATATATAGATATACTATAAAAATAGCAAAATTACAAGAAAAAAAGGCTCTCAAATTTACACAAAAAGCTGGAAAGTTATGAAAAAGGTACATATTAAGATAAGATAAGCCTTTATTAATCCCACAATGGGGAAATTCCAGGATTACAGCAGCACAGGGATAACAGCACTCAGAGCAATAGTTAATAAGCTAATAAGATAATAAGAACTTGTTTGCCAAAAGCAGTAAATGAATATACATACAGTGGTGTGAAAGTGTTTGCCCCCTTCCTGATTTCTCATTTTTTGGGATGATTGTCACACTTAAATGTTTCAGAATATCAAACAAATTTAAATATTCAACAAAGATAACCCAAGTAAACATAAAATGCAGTTTTTAAATGAAGGTGTTTATTATAAAGGTTAAAAAGCATCCCAACCTACATGGCCCTGCGCGAAAAAGTGATTGCCCCCCCCCCACCCCGTTAAAATATAAATTAACTGTGGTTTATCACATCTTTGGAAAGCTGAGTTCAATTTGCCTAGCCACACCCAGGCCTGATTACCGCCACACCTCTTCTCAATCAAGAAATCACTTAAATAGGACCTGCCTGACAAAGTGAAGTAGACCAAGATCCTCAAAAGCTAGACATCATGCTGCGATCCAAAGAAATTCAGGAACAAATGAGAAACAAAGTAACTGAGATCGAGCAGTCTGGAAAAGGTTATAAAGCCATTTCTAAAGCTTTGGGGCTCTAGTGAACCACAGTGAGAGCAGTTATCCACAAATGGTGAAAACATGGAGTAGTGGTGAACCTTCCCAGGAGTGGCCGGCTGACCAAAATTACTGCAAGAGCGCAGCAACGATTCATCCAAGAGGTCACAAAAGACCCCACAACAACATCCAAAGAACTGCAGGTCTCACTTGCCTCAGTTAAGGTCAGTGTTCATGACTCCACCATAAGAAAGAGACTGGGCAAAAATGGCCTGCATGGCAGAGTTCCAAGACGAAAACCACTGCTGAGCAAAAAGAACATAAAGGCTTATCTCACTTT
Source organism: Pholidichthys leucotaenia (assembly GCA_020510985.1). NCBI lineage: Eukaryota > Metazoa > Chordata > Actinopteri > Cichliformes > Pholidichthyidae > Pholidichthys > Pholidichthys leucotaenia. Next base: position 201,928,829 of record CM035849.1, on the reverse strand, counting down.
TGCCAGAAAGCATCTTGATGATCCCCAAGACTTTTGGGAAAATACTCTGTGGACTGATGAGACAAAAGTTGAACTTTTTGGAAGGTGTGTGTCCCATTACATCCAGCGTAAAAGTAACACAGCATTTCAGAAAGGGAACATCATACCAATAGGGCCATGTAGGTTTGGACTTTTTCCCCCTTAATAATAAACACCTTCATTTAAAAACTGTATATTGTGTTTACTTGTGTTATCTTTGTCTAATATTTAAATTTGTTTGATGATCTGAAACATTTAAGTGTGACAAACATCCAAAAAAATGAGAAATCAGGAAGGGGACAAACACTTTTTCACCCCACTGTATGTACACAGATATATACACAGTGCAGGAGCATTGCAGCTAGATGGAATAAACAGCATTACGGTTTGTTAAGTTACCCTGCAAAGTATGAATATGTGCCCAGACAGAATATTTTGTATTTGAATCAATAATGTTGTTGTCACCCTCAGTAATGATTGATATTGTCTTAGTTGTATAATGGAGGGTACGATTTATTATGCAAGGTTGTTACATTTAGTACATTCAATACGACCTCTACGAGCAGCCTTGGTTAGATTATAAAGTCTGACAGCTGTAGGTAGGAAGGACCTGCGGAATCTCTCCGTTGTGCACCTAGATTGGCACAGCCTACCACTAAATGAGCTCCTCAGTGTGTTCAGCATGTTCTGCATGGGGTGGGACTCGGACTCCAACAAAGATGACAGCTTAGCCACCATCCTCCTCTCTCCTATCTCCTCCATTTTGTTGAGGTGTTGCTCCAGAACAGAGCTAGCTTTTGTGATCAGTCTGTTCAGTCTCTTCCTGTCGGCTGCCATGATGCCACTGCCCCAGCAGACCACTCCAAATGTGATGGCTGATGCCACCACCAAATTGTAGAAGGTCTTCAGTAGTATCCCCCGCACTCCAAAAGACCTGAGTTTCCTCAGGAGGAACAGCCTGCGCTGCCCCTTCTTGTAGAGCGCATTGGTGTTGTGTGACCAGTCCAGTTTATTGTTCAGATGAACACCCAGGTACTTGTAGGATGTCACCATCTCAATGTCTGTTTCCTGGATGTTTACTGGTGCTGTGGGGGGTTGTCCTCGCCTGCGGCAGTCCACCACCAGTTCCTTAGTTTTCCTCGCATTGATCTGGAGGCAGTTCCGATGGCACCAGTCCACAAAGTCCTGGAGAAGTCCTCTGTACTCTGCATCATCTCCATCAGAGATGAGGCCGATGATCGCTGAGTCATCAGAGAACTTCTGTAGATGGTAGTGTGCTGTGTTAACGTGGAAAAAAAAAATAAATCTTTATATCAAAAGCAATTACATCTGAATGTAATGATAAAGGTTGTAAAATAGCCTACTGCCTTGCAATGCACTCACTTTTAACATCACATTATTCTGAGTACTTATTTTTTAATGGAAAATAAATATGACCCAAGGGACATCCAAGCTGGGGCTCGAACTCACAGCCTCTCACATTACAGTCCAGCACTCTACTTATGTCACTAAGAAGCTTGATCACTTGGTAAACCAAGCAGAAATGTTTAAACAAACTTATATAGATTTTCTTCATGCAGCCGGTAGTTCTTTGCAGGTCAGCTCCTTGTATCTTTGGCTGATGTCACCGTTTTTCTTCTTGATTATGATTTTTTTCCACTCCTCATATGTCTCCAATAGTGCTTGTGACTCTTCCTCAGATAAATAATTCTCTTTTCCTCGACTGCTCATGGTTTCTGTGTTCAACACATGCTGTCTTAATAGGTAGGTTTGTGGTGAATGCACACATCTCAAGGTCAATCAACTCTGAGCTGATCAGAGTAGTGATGGGAATTCCGGCTCTTTTTAGAGAACCGGCTCTTTCGGCTCGGCTCACTAAAAAGAGCCGGCTCTTTCGGCTCCCAAGCGGCTCTTCAGGTTGTTTTGTTGCTTTAATTTATTAATTTAATTTATTATCAACAACAATATAAAATTATGCACAAAATTAATTACTAATGTAAAAATGTTTTTTATTTGTATGTTTATTATATAAATATGCTTTTGTTTATTCACTCCACACAAAATGTAAAAAGTAAATTATAAAATTCAAAAACCAACTATTTACAATTCAACTTATAGCTCTTTAAATTTTCAGCTTTTTCCTTTTAAACAAATTTAAAGTGAAACAACACAAAACACTGCAAACCAGTGTTTGAGCAGCTCTTCTGCTAAGTTCTCAGAAGTGTGTTTGTCGCTGAACTCAAAACAATCCAGAAGACAGGACACCATTTTATAATTTTCAATAAAGTGACACGTTACTGACAAGAAGGATGTGGTGGTTTGGGATGTCCAGCTGTCAGCCGTTAGACAGACTGCTGTCGCTTTTTTAACCCTCTCTTGCAGTGATGCACGTTCTCTGTCATGTAGGCCTGGGATGATTTTTTGGGAGAGTGTTTTCCTGCTTGGAATTGCATACATTGGATTGAGTGCATGAATAAACTTCCTGAATCCTTTATCATTCACAACTGAAAATGGTTGGAAATCAAGTGCAATCATTTTTGCCAGTTCTTCATCAATTGAGTTCTGTCTTGCTGGGAAAACGGACTTCTGCAAAAACTGTCTCATAGAGCTCTGGGTTGTAGGTTTAGCAGCAACAGTTGCAGTAGAGACACTGGCACCTTCATTAATATCACACTCAACTGACTGTGTTTTATCTTCCCATTGCACTGCTGGGTGGACATTTCTCAGGTGCCTGTGCAGGTTGTTTGTGGAGCCGGCTCTATATGATATTCTTTTCTGGCAGACTCTACACCAGGGGTGTCAAACTCATTCCATGGAGGGCCAAGACCCTGCAGGTTTTACCTCCACCCAGTGTCTACAACAGGAGATTTCACTGAATTTCCCCTCACTGATTGCTGATCAATGAAAACACCCGCTGAAGACACTGGGTGGAGGTAAAACCTGCAGGGTCTTGGCCCTCCATGGAATGAGTTCGACACCCCTGCTACACTCTGCCTTTGTATTGTCAATAAAATTGAAATGGTTCCAGATTTTGCTTCTTTTCCTGGTGTCACTCATTTTCTTTACTATACCTTTCTAAATGTGTCGATGTCGTCTCTTCTTGTTTCCCCTGGCTCTCTTTCTCTCTCTCCTCCTGCTCTGCTCGTGTGCTGCTGCTGCTGTGAGCGTAACTACCGCCCCTCCCCCCTCAGCGCAAACACAAGGCAGGCACAAACACATATTGACCAATCACGTGCGGCTAGAAGAGAAAAAAAAAAAAAAAGTGAGAGCGAGAGGGTGAGAGAAGGGGGGGGGGGGGGGAAACAACACGGCTCCCAACACGGCTCCCAATAAAGAGCCGGCTCCCGTCGTTCACTTCAAAGAGCCGGCTCTAAGAGCCGTTTCATTTGCGAACGACCCATCACTAGATCAGAGACATAACCAGAGTTTTGGAACCAGAAACTTAGAGTAAGTTCTAGCAGGTTCACTTAACCCTGAGTTCAAGGTTTATTTTAGGCTATGTTAACCGTGTTTTCTGGAATACCCCCCTGCTGTATTCAGTGCTTCCATGTTTTCGTCTAGCCGTGGCTGTGCAGGTTGGATGTCCTTCTTCGCAGTCAGGCTGGATTCATGGCAGCCGCACAGACAAAACAGATGCAGGCTGCAGACTCCTCTTGCCTACACAGCACTGTTCAAAGTAGTTTTCTGGCACTGAAGATATCTGTCCAACCCAGTCTCACCAAAAAAAAATGTCAAATTGCATGTTTTCTCACTCTGAGAAAACGTACACAGACACGGGGGGAAAAAAAATGTCAAGTGTGGTGGATCCATGGCATTTACAGATTTAAGTAACGTGTTTCCCGGCACCCTAACGCTTGTTTATCTGTTTCTCTTTTATTTTATGTAACCATCAGAGGTGACGCCTGTCCAAAACATTTTTTTCCTAACCTTAACCAGGAGGCGACGCCTAAATATAACCTTTTATGAGTGGAGTGAAAAACAAAGAAATGAAAAAAAGTCACTCACAGATCAGCATGGGACTCAAACTCGCGTCTTGTTGCTTGAAACCGTTTGAAAGTAACCGTCCCCCACCCACCTCTGAAGGAGTCTTGGAAGACCACCTAAAACAGGTGTTGTTCTGCTCATGTGCGGTGAGGACTGTTTTTTTTCTTTCAAGTGGATTTGCGCATGCGTAGTGAGTGAAGGCATGGACTCCGCTTGTAAAAATGTATCCAGGTATGTTTATTTTGGGGGGGGCGGGGTTACATACAAACATACATTTTTTGAAGGTTGGAAAGCATTGATTAGTTATGGTTTTTTTTCATGAGATAAGGTTGATCTGTCACACAGCTGCGTTTCATGCATGGTAAATGGTGTTCACTTATATAGCACTTTTTCTCATCTCTAGATGACCAAAGCGCTTTACAGATCCTGTTATCCACCCATTCACACACTGATGGTAGCAGAGCTGCCATGCACCGGCACTGGCCTGACTCACCAGGAGCAATTGGGGGTTCAGTGTCTTGCTCAAGGACACTTCAACATGCAGACTTCAGACAGAGTGGGAATCGAACCCCTAACCCTAGTCAGCCACACTACACCTGCGCCACAGTCACCCCATGTGCATTACACGCAATCTACTGTCCATATACTGTATGACAGCGATACTCCTGCAAACACATTTGAACAACCAGACGTAAATAAAATGAAGAGTTTGTGCCATGAATTGAGATTCATACGTTTCTGTTTCATGTCGCACCATAGACTATCCAGATGCAGTTTCGCGTTACTGGGTTCCAGTTTTTCCATTGCATCAAAAATAATTACTTTATTAATTAATATTTAAGAATCACATTGTGTCATTTGTGCACTGATTCAGAATCAATCATCCCAGTGCATTGGAAAAATAATTATTTCCCCCACCCCTACTGGCAATTATATCTATTTTTTTTTTTATGGTTGGAGCAAAGCTTTGAAAAGTGGAGCCATCTAAGCAATTACTGTTGTCAACATGTCAATAATTTAGTTGCATGAGTCAACACTTTCTGTAGTTAATAAAATGCTGAATTTCCTTTGAAGCCTGTTGGTATCTAATTTTGTCCACAAACAGGTGGCAAGTGATGATGAGTCATGTCACATTGCTTGAAAATCAAAGGTAAGAGTCAGTTGGAAGAATCTACATAGAATAATGCATTAGTGATTGGACTGGTAAAAAAAAAAGGAAATTAACATTCAGAAATTAAACTTGTGGATCAGTATCTCAACCACATTCTATCTGTCTCCACCTTTACTGTCTCTCTGCATATCGTTCTAATCAAACATTTTATGTACGTGTAAAAACATCTTGAAGATGATAAGTGACGGAGTGGAAGGACATCTTGTACTTTCCTCTAGAAGTGATCTCTGTTGTAATGATCATTACCCATACATTTATCATGCAATGTTTTTGTTTGTACAAGCCCAGTTCCGGTGAAGTTGTGTAAAATGTAAATAAAAACAAAATGCAATGATTTAAAGATCCTTTTCAACCTATATTTAATTGAATACGCTACAAAGACAAGATAGTTAATGTTCAAACTGATAAATCTTTATACACACTGTACTGTTCTTTCATACTCCCATACTCAACATACTGTGTGGAAGTATGGGGGAACACTTACAAAACCAATACTCAATCATTATTCAGTCTACAAAAATGAGCAATAAGAATTATAAACAAAACAGGATATAGTCAACCATCTAATTCACTTTTTCTCCATCTTAAAACCTTAAAATTTCCCGATCTAGTTGACCTCAAAGCAAACAAAATAATGTATAAAGTAAGACATCGTACATTGCCCAGCAACATTCAGAATATATTCCAAGTTCGACAAAAACACCATTGAGAGGAAGTCACATGTTCAATAAACCAGCTGTAAGAACCAACACTAAATACCATAGCATCTCAGTCAGGGGAGTGACACTGTGGAACAGCTGCTCAGAGGAAATGAAGAACTGTCTGTGCTTTTCTAGATTCAAATATATGCAAAAAAATTATACTACAAAAATATGAGTTCAAATCTGCTTGTTAAAAACTTTATTTACTATTATATTTTCTTCTATTTGTCCATTCCTTATTATATACTGTCTGTTGACCTGTTGCACAGATGTTAACATAAGCATTGTTAAAATTAGGATCCCATACAAGGAAATAAGAATGTTGGCTGCTTTGTAACCCTTGTTTATGATTTTGGGGGGTTTTTTTGGACTTGATAGAAGGGGGTAGGTCTTGATAAGTCTTTGACTTCTACCTACTCCCATTCGGACATATGAATGTCTCTCACTACGAGTGTCATATTCCCCAGTAGGCACAGTTAAATAATTGGACTCAATGCAGGCAGAACTCCAATGTAACATAATTTATTAACCTAAAACACAAATGAACTCAAAGAAACAAACATACAGCATGTGGGCTGAAAATAATTGAGGACACGATGAATAAATAAACTTAGAAGGAAAAATTCTGGACACAGGGTTACGAGCAGGGGACCACAGTTACCATAATACAAACATTAACATTAATGACGCCACACCAGACTGATAGTGACACAGACATATATAAGATAACAGATCATTACAAACTTGAGACAGCTGTGGAACAATCAAGGGCAACAGAGACAGCAGGGAAGTGGCTACAGGTGCGGAGAACCGGACGGGTGAGGATACACAATCAGACAGGGGATGCACATGAAACATGACAATGAACATACAGGACAACAGTACAGGAGCGATACAGAGGGGACCGGCGTAAACATGACTGTGAAAATAACAATGACACTACAAGGGCAGGTCCAGGGAGCGTTAAGGCAAAAACTGAGACCATAATGATTATCATAATAAACATAAACGCGGGACAGGAACCAAAACTACAGGACATAATTAGAGACATGATAATGAAAAATAAACACAATGGTCAAACTAAGGCTGAGGTAGGGAAATGCAGAGAAAACAACATAGCTGAGGGTGAGCACATGAAATGACACAACAGACTGGGAAACACAGAAGACAATAACAGAGGACCCAGGGGAATACAGAGGGCAAATAATGCAACTAATCATAATAAACCAAATCAGGGGAAAACACAGAGACCAAAGATAAACATAAAGTGTGGGCATGATCCTAAGATCCTGTCCAGCTATGACGATGAGTTTGTGTATATTCAACACAAAACTCAAATATTACAGTTTTCACTGTATTTTACTCACTTGTTTGAAACAAACAAATCTTTGTAAAAAAAAAAAAAAAAAAAGCTGGGACAGGGGCAAGAAAAGACTGGGAAAGTTGAGGAATGGTCAAAAACATCTTTTTAGAACATTCCACAGCTGAACAAATTAATTGGGAATAGGTGAGTGCCACGATTGGGAATAAAAGGAGCATCCCTGAAAGGCTCAGTCCTTTACAAGCAAGGATGAGGCGAGGTTCACCACTTTGTGAACAACCGTATGGGCAAATAGTCCCAACAGTTTAAGAACAACATTTCTCAACATACAGTTGCAAAGAATTTAAAGATTTCATCTGCAGTACATAATATCACTGAAGGATTCAGACAATCTCAAGAAATTTCTGCACGTAAGTGACAAGACCATAAACCAACATTGAATGCCCGTGACCTTCAATCCCTCAGTTGCGCTGCATTAAAAACTGACATCATTCTGTACTGGTATTACTATGGGGACTCAGAATCACTTTGGAAAACCATCATCAGTTAACACAATTTGTTGTTGCTTCTACAGGTGAAAGTTAAAACTCTACCATGAAAAAGTGAAAAGCATATATCAACAACACCCAGAAACACCACCAGTTGCTCTGAGCCGAGCTCATCAGAGATGGACTGATGCAAAGTGGGAAAGTGTGCTGTGGTCTGATGAGTCCATATTTTAAATAGTTTTTTGAAATCGTGTATGTCATGTCCTCTGGTCTAAAGAGGAAAAACACCACCCAGATTGTTATCAGCACAACGTTCAAAAGCCAGCATCTGTTATGATATGGGGGTGTGTTAGTGCCCATGGCATGGGTAACTTGCACATCTATGAAGGCACCATTAATACTGAACAGTGCATATTTGGAGCAACATATACTGCCATCCAAGCAATGACTTTTTTCAGGGACGCCCCTGCTTATTTCAGCAAGACAATGTCAAGCCACATTCTGCACGTGTTACAACAGCGTGGCTTTGTAGTAAAAGTGTGTGAGTACTAGACTGGCCCACCTGCAGTCAAAACCTGTCTCCCATTGAAAATGTGTGACACATTATGAAGTGCAAAATATGACAATGGAGACCCCAGACTGCTGAGTAGATGAAGTCACACATCAAGTAAGAATAGGAAAGAATTCCACTTACAAAGCTTCAACCGTTAGTGTCCTCAGTTCCTAAATGCTTACTGAGTGTTGTTAAAAAGAAAGGTGATGTCACACAGGGGTAAACATGCCCCTGTAACCTACTATTTAAACAGGAGAACGACTGCATATCTCACTGACCAGTTCAGTACACACAACCACCATCATGGGAAAGATGACTGACTTAACAGTTGTCCAGAAGACAATCATGGACACACTCCTTAAGGAGGGTAAGCCACAGAGGGTCACTGCTGAAAATACTGGCTGTTCACAGAGAGTGATATCAAAGCATATTAATGTAAGGCTGTATGGAAGGAAAAAAGCCTGATGGAAAAAGGTGCACAAACAACAGGGATGGCTGTAGTCTTGAGAGGACTGTCCAGAAAAGTTTTTTTTTTTTTTTCAAGAACTTGGGGGAGCTTTACAAGGAGTGGACTGAGTCTGGTGTCAGTGCATCAAACACTACCATGTCTTCAGGAAAGGCACTACAACTGTTGTGTTCCTAATACAAGCCACTGCTGAGCCAGAGACAGCATCAGAAATATCTAAACTGGTCTAAAGAGAAAAAGAACTGAACTGTTGCTCAGTGTTCCAAAGTCCCCTTTTCTTGTGAAAGCAAATTTTGCATTTCATTTGAAATGAAAGTCCTAGAGTTTGGAGCAAGGGTGATGAAACCTACAATCCAAAGTGTTTAAAGTCCAGTGTGAAGTATCCACACTCTGTGATGATTTGGGGTGTCATGTCATCTGCTGGTGTTTGTCGACTGTGTTTTATCAAGTCCAAAGTCAACACTGCTGTCTACCAGGAAATACTAGAGTACTTACTGTTTCCAGCTCTTTGGAAGCTTTGTGGAGATTCTGACTTCCTTTTCCAGCAGGAATTGGAACAGGCCACAGTGACATAACTACTATGAAATGGTGAAATGGTTTGCTGACCCTAATATTATTGTGCTTGACTTGCCAGCCAACATACCTCACCTGAATCCCATAGATTCTCTGTGGAGTGTAGTCAAGAGAAAGATGACAAACACCCGACCTATCAATACAGATGAAGCAAATTGACTTTGGCTTCAGTAACCCCTTAGCAGTGCCACAAGTTAATCACTTAATAATAATAATAATGCATCAGATTTACTGTATATAGCGCTTTATCATAGACACTCAAAGACGCTTTATAAGTAGATACATTATTCATTCACTCCAGACAGACAATGGTAGTGGCAAGCTACTACTGTAGCCACAGCTGCCCTGGGGCAGGCTGACGGAAACGTGGCTGCCGATCCGCGCCAACGGCCTCTCCAGCCACCACCGAACATTTCACTACACTTCCATGCCATGCCGCAGTAATTCATGGTAAAGGAGCTCCAATCAGGTATTGAGTGTATAAATAAACCCACTTTTCAGAATTTGAAAACTTTGACATTGTATTGGTATTGCATTTTGGACTGATTTTAGGGATTATGTCATTAATCTCAAATAAAATAAAACAATAAACATGTTAAAGCAATAAAAGTTAATAAAACAAAAATGCTTGGAATATTTAATTTGTAAGGAATCTAATATATGCAAAAGTTTTCTTTTAAAATTAAATTATGAAAAATGTATTAACATTTTCACAATATTCACATTTTTTGAGATGCACCTGTACCAGTGTCCATAGCAAGTTAATTATTGCTTTAAAAGATCAGCACTCTGTTTTGGAGAGCTAAATAATGCAGGCCCTATAATGTTGCCTCAAGGCACTAAGAGATCGACCAGTTATCAACCAGCCCATTTTTTGAGCTAAAATGTATTTTTTCCTTATAGGCTCTACAGGGTTATGTAACAAAACCTCATGGTACTGTGCATGTTGAGCTTTCTATTAAATGTAATAAAATGAAAATAAACTACCTAGTGGAAACCACAAACAACTGCTATTATTATTTACAGTAGATATAAAAAAAAAGTGTACACACCTCTGTTCAAATGCTAGGTTTGTCCGATGTAAAAAAAAAAATGAGACCAAAATAAATCATTTCAAAACTTTTTCCCCCATTAATGTCAAATCAAATCAAATCAAATCATATCACCCTTTATTGTCATATTGCTGTACATACAACTGTAGTGCAGGCAAGATGAAATTGTGTTTCTCTCGGCATCCATATTAGTAAAAAGTACATAATTTAAAACACACTCACACACCCTCACCCCCCACCCCAACACAGCCATTCACACATCCCTGAGACATACTTGAAAACTAACCAGAACTATAATATACAAATAATATACATAATGTCCATAGGTGCAGCAGTATGTATGAGAGATTCCGGATCAACTGTTCAGCATCCTAACAGCTTGTGGAAGGAAGCTGTTAATCAGTCTGGTGGTTCTGCCTCTGATGCTCCGGAATCGTTTGCCAAATGTGAACAATAACCTGCACTGATTGCATAAATATGCACACCCTTTTAAAACTGGGGACGTAGCTGTGTTCAGAATTAACCAATCACATTCAAACTCATGTTAAATGGGAGTCAGCACACACCTGCCACTATTTAAACTGCCTCTGATTAACCCCGAATAAAGTTCAGCTGTTCTGGTAGGTTTTTCCTGACATTTTTGCAGTCACATCTTACAGCACAAGCCACAGTCCGCAGAGAGCTTCCAAAGCATCAGACTGATCTCATTGTTCAAAGGTATCAGTCAGGAGAAGGGTACAAAAGAATTTCCAAGGCATTAAATATACCATGGAACACAATGAAAACAGTCATCAAGTGGAGAAAATATGGCACAACAGTGACATTACCAAGAACTGGACGTCACACCAAAATTGATAAAAAGACAAGAAGAAAACTGGTCAGGGAGGCTGCCGAGGCCGACGGCAACATTGAAGGAGCTGCAGGAATTTCTGGCAAGTACTGGCTGTTTAGTACATGGGACAATAATCTCCCATCTTCTTCATATGTCTGGGCTATGGGGTAGGGTAGGAAGACAGAAGCCTTATCTTACAAAAAAAAAAAACATCCAAGCCGCTACATTTTGCAAAAACACATTTAACAACAAAAAAATTATATTAAAGGTATATGGGTTATATTAAATAGCATAATTCACAATAATCATGGACATACTAACACTCCTCTACATTTTACTGATAATGACATGAATGTCAGTGATATGAATGTTGTTATCAACAAATTTAATGAGTATTTTGTCAATGTTGGACCTCCTTTGGCAGAAAAAAATTGAGTCGTTACATCTGCAAATCATGAGGTTGTTCATATCGGAAGAAATTTTCCATTCTATTTTTATTAATACCACTAATGAAAAATAAATTATAGATATTGTTAAAAAATGTAAAAGTAAATCATCTACTGATTGTGATAATATTGATATGAAGACTTTAAAATGGGTTATTGATGGCATTTCCAAACCTTTGACGTACATTTCCAATTTATTATTTCAAACTGGAACCTTTCCCAATAAAATGAAGTTGGCAAAAGTCATCCCATTATACAAAAATGGAAACAAACACCATTTCACAAATTACAGACCTGTTTCTCTTTTATCACAATTTTCAAAAATCTTGGAAAAACTCTTCATTGGTAGACTGGACAGATTCGTTGATAAATATCATCTTCTTCCTGACAGTCAAAATGGCTTCAGAGCAAACCGATCTACAACAACAGCAGTGATGCATCTCACTGAGGAAGTGACAAATTTCTTAGATAATAAAAAAAAAAATCAATTGGGATATTTCTGGATCTTTAAAAAGCATTAGACACAATTGACCATAATATATTATTAAACAAACTGGAGAAATATGGAATACAGGCAAGGTTGAGCTGAAGCCCAGGGGCCTACGAAGATCAGAGACCTATCATGAGCCAATAAAAAAGATCATATTGTTGTTAATTGGTCACATTCTATGTCCATCACTTGATATTCATGTGTGGCTGGCTGCTGATTGGTCCAATTTACATGTGGCCCACGTAGGTACCATGTATCAATAGCTTATCAGAGGAATTGTTTTGACATGTGACTAGGCAAGTGCCAGTGAGAGGTAAGAAGTAATTAGCTCGATCAAAATGTCCGGGAAAAAGTTTGTGAGTGGCTCACTCGCACCCACACACACTCACACTCACTCACTCTCACTCACCCTCTCCCCCACACAATCCCACACTCGGACTCCCACACCCAGACCCACCCACTTTCACCCACTCCCATACCCAGTCAATCTCGCTCTCACTCTTACTCGCCCTCACAGTCGCCTGCACCCACCATTGCTCACCCATATAAACACTCTCACTCGCGCTCTGACTCACTCATATCCACTCGTGCTCTCCCCCACACACTCACCCATACTCACTCACCCTTATGACTTGGGGGGGGGGGGCGCGGCGCAGATGTAGCGGGCATGAACGTGCACCAACGCCCGGCAACAACCGGGGAGACCGCCGGTATGGAAACTAACCTACAACCATTGTATTTACTGTTAAAAAGAGCTGTGAGGATCATACATCAGAACACATTAATACACTTTTTGTACAGTCAAAAATATTAAAATTGTTTGATCTTGTTGAATTTAAAACAGCAATTTTAATGTATAATGTAATGAACCAGGTTTTGCCTAAAATATTCTAGATTTGTTTTCTGAAAGAGAGGGTGGTTATAATTTAAGGGGCTCACTAAGTTTCAAGTTGCACAGTTGTCACACAACTAAAAAAAGTTTTTCTGTTTCGATATATGGTGTAAAGCTTTGGAACCGGTTAAGTGAGTCCCTAAAACAACGTCAAAACATTATTCAATTCAAAAAGAATTATAAAAACATTATTTTCACCAGATATGAGGAAAACAAAAGACGTTAACTGCAGTATGGGTGTTAAATGTATTTTTCTGTTGTTAGGTTTGTGGTATATATTTTTTTCTGAATTATTGTATTTAAAATTTGAGAGCTTTTGGTTTAAAATGAGTCTATGATTTAAGGCAGGGATGCGCAACTATGTGCCATGGAGGGCTATTCCACTGCAGGTTGTCTGTTCCACCCAGTCTCTTCAGCAGTTGGTTTCTCTAATTAGAAATCCTTGAAGCTCATCAGTGCAAACACCTGCTGAAGAGACTGAGTGGAACAGAAAATCTGCAGTGGAATGGCCCTCACTGCCCATCCCTGATTTAAGGGGTAGGATTAAATAAGTGTTGACTTCATCCTACTCCTTTTCGAGCATGTAGATTGTGATGCGTCTGAATGAAGAGAGAAAATTGTAATTTATTATATTTTTGCCTTGTGTTTTATTGATTTTACATTTACATGTTTGAAATAAAAATATTCAATTCAAAAAATCTTCCAAGCACATGTGGGAAAATGTGTTATGGTCCGATGAAACCAAGGCTGAACTTTTTTGGCCATAAGTCCAAAAGGTATATTTGGTACAAACACAACACTGCTCATCACCAAAAGAACACCATACCTACAGTAAAGCATGGTGGTGGCAGCATCATGCTTTGGGGCTGTTTTTCTTCACCTGGAACTGGGGCCTTAGGGAATTATGAACAGTTCCAAATACCAGTCAGTGTTGGCACAAAACCTCCAGGCTTCTGCTAGAAAGCATCATGGTCTGGGGCTTGATCATAGGGTCATGCCCACTTTTTGAGTTTATTTCTGTGTTTATTAGTATTCAGTGCTATTAGTAACTCGGGTTTATGTTCTGTATTATTATTCCTGTCATTACTGATCAGAGGGTCATGGGTTTGATTCCCGCTCTGGCTGCAGTCTGCATGTTGAAGTGTCCTTGGCAAGACACTGAACCCCCAGTTGCTCCCGTGTGTGTATGGCAGCTTTGCCGCCATCAGTGTGTGAATGTGTGCTTGAATGGATGGATAGCAGGATCTGTAAAGCGCTTTGGTCATCCAGAGATGAGAGAAAGCGCTATATAAGTGAGCGCCATTTACCATTTACCATTACTGGTTTGGGTTTTAATTTGACAGTGTTTTCTGTTTATGTTCAGGTTCTAATTGTGGTGTTAATTTTGTATTTATCCCCACTTTGCTTTTTGTCCTGTCATCATGTTTTGTGTGTATCCTCTGTTTTTAGTTACCCTTTTGTCTTAGTCTCTCATGTTTTCCATACCTATTGCCATTCTGATTGCTCTTGATTGAGCTTGTTGTCGTGATTACCCTCCTGTCTATATTTGTGTGTCTCAGTCTGTGTCCTGTGCGGTGTCCTTGGTTTATGTTGGCGTTTCACAAATGCTTCTGTCAAGCCTATTGTCCTTAGTCTGTGAGTAACTCTTCCTGTAACCCAGTGTTTGAAGCCTGCCATGTTTTTGTTTTTGGTTCAGCCCACAAGCTGCATTTTTTTCTGTTATTAATAAATTATGGTTTACCAGATTCAAATAGAGCTTGGGTCCTCCTCTCCTTCCTTGCCCTGGAGGGGCAATCATAACAGAAAGCTGAAGATCAAGAGAGACTTCATCTTTCATCATGACAATGACCCAAAGCACACATCCAAATCAACAAAAGAATGGCTTCACCAGAAGAAAATTAAGGTTTTGAAATGGCCCAGCCAGAGTCCAAACCTCCTGAATCTGATCAAACACCTGTGGGATGATCTGAAGAGGGCTGTGCACAGGAGATGCCTTCGCAATCTGACATATTTGGAGAGTTTTGGGGTAGAGGAGTGGGCAAATATTGCCACATCAAGATGTGCCATGCTGATGGACTCCTACCCAAAAAGACTGAGTGTTGTAATAAAAGCCAAAGGTACTGCAACAAAGTATTAGTTTAAGGGTGTGCATATTTATCTTGGTCTCATTTTTTTATATCACAAAAACTTGGCTGTGATGTAAGGGTTAATCATAGGTAGCAGCGTGATAACGCAGCCGGCTGGTGCCGTCATCACGCCAGCCCATAAATGGCGAGAGCCGGCCATCTTATGGCTCTCTCAACTCATAGCCACCTAGGGGCTCAGTATATAGTAAATCTGTATTGTATTACTATTGCCGGCATGTAATAAAGTTCCAACACAGCTACTGTCTCTGTTGGTCATTACGGGCTTCCAGACATAACACTGGCATTTGAACAGGGGTGTGTAGACTTTTTTATATCCATTGTAAATATGAGTGATAAGTTAAAGATAGAAACTCAGGTGTTAAACAGCTCTAATATCCCTCCCATATTCTGGAAGAAATTTTGCTACAGGTTGCTTTCACAAGATATTCCCTCAATTAGGGTCCTGATTCTTAGAAAGTTTCTTAAAGGTCCATCTATTATCTTCCACAGTGGTAAAATTTGGTTGAGACCTGGTGATTACAACACTGTTTTCACATTCCCCCAGGCCCCATGTCACATTATGTGTCTCAATGTTGGATCTTATGATTAAAAAAAAAGAAACCAAATGTTGCTGAGGTTGACTGCAGTTTTAAACATTTGGAATAATTTAACACAATCAGAAGGGCAGGGAACTATGGACAAAACTGGCAGTTATAAATGAGAAATGTCTGCCAGACCCAATAGCCACCAATTTTAGTCCCCAAATAACTCTGTGTGTGCACGCGTGCATGTGCACCTTTTGCAGCTCTTTCACTCTTCAGCTGTCCCAGTCGCCGTATGGCGATAGGAATGGTTAAAGGGTGGTCAAGGCCCCTAGTGGTCAAGAGTGGTAAAAAAATTTTGTCAATAAAATAGTTCAGATTTCCAAGGTTATAACTTGAAAGCTGCAAGAGATAATGGCTTACTGTCAATTAGAAAGATGTAGAATATGATCCAAAGTTTCAGATAGGAATAAATTTACATATCTAATTAGCATAATGTCGCGGCAGCTATATAAATTACATAACTCAGTCAAAAGTGGACTTTGGACACATTTACACAAAGAATGGTTCAGGGGGGGTTTTTTTACGCCATTTTGTCTACAGGGGTATGTTTTTATCTAATCTTCAAAGTATATGAACCAGAAAATCAATAAAATGTAAAAAAAAAACAAAAAAACAAAAAAAAAACATATTCGTCTCTTACCTGTGGCGGGGGGGGGGGGGGGCACACTCACCCACATGACCAGTCCGTTTTCATCCATCATGGTCGATGTTTTGCGTTTGCTCAGTCATTTACACTGTCTACCACATCTACAAACTCTTATGATTATCCCACATGAATTTTATTTGTATTACACGGCTATTTTTCCTGTTTGATGCATTTTTCCTGTGAGAATCCATGACGATAGTGAGCGCTGCCATCTTGGTGCTGTGAGCTCAGTTTTTCGTCCATTGTGGTCATTGTTTCATGCTTGGTTGGTCATTTACACCCTCTACCACATCTACAAACTCTTATGATTATTCCTTGTAAATTTCATTTGTATCACACGGCTATTTTTCCCGTATCATGCAGTTTCAGTCAGAATCGCAGCCGCCATGATCGATCATGGCGGCAACCACATTGGTGCTGTGAGCTCAAAGCGGAAAAAGGAAGAAGAAGAATGAGGATTTCTTCTTTGCTGTATTCCATGTCAGCCATGATTCCTCCGGCGCATGTCTGCCACCTTCTGAACTGTCAGATCAATACAGATCAGTACAAATTCTCAGTATAGCCGAGGGACGTCAATAAGTTGACCGGTTTAGTTGCTGCGCTGTGCCACTGGGGGCGTGTGGCCCATCCATACAATGTGGACGGTTAAAGGGTTAATGCATTACCCTTGTAACTAATATGCTGTGTGGTAAAACCAATCCAGAAAGTTCTTTTTTTTTATTCTAGTAAGTAAACTTCTGCATGTACTATATTTGATCATTTTGGTGATGTACTCCTCTAGAGTTGCTTCCTGTCCTGTTCTGTTATGATTGGATTACTGTCCAGGTGTATCAGTCACATGCTAAAGGATATTGCATTTATAATTGAATACTCGTGATTCCATCTAAAACATCACAAGTCAAAAATACTGCAGGATTTTTCAGCTTCAGACACTTTAGTTGCACAGGTATGTTTTGGGTTGTCATTCAGCTGAATGATGACATGCCATCCAATGGGTTTTTATGCACTCTGAACACACAGAATAGTCCTATTATAAATCATCAAAAAATGCCATTGTGCCAGTTTCATTGGAAAGCCAAGCTATAAGAGAACCACCAGTCAGTTTGATAAATGACTACATCCTTTGTTTATGCTCGCTTTCAGTCTTTTATTTTCCATTTTCATTTTTTTCCCCCTCAGCATCTAAAGGCTGGAGGGGTACTGTCACCACCCCGCCGAGCAGTGGCGGCGGTGGTGTAGCAACATTTAATTATAAGGTACAAAGATTATCTAATTTATACCTAGAGGTGTATGTGGAAACAGAGGTTTACTTTGAGTCCACGCACACACTGGGAGAAAAACTCATTTTGGGGCACCAGTCCAAATCTTGGACAATTTACTAATACCTAATCTTTATACCATCAATCAATCAGACTCAAATATTCGTGAATTCTACTGGGTGACTTTAGAAACAAACAAAGGAAAAGAAATCAACAGAAACTTCCATATACCATTTACAGTTTTAATGATCAGACTCAGATTAAATGACATTACATTCACCGGATTGGTTGGTAAAGGGAAATGACCAAGTATTAAGCATCACATTCAACTTGTAACTAATTATTGAGCAACAGAGTGTAATCACATTTGTGGAACCAAGGAAACAGTATGAATTTGTAACTGTGATGAAAATAGAGACTGAAATAACTGTAACAAAAATATGAAGAAAATTGGATGCACATTTTATGAAGATAATCATAAAAGCTAATTATATGGAAAAGAAATTCTGAATTACTCTAAAAATAAAAACGGAATTTTACTGAAAAGAGGAATATTATTTCACTTTATTTCTATAACGCCGATCAGAGTTATGAACTAGTTTTAAACCTGAGACAAATTATGGCATATTTAAGGCAATGGACATCGCATTATTCAGCAGATGAAACAACGGAATCTTGCTCACGTGATTTTGATGCCTTGGCTTCTAGCTGGATCCAGGAGCTGAAGCTTTATTTGAAGATTATACCAGAGAATATCTGCCAGCAGATATTTCATCCCAGGGGCAAGCAGTCAGAAGCTGAGATCCGGCGGTAATAATGAGACTGCTGGCTGCGTAATATGCCATGTGAAACAACACGAGAATCTTTCAGCGGCATTCTCTGGTCCAAATAAATTGGATATAGTTCACAGTCTGATCAAAGTCACAGGATTGGAGAGACAAGATTAATTTAAAAAAAAAAATCAGTCCACTTGAAAACACGGTGAGCTTCGAAAACTCAATAAGGAATAGTTTAACAGAATAAAATAGAAAAACGTCTGTGAACAGAATTTGGAGTTTCACTCCAAATAAAAGAAGTTTGAGCTCAAAAGAAGAAAAAGTAATTTTCCCAGACATTTAAAGGAAAGATGATTTAAGCAGGACACAGACAAAACTTTCACACAGAACTCTCTCTGCCACTCCCTCTCGAACTAGGGCGTTCCTCACTTAAAACTGAGTAAGTTTCCATGGGAACAACTTGACTGGCATGAAAGGGAACCAACTGTCTCCCATCATGGGAGGTTTGAATGAACTCTGGTCCATTAAGAAAACAGTCCTTTGTCTGTAACCGACCAATAGAATGAAAGGGGGTATTGTCTAACAGGGACTGGCTTGTGATTGGCTGAACCAGTCAGATGACTTGAGTATGCTTTTCCAACAGGATGAAACATCTTGATTAATATAAAACTTCACTTTATGCCCATTTATAAAATCTAAGCTAACTTCAGTGATTCATGACTAACTTTCAGTGAGCATGTACTTTTATAAACTTGTCCTTCTATAATTAACATGCATTAGAATAAGGTTCATTTAAGCATTTTCAAACATGCAACACATGTAAAATCAATGATTAATGAAACATTTCAAACCAGATTGGTATGTCAGAGTTCTGCTTGATTTTCCAGAAAAAGAAAGTAATCTGAGAATTGAGAGTTTTTGAAAAAAAAAAAAAAGTCATTTCATTCATTAACCTCAGCTCAGCTTGTAGAGGCAAAAGCAAACATATTCCAGAGTCGTCCACCAGGGGTTAATGTTGAGCTGTGGATAATTCCTAGTGACTGTGGAATGCACTCAAGGATATCTGGAATGTTTCAAACGGTTGTTAACACATAAAACTGTCTGGTTGTGAAGAAGTTCCAGTTATTTATGATGGCAAACTAATCCGTTCCTTGCACGAAATGGGATCCTTATTGTACCTTTTACCATGGAATATGTTTTCCAACTGTGGTTCTTAGATGAAGGAAACAATTCTTGACCAGACTTTTTTGGGTGAAACAATTTCTTTAAGGGGAAGAGTGATTTTATAGATTAGAGCCAAAGGGAGTTGATGCCATAGTGGCATTGACACCTACCTTGTGAACACACTAACTAGAAAAAGAAATGATGTGGACTTTTCAAATTGATGCAATGGATGTATCTATGAAAAATCTCGGAGAAGTTTGAATGTCTTTAGGTCAAGGTCAGAGGTCAATTTTTCCTAAAATCTTGTGAATGTGATAACTACAAAAAGATACTGATATGGTTTTGATATTGCAAGGTCAAAGGTCAAGGTCAAACTGCTGTTTAAACTATATCTCAAAAGCAAAGAAAGCTAGGGTCAGTGAACTTGCTACATAGCTTCATCTTGGCAACTCGACCTACAACTATGAGTTTGGGGTCAAAACGTCAAAGGTCATGGTTAGCTTTCCCTATGCCCTATTACAATACAATGAGTAAAGCTATAGGGTCACCAGACTTTGTACACAGGTTCACCCTATGACCCTGACCTCTGACTATGGTTTTGGGAATATAAGGTCAAAGGTCAAGGTCAAGTTGCCATTTAAACGATAGCTCAACAACAAAGAAAGCTAGGGTCACCAAACATTGTACACTGGTTCACCTTGGGACCCTCACCCACAGCTATAGGTTTGGGGTTCAAAGGTCAAGGTAAAAATACCATATCAACTATGCATCAACAACAATAAAACCTAGGGTTACCAAACTTCGTACACATGTTCACCATCACACCCTGACCTCTGACTATGGGCTTGGGTTCAAAAGGTCAAAGGTCATGGCTAGCTTCCCCTATGCCCTATTGCTATAGAACAAATAAAGCTAGGGTCACCAAACTTTGAACGCAGGTTCACCTTGGGACCCCAACCTACAGCTATGGGTTTGGGGACAAAAAGTCAAGGTCATCGTCGTCATCATCATCATCATCATCATCATGTTTCCCTTGTCTGGGGTATATACCCCTTAGGGTGCGTCTGTTGCATCTAGGGCTGCAAGAAACGATTATTTTGGTAGTCGACTAATCTCACGACTATTTTTTTTTGATTAGTCGACGAATCACAATTATTTCTCTCATGTCCACCATCTCTGCTTCCTGTTGAGGCTTGAGTGCATATTTTACTTCACATGCTGTTTAAGCCTGCACACCTGTGAAAATCACCTTGTTGTCAGTCCCTGGTTTAATGTAACATTTTATAAGCAGTTTCCAGAGCTAAATAAAATGACCCATGAAACACAAATTAGAAAGTGAAGCTCAACAGCTTACTGAAATTTATTTTTAGCCAAGCAATTGATACAAAAGAGCAGTCTTAAACAAAAAAGGTATAGTGCAAAAGCAAAAAAAAATAGAAACCACTCCTTAAGTTTGCACACCCAGTCTCTGTCTTAACATTAAAAAAAAGGTTAATCGTGACCCATGAAACTTAAGTCGGAAACTAAAGCTTGACGGCTTAATCAAAAGTCTTTGAAGCAACACTGGTCTAGGCATAAGCTGTCAGGGCAAGCCTATTTTTAGTTGATATTAAGAGCATCTTTGACCTTGCTGAGAATAGTTTCATATTTTCCCTGCATGAGCTTTGTAAGGTGGGTTCTGGAAGGTAAGGTGTAACCTGCATGGAATTTGCTGATCATCTTCTTAAAACCCTCATCTTCAATCTTGGATAGTGGTCTCATGTCAGTGACAACTATGTTGAGGATGCTCTCTGTCAAAACTTCTGCAATTTGAAGAGTGCATGTGCCTCTCTTCAGGACAAACTCATCCACACACCTTTGATTATTATGAAGAAAAGACAAAAAAACAAGAAAGCTGTATTAATTATCACAAGTTTAAGGTTATATACTGCTCAAAAAAATAAAGGGAACACTTTGAAAACACATCAGATTTTAATGGGAAAAAATAAGCTGGATTTTGAAATTGTGGCAAGCTAGTCCAGTTTACTCAGATTAAAGGAACACTTTTTAATCTGAGTAAGCTGGACTAGCCTGCCACAATTTCAATATCCAACTTATTTTTTCCCATTAAAATCTGATGTATTTTCAAAGTGTTCCCTTTATTTTTTTGAGCAGTATATATCAGTTTATCACAGACAACATAATGCCTAATGTCAATTAAACAATTGATTAAATATCTTACAACTAAATTACTGATCTGCTGCAACCCACAAACTAATATTAGGTGGAAGTTTTGCACAAGTGCGTTTTTAAACAATATAATAAATTCAGAAAGGTAGACCTTCATATTCAGTATTCACTGCACTTAAGAGTGATATTTCAAGCCGTTTGATTTAATTTTGATGATAATGGTTGTAGGTTTTTATTTATTAAATTACAAATTAGGATATTCTAATTAACCCAGATGTACTAATATTCAGAATGAGGGCTGATATTAACGAAGATGAAAAAGAGGTAGCTACTCTAATACTCTTGCAATTCAGCCATGTACTGCATTACGTTAGCCATGACTTAGCTCAGGCCTCAGCAACCATCCTCCATGAGAGCTTAACAGGTAAGCTAACATAAACAGCATGTACTAACAGTATTGTCATTTTTCTAAAGCTTGAAACAGTTGGCCACTGAAAATAAATGGCGCTAACGTTCTTTACTCGCTAAAACTTACTAAAAGCAGAAGCAGTCGCTAATGTCGCGGCTCCTGGGTGTCATCATTTAAGATGCTCATGCATCGAGGTAGTGTTGCCATGATAGGAAAGGTCTGCCTTGCAAAGTGTGCATTTTACTTATTTCGTTTCTTTGTTTTCTGTGAAATGTTCCCATACTATAGAAAGTTTTGGTCTGTTTTTTTTTTTTTTTTTAGCTCCACTTCGCTATGCTGTGCTCCTCTTCTTCTTCGCTGGAAATTGTTTACGCATGCCGGACAACAGAACTGTTACTGCCCGCAGCAGTTCTGGTTGTGCATTGCAGTTGCAACGGAACATTTCCGCGTCATGTCCATAAACGTTAAGATTAAACGACGTGTCGATTATAAAATTTTGCATCAACAAATTTTATAATCAGCATAGTCAACAACGTCGACTAATCGTTTCAGCCCTAGTTGCATCCATCAGGCGCTGAAAGTTTGCCCTGTCCATCATTTTCCTTAACTGATGGGCATTTATCCCATACACTCTCCCACCTCATCCAACTTGGGAAACGTTCATCAAACAATATCTGTTTCCTAATATCTCCATTATCAATCCTGTAGATATATGTGCTAGGTAATTTAGTTGCATGTGACAGAAGGACCTGATTGATTTTATCCCAGTAATTCAGTGCAGATCTGCATTTGATATTTTTAAATCTCCATTCATTGTTGTCATCATCCATTCTTTGTTCAGTCTTGTCTCTCTGTATTCTATATCCTCCTTTCACCAGCTTCCTTAGGAATCCCTTACATATGACTTTGATCTTTTCAATTTCTTTCACAGTCATTTGCCAAGTCTGTACACTGTACAGGAGGCAGGATCTCACACATGCAGTGAGGAACTTCATTCTGGTAGATAGGTGTATACGCTGATCCACAAATACATGTTTACTTTCATTCCATTTTTCAAATGCAGATCTGATTCTCAAGCCAAGGGTCCGCGTTACCTTGCTGGAGTTTATGATGGTGTAATCCAAATATCGGAAGCTTCTCGTGTTCTTTATTTGGTTGCCATATATGCAGATGAGGCTTTCTAGGTTTTTGACATCTTAGTCAACATTAAAAGCCATCTATTTACCTTTTGTTCTTATTAAAGACAAAAATAGAAAGAAGACTCTTCTGACGAAGGCTGCAGTGCACAGTCAAAACATGTTAAGAAGGTAAAGACATCTCCTTTCTATTTTTGTCTTTAATAAGAACAAAAGGTAAATAATTAAAAGAAGACAAAATGAACCTACTTGAATGAATAAAAGCCATCGTTTTCATTTTGGTGTATGACATTTTCTGTCCAAATCGAGCATAGGTGTTGTCATAGATCTGGAGGATCGTTTGTAGTTCCTCAATAGACACGATGAAAATGCCTTCATCGTCTGCATATAAAAGTTTCGTTATTCTATTCTCCCTTCTCCCTTAAGTGTTTCTCTTGGTGACACCTCATTTGGAATACAGTACTTGATTTTGAAACCTGTCTCTGGATATAGCCCCTCCACTTCATGACGAGCAACCCTGACCACAAAGTCCATGTAAATATGGGTTCAGGTTCAGGTTACTTTATTTGTACCCGTAGGTAGATTTGTTTTGCAGTCTGGTGACATCCATATTTACAAGCCACAATTACATTCAACATAGACACAAACACAGGCACACATGAAGCTGACTATAAACATGATACAAATACTCAAGGCTCCATCAATCAGGGTATAAAGACAAAGAGATGGGAGAAAAACCAGAGGTAAGAGAGAAGGGTCATATTAAAAAGTTAAAAACTAGTCAAAGAGGTTAAAAACTCAAAGGTCTAAAACCCAATAAAATATTTAGAACCCAAATAATATCCTACAAAAATAAGTAAATATAAAATGGAGTTAATAAATAGGTACCTAAATTACGTGCAATATATTGTTACAACTTGTTCAACTCTTTGACAGCAGCAGGAACAAAGCTGTTTTTGTAGCGCTGGGTTTTACTTTTTGGGACAGCAAACCTCCGTCTTGAGGGAAGAAGCAGAAAGTGGCAGTGCAAAGGGTGGGAGTCATCATTTAAAATGGAGGTAGCCATCCTCTGTACTTGTCTGGTGTACAGGGATGTCAGGCTCAGCTGTGACTCACCAAGCAAACGACTGGACCATCTAATTACCTGATCCAAGGATTTCCTCTGTTTCAGTTTTATCTGACCAAACCATGACACTAAAGAAAAGGATAAAACAGATTCAATAAAAGCCCGATAAAACATTGTCATTATGGTTCGGTCAATTTGGAAGCGTGCAAGTTTTCTCAAGCAATGCAAATGTTGCTGACCCTTTTTGCACATCCTTTCACAGTTCTCTTCAAAGTTTAAATTACTATCAATAATCGTCCCAAGATATTTGTAGGATTGTACACATTCGGTGGTCTGGCCTTTTAGTACAGTGACTTTGTGTCTGGGAGTTTTCCTCCTAAAGTCAATAATCATGTCTTTTCTATGGAAAAGAGTCAGAGACCCCAGGGCATCTTGCCTGCATCTAACCAGAGTATCAAACAGTCAGGTGGGCCCTTTGATGTGTGTCTTCGTGTCAGTGTATAAGGCTCTTAGGGCTGCTACTATTTGAGGACACTTCAGTCTGATCTCAAGACATTTCACCTGGGTCAAAATGTCCCATAAACTATATCTCAACAACAATGACACCCAGGGTCACCAAACTTTGTACACATGTTCACCCTGAGGCCCTGACCTCTTACTATGGGTGTGGAGTCAAAAGGTCAAAGGTCACAATTAACTTCCCCTATGCCCTATATACTGTATATGCTGCTATAGAGTGAGTAAAGCTAGGGTTACCAAACTTAGTACACAGGTTCACCCTGTCACCCTGACATCTGCCTATGGTTTTGGGATTGCACGGGCAAAGATCAAGGTCAAAATGCCATATAAACTACATCTCAACAACAGAGGCTGAGGGGTACCACTGGCACCAGTATTTTTCATATTTATTATGTGAAACCTCCCAACTATGGCTTAGACTTAATCACTGTTACCACTATTTATTCTATTAAAAGCCAAATACATTTAAAGAATAGTGTAGATTAAAAAAATTGATCTGGACTGGTCGTGTAAGTAATTACTGTTATAAGCAGATTCCAGTCTTTTCACAAATAGCATATCTTTTAATTGAAAAGATGTAAACACAGTTTCTGTAGGATATAGAAATACAATACAATATTACTGGCAAGCATTAATGCATAATTACCTTTTATTTCATAAATCAGACAATAAATAAATACAGTTGTGGAATGTACAAAAGTCTTGGCAATCAAACACACTGTTTAAAAAGAAGAAGATAATTTTTCGTTTTTTTTCGGTTCCGGCTCTGCCGGACCGGCGGCGCCACACGAGTCGGCTGCCTGTTGCAACAGCCTTTTTTTTTTATCTTCCTTCTTCTTTCTACACCTTTCACTCTGTATATATATCACGGACGCACGGATCGCCCCGGGGGTCTCCCGGGTCGGCGGACGGAGCCACGGTTTGCAGCGGGAGACGTTACAGCGGGGAGGAGCTAGTGCTAGCTAGCACTTGGCCGCCGCCTGGTGCTAATGGGAAACTCGACATACCGGGAGCTGTAGCGAAAATGACGCGGGTGCCGGGCTGGAGTTTAGGCGGCGTGAAAGAAATATAAGACAGAATAATAAAGAGCGATGGCAAGAACCAAGCAGACCGCCCGTAAAATCTACTGGAGGAAGAAGCCCCCCAGGAGACAGCTAGCCACCAGGGCTGCTCGGAGAGGCGCTCTGGCCACCGGCAGAGTGAAGAGGCCTCGCCGTCACAGGCCCGTGGCTCTGAGAGAGATCCGTCACTACCAGAAATCCACGGAGCTGCTCATCCGTAAGCTGCCCGTCCAGCGCCTGGTGAGGGAGATCGCTCAGGACTTCAAGACCGTCCTGCGTTTCCTGAGCTTCGCCGTCATGGCTCTGCAGGAGACCAGCGAGGCCCACCTGGTGGGTCTCTTCTTCGCTAAGGGGGTCACCATCATGCCCAAAGACTTCCAGCTGGCCCGCTGCATCCGCGGAGAGAGAGCTTAGACTTTCTGCTGCACATTCACCAGCCATAATGCTCTGCACTGTGTGTCTATATATATACATTTATAGTAATATGGACATATGTTTACTAGATGTTGTTTTTTCTTGCCTTCTGATTGTTGCTCTGAGTGTTGCTATCCCTGTGCTGTTGCAATCCTGGAATTTCCCCATTGTGGGACTAATAAAGGCTTATCTTATCTTATCTTATCTTATCAAAATATGCTATTTGTCATGTGGTGGCCAAATTTTTGTATATCACCTTTTTCAGTAATTCATTCATCTTCAACCGCTTAATCCTTTTCGGGTCACGGGGGGCTGGAACCTGTTCCAACATCTTTGCGTGGGAGGCAGGGTACATCCCAGACAGATCACCAGTCCATCGCAGGGCCACCACAGAGAGACAGACAACCATGCAGTCTCATATTCACACCTAAGGACAATTTAGAATCCACAGTTGATGCCATTTAACCTAACTTGCATGTTTTTGGCCTGTGGGAGGAAACTGGAGTACCTGGAGAAAACCCACGCGGACACAGGGAGAACATACAAACTCCACACAGAAGGGTCACCGATGGTCAGGGGGTAGGATTTTATTTCAGAAATAGTTGCACAAAATCATCAAGCTCAAAAATAACCTAGACAGGACCTTTGTAAATTAAGTTATCTGATGGTAAAATTGCAAATATGACTAATTCGCTGTAAATGGAAGCAGCACACAACATCTGTTTACAGTTGTTTCTCATTCCATGTCTCCTTGTTATTGCTTTTTTTCTGTCTTGTGTTTTTTCCCCTTTGACATTGTCTTAATGCATTTGTTTTAATCTGCCACTAATGGGCACTTAAAACTATAGATTTGGCATTTAGTGAGTCTTAGATGTGAAGAGTTGTGTAAGACACCAGTGTAGCATTTCAGCACATGCTGGCAAGAGCATTTTATCATCCCGCTCACATTAAATTCAGCTCATCAGTCACAAGTAAGCACAAGTTGCATTTGCATACAATTTTTCATGGCATTTGCTTTCTGTTACCAGTGATTTTTTGTTTGACTACTATACTGAAAGAGGCCATACTATCCTCATTTACTTGTGCATAATGAAAGTAGAATACTATACTAGAATATTTGTATTTACTTTAATATTCAGAAAGATTTTTTATTACATTTTTCTATTTTTGTGCTACTACTTTTTAGTCATATCCTAAAAAACACTATTTTTTCTTACCTCCCTTCAGTTTTTATCATTTCCAAGTTTTTACATATTGGAAAAATCTATGTCAAATCTAAATATGTCAAAAGTGTTGAATATAAACCTTGCAGTGAATTAAAAATGAATCATTTTGTCTTGTTAGCAAAATTATGATAAAAGTTTAAAAAAATTAAAATAAACTGCATATAATACATTCTGGGAATGTTATATTAGACACTACAGTAATGTAAAAACAGGCAAAACACTGTCAAGGTTCTTAGAGTTAAGGTAAACTAATAAGTCAGTATGATCAAAAAGGTGTTAAATGGTGACATGTATGAGGGAAATAAAAGCACTGTTGGTTCAGGGCAGTGAATTCTATGGAAGATTAGCTCCTTTTGTTATAGACTTTGGGCCTTGTAACTATGTGGATATTTACATTCACTGAAGTGTTACAACATAGTAAAAAGAAGGAGGCAGTTAAAAAAACAAAAAAACTTTCGTGTCCATGGTCTCTTTAGAACAACTTAACTGTGCTGCATTTAAGATGTTATCAAGGAAACCACCACTTTTCTTGTCTCTTGTCTGTTTCATTCTGCAGAGCTGAGAAGCAGCTCATGTGGAAACCCTGGAGTTCCACCCAAGGGCATACTGAACGGAACTCAGTTCAACATAGGCGACAAGATCCGTTACAGATGTGTCGCTGGCTATGTCCTGGATGGGCATTCGCTGCTCACCTGTGTGACCAATGCAGCCGGTGTGTCGGTGTGGGACTTTCCTGTACCGATATGTAGAGGTGAGGATTGATTTTATTTATTTATTACTTATGACTTTAATTGCATGTGATGTGATACTTGCCTTTAGCTAACTTTTTTTCCAGCTGCACTTTTGGACTGAAGGATATCATCAAGTATACCCAATGTTACATATATAAGAGCTCCCCTAAGAAATCTGAAAAGAATGAATGATTGATTTATTTTGACCTCTTGTGGTTTGGTTTCCTGGAATTGCTTAGTGTTAATTGCTTTTTATGATTGGCAGTCTGATGGCTGCGTGATGGCAGACATACAGATACGCCTAAGTCTGCTCTATGTCTTCATTACAGCAATAAATACTGCTGCAATCTGATGGGATAATATAATTTTAATCATGTTGAAGAAGCTGATTAGATTCTCAAGTTTCAAAAGGTTAATTAAATATTTATTCCTGGGGAGCAAATAGCTTAAATACCTTAATCCTGTAAGAGGAAGTGGTATAGTATCTA
Source organism: Pholidichthys leucotaenia (assembly GCA_020510985.1). Taxonomy (NCBI): domain Eukaryota; kingdom Metazoa; phylum Chordata; class Actinopteri; order Cichliformes; family Pholidichthyidae; genus Pholidichthys; species Pholidichthys leucotaenia. Next base: position 201,900,047 of record CM035849.1, on the reverse strand, counting down.
CTGGGTTATGTCATATTTTAACTGTAACTGAGGGGGAGATTTAGATTTTTGGTCATTGCATGTGGGGTTCAGTTTTTTGCTTCCATTTTAATAGCCATGATACATATCCTGACATTCAAGCTAAACACTTTTCAAATATAGATGCCATTATAGGAAAGCCCTTTACAGTATTCAAGCTAAAGACTTAAGGTTCCATGAATTTCCCAAAACTAAGGAAATGAAAGCACCATAGATGCTGATGCCTCGGTGCTTGGGGAATGGAAACATGGGATAGCTAAGTATTGTGTCAGTTCATGCAGGTGAGTTTTTCAAATGCTTATTTGTTTATGCACGTATGATGCTGACTTCACCGTTGCAACACTGGCTGCAATGACATGTCGACGTAGTCGATTACACCAGTTACATAAATACATCGACTTATGATACGGCGACGTGTCGCAGTGTTTACCACAGTAACTAAAACAGCATCTTCGAGTCTCCCGACATGCAGGAATATGCAAACAATCAACTTGCAGAGTGAGTATTTCTTACTGTCAGTGTTGTTATTTGGTCTTAGTGCCTGGGAGGTGTCATTGTTTAATTATTTGCTGTATTTAAAACTACTGTAGTGTAATGTTAACTCAACTAATTAGCACATGACCAGATACTCCCTTGTATCCAATCATATGCTACTTGCTAATACTACCATAAAGTTTATATACAAGTCCCTTTATTTTGCTGTTTGCTTCTTTTCACGTCTGCTACTGCAAATCTCCCATGGTGAGGAGGTGACCAGCAAAATTTATTTTACTCACTCTCTCTCTCTCTCTCTCTCTCTCTCTCTCTCTCTCTCTCTCTCTCACTCACTCACTCACTCACTCACTCACTCACTCACTCACTCACTCACACACTATATTAAGGACTTCACTGCTGACTTAATCACTCCGGTTTTGTCAATAATTTGCGGGGAGGTGGGGGAGGTAGATTTAATTTAAAAAATATGATGTTGAACACACACCTTTTATTTACTTACTTGAGAGTTTTGAAAGTTAGGAATTGTCCTAAACATTCCTAAAATCCCATTGTTTCACTTTCACAATTAGTATGGGCTGAATTTGTGTTTTTCTTGGACCTTAAAGTAAAGGGCCACAAGCAGCTATCTGGAATACAGTGGTGTGAAAAAGTGTTTGCCCCCTTCCTGAATTCTTTTTTTTTTGTATGTTTGTCACACTTAAACGTTTGAAATCACCCAACAAATTTAAATATTAGACAAAGATAACACAAGTAAACACAAAATGTAGTTTCTGAATAAAGGTGTTTATTATTAAGGGTAAAAAACAATCCAAACCTACATGGTCCTGTGTGAAAAAGTGATTGCCCCCCCGTTAAAACAAATTAACTATGGTTTATCACATCTTTGGAAAGCTGAGTTCAATTTCTCGAGCCACACCCAAACCTGATTACTGCTACACCTGTTCTCAATCAAGAACTCACTTAAATGGGACCTGCTTGACAAAGTGAAGTAGACCAAAAGATCCTCAAAAGCTAGACATCATGATGCAATCCAAAGAAATTCAGGAACAAATGAGAAACAAACAAACTGAGATCTATCAGTCTGGAAAAGGTTATAAAGCCATTTCTAAAGCTTTGGGACTCCAGCAAAGGACAGTGAGAGCCATTATCAGCAAATGGCGAAAACATGGAACAGGGCAAAAATGGCCTGCATGGCAGAGTTCCAAGATGAAAACCACTGCTGAGCAAAAAGAACACAAAAGCTTGTCTCAGTTTTGCCAGAAAACATCTTGATGATCCCCAAGACTTTTGGGAAAATACTCTGTGAACTGACGAGACAAAAGTTGAACTTTTTGGAAGGTGTGTGTCCCATTACAGCCGGCGTAAAAGTAACACAGCATTTCAGATGACTCATTGCCAGTTATCACAAACACTTGATTGCAGTTGTTGCTGCTAAGGGTGGCCCAACCAATTATGAGGTTTAGGGGGCAATCCCTTTTTCACACAGGGCCATGTAGGTTTGGATTTTTTTTTTCCCTTAATAATAAACAGCTTTATTTAAGAACTGCATTTTGTGTTTACTTGTGTTATCTTTGTCCAATATTTAAATTTGTTTGATGATCTGAAATGTTTAAGTGTGACAAACATGCAAAAAATGAGAAATCAGGAAGGGACAAACACTTTCTCACACCACTGTATTCAAAACTAAACAGCAAAGCATGTTTTTTTAAACAATCAATGCAAGAACCTAATGGTGTAGTTGCTGAATGTGTTTACTTTTCAGTAACAGCCACTATTTTAAAAGTTGACAGGTTGACAGGAAGGCATGCATGGTTAGGGTGACCAGGTCCCAATCAATCAAATGTGGGACAAAGATCATGTTTGAGTGGGACAATGTGGGGACAATGTGGAACCCATTATCAGCTCTCAAGGTGGTATCAAATTTTGATTTGCATAGATTTACAAAATTAAATGCATAAAATAGGCTATGCCAGGGATACTCAAACTTTTTATGTGAAAGGTCCACATTTTTTCCGGTGAGCCAGTTTGGAACAATGCCAACATGCTGGATAGGAGGATATTTCATTTCTCTTGGGGGATGGGGGGCGGGCGTTAAACAGAACATTTTCTCCAGGTAAATATTGAGGGGACACTGTAAGTAGTATTGTAGTCTGTCACAAATTTATGAGAAAAAAATCAGTACACTGAGGAGAAAAACTTCTGCAAATTTACAAGAAAAAAGTCACAAGTTTATGAGAAAAGAATTACAATTTTACAGAAAGTCAAATTTGCTAGAAGCATTTCAGATTTATGAAAAAAAAGATGTGAATTTATGAGAAAAACTCACAAATTTATTAGAAAAATGTTGTATATGTTACAGCTCCCAAAGCTGGTGGTCCCACCGTAACAAATGCATTTGGGTTCAAAGTCCATCCCTGAAAAACAGATGGAAGGGGTCAGCAGGCGAGACATGAAACACGCTTTTCTCTTCCCAATTCTACTCTTTAATTACAAATCAATATTATATACATTATACAGCAATTTCCCTTTTTTATGTTTGTATCAGTTCTTTTTCATCTCACATTTCACATGCTTTATGTCAAAAATGTCTTTTATACAATCACTCAAGACTCTCCTTAATGTTACAACATTCTTCAAACCAAATCACTTTACTTTTAAATAAACCATATACACTACTCACAAAAAGTTGGGTATATTTGGCTTTCTGGTGAAATTTATGGACAATGTTAAAAGTTGACGCAATAGTGATATTATATCATGAAAGTAGGGCATTTAAGTAGAAGCATGCAATGGTGATTTCCTCATCTCAAACAATTTATTGAAACAAAAGCCAACAACAGTGGTGGATATACCACAACAAAAAATGTCAGTGTCTCAATAACTTGTCATGTGCCCTTGCGCATCAATTACAGCTTGACAACTACGTCTCATGCTGCTCACAAGTCGACTTACTGTCTGCTGAGGCATGGCATTCCACTCTTCTTGAAGGGCGGCCCTCAGGTCATTGAGGTTGTGGGGTGCAGGGTTATGAGCCTCTACACAGTAACTCAGCTGATCCCATAGATTTTCTATGGGATTTAAGTCTGGAGAAAGTGCAGGCCACTCCATTGGAGGTACCCCAGCCTGCAGCAGCTGTTCCTTAATGATGCAACCTCGATGAGCTGGAGCGTTGTCATCCATGAAGATGAAATTAGGCCTGTGTTGTTCATGCAGGGGTACAATGGCTGGATTAATGATGTTATTCATGTAGTATTGGCTTGTCACTGTACCATTCACAAGGTGTAGGGCAGTTCTGTATTGACTAGTCGCACCTGCCCAGACTGTAACACCACCACCACCAAAGGCTCATCTGGTGACAACAATAGCTAATGCATAGCGCTCTTTTTGATGTCTCCAATGTCGTTGGCAGCCATCATTTTTGCTCGTAAATCGACTTTCATCAGAGAACAGCACTGAGGCCCACTGGTCCCTTGTCCAGCATAAATGCTTCCTGGCCCATGCAAGATGATGATGCCTGACCCTGGTGGTGTGTTCCAGTGCCCTTGCAGGTCATCTAGCACGCAGACTACGCTGATGTAAATGGTTTTGAATGGTCTGACGTGACACTTGGGTGCCTCTCACCTCCCCTAAATGTGCCTGGAGTTGAATGGCATTCATTATCTAGTTCAGCAGGGCACTGTTCACAATGAAATGGTCATCAGTGTGGGATGTGGCCGAAGGACGTCCATTTCTATGCCTTTCTGTGACTCTTCCAGCCTCTCTGTATCTCTGTTTCAACCTGCTGATGACACTCTGTGACACTCTAAGCTCAGTGGCCACTTCCCTCTGAGAACATCCTGTTTGAAGCCTTGCGATGGCGAGGTACTGTTGATCAATTGTGAGGTGTCGTCTTGCTCTCGTGATGTCAAAATGTGAACAGCATGATAAAGAGGACTGCTTGAATACCAATTCTAATTGAACCAGAAAATGTATTGGTTGATTAATGGATCAAACACCTGTTGTGAATTTTGCCATTAAGCACCTTGTTAGAGAACAGCGAGTTATGCAAAAAGTATTGAAACATTAAACAGTTGGAAATGTGCATTCAAAAGGTTAGAGAAGGTCAAATCAAGTTCACCCGTAAAGGTTATAGTGCATTTTAGGTCCACCCTGAAATTTCACCTGAAAGCTGAATATCCCTAACTTTTTTTATGAGTAGTGTATACTGTGACAGCAGTTAATTCAAGTTCAAATGTTTAACAGTGCATACACTTTCACTGTGGCAGTACAGTGTAACTATTCAACTGTACCCTCATTGCATTTGCTTAATGCTCCAAATCAGTAGCACTTCCTATGGAATTCATTTTACTGCATTCGATTATTTTCATGGGAAACACAACACATTTCTCAGGGACTGCCAATAGACTCAAATAGTTCTGTCTGATACTAACTCACAAAATTAATAGTTCCTCTTAAACATTTAGTCGAACAGAGGTCCTTTTAGTATTAATAAACTCTTCCCATAAACCTTATTTGCTCTTCATTAATTCAAACAACTTCTCACACAACCTGACAAGTATTCAGGGCCCACACAGTAATTATGTTCGTAAAAGATATAAACCAGCATTCAAGTATTGTATACTAAAACCCAAAGTCATGTAAACTCGGTTAAAACCTTGCAGTGCAGCTCCCACGTTACTTCAAAGGGTGTCATGGCAGAGAATCCTTTACACACATCTTTTTAAAGTGAAAAATAACCCTTAAACCTTATCAGAAAACTCACATTGTTTATGCTACATCACATTTAACCTTGGCAGTTAGTTGTTATGTGGCTTTTCACCATGTACCAACCTGAAAAACACAGCAAACAAGAGACATGAACCACTCTTTTCTCTCCCCAGTTCTACTCTGAGAAGAGGAGGAAGCTCAGTGTATAGGGGAACCCCAGTGCACCACCATAAAGCACTTTGGTTCCGCCCACATTGGTTCTGTCCTTATTCTTGTGTTAAAATTAGGTTATTCCCACAAAAAAAAATGTAAGATTAATTGCTTTTTCCATCAATATTAATCTTGGAAGAGTTTACCAATTACAATTAAAAACTTTAGGCTTTGATCTGACCTTAAACTTTAACATCTAGATAACTCAATCAATTTAAACACAAATGGTTATACATTTTGATTGTACCACATATACTGTATTACAAGAAAAAAATACACATTTAAGACAGAAAAAGTAGTGGATTTATGCGAGAAAAAAAAGTTGCAAATTTACAAGAAAAAAGTTGCAATTTACAAAAAAGTCAAAAATTTCTGAGAAAAAGTTTCAGATTTAAGATGCAAAAAGTAGTTTAATTTACAAGGAAAAGTTATAAATTTACAATGTAATGCAGAAAATTCATGAAAATATAAAACTTTTAAGGGGGAAAAAGCATTTATGTTTTACATTGGTGGTTCAAATGCATTTTGTTCAGCTGTGTAACATGATATGGAGGGGATTGTGATGATTTGGGGGACAATTATTTCTTTTTTCCAGGTTGTGGGGGACATGTCCCATCCCCTCCTCCCAACACATTTGTGCCTATGGCATGCTGAGAGGGATACACATCACCAAGGTGTCCGTGCCATTGGAGAAACTGAGTGACTAAAACGCAGCCTGCTCTCAAATAGGAGGAAAATGCTCTTGGCTTTATGAATGAAAACAACCTCCATACACAACCTGACTGCTCATTCACAAGGAGAGAAGCGGCACAGTTTGCTTGTATCAATGCACTGGACCTGTGTACGGGGGGTGGGATGGCGTGTTTCATATTCTCACCTCGGTGTTCTGGATGGTACTGTTCGGGATGGCCATGCTGAGTCTAGTGGTGACGTTCTGCATTGCCACTCTCTGTGGTGGGGAAAAGCAGTTGTTAATCAAATCAAGAAGAAACAGCTGAGCAAGGCGTGCTTCCATGGAGGGCCGAACAGGGAGAGGCGGCTGTGTGTGACAGACATGCTTGTGCACGGGTGACGGTGTTGCTCAGCGTGTACACATTGCTGACTATGTTCAGTTGCTTTAGGAATGCACATATAACGTGGCGTGCGTTTGGGTCCGTGCTTAATTTGACACAACACGGGAAACCTCACCCGGCCCGGACACGGAAAGGTTTGTGAGACAACTCATTTGTGCTGTCTCATTTGTGAGACAGCTGAAAAAAGGTCAAAATGCTGTACATTCCCGCACAAGCAGGAGGTTGTCACCTTACATGTGGTGCTTTAAAACAATCACACTGCCACCACTGGCCCGGCAATAATTATGCAGCAACTTTTTTACAGCTTTGGTGAGTGTGAATGCTCGTTGTTTTGTGTTTATCTTGACAACAAAGGTTTATCTCTAAATTCAAATTAAAAGTCAAAAAAAACATGATGATACATTGATGCAGTCCTTTATTTCCACTTGATTTTAAGCAGGTGAGCTGAAAACCTGGTGACAAACAGACAGATACACAGACAGATACATTGACACACTACCAAATGCCGAGGTTGTGTTTTGTGCACAGAGACGTAATAATGGAGCGTATGGAAATTTACTTCTTTTTAAAGCTGCATTACATTACTTAATATGTAATGATAAGCATTCTTTAATTTTCTGCTTGTGCTGCTGCGAAACCTTTTACTATATTTGAATGTACAATGATATCCACATCTTGAACCCACAAAGACATAATTCACTGATAATTTCCCCCTGCATACTCTTTTTCTTAATCATCAGGTGCACAAAAAGTCTAATGTGAAGATACAGCAGTGTGTTTCTGACAGGTGCTTGATAAATGACTGACTAGTTCTCTTGATACACTTCATAACTTGCGTCATAAAACGTCCTGTTAGACTGACAGAAACACTTCAATCTTGTGTAGAAATTGAGTGCACCAAGGATTCAAACGTGTTCCATTGTGTTATACTCAGAATTTAACTGAACATATGAAATGACACTGTGACTTTCTAACCAGAGCGCACTTATTCATGACTGAATATTTGTTAATTTGTCCAGATGAGCATTCAGTCTACTCTTAAGCTGACACTAACTTCAACAACAAATCGAAGCCTATGTTATTAAAAAAGTGATTTGCTGTCAGTTTCCATGATTATTGTTGACAATTGGAGCACACATGGAGACACCCACACAGATACAATTGGCATGCTTATTCTAACTATCTGTAGTCTGTTGCATTTTAAGAGGATCAATATGGACAGAAAAAAAATACTTCAGCAATGGAGTGACCAAAGTAGTCATAAACAAAGACAAAAAAGTGGTCACAAAATAATTTGTTGAAATATTCCACTGTGGAGGAATGAAGTGACGAAACACGAAAGCTGCCAGTTCAGAACATTACTCAACTCTAACAATAACAGGAATGCTATTTGGCACCAAGGCGCATATGTATACATTTTCCCATCTCTCTTCCCTTCTCCCCAAGTCACTGGGTGTGAGTGGAGCCTCCTAGTGGTCTGCCATACAGCCCACCCACGCCCACCCCCGAACACCCAGAAGGGGCCTTATCAGTCCAGCACCCTGGGCTTGAGTAATCACCCATAACGGCTGTATTGCGGAGCAGCCGGGCTTGCTGAGGGGTCTCTAGGCTGAGGCGGGGAGGAAAACGACTCAGTCTCCGGTCTTGGCAAAAAGTCCTCTGTAGGGGAAGGACCAACCTGCAAACCCACAGCAGGTGGGCGTCCACACCGGGAAGTCTGGGCCAGCACCACCTGCTCGTCTGCCATCATGTGACAGGCTTGAACCTACTATGCAGATGGTTCCCTGTGCCACCCAAAATCCAACACAAAATGTTTTGCTCTGTTTCCAAAAACCTGAAAGGGCCGTCATAAAGCGAGCGCAGCGGGGTCTTGCAAGCATTGTGTCTGACGAAAACTTGGCATGCTCCAAACGCTTAAGGTGGATTCACACTACAACGTTTGGACCAACTTTCAGTGACGTTTTGGCAAACGTCTGGCTCTGCTGGCAAAAGTTAATGATAGTGGGGGTTTGTTGGAAAACGCTGGCGAAAGTTGTGTTCTTTGAAAATTTTCAGCCTGCTGAAAATTTGCTGACGTTTGGTGAAAGTTGTGCTCAGTTTGTAAAAGTTCCTGAGCACTGGACTAAGTTATGCAGAGTTTACCAAAGTCAGCCTAAGTTAAAGCTGGGTTCACACTATAGCATTTGGACTTTTACAGACATTTTGAAAAATCAGAGAAATGGTCAGCGCAGGTCACCTGACATCAGCGTTAGTCGACGCTCAAATGCGTTTGTGGAGGCTTCCTGCCATTCTGGACCTGCTTTTGGAGTGAACTCATCTCCGTTGGGCATATGTTTCAGTATTCATTTTTGTTTTATATTCCTATTGTGATAAACCTCCCCGTATGCCCTTCGTTGTGCACGGTGGAGAGAAGGAAGAATGAGGATTTAAATGCTGGGTTTCACCAAACACACATTTATTGACATGAAACAGTACAAAACATAAAGACTTACAAAAAGGTTGAGGTGTACACAAAATGGCTGACGCCGAAGCGACCAGTGGGCAGACCACTGTGTACTGTGGCCACAGGAAAATAATACTATACAATATAGGTGCGCTCGAAAGAACAGGGAAGAACAGCGGGTAGCTCGACAAATTTGCGGGGAACGTAAACTGGCCACAGCCTAAGTGTAACAATAGTGCTGCCGAGAGGGAACGCTTCTGGTTCAGCGCAGCGTCAACCACAAAGAGTCACAAACAATTTACTCAAAAGTTGGAGCAGTCCCACAAAGTCCAGTTCTCCTAGCGAGCGCAAATAACAGTCCTTCCAGACATGGTGATCACTCCGTGGTGAGCAGGGGTGATTCACTCAATGACCCAACGGCGTTTGTCCAGCGATGAGCTGCTTAAATCCAAACGCCGCTGGTCACACTAATTTGGAACACCTGAGGCACGGGAAAGATAATTACCTGGGCTGGGACAGCTGGTGGAATATGGAGAGTGAGGGGGCGTGGTAGGACAGACAGACTGTCAGCTAAGGGGATAAGGGGACCACGGCATCCCCAGGGTGGTCTGTAGTGGCACCCGCGGTGGGCCCTGACTGGACCAGCTCCGCTGCACCTACGATGGACTCCAGCGGGAGCCTAGCTGCACCCACAGTGGCCCTTGACTGGGCCGGCTCCACTGATTAGATTAGATTTAGATTATTTGTTTATTTGACAGGGACAGTGCAATAAACATAGACAATTAATCAAATGACAATCAATCTGATGTGTTGCACAAAGAGTGTATAGCTATTAGCTAATTTGCAACTCTTGTCCCTGGATGGGCTTTAGAAAGGAGAAACAGGTAAAAAGAAAAAAGGATAAGGAAAAGAAAAAATGAAAACAGAATAAACAATAACCACATACATCAATGCAAAAAGATTATAAATACATTATTACACAATTATAAATATTATAAAGATTATAAAGATTATAAATATTATAAATACACAATATAAAAACCTGACTCACATTTGCCTATTTCAGGCCTCCCTCCCTTCGTCACTCACTATAAACAAACACATTCATTCCTTCCCTTCATTCACTCTCACCCTGCAGACAATCATTTCATCCATGGGCACATTCTTGTTTATTTTTCAGCCAGTTTTTAACCTTTGTAGTGAATGTTTTAAAGTCCGTTATTATTTTAATTTCATTTGGCATTGTGTTCCAGATGTGACTGCCCTTTATAGAGAAAGCTGTTTGTCCAAATGTGGTTCTGCGGTGGAATATTTTACAGTTATATGTTAACAGAACTCCTGTGGCCTGCTGCTGTCCTGTCTTTGGATGAAACCAGCAAGTGGCTCAGGCGCTGATTTATGGAAACATTTGAAAATTAATTTCAGAAAACAGAGGTCAATGAAACTCTCAAAACTCAATAGATTGTATTTTTTTAAAATATAACAGTGATGCCACCTAATGGGCTTTTTGTCCAAGATTTTTAGAGTTTGATTATATTGCACCCACGATGGGCTCCAGCGGAAGCTTAGCTGTGCCCCCCGGAAGCCCCTGACCGGGCCAGCTACACTGCAACCATGGTGGACTCCAGCGGGAGCCTAACTGCACCCGCGGTGACCTCTGGCTGAGATGCAGCTACAGCCATGATGGCCCCCAACTGGGCTGGCCCCACTGCACCCACAATGGCCTCTGGCTGAGGCTCAGCTGCACCCGCGGTAGACCCCGATTGGGTCGAAGCTGCACCCATGGTGAGAGGACCGACCCGTAGAAACACCAAGCGGAGGAGGCGATCGATGGGGGGAGCCCTAATGACCTTGGCAGGAGGGATTGAAGCGGCAACGTCCTCCCTCGCCAGGACCAGACCCTCGGTGCCCTCCAGCAGTCACTCTGCAATGCCTGTGGTGGGCCCCGATCAGGCTAGAGCTGCACCCATGACGATCCCGGTCTGGGACGTGGCTGCACCCACTATGGGCTCTGGTTGGAGCACTGTGGCACCAGTGGTGACCCCCATCACGGGCCTCATTGCTCCCGGCGATGGCCTCCCCAGCAAGGGAAGTGGTGCTCCTACGCCACTCAGCACTGGATCCTGATCCTCAGCGGCTTCTGGCAAAATCAGCTGCTCTCCGGCGACCCTGGCTGGGGACTCCAACCCTGGAGGGAGAGAAAAAGAGACCGGGTCAGGGTCGCCAGCAGCGGCAGGGACCGGCGAGGTGGCCCCAAGGGCTACTATGAGCTGCCCCAGGTCCCCCTCGCCAGGAGTCCGGCAGTGTGTCATAGACAAATGAGGAATTGACACAATGGAGCACACTTGCCTGAACTCGGACTCTACCACCATCCAGGACTCCGGCGATTTGGGGGAGGGCGTAGCCTCCATCGTGGGCCCGGTGCTGTGCCCCCGCTGACGTCCTCTAGCCCACCAACCTCTTGTCATCGGTTTGGCGCCCTGTGATTGCTGCACCTCTCCGTGACCCTAGTGAGGGGCTTGACAGGCATGGGAGAGGAGAAAAGGTTAGGGTCGCCGGCAGCGGCAGAGCCCGCGAGGGGAGTCCAGGTGCAGCCGGGAGCCACACTCGGCTCTCCTCCCAGGGAGCCAGATAAGATCTCTCTATCATTGATAAATGAACTACAGAGAGATAACTTTGCCTGTGCTCAAGCTCCTCTGCCATCCAGAACTTGATGCTGTCGACGGTGATGGGCTGGATCCCGTCAGCTGGGGGTCAGGGTCCAGGGGGTGGCTCTGCTGGCAGCAGTCCCTGCATCGCAGGCATAATGGTGGGTTGCAGTCCTGGTCCTCAAGACGCTCCTCTTCCACCCGTCGGTTTGACTGCGGCGAGCGGATTAGCCCACTCCTCGTCTGAGGGTGAATCCATGGGCTGAGCAGGCATAGGAGGTGGAACCCTCCCAGCCAGGGAAGTGCATCCTCGGGCCTCCCTCTCATGGCGCTCCTCCTTGACCCGGCGGTTGACGGAGGTGATCAGATTCGCCCACTCCTCATCCGTCAGTGTGGTTGCGGGTGAACGCCTCGTGCGGCTCCTGGGCAGGATCATCCAGGGCCTCAATCTCCTCCATCATCAGGTAGGCCGGTTCTTGGACCGGCAGGCCCTCAGAAATTACAGAAGGAGGCACCGAGAGGAGAAGAAAACAATTATTTCTTGCAGCTGGAGGAGAGGACCCAGTGGGCTGCTGATACTGGACCTCCCCCTTGGGAGATAGGCAAGATTCAGTGTTAAATAATGATTTAGAATAGAAAAATACTTGCCTGCCATCCCAGTTGATGACATCTGCAGCTGCAGAGCGCAGGAGTTCGCCCCTCTCCGTGCCAGCGATGATTTGGACCCCTCTGCAGGCTATTGGAGGAGCCGTCTCCCTGACGATGGAGGTAGGCGTGGCTGGGGTGAATACAGGGGATCTCTCGGCAGCTGAAGCGATGATGGCCGCTGGAGAAGGAGAGGGATTCCCCCAATGTCCCCCTGCAGGACGACACTGTCCTTTCCGTGCCCGGATCAACCGTGCTGGAGTGAGTGGAGGGTCGAGCAACGCACCACGGAGGCTGCCAGGCTGCAGGGAAGCAGGCATCCGTACCAGCGTCGCGGGAAATACCAGGCCCGGGGAGGAGCGCTGGAGCCAGCAGACTGTGGAGAGTAAGTTGGCGTATTGTGGATAGATCCATAGCCCGGGGTGTGCCTCCAAAATCCCCACCGCTCCGTGAACGCACCACCAATCCCACTTGGGTCCGCTGGTGGCAAGAAACTCGTCCACATAGCTTTGGATGTAGACGGCTGCCAATTCCTCCACCTCGCTGGGAGACCCTGCGGCCGATCCTCCTCTCCTCGGACGAGGTCGACAAGACCGGGGTCATCGTGCGCTCCGCCACCAGTGAGTGAAGAGACAGTTCAAAAAAATGACAACAAAGAGAAAAAAGAAATGTGTGGGTGAACCCGCTAAAATCCTTTGACTGGTTGGGACATTCTGTCATAAGCTCCCCGTAAGCCCTTTGTTGCGCACGGTGGAGAGAAGGAAGAAGAGGATTAAATGCTGGGTTTCACCAAACACACATTTATTGACATGAAACAGCACAAAACATAAAGACTTACAAAAAGGTTGAGCTGTACACAAAATGGCTGACGCCGAAGCGACCAGCGGGCAGACCACTGTGTACTGTGGCCACAGGAAAATAATACTATACAATATAGGAGCGCTCGGAAGAACAGGGAAGACAGCGGGTAGCTCGACAAACTTGCGGGGAACGTAAACTGGCCACAACCTAAGTGTAACAATAGTGCTGCCGAGAGGGAACGCTTCTGGGTCAACGCAGCGGCAACCACAAAGAGTCACAAACAATTTACTCACAAGTTGGAGCAGTCCCACAAAGTCCAGTTCTCCTAGCGAGCGCAAATAACAGTTCTTCCGGACGTGGTGATCACTCCGTGGTGAGCAGGGGTGATTAACTCAATGACCCAACGGCATTTGTCCAGCGATGAGCTTCTTAAATCCAAACACCGCTGGTCACACTAATTTGAAACACCTGAGGCGCGGGAAAGATAATTACCTGGGCTGGGACAGCTGGTGGAATATGGAGAGCGAGGGGGCATGGTAGGACCGACAGACTGTCAGCAGCGTGGGAAAGAGATCAGAGGCTGACTAACAGCTGCCGGTCGGGCAGTGGCTAAGACGAAATGAATACACAAAACGCACATAGACAGTGAAGCCACAACCCAAAGAGAGATCAGGGCCGAGCCGGGGAAAACCAAGCCGGCTCGGCTCATGACAGAGACACCCCTCTAAGGGGTGGAGTCCCAGACACCCAAGGTAACATCAAGAAGGCCCCCTCCCCCCCAACAGCTGCAACAACAACAAACAACCCGAACCCGGGTGGGCGGAGGGGGGAACAGGAAGGAGGGAACACAATGCCCCGCCCAGGGCCCACAATTAACCCCCCCAAGACCACAGGCGTTGGGGCTCAGGAGGCCACCCAGAGTCCCAGGCCCAGCAGAAGGTCCGGTGGACGGCGTCCGGCGGCCTGCTGGAACATGTGAGCCACCTGACCTGGGGAATCTATTCTTCCAGCGGCCGACCAATATTGCTCAGACACCATGACGGAAAGGGTGAAGCAGGAGGCAGCCTGTCCACTGGAAGGCTCACTGGTGGGCAACTGGACTGGAGAAAGGGGATTTCCATGGCGTAGGACTGGGATAAGGGGACCACGGCGTCCCCAGGGTGGTCCGTAGTGGCACCCGCGGTGGGCCCTGACCGGACCAGCTCCGCTGCACCTACGATAGACTCCAGTGGGAGCCTAGCTGCACCCACAGTGGCCCCTGACTGGCCCGGATCCGCTGCACCCACGATGGGCTCCAGCGGGAGCCTAGCTGTGCCCCCAGAAGCCCCTGACCGGGCCGGCTCCGCTGCAACCATGGTGGACTGCAGCAGGAGCCTAACTGCACCCGCTGTGACCTCTGGCTGAGATGCAGCTACACCCACGATGGCCTCCAACTGGGCGGGCTCCGCTGCACCCACGATGGCCTCTGGCTGAGGCTCAGCTACACCCACGATGGCCCCCAACTGGGCCGGACCTGCTGCACCCACGATGGCCTCTGGCTGAGGCTCAGCTGCACCCGCGGTGGACCCCAATTGGGTCAAAGCTGCATCTGCGGTGAGAGGACCGACCCGCAGAAACACCAGGCAGAGGAGGCGATCGATGGGGGAGCCCTAATGACCTTGGCAGGAGGGGCTGAAGCGGCAACGTCCTCCCTCACCAGGACCAGACCCTCGGTGCCCTCCAGCGGCAACTCCGCAATGCCTGTGGTGGGCCCCGATCGGGCCAGAGCTGCACCCACGACGGTCCCGGTCTGGAATGTTGTCTGGTTGGGTAATTCTGTCATAAACTCCCTCGTACGCCCTTCGTTGCGCACGGTGGAGAGAAGGAAGAATGAGGATTTAAATGCTGGGTTTCACCAAACACACATTTATTGACATGAAACAGTACAAAACATAAAGACTTACAAAAAGGTTGAGCTGTACACAAAATGGCTGACACCGAAGCGACCAGCCGGCAGACCACTGTGTACTGTGGCCACAGGAAAATAATACTTTGCAATATAGGTGCGCTCGGAAGAACAGGGAAGACAGCGGGTAGCTCGACAAACTTGCAGGGAACGTAAACTGGCCACAGCCTAAGTGTAACAATAGTGCTGCTGAGAGGGAACGCTTCTGGTTCAGTGCAGCGTCAACCACAAAGAGTCACAAACAATTTACTCACAAGTTGGAGCAGTCCCACAAAGTCCAGTTCTCCTAGCGAGCGCAAATAACAGTCCTTCCAGATGTGGCGATCACTCTGTGGTGAGCAGGGGTGATTCACTCAGTGACCCAACGGCGTTTGTCCAGCGATGAGCTGCTTAAATCCAAACGCCACTGGTCACACTAATTTGGAACACCTAAGGCATGGGAAAGATAATTACCTGGGCTGGGACAGCTGGTGGAATATGGAGAGTGAGGGGGCGTGGTAGGACCGACAGACTGTCAGCAGCGTTGGAAAAAGATCAGAGGCTGACTAACAGCTGCCGGTCGGGTAGTGGCTAAGACGAAATGAATACACAAAACGCACATAGACAATGAAGCCACAACCCACAGAGAGATCAGGGCCGAGCCGGGGAAAACCAAGCCGGCTCGGCTCATGACACCTATGTAGTTACTTCTGCATACCATTTTCCCCTGTTCATTCATTCGTCCGTTCATCTCAAAAAAAATATAAAATAATGCATAGAATCTAACACTAAGTCCGCAATTAAAATGTGAATGTGGATGGAATTAAAAAAAACAACTATTTAGTGTATCATCATATAAATAAAATGATGGGTGATTATCTTTTGACTGTTACAACTCTCTCCATTAAAAGAATATAAAATCCCATTAAAGGTCATTTACTTTTTGACACCACATCAGCGCTGTTTGATTCCCCTCAATGGAATCCAAACCAATAAATCCTGGAGAATGATTATGCATGGGGCAGAAAATTAAGAACAGTACATTTCTCAATGAGGAGATTTTTTTTCTTTTGGGCTGTCACATTTTTGGGAGAATATATAAGATAAGCCTTTATTAGTCCCACAATGGGGAAATTCCAGGATTGCAACAGCACAGGGATAGCAACACTCAGAGCAATAATTTAGAAGATAAGAAAATAAGAGCAGTGAATATACATACACTACCGTTCAAAAGTTTGGGGTCACACAGACAATTATTTTGTGTTTTCCATGAAAAGTCACACTTATTTACCACCATGAGTTGTAAAATGAATAGAAAATATAGTCAAGACATTGACAAGGTTAGAAATAATGATTTGTATTTGAAATAATAATTTTTTCCTTTAAACTTTGCTTTCGTCAAAGAATCCTCCATTTGCAACAGTTACAGCATTGCAGACCTAGCATGATTGCACAAGGGTTTTCAAATCATCCATTAGCCTTCTGACACAATGAGCAAACAAATTGTACCATTAGAACACTGGAGTGATAGTTGCTGGAAATGGGCCTCTATACACCGATGTAGATATTGCACCAAAAACCAGACATTTGCAGCTAGAATAGTCATTTACCACATTAGCAATGTATAGAGTGTATTTCTGATTAGTTTAAAGTTATCTTCATTGAAAAAAAGTGTTTTTCTTTCAAAAATAAGGAAATTTCTAAGTGACCCCAAACTTTTGAACGGTAGTGTATGTACACATAAATATATAAATATATATACACAGTGCGGAGCATTGTAGCTAGATGGACTAAACAGCATATTAAACAGTCTATTTAGACTAAACAGTCTATTTAACTAAATAGACTAAACAGTCTATTTAGTCTATTTACAGTAGTTACCCTACATGGTATGAATATGTACCCATACATATTGTCACCCTCCATAGCGACTGATATTGTCCTAGTTGTATACTGGAGGGGACCATTTGTGTAAGTCTGTTGCGTCTTTTGCATTCAATACTATTAGGTCGTCACGTTTCTTTGCTATCTCTGCGAGCAGCCCTGCTTAGGTTATACAGTCAGACAGCTGTAGGTAGGAAGGACCTGCGAAACCTCTCGGTTGCGCACCTAGGATGATGTAGTCTACTGCTAAATGAGCTCCTCAGTGCGTTCAGTATGTCCTGCATAGGGTGGGACTCGGAATCCAGCAAAGATGACAGTTTAGCCACCATCCTTCTCTCTCCTATCTCCTCCACTGGGTCAAGGTGTTGCCCCAGGACAGAGCTAGCTTTCTTGATCAGTTTGTTCAGTCTCTTCCTATTGGCTGCTGTAACACCGTTGCCCCATCAGACCACTCCAAAAGTGATGGTTGATGCCACCACCGTGTCGTGGAATGTCTTCAGGAGCGCCCCTTGTACACCAAAAGACCTGAGCCTCCTCAGTAGGAACAGCCTGCGCTGTCCCTTCTTGTAGAGTATATATATATATACAGTATATATATATATATATATATATATATATATATATATATATTATATATATATATATATATATATATATATATGCATATATACAGTATATGCATATAGGTGTTCATCTGAACAATAAACTAGACTGGTCACACAATACTGACGCACGCTACAAGAAGGGACAGCGCAGGCTGTTCCTGCTGAGGAGACTCAGGTCTTTTGGTGTACAAGGGGCGCTGCTGAAGACATTCTATGACACGGTGGTGGCATCAGCCATCACTTTTGGAGTGGTCTACTGGGGCAGTGGCATTACAGCAGCCGATAGGAAGAGACTGAACAAACTGATCAAGAAATCTAGCTCTGTCCTGGGGCAGCGCCTTGATCCGGTGGAGGAGATAGGAGAGAGAAGGACGGTGGCTAAACTGTCATCTCTGCTGGAGTCCGAGTTCCACCCTATGCAGGACATACTGAATGCACTGAGGAGCTCATTTAGCAGCAGACTACATCATCCCAGGTGCACAACCGAGAGGTTTCGCAGGTCCTTCCTACCAATGGCTGTCAGACTGTACAACCTAAGCAGGGCTGCTCGCAGAGATAGCAAAAAGACGTAACAAACTAATAGTTTTTTGAATGCAAAAGATGCAATAGACTTACACAATGGTCCCCTCCGGCATACAACTAGGAAAATACCGGTCGCTATGGAGGGTGAGAATATGTATGGGCACATAATCATACCATGTAGGATAACTAAGTAGACGGTTATGCTGTTTCATCCCATCTAGCAACAATGCTCTGCAATGTGTGTGTTTATATATTTACATATTTATTCCATCTAGCTACAATGCTCAGCACTGGGTGTGTTTATATTTATATATCTATATACAGTATTTATTCCATCTAGCTACATTGCTCCGCACTGTGTGTGTTTATATACTTGCATATTTATTCCACCTAGCTGCAATGCTCCGTACTGTGGGTGTTTATATATTTACATATTTATTCCATCTAGCTACAATGCTCTGCACTGTGTGTCTGTGTGTGTGTGTATATATATATTTTATAGTAATATGTACATATGTATATTAGCTGCTCTTGCTTGCTTGTTTTTTTCTTGCCTTCTGATTGTTGCTCTGAGTGTTGCTATCCCTGTGCTGTTGCAATCCTGGAATTTCCCCATTGTGGGACTAATAAAGGCTTATCTTATCTTATCTTATCTTATATATATACTGTATATATATATATATATACTGTATATACAGTGGGGTAAAAAAGTATTTAGTCAGCCACCAATTGTGCAAGTTCTCCCACTTAAAAGATGAGAGAGGTCTCCAGTTTTCATCATAGGTATACCTCAACTATGAGAGACAAAATAAGAACAAAAAATCCAGAAAATCACATTGAAGGATTTTTAATGAATTAATTGGTAAATTCCTAGGTAAAATAAGTATTTGGTCAATAACAAAAGTTCATCTCAATCCTTTGTTATATACCCTTTGTTGGCAATGACAGAGGTCAAATGTTTTCTGTAAGTTTTCACAAGGTTTTCACACACTGTTGCTGGTATTTTGGCCCATTCCTCCATGCAGATCTCCTCTAGAGCAGTGATGTTTTGGGGCTGTCGCTGGGCAACACAGACTTTCAACTCCCTCCAAAGATTTTCTATGGGGTTGAGATCTGGAGACTGGCTAGGCCACTCCAGGACCTTGAAATGCTTCTTACGAAGCCACTCCTTCGTTGCCCGGGTGGTGTGTTTGGGATCATTGTCTTGCTCAAAGACCCAGCCACGTTTCATCTTCAATGCCCTTGCTGGTGGAAGGAGGTTTTCATTCAAAAGCTCACGATACATGGCCCCATTCATTCTTTCCTTTACACGGATCAGTCGTCCTGGTCCCTTTGCAGAAAAACAGCCCCAAAGTATGATGTTTCCACCCCCATGCTTCACAGTAGGTATGGTGTTCTTTCTCCTCCAAACACGACAAGTTGAGTTTTTACCAAAAAGTTCTATTTTGGTTTCATCTGACCATATGACATTTTCCCAATCCTCTTCTGGATCATCCAAATGCTCTCTAGCAAACTTCAGACGGGCCTGGACATGTACTGGCTTAAGCAGGGGGACACGTCTGGCACTGCAGGATTTGAGTCCCTGGCGGCGTAGTGTGTTTCTGATGTAGCCTTTGTTACTTTGGTCCCAGCTCTCTGCAGGTCATTCACTAGGTCCCCCCATGTGGTTCTGGGATTTTTGCTCACCGTTCTCGTGATCATTTTGACCCCACGGGGTGAGATCTTGCGTGGAGCCCCAGATCGAGGGAGATTATCAGTGGTCTTGTATGTCTTCCATTTTCTAATAATTGCTCCCACAGTTGATTTCTTCACACCAAGCTGCTTACCTATTACAGATTCAGTCTTCCCAGCCTGGTGCAGGTCTACAATTTTGTTTCTGGTGTCCTTTGACAGCTCTTTGGTCTTGGCCATAGTGGAGTTTGGAGTCTGACTGTTTGAGGTTGTGGACAGGTGTCTTTTATACTGATAACAAGTTCAAACAAGTGCCATTAATACAGGTAACGAGTGGAGGACAGAGGAGCCTCTTAAAGAAGAAGTTACAGGTCTGTGAGAGCCAGAAATCTTGCTTGTTTGTAGGTGACCAAATATTTATTTTACTGAGGAATTTACCAATTAATTCATTAAAAATCCTTCAATGTGATTTTCTGGATTTTTTTTTCTCATTTTGTCTCTCATAG
Source organism: Pholidichthys leucotaenia (assembly GCA_020510985.1). Taxonomy (NCBI): domain Eukaryota; kingdom Metazoa; phylum Chordata; class Actinopteri; order Cichliformes; family Pholidichthyidae; genus Pholidichthys; species Pholidichthys leucotaenia. The sequence goes on along the minus strand of CM035849.1, from coordinate 201,879,895 downwards.
TTGAGGTATACCTATGATGAAAATTGGAGACCTCTCTCATCTTTTAAGTGGGAGAATGTGCACAATTGGTGGCTGACTAAATACTTTTTGGGCCCACTGTATGTATATACATATACTGTATATATATATACACACACACACACACACAGATAGATAGATAGATAGATAGATAGATAGATAGATAGATAGATAGATAGATTAGATTTTTTTTGATTCCTTTATTAGTCCCACAATGGGAAATTACAGGGCATCCACACGAGTGGATGAGGCACCCACTGGTGCAGCGCCCAACCCTTTGCTGCAGTGCTAACCACTCCTCCACCACACTGCCCGTATATATGTTGCAGGCAGAGAGTAGACAGACTCTGAAAATTTCCCCCCCAAAAAACAAAAAAAACCAACTTTATTCCATGGACCAAGAAAATGTTTTTTCAGACAGCAAAAAAAAAAAAAAAAAAAAAAAGATCAGCGTCTCCAACGGCTGTTGTTCCAAAAGCAACCAGTAATCCCTACTGGCAAAAGACACGTTTGTGCAACAGCACAGCCTAGTGGTAGAAAAATAACACTGCAAAGACATGAAATCCCAAACCACTCACCAGACCACACCCATCACCTGGAGCAAACAAACCCACAGACAGCTCAAAACTAATCAAATGCTCGTTATATATATATATATATATATATATATATATATTTTTTTTTTTTTTTTTTTTTTTTTTTTTTAATGCCCCCTTCTCTCTATTTCTCTTTCATCCATGCATGTCTGAAGTGTGTTTCAATCTAAAAACATCTGTTTTTTCCAGCATTTCAGTCAATGTTTGCAAACGGAGCTTAACATTCCTAAGGCTGACTTAGGTGAACTCTGCATAACTTAGCCCAGTGCTCAAGAACTTTTACAAACTGAGCACAACTTTCACCAATGTTTATTTCCAAACGCCCGCAAATTTTGAGCATGCTGAAAATTCTCACCGAATACAACTTTCTGCAGCGTTTGCCAACAAACACCAACTATCATTAACTTTTATCAACTTTTGTCAGCAGAGCCAGACATTTGCCAAAATGTCAGTAAAAGTTGGTCCAAACATTGTAGTGTGGATCCACCCAAAAAAACAGATCCAAGGTGGCAGAAAGCCTCCACAAATGCTGATTTTTATATGAGTGTCACGTGACACTGATGTCAGCTGCAGAGTATTCTTAGCTTAAGTTAACCTAAGTTGGCAACTGCTATACATACGCTAGCCTTAGTTGGCAAAAGTTTTACAACACTGATTGCAATGCTGGGAAATGCTAGCAAAAGTCTGTAAAAGTTTACAAGCATAATTTCGCCAACGTTTGGACTGATTTCTCTGATTTTTCAAAACTTTAGTAAAAGTCAGTCCAAACGTTATAGTGTGAACCCAGCTTAAGGAACAAAAGCGCGGGGAAACAATGGTGCTCTGGCCCTGGAACGCTAACTGACTTGACCCTAGGAAAAAACTGCATGGACAAGTTGGTGCCCAGCACGAGACCTTCCAGCAAAAATTCACCCGGGTCCCGCAACAGCTGAGCAAAAATGAGCTCAGCTAGGGAAGCAGCAAGATCCTCCTTGGCCACGGAGTGTAACCTAAGTCGGAGGGGTGTAACGCCATAACAGGAACTGCTTGAGAGCAGCGTATTCCCCTTGGGGTGGGGGGCCTCAGAGCAGGCTCATGGCGCACTGATTGGAGCGTGGGTCGAGCGAAGCCACCACGTAATGATAACTCGTGTCGTCTGCAGAAATCCCACGGAGGGCAAACTGAGCCTCAACATGGATGAACCAGGCAGCGGGATCATGGAGCCAGAAGTCTGGGAGCTTGACTGCCACGGCGAATGAGGCTGGGGTCTCGGAAGGAAACCCTAGTGTGGGTGTTCCCAAGGTGGAGCTCACTTCGTCTTCCTTTTTGAACATTATCGACATCGTAGGTCACCAGCGTGGAGGAATGAAGGGATGAGACATAAGAGCTGCCATTTCAGAACTTTACTCAACTCCAACAATAACAGTAATGCTATTTGGCACCAAGGCACATACACATATATTTTCCCATCCCTCCTCCCTTCTCCTCAAGTCACTGGATGTGCGTGGAGCCTCCTAGTTGTCCGCCACACCACAACATTAATATTTCCAAATAATAAAGAATCATCAATATTTAAGAAATTATCTTACAGTGTTGTAAGTCATTAATGGGATTAAAAGCTACAGAGCACTGCCAGTTTTTGAAGTTCAATTTAACGCGTTTGGTTCTGATGTATTTTTCAGTCTATGTGCAGTCACCCACACAAAAGTAACATAATGAAAAAGCACATTTCCCTCTCACATCTTAATACACAGTGCTAAGAAATCCCAGCGCTAACTGAGCAAATTTGTTCATGCCATCTCCGTCTGCAGTGCAAGGCACAGCAAAATGGAATTGGCTCAGCATATGTTTGAGAAATGGCAAGCTCGGAACAAACAAAAAGCTGCAGATGTAGGGTTCCCTTTCCATTTAAGGCTGGGTGTTGGGCTCGATTGCCACAGGCCAGAAACATCATTCCTTTTTAGGCACGGGCGCTGCTTGAGCCACACATTCTCCTCTAAATCCAGGCCAGCTCCTGTATGTGGGCAGATGGTCCTTTGATCTAATTTCCTCAGAGATCTTGCCCTTTCTGCTCATCACCAATTGTTTTACGTTAAAACACACAAAATCTCTCCCAGTTCACTGTTCGCCCCCTGCTGTGACTCAACACTTTAGTCTCTCCACCAGCCTCCTCCTTCTGTTCCTATGTCCTTCTCTTTTATCATATTCCCAGTTCTGTTCTTCAGCCCATGTTCGGTTAACATTTGTGTGTGTGCCTGTTGGAAAGACAAACAGCGAGAACAAAAGAAAAGTGCAAAATGACAACTAATGCAAACTTAGGTTTTAAAACAGGATTATTAAGCCGTGTTGGACCCCAAATGTGACTAATGTTAATTATCATTACTTAACTGTGGAAACATCATTTGAGCGTGCTTCCTAGAAAGATAATTAAAGTCAACTCTGATTGAATTAAAACGGGTTACTGTATTGTTAACCCTGGAGGCATACAATGGGCAATGGTGGGCTGGATATTGAGTACGTCCTGTAGTCTGTCTTACAGAAAAAAACAGCTCATAAACCATCATTATATTTCTTTCTTTATTTTATTAGAGAAAACAGAATTTAGAGCCTAGATGCTATGATCCAATCAGAATTCTGCAGACACCTTTTAGCTCCTAGGGGAGCTATACTAATCACAGATAACTTCCTATTTAAATCAGCTGTAATCGTCTTTATCTTCTGACACAGTCTCTTTGAAAGATGACAGTGGAGTGACAGCAGACAGAGGTGGATTACTAAGCAGTGGAGTGGTGTAAGTATAGAACCAAGGACTGACATTTGGTAGGAAAAAGACAGACAGAACCAACTCCAAGCAGAGACACTGCTGGATAGAGAATTAATGGCTGTTCTAATCATTACTAGATTTACCACTGCCCCTCCCAGTAGCCCATTTTGATTCTTTCCATCTAAATTGTCTCTGGACATTCATTAAACCAGGCAGTGAGACAGCAAACAGGGACAGCATGGCAACAGGAGAATATGGCCTATTGATGCACTGTCATTCTTGCTGCCAGCAACTGTCTAACAAACTTAAAATTCAGGCCACAGAAAGTATTCCCTCTTTAAAATATTTCCTTGTGGGGGTGATGTGTCTGGATCTGGGCTAAGTATGCAGGGTTTTGGTTTTTTTTTGTTTTGTTTTTTTTTTTGCAGTGCCTTTTCAAATAGAGAATGCATATATAGAAATTTAGCTTTTCCCTCTGCCCATAGCAAGACTTTTTTTTTTTTTTCTTTTCCAGAATACTAAGTTATCCTCTGTAGTTGGAATATATCTGAAAATAGTCCAGTATCTTTGTTTGGTACAAACTACTGCAATAAACCTTGAACCAACTGTGAACCAGTGTAGCCACTACATAAAACTGTGTTGCTGTATTTAATGCAAACTGACTGGCTAAACATTTAATTTATGATTTCCTATTACTTTGATGCCATATTGGTCATTAAAATATAAATCTGTACACTTACAAATCATTTTAAAATTTTGCATAGAAATGGCCTATATAATGAAATTCCTCCCAGAAGTGTGCACTTAATACAGTACTGTTTCATCATCTTCATATTCATCAGCCCCATCAATGTTTAACATGGCTTACAGCTGAACAAATGAATAACTTACTGTATGTACAGCCGCTGCCTTTGCATTAATACAAAGAAAAACCGGAGGTAGTGTAGAAAATTATACATGACTTTCTTACCCTCGATCCGTGGGGGTGAATATTTCTAAGTAGAAAGACAAGTGTTGTATATCTGATCAAAGTCAAGGGGAGAGAGGCTTAATCCCTCCTCAAGTAGCATTAGATAGCTGATGCCGAGGATGTAAATGAGCTCAGCTAAAGCAGTCCTAATCCTCACCACCATCATTTTTTAAACTCTGTCACCTTTTTTTTCCTTTTTCAAAGAGAGATTCTTCTTTGTTGTTGTTTAATCCAGAGCACGCTCTAATGATTTCCTGTGGAACATGTTTAGTGTGTTTAATGTTTCTAAACCTTGTTGCTGAACTATAAGTTTTTAGCCTATATGCCAGCAAGATATTGCCTGGAAACATTTGAAAATTGTAAGACATTATCCTGCTTCCCTGCCTAAGAGGGACTTAGGCAGGGAAGCATTTTTAAAGTCTCAGACATCCATTGCCTGTTTGTGATTTACCCCGTCATGCGCTGATGCTTCTCAAGCAAAAGGTGAAGACACACTTTGGCTTTGGCTGTAAGACAGTTCTTCCATTCAATTCAGTGCTAAACTGTAGATGTATGGAAAATAATAACACAACATAACAAAAATAATTTTTTTGTAAGTTGTCTGTTTTTTCAACTGATTTAAGACAATTTTGCACCGCTGAATCCGAAAATGACATCCGTTTCTCTCGATCAGGTCAGGTTTTTATGCTAAGTTATAAGCAGTTGTACAGTTGTACTGTAAATTGAATAGCAGACATTGATAAAGGTAAGTACATGTAAATTGAATGTTACGTCATCATTGTTCAAAATTCAGAGAATTTCAAGAAATAAAAAAGAATTTTGCATCATATAAAGCGAAAATACCCGTACATGTAAACAAAAACGTAAGAAAACATGTGGCCATAGTTCAAAAAGTTGACCTGATTGAGCAAAACCAATGTGATTTTTGGATTCAGTACATCAAAATTGTCCTAAATCAGCTAAAAAAAACTTAGACAATAAAATCTAGTGTTGACCAGTGTAATTATTATGAATACCGTATGACTATGGATATCTGTCTAATGCAAGTAGAAATATTGCTGATCAGTCTGTCTCACACAAACTACACTAAAGTCTACATGTAAAACAAACAAAAAAAACAATGTACGGGTCAGGCTTTTTCATGTGGCATTCTTGCTGCCACCTTCTGAGGTTGATGATATTAAACAGAAACCAAAAGGATGTGCGTTATTGTGGAAGCCACTTGATGAAAAAGAATCAAGGAGCACTTTCTTTCCCCAGCGTCCTTTTCTGTTGGACATGGATCGATGGACTTTATTTTTCATGTGATTTGGTCAAGCTTTTTTCCATGATAAAGTCAGTGGTATATTTGTCACAAAGGCACTACAGTGTTCTTTGTGCCTTCCAGTCAACATATAAACCCTTCCCAATGACTATATAGAGTGGGGTGATGAATTTACCCAGCCAGAGTGATGATATAGAGTGAAGTACTCTCACTCTGAACAGTTGTGTGAGGAACCTTGGAGTGATTTTTGACCAGGATTTGCCCTTTAATTCACATATTAAAACTGTTTCTAGGACCGCCTTATATCATCTGCGCAATATTGCTAAGATCAGGAGCATCTTGTCTCTGGGTGATGCTGAGAAACTGATTCACGCCTTTGTCAGTTCGCGATTAGATTATTGTAATTCGCTATTATCTGGTTGTCCTAAAGTATCTTTAAAAAATCTTCAGTTGATTCAAATTGCTGCTGCTGGAGTTTTGACTGGTTCTAGAAAAAGAGATCATATTTCCCCGGTTCTGTCCTCCCTCCATTGGCTTCCCATTGAATTTAGAATCAAGTTTAAAATCCTTCTTCTTGCTTTCAAAGCTCTTAATAATCAGGCCCCCAATATATAAAAGATCTGATATTACCTTACCATCCTAATAGAGCATTACGCTCCCAAAATGCTGGCTTTCTTGTGGTGCCCAGAATCTCCAAAAGTATGGTGGGAGGCAGAGCCTTCTGCTACCAAGCTCCTTTTCTCTGGAACCAGTTACCACTCTGGGTCCGGGAGTCAGACTCGGTCTCTGTTTTTAAGAACACGGTAAAATCCTTCCTTTTTAAATATAGCTTTCGTTTAAGGAGGGTTTTTGTGTCTTTTAACCCCACTCTTGTTCCATTGTTATCTGATCCATACTGCTGGTTGACCTCCAATATTGTACTTGGCATTATACTGCTATGTTCTTTATGTCTGTCCTTTCCATCCTCCCTATCCCCTCATCCCCAGCCAGTCGCAGCAGACGACTGCCCCTCCCTGAGCCTGGTTCTGCTAGAGGTTTCTTCCTTCCAAATGGGAGTTTTTCCTCTCCACTGTCGCTTAGTGCTTGCTCATAGGGGATCGTCTGATTGCTGGGTCTTTCTGTGACTTTATTTTTTTGTTTTTTTTTCTGCACTGTGGCGCCACGAGACGGCTTTTGTTGTGATGTGGCGCATTATAAATAAAGCTGAAATGAATTGAATTGAATTGAATTGAAGTACGTGGCGGTAATGCACCTGTAAGCTGGTTGCCAACCGCCAATCAAATCTAAAAGAAGAAGAACCTGCAGCTCTGTTTATTGTTGTTACTCGGTTTACTCTTACCTACGGCGCTGAATGTTATTTGATTATTTTTATGTCATGCTCATCACACAAAGCCCTTGGTAGGTTGATTCCGCTTATGTTTAACTGTATAAAAATTTAGAAAGCTTAAACTATTTTAAAGATGGAACTTACTGTATAGTAAAATTATCAGATCTTTCTATTGATATCAATCATGATGGATGGTTAAGCTTGCTTTAGAAAAAGGCACTACTAATGTTGTTTATGAGTTTGGGAGTCTGAAGGCATTGGCTCCCTCTTTATCTGGCCCCTTGAGAATATTACAGAAACATGCCTATCAACATTTAGTTTTCAAAACATGGGGGAAGGGGTAAATACATATTTATATTTTTATGATTAAGCAGCAAAACAGCCATATGAAACAAATGGCGTTTCATCACAACATGTAACTTTTAACAAACATGTCATAAATGCATAACCCAGCCAGCATGTCCATGTGGGCCCCACCAAAGGTTTAAACTGGGCTGTCTTATGGGCCGCATGTGGGTTTGTCTGCGGGTTCCATGTTGGCCCCATCTGTGTTTGCCCACATGGACTTTATCTGTTTCCCTATTTTCAACTTATTTTCTCATCAATTTGCAATTTTCTTGTAAGTTTGTGACTTTTTTCCCATAAATTTGATAAATTTTTCTTGAAAATTTGAAACTTGATGTCATAAATTGTCATGATGGCTGATTACTGTTGGACTCTGAAGAGAGACATCCCTGCCGCTGCGCATTCTAGAGGTTTGAATAAATGGAAGTTGAAGCTCGGAATTTTGAACAATGATGACGTAACATTCAATTTACATGCACTTACCTTTATCACTTTCTACTATTTACTATTCAATTCACAGTAATCGAAGTTTGTAACATTTAATTAATAAATTGTGTTAGAAAGTGATTTTTTTTCTCTTACAGATCTGTTTTGGATGAGAAATATTAACAAAAATCAACAGATAATGTCACAAAAATGTAATCGATTTAGTCAGAAGATCAGATTTTTTAAAAATCAACTTAGCATAAAAAACCTGACCTGATTGAGAGAAACGGATGTCATTTTCAGATTCAGCGGTGCAAAATTGTCTTAAATCAGTTGAAAAAACACAGACAACTTACAAAAAAAAATATTTTTGTAACCCTGTGTAATTATCCTCATCTGCATGGTGTAATTAAAGTCTTGGAAGAAAATGAAAATTGGAAACTTAACAGTTTAAATTTGGATTGCTAGACTTTGAATCTGTAGCAATACGGGAGTGGTCACCTAGGGGTAGAGCATCTGCCCCAACAACCTGGGATGTCCTGGCTTCAAGCCATTTCATGAAAGTGGTACTTCCTGCCTTCTAGCTTGGTGCTTAGCCAAATAGAATGGGGTAAGGGAAGTTGTTCACCCAGCCACAGGGGGAACACAAGCCAATGTACTCCTTGTGCCAATCCCAAGCTCGCAGTCGCTTTCATAAAGGGAATCCGCAGCAAAAATCTTTGCCAAATCTACATGCAGATCATTGCAATATCGCAATACATTGTGGTGACCCCGAAAGGGAGCAGCCGAAAGAAGAAGAATCTGTAGCAATGCCAAATTACTTCACATCATATTGATTGCAGTAATCCTATGAGCACCAGAGAAATGTGTCTTTTAAAGTTTTCTAGAGTTTTAAATCTGTTTCCTGGGGCTGCCCTGTTTTACATCAACCAACAAACGTTAGTTCACTGGAGCTGAGGAGTGAGAGTTGGCCTGTCAAGATAAAGACGAAAGCAGCCACGGCTGAATTTCAGGTTGTGAGAATCACAACCGGAAGCTTTGTGATGCTTTGGCTAGTCTTACCTTCAACATGTTTCTCGTCAGTAGTGGAAGACTTTTTAAAATCTTAAAAATATTACTCTCATAGAAAAGAATTTAGTTATAAACTAAAGGGGCTTAAAACAATAATCTTTTCAAGGGAGGTCTTATGAGGTGATCATGTATTATCCATTTATGTAGTTATCTTACAATCTCTTGATAATTTTGTTTTGGTAGTTTAGACTGAAATTACATTTTGTGTTTTTGTTGTTTCACTCTGCTTTGGATTTTTATCTTTATGAGTTGTCACTTTAATGTCAGTCTATATTTTTTAATCTATTAATTTACATTTTGATATATTATGACTCTAAAAAAATGCATTTTGTGTATATTGTATGTATTTTTTTACAGCTGGAAGAATAGTGGACACCTCTGATTGTCACTACTGGGGATCCTATTAGTTGAATAAACAAATAAGCTGGCAGTTATATCTGTATTTGGTTCTTCTAGCAAAACTTTGATTTTTTGTAACTGTGTTCTCATGTAAAGAAATTCTAACCGCTCAACCACAAATTTTCAGAGATTTATTAACAAATATATTAAAGTGCAACTTTGGCTTCTCCACTGTTTATAACAGTGAGAACTTCATATTGCGGTGGCAGATGTCACCCAGTTAAGACAAGGGGCTTATATTGTCTTCTCAGCATTTAGACTAAACAGACCTGGATCTTGGAGCTTCACTTATAGATGTTGAAAAGTTTGCCCTGCCATGTTTGTGCTGAAGCTTTTCTTCTGTATTTCCTTCTTGACATTTTGTTTTTCTTTTTCCAATCTTTTTATCGCTCTTCTGTCTTTGTTCCTCACAGAGGCCCGTGTTTCTCTCATTCTTCCCCGCACTCATCTCTTTCTTCTCATTCTTGGTTTGTTTTGTCTCTTACTTTAACACTTCATATTTTTCTATGTAATGCCATACACCCCATCCCCTCATTTTTTCTTTTATAGCCACAAGGATACTTTACACAGACCTCTCCCTATCATCAAGGGTGAAAAATGTTATTTCTCCTTTGGTCAGATTCAGCAGCACTTTGATATCGGTTTAATTTCAGCCGATGGCAATTACTCTAGATATCTGCAGGGCACTCTTTGGAATGTCATCTTAAATACATTTCGGAGACAAATCATATGCCACTCAAGCTATATTTTATAGGGCGCAAAGTGCGATGACTTAAAACAAGAAACAAATCATGTCTCAAAGTCCTTTTGTTGTCACAATGCTGCTGCCAGTCAAAAGACGAGCCTACACCGATCCTGCCTCTGGGGTAGTCGACAAATGAAAGCCTGTTTGGGATATGAATCTTACATGTGTGGACATCATTGATGTCTCACACAGGATCAATTTCCCATCTCGGTCTCTTCTAAAAAGTCTTTGATCAATTGCAGTGCTCCTGCTAATGTGTCAAAGGACATAGCTCAAGCTAACTAGTACTCCCTCCCCTTGCCTGCTCCGTCTTTCCCCCTCATTTTCTTCATCCGCTTTTGAATTTCACACATTCACTTCCTTGTTCCTTGACCAATCGCATAATGCAGCATACAGGAGTGTTCCAAGGCTGACAGCCCTATGTGCAGTACTGAGCCATCAAAGGTTTCAGCCGGGACAGCTGAGTGTCTCGTATTAGTTTTAAATGATGTGAAAACTGTGAAAGCCCTGCCATCATTAGAATTCTTTAGGGAGGAAAAAATGGATGCAGGGATAGAGGCCGGGGTTTTGAATAACAGGAGAAAAATCTGAGAGGGCTCAGAGGAGAGGAATGAAGCAAGAGATGGAAAGATATGAGAAAGTGTTGTGGTTGAAAACGGAGATGTGACTTGGAGTGAATGCAAGCACGCCACTGTTATGCCAGGGTGCATTAGCATTCAGCCGACATCCCATGGACCCTGCATTGGATTCAATTTTTTACAGCATTATAAACCCTGTTTATAACCTTTTGTTTGCTTGTTGAAATACGGAAGGGGGGGGGGCTTGGAAGAAGCAGTGATGAATTACCTAACTCTTGTATAGAGAGAGGGTAAAGAGAGAAAATCACAAAAGGGACATTTAGAAGCAACTGCAGTCCAAAACTGTGACCAATTTAATACAAAGGTGATTTTAAATTGCTCATCTAGTTGTCACTTGCCTGAATGCTTCATGATTCTTGCCAGTGTAAACAAAACAAAAGCTAGCTTTTAGTCTTCTATTTGATATTGTGACCATTCCTACCATTGTGCTGGAATTAGCCACGTTACTGGATCTGACACTTTGAGGGGGAAAAACAGCAAAACAAATGAAATGACATGTTTAATGGCCTGTGCATCTCAAAGCGCAGCTGCCACATCAGTCTTTTTTCTGGCTTGACTTTATCTGAGCAGACAAGTACAGATGTTTGATGCCTGCAGCCACTTTTTCTCCTCCCATGTTGAACTTTGAATAACAGGTTTGAAATAACCTAGAGATTGTGTATCTTTCCTCCCTTCTCCCTCCCCTCCTTGGTTTCTTCTCTGTGGTGACTGACAGCGGAGGACACATGTGGTGGCACCCTGAGGGGCTCCAGTGGGCTCATCTCCAGCTTTGATTTCCCAAGTGGTGACTCCCCCGGCACCGGCGGAAGCGGGGGTGCTGGAGGCCTGGGCAGCAGCGGGGAGTGTAAGTGGACCATACTGGCAGACCCGGGCGACACCATATCTTTGGTGTTTACTGAATTTCAGATGGAGGAGAAGTCTGATTATCTGGAAATAGAGGGATCTGAGCCGCCAACCATCTGGTGAGTTGACCCGTGTGGAGGGGCAGGGGAGTGAGAAGTGTTTGTATTTCAGCAGATGAGCATTTAGCTGTTACATTAGTTGCCCTGTGCCAGGTCGGTGTTGACAAGGTGTGAACAGAAATGTGTTTATGATGTGTGCGAGACAAGGCTAGTTTGATAGGTTCCCACAAATGACTGGTAAAGGCACGGACGAAATGATCAAGAGTACATTATCTTAATGCAATGAAATAAACAGTGCTTTAGTCTGCTAGTAAAACTGTGAAACTGTGACATGTTTTGCTTAAAAAACATAGCAGTCAGGCTTAAATAAATGGCAAAATATGTATTTTAAACCAGCTGTTGGTTTGTGCTGAAGATGGTTCATAACAGGTTGTACTGACGTGAGTCAACCAAAAATACAGTTTGTTTTGCAGAGCTGCACCTGCACTTACAAACTCGGGCCCAATTATCAAAAGCAAAAATCTTTGAATATTAGAAAAAAAAGTGGCATAATTTGGTTGTTTGTTTGTTATACTTTATTGATCCCAGAGGGACGGTCCAGGACATCCAGGGTGCAGTGCCAATCCCTTCACCATTCACACACACATTCACACCTAGGGCCACTTTAGAATCTCCAGTTAACCTAACTTGCATGTTTTTTGGAATGTGGGAGAATACCAGAGCACCCAGAGTGAAACCATGCAAGCACACCACACACACACACACACACACACACACACACACACACACACACACACACACACACACACACACTTAGGCCCTTTTGGTTGATGGATTTGAACTCACAACCTTCTTACTGTGAGGCAATGGCTGCCATATGGTAGTATTCTAGAAAGCACAAGATTAAGTAGTGTAAAATTCAACACACAAATTGGTTGGTCATTTCCAAACCCATAAGTACATGACAATACCATTTAAAATGCACAGAAATGAAATGTGGGCCCATGTGTGTGCACAGAGGTAGCAGTGTAATAATAGCTGACTGCTCAAGTGTAAAAACAAATGTAGGGACGTTGACATTTGTATAAGTAGACGGCACCATGTTTATTTGTGGGTAGACCAAAAATGCCATCTGATGGATGATTCACAGTTTTTAGAAGTCTGGTAGAGGAGGAATATTCCATTATGAACATGTCTGAGCAAACTGTTGACATCATGGGGCAGATTTACTAACGTGCTGCGCCATCGCGAAACCCTGTTTTGGGGTTAAAAAACTACTGTTGAGATTTACTAAAGGGCGCAGGGCAAAATTTGCGGTGGAAAGGCGTGGACTATATTAATTTTGCTCCTGGCCTCATTGCATATGTATTTGTGGGAGTTGTCATGTCAACACGCAAATTTGAGGGAGGAGAGTATTTAAATGACTGGAGCAAGGTGATTTATTAAGGTTTGCAGTTGTCAGTCTGCTGCTAAATGCACCAGGATTTAATGCCCAGAAGAAGCTTGTCTTAATTCATTTGCACCTGACATGATAGTGATTGTTGGTGCCAGGAGGAGACACCGGCAAGAACCGAGGGGGCGTGGCAGAAGCTTCTCTCTGCCCGTGACTTTATTTGACACGACAGAAGAACAGATTATATGAATATCAACGGTCTCACAGAGATCGGTGTTATGCTGAACTGGACATCAGACGGCAGGGTTTTTTTTTAATTTAATTTGTTTATATACTGTATATAGCCTATTACATGAATTTATATCCATAAAACAGGATATAACAGGAGCCCTTATACTCACAGTGGACATACAGATGGTGTCAGCCGATAATAACTCTTTTTTTCTTTTCTGCAGAGGTTAGACTGGGATCTGGAGTTTTCCTATCAGTTCCCCTTGCTCTTGAAGCAAAATCTTTCACGTTGCCAATTTTCTTCATTGTTTTTCTCTATCCATAGTTCTATATTTACAGTATTTTTTTTTTCTGTGCATAAAACGGTAATTCAGTTCCCTCTTCTCTCTATTTCTCTCTCCCAGTTCAGGATACACAATATAGGAGGAAAAGAACAATGAGATTATTAACAAAAAGAGCGCACAGATCCATAGAAACATCCCCCGAAATTGCAACACCATAACTCAATGACATTTATAAAAAGTTGTGAACTGGGAGAGCTGTAGATTTTGTTAAAACAAAGTTATTCACATAATAAAACCCCAGAGTCTCCATCAGACCCTGACAGTTCTAGTGTTAATAAAATGAACACGTTGGTTAAATAATCAATTTATTCATGAATAGTCCTTTATTAAATAAGATACAAATGCTTCATTTATACATATTAAACAAAAAAGTCTGTTATGTTAAATGAAAATCTAAATTTTGAAATATAATGAACAAAAATAACCAATTTTAGTGGGGTTTGTGCTTTAACAAAAACTTTTTTTAAAAAAAAGCTTTATATGTTATGCTCCTCCAAACTGGCTGTGCCTGTGTTGACAACCCGCTTTCTCATCACCTGTACCTGTGCACAATTTTGCGGTGCTCTTGGTGGATGGGTGGGCATTATTGAAATGAAGTGATTGCGTCTGTGTTCATAATTTTGCGTGTTGATAGTAGATCACTGGGAAAAACTGGCCACTCCCTGAGGCGCTTTTGTCTAATTTGTGCACTGGGTAATTTGCACTGTCTTAGTAAATCTGACCCCATGTTGGTAAAAGGAAAAAAAGTGAAAATTATGACCTGATTAAATACTTTATTTGACTTCTATCTAAAAGAACAAATTTTGAATAATTTAGGAAAAAACACTTAACCCTGTAGCAATGAGAAGCCTGATAATATGAATGAAAGAATGGCAGAACTTCAAATAATGCTAATACAGAAAACACTGCAAGGGGATAAGATTGTGATACAGTTTAAATTTTAAATCAAATCAGTAACATTTGTATCCATTTCAGTGAGTGAAATGCTTTTTCTTACCTCAGCCGAATGCTGTGTGCAAGTGAAACTGAGCTACTTTATCACAGCGAAAACAAAAGGCTACTGGCACTGAGAATGAATAAGTTTGATCCCAGATATACAGATTGCAGGAGTCTTGGCAGATAGGAGTTTATTCCAAAGTGAACTGGCGTATAGTAAGACAAAGCTGCATCGCCTCAGGATGTCATCTTAGTTATACTGACAACAGGTGGCCTGTATGCTGACATCTTGAAACAGGCAAAGCAGCAAAGGCTTAGGATGCTCAGATTGTAAGTTCCTGGGCTGATACAATGTTTAAAGTAGTGGTGAAGGTCAATTAAGATGTTTAATTAAGCAATATTACATGAGAGGGAGTACAGTATCAAGGAATATACAGTAGTAACTGCGGGTGTGATACATCTAATGCCCGGCGCATACATCTTCAAGCTGATTGAGATGCTAAACATGAAGACGTCCATTGTCACTTCACACACATGTAAACCTGTTAAATATTGTCAAGTGCAAAAGTGTTTATTAATACATACCGGTCACCTGTTGAATCAGTACCACAAAAGGGCTGAGATCAAAACATGGACAATCCCGGTGGCTAGTTAGCATGCTAGCGAATTGGCTTCGGTACACTTTGTTCATTTTTTTCTTGGCATTTTCATATGAAACAAAGAGTCTATCACCATAAAGGTACTTTGGCTTGTTAATTGAGACAAGAAATCCAACTCTAGCGCTGCCTATTTTTTTTAAACAGTCGTGAAATTGCTTAACGATGTTTATACAAGGGCAGACTTTGTAAACTCAATAAAGCTTTTTACAAAAGGGTAGAACTTCTGGATCAGGTAAGAAATCTTTTCAAACAGCATCTCACTGTGGAAATTAAGGTATCCAACACAGTATTGCATTTCTCACTGAGAGTTGACAGTAAATTATTGTTAGTAATTAACAGTTACATGAACACTTTTGAAGAGAAGTGATACATATCCAGTGAAACGTTGGAGTGCAGTTATCATGGATTTTAGTAGCCCCTGTAATCCCTATTGTCCAATCAAATTGCTCGGTCGGAAATAACTGTTGTATAATTGAGATTAATCTCCAAAAATTGTTTATTAATTGTGATTAATCTCGACTTTTTCCCCTATATAATGCACCCTAAGCCTGTCATTTTTCAAGTTTTCCATACTCTTAGCATGGGAATGAACAAAAGTGCTTGCTTTCTGCAACTGCAGATTTGTTATTATTTCAGTATGTCAACATAATGACAAATAACACTCAGAATATAGCCACAAGCAGCGATCATCGGCATACGAGCAGGTGTAGTCTTCAAGGTCTTGTACTGGTTAACAACAGAATTTAAAACCTAAGGTCTGCTACACATTAGCGTTTAAAACAGCACTTTGTAGCTTTCTTATTCTTTATAGGAGCACTGAAAAAGGCCACAACCATGGTGACCACAAGCTCAGTCACGACAGCCAACCACAGGGCTTTTTTTTGTTGTTGGTGGCTTAAGTCATGTGCTGTGATACGCTGGTGGGACTGATGCCACAGCTGCCACAGCTGTTGTCCTCCCAGTAACTACACAAGAAAAAGAGCTGTTGCGGGCAATGTAGGCCCACTCAGGCTATGGAGGAAGTGACATTCACTCGGTCAAATGCAGTGTACCATCAAAATAATTTTGGAAACATTATTTTGAGGTGAAAATCTTACACAGTGTTGCTTTAAAATGCACAGGCACTCACCTTAGCCACAAAACCACACAACTGCTTTATCTTAAACTCTGACTTTCTCATATGAAAAGCGGTAGTACAGTTGCGCAGTAGTACAGCATTTAAAATTTTATATGAACTACAAATTGTTTTCAAATGCACAGAAGAGGTATATTGCACTTTAGAAGAATGACACATTACCAGGAATATTTGAACCCAGGTCCCCTGTGTCTCAGAATAAAAAAATAGGAAAGAATTGTGCCCTTTGTGATAAAAGCATAGAATTTAGTACACAGCCAACAGTATTCTGAAAATAACTGGATATGGAACCATCTTGAATTTCCAATATGGCAGCCATGGCAGCTATTTTTCAAAATGGTCACCAGCAACATAATAATAATAATAATAATAATAATAATAATAATAATAATAATAATATAATTTCATATTGAGCATATTATTAGTTAAATGTATTTACTATTTGAGTTGCTTTTGCTTTCAAGTTTTCTGGCTATATATGAAATGAAGATCTCTTGTGTGTAGTCACTGAAGGCCTTTACAGAAGAGGGTTTCAGTATCTGAATGCTGGCTACCACTTCCAAAATAGCGCAGGTGATCTTGGGATTCCCCAAGTATGCCCTATGAGCATGTTCCAGGCATGGAAGAAGATCACTTTTCAGCCCCAGACGAAGACCTCCCCCATCAGACTGTGCTGGCAGGCATGACTGGTTCTCATGTCGAAATAACTCATTAGGGTTGCTGTCTCTGGTCTGGCAAGCAATGTACAAGCTTGAAAAGAGCTCAATAATTTCTTCTTGGCCTCGAATGCTTCCCTCACAGTTGAAGTACCAAACACTATAAGCTTATTTCTTGGTATGGTATTGAGCACTGCCTTAGTGCTCTGAACAAGGCATTCTCTTGTGAAGCTTCAAATTGTTGATCTCCCATCTGCTTCACCTTTCTGACTGCCTCGGTAGCTAAAAGCCCAGCAAGTACTTTTAAGTGAGTACATCAGGTCCTTGCTTTCCTCTTCAAATGAGTTGAAGTGCACTGCTACTAAACTACTACCAGAACCAGTACATTGATTACTGGCTTCAGAAAGCATGGCATTATAAATATATTAATATTTACCTGACACTGAACCCCATGCGGAGGTGGGAGTTGAAGACCTCCTCCTCCCGGACAGGGGCCTCAGCCAGACGCTCCCAGCACACCCTCACTATACGTTTGGGTCTACCAGGTCTGAATGGCTTCCTCCCCTGCCATCGGATCCAACTCACCACCAGGTGGTGATCAGTTGACAGCTCTGCACCTCTCTTTACTCGGGTGTCCAAGACATACGGTCGCAGGTCTGATGATACGATAACAAAATCGATCATCGACCTGCGGCCTAGGGTGTCCTGGTGCCAGGTGCACATATGGACACCCTTATGCTTGAACATGGTGTTCGTTATAGACAGACTGTGGTTAGCACAGAAGTCCAATAACTGAACACCACTCGGGTTCAGATCGGGCAGGCCGTTCCTCCCAATCACCCCCCTCCAGGTTTCACTGTCGTTGCCCACGTGCGCATTGAAGTCCCCCAGTAGGACAATGGAGTCTCCAGGAGGAGCACCCTCCAGCACCCCAGTCACAGACTCCAAAAAGGGTGGGTACTCTGAAACATCATTTGGTGCATAGGCACAAATGATGGTCAGGACCCGTTTCCCAACCCGAAGGCGGAGGGAAGCAACCCTTTCGTCCACCGGGGAAAACTCCAATATAGAGGCAGCAAGGTGGGGCGATACAAGAATACCTACCCCTGCTCGTCGCCTCTCGCCCGGGGCAACTCCAGAAAAGGCCAAGCTCCAGCCCCTCTCCAGGAGACTGGTTCCGGAACCGGAGCTGTGTGTTGAGGTGAGGCCGACTATATCTAGCCGGTATCGCTCAATCTCGTACACCAGCTCAGGCTCCTTCCCCACCAGAGAGGTGACATTCCACGTACCAAAAGCCAGTTTAGAAAGCTTGGGATCAGTCCGCCAAGGTCTCCGCCTTTGACTGCCACCTAATCCACATAGCACCGGACTTCCATGATCCCTCCTGCAGGTGGTGAACCTACTGGAGGGCGGACCCATGTAACTCCTTCGGGCTGAGCCCGGCCGGGTCCCATGGGTGGAAACCCGGCCACCAGACGCTAGCCTTCGAGCCCCTCCCCCAGGCCTGGCTCCAGGGTGGGGCCCCGGTAACCCCATACCGGGCGGGGTACACTGAATCCTTGATATACAATTTATCATGAGAGTCTGTATTTATCATGAGACCTCCTGTCCGGGAGGTCTTCAACTCCCACCTCCGGAAGAACTTCAACCACATTCCGAGGGAGTCTGGAGACATGGAGTCTGAATGGGCCATGTTCTCCACCTCTGTTGTTGAAGCGGCAGCCCAGAGCTGCGGCCGCAAGGTGGTCAGTGCATCTCGTGGTGGCAACCCCCGAACCAAGTGGTGGACACCAGTGGTGAGGGGGGCCATTAAGCTGAAGAAGGAGTCCTATCAAGCTTGGTTGGCTTGTGGGACTCCCGAAGCAGCTGAGGTGTACCGGCAGGCCAAGCGGAGTGCAGCTCGGGTGGTTGCTGAAGCAAAAACCCGGGTATGGGAGGAGTTCGGTGAGGCCATGGAACAAGACTTTCGGTCGGCTTCAAAGAGATTCTGGCAAACTGTTCGGCGGCTCAGGAGGGGAAAGCAGCTCCCCGTCCACACTGTGTATGGTGCGGATGGGACACTGTTGACTTCAACTGGGGATATCGTCGGGCGGTGGAAGGAATACTTCGAGGATCTCCTCAATCCCACTGATATGCCTTCCACAGAGGAAGCAGGGTTTGGGGACGAGGGGGATGACTCGCCTATCACAGGGGCTGAGGTCGCCAAGGTGGTTAAAAATCTCCTTGGTGGCCGGGCCCCGGGGGTGGACGAGATTCGCCCCGAGTACCTCAAGGCCCTGGATGTTGTTGGGTTGTCATGGTTGACACGCCTCTGCAACATTGCGTGGAGGTCGGGGGCAGTGCCTTTGGCATGGCAAACCGGGGTGGTGGTTCCTCTCTTCAAAAAAGGGGACCGGAGGGTGTGCTCCAACTTTAGAGGGATCACACTCCTCAGCCTCCCTGGGAAGGTCTATGCCAAGGTACTGGAGAGGAGAGTCCGGCCGTTGGTCGAACCTCGGATTCAGGAGGAGCAATGTGGTTTTCGTCCTGGCCGTGGCACATCGGACCAGCTCTTTACCCTCTCGAGAATTCTTGAGGGTTCGTGGGAGTTTGCCCAACCAGTTTACATGTGTTTTGTGGACTTGGAGAAGGCATTTGACCGCGTCCCTCGTGGATTTTTGTGGGGGGTGCTTCGGGAGTATGGGGTATCGGGCTTGTTGTTACGAGCTATCCGGTCTCTGTACGACCGTTGTGAGAGTTTAGTTCGCATTGCCAACACTCGGTCGGAGTCATTCCCAGTGAGAGTTGGACTCCGCCAGGGCTGCCCTTTGTCACCGGTCCTGTTCATAATTTTTATGGACAGGATTTCTAGGCGCAGCCAGGGAATGGAGGGTGTCATGCTTGGTGACCACAGGATCTCATCTCTGTTGTTTGCAGATGATGTTGTCCTGTTGGCTTCATCCAGCAATGACCTACAGCTCTTGCTGGGACGGTTTGCCGCTGAGTGTGAAGCGGCTGGGATGAGAATCAGCACCTCCAAGTCCGAGTCCATGGTCCTCAGCCGGAAAAAGGTGGATTGTCCTCTCCGGGTTGGGGACAGGCTCCTGCCCCAAGTGGAGGAGTTTAAGTATCTTGGGGTCTTGTTCACGAGTGAGGGGAAAATGGAGCGAGAGATCGACAGACGGATTGGAGCAGCATCTGCAGTGATGCGGACGTTGTACCGGTCTGTTGTGGTGAAGAGGGAGCTTAGTTCTAAGGCAAAGCTGTCGATTTACCAGTCAATCTACGTTCCTACTCTCACCTATGGTCACGAGCTTTGGGTAATGACCGAAAGAACGAGATCGCGGATACAAGCGGCTGAAATGAGCTTTCTCCGTAGGATTGCTGGACTCACCCTCAGAGATAGGGTGAGGAGCTCAGTCATCCGGGAGAGGCTCAGAGTAGAACCGCTGCTCCTCCACATTGAAAGGAGTCAGTTGAGGTGGTATGGGCATCTGATTAGGATGCCTCCTGGACGCCTCCCACTTGAGGTGTTTCAGGCACGTCCCACTGGGAGGAGACCCCGGGGCAGACCCAGGACTCGGTGGAGAGACTATGTCTCCCAGCTGGTCTGGGAACGCCTTGGTATCCCCTCTGAAGAGCTGGAGCAGGTGGCTGGGGAGAGGGAAGTCTGGGCTTCTCTGCTTGAACTGCTGCCTCCGCGACCCGGACCTCCGGAAAAGCGGTAGAAGATGGATGGATGGATGGATGAACCCCATGCAAAGTTTCACAGCAACGGTGTTGTCAGTATACCTTGGCTGTGTTTTGACATACACTCTATTGCATTTTATTGAAATTAAATGACTGAATGAAATTGTGTTCATATTGAACTGTGTGGTAGATGGAAGCTTCCAAGCAATTCTAATGTTCTTATTTCAACATCTGCATCAAGAAAAATGTAAAATTCTACACTGTGATCATCCATAGGTGACCAGTCCACCTCACAGCCGGGTTATGCAAAAGGCAATTTATAATGAAATGGTAAATAAATTTAACTAATTATGTCCTCAGTATCAAATTATATCCATCTCACATAAGAAAACAGCTGTTGCTGGTGGCCATTTTGAAAAATGGCTGCCATGACTGCCATTTTGACAATTGAAGATGGCTCCATATCCAGATATTTTTCAGAATAACTTTCGCTGTACTGTAAGTGTACCAAATGTCATGATTTTATCACAAAGTGTACATTTGCTTGTTATCTGCTCTACTAAGACAACTGCGTTGGGTCACACACTGACTTTCTCACACACAAACAAAATGTTCCATTGACAACACACAAAAGCCAATAGACATTTTATAAACATGATTTTTGGAACATTAACAGAATTGCGTGAAATTTCCTGTTTTGCTGAAGAATACTGTTGTGACTGTGAGTGTGAAGTCTCCTGAAATTTGAATCACTATATCACCCAAAAAAACATGTCAAAGAGAAACTGTAAAACTTTATTGGCCTAGAAAGTCAAAGCAGATTGACATTTTCGGGTAATTTTGTCAGCTTTTTATTATCAGTGTCTGTAGATGATCTCTGCTTAATTTGAAACAATTTCGATGAAGGACCTAGAAGAAGTTTATTTTGAGTTCACTTGCACATTTTTCAAAATGCAGTGCAGAAAGCTTCATTTTTAGAACATAAGACCAGTGAAGAAAAGTTGTGGAAAATTTCAGAGAATAAAACGATGAAAGAATTTTTAGTCTCGGCCCAGACATTCTCGAGATATTTGCAAAAATGTAAAACTGTTTATTACAGAGCCACCTATAGATGCAGTGGCTTGATTTTTGGTCTCTGAGTAGTGAGAGAGAGAGTAGTGGGAGAATTCCTTATCAGACTCTAAAGTTTCAAGTTTCTACATATTACCATTTTGCTCCCCATGCAGTTTTAGCAAAGAAATAATAAGATAAGATAAGATAAGCCTTTATTGGTCTTATAATGGGGAAATTCCAGGATTGCAGCAGCAAATCCTGGAAGTAATGGGAACAACCCATAAAGACTACTCACAAAAAGTTAGGGATATTCTGCTTCCGAATGAAATTTCAGGATGCACCTAAAAGGCACTATTAACCTTTACAGGTGAACTTAATTTGACCTTCTCTAACATTTTGAATGCACATGTCCAACTGTTCAATGTTTCAGTACTTTGTGCATAACTTGCTGGTGAATAACTTGCATAACTTGCTCTAACAAGGTGTTTAACGGCAAAACTCACAACAGATGTTTGATCCATGAATCAACCAATAAATTTTCTGGTTCAATTAGAATTGGTATTTAAACAGTCCTCTTCATCATGCTGTTCACATTTTGACATCATGAGACCAAGACGACAACTAAGAATTAATCAACAGTATGTCGCCATTGTGAGGCTTCAAACAGGATGTTCTCAGAGGGAAGTGGCCACTGAGCTTAGAGTGTCACAGAGTGTCATCTACAGGTTGCAACAGAGATACAGAGAGATTGGAAGAGTCACAGAAAGGCATAGAAGTGGATGTCCTTTGGCCACATCCCACGCTGATGACCACTCTATTGTGAACAGTGCTCTGTGGAACTGGATGATGAATGCTACTCAAGTCCAGGCACATTTAAGGGAGGTGAGAGGCACCCAAGTGTCACGTCAGACCATTCAAAGCCATTTACATCAGCATGGTCTGCGTGCTAGATGACCTGCAAGGGTACCTGACCACACCACCAGGCACAGGCATCATCGCCTTGCATGGGCCAGGAAGCATTTATGCTGGACAAGGGACCAGTGGGCCTCAGTGATGTTCTCTGATGAAAGTTGTTTCACGTTGAGCAGAAATGATGTCCGCCAACGATGTTGCAGACATCAAGGAGGGTGCTATACATCAGCCACTGTTGTCACCAGACG
The DNA here is from genome assembly GCA_020510985.1 of Pholidichthys leucotaenia. Lineage (NCBI taxonomy): Eukaryota > Metazoa > Chordata > Actinopteri > Cichliformes > Pholidichthyidae > Pholidichthys > Pholidichthys leucotaenia. The sequence continues at coordinate 201,857,215 of CM035849.1, read as the reverse complement.
AGCCTTTGGTGGTGGTGGTGTTAGTGTCTGGGCAGGTGTGTCTGGTCAATAGAGAACTGCCCTACCTTGTGAATTATACAGTAACAAGTCGATTCTACCTGAATAACATCATCAGTCATTATGACCTGCATGAACATGTAGCGGCCCGAGGGGTCGGGGCACACTGGACAACTTGCTGCCACATCATGCGATTTCCCATGGCTGTTGCCAAGTCCTCTCTTGCTATCCCCGAATCCCTCGACAGTACCTCTGGGAATGTAAATTTCTGGGACTGGACTGGGCCACTAGGCTTCCAAAGGAGCAGGAAGCGTATAATCTCCCCGGTGGCCCGAAGCCAATGGCCAACAAACCTAAGTCTCCATTTGGTGAGCCTCTGAGAGAGGGGCGGGATGTCACCATATATTCGCTCGAGAGTGGCTTGCTCGGACCAATGGATGTTTTGTATGAGCCTCCATCCATCCATCCATCCATCCATTCATCTTCTACCGCTTTCCGGAGGTCCCGGTCGTGGAGGCAGCAGTTCAAGCAGAGAAGCCCAGACTTCCCTCTCCCCAGCCACCTGCTCCAGCTCTTCAGAGAGGCATTCCCAGACCAGCTGGGAGACATAGTTTCCCCACCGAGTCCTGGGTCTGCCCCGGGGTCTCCTCCCAGTGGGATGTACCCGAAACACCTCAAGTGGGAGGCGTCCAGGAGGCATCCTAATCAGATGCCCATACCACCTCAACTGACTCCTTTCAATGTGGAGGAGCAGCGGTTCTACTCTGAGCCTCTCCAGGATGACTGAGCTCCTCACCCTATCTCTGAGGGTGAGTCCAGCAATCCTATGGAGAAAGCTCATTTCAGCCGCTTGTATCTGCTATCTCGTTCTTTTGGTCATTACCCAAAGCTCGTGACCATAGGCGACAGTAGGAACGTAAATTGACTGGTAAATCGACAGCTTTGCCTTAGAACTCAGCTCCCTCTTCACCACAACAGACCGGTACAATGTCTGCATCACTGCAGATGCTGCTTTGATCAGTCTGTCAATCTCTCGCTCCATTCTCCCCTCACTCGTGAATAAGACCCCAAGATACTTAAATTCCTCCACTTGGGGCGGGAGCCTGTCCCCAACCCGGAGAGGACAATCCACCTTTTTCTGGCTGAGGACCATGGACTCGGACTTGGAGGTGTTGATTCTCATCCCAGCCACTTCACACTCAGCGGCAAACCATCCCAGTAAGAACTGTAGGTCACTGCTGGTTGAAGCAAACAGGACAACATCATCTGCAAACAACAGAGATGAGATCCTGTGGTCACCAAGCATGACGCCCTCCATTCCCTGGCTGTGCCTAGAAATCCTGTCCATAAAAATTATGAACAGGATCGGTGACAAAGGGCAGCCCTGGCGGAGTCCAACTCTCACTGGGAATGAGTCCGACCTAGTGTTGGCAATACGAACCAAACTCTCACAACGGTCGTACAGAGACCGAATAGCTCGTAACAACAAACCCGATACCCTATACTCCCGAATCACCCCCCACAAAAAACCGAAAGGGACACGGTCGAATGCCTTCTCCAAGTCCACAAAACACATGTAAACTGGTTGGGCAAATGTGCCTCAGTAAGTTCGTATATGTCCTGTCCAGTCGTTTTTCTAGACATGCAGTTAGAGTCCACGCCTCTGAGCCATAGAGCAGAATTGGCTCTATCAGCATCCTGAATACATGAATTTTCTTTTCATTGTTGAGAGTCGAATGCCATATCTTGTTAAGCTTATTACACACTACCTATGCTAGAGCTTTACGAGACTTCATATCCTTTTGAGAGTCCATTATATATGAGCCAAGGTATTTGAAGTCTTCAGCTTGGGTGATGTTTGCGCCAGCCAGCGAAAACAAGCTACAGTTCGGTGTTGTAGAAATGAACTCTGTTTTGCTTTCATTGCAGTAAAGCCCTACCAGGTTTGTTGCTTTTTCTAGCAACTGGAGAAGCGATTCTGCATTCAAGACAAGGTCTGATACTAAGGCAATATCATCAGCAAAATCAAGATCTGTAATATACTTAGCAGGATGCTCTGGCTACGTCTTGGTTGGAGTTGTAGACCCTTGTCATTTATGGTGTCTAAGGAGAGGCACAGAACATAGTCTAGCACAATGATAAATAAAAATGGTGCTAGAGTGTCGCCTTGAAGGACCCCTGCTTCAATGTCAAAGAATGTTGTTTTGCCGTCAGCTGTTATGACAGTAGCCTTGGTGTTGGTGTAGAGCACTTGAATGGCTGCAACAACAGGTTGTGGGATACTGTAGAGAGGTAAGCTATTAAACATCGCGTCCCAATTGATGGAATTGAATGCCTTCCGGAAGTCTACAAAACAGATAGTGAAATCCTTGTTAAGTCTCTTCATTTCTCCTATTATGCAACACAGGGACAGTATTTGAGAGATTGTTGACTGCCTGCTCCTGAAACCATTTTGGTTATTGCACAGCAGGGGGTCCACAGCTGGTACTAGACGATTTAGAAGAAGCTTGTTGTAGATTTTGGCAGCAATAGGTATTAGGGAGATGCCTCGATAATTTGAGGTCAGCGTCAAGTCGCCCTTTTTTGGGATCGGTACAATCCCAGATTTCATCCAAGCAGATGGTGGCAGCAAGTCAGAAAAGGTGTGATTGCAAATCTTTAGCAGGAGGTTGTGGAACAGACGATCTTTCCAAATAAGACTTGATTTGTGTTTATTTGTGTTGATTGTGTTGCATGAACAACACAGGCCTAATTTCATCTTCATGGACAACAATGCTCCAGCTCATCAAGGTCACAACATTAGGGAACGGCTGCTGGAGGCTGGAGTACTTCAAATGGAGTGGCCTGCACTTTCTCCAGACCTGAGTCCCATAGAAAACCTGTGGGATCTGCTGAGTCACCGTGTAGAGGCTCGTAACCCTGCACCCCACAACGTCAATGACCTGAGGGATGCCTTTCAAGAAGAGTGGAATGCCATGCCTCAGCAGACAATAAGTCAACTTGTGAACAGCATAAGACATCGTTGTCAAGCTGTAATTGATGCTCAAGGGCACATGACAAGTTACTGAGACATTGACATTTTTTGTTGTGGTATACCCACCACTGTTGTTGGCTTTTGTTTCAATGAACTGTTTAGATGAGGAAATTACCATTGCATGCTTCTGGTTAAATGCCCTACTTTCATGATATAATGTCACTGTAGTGTGAACTTTTTACGTTTTCCATAAATTTCACCCAAAAGCCAAATATCCCTAACTTTTTGTGAGTAGTGTATATTGTAGTTCTGTTCTTATGTAATGTTAACAACAGTAAAGTTGGACATTGAATTCTGTCAGTATTCTGACTGTTACAATGACTTCAGTATGCCCTGCCCCACTACTTCAATGATGGTGTTAAATAATTCAGTAATATGCAATGATAATTATTGATATTATTAACTAAGTAGAGGGGCAGGGCATACTGACCTCATTGTAGCAGCTACAATTCTTTCTTTCTCTAAGGGAGCAGCTGAAAGAAAAAGAAAGAAGAATTGTACCTGTTACAGTGAGGTCAGTATGCCCTGCCCCTCTATTTCAATAATAGTATTAAATAACACAGTAATATGCAATAATAAAGCAATAATAGAGAAAACCATTTCAGTTAGGAGTTTTTAACAATTACACACACACACACACACACACACACACACACACACACACACACCTACACATAGAGATTATAAATTACCTGCAGTGCCCCAGCAAGGTCTCCAACCTCTTAAGTTTCTCCAGCTCAGCTGTTGTTGGCATTGTTGATAGCTGACAGAAGTCCAGTCGTCTTCATACATGTGGTGTATCTTCTTTACTGAGGCAATTTATTGAAGGCAGTTCTTAAGTGCAGCCATTGGATGCAATACGAATTATTTCAAGCAGACCCTTGTCATCCACAATGCTAATTGGTCTGGAAGCAGCGGCTTCCCATTTAGCGATAGTTGTGGTTGATTGTAGCATTATCCAGGGGTCTCTGTTGTAAACTGCCCAGCGTGGTTTGTCTTGCAATCTGCAGCTTCAGCTCATCCAATTAGCTTAGCGAGGAAAACACTTGGAAGCAGTGGTTTGTGTGACTGCCGACATAACCTTACTAACCTTGCTCCAACTCTAGAGCCCTGCTTCTTCTTCTTCTCCCTGAGCCCCCTCTGTCTCCTGCTTGCCTTGAAGCTGACAACAGAGAGCCCAGGGACCTGGCAGTCTCTTCCGGAATGTTATGTGAGCTGAGAAACTCAGCTGTAACAGCTGATCTCTAAACTAATCCTTAGAAGATCCTGCCTGTTGTAGACAATGTCCACAAAAGCAGAAAGTTGTCAAGAATGTATACAATATATACGCAAACAGCCCTATAAGACACTGGACAGAAGAGCAATGAATGGCTGTGTGTATGCAGTGCTGCCATTGCCCAAACAATGAATGGGCATCTTACATATGGAAAGCCAGCAAGGTCAAAAACCTACGTTCATGATTAACCTTGACTAATAAAATTGACTGCGATCAATAGGGTGTTGAGTTAATTGCAATTCACTCAACTAATAATTTCACCACTAGTTTAAAGGTAAACAATTTGGTCAATTGAAATTCTAATTTAGTTTAATTTAATTTGTTTGCTTTTTTTTACATTTTGGTTTTTACAAATTCAGTCACTAAAATCCCACATGTAGATTCACCAGAAGTGAAGCTAATATTTTATTTTTTATCACAATAAATGACACTATAGTTGGTACAAGTTGATTTTCAAATTACTCATCTTGATTTTATTATGGCGCTGACATGTGCCTGAAAAATAAGAGAAAAATAGAAAAAGCTGATTGGTCTTAAAACATTGTTAATTAATTCATATTCAAGAGATTTCAAATATGCCTTGTCACTCTGATTAAATAAATCAATTCACAGCGTTCCTGATGCATAATTCAAATTATGTATAAATTATGAATCTTTGATTAGTTTTGTTTTGAAAGCAGCCCTCAGACTTGAACTTTTCTGCTTTCCCATTTAGGCTCAATGAAAAATGTCTGTTCCATTGAAACAAGGAAATATAATATGGTTTTTAACCCCCGACCAGGAGACGAAGGTTATCTTTCCCTTGTGTGAATCTCTCAGGTTTATTTGATCCTGCTGGGCATTAATTATAATTGGAATCAAGAAGTGCTAATCAATCATCAAGCTAAGGTCTTTCTTGTCCCTAAGAGTTGTCATTTGGAGTGAAAGGAAGAGATGGAGGCAGACACTGTTTCAGTGAGAGACAGGAGAGGTGCTCCGAGTGTGGTGATGACTGCTAAGTATTGTATGTTGACGCAGCTAAGAAGAGCGTGACAGGAAGCCAATATGGAATGACACTGATGTGTTTTGACAGACTATCAGGTAATGCTCTTCTCATAGGTGTGAAAGCTCAGCATTTAATTCTTTCCCTGACAGCATTGCATGTATTTTTTAAGGCCTCAAAATCCTAGTCACATAGTTCCATGTTGTGAGCTATAAAGTGGAATATTTGTATGCAGTGTGTAAATATATGATTTTAATATTTTTTTTCAATGGCAGTCTTCTAGTCATACAGAAAGAGATTATTGTTGAGTGAAAACTATGATCATAACAGGGGAGAATATTTTACTTGCCTTGTTATGTTGCTAGTTGGGTTTCTTCAAAATAGAATATAAAAATGTGAAATATTCAATTAGCCAATGCAGTATAAGCAATTTCTGTGCAGATGCCTTTACTGAAGAGAAATGCTAAAACAGAAATTTCTGGAATTGTTCAATGATGGTTACAGAATGACGTGTGAAATACATAAGCAAGTCTCTCTGAATTCTAATAGTTCATAATTAACTAAATACTATGCAAAAGAAAAGTCTGGAGTCTTTAGAGACATGCCCTGCATTTTTTATTAGACATTAATGTTTTCTGTCTTTCCTTTGTATCATACTCAACTAATGTTTCATGACTGCCACCTAAAATTGTTTTTGTAAATATATATTTAAATTTTTTTTTTTTCTCATGACATTTTTCTTGCACTCCCAGGAATTTTGTTTATTAATCAGACAAAGCCATTAAAGCAGTGTTTTTCTTTGTTGGATTTTTCCACTGTGTGCACCGAGCGGTCACCTTGCATCAGTTGAAGCTCCAAGACGATGCTATTGTATGTTAGAAATGTCAGGAGCTGTCAGCCGCTGTTCTCATTTTAAACCCCACAATCCAAGTGGGACACAGTGCGCTTTGAGTGCCGCGCAACTAGAGTTTTAGAGAGATGACTTCAGCTTTGCCAGGTAAACAAACAGATGAGCAAACAAACACAATTCAGACCAAGTGATTCTCTTGTGCCCGTAAAATTCATTGCTCTTGCTGCCTTTCCTTTTATGAGTGTCTCTGACTGTGTACAAGGCCATTGGACAGCTAAACTTTCAAACATCCAAAGATATAGCAGCAGCTGCGGGCAGAGACATGCAAACTGTCAATTTACCCTTGAGGTTTACAGCTGCTTTACAATGATTTACAACTTCAGCACCTCAAACTTTGCAAGATTTAAAGTTGGCTGTTAGCCTTTTTTTAGGGAAATGGGCTTGAAAAGTGATCCATCTTATCACATTCGCCACCTGTGTTATGAATTGCCCGAGCGGCAGGGAGGAGAGACCCAGACACTGAACTGCAGTTTGTAGTATTTATTGAAAACAAAAACACAAAGTCCAAACAGTGCACTAACAGAAAAAAAACAAACTGATCACAAAAGCAAACTTACAAGCTGAGCTCACCAGAACAGGAGCAGGGTTCTGGTGGAGATGGTTGGTGAGACTCCGGCAAAGTGAGAAGAAAATCACAGTCCTTAAATAAGGCCAAAAACAAATGATAACAAGTGACGGCAGGTGTGGATCACATGAGCGGGCAAGAGGTGGCAATGATTATAACAGAGATCAGCTGGGAGCAGTGAGAGGGAGAAGACGGAACTGACAGCTGACAGGAGCACCACCCACAACAGAGCAAAAAACCCGGACGTGCCGCTGACAGCTGCAGTCCGAAGAGGGAGAGAGAGGGAACACAATAGAAAACGAATATGATATGATGGCAAAGACAAGTAATTTCAAATATGTAAATAACAAAACTACAATGAATGTAAAGAGGGAAATACTGTAGATCACACTAAGAAACGATACAAGATGTGTGAAAATAAACCAACGATAAAGTGGCAGAGATAAGAACTCAAAAACACAACACCATACAAATATAGAAAAAAGGCAAAAGAGACAGAGCAGGGTGGGATTCCCCGTGCTCTGATCATGATAGAGCCCCCCTTACCCAAGGGGTGGACTCCAGACACCCCAGGCAACACTGAAAGAAAAGGACCCACCCACACAAAAAAATCACCCCACCAAAAACAACAAAACAACCCCACCCCGGGCGGGACGAGGGGGACCCAGGCATGGAGGGACTGAAACAAACCAGAGGAAATAAGAAAAATTCTCAGAACTCACATCCCCTCATAACCCAGACTAAGAGGAAACTAACTAACTAACTAACTAACTAACCTGCACTTATATAGCGCTTTTCAAACAAAAAAAAACAAAAAACAAAAACTCCACTCAGGACCCACACCGACGCAGCACCAAGGCACTTAGGCCACCTGGACCAGAGGGCTAGACAGTTCAGGAGGCCAGCTAAAGTTCCAGAACTGGCAGATGGCATGATGGTAAAAGTTGGGCGACCTGCCAAAGAATGTGGGCCACCCAACTCAATGGCACAGTCTGTCAGGTGGTCTGCCAGAGTTTGTTAACCACCTGAACAGGAAAGGTGGTCCAGTCCAGAGGGTAGCTGCCCAACATGGACAACCAGCAATGAAGAGGAGGGAGGGGCAGAGGAACCCATGATGACATCAGGGGGAGGAAGGGGAACCACGATGACCTCAGGCAAAGGAGAGGGGCCAACAACGGCCTCGGGAAGAGGAGAGGGAACCACAACAGCCTCAGGCAGAGGAGAGGGGACCACAATGGCATGTGGCAGAGGAGAGGGGACCACGACGGCATCTGGCAGAGGAGGGGGAACCATGACGCCCTCGGACTGGCTAGTAGCACCCTCGATAGTCCCAACTGGGACATCACAGCACCCGCAGTGGCTCCAAGCTGAAGCAAGGCAGCATCCACGATGGCTCCAGGCTGGAACAAGGCAGCACCCACGGTGGCTCCAGGCTGGAACAAGGCAGCACCTGCAGTGGCTCCGGACTGGAGCACCGCTGCACCCACGGTGGTGCCGGGCTGGAGCAAGGTTGAACCCATGGTGGCTCCGGACTGGAGTACTGCTGCACCCGCAGTGGCGCCGGGCTGGAGCAACGCTACACCCGCGGTGGCTCGGGGCTGAAGCAATGCTGCATCCGCGGTGGCTCCAGGCCGGAACAAAGCTGCACCCGCAATGGCTCCGGGCTGGAACAAAGCTGCACCCATGGTGGCTCCAGGCTGGAGCACAGTTGCACCTGTGGTGGGCCCAGGCTGGGCCATAGCTGCACCTGCAGTGGACCCAGGCTGGGCCATAGCTGCACCTGCGATGGACTCAGGCTGGGTCATGGCTGCACCCACAGTGGACCTGGACTGGGCCAAAGCTGCAACCACAGTGGACCCGGACTGGGCCACAGCTGCACCCACGGTGGACCCGGACTGAGGAAGAGCTACACCCACAGAGCCCCCAGGCTGGGACGTAACACTCGCAATGACCTCAGCTGATAGGGAAACGGTACCCCCGGAGGCCCCGGGCCAGGATGGAGCACCCGAGAAGACGTCATCCGGAGGGGGAGCAGCACCCACGGAGGTTCCGGGTTGGGAAAGAGCACCCTCGATGACCTCAGCTGATGGGGGAGCAGCACCCAGGAAGGCCCCGGGCTGGGATGGCCCGACGACCTTGGGACGACCCGCACGATGACCTTGGCAGGAGGAGCTAGACCCACGGTGACCTCTGCCAAAGCTGGATGATCCTCGATGACCCTGGGGCAAGGCTCAGAAAAGAGAGACAGAGACACAGTGTCAGGGTCACCGGCAGCAGTGGAGCCCTGCGAGGTGAGCTCAGGTGCAGCTGACGACTCCACTTGGCTGTCAACACCAAGAGCCAGACAAGATCTTTCCAACATAGAAACAACAAAGAGAAAGGAGAGCACTTGCCTGAGCTCAAGCTCCACCACTGTCCAGGACTCTGTCGATCCAAGCAGCGACGTCTCGGGCCCAGCCCTCTGGAGGTCCAGCTCTGATGCTGCTGTGGCAGCCCCAGCAGCAGGTATGGTGGTTGATGCAGTCCCAGGACCCCCCAGCAGAGTGACCCACGCAGGTGCCTCGTCTGGCGTGACAACAGGAGGTTGGTTTCCTGCTAGCGCTGGTTTCTGCACAGCTGGAGCCTTGGGATGTCCAATCGTTGGTGTGGGCTCCAGATCACTGGCAGTGCTCACCCTCCATCCAGACCATGGCTGCAGGACTGGTACCAGGTCCTCCAGGGCTGTGGGCTCCTCCAACATCCAGTGGCTTGATCCTGGGCTAGCAGACACTCAGTGGGCAAAGGAGGAGACACGGAGCGAGCAGATGAACAGTTTATAGCTGCAGCAGATGGTGGGGACTCAGAGGACTGCCTAATCTGAGCCTCACCATCAGGAATCAGGCAAGATAATTTATGTTTGATTCAATGAGAGTAAAGAAACACTTGCCTGATTTCCCGAGGTGCGATGTCTTCTGCGGCAGCAGGTTGGGAATCTGCCCCCTCTGTGACTTTAGCGGGAGTGGGCCCCTCGGAGGAATGTGGAGGAGCCATCCCTGCAGACATGGTGATGGACGGAGCCGGGGAAGAAGCTGCTAGACCCTCACCAGCAGGAGGACACGTCGAGGAGACTGGAGTTGTAGCAGCCAAGGGGAAGGAGGAGGGTGATAGAACATCTGGCAAAGGAGTTGCTGAGGGGGTTGTCTGTTTTGACGCGGGAGAAACTACTGCCTGAGAGGTGGAAGCATTCCTCCGGCAAGATTTCCCTGGACGACGGCGGGGAGTGGGAGGCAGAGACGTCGGCTCATGGTGAGGTGGAAGAGGACCCAGTGAAACCTCCTCCAGCTCCTGGGCGAGATCCGGGAGGAGCCATGGATTATATTCTAGAAGGAGCTCCGTCTCCGCTAATTGGACCCGCCTGTATTCCTCCAGCTTTACGGCTGATGGTGTGAGCCACTGTTCAGGAGGAGAAGGCAGGACTGCTTTGTCAGAGCCAGACATTGTCCATTCGGGACCTCCAGAGGGCTGTCTGATGAATGGGCGAAGATTCGGGTTCCGGACGGGTGCGCTTCTTCTTGAGCCCCAGTGGCGCTGCAGGGGGGTCCCTCGCCTGGCCAGAGTTTGTGCTGTGTGTCAATTACCGAGGTGAGGAAAGCTGTGAGGCCCGGGTAGCTCCAAAGACTGGGATGGGATCACCTGGGCCGCACTGTCCACAAACCTCCAAGCCTCCTTGGGAGAGCGGGAGGCTCCAGCCCCCGAGGCAAAACTGGTGATGAGCATAGCCGCTACACACTCCTCCTCTCTCAGTCCCAAAGTTGAAAAATCCAGTGTGGCCGACATGTCAAAACCCCAGGTGAAAAAACAAAAAGAACCACAAACTGCAGCAGCTGGGTCTCTAACTGGCCAGAGTCAGTCATAAATTGCCCGAGCGGCAGGGAGGAGAGACCCAGACACTGAACTGCAGTTTGTAGTATTTATTGAAAACAAAAAAACAAAGTCCAAGCAGTGCACTAACAGAAAAAAACAAACTGATCACAAAAGCAAACTTACAAGCTGAGCTCACCAGAACAGGAGCAGGGTGCTGGTGGAGATGGTTGGAGAGACTCCGGCAAAGTGAGAAGAAAATCACAGTCCTTAAATAAGGCCAAAAACAAATGATAACAAGTGACGGCAGGTGTGGATCACATGAGCAGGAACGAGATGACAATGATTATAACAGACATCAGCTGGAAGTAGTGACAGGGAGAAGATGGGACTGACAGCTGACAGGAGCACCGCCCACAACAGAGCAAAAAACCCAAACATGCCACTGACAGCTGCAGTCTGAAGAGGGAGAGACAGAGAACACAACAGAAAACGAATATAATATGATGGCAAAGACAAGTAAATCCAAATATGTAAATAACAAAACTACAACAGGAAAATAAATCATACTAAGAAACGATATAGGATGTGTGAAAATAAACCAAAGATAAAATAACAGGGATAAGAACTCAAAAACACAACGCCATACAAATACAGAAAAAAGGCAAAAGGGAGCACGGTGGGATCCCCCTGTGCTCCGATCATGACAGCCTGTTGTATTTCATGTAGTATTATCTAGGCATAATGCATAAATACAAAATCCAGGAAAATTACAATTACTGAGAATTAACTAACTTTCTCCACCATAATAAATAAACTTTAGTGTATGAGTTCAGACTGAAGTTGTAAATAGTAATAATAAATAGTAGACATTACATATTTTTCAGTGTCAGTGTAGCTTTATTGATATTAATTAAATAAAACTGATATTTTGCATTCAGATTTAAATATACTGTATGTATACACAAAAAACATTCTGCATGGTCATAGGTCCATAAATGCGATATGTTTTCCAATTACCTTTTAGCAACTTTTATCCTTTTACCAACTGACAATTTCCATTAGATGTCTGCAAATAAGTTTATTGATTCCATCAAGCCAAGACGGGGGTTGTTGTGAGGCTGCACATCAGTCACCATGATAACAGACCAAATTAAAAAAAAAACATAGAAAACAAAAAAGGTTGAAGTCTTTCAAAGCCAAGAAAAAAAAATGTTCTTTTGTATTCCTGTGACCTTTAATATGACTGTTTAGGCCTGTTCACAAAGGGCAAAAACAACAAGCTGTAGACTTCATGTCAGTCATTATTTCAGATATGGACACAGAACAAAAACCTGGCAGGGCTGATGAATATTAGGTTTGCTTTTTGTGTATATGGAAGATATTTTTATTTTTCCCCTCTTCTTTTGACTCTACAGGCGTGGACAAAATTGTTGGTACCCCTCTGTTAATGAAAGAAAAACCCACAGTGGTCACAGAAATAACTTGAATCTGACAAAAGTGATAATAAATAAAAATTCTATGAAAATTAACCAATGAAAATCAGACAGTGCTTTTGAATTGTGGTTCAACAGAATTATTTTAAATAATTTTAAATAATTATTTTAAAAAACTCATGAAACAGGCCTGGGCAAAAATTTTAGATTTTAGATTTAGATTCAACTTTATTGTCATTACACATGTATGAATACAAGGTAACAAAACACAGTTTAGCATCCAATCAGAAGTGCAAAGGACAGCAGTGCAGTATATACGGTAATTAACAGTATGTGCAATTTAAGCAAATATATGCAAATATATGCAGCAGTGCAGAAAGTTAAAAGTACTGTTATGTGCAAATAATGTGCAATAAGTTAGATGTAGTTATGTAGTTATGCAGTTATGTACAGGTGAGGATGGTAAAAGATGATTGTAAGAGAGTCAGCGGGGAACTAAGTTCAATAACGTGACAGCTGTTGGAAAGAAACTGTTCCTAAACCTGCTGGTTCTAGTCCGAAGGCTTCTGAAACGTCTTCTGGAGGGGAGAAGCTGGAACAGTCCATGAGCAGGATGGTTGGAGTCCCTAAGAATGCTGCGTGCCCGGCGCAGACATCTTTTCCTGTAGACGTCCTCTATAGCTGGAAGTGGAGTCCCTGTGATGCGTTGGGCGGTTTTCACCACCCGCTGCAGCGCCTTGCGGTCAGCTACAGCGCAGCTCCCATACCAGAGTGTGATACAGTTGGTCAGGGTGCTCTCTATCACGCAGCGGTAGAAGTTGCCCAGGATGTCAGTTGACAGATGGTTCTTCTTCAATGTCCTCAAGAAGAAGAGGCGCTGATGGGTTCTTGATCAGGCTGGTGGTGTTAACTGACCAGGACAGGTCCTCCGAGATGTGGGTCCCCAGGAATTTGAAGCTGGGGACACGTTCAACAGCTATGCCATTGATATGGATGGGGTCATGTGTCTCTTCCCTCTCCTTCCTGTAGTCCACTATGAGCTCCTTGGTTTTGGTGGTGTTAAGGAGCAGGTTATTGTCAGCGCACCAAGTAGCCAAGTGCTCAACCTCTGCCCTGTAATCTGACTCGTCGTTGTCCCTGATGAGTCCAATCACCGTGGTGTCATCTGCGAACTTTATGATGGAATTGGATCCATACATAGGCCTGCAGTCATGGGTGTAGAGGGAGTAGAGGAATGGGCTGAGCACACAGCCCTGTGGTACACCAGTGTTGAGTGTGATGACGGAAGAACGGTTGCGGCCTGACCTAACATGCTGGGGTCTGTTGGTCAGAAAATCCATGATCCAGTTGCAGGTGGAGGTACTGATTCCCAGGTCCCCAAGTTTGGTGAGCAACTTGGAGGGGATAACTGTGTTGAATGCTGAGCTGAAGTCAATAAACAGCATTCTTGCGTAGGTGTTCTTGTCATCCAGATGTGAGAGTACATAGCGCAGCGCTGTAGAAACCGCATCCTCTGTACTCCTGTTGCTCCGGTAGGCGAACTGATGAGGGTCCAGTGTAGGGGGCAGGCCTTTTTTGAGCTGTGCCAAGACCAGTCGCTCAAAGCACTTCATGACTATGGGCGTCAGTGCCACAGGGCGATAGTCATTTAGGCACGATGGTGTTGAATGTTTCGGCACTGGTACTATTGAAGTGGTCTTGAAGCACGCTGGTACCACGGCCTGGGTCAGGGACAGATTGAAGATGTCTGTGAAGACCCCTGCCAGCTGCTCAGCGCATGCCCTCAGCACACGCCCAGGAATGCCATCAGGGCCAGCAGCCTTACGTACGTTGACATGACTCAGTGCATTACGGACGTCTGTGTGGGTGAGTGTGAGGTGGTGGAGGTCATCAGAGGGTGGGAAATTGATGTTCTTTTCATTGTTGTCCTTGTCAAAATGAGCATAGAAGTTATTTAGCTCAGTGAGAAAGGGCACAGTCATGGCTATAGGTATGGAGTTGCTGGGCTTATAATCAGAGATAGCTTGAAATGATGGTACCCCTAGAAAAGATTGAAAATAATGTGACCATAGGGACATGTTCAACCAAGATGTGTCCTCTAATTAACATCACAGAAGTCTACAAACTTCTATTCAGTCAGTCGGCCTATTTAAAGGGTGACAAGTAGTCACTGTGCTGTTTGGTGACATGGTGTGTACCACACTAAACATGGACCAGAGGAAGCAAAGGAGAGAGTTGTCTCAGGAGATTAGAAAGAAAATTATAGACAAGCATGTTAAAGGTAAAGGCTATAAGACCATCTCCAAGCAGCTTGATGTTCCTGTGACTACAGTTGCACATATTATTCAGAAATTTAAGATCCATGGGACTGTAGCCAACCTCCCTGGACGTGGTCATAGGAGGAGACGGATAATACGAATGGTAAGAAAAGAGCCCAGAACAACCTCTAAACACATTCATGGTGAACTCCAAGGTCAAGGTACATCAGTGTCAGATTGCACCATCCGTCGTTGTATGAGCCAAAGTGGACTTCATGGGAGACGACCAAGGAGGACACCACTGTTGAAAACAAATCATAAAAAAGCCAGACTGGAATTTGCCAAACTGCATGTTGACAAGCCACAAAGCTTCTGGGAGAATGTCCTATGGACAGCCGAGACAAAACTGGAACTTTTTGGCAAGGCACATCAGCTCTATGTTCACAGAAATGAAGCATACCAAGAAAAGAACACTGTCCCTACTGTGAAACATGGAGGAGAATCTGTTATGTTCTGAGGCTGCTTTGCTGCATCTGGCACAGGGTGTCTTGAATCTGTGCAGGGTACAATGAAATCTCAAGACTATCAAGGTATTCTAGAGAGAAATGTTCTGCCCAGTGTCAGACAGCTTGGTCTCAGTCGCAGGTCATGGGTCTTGCAACAGGATAATGACCCAAAACACATAGCTAAAAACACCCAAGAATGGCTAAGAGCAAAACATTGGACTATTCTAAAGTGGTCTTCTATGAGCCCTAATCTAAATCCTATTGAACATCTGTGGAAGGAGCTGAAACATGCCGTCTGGAGAAGGCACCCTTCAAACCTGAGACAACTGGAGCAGTTTGGTCATGAGGAGTGGGCCAAATACCTGCTGAGAGGTGCAGAAGTCTCATTGACAGTTACAGAAATCGTTTGATTGCAGTGATTGCCTCAAAAGGTTGTGCAACAAAATATTAAGTTAAGGGTACCATCATTTTTGTCCAGGCCTGTTTCATGAGTTTGTTTTTTTTAAATAATTCTGTTGAACCACAATTCAAAAGCATTGTCTGATTTTCATTGGTTAATTTTCATAGAATTTTTATTTATCACCACTTTTGTCAGATTCAAGTTATTTCTGTGACCACTGTGGGTTTTTCTTTCATTAACAGAGGGGTACCAACAATTTTGTCCAAATGTGTATCTACCTTTGTTGTACCCCTAAACTTGGGCTGGGCGATATAGGCCAAAAATCATATCTTAAAATCATATCCGAGGTGTAGCGTAGTTACTATATTCATTGATAGCATGCAACCTCAAGTGTAATATTGCTTTTGTACAACAGTTCTGCAGGCACAATTTATTAAATGACAGCAATACTGTGTCATGTCTGGAAAACTGGAAGAAACCAACAGAGAGCGTCTTGCTGGGAACACGGACTTTAGTACACAAACTCTATGCTGGTGGTACAGAGTATTGTTAGCTGGGAGGCAGAACTAAGAGAGCGCCATAACAAGAAACTGCAAAATGGCCATCCCTCACATTTATATGTTCAGCGTGATGACATCACCGAACAGCCACGCCATCACGCTGACTCTGACCAAGCCTGTGGTTTCAGAACACCACATACTGGACAAAATATTATGATTTGTTTGTTTAACCAGTTATTTTGTGCAGCTGAGAAAGAAATAGTCCGTTCTAAATGTAGCCAGTAACTGTTGCTAAACATCTCAGTCAGCATGAAGAGGTCTATTGTCATTTCACACACATGTAAAGAAATTAAATATTGTTCAAGTGCAAAACTTTGTGCATTAACTTTCCTTTCCCCATTCTATTATGCTGAGCACCAAGCTAGAAGGTGGAAAATACCATTTCTATATGGTCTTTGGCATGACCCGGCCAGGATTTTAACCCACAACCTCCCGGCTGTGGGGTGGATGCTCTACCAACTAGGCCACCACTCCAGTGGTCCTCTTCATCATGCTGTTCACATTTTGACATCATGAGACCAAGATGACACCTAATAATTGATCAACAGTACCTCGCCATTGCGAGGAACTGAACTACCAGAGGACTGACCCCCCCACTCACTACTCACAGTAGCTGTGTGGCCTAGGGTCAGAGAAACAGAGATAGGCAGCACCATATACACCATATGGTGTCCCACATGCTGTGGAAAGGATTAACTTAACTAACAAGTGCAAAAGTAAGTGTTTATAAAATATACCAATCACCTGTTGAGTCAATACTGCAGAAGGGCCAAGATCAAAATATGACCAATGTCGGTGGCTAGTTAGCATGCTAGTGATTGGCATCAGCACACTTTGCTCACTTTTGCTTGGCATTTTCAGATGAAACAAAGAGTCCATCACCATAAAGGTATTGTGGTTTGTTAATCGAGACAATAAATCCAACTCCAGCACTGCCTATTGCTGTGTGTAGAATGTGTTGTCTGTGTGTGGCCCGTGGAGCTTGCCATGCCCGTCCTGTGTGGTGATGTCAGGCGGGCTACGGCTTGAGTATATATAGTTCTGTGTTCCTTAATAAAGAGAGTTTGCTGCATGGCATAAGACAGACTCTAGACTCTGATTACCGACATAACATTTTGGCAACGAGAATAAACCATGGAGGCGTATGGGCTACCTCCTCCTCTGCCGTCATTTCTGGAGTGTCCAGGAGAGCCAGCAATCCTGTGGCCGGACTAGATGGCTATGCTTGGGGGATACATTACTGGGCTGGGCCTGGGTAGACTCGACGGAGACCGAGGACGGGCACTCCAGATCCGTCGTCTCAGCGTGGAGGGTCAGAGAATTCTTCGCATGTTGGGAGAGACGGAGGCTTATGCGAATGCTGTCGGGCGGCTGGCTGGAAATTTTGCCAAACATACAAGGGACACAAAGCGGTGGGAAGTGAGGCTGTTGGCGCCAAGTGAAGCTAAGCTAGCTAGCTTGGAGAAGCTAAAGGCTCAGGCTGTGGCAATGGGAAGGTTAGCCACAAAGCTAGGTGCACGCCAAAACCAAGCTACAAGCTATCAGCTGGGTACCCAGGGGGGACCGGAACCCCTGGTCACCGAAGATGGCGCAGCTCAGAATGGTGCATGACCGTAGCGCTGGTGGTGATGATGGCACGGTGAGCAGCGGCAGCATGGAGGGAGAGCAGCGACCAGACCCAACTGTGTCTTCCCCACAGCTGGAGTCAGGGCAGCGGGATGATGGGAGCAAGCATGCTGAAAGCCCCGGAAACAACAGCGACAGCCGGGCACAGAGACAGCACAGTGAAGCACCTCGGATGACAGAGAGGAGGTGCCGGGCACCACGGAGGTCAGGCAGGACCTCAGTGCCAGAGCTCAAAGCGACCTGGACGAGGATGCTGGGTGTGATGGCGAGGCACCAAGGGCGATGGGCAGCGCCAACAAGCTAGCTTCAGTTTTCCAAGGAGCCCGGCCACAGGGGGCTGGAGTGTCTGGGGCCACAACAGCAGCAGCTGCAGCGGTTTCGAAGACGGTCAGGGACGGACCGACAGGCACGGAGGGACTGCGTGCTGGGCAGCAGCTCTGCAGATCGGTTGGTGCGAGGAGGCGCACCGGCAGGCTGAGAGGACGTGTCAGATGGCGGGTCACCATATATATACAGTAAATACATATATACATACATACGTATATTAGTGGTGTTGGATGATAAAAAAAAATTTAATTGCAATTAATCTTTCAGAATGTTGAGTTAATTGGAATTAATAACGCATTAATCGTTTGTTTTTTTCCATACAGATACAGTGTACCTTAAGTCGATAATTTTTCAAGTTTCCATACTGTTATGAACATGGGAGTGGACAAATATGCTTGCTGTCTTCACCTGCAGGTTTATTAAAGCTCTCAACATATCCAAAATGACAAAAACTATCCAGAATATTCTCCTTAAAATTCTCAAAAGTACTGCTGCATGTGCAAACAACAGAATGCCAAGGCTCAACAACGTCACTGAACAACAACCAGCCAGCAGCCACAAAAGGAGTTTGCTCCTTCCCCCATAGCAAACATCCACCGCTTTTAAGCTGATCAACACAAAACCTTGTGTCATAACAGACACAAATTTCCCTTTTAGCAGAAAAATTGCAAACATAAACAAACAACTACCTCGCCCATGATGACACCCCACCGTGCTGCAAAAACAGCGGAGTGAATGGACATTACAAACACAGCTTAAAAATTTTTTTAGACTGGTACTCACCAACAGTTGGACCCAAAGCTATGAGGATGAACACATGTGAATTTCTGTCCGTGTCAGCTGCTGGAAGTCATCTACAACCTAGCATGTAACTACTAGCCAGCTAGCCAGCTTCAACAGAAGAAGAACGACCCAACATCCAGGCGAAGTTTTGGAGGAGGCTGTAACAATTATGAGATGAGATGAGATTCAACTTTATTGTCATTACACATGTATGAATACAAGGTAACGAAACGTGACTTGGCATTTGGGCATGCTCTGCAGAGCGCATCCAAGGCCGGGGCAGCCGCTAGGCGCCAGTCATATCCAGTCATTTATCCAGGTGAGAGCTCCGACAGATAACATTGTAAACTTAAACATGACAGCATTTTGGGGATATCTATGGCTGTAATCCAGCTTGTTTGACTTTGCAATGTCTGCATGGCGTGCACAGTGTCTGTGGCCAGAACGGCTTTGGTACGGTGAGCCACTAAGCCAAAAAGTACTGTTTGCACCTTCTGCCGTTAACTGCCATTAACTGCAATCACAAAATTTGTTGCTGTTGGGCATTAACGGGCGATTAACATGATAATACCAACACCACTAATATATTGTGACGTAAGCAGGGTTCACACAAAGAAAATGGAGCAGATGGTTGTGATCAACGGGATTTATTTTTCACACACACTGAGCACAGGCAGGAGGGGAGGTCATTCTCCCAGACCTCCGTTTAAATCACGGTTACACACACATAACGTTTTCAACTGGCAAAGCATGCTGGGAAATCCCTGCCCCCCTTAACATGGCCCCAACATTACACTGCCCCCCCTGGACTGGTTTCTGTCCCCAGAAAAATTAAAGTCCAATTTAAAAGTCCAATACAAACTCATCCAGGTGTCGGGGCGGTCTTCGGCGCCGGCGGCCAACACGTACAGGCCCCCTAGTGTCCATCTGGGTCTCGGTCGGGGTATCGGGCCAGGATAGAAGCTCCGGTTCGTCCACCAGCGGTGCAGATGGCCGATACGGGGCGAGACGGTCACGATGAAGGACCACAACCCAGTCCCTTTTTCTAAGCCTCACCCTGTACACCACATCTGACAGTCTCTCCAGGACCACGCATGGCCCCGACCACTGGCTCGCCAGCTTCGGTGATCGTCCTCTCTTCCTCTCAGGGCAGAAAACCCAGACTCGATCTCCTGGTGCAAAGTCCCTCCCCTGGCAGCGGGAGTCGTACGCTCGCTTCTGCCAGCCCCCTGCCACTGCCAGGGCCTCTCGAGCCAGCTCGTGCACCGTGTGGAGACGTTCTTTCAAACAAAAAAAATAATCCAATCCGGGTTTTCCCTCCACCTCCGGCTCAGGGGGGGCAACCGAATACCAAATCCACCGGTGTGCGCAGCTCGCGTCCAAACATGAGCGCCGCAGGGGTGCACCGGGTAGATTCCTGAGCTGCCGTCTGGTACGACCACAAAACAAAAGGCAGGTGCAGGTCCCAGTCTCGCTGTCGCTGGTCCACTAGGATAGCGAGCTGGGTGGTGAGGGTCCGGTTGAATCGTTCGACCAGGCCGTCGCTCTGTGGATGCAGCGGGGTGGTCCGGGTCTTCCGGATGCCCAGCCGTTTGCAGACCTCTCCGAAGACCTCCGCCTCAAAGTTCCGACCCTGATCGCTGTGCAGCTCCTCCGGTGCGCCAAACCGACAGAACATTTCATCCACCAGCTTTGATGCCGTCGTAGCGGCGCTCTGATCCGGGACCGCGTACGCCTCTGGCCACTTAGTGAAATAATCCATTGTGACCAGCACGTAGCGGTTCCCCCGGTCCGTGGTCGGGAAAGGGCCCAGGATGTCCACTCCCACTCGCTCCATCAGTGCTCCCACCCGGTACTGCTGCAGGGGAGCGTGGGATCGCTGAGTTGGTCCCTTCTGAGCTGTGCATGTGTCGCAGCGATGAACGTGGAGCTCCACGTCCTGATGACATCCGGGCCAGTAGATCCGGGCCCGAAGGCGCTGCAGCGTCTTTTTCACTCCGAAGTGGCCCGCTCCTACCGCCCCATGAACCAGCTGGAGTACTTTGGGCCGGAGTCGACGAGGAACCAGCAGCTGCCAGACGTGCCGCTGCCCAGCTGGAGTCTGCCACTGTCTATACACCACGCCCTCGTGGCAGCGGAGGTTGGCCCACTGGGAGTGCAGGGCCTGAGTCTCTGGGTCCAGTGGTGACACAACCTCCCAGGCGGGCCGCTGTCCTGCGTCCTGCCACTGCCGAACCCGCGAAATGACCGGGTCTCTGTCCTGCTCGCTCTGCAGCTGCTGCGTGCCAAGAACCTCTGTGACGTCATCGCTGGGGAGAGCTGCCTGATCATCTGAGGGGCTGTGCGTCGCTGCGTGATTCCTGCTTGCAGCGGCTCGGAGAGCGGCAGCCCGTGGGGCGGTTTGGTCCCGATCTTCAGCCCGTTGGCAGTGACGACACTCCTCTGTCGCACAGGGGCGCCGAGACAGCGCGTCAGCGTTGGCATGGAGGCGGCCTGCCCGATGCACAATCTGGAAATTATAATCCTGCAGTGCCTCCAGCCATCTCGCCAACTGTCCATCCGGTTCTTTGAAGTTTAACAACCAGGTCAGGGAAGCGTGATCCGTCCTGAGCTGGAACCTCCCCCCGTACACACACGGGCGGAAATGACGCAGTCCTTGAATGACAGCCAGCAGCTCTCTGCGAGTCACACAGTAATTTCTCTCGGCTCTGCTGAGAGTGCGGCTGAAAAAAGCGACTCCCTGCTCTCCGTGTTCTCCCTCCTGGGATAGCACCGCCCCGATGCCCTGGTTGCTGGCGTCCGTGTCCACGATGAAAGGCGGTTCGGGTCGGGATATTGCAGGACGGGGGCTCTGATGAGCGCTGCGCGAAGCTGGGAGAAAGCAGCAGCACAGCTGTCACTCCACTGGAACGTGCATCCTTTCTGCGTCAGCTGATGCAGCGGGCTGGCGATGGTGGCGAAGTCTTTCACAAACCTCCTATAATAGGAGGCCAATCCAAGAAAACTCCTCAGTTCTCCGACGTTCCGCGGCACTGGCCAGTCTCTCACTGTTGCCACTTTTTCCGGGTCGGTGGCGACCCCCGCTGCGCTGACGACGTGGCCCAAAAAGGTGGTCTCCCGCCGAAACAGGTGGCATTTCTTAGGGTGTAACCGTAGCCCCGCCTGCTGGATGGCTCCCAGCACCTCTCTGAGATTTGACAGGGCGCTGTCAAAATCAGCTGCATGCACCAGCAGGTCATCCAGGTAAACAACGCAGCGACTCCGGGGCACGTGAGCCAGCACTCGCTCCATCAAGCGTTCAAAGGTGGCCGGAGCGTTGCAGAGTCCAAACGGCATCACTTTAAACTGGTACAGTCCCTGCCCGATGGAGAAGGCTGTTTTCTGGTGGGCCTCAGGTGACAGCTCTACCTGCCAATAGCCACTGCGTAGATCCAGCGAGCTGAACCAACTGGAGCCGGCGATGTGGTCTAGTGCGTCATCGATGCGGGGCAGGGGGTAGGAATCTTTCCTGGTGGCGTCGTTCAGGCGTCGGTAATCCACACAGAACCGCCACGACCCGTCCTTCTTCTTGACCAGCACCACCAGCGCCGCCCAGGGGCTGCTGGAGGGCTCAATAACATCTGCCTCCAGCATTTCTCGCACTTTTGGTTCCGCCGCTGCCCGCCTTGAAAAGGGCAGCCGGCGTGGGTGGAGTCGAATTGGCCTGGCCTCACCGGTGTCGATCTCGTGCTGCACCAACCCGGTCCGGCCGCATTCCTCATCCTTCGCGGCGAAAACACCCATAAAACAGTCCAATAGCTCCCGCAGCTGTCGTCCCTGTTCCGGGTCCAGCCCGCTGCAGCTCCGCTGAAATAATTCCTCGACCGCCTGCTGCGTCTCTGCTGACACGTTGACCCCTCCCCTTGCTGTCCTTGTGTGCGTTCGTGCTCCCTCTGTCCGCGCTGGTGACGTCATCGTGTCCAGTTGTCGCGGTGGCCTGCCTGGTCCGGTCTGTCTTGGCGATCCCTCGATCGCGCAGGCCCCCGTGTTCCTTCCCTGGGTTCTGCTGTGGAGCGTGATGGTCCGGTTTCCCAGCTGGAGGGAAGGTCCCGCGGTGTCGATCTTGGCGTTCCAGGCTGTGAGCAGGTCTAGTCCAATAATACAGGGGTCTTGGATGTCAGCCAGCCAGAACGGGTGTCTTATGTTCTGACCGGCCACCCCCACCACCAAAACTCTCCGCCCCCCCAGTCTGGCGCGCTCACCGGTAGCCGTGGTGACGCAGCGCTTGGTGGGTTCCCACCCCCGTGGGGCCGTCTTGTTCGTGCCCAGCAGCACACCGGGTCGAACCAGGGAGATTGTAGAGCCGGTGTCAATCAGGGCCCGGATCGATGTCTTCCCCAAGCTGCACTATAGATACATCCCTGGAGACTGTCCAATTCGGCCCACGCGTGGTGCCGGCTCCTCGGGGGAAACATCTGTGGGAGGCGGCCTGTCCCCGTTCACGCCACCTCGCTCTAGTTTAACGCCAGCGAGGGGGGTTCTTCTCCGGGGACACGCCGCCGTGGTCTGCCGTAATTCCTCCTCTTCCTCCTCGCTCTCCATCGTGGCCTGGAAGGTTCTCTGTCTGTGCGTTGGCGCTTCAACTGTGCGATTCATCAGCGGCTCCACCCGCTCTGCTTCTGCCACTGCAGTCTCCCAGTCGCTCACGGCGTGGATCCGTACGTGGCTCTGGAGCTGGGCCGGGCGGAGACCTTGGATGAAGCTCCGGAGGGCGAGCTTCTCTACCGCCTCCGGTGCGAAATCCGGGTAGCTGCGCCGGGTTAGCAGCCGTATGTCTGCAGCATAGGTTCCTAGGCTTTCCTGGTTGCTTCTACGGCGGCGGGTCAGCTGTTCCTGGGCGTGCTCAGCGTCCGCCGTTCTCCCAAATCGTCTCTGGAGCGCCCCTTGTAGCGCTGGCCAGCTGTAGCTCTCCTCAGGCAGGAGATCAGAAAGCGTGCAGAGAGCTCTCCCTTCCAAGGCCAGCGCGACTTGCACGGCGGTTTCCTCTGGTGACCAGCCGTTCAGCGCAGCGGCCAGCTCGACCTGGGTCAGGTAGTCATCCAACGTGGCCTCGCCGTTGAAGCGGGGAATCTCGGCCCGCTGCCTAACAGATGGGATGGCTGCCTCCTGATCGATCGTCACTCTTGATCGCCGTGGGATCGCCAGCCCGTCCTGTCCTGAAACGGGCGGAATGCGGGGCTGGTTTGCTCTGCTCTGCCCGCTCTGTCTTGAAAAAGACAGAAGGCGGGGTGCGCTGGCCCCGTCAGGTCCGCCGCCGCTTCGTTCGTCCCGGCTCCCGGGGGTGGTGTCTCGGTCCCATCGTCCATCATCAGCTGAGCAATGAACTGCTCCAGCTGCTGGATCTCCATTCTGATCCTGGCTTCCATCTGCTCCATCCCACTCCTGGCACCAGTGTGACGTAAGCAGGGTTCACACAAAGAAAATGGAGCAGATGGTTGTGATCAACGGGATTTATTTTTCACACACACTGAGCACGGGCAGGAGGGGAGGTCATTCTCCCAGACCTCCGTTTAAATCATGGTTACACACACATAACGTTTTCAACTGGCAAAGCATGCTGGGAAATTCCTGCCCCCCTTAACATGGCCCCAACGTTACAATATATATATACTACTCACAAAAAAGCTAGGGATATTCTGCTTTCAAGTGAAATTTCAGGATGCACCTAAAATGCACTATAACCTTTACAGGTCGACTTAATTTGACCTTCTCTAAACGTTTGAATGTACATATCCAACTGTTCAATGTTTCAGTACTTTTTGCATAACTTGCTGTTCTCTAACAAGGTGCTTAACAGTAAAATTCAAAACAGGTGTTTGATCCATGAATTGACCAATACATTTTCTGGTTCAATTAGAATTGGTATTTAAACAGTCCTCTTCATCATGCTGTTCACATTTTGACATCATGAGACCAAAACGACAACTAACAATTGATCAACAGTACCTCGCCATTGCAAGGCTTCAAACAGGATGTTCTCAGAAGAAAGTGGCCACTGAGCTTAGAGTGTTAGAGTGTCTTCAGCAGGTTGTAAAAGAGATACAGAGAGACTGAAAGAGTCACAGAAAGGTGTAGAAGTGGACGTCCTTTGGCCACATCCCATGCTGATGACCGCTTCATTGTGAACAGTGCCCTGAGGAACCAGATGATGAATGCCCTTCAACTCCAGGCACGTTTAAGGGAGGTGAGAGGCACCCATGTGTCATGTCAGACCATTTGAAGCCATTTACATCAACGTGGTCTGCGTGCTAGACGACCTGCAAAGGTACCTGACCACATCATGACCAGTGGGCCTCAGTGCTGTTCTCTGATGAAAGTTGATTCACACTGAGCAGAAATGATGGCCGCTAATGATGTTGGAGACGTCAAGAAGAGCAATATGCATCAGCCACTGTTGAGCCTTTGGTGGTGGTGGTGTTATAGTCTGGGCAGGTGTGTCTAGTCAATATAGAAATGCCCCACACCTTATGAATGGTACAGTGACAAGCCAATACTACCTGAATAACATCATTAATCCAGTCATTGTGCCCCTGCATGAACAACACAGGCCTAATTTCATCTTCATGGATGACAATGCTCCAGCTCATCGAGGTTGCATCATTAGAGAATGGCTGCTGGAGGCTGGGGTACTTCAAATGGAGTGGCCTGCACTTTCTCCAGACCTGAATCCCATAGAAAATCTATGTGATCACCTGAGTGGCCGTGTAGAGGCTCATAACCCTGCACCCCACAACCTCAATCATCTGAGGGCTGCCCTTCAAGAAGAGTGGAATGCCATGCCTCAGCAGACAATAAGTCGACTTGTAAACAGTATGAGACATCGTTGTCAAGCTGTAATTGATGCTCAAGGGCACATGAGAAGTTATTGAGAAACTGACATTTTTTGTTGTGGTATACCCACCACTGTTGTTGGCTTTTGTTTCAATAAATTGTTTGAGATGAGGAAATCACCATTGCGTGCTTCTACTTAAATGCCCTATTTTCATGATACAATCATTGTAGCGTGAACTTTTTACATTTTCCATAAATTTCCCAAGAAAGCAAAATATCCCTAACTTTTTGTGAGTAGTGAATATACTCTGTGTGTGTGCGTGCACACGCACTGTATATCGATGCAAAAACTTTGTGTTAAATATACTACAAGTGATGCTGAATAAATTATTTTGTAAAAATCAGTAGCCAATAACTGCAACTGCTGTATACATATGTAACAAATTTATGCAGTAGATAGCACACATAAGGCTGTATTACAACAACGCAGTCCATAATCAGTTCACACTGGGCAGTTTATGGGCATTTCCAAGTTCATTTCCTTATCACAGCTGCGCAAAAATGAATTTTCTGCTGGGCACAAGGTGTAAAAGAGGCTGGTCTAATTGTTCAGAGGTGTGTTTTGAATAATCCAATCCAAAGTGCTCCTGACCATCCCTTTAATGCACAGAGTGACATTATCTAAAGTGAACTCTGATCATGAGAGCTTGTTTAAGATGGGTTTTGTGCTGACCAAAGGGCATGCACATGACCAAAAATGCATACGATATGGACACTGCTTGGTAATAAGGAAGATATCAATCACAGCTGATGCCTAGTTACTTATTTTAGAGAGAACAAATGGGTAAGACATAATGCCGGGCTGAATCACTAAATCATCAGTGGATGAGAGCTACATCTTCACAAGATTCAAACCATTATTTGTAAAGTTGGCCATGAGTTTTTATTATTTCTGTGATCATCAATGAAATAAATGGCTACACGGAAATCAACACCATCACAAAACACTCACCATCTTCCCCATGAGCAGTCAACAGCTCGGAGAGCTCCTGGTATTTCATTTTGGAACGCTCCGCCGGTACCGCCGCTGAAAAGTTCATATAATGGTCAAATTTGAGCAAATGCAGTTATTTTTCAACAGTTTGCTCATCGGTGCACACAGTTCTTCCATCGGTGTTGCAGTGCTTTGATCCCTGCGCTTGAAAAATAGAACTTGAACTTCTCAGCCACGTCGGCCCTGCTGCGGTGGAGCAACCCCAAATGAAAAAGTATACCAGGAGGTCTCTGAGCTGATGGCTGTTCGCGGGGAAGATGGTGAGTGTTTATGATTTTAAGCATCTTCTGTATTATTTACCAGTGAAAATGTCAGCATGTAAAGAACACAACGGGATAACAGGCCGCCTTCCTGTAATGAACCCAACCCCACCCACTTGAGGTAGTACTCAGCTGAAATGGAAAATCAACCACACCGTGTAGAGCTGAGTAGAGTCAAGTAGAGTTGAGGCAAGTCGGGCTGAGTAGGTACTAGTGGAAAAGGGTCATTAGTTGTCTAAGACAGTTGTCTGCAGCGTGCCTCCATGTGGAGGAAGACTCATCCCCACTCCCGTCAGTTTTCTTTAACTCGTTACCTGCCCATGATGCAAGAAGGCTGCGAACCACTGCTCTGTAAAGTGAAATTTTTGGCAGCCATCCTGTAGTCTAGCTGGAGGTGGATCAGCGGGGAGTGGGTGGGGGAGGGCAGCTATATGTTTGGAGGGAGAAGAGAAGGAGCTGGGTGAAGTTGTGGGGCAGACGGAAAGCACAGAAAGGAGAAAGCAGACGGAGTGTCAATACAAATGATACTGGGTAATACTATATCATGGGTGAAAATATATTGATATTTTAAAGTATCAAGATCGCCCAGCCCTACCTCAAACTGTGATCCAGTCTGTTGCACATTTTTTCTGATTACCTACTCTAACAGGAATTGTTCATGGTGTAAAAATACTTAGAAAACCAAGAGCTTAGAATAAATCGTATCTCCACCAGACAATCTGGAAATGTTTAGTTTGGTTCACTGAATGTGAGTGGCTAAATGTTTGAGGAAGAATACAATATTCATAGCAGGCTGAGTGCAAGAAGTGGCATGCAGCTAAATTGCCAACTTTAGTTAAATTGTCAGGTGTATTAAATTCATATCTTATTCCTGGGATTTATTGCCTCTCTAGGCAAAAAGTAACGCATCAAAACATCTCTAAAAGACATACTTTACCGTGGTTAGTCTGAGAAGAAGACACTGTTTTTAATTTTTAAAAATGAGGCTTGCCAGTTCACTTTTGGTATTTCATAAAACACATAGTGGAGGGTTTTTTTTCCCCTAGCAGTTGTTTTCTGTCCTCAGAAATCATTTTACAATGTGAAGAGCCACCAATGCGTTCATCTTCTGAACATTAACTGATGAGGGAAAAAGCAGAAGAATTGAGGGTGATGGCCTCTTATTACAGTAAAATATTCCTTGTACTACTACTGCCTAATGTCCAATAATAATGGAACACTTGTCCAAAGGGGGAAAAAAGAAAATCACCTAGCTCTTTTTTTTTGACAAATTTGAATTAATTTCTCATTATCCATGAAGCACCTACTGTTGATATATGGAGTCTCTCTGTGAAACAAAATTAGACACCAGAGAAATAGGCTTATCACTACGGCCAGCACACCAAACTCATGTTAGTATTTTGATAAGCTTGTCATTCTCCCTTCAGCATCTCATCCTACCAGATCATGCATATTTAAAAAAAAACTCTAATATATCAAAAAGGAGGGGAAAAAATGTCAGATGCATATAGCCCTTGAGGCACCTCACATCAATGATATAAATCCTGCTAAAATTTAGGATGAAACCAAGCAGTGTTGCATGCCAAGAGTTAATCTCCAGAAAGCCATTTTGTATATCTATGAAGGAACAAATGGAAAACCCAAGTGAGCCTGTGGAGAATAGAATGGCACTGCATTATATAAGGAATCCATTTTTCCCCCATTGGATTTTCTCATCTTTTGTCACCCACCATGTATTGGAGGAGATGGAATAAAGAAAACAGCAGTATGCACTCACTCATCCTTATCTGTTTTAAGGAGACTAGGCAGCTGAGTTATTCGTTTGTTTCCATGACAGTTAAATTAACAGTAACAGTGGCATGCTTCAGTGTTTTGCGAAGGAGACTTAAATTATTTTGCTCAAGCATCTGGTGGCTCTTAAAAAATTGATCACTACTGGACGTACAAGGACAACTTTAGGAGCAAAGTATCGTGAATGAATAAACTATTGTATGCCTTTTGTTGTTATTTTTTTTAATTAATCTGATTAATTAATTCAGTGGAAGAATGCCCTATTATACTGTATATCTTAGTTTCATACTTTTCCTGTTTAATTTACATAGTTGTGTTGTTGTTTTGTCATGCAAGTCATAAATTTCTCTGACTACATCAGACGCTTGTCTGTTGGCCTTCAGCCTATGAGTGCATTTGTCTTAATTTGGGTTTGTGTTCTTCTCGGGAGCTGCTGCTTCAGGAAGCGCAAGTCTGTGTATTTCTGTTGTGCAAAGCAGTCATCTCATATACTATATAATAAAATATGGCACATTGTTACTTTGCACCCACATTTCTTTTTATAGCAGTGAGTTATTGCGTAAGTTAATAGAATGGCTTACAGCACTTGCTGTACATCGTAGGAAATACTATGGTGGTTAGAACATGTTTTCAGGAAAGTGTCAAGGAGCTTTTATTTACCGATGATGGTAAATCATGTTTTACTTTGTGTGCCTCACATTGCTTTTGTGACAACAATACATTTACCTCTATTGGTCTTACATTTGTTGCATCACTCCTGGCACTGCCTCGAGAATCTGTGCATCTTCTGAATGGGTATAGATTGTGTACCCATATTTTATTTATCTGTTTTCTTTTTAGACTTTTGACGGTAATGTTGTGAGAGTTTGCAACTGCTACTACAGGAACATGGCAAAAGTTATTTACACTTCAGCTATGTGATAGTGGCTCTTCTGCATGCTGCCTGTATATTGTTCCATTAGCATTTTATCAATGACACTATGAGAGAAAAGGTCAACTTTTGTGGGAAAATCAATTACCTCTTAACTCCTGTCCAGGAGCTGCTCTCACCTCTACTTGTGATTGATAATTGGGATTAATGAAATCAGTATTCAAAACTTGCAGCCAGTTTGCTAATCAATACAAAAACCAACAGCTCTGAAGAATTTTACTTGGACACTAGAAAGATTGTATTTATGCCAGCAGTGCCTTCACAATTAAAAAAATAAATAAATAAATAAAATGCCAAGTAAACTTACTAATGTGTTTCTTATTCAGAAGGCCACCTGTAAAAAAGTCACCTCCTTTTTTTTCCATTTTCTTCCCACCTTTTTCTCTGTTTTGATTTGCTTTAGTCTATTTGCCCCATGGTTTTGCTGTAGTGAATGCCAAAGAAATTACAAAGGAAAAAAATGCTTAAATGACAATAAAAGACATGCATGTGGGTGGATATGCACACACACACACACACACACACACACACACACACACACACACACACACACACACACACACACACACACACACACTCAAGTAAGTTAGGGCATTGTTCTCCGCACATTGAGCCAGTTTGGGAACACACAAGGCCCAGTTGCACCATGCTCCTTTTTTCATCTGGTCCCAAGCCTCTGTTTAATGGCTGCACTGGCATTGTGTGCTGTTGGCTGTGGTATGACAGGGCATGGTGTCGGGAATGCAAGGCCATTGGAAAAAATAAAAGGAAAGAGCTGGTTAGCCAGACAAATGAGAAACCCCCCTGGCAGATTTAAGTCTCTATGATTGTAAAGCATTTCTGAAGCTTTGGCCTTGAGTAGACTAAAACCTCTTATTGAAAACCAGACACGCACACTGAGACAGATGTGGTCAGAACACACAGAGACTTTGGAGCCATGTTGACATATGCAAATGTCTTGTACAAGTAAAATGGGTAAAATACTGTATGTTTTCCTCCATTGTTCCACCTTTCTCACATTCACATTATGTATGCACACAACAACTATTTCAGACTCATTTATATGTCAACTTTGAAGGTTTTGATGCATCAAGCACATTTTTTTCAGGTATGGCAATATTAGGAGATTAACTCATTCTCTACAGCTGATATTTGTGGAAATATTCTCATTATTTAACCAAGAATGTAATTTCCCAGTTTGGAATCAATAAAGTACATCTATCTATCTATCTATCTATGAAGTTTATTCATAATTTTTTTTATCTGATAATGTGTACCAACAAAAGGCACACAGTTATATGTTATAGTATATATAAAATTATGAGAATTTATAGATGTGCTTATGACTTCAAAGCTACATGCCAAATTAAATGTGAACAGATGATAAGACTGACCAGTTTTCACTGTTTTTTATGACTAGAGCAAGAAAACTGTGGAAATTCTCGATAATTAGATTAATTGTTGTATTGAAGTTCACACAGAGAGACAATTACTGCTGACCTGTTGCCCCTGAGGCTGCACACAACATTCTTGCAAAGATTTGCACCCATTTGCATCCATTTAAATGCAGCGGTACTTGAAGGGTTCAGTTTCATAGTTAACGTTGCATCCCCCGGAGTAAAACTATCCATCCATCCATCCATCTTCTTCCGCTTAATCCTTTTCGGGTCACAGGGGGGCTGGAGCCTATCCCAGCATCTTTGGGCGAGAGGCAGGGTACACCCTGGACAGATCGCCTAGACTGACTGAAATGCAGTGCAGATATCCTAAGGTGTTGTAATGTGGTACAAGGTCTGTGATGACTTTCTACGCTGTTCAGCCATTCTGACCCTAACACATGTTAATTAATCAGCATCATCAACACAACCATAACACTTTTTTCAGTATATCAACAGGCTGCTCAGCCTTTCACTGAATAACTTCCAAACACTTCTGTTATATTGAATAGAGCCTGGAGAATCTGTAGTAAAGGTTATGTTAGCACATACAACATATACATTACTTACAAAGTTAACAGTTAATGGCAACCAGATATAAGCACAATGGCACAATAAAAGAGGAAGATTAAAAATATTCCTGCCTGTTGAACATTTAAGCAATATTACACAAGAGGGAGTATGGTATCAATGAATACAGTTATCACTGATACCGTATGACCTTGAGTGCAATATTGCTTTTATACAACAGTTCCACAAGCACAGTTTATTAAATGACAGCAATACTGGACAAAATATTATGATTTATTTGTTTAACCAGTTATTTTGCGCAGCTGAGAAAACATAGTCCCTTCTAAATGTAGTCAGTAACTGTTGCTAAACATCTCAATTAGCATAAAGATGTCTATTGTCATTTAACACACATGTTAACAAATTAAAACATTAAGTACAAAGGTCATTGTTTATAATACATACCGGTCAGCTGTTGAGTCGGTACCACAGAAGGGCTGAGATCAAAAAATGACAAATGCCGGTGGCTTGTTAGAATGCTAGCAATTTGGCTTTGACACACTTTGCCCACCTTTTCTTGGTATTTTCAGATGAAACAAAGAGTTCATCACCACAAAGGTATTGTGGTTTGTTAATCGAGACAATAAATCCAACTCTAGCACTGCCTATTTTTCTAAACAGACAGGAAATAGCTTAACAATGTTTATACACGGGCAGACTTTGTAAAACCCATAAAGCTTTTTTTTAAAGGTTGTGACTTATGGGCCACGGATGTAAAAATCTTTAAAAAAAAACAAAAAAAACAGCACCTCATTGTGGAATTTAAGGAATCCAGCACAGTATTGCAATTCTCAAGTCTGCAGACTTGACAGTAAATTACTGTTAGTAATTAACGGTTACTAGAACACCTTTGAAGTGCAATGATACATATCCAGTGAAAAGTTGGAATTCAGCTATCGTCAAATATAGTAACTCCTGGAATCCCTATTGTCCAGTCAAATTGCTCGGTTGGAACTAACTGTTGTATAATGATTATTAACCCCTTGACGCCTGTTGTCGCGAATTCGCATCAAACCGCTTCCGCTCCAAATGCAACCAAAATACCGTCTGTATTCCTCCACTTCCGGTTGGAGCACTTCCAACACATACCTAGGAACCTTTTGCAAGCATTAGTTTCTCGGAGGAACGGTCAGAGACGGAGCACCATCCATTTCCTGATTGCTAGGGTTAGGGTTAGGGTTAGTGTTAGGGTTATAGTTTGGCAGTCATGAGAGTTGAAAATACTGAAAATAACTTTGTTGTATAAATAAAAGATTCTTCATACTTGAGATGGGAACAGGTGCTTTTTTACCATTTTTTTTTTTTTTACCATAGCTGTCTGTTTTCGCTAAGTTGCATCATACCTAAAATTATATCTCTTTTATGTGCTATAGTCAAATTAACTTTCTCAACTTAATTTAGCATCTACTTGAAAGCAAAAACACAAGTGAAATTTTTTTTTTCATAATTGGAAATAAATTCAGGCATTAAGGGGTTAATCCGTGGCATGTAGAAGTGGCATGTAGAAATGTCCAGATAGTGTGTCATTAGCCTGCTGCTTTGATACTGTAGGGACAGGGTAGTTGCTCATCTTAAGGACCTGTACTGGTATAGCACTTTTTCTCGTCACAATGACCACTCAAAGCGCTTAACTAGTAGCTACCCTAACCCTCTATTGTAAGGCTGTATCAGTGACAGATATAGGGACAATTTAGAATCACCAATTGACCTAACATGCATGTCTTTGGATTTTGGGAGGAAACCGGAGCCCCCCAGAGTAAAAACACATCTTCCACTAAGAGTCTCTGTGTGTACATTGCCACCACAAGTAATTTCAAATTTGTGAGTTTTAAAAGGAAAACACTAATGTCTTATGAGGTTTTATTTTATTTTTAGAGCCATTGAGGAGGGAATCTGTCTATAGCAGACTTATTAACCTTTAACTCAAAATTAAAAGGACCTTGGTTTTAAATGTAATAATGGGGGATGAGTTAAAGCTGAAACAAATAACACCTGTTTTCTTACGTTTGACGTTTCACACTCAGGCTTACTGGGATTAATATTCCAGCTCCCATCATCAGCAACAAAAACTGGTTACGACTGCATTTTGTGACAGAGAGCAACCACCGGCACAAAGGCTTCAGGGCTCAGTATCAAGGTAAGACATTATTAGTTTACTTGCACATTATAATAGAGGACCCCCTGAAAAAAAATTATAAGGTAGTTGTAAAACATGTTTTTGATCCTAGTTCACTGAATATCAAAGACTTTATTAACACCCTGTGTAGAAGGTTTTTTTTTCTGTTTTAAACTTCTGTTCATCAAATATTTGGCTGATAATTACTGTACATATTCTTGTGCCAAGAAAGTCTGAACTTGGTACCGTGATAATCCATAACCCTGACATTGTTTCATGTGCTGCTTATGTGCTGCTAATTCTTTATAGTCAAAGTGTGGCCCCGAGCCACATAGGAAATCTGCAGCTTCACATGCTTCTAAAACCACTGTGACATGCTTGTGTGGCAGCTCATTTCTCATCTATTGCTCTGTATTGTTTTGCAGTGATGGAGCCATTTTGCTATGCACATATGTTCATATCAGATATCTGTAAGCAAAGACAAGCACTAAAGGGCTTTGTTACAGTTCTTATCTGGTTGTTAAATAGACTCACCTTCTAATTTGTGTTAAAATAACCAGCCGACCTGGAGTAGTCTTCACAGGAAAAGCACTGCACAAGCAGTTTCAAATTCAAACAGCCTTGTTTTTGCTTGATGCACCATTCATTGCTTTTGGCTGTTCTGTTAATGATGACAGCAACTTGCATCACCTGGCTTTTGTTTGCAATCTGGCCCCTGCTGTGTTTAATTAGACTTTACTTTAGATAACAATGTATCTTCGGGCTCCTCTTTGAATCTACTTGTTGTTTTCCCCTGCAAGGTATAACCATTAAATCTGCTCTGACCAGTCGATTCCATCCACATTATAAATGTGCCAGTTATACAAAAATGCAAACAGAAAAAAATAGAAAGTTTTACTGAATTGCCTTGGCAGTCCTTTGGAATACATCATAGCCGTTGGACTCATCTCCTTTGATATTAAGGATGCACAGCAGAAGCGATCATAGTTTCATCTTCCTCATAGGGTTAAGTTTTGTTTTGTTTTTTTTAACACCGAGAAAGAAACACTTGTACTGTATCTTCTCACATCTAATACTGTAACTTCTTTTATCTAATGAACTCTTTCTATTGCTCTCGACCAGTGAAAAGCTCTGGAGAGCTTAAATCCAGAGGGGTAAAATTATTACCAGGAAAGGACAACACTAACAAACTGTCTTTGAGTAAGTCTTTTATTTTTCTTATGCAACTGTTTTCATTGTTTGGATTTTTTTTGTTTATGTAGCGCTTGTGTTCTGGGTCTTTGTTTCTTTCTGTATCTCTTTTTTTTTTTTTTTCTTTTGCTGCCTCATTTGGTGAAGGAATTAAGCTACAGTACTAGATTTTGCAGAAGTGCAGTCTCTTTTTCTTTCTGATGACCCATTTCCCCTGCTGCCCAGAACTTCCCATCCTGACAGAAAATAACTCTGCTAGATGAAGCCTAGTTTTATATATATTTATATAAAATGCAGCAAAATACTACATTTAATCTGAAGCCATTTTCCTTATTCTGTGCTATTTGAGTAGTACATTAGATTTACTAATGTTCATGCACTGAGTGATCTGCACACACTGCGCTAGTCAAGGATGGGTGACCACTCACTTGTGCAATGATTTGTGTCCACTTTGGATGGAAGTGAATGCATTCTAATTGCTTCTGAAGCTCTGTCATTAACATAAATCTAGAACACAAGTCCCTGTAAGTCAACGGTGTGCTAAACACTGGGATGATAACAGGTTGTAATCTTTATTACCTCATGTGTCATAGATCTGGCGCTGCATGGAGACATGAATAATGCAGTGGGCTGTAGTCTTTTCTTTGAGACAGTACTCCATATCCTGTAAAAGACCGTGAGGTGCTGCTCCTTTTGCCGTGTGGATTCATTGAATATAATTGAACTCATTACTGCGTTATAACCTGCAGCGATTAACTTGAAAATTAATGAACTTCCTGAAAGAAGAAAACATGCTAGTCGAGCTTCATGCCTTAAAACAGAATGGTCTCTTTGTGCATGTGGGACGATATCTTATTGGCAAAATTACACTGAGCCTCTACTACGATTATGATGCTACATACATTGGATATATTTCAGGAATTTAATTTCTAATGCATGCAGCCTTTGATTTAGAGATCATAATGTGAGCAGAAGAAAAGCTTGTTAAAATTCAAAGCAAGTCGTTGTCCTTCTTCTAAGCCTCCTCTCTACATTCCTACAATTGTAAAGGCAATACTCGGTATAAACCATATCTCCAAAGCGTTATCTAAAGTTCTTAAATTATTATTATGTATGAGGAGTCTGACTGAGTGATTATTGTTACTCCCACATTTAATAGCTGAAGGTTATTTAATCCTCTCAGTGCCTGTTGAGCCCAGATAGATTTTCCTCTAGTCTATTTTGTTTAGCTCAGGTAAGAGCGAGGCGTTTACCCTTGCCACTGATATCACGGAACACAAGTGCAAATTCACAACAGCACTGCAAAGTAACTGCCAGCTAAAAGTCTCTGACATTTGGAGATGAGGTTGAACTGTCAAATGATGTGATTCCTGGAACCAAATTCTGTTCCCAAGCCTTACATGGAGTTGTCTGCTAATCAGCCACTTGTCATGGATGTGGGTGTTTTTGATAATTAAAGTGTCTCTCTCACATCTTTTTGGACCCTTCTCTTTCTCTTTAGTGAATGAAGGCGGAATCAAACAGGTGTCCAATTACTGCCCTGACCCAGGGGAGCCAGAGAACGGCAAAAGGATCGGCTCCGACTTCAGGTGAGCTGAAGCTGCGGGGGTCAAATTTGTGTGGAAGTGAGGTGAAAGGTAGGAAGTCTACCGTGGTCCACGGGGCTCAGCGTACTGCAGCGTCACAGGATAACCTGACGAAACCAAATCAAATTAAGACACCAAACTTACAAACAGAGAAATGCCCTGTAAATACTCACAACACAATGGAGTTTACTCTAAAGGTTGTCTGACTTTAGTCGTTTTAACTACCAAAAATGGCCATCATCCTAAAACTTTTGCCTGTTTTAAACTGAAGATGGACTTGCAGGTTAACAGCAAATGACTACAGCTAGGCCAGCATGGCTCTGCAGTTTGTGGTCCATCACTTTGTTGTGTCCCTGGAGTCACTTCTGTTTTGCTATGAGTATTTACAGCATGTTTTTTTTTTTGCAAACATTTGATGAAGACTTTTTAATAATTTCATTTTGCTTTGTCCGTTTGTAGTTGTTTCCTGTGTGAGCTCTCTGGGCCACCACAGAAAACGGTCTCCAAGCATTTGAATTATAAAATATGCAGCATATTACCACATATCATACGCACTTGTGCTGTTGTCATGCCTCGAAGGATGTTAGTAGTCTAATTAATGTGTGGCTTCACTTAAAGTTGATGTCTTCTTCTTCTTCTTTCAGCTGCTCCCTTTAGGGGTCGCCACAGCGGGATCATCTGTTTCCACCTCACCCGACCTCTTGCACCTTCTTCTGTAACAACAACCCTCTCCATGTCCTCCTTCACTACATCCAGGAATCTTCTCTGTGGTCTTCCTCTTTTCCTCCTGCCTGGCAGCTCCATCTTCAACATCCATTGTCCAATATTTCCACTGTCCCTCCTCTGTACATGTCCAAACCATTTCAGCCTTGCCCCTCTTACTTTGTCTCCAAACTGCTCAACCTGAGCTGTCCCTCTGATATACTCATTTATAAATCTTGTCCCTCCTAGTCACTCCCAATGAAAATCTTAGCATCTTCAACTCTGCCACCTCCTGTCTTTTTACCAGCGCCACAGTCTTCAAACCATACATCATAGCAGGTCTCACTACCATCTTGTAAATCTTCCCTTTTATTCTTACTGCTACCCTTCTGTCACAAATCACTCCTGACAATTAGAGCTGATGTAATACTTAGTACATTAGAGCTGTGATATGAATAGAATCTTTACAATTTTCTTGTTTGTTTGTTTTTTCGACTCCGCTGCAATGGACATACTTTTCAGACATACAGTACCATTTCAGATTCTGATTGGATTCTGTTTTGGTTCTCAGAGACAACACATATGGTAACTGAGCACAATCTACTCATGCAATTTTAGAAGCCCAGGTCTTCCCACTGGGCACAGAGACTGTAAAGTCCTGCTATAACTGCGTGTATGTTTCCATGACTGAGCTGAAATATAGGACTGCTATCTCACTTGAAGTCATTTTTAAGAAATTGATTGCTTTTTCAGGTGTTAACAATGTTTGCTATCTTCTCAGCATCGGAGCAACTGCTCAATTTACCTGTGATGAAGACCATGTGCTGCAGGGTTCCAAAACGATTACCTGCCAGCGTGTAGCTGAAGTCTTCGCTGCTTGGAGCGACCACAGACCCGTCTGCAAGGGTGAGCGAGGCTTCTGATGAGCTAATAAAACAGTTTGATTAAGGCAGTGCCTCTGGATATAGGCTCTATGCAGATAGAGGAAAGTTCATTTCTGTTAATTATGTATGAAAGCCTCTTCTGCGGCACTCTTTTCCATTCCACAGCACTCCCACTGTTTTCTGTGTTTCATAATACCTGGAGCACCTTTTAGAATTTGATTAATGGAAATGCAGCAAATAGACCTTCGCTCCTTGTGCAAACAATATATTACCTCTCAGTCATACTAGCTTACAGGAGTTATTACTTTGCCTTCTGAGAAACATTTGCATCAATATTTGTCATGAATTTGAAACTGATTTGTAGCTTCTTCAGTTGGACAGTGTGGCCTCTATATCTCTATATTTCTCTAATATTGTTTTAGTATTGGGATCTAGAACAATATTGATAAATTCATTCATTCATTCATCTTCTGAACTACTTAATCCTTTTCGGGTCAAGGGGGAGGCGGGAGCCTGTCTCAGCATCT
This sequence comes from Pholidichthys leucotaenia, assembly GCA_020510985.1. Taxonomy (NCBI): domain Eukaryota; kingdom Metazoa; phylum Chordata; class Actinopteri; order Cichliformes; family Pholidichthyidae; genus Pholidichthys; species Pholidichthys leucotaenia. The sequence continues at coordinate 201,818,857 of CM035849.1, read as the reverse complement.
TTGGGCGAGAGGCGGGCTGCAGCCTGGACAGATCACCAGTCCATTGCAGGGCCAACACAGTGAGACAGACAGCCATTCACTCTGACATTCATACCTAAGGACAATTAAGAATCCCGAGTTGGCACCGGTTAACCTAACATGCATGTCTTTGGACTGTGGGAAGAAACCGGGGTACTTGGTGAGAACCCACTCAGACATGAGGAGAACATGCACACTCCACACAGAAAGGTCACCACTGGCCAGCTTCTGGGTTCAAACCCACGGCTTTCTTGCTGTGAGATGACAGTGCTAACCACTGTGTCACCAAGCTGTCTAATACTGATAAATGATACATGCACAGTGGTGTGAAAAACTGTTTGCCCCTTTCCTGATTTCTCGGGGGAAGGGGGGGGGGGGTTGAATGTTTGTCACACTTAAATGTTTCTGATCATCAAACAAATTTAAATATTAGACAAAGAAAACACAAGTAAACACAAAATGCAGTTTTGAAATGAAGGTGTTAATGATTAAGGGTAAAAAAAAAATCCAAACCTACATGGCCCTGTGTGAAAAAGTGATCCCCCCCTGCCATTAAAGCATAAATTAACTGTGGTTTACCACATCTTTGGAAAGCTGAGTTCAGTTTCTCTAGCGACACCCAGCCCTGATTGCTGCCACACCTGTTCTCAATCAAGAAATCACTTAAATAGGACCTGCCTGACAAAGTCAAGTAGACCAAAAGATCCTCAAAAGCTAGACATCATGCTGCAATCCAAAGAAATTCAGGAACAAATGAGAAACAAAGTAATTGAGATATATCAGTCTGGAAAAGGTTATAAAGCCATTTCTAAATCTTTGGGACTCCAGCAAACCACAGTGAGAGCCATTATTCACAAATGGCGAAAACAGGAAACAGTGGTCAACCTTCCCAGGAGTGGCCGGCTGACCAAAATTACCCCACGAGCACAGCGACAACTCTTTTTTTTTTTTTTGTATACTTTATTGATCCCCAGAGGGGGAATTCAGAACATCCACCTGGATGGATGAAGCAGCCGCAGTATGGCACTATCCCTTCACCATTCACACACACATTCACACCTAGGGCCACTTTAGAGTCTCCAATTAACCTAACCTGCATGTTTTTGGCCTGTGGGAGGAAACCGGAGAAATCCCAGAGTAAATCCACACAGACATGGGGAGAACATGCAAACTCCACACAGATCACTGTGGGGTGGGATCAAACCAAGGATCTCATGGCCAAGGGTGAGTTGCTGTGCTGCCACAGTGCTAGCCACTGCACCACCGCATTGCCCTCTTTTTTCAAATATTTTTTTTTTAATTTTTTTTTTTAAATTTTGTGTACTTTATTGATCCCCAGAGAGGAAAGCTCATCCAAGAGGTCACAAAAGACCTCACAACAACATCCAAAGAACCGCAGGCCTCACTTGCCTCAGTTAAGGTCAGTGTTCATGACTTCACCATAAGAAAGAGACTTGGCAAAAATGGCCTGCATGGAGAGTTCCAAGACTAAAACCACTGCTGAGCAAAAAGAACACAAAGGCTCCTCTCAGTTTTGCCAGAAAACATCTTGATGATCCCCAAGACTTTTGGGAAAATACCCTGTGGACTGACGAGACAAAAGTTGAACTTTTTGGAAGATGTGTGTCCCATTACATCTGGCGTAAAAGTAACACAGCATTTCAGAAAAGGAACATCATAGCATAGTAAAATATGGTGGTGGTAGTGTGATGGTCTGGGGCTGATTTGCTGCTTCAGGACCTGAAAGACTTGCTGTGGTAAATGGAACCATGGATTCTGCTGTCTACCAAAAAGTCCTGGAGGAGAATGTCTGGCCATCTGTTCGTGACCTCAAGCTGAAGCGCACTTGGGTTCTGCAGCAGGACAATGATGCAAAGCACACCAGCAAGTCCACCTCTGAATGGCTTAAGAAAAACAAAATGAAGACTCTGGAGTGGCCTAGTCAAAGTCCTGACCTGAATCTGATTGAGATGCTGTGGCATGACCTTCAAAAGGTGGTTCATGCTCGAAAACCCTCCAATGTGGCTGAATTACAACAATTCTGCAAAGATGAGTGGGCTAAAATTCCTCCATAGCGCTGTAAAAGACTCATTTCCAGTTATCGCAAATGTTTGAATGCAGTTGTTGCTGCTATGGGTGGTCCAACCAGTTATTAAGTTTAGGGGGCAATCCCTTTTTCACACAGGGCCATGTAGGTTTGGATATTTTTTTCCCCTTTATAATAAACACCTTCATTTATAAACTGCATTTTGTGTTTACTTGTGTTATCTTTGTCTAATATTTAAATTTGTTTGATGATCTGAAACATTTACGTGTGACAAGCATTCAAAAACATGAGAAATCAGGAAGGGGCAAACACTTTTTCACACCACTGAATTTGTTTTGTTTTAACACTTAAAGTACATGGAAGATGCCATATAAAACCAAACGAACCAGCACGGTGGTGCAGTGGTTAGCACCGCGGCAGAACAGTTTACCCTTGGTCGGGGGATCACGGGGATCGTGAGATCGTGGGTTCGATCCCTGCCCCCGGCCAACAGTGATCTGTGTGGAGTTTGCATGTTCTCCCCGTGTTTGCGTGGGTTTACTCCTGGATTTCTCCGGTTTCCTCCCACATGCCAAAAACATGCAGGTTAGGGAGTTAAGGGGCGCTTGCGCACGCAGCGACCGGCAGCTGGTGGCTTGTCACCGGACTGCAGAACAAATCTACCTATGGGTACAAAATAAGTCCAAAAAAAATATATATATATAAATATTGCTTTTGCATATTTTTATGTGTCAATTATTTTTGTAGTGAATAATGTTTCACCCTTTTTTCCTCAGAAGCACTCCAGTTCTTTGGTTCTTCTTGTAACTTTAGGAACTATAAGACTTGTCTTAGTTTCTCTGGGCTCTAGTGTTGTAGTACTTGAGACTGGTTTTGGTCTTCCGAGCATATTTACTTGGTCTTGTCTCAGTCTTGGACAAAATGGACTTGGGATTTTAAATCAAGACAATTCAAGAACAGGACTTATTTGTCCACATAATTAGTTTGACTGTAAAGAAATATTCCCCTTAAATGTCACAAAGTCATTTGCAAGTTTCATTTTAAGCCATCACTAACGCCTCCTTTAGATATGTAGGAGAAGATGAGATTTGCAATGAAACTCTTAAACATCTTTAAACATTTTTATGTCAATGGGACTTTTAAGAACATGCAGACTTTTCATGTTTGCATTAGTCACGGACGGTTTAGGATATACAGTGGGGCAAAAAAGTATTTAGTCAGCCACCGATTGTGCAAGTTCTCCCACTTAAAAGATGAGAGAGGTCTCCAATTTTCATCATAGGTATACCTCAACTATGAGAGACAAAATGAGAAAAAAAAAATCCAGAAAATCACATTGAAGGATTTTTAATGAATTAATTGGTAAATTCCTCTGTAAAATAAGTATTTGGTCAATAACAAAAGTTCATCTCAATACTTTGTTATATATCCTTTGTTGGCAATGACAGAGGTCAAACGTTTTCTATAAGTCTTCACAAGGTTTTCACACACTGTTGCTGGTATTTTGGCCCATTCCTCCATTCAGATCTCCTCTAGAGCAGTGATGTTTTGGAGCTGTCGCTGGGCAACACGGACTTTCAACTCCCTCCAAAGATTTTCTATGGGTTGAGATCTGGAGACTGGCTAGGCCACTCCAGGACCTTGAAATGCTTCTTACGAAGCCACTCCTTCGTTGCCCGGGTGGTGTGTTTGGGATCATTGTCATGCTGAAAGACCCAGCCACGTTTCATCTTCAATGCCCTTGCTAATGGAAGGGAGTTTTCACTCAAAATCTCACGATACATGGCCCCATTCATTCTTTCCTTTACACGGCTCAATCGTCCTGGTCCCTTTGCAGAAAAACAGCCCCAAAGCACGATGTTTCCACCCCCATGGTTCACAGTAGGTATGGTGTTCTTTCTCCTCCAAACACGACAAGTTGAGTTTTTACAATAAAGTCCTATTTTGGTTTCATCCGACCATATGACATTCTCCCAATCCTCTTCTGGATCATCCAAATGCTCTCTAGCAAACTTCAGACAGGCCTGGACATGTACTGGCTTAAGCAGGAGGACACGTCTGGCACTGCAGGATTTGAGTCCCTGGCGGCGTAGTGTGTTACTCATGTAGCCTTTGTTACTTTGGTCCCAGCTCTCTGCAGGTCATTCACTAGGTCCCCCCGTGTGGTTCTGGGATTTTTGCTCACCGTTCTCATGATAATTTTGACCCCATGGGGTGAGATCTTGCGTGGAGCCCCAGATCGAGGGAGATTATCAGTGGTCTTGTATGTCTTTCATTTTCTAATAATTGCTCCTACAGTTGATTTCTTCACACCAAGCTGCTTACCTATTGCAGATTCAGTCTTCCCAGCCTGGTGCAGGTCTACAATTTTGTTTCTGGTGTCCTTTGACAGCTCTTTGGTCTTGGCCATAGTGGAGTTTGGAGTCTGACTGTTTGAGGTTGTGGACAGGTGTCTTTTATACTGATAACGAGTTCAAACAGGTGCCATTAATACAGGTAACGAGTGGAGGACAGAGGAGCCTCTTAAAGAAGAAGTTACAGGTCTGTGAGAGCCAGAAATCTTGATTGTTTGTAGGTGACCAAATACTTATTTTACCGAGGAATGCACCAATTAATTCACTAAAAATCCTTCAATGTGATTTTCTGGATTTTTTTTTTTTCTCATTTTGTCTCTCATAGTTGAGATATACCTATAATGAAAATTGGAGACCTCTCTCATCTCTTAAGTGGGAGAACTTGCACAATCGGTGGCTGACTAAATACTTTTTTGCCCCACTGTACGTCAGTTAAAGATAGCTGTTTTGATTTCAGCACCCTTGTATTTACTCAGAGAAGGAACTAATCCATGGTTTTTATGGTCTTGGTCTCAACTCGGTCTCCATCTCAATCTCTCTTGGTCTTGACACACTGTGGTCCCAGTCATGTCTTGGTCTCAGTTGGTGTTGTTTTGACTACAGTACTACTGGGCTCTTCATTTAACTCTAGATTGATAATGGCATTATGATGAGTGTTTTAAAGCCCAATACACACATACATTATATTGCATCATGGTTACTTCTCTCATGTTGTTGCAGTGAAAACATGTGGCTCGAACCTGCAGGGACCCTCAGGCACTTTCACATCCCCTAACTTTCCTATACAATATGAGAGTAACTCCCAGTGTGTGTGGATCATCACCGCCAGTGACCCGAACAAGGTAATAATATTATTCCACGAAGAACCCACTGCTACTGTTGTGTAAGTAAAGATCAAACAGCCATGTTGGCACTGACTTGATGCTGTTATTTACACTGGTTTTAATAAAGGAGCAATATGTTCCACAAAATACACAGTAATTTTTGCCTACCTATTAAAAAATGCAGTACACCATTAATAAAGCATTTATGACTTAAAAAAAAGTGTCTATAGACACTTACTAGCGGCCTAATGAGGCAAATGATTTCTGTAACAGTTGGTGAAGATAATATTGGGACAAAAGTACTGTATAGTGCCACTGCAATACCATTAAGGAAATAAATATTAACCTACAAGTCGTAAAATTTGTCTCTGTTTAGTGTCTTTGCATTGCTCATGATATATTTAAAGTGGCTTTTATTAACTTGAGTCATTTACTGAAGGAATTGCTAGAACAAGAAACCATTTCACATGTTCCTCATAAACAAACCAACACCCTCTACTTGCAGAATAAACATGTTTTTCCCTTCTTGCTTTACTGCTGAGAAACTCGGTTTCCCTGTGATGTGGAGCTTCAGTCCAGGGATTTCCTTCCAGTTTAGGCTTTTACAGTAGGAATATATGTTCCCAGAGTTTCCCAAGGCTGAAAGGAGTTGCATACAATAAGCATGTCTTCCTATTGACGTTGATCGTTGCCGTTCCTCCTTGATGTACAGAGCTGCAGTAGATTATTTCAGCTCTCACTAGACTAACCAGTCTGACCATGGCTGCTGGCAGTGGAGCAGTTCATTTATCTGTGGGAGAGGAAAAAAATGGAGAGAAATGATGATTGATTGAGACCAGCCTCTCCTGAAAGTGAAGAGGTCAAAGCCGTTTCCCAAATGGTCATTGCAGCTCTCGCAGATAAATTTGTCTCACTATTGGTATTCTGTCCTATGAGTCATACACATGAGGGTGTCGTGTAAGCGTCGTCCTGCTAATAAATATTAACTAACCAACCGACAGTCATTTAGGACTCACTAGGACTGGCACGTTGCATTGCTTTGTGCCACTGTGCAATGTCCAAGGCAAACAAGCCATTGACTTGGCACCACAACTTGGTCCATTAGTGTTATTATGGTGATTATACTTATTTGTGTTGTAATGAGGCTCTTACACATGGCTATTGTGCAGACACACAAAAAAAATGGTGGTGGTGGTGGGGGTGCATGAATGAGCAGACTGCCATCGTATGGTTATCATCAACAGATGTGACACTTGTGTCATTACAATATCCTCCCTCTCATCGCTAATCCGTGCAGGCAGCGATAATGTGGCATCTCTGTAAAACGTCTGTGCAGTAGAAGTGATCATTGGTCTCATCAGCTGATGCCAGTATGATCTTTAAATATGTAATCTTTTGCTATTCTATGTGTGTTTGTTAAGGGGGGTGGCTAACATTTACCAGTGGCAGCCGACAAAGATATCTCAAGGGTAAATGCGGACAGGCAGTTAATTATTTTTGGATTGCTGAATTTGCTCTACTGTGATGGGGTCTTTGAATTTGTTTTGTGTTTTGAAAAAATGCAAGTCATGATTCTGTCAGTGCCCATATTGGTATGAAGGATGTTTGCAGTGTCCCTCATTTGTTGGGATGTACATCATGGATAGTCTCATTTTGTTAAAACGAGTCATTTGTTCGAGGACTTAAGTTAACCTTTTTTTCAGGTTTCTCAGTGTGAAAATTAACCTCTGCCAAGAAGGGAAGTTTATGGTTTCAGGTCCATTTGTGTCTCTGCAAGGGTTTTGATTTTAATAAAATATCTCAAAAAGTGCCGGAGTGCCGGGGGGGGGGGGGGGTTGCGGGGCCGTCGTGGTGTTGGCTGGGGCTCCCTTGGCTGTGCATCACATGGTGGTGGGTCGTGTGCTGGTTGCCACTGGCAGGGGGCAGGGCCGGGGGCTGGTTTCTCTGGGCTGGGGCCCTTGGGGTGAGGGCTCCTCTGGTGGGGCAGTGAGAATTCTTGGGCGGTGGGCTTGGTTTTCGGTCAGGGTTGGTTGCTGGTTTCCCCTTCTCTTAGCCATCAATTTGGCATTCAGTGAAATATTTCTGAGAGATCATTTGGAGATTGATGAGATCGTTGTGTGATCAAAGGTTGCTCAAAGAGCACTCAGCGATCTCATCCCAGTGATCTCTCAGCAATCTTTCATTGAATGCAAAATTTTTCCACTGCAAAGGTAGAGATGGCTGAGAGAGCAGTGAGAGATTGCTGAGCATTTGATTTTTGATTTTGATTTTGTATACCTTATTGATCCCCAGAGGGGAAATTGAGGGCATCCACCTGGATGGATGAAGCAGCCACAGTACGGCGCTATCCCTTAACCATGAAAGGCCAATAAACTTCATTGAAAGACTGAATGAGATTATTGAGCGCTCCTTGAAAGTTTCTTGAGAATTCCTTGCGAAATTGCTTTGCTTTGGTGATCATTGAAGCATTGTTTTGGAATGAGTCAAAACTTTGAGGAGACCCACTGGGGACGGCAGTGGCTCAGGAGGTAGAGTAGGTCGTCCAATAACCGCATGGTTGGCAGTTTGAATCCCGCTCTCCCCAGATATACTGCCGTTGTGTCCCTGGGCAAGACACTTCACCCCCAATTGCTCCTGGTGGGTCTGGAAGCGCCATGTTAGGCAGCATGCCACCATCAGTGTGTGAATGTGTGTGAATGGGTGGATAGCAGGATCTGTAAAGCGCTTTGGTCATCAAGAGAAAAGCCCCCAGGAAGCAGCTGGCCACCAAGGCTGCCCGAAAAGGCGCTCCGGCCGCCGGCGGAGTGAGGAGGCCTCACCGTTGTGGGCCCAGTGCCGTGGCTCTGAGAGAGATCCGTTGCTGCCGGAGGCCCACGGAGCTGCTCATCCGTGGGCTGCCCTTCCAGCGCCTGGTGAGGGAGATCGCTCAGGACTTCAGGACCGACCTGCGCTTCCAGAGCTCCGCTGTCATGGCTCTGCAGGAGGCCAGTGAGGCCTACCTGGTGGGTCTCTTCGAGGACACCAACCTGCGCGCCATCCACACCAAGAGGGTCACCATCATGCCCAAAGACATCCAGTTGGGCTGCCGCATCCGCGGAAAGAGAGCTTAGACTTTCTGCTGCACATCCACCGACCACAATGCTCCGCACTGTGTATATATATATATATATATATATATGTGTGTGTGTGTGTGTGTGTGTGTGTGTGTGTGTGTGTGTGTGTGTGTATATATACTGTATATATACTGTATATATATATGTATGTATGTATACTAGCTTTTTTTCTTGCCTTCTGATTGTTGCTCTGAGTGTTGCTATCCCTGTGCTGTTGCAATCCTGGAATTTCCCCATTGTGGGACTAATAAAGGCTTATCTTATCTTATATCCCCTTAACGCCTGAATTTATTTCCAATTATGAAAAAAAAATTTCACTTGTGTTTTTGCTTTCAAGTAGATGCTAAATTAAGTTGAGTAAGTTAATTTGACTAATCGTCGGCCTCCGTCGGTCTATGATGACCATGGAAGAGAATCCTAAACGTCTACTCTGCTGGAACAGCACCGCCTGTGGCTGAACAGGCCGATGCGCGAATGGCAGTCCCTGTCACACAGGTCGCACTTGTGGGTGGTCTCCGTGCTGCTGGGTCTGTGGCGGTTCTTCCTGCGGGTCCTTTTTTCATCTGCTGCAGCAGTCAGTCTCTCTTCACCCGCCTTGAGCTGTCTGGTCAGGGTGCCTCTCCATTTGGAGCGGTCCGTTGCAAGGTCCTCCCAGCGCTCTGTGTTGATCTCCAGTTCCTTCATGTCTCTCTTGCAGACATCTCTAAAGCGCAGCTGTGGGCGGCCAACGTCTCTCCTGCCAGTTGCCAGTTCTCCGCAGAGGACGTCTTTGGGGATTCTGCCATCCTCCATACGGTGAATGTGGCCTAGCCAGCGGAGCCTGCGCTGCCTGAGTAGAGAGAACATGGAGGGAAGGCCAGCGTGGGACAGAACTTCTGTGTTGGGCACTTTGTCCTGCCAGGATATGTCCAGGATGTGGCGAATGCAGCGCAAGTGGAAGGAGTTCAGTCTCTTTTCCTGCCGGGCGTATGTTGTCCACATCTCACTCCCATAGAGCAGTGTGCTGATGACGCAGGCGTTGTACACTGCCATCTTCGTCTTGACAGAGAGTTTGGGATTCTCCCACACTCGTGTGGTGAGGCGAGCGAGTGTGGAGGCTGATTTTCCAATCCTCTTGTTGATCTCTGTATCAAGGGAGAGGTTGTTGCTGATCATGGACCCCAGGTACGTGAACTGATTCACGACCTCCAGCTCGTAGTCATCGATGGTGATGGTTGGTGGTGCTTTCGTGCCTTGCGCCAAGACGTTAGTCTTCTTCAGGCTGATGGTAAGCCCGAAGTCCTTGCATGCCTGGGAGAAGCGGTCCATCAGGGTCTGAAGCTCCTGCTGTGTGTGGGTTGCGACTGCAGCGTCGTCTGCGAACACCATGTCTCTGATTAGAGCCTCGCGTACTTTGGTTCTGGCTTTCAGGCGGGCGAGGTTGAAAAGCCTGCCGTCAGATCTTGTGTGCAGGTAGATTCCCTCTGTTGCTGTGCTGAAGGCATGCCTCAGGAGCATTCAATTCAATTCAATTCAATTCAACTTTATTTATATAGCGCCATTTCACAACAACAGTCATCTCATAGCACTATCAACTGTAGGGGGGAACCCCCACAGTTGCAGAAAGACCCCAGCAATCAGGCGATCCCCTGTGAGCAAGCACTTGGCGACGGTGGAGAGGAAAAACTCCCTTTTAACAGGAAGAAACCTCCAGCAGAACCAGGCTCAGGGAGGGGCAGTCATCTGCTGCGACTGGCTGGGGGGGTGAGGGGATAGAGAAGAAGAAAAGAACAGACATGTAGAGAGCAAACAGCACGATGGGGACTCAATCTATGGGAGAGAACAAACAGATGTTAATGACCAGCAAAAAAAAAAAAAAAATATTTCATAGAGAGTGAGGAAAGGAGTGAGGCCCAGTGCATTACTGGAGGTCCCCTGGCTGACTAAACCTATTAGCAGCATAACTAAGGGAGGGTTCAGAAACACATGATCCCTCCCTAATTGTAGGCTATATCAAAAAGGTAGGTTTTAGCCCTATTCTTAAAAACAGAGATCGAGTCTGACTCCCGAATCCAGATTGGCAGCTGATTCCACAGGAGAGGAGCTTGATAGCTGAAGGCTCTGCCTCCCATTGTACTTTTGGAGATTCTAGGTATTACAAGTAATCCTGCATTTTGGGAGCGTAGTGCTCTGTTAGGATAATACGGTAGTATCAGATCTTTTAAATAAAAAGGAGCCTGATTGTTTAGAGCTTTGTAAGTAAGAAGAAGGATTTTAAACTTAATTCTAAACTCTATGGGAAGCCAATGAAGGGAGGCCAGAACCGGAGAGATATGATCTCTCTTTCTAGTACCTGTTAAAACTCTTGCTGCAGCATTTTGGATCAGCTGAAGACTTTTTAAAGATGTTTTAGGACAGCCTGATAATAAAGAATTACAATAATCTAATCTCGAGCTAACAAAAGCGTGGATCAGTTTCTCAGCATCACTCTGAGACAAGATGCTCCTAATCTTGGCAATATTATGCAAATGATAGAAGGCAGTCTTAGAAACAAATTTAATATGTGAATTGAAGGACAAATCCTGATCAAAAATAACTCCAAGGTTCCTCACAGAGCTATTAAGAGAAAGAGTAACCGCATCCAAACTGAAAGTTTGATTTGGAAAGGAATTTCTAAGGTTTTTTGGACCAACAAGAATGACTTCAGTCTTATCTGAATTTAATAGCAGGAAATTACAAGTCATCCAAGCTTTGATTTCTTTAAGACAGGCTTCTAACTTGGCTAATTGATTACTATCATCTGGCTTCATTGACAGGTATAATTGTGTGTCATCTGCATAACAATGAAAATGTATACAGTGCTTTCTAATAATGTTGCCTAACGGAAGCATATATAAACTAAAAAGAGTAGGGCCTAGCACAGATCCCAGTGGAACTCCATGACTAAGCTTTGAGTTGAAAGAAAACTCATTATTTACATGAACAAACTGGAACCTATCAGATAAATAAGATCTAAACCATTGCAACGAAGTTCCATTAAGTCCAACATAGTGTTCTAATCTATCAAGTAGAATATTATGATCGATAGTATCAAAAGCTGCACTAAGGTCTAAAAGGACAAGTACAGAAACTAGTCCATTATCAGATGCAATGAGGAGGTCGTTAGTGACCTTCGCTAAGGCTGTTTCAGTACTATGGTGGATTCTAAACCCAGATTGAAACTCTTCAAGTAAACCATTTCCCTGCAGGTGGTCAAATAATTGCGCAGCAACAACTCTTTCTAAGATTTTTGAAATGAAAGGGAGATTAGAGATTGGTCTATAGTTAGCTAAAGCTCCTGGATCTAGCGTTGGCTTTTTGAGTAAGGGTTTAATTACAGCCGTTTTAAAAGCCTGCGGTACATGGCCTAAAGTTAATGAAGAATTGATTATATGAAGAATAAAGCTACCAATAAGTGGGAAGACTTCTTTAAATAACCTGGTAGGAATAGGGTCTAAAAGACAAGTTGAAGGTTTGGATGAGGAAACTATTTTGTCTAACTCACAAAGGTCGATTGGAGTAAACTCATCAAGACAGACATCAATAGAAGGAGTTGTAGTAGTTACCGTATTTAAGTTAACTGTGGGAAGAATCTGATTGATTTTATCTCTGATGGATGAAATTTTATTATTGAAAAAGTTCATAAAGTCCTGACTAGTAAGCACTAAGGGAATGCTAGGATTGACAGAGTCCTGACTCTTTGTCAACCTGGCTACAGTACTGAAAAGAAACCTGGGATTATTCTTGTTCTCTTCTATTAATGCAGAGTAATAACTCGTTCTAGCTTTTCTAAGAGATTTTTTATAAATTAAAAAATGATTTCTCCAAGCTAAATAGATTTCATCTAAATTAGTAGAGCGCCATTTTCTTTCTAATTGACGAGTCTTCTGTTTTAAGGTACGAGTTTCTGTGTTGAACCAAGGAGTTAGAAATCTCTGATTAGACTTTTTCTTTTTTAAGAGGGCCACCAAGTCTAGAGTCTGATGCAGAGAAGCTGAAACACTATCCACCATGTTATCAATTACAGAAGGAGCAAGCTGTCTATAGCTTATTTCCGTTGTGTTGACACATGGCATAGAGGAAATAATCTGCATAAATTTGGAAACAGCATCATCTGAGAGGCGTCTACTGTAATAATATTTTTCTTTAGGAGCCAAATAGTCAGAAATAGTAAAATCAAAGGTTAACAGACAATGGTCTGACAGTACAGGGTTATGAGGAGACACTACAAGATTTTCTATTTCTATGCCATATGTCAAAACAAGGTCCAATGTATGGTGGAGGTAATGAGTAGAATTTCCTACTTTCTGAGAAAACCCAATCGAATCTAATATTGAATTGAGTGCCACATTAAGGCAGTCACTATCTACATCCACATGTATATTAAAGTCCCCTACTATAATTATTCTATCAGATTTCAGCACTAAATCAGCTAAGAAATCAGCAAATTCGGATAAAAATTCGGAGTAGGTTGATGGGGGACGATAAACTATGGCAAATAAAATTGGGTTTAACCTAAAATTGCTAAAGTGCCCAATACTGAGGACCAGGCCCTCAAAGGAATTATAACATGTTTTTTGCTTTACATTAACTAATAATTTGGAATGGTAAATTGTTGCTACTCCTCCTCCACGACCAGAACTTCTGGGATTTTGACAGTTTAAATAACCAGAGGGAGTTGATTCATTTAAACCAACATAATCCTCTTGCCCTAACCAAGTCTCTGTAAGGGAAATTAAATCAATCTGATGATCAGTTAACAAATCATGGACTAACAGAGACTTGGGAGTTAGAGACTTAATATTTAATAAACCACATTTAATTTTTAAATTATGAGGAGGAACAGAGGCCAAATCATTCAATTTAGAGACTTTATGTTTAATTTGAGTTTTACCAATATTTTGCTTTATCACTTTGGGATGCTTATACATTATATTTTTATTCACTTTGGAGGGAGCAGACAACGATTCTCTGATGGGGAAGACAGGGGCTAAGCTGAGGGGTGGCGGATGAAGAGGAGCTGCAGAGAGGCGTGTAAGACTGCGACTCTGCTTCCTGGTCCCAACTCTGAGTAGTCATGGTTTTGGAAATTTGGATAAAAAAGATGCCAGATTGTTAGATAAATGAGAAGCACCATCCAAAGTGGGATGAATGCTGTCTCGTCTCATAAGACCAGGTTTTCCCCAAAAAGAGCTCCAATTGTCAATGTAGCCCACGTCATTTTTAGGACACCACACAGACAGCCAGCGGTTCAAGGATGACGAGCGGCTAAACATGTCATCACTGGTCAGATTGGGGAGGGACCCAGAGAATACTACAGTGGCTGACATCGTTTTTGCAAAGTCACACACCGATTCTATATTAAGTTTCGTGACTTCCGACTGCTGGAGACGGATGTCATTAATGCCGGCGTGAATAACAACTGTGGAATATTTACAGTTACTTTTAGCCAGCATTTTCAAATTTGACTCGATGTCGCCTGCTCTGGCCCCAGGAATACATTTGACTATGGCCGCTGGAGTCTCTAGGTTCACGTTTCTGACTACAGAGTCGCCAATGATCAGAGTTTTTTCCTCAGCGGGTGTGTCGCTGAGCGGGGAAAAACGATTAGAAACGTGAACAGGTTGGTGGTGTACCGGGGCTTTGCGACTAGGCTTCCTTCTCACCGTCACCCACCCAGTCTCCTCGCTGCTGAGGAGAGCCGAGGGACCGCTGACAGGGGGGCCTAAGCTAGCTAGCTCCGCTGCAGCTAATGGGCGTCCGTCAAGATTAACTGGCGCAGACGGTGTTTCAATGCAGCGGAGCCAGGATTCCAAATCAGACAACCTCGCCTCGAGCGCCTCAAAAAGACAACATTTATTACATTTACCGTTATCGCTAAAAGAGGCAGAGGTGTAGCTAAACATCTGACAGAGAGAGCACACCAGAGGAGGAGAGGAAAGAGAGCTAGTAGCCATAGCTAGTAGCTAGAGAGCAAACCACAAAGCAAACCACACAGGCAGACAGCAAAACAGGAAGTGACGATACGTTACCACAAGGAAGTGACGATCACTGAGAAAAATAGCATAGGGAAAAATAGCATAGGGATTTTCTTTGCATAGCAAAGAAAATCCCAAAGAGAGTTGGCGCAAGTACACAGCCCTGTTTCACTCCGCTGCGTAAGTTGAATGGCTCTGAGACGTTGCCATCGTGCTGCACTATCCCCTGCATGTTGGTGTGAAACGATTCGATGAGGCTTTGCAACTTTGGTGGGCATTCTATCTTTGGCAGGATCTTGAAAAGGCCCTCTCTGCTGACCAAATTGAACGCTTTGGTGAGGTCGATGAAGGCGATGTACAGGGGCATGTTCTGTTCTCTGCATTTCTCCTGGAGTTGGGGGATGGAGAATATCATGTCTACCGTCGATCGCGCAGCGCGGAAGCCACACTGAGACTCGGGGTAGACACGTTCGGCAAGCTTCTGTAGACGAACGAGAACAACTCGTACGTAGACTTTACCAACAACGCTGAGGAGGGAGATGCCCCTGTAGTTGTTGTAGTCGCTTCTCTCCCCTTTGTTTTTGTAGAGGGTGATGATCTTGGCGTCCCTCATGTCCTGTGGTACGGCACCTTCCTTCCAACACTGGCAGAGGACGTCATGCAATGGCAGCAGTAGGGCGGTCTTGCAGTGCTTGATCAGGTCAGGGGGTATGCCGTCATTGCCGGGTGCCTTGCCAGCGGCCAAGCTATCAATGATCTTGCTGAGTTCGTCGATGGTTGGCTCGGCATCAGGTTCGTCCACGGATGGCAGGCAGTCGATGGCATCAAGGGCTGACGGTGTCACGGTGTTCTCTCTGGAGTAGAGGTCGGAGTAGTGTTCCACCCATCTCTCCATCTGCTTGTTCTTTTCTGTGATCATCTCCCCAGTGGAGGATTTGAGGGGGGGCCGTCTTGCTCTGAGCCAGACCAAGTGCTTTCTTGATGCCATCGTACATGCCACGAATGTTCCCTGTTATGGCAGCGGTTTGAATGTCTTGGCTGAGCTGAGTCCAGTACTCGTTGGCACAGCGCCGAGCAGTCTGCTGAACTTTGCTTCTCGCAGCCCTGAGAATCTGGAGATTCTTCTCGTTTGAGTACTTCTTGTACTCAGCAAGTGCTGAGCACTTGGCTTCAATGACGGGAGTCATCTCGGTCAACTTGGCATCAAACCAGTCCTGTGACTTCGAGGTCTTCCTCCCAAAGGTAGCCAAGGCTGTGCGGTGGATGGTGTTTCGCAGCTCTTCCCACTTCTGCTTTGCAGATTCTCCTTCTTGTGGTACACCAAGTTCCTTCTCAAAGGTGGAGGCAAACTGCTCAACAAGTTCTGGTTGAACCATCTTGCTGGTGTCAATCCGTGCCTTTCCAGGCTGTCTAGCTCAATGGAATTTCTTCAGCTGCAGCTTGACCTTGCAACACACCAATGAATGGTCTGTGTCGCAATCTGCACTCTGGAATGAACGAGTGATTAGCACGTTCTTCAGTGAGGTGCGCCTGGTCAGGATCAAGTCCAGCTGGTGCCAGTGCTTTGAGCATGGATGTTGCCAGGAAAACTTGTGTTGGGGCTTGGTCTTGAAGAACGAGTTTGTGATGCACAGATCGTGATATGTGCAGAACTCGAGCAGCCGCTGTCCGTTGTCATTCATTCTTCCCACGCCAAAAGGTCCAAGACAGGAGGGCCAGGAGTCATGGTCAGCACCCACTCTGGCATTGAAGTCTCCAAGGAGAATGAGTTGTTCAGAGTTTGGGATGGTCCTGACAGTTGTTGCGAGATTCTCGTAGAACTCGTCTTTTGCCTCTGGTGTGGCTGTCAGTATTGGGGCATACACACTGACGAGGGTGACTGGGCCTTGAGTGGTGTTCAGGCAGAGGGTAAGGAGTCGTGCAGAGCCAGTGCTGCCCGGTTCCAGCCCGGTTCCACCATCTTCAGCAAGGTGTTCTTCACTGCGAAGCCCACTCCGTGTTCCCTGTGTTCATCACTGCCCTTTCCCTGCCAGTAGAACGTGTAGTCCTTCTCTCTTAGTGTGCCTGCGTCAGCCAACCGTGTTTCCTGGAGAGTGGCAATATCCACTCCCAGTCTCTTCAGCTCATTATTGATGATGGCAGTCTTCCTGGTGTCGTTGATGTCCTTGAGGTTAGCAGCGAGTCCTGTCATCATAGTGCGAACGTTCCAAGTTCCCAGTTTTAGAGTTGGTCTCTTTTGTTTTATTGTCTTGCCTGGTGCGAAGGTTCTCAGCCTGCTGTTCGGACTTCTCCTCATCCCCATGCACCCAATGAGGAAAGCAAGCTGTGGCGGGACAACACCTTATTGGCTGGAGGCTGCCCAGCTTGAGGCGGGCGGTAGCTGTCCAGTGAGATCCGATGATCCCTCCCACCGTCGGGAACAACCCCTGGCGCCGCGCTCTACACCAATTGAGTGGTGGCTTATAACCGGTAACTGTCATTCCCCGTGTTTTTTCTACGCCAAAGGCGAAGCTGAAGTGTCCTCTCCAGTGATCCGGTGTTCTACCTTCCAGCGTTGGCGCTGGTAGGATTCAAGCCTGGGCAGGAAGATATGGAGGACAAGATGTTGCCCATGCAGCATGTCCCCCCTCTCCACGTCACTGATGAATCCAAAGGAACAGCAGGGCTGCTACAGTTTGGCACCAGCGCCGTTGCAGGAGCTATATAGCACTATATAGCACATAAAAGCACATAAAATAGATATAATTTTAGGTATGATGCAAATTAGCGACAACAGGCATCTATGGTAAAAAAATGGTAAAAAAAGCACCTGTTCCCACCTCAAGTATGAAGAGTCTTTTATTTATGCAACAAAGTTATTTTCAGTATTTTCAACTCTCATGACTGCCAAACTATAACCCTAACCCTAACCCTAGCCCTAACCCTAACCCTAGCAATCAGGAAATGGATGGTGCTCCATCTGACCATTCCTACGAGAAACTAATTCTTGCAAAAGGTTCCTAGGTATGTGTTGGAAGTGCTCCAACCGGAAGTGGAGGAATACAGACGGTATTTTGGTTGCATTTGGAGCGGAAGCGGTTTGATGTGAATTCGCGACAACAGGCGTCAAGGGGATATAAGTGAATGCCATTTACCATTACCATGGTGACCATGGGGATTACTGGAAGATCAGTGAGAGACCACTGAGAGATTGTTGAAAGCTCTTGCCATTTTTTTCATTGCTCAATGATCTTGCAATGATCTCCACCCCTATGTAAATGGGGTAGAAGTGCACTAGAATTCTCTCAAATACCCAGCAACTTCCTTGGTCACCCAAGAAACTCTCAATGGTCTCTCAGTGACCTCTCCTGGTCTCTCAGTGATCTCTCAAGGATTTTTCAAAGATCTCTGTAGATGGCCATGAAAGTTGCCAAAAAAATTATTTTTGATCTCCCTCCCTTGACTTGCTTTTCCAGGCTTTAGGAGATCGTTGAGAGATTAGGCTAATTTTGTGATCTCTTAGGGGTCACCTGATGATCCCCATGTTGTGTAAAGGAGCACTAAGCAGTTACACACCTATTACAAAATAATAATGTTAACATTATCCTATTCTCCAAAGCCAATCATTGGGGTTTTTTTTTAACTTCTTCTTTACATATAGGGAACTTAAGAACATTAACTAGAGCTACATTTAGGCTGCATGTAGGCTTATTATCTTGGTCTCTTACCTCCAGTTCTCTTTAAAGAATTAAAAAGACCACAAAAATGTCCACAGTCATTATTTTCTTCATTTTTCTGAGGTTTTCCTCTTTCTTTTTGGAGTGAAAGACCAGCAGCATCTCATACACATGCACAGAATGTCCGCAAACATGACATGACTATGTTCACAGTGCCCGTTTTGACACCTCGTCATCTGTGTCCAACTCCCCCCCTCCCTCCAGCTCCACAGCCTCCACAATCCCTACTTCATTAAAGGCACCCCCCCTCCTCCCCCCCTGCCCTTATCATCAGTGAGCAGGATGTGCTCAAACAGTTCTCCAGACTGAACCCGCGCAAGGCCCCCGGCCCGGACGGCGTGTCTCCCTCCACCCTGAGACACTGTGCGAAACAGCTGGCTCCTGTCTTCACAGACATTTTTAACACCTCCCTTAAGTTATGCCACGTGCCGTCCTGCCTCAAATCCTCCACCATCATCCCTGTCCCCAAGAAGCCACGGATCACTGGACTTAATGACTACAGACCTGTAGCGCTCACCTCTGTAGTCATGAAGTCCTTTGAGCGCCTGGTCCTGCCCCACCTCAAGTCCATCACCACCCCTCTCCTGGACCCGCTGCAGTTTGCCTACCGAGCCAACAGGTCTGTAGACGACGCAGTCAACCTGGCCCTCCACTCCATCCTGCAGCACCTGGACTCCCCGGGAACCTACGCCAGGATCCTGTTTGTGGACTTCAGCTCCGCATTCAACACCATCCGCCCCGCTCTGCTCCGGGACAAGCTGTCCCTGCTCAACGTGCCTGACTCCCTCTGCAGGTGGATCACCGACTTCCTGACGGACCGGAGGCAGCATGTGCGGCTGGGAAAGACTGTCTCAGACTCTACTAGCATCAGCACCGGATCACCCCAGGGCTGTGTACTTTCCCCCCTACTCTTCTCCCTTTACACCAACTCCTGCACCTCCAGCCACCAGTCTGTCAAGTTGATCAAGTTTGCGGACGACACCACCCTCATCGGGCTCATCTCCAACGGCGACGAGTCCGCCTACAGGAGAGAGGTGGCCCAGCTGGCGTCCTGGTGCAACAATAACAACCTGCAGCTGAACGCTCTGAAGACAGTGGAGATGATTGTAGACTTCAGGAAAGTCACTACCCCTCTGCCCCCCCTCACCCTCTCAGGCTCTCCCATCACCACTGCTGATTCCTTCCGCTTCCTAGGCACTACCATCACCAGGGACCTCAAATGGGAGCCGACCATCAGCTCACTCATCAAAAAAGCCCAGCAGAGGATGTTCTTCCTGCGGCAGCTGAGGAAGCTCAAGCTACCCACCAAGATGTTAGTGCAGTTCTACACAGCCATCATCGAGTCCATCCTCACCACCTCCATAACCGTGTGGTATGCAGGAGCCACTGCCAGCGACAGACTAAGGCTGCAGCGCGTCGTGCGCACTGCTGAGAAGGTGATCGGCTGCAAGCTCCCATCTCTCCAGGATCTGTACATCTCCAGGACCCGGAGGCGTGCTGGCCGGATCATAGCCGATCCCTCACACCCTGGTCACGTACTGTTTGCCCCCCTCCCCTCTGGTAGAAGACTTCGGTCCATCCAAACTAAAACCTCCCGTCACATGAACAGCTTCTTCCCCTCTGCCATCAGACTGCTGAACACTAAGTGACTTATTGACTCTCGTGCACTATGTACAGCAGCTCAACCAGACTCATGTCAATCATCACTGTTTTCTTCCTGCATTACCGACTGCACTATATAGTTCTCCACAGTATCTGCTGCTCGCTAATATATTTTAACTGCTGACCAGTATCACTTACTCTTATTCTACACTTATTGCATGTATAGTTTATTTCTTTTATAAGATAAGATAAGATAAGATAAGCCTTTATTAGTCCCACAACGGGGAAATTCCAGGATTGCAACAGCACAGGGATAGCAACACTCAGAGCAACAATCAGAAGGCAAGAAAAAACAAGCAAGCAAGAGCAGCTAATATACATATGTACGTATTACTATAAAATATATATATATACACACACACACAGACACACAGTGCAGAGCATTGTAGCTGGATGGAATAAATATATGAATATATGAACACACAGTGCAGAGCATTGTAGCTAGATGGAATAAATATGTAAATATATAAACACCCACAGTACGGAGCATTGCAGCTAGGTGGAATAAATATGCAAGTATATAAACACACACAGTGCGGAGCAATGTAGCTAGATGGAATAATATGTAGATATATAAATATATAAACACACCCAGTGCTGAGCATTGTAGCTAGATGGAATAAATATGTAAATATATAAACACACACAGTGCAGAGCATTGTTGCTAGATGGAATGAAACAGCATAACCGTCTACTTAGTTATCCTACATGGTATGATTATGTGCCCATACATATTCTCACCCTCCATAGCGACCGGTATGTTCCTAGTTGTATGCCGGAGGGGACCATTGTGTAATGAGCATGGGGGATTTCACCGTCTCTTTGCTTTTTTGTTTTTCCTTATTTGTATGATATTGTATTTTGGAGTTGCGCAGTGGTTAGCACTGCGGCAGCACAGTTTACCCTTGGCCGGGGGATTGTGGGGATCATGGGATCGTGGGTTCGATCCCAGCCCCCGACCAACAGTGATCTGTGTGGAGTTTGCATGTTCTCCCCGTGTTGCGTGGGTTTACTCCGGGATTTCTCCGGTTTCCTCCCACATGCCAAAAACATGCATGTTAGGTTAATTGGCTGTTCTAAATTGTCCCTAGATATCTGTTTCCTATAGGCCCTTAGAATAGAGGGTTAGTATTAATGAAAGCGCTTTGAGTGGTCTTTGTGACTAGAAAAGCGCTATATAAGTGCAGGTTAGTTAGTTAGTTAGTTAGTTAGTTCTTGGCGGGTGATGTTATTTCTAGCTTGTTTTCACTTATTGGGTATTGTTTCTTTATATGATTTATTTTCCTGTTTACGTTCAGTGTAGTTTTGTTATTTACATGTTTGGGTTTATTTGTCTCTATTTTGTTTCCACTTTATTTTTGCCAGTGTCCTCTTTTTCTCTCTCACTCTCTCTTAGGAGCTGCAGTTATCAGGAGCACTTCCGGGTTTTTCCCTGGTTGTGGGCGGTGCACTTGTCAAACTGTCAACTCCATCTCCTCTCCTCATGACTCACAGCTGACTGTCATTTTCTTCCCAGCCCACTCATGTGATTCGCACCTGTCATCATTTGTTTCAATTGTTTTTAGCCTTATTTAAGGGCCGTTTTGTTCATTGCTCCTTGCCGTAGTCTTAAGTTATCTACTCTCGTCTCCACCAGAACCCTGCCCTTGTTCTGGTGTGGTATTTGTAAGTTTACTTTGCTTGTCTTTTGGATTTTGTGTTTGAGCACTGTTTTGGACTTTGTGTTTCGTTTCTTTAATAAATTTCACAAACTAGCAGTTCAGCATCTGGGTCTTTCTGCCCTGAGGGGCAATTCATGACATACACAGCAGTGGTACAATGTAGGGCTGGGCCATACATCAAATGTATTCACTATATCAATACATTCTACTATGCATGATACATAAAATGCCTTTATTGCATATATTGAGCATAAATTGTTGCAGCAATGTAAGCTGTCAGCATTTATTTGTCTGGTTGAAGTTCCACTTCCCTCTCTTCTCACACAGCTACAGCACTGCAGCTCAGTCATCCCCCCCCCCCCCATGCCGTGTTTCATATCAGGGTCATTGCTCGGTCTGTTTTTTTCCCTGCAATTTATTTCTTTAGAAATAACTTCTTTGGAGCCTGTTTTCATGGAGCAGAGATGCTTGTTTTTGTGCACAATCTGGCAACACTGGAAGAACATGGGGAAAGAGAAAAAAGGTGAAACGGTACATACAGATACTGGCTGCAATGGAAGCAGAGTTGAACAAGATCATTCCAAGGAGAAAAAAGGACCTGCTCCTTTATAATAGCAGTGGCTTGGATTTCAGAAGATAGAAACTTGACAAAATACAGTTTTGTGCAAAATATGTCTTCAAAGCCCTTGTCTTTAAAGGTAGCAGTACCACTAATTTGTTTCACCACATCCACTACATGTGAGGAATGCATTAAAATCTGCTCACAACATCCCAGGTAGCCCCAACAAAAAAATCAATCAATCAATCATTCAATCAATCAATAAAAGTAAAGGAACCAGTCCTAAGGAAAATCACTATGGCTTCTTCATTTGGAAAATTTATCCTATACAAGAAAAGTGCAAAACAGAAAGAGATTACAACTGCAGTCCCAAATTATACTATAAAATGGCCCCTGTTCTTAAAAAAAATGACCAAACAGAAAAGTGGACTTTAATTTATATGGTTTCAAAATATCTTTCTCTAGAATTCTTGCTTAATGCACTTTTTATTGTGCCGAGTCCTTTTTTTGTTTTGTTTTTAATGGTTTTATTACAGGCCATAATAGGAAGGCCTATCATTGTTTATTCTGATTTGTTGCAAATTTAGGAGTGGCGTTGCCTGACTGGTTCAACAAAGTTTGCTAAATTTAACTTGATTTTACCCCCCCCCGCCCCCCACTTATGTATGCAACTTTAAAAAATGCAATACCCAGGTGCCATGATCCGGTGCACGGGCGGGGGCTGTGCCCAGTCTTCAGCTTAGTTTAGTCTTTTTCAGTTTGTTTATTTGTGTGTTTATCATGACCTGTTGTGTTTTATCTGTTTATTTTTGGAGTGTGGGACTCTGGGGTTGTCCTTACGGTCCTCTCTATTTATTGTGTGTTATTTTGCAGTTATCATATTGTTTATACCTTTTTCAGTTGTGTTATTTAATTCTGGTTTGTACTTTTATTTGGACAGCGCTGTGCAGCCCTGGCTGTCAAACTGTCTCACGGGCTGCACAGCCGTTACCTGTCAGTTTGATTGCGTTTCACTCATGCACTCACACCTGTCAACAATCTGCACAGTTCTATTTAAACAGACCGTCATTGTTGTCTCACTGTAGCGGTCTTGCCTTCCAGATGTGGAGAAGTTCGTCTGTGTGTATTTTTCCCGACGCCACTTGTAAGTCTTGTGTTCGTGTAGTTTGGATTTTGGTTCGTCTTTGTCAAAAAATGTGCTGAGCTTACTGTCTGAGACTGTCGTGCTCCTTTGCCTCAACCCAGTTGTTCATGGCAACGGGTCTATTTCTGTTGTCATGCTGGACTCATTTATGCAAAGGTTTTACATTTATACAGTAGTTAGCAGATCTCAAAATATCGCGATATATATTGTGTATCACGATAAAACCCTAACTGTATCGCGATACATGTTAAAAGCCATATTGCCCAGCCCTAGTACAATGGTACATCTGTTTTTCTGAAAAAAAAAAACAAAAACAAAAACAAACATATAAGCGTACAGTACAATCCCACTTTCTCTTTGGTGGGCAGCTGACAGTCCTGCTGCTCCCATCTACTGGTCTGGAAAGTGAAAACCAGTGCTGTCTACAGACGATAGGTTTTCACAGGTATGATGCATGTAGACAGAATATTAATGTTGTTACATTTTTGTATTTTTATATCGGACTGTATTTGTTTTCATGATCTGTGTGATTGTAAAATTCTTTATACATTCATGATTATCAAATGGCTTTGTGTGAAGGACATTTGGTTGAAATTAGGGTAACAGTATTTTTGAGGGTCAGCTGAAAGCAACACGGGGCAACTTTGATCAATTGTGCCTTCCCATGTATTCAGAGCACTTAAATTCTCCTGATTTGAGCCAGTAATGGAATCTGGAATTTCCCCATTGGGGGACTAATAAAGGCTTATTTTATCTTATCTTATCTTATCTTATCTTATCTTATCTTATCTTATCTTAATAGGCAGATGTGTACATGCCACAATGTTTGTTTTCCAGGGTTGTCATGAGTGTCTACAGGGCTAGTTAGCTTTGGACACATTTTGCATCAGTAATAAACTTTGTTCTTGTGTGACCATAAATGGCCTTTTAGAATTCCAGAGTTTAATCATTAGGTTACTCCTGCTTCTACTACTAATGATAACATCTTCATGTGCACATGATCACTTTTATTGGTGTTAGGAGAAACTAAAATATAAGGGAGAAAACAAGGTACTGTTATGTTTGGAAACAGGACAGCAGAGGCAGGAGCTATACTAAATGATAACTTTATTAATAGCAGACACAGGTGGTACACGTGCCGGGGGTAATAGCTATAAGCTAGCACTAAAGTGGTACAGGCTGTGGTTGGCTTGGAGGCGAGGTGCCAGAGAGGACAACTCCCGCCGTCAGACTCCTAATATAGGTACGGTGTGATGACGTCACGTCGTGCATACGTCCCTACATCCATGCTGCCTATTGTTAGTATGTCAATTTCTAACACTTAGCTCCCCCTTGAAAAAAGTCAAAAACATAAACATTTCAAATCACAGCAGCTCTTTTTTTTTTTTTTTTTTTTTTTTTTTTTTAAACAAGAACAGAACCTGGGCCATTGGGTAGACCACCGGTTGACCCTGCACGACTATATGGATTATTCTGCCACTTTAAAAGGAACTCCGATTATATTGGCATGTTAGCTCTATATGCTTTATTTTGATGTTAGTAACATAACTATAATATAATTTTTTTGAAAATAATTCCCAGTTTTATATATTTTTAAAAAACTTCATTACGATGTAAATCGCCATTTTTGTTTACGTCGCAATGCATTCTGGGTAGTGACGTAGATTGGTTGTGCTGCATGTAGTAGCAGCGGTCTGTAAACAGCCTTTTCAGTTCGAACCAGTGCGAAGCCAAAGCAATAAAGACAATGACGAAGACACACAAAGTGAAAATGGACTTGAGAATGAAGACAGCAGCCGTGAGGAAGCTAGAGCTGGTCATGTTGGATGGTGTTTTTGTGGCAAATGTTCGCCAATGCTGACGGAGAACTAGAGCTGTTGGAAAGAGCAAAAAAAAAAAAAAAATCTGTTGGAAAGAGCTCCACTTCATTTCTGCCGCTGTCCATGGTACCTGATGCTATAAATGTATCTTGTTCAGTCACTTGTTAAAGTGGTGGAACAGGATGCATGCCTGCTTTACAGATCTGTCCTGTATCACCGCACATCAAAGCTTTGATGCCGTTTGCATTAAGCTGTCGTTTGTAGCCAGACACACCTGTGAGCTCTTTCATGAGCTGGGGGCGACGAAAATCCTCAAAATCCTCAGGGCTAAAGTGATTAGAGCACAGCCACGGGTCTTTGGGAAGTTGGACTCTTCCAACCGCATCCTCCCACTTTTAATAATAATAATAATAATAATGCATCAGATTTATATAGCGCTTTATCATAGACACTCAAAGCGCACGCTTGACATGTTGAAGATCTGGCTGGCAGTCATTTGGAACGACTTTGGAGCACTGCTTATGGACGTTCAACCCACAGTCTGAGAAAGCAACAGAGAAACTGCTTTATGTTGCTGAGAGTCCATGTTTATCAGTTCAGTGCCCATCATGCTTGTAGACAATTTTTTGTGTTTGAGCATTCTATTGTAAGCAAAACAACAATATATAAGTTTCACCTTAAAATAATGCTGCCTCAAGCGCACGCTTGAGACACTCAAAGCAGAGAGACACTCGTGGAGTGGAGAGACGCGATATAGCACTTTATCATAGCGTGATAAATATATATATCAGCTTTATCAAGCGTGCGCTATAGTGCTTTATCATAGACACTCATAGAGTGAGGGAAATGTGGCTGCCAATCCGCGCCAACAGCCTCTCCGGCCACCACCAAACATTTAAACATTTTTACACATTCATACCCAGTGTTATGGGCACTGGAGGCAATGCGGGTGAAGTGTCTTGCCCAGGGACACAACGGCAGGATATCTGGGGAGAGCGTGATTCGAACTGCCAACCATCGGGTTATTAGATGACCTGCTCTACCTCCTGAGGCGCTGCCACCCCACTTTTTCCTCCACTTTCCCTCTTTAGGAAAGCTATGGAGTCTCACCCCGCTTTCTTTATTTCCCTTTGATTGGAACTACATCCCCCTCATGGATCGTCACCTTATCGTGGTGGGGGGGTTTGCGTGCCCCAGTGATCCCAGGAGCTATGTTGTCCGGGGCAATTTGCCTCTGATAGGGTCTCCCAAGACAAACTGGTCCTGGGTGAAGGGCCAGACGAAGAACGATCCAACAGACTCTCATGATAAATTGTATATCAAGGATTCAGTGTACCCCGCCCGGTATGGGGTTACCGGGGCCCCACCCTGGAGCCAGGCCTGGGGGAGGGGCTCGAAGGCTAGCGTCTGGTGGCCGGGTTTCCACCCATGGGACCCGGCCGGGCTCAGCCCGAAGGAGTTACATGGGTCCGCCCTCCAGTAGGTTCACCACCTGCAGGAGGGATCATGGAAGTCCGGTGCTATGTGGATTAGGTGGCAGTCAAAGGCGGAGACCTTGGCGGACTGATCCCAAGCTTTCTAAACTGGCTTTTGGTACGTGGAATGTCACCTCTCTGGTGGGGAAGGAGCCTGAGCTGGTGTACGAGATTGAGCGATACCGGCTAGATATAGTCGGCCTCACCTCAACACACAGCTCCGGTTCCGGAACCAGTCTCCTGGAGAGGGGCTGGAGCTTGGCCTTTTCTGGAGTTGCCCCGGGCGAGAGGCGACGAGCAGGGGTAGGTATTCTTGTATCGCCCCACCTTGCTGCCTCTATATTGGAGTTTTCCCCGGTGGACGAAAGGGTTGCTTCCCTGCGCCTTCGGGTTGGGAAACGGGTCCTGACCATCATTTGTGCCTATGCACCAAATGATGTTTCAGAGTACCCACCCTTTTTGGAGTCTGTGACTGGGGTGCTGGAGGGTGCTCCTCCTGGAGACTCCATTGTCCTACTGGGGGACTTCAATGCGCACGTGGGCAACGACAGTGAAACCTGGAGGGGGGTGATTGGGAGGAACGGCCTGCCCGATCTGAACCCGAGTGGTGTTCAGTTATTGGACTTCTGTGCTAACCACAGTCTGTCTATAACGAACACCATGTTCAAGCATAAGGGTGTCCATATGTGCACCTGGCACCAGGACACCCTAGGCCGCAGGTCGATGATCGATTTTGTTATCGTATCATCAGACCTGCGACCGTATGTCTTGGACACCCGAGTAAAGAGAGGTGCAGAGCTGTCAACTGATCACCACCTGGTGGTGAGTTGGATCCGATGGCAGGGGAGGAAGCCATTCAGACCTGGTAGACCCAAACGTATAGTGAGGGTGTGCTGGGAGCGTCTGGCTGAGGCCCCTGTCCGGGAGGTCTTCAACTCCCACCTCCGGAAGAACTTCAACCACATTCCGAGGGAGTCTGGAGACATGGAGTCTGAATGGGCCATGTTCTCCACCTCTGTTGTTGAAGCGGCAGCCCAGAGCTGCGGCCGCAAGGTGGTCGGTGCATCTCGTGGTGGCAACCCCCGAACCAAGTGGTGGACACCAGTGGTGAGGGGGGCCATTAAGCTGAAGAAGGAGTCCTATCAAGCTTGGTTGGCTTGTGGGACTCCCGAAGCAGCTGAGGTGTACCGGCAGGCCAAGCGGAGTGCAGCTCGGGTGGTTGCTGAAGCAAAAACCCGGGTATGGGAGGAGTTCGGTGAGGCCATGGAACAAGACTTTCGGTCGGCTTCAAAGAGATTCTGGCAAACTGTTCGGCGGCTCAGGAGGGGAAAGCAGCTCCCCGTCCACACTGTGTATGGTGCGGATGGGACACTGTTGACTTCAACTGGGGATATCGTCGGGCGGTGGAAGGAATACTTCGAGGATCTCCTCAATCCCACTGATACGCCTTCCACAGAGGAAGCAGGGTTTGGGGACGAGGGGGATGACTCGCCTATCACAGGGGCTGAGGTCGCCAAGGTGGTTAAAAATCTCCTTGGTGGCCGGGCCCCGGGGGTGGACGAGATTCGCCCCGAGTACCTCAAGGCCCTGGATGTTGTTGGGTTGTCATGGTTGACACGCCTCTGCAACATTGCGTGGAGGTCGGGGGCAGTGCCTTTGGCATGGCAAACCGGGGTGGTGGTTCCTCTCTTCAAAAAAGGGGACCGGAGGGTGTGCTCCAACTTTAGAGGGATCACACTCCTCAGCCTCCCTGGGAAGGTCTATGCCAAGGTACTGGAGAGGAGAGTCCGGCCGTTGGTCGAACCTCGGATTCAGGAGGAGCAATGTGGTTTTCGTCCTGGCCGTGGCACATCGGACCAGCTCTTTACCCTCTCGAGAATTCTTGAGGGTTCGTGGGAGTTTGCCCAACCAGTTTACATGTGTTTTGTGGACTTGGAGAAGGCATTTGACCGCGTCCCTCGTGGATTTTTGTGGGGGGTGCTTCGGGAGTATGGGGTATCGGGCTTGTTGTTACGAGCTATTCGGTCTCTGTACGACCGTTGTGAGAGTTTAGTTCGCATTGCCAACACTCGGTCGGAGTCATTCCCAGTGAGAGTTGGACTCCGCCAGGGCTGCCCTTTGTCACCGGTCCTGTTCATAATTTTTATGGACAGGATTTCTAGGCGCAGCCAGGGAATGGAGGGTGTCATGCTTGGTGACCACAGGATCTCATCTCTGTTGTTTGCAGATGATGTTGTCCTGTTGGCTTCATCCAGCAATGACCTACAGCTCTTGCTGGGACGGTTTGCCGCTGAGTGTGAAGCGGCTGGGATGAGAATCAGCACCTCCAAGTCCGAGTCCATGGTCCTCAGCCGGAAAAAGGTGGATTGTCCTCTCCGGGTTGGGGACAGGCTCCTGCCCCAAGTGGAGGAGTTTAAGTATCTTGGGGTCTTGTTCACGAGTGAGGGGAAAATGGAGCGAGAGATCGACAGACGGATTGGAGCAGCATCTGCAGTGATGCGGACGTTGTACCGGTCTGTTGTGGTGAAGAGGGAGCTTAGTTCTAAGGCAAAGCTGTCGATTTACCAGTCAATCTACGTTCCTACTCTCACCTATGGTCACGAGCTTTGGGTAATGACCGAAAGAACGAGATCGCGGATACAAGCGGCTGAAATGAGCTTTCTCCGTAGGATTGCTGGACTCACCCTCAGAGATAGGGTGAGGAGCTCAGTCATCCGGGAGAGGCTCAGAGTAGAACCGCTGCTCCTCCACATTGAAAGGAGTCAGTTGAGGTGGTATGGGCATCTGATTAGGATGCCTCCTGGACGCCTCCCATTTGAGGTGTTTCAGGCACGTCCCACTGGGAGGAGACCCCGGGGCAGACCCAGGACTCGGTGGAGAGACTATGTCTCCCAGCTAGTCTGGGAACGCCTTGGTATCCCCTCTGAAGAGCTGGAGCAGGTGGCTGGGGAGAGGGAAGCCTGGGCTTCTCTGCTTGAACTGCTGCCTCCGCGACCCGGACCTCCGGAAAAGCGGTAGAAGATGGATGGATGGATGGATGGAAATTACATCCAAAAGCCGCGCAATGTGGCATTTTCACTGACAAATGGCAGTAGTTCGTAGCTTCGCTTCTTGGCTTGTATAAGACAGAAAAAACGGCTGCAACCATTCTACGTCACTACCCAGAATGCATTGTGACGTAAACAAAAATGGCGATTTACATCGTAATAAAGTTTTTAAAAATATATAAAACTGGGAATTATTTTCAAAAAAATTATATTATAGTTATATTACTAACATCAAAATAAAGCATACAGAGCTAACATGCCAATATAATCGGAGTTCCTTTTAAAGCAGTCGTGCCCTGCTGAACAGTCCTGAACACCGTCACCGCTGAGGTTACAGGTTGGGGACCCTTGGAAGACTCTCATGGGCGTGGCCCTGGAGGAGCTGAGCGTGGTGGATCTGGTGGTCCCACTGTAAAGTCCCAGCCCGGGTCCCACAATGGCTGGATCAGCTCCTGGGCAGCTGTTCTCACCCTTTGCAGATGGCTGGCATGCAATCTCAAGCCATCGGCCAGCTGAAAAGTGGCCAGCCCCAACTGTGCTATGATTCTCATCTACGATGACGAGACCCCCTGTGAGTCCAGGCATCTGGATCGTTGGACCTGAACCCATTCCAGCACTGTGCGCAGCAATCGGTTTTGCTGCACACAGCGTTGCTGTTGTGGCGACATATACTTCATGTCGTGCCCCCGGTTGGCATTGTCCCACTGGATCCTGCTGGGTCACGAACTCTCAATCCTGCTGCCCTGCGACAGCCTCTTGTTGTCTATGCTGGGTGCTGATACTGGACGAGTCTGGTTTCTGCCCTTCCTTCCCGCTGTTTTATGCCTGTGGTCTCAAACTCGGAGCAGCTGTGTCCCATTCCGGGTGCGTCGCGCTCCCAACATCAGCATTCCAACAGAGCCCAAGGTTGTTGCAGATGGTAAAACCCAATTCATAAAAAAGGTCACAACCCAGGATATTATCCCCGTGTGTAGCCACCTAGAAAAATAACGCTGGGAGGGCTCTTGACCCATAGCAAACTACCAGCAACGTGGTCTCTACCAAGCTGATGCATGTTTGCCCGTAGCCATATAACTCTGCTGGATTCTTCTCAATAGGATGGTTAGAGAACAATCTTTTAACTGAAACCCAATTCAGCACTGACCTCACAGTGGCGGTGTCCCACAGCAGCGGCAAGTTGATGTCATCCAACTTCACCGTGCACCACATGTACACCGAGCCTCTGGAGCTTACAGCACTAATGGTGGTCATTGGTGGGGGTTTTTAGGCTGGGTGGCTGTTTGCCGCAGCATCTGCATCACTGCCCCCTGTCTGAGCAGGAATGCGCTCCCTCTCTGTGCTTCGGGGAGCCGCAGTTACTGCACGAACGGTGTCCCATGATGTTCCATTGCCCCGTAACGTTCACCTCAGCATCCTCCAAGCAAGTCCAAGCAAATGGTGTTAACGGCTACTTCTGCTGGGGTAACTGCATAAGCTAGCGAGATTTGTTGTTGTGGCTCACCCAGTTGTGATGTTAGCTTGTCGGCGGCCTCCAACTGGAATGCCAGCCTCACCACCTTCGCCAGCAGTAGGTCGTCGGGCACCCTGGTTAGCTTCTTCCACAGCCACGGGTTGCTGGTGTGCTCCACTAGCTGGTCCCGCACCATTCCATCTTCTAAACAGCCAAACTCACATATGCTCGCCGGTGGCGTGAAGTGTCTTGCCAGCAGCATGATGCATTCCTGATATGTGTCTGCTTGTCCTAAGGTGTTAAATATCCGCTGACCCTCAGCACCAAGACAGTGAAGTAGAAGCGCTCGCAGTGTCCATTTACCATGTCTTCCTAGGTCCATCACCAGTGAATAAGTGCGAAACAACTCAAACCAACCTGGCCATGGAATGAGCGGCTCACCTGGGGTCACAAAGAACGGTGGAGGTGGTGCCAGACATGCTTCCATCTTTGGGAAAATGATTAGTTTTCCTCCAGAAGATCAAGTTTTCTCCTCGTTGCCAATTGTTATGTCTGGAAACAGGACAGCAGAGGCAGGTAGTTGTACTGATTGATAACTTTATTAATAACAGACACAGGTGGTACACGTGTCGGGGATAATAGCTATAACCTCACACTAAAGTGATACAGGCTGTGGTTGGCTTGGAGGCGAGGCACCAAAGAGGACTACTCCCACCATCAGATTCCTAATATAGGCACGGCATGATGACGTTGCGTCATGCGTACATCCCTACCTCCATGCTGCCTATTGTTAGCATGTCAATATCTAACAGGTACCTTGGTGACATGGTTCAGGTGACCCACAGAGCAGACACGACTCAGGATGAATACAATTAACGTACTTTTATTGTAAACGTGAGTGAGTGGATGCGTGAGTGCGGTTATATGGTGTAATGTCGTGTAGTGCGATCCGTAATCTCCAGCTGGGGCCAGGCAGAGCACCGTACAACCTGGCAACCCTAGAATGAGACAAGGGCCGTTAATTTACAGTTCAACCTATGCAGCACGATAGATGTTGCAGCGCTTACTGTCAGGAGATGTTGGAGTAGCTCAGGTAGCGCCGAAGCTGCAGCCAGGGAGACAGTGTCTGCGGGCTGGTTGGCTGGAGGTGGAAGGATGAATCCACCGCCTGGAGGAAGATGGAGGTCCGCCATCACGGGGCTCTGCCTGTGCACAAGGGAATTGGACAAGATGAGTAGCGAGTAGGCTTACTTGGTTGTTGGTCCGGGTGGAACCGACCCGGACATAGTTCAGCAGGGCTTGGAAGCCGAAGGTTGGAGAGTTGAGTGCAGGGAAGCACGGAGGCAGGCGTAACAGGATTCAGCATAGAGAATCAGATGACTCCGCGCCCAGCACTGTTCCTGATGGAATAAATAGAGCCGCAGGAGATGACAGGCAGGTGTGTGCACAGGTGCCGTGATTGGCGGCGATGACAGTACTCCCCCCCCTACGGCACGCCTCTCGGCGGGCGTTCCAACCTACCTGGGTGCATCCAATGGAAGTCCCTGATGACCTGCTTGTCAAGCATGAAGGCAGGACACACCCAGGACCTCCACTCCGGCCTATAGCCCTCCCAGTCCACCAGGTACTGCAGGCCACACCTCCGGTGGCGGACGTCCAAGATGGAAGAGACGGACCACGCCGGGTCGCCGTCGATCACCCTCGGTGGAGGTGGAGACCTGGGAGGGGGACACAACGGGCTGGAGAAGACGGGCTTCATCTGTGAGACATGAAAAGTTGGACAGATGCGGAGGGAGGGGGGGAGAGTTAGGCGCACAGACACCGGGTTAATGATTTGACATATGGGAAAAGGACCAATAAACCGTTGGGCGGTCTTCTTCCGCTCAGCCTTCAGGTTGATGTTCTTGGTAGAGAGCCATACCTGCTGACCCACCTGGTAAACTGGGCCCGGAACCCTGCGTCAGTTGGCCACCGTGGTGTTGCATTCCGCCAGCCGTCGTAGTGCCGCTCTGGCCGTCCTCCAAATCTGCCGACAACGCCTTAGGTGGGCCCGAACCGACGGAACGGCGGTGTCCCCCTCCTCTTCAGGAAACAGCGGGGGGTTGTAACCCAACGAGGCCTCGAAGGGGGACATGCCGGTGGCAGTGGACACCGCTGTGTTATGGGCGTATTCGATCCAGGGGAGGTGTGTGCTCCATGACGATGGGTTGGCGGCTGCGACACACCGCAATGCTGCTTCCACCTCCTGGTTGGCTTGTTCGCATTGCCCATTAGATTGAGGGTGGTAGCCAGAGGACAAACTAGCTGTAGCCCCTAAAGTGGCACAGGATGCCTTCCAGACCCTGGAGATGAACTGGGGCCCCTGGTCCAAAACGATGCCCTGCGGGATGCCATGCAGACGAATGACATGGTGGACCAGCAGATCGGCCGTCTCCTTGGCAGAAGGTAACCCCCGCAGAGGGATGAAGTGGGCCTCTTTAGAAAACCTGTCCACCAGCGTGAGGATGGTGGTGAAATTGTTGGACGTGGGGAGACCTGTGACGAAATCTAGCACTACGTGGGACCATGGCCTGCCCGGTACGGGGAGGGGATGAAGCAGCCCGGCCGGCGGCGAAGAGGACGTCTTTCCGGTTGGACACTGAGGACAGGCGCGAATGTACTCCCCCACGTCCTTCTGGAGGGATGGCCACCAAAACGACCTCTGTAGGAGCGCCACAGTGTGTGCCCTTCCCGAGTGGCAGGCGAACTTGGAGGTATGCCCCCACTGGATGACATCCCCTCAGACCGCTGCAGGGATGAATAACTTGCCCGCTGGAACCTCCCCCCCCCCCAGGTCGGCCTCGTCAGACTGCGCCCTTATGACCTTATCCCTAATGCCCCACTCGAGGGTGCCTACGATGCATGCTGGGGGGAGGATGGGGTGCTCAGCCTTTTCTGCCGTCTCCGGGGCGAATTGGCGAAACAGGGCGTCGGGCTTGGTGTTCTTTGACCCAGAGCGGTAGGTGATGGTGAAGTCGAACCGTCCAAAAAAAAGCGACCAGCGGGCCTGTCGGGCGTTCAGCCGTTTAGCAGTCCAAAGGTACTCCAAGTTTTTATGGTCGGTCCAGACGATGAATGGCTGTGATGCTCCCTCCAACCAGTGCTACCACTCCTCCAGGGCCAGTTTAACCGCCAACAACTCCCTGTCACGATGTCGTAGTTATGCTCCGCTGGGGACAGACGGCGAGAGAAGCAAGTGCAGGGGCGGATTTTACCGTCAGCCGGAGAGCGCTGGGACAAAACAGAACCCACCCCAGAATCCGAGGCATCCACCTCCACCAGGCACTGAAGAGCAGGATCAACCTGCGTCAGAATCGGCGATGATGAGAACCTGACCTTCAGCTCGGAGAACGCAGCATCCGCCTCTTCCGTCCAGCGAAAAGGCACCTTGGTGGAGGTCAAGTTGGTGAGGGGGAGAGCGATGCGGCTGTAGTCCTTGACAAAACGGTGGTAGAAGTTTGCGAAGCCCAGGAACTGCGGGAGCTGTTTCCTCGATGAGGGAGTAGGCCAGTCCACCACTGCCTTCACCTTGGCTGGATCCGGGATAATCTCCTTCGGGGCCATAATAAAGCCAAGGAAGGAAGTCCAAGAGACATGGAAGTCACACTTCTCTGCCTTGACGGAAAGCTTATTCTCCAGCAGCCGCTGCAAGACCCGCCTGATGTGAATGCGATGCTCCTCCATAGACTGAGAAAAAATAAGGATATCGTCAAGGTAGACAAAAACAAAGGTGCCCAAAAAATCCCTCAACACATCATTAATAAGGCGCTGGAAAACGGCCAGGGCATTGGTCAGCCCGAATGGCATGACCAGGTATTCGAAGTGCCCACTAGGGGTCCTAAAGGCCGTCTTCCACTCATCTCCCTCTCGTATCCGCACTAGGTGATAGGCATTGTGCAGGTCTAACTTGGTAAAACAGCAAGCCCCCTGGAGGGAATCGAACGCTGAGTTGAGGAGAGGGAGAGTGTACTTGTCCTTGATGGTGATGTTATTAAGTTCCCGGAAGTCAATGCAGGGCCTAAGGGAGCCGTCCTTCTTCCCCACGAAGAAAAACTCCGCCCCCACCGCCAAAGATGAAGATCTAATTATGCCTGAGCTTAATGACTCCTTAATATATGAGTCCATAGCCGCGCACTCCGGAGCAGACAGGTTGTAAAGTCTGCTGGATGGCAGCGGAGCGCCGGCTCGCAGATTAATAGCACAATCATACGGTCGGTGAGGGGGGAGGGAAAGGGCCTGGGTTTTACTAAAGACGGCCCCAAGGTCATGGTATTCCGGTGGCACTTTTGACAAGTCAGGAGGAGGAGAGGCAGGGACACCCAGAGGCGTGGCAGGCGAGCATGCAGCAGACTGCAGACAGGCATTTAGGCAGAAAGGGCTCCACAAAATTACACTCCCCGAATGCCAGTCAATAGACGGGTTATGCAAGTGCAGCCAAGGATAGCCCAGGATGACCGGGGAAGATAACACCGGCAAAACAAACAGGTTCAACTCCTCCTGATGGTTGCCCGAAATAATAACTGGCACTGAGGTGACCCGATGAGTGACAGTGGCTAATGACGACTTAGACAGGGCAATGAGTTTGAGGGGAGTCTTCAACGGCTGCATAGGTAGACCCAGACGGGTTGCCAGGCTACTAGAAATGAAGCTCTGCTCGGCCCCTGAGTCAATGAGTGCATGTGTGTTATGTTCCTTATGACCAAAGCAAAATCGGATAAGAATTAGAAAACGGGTGAGGGGATTATTGCTGGTTACGTCCGTGAATCCCCCTACTTCGACGCACGGACCTCCCCTTTTGGCTGCTTGGGACACGAATTAAGGTAATGCTCCTCGCTCCCGCAATAGACGCACAACCCCAACTCTCAGCAGCGCTGTCTCTCCGCCACGGGAAGTTTTGACCCACTCATGACCATAGGCTGTTGGTCCTCCGGAAAATCAGTTGACAGGGGGGGGGGGCAGCAGGGGGTGCTGGAGGGCGTGGCGTGGCATCTTCCCCGAGCGACCGGAAGTTTTGCGCTTAGCCGCCCGTTCCTTCAGACGGTTGTCAATGCTAATGGCCAGGGAGATACACTCATGTAGCGTAGAGGGTTTCTCCAGGCGGGCCAGCTCATCCCGCAGGCTAGGGCTCAAACTCCTAAGGAATATACTACTCAGAGAGGCATCCTCCCACCCGAACTCCGTAGCCACGACCCGGAAGTCTACGGCATAATCGGCGACCGCCCTCAACCCCTGCCGAAGATTTAATAGGCGAGAGGTGAGTACGTCCTCCCGGTCCGAGTGACTGAAAACCTCCTGAAATTCTTGTGTGAATTGGACATAGAGTATGTCATAGAAGCATAATCTGCCCTAGCAGATTATGCATATGCCCGCATATTACCGCATATTACCATATGCATATTACCCGCATATACCGCATATTACCACATATGCCCACGCCAAAGCCCGCCCTTCTAATAAATTGATCATATAGCCAATGCGGCTCTGGTCAGTGGGAAAATCCCCGGGAACCTGTTGGAATACTATTTCGCACTGCATGAGGAACCCCCTGGCTTCTCCCAACACACCCCTGAAGCGAGCGGGTGTAGGAACGGGAGTGAGCCGACAAGCGGGGCCCGAAGAGAGAGGGCTAGGAGTAGAGCTAGTGGTAGAGCTAGCGGGAGCTGAGGAGCTAGTTGGTCCTGTGGGGAAACCCTGTGGGCTAACCAAACAATCTAACCTATCGGTGATGCGGGTTAGCTGAGTTAGCATCACCTGTTGTTGGTATGCTAATTGGTCTACTCGAGCCTCTAGGTGGTTAATTCGGCGCGCGAGCGCGCTGTCTGCCAAGTCACTTTGGCGGAGTAGTACTGACATGGTTCAGGTGACCCACAGAACAGACACGACTCAGGATGAATACAATTAATGCACTTTTATTGTAAACGTGAGTGAGTGGATGCGTGAGTGCGGTTATATGGTGTAATGTCGTGTAGTGCGATCCGTAATCTCCAGCTGGGGCCGGCAGAGCACCGTACAACCTGGCAACCCTGGAATGAGACAAGAGCTGTTAGTTTACAGTTCAACCTATGCAGCACGATAGATGTTGTAGCGCTTACTGTCAGGAGATGTTGGAGTAGCTCAGGTAGCGCCAAAGCTGCAGCCAGGGAGACAGTGTCTGCGGGCTGGTTGGCTGGAGGTGGAAGGATGAATCCACCGCCTGGAGGGAGGTGGAGGTCCGCCGTTGCGGGGCTCCGCCTGTGCACAGGGGAATCGGACAAGATGAGTAGCGAGTAGGCTTCCTTGGTTGTTGGTCCGGGTGGAACCGACCCGGACGTACGGTAGTTCAGCGGGGCTTGGAAGCCGAAGGCTGGAGAGTTGAGTGCAGGGAAGCACGGAGGCAGGCGTAACAGGATTCAACATAGAGAATCAGACGACTCCGCGCCCAGCACTGGTCCTGATGGAATAAATAGGGCCGCAGGAGATGGCAGGCCAGTGCATGCACAGGTGCCGTGATTGGCGGCCATGACACTTGGTGGAGGTTGTACTCTCTTAGTGCTTTCCAGTTGATCTAAACTTTTGATATAATGTAATGGTGTCCATTCCTCTGTAGCAACCCTGGATCAAACATGTTGCAGTCTGCCTGCAAAAATGTATGTGACATTACACAGACTTTCTGAGGGTAGTGTTGCCTTCTGCTGTTTAGCTGCTCTGTCTCCCAAATCATTATCCCAAAAGGCAAGTTATGGAAATGAGCAGCTATGTTATGAAATTCATATAAATGAGATTGCAGGTTATTTGGTAATAAATCTTGAGAATCATTTCGAGTAACTGCTCATCTGATTGAGAGGGTTCATCTTGTTCAAATAAAAGCTTTGAATCACACTCTCAGGGTAGCAGTACCTGTCAGTAAGTCTGTCTGAACCACACTTCAAGGGGTAAATTGCTGATTTTAAGACTCAGGTTTATTTAAAAGGAAATGATTTAAAGGTTTTCTTTATGCTTCGATTGCACTTCATTACAGGTTATTCAGATCAACTTCGAAGAGTTCGACCTGGAAATTGGTTATGATTCCCTAACTATTGGAGACGGAGGAGAAGTGGGTGACTCCAAAACAATTATTCAAGTGTAAGTATGGGGGGGGGGGGGGCACATTTTGATGACAGGAAGCAAAAATGAGTTGCTCTGTTAAAATGTATTTTGGCACACTTGGAGTCTGCACAACTCCGTGTGACAGAATGTTGTTTCTCTA
This sequence comes from Pholidichthys leucotaenia, assembly GCA_020510985.1. NCBI lineage: Eukaryota > Metazoa > Chordata > Actinopteri > Cichliformes > Pholidichthyidae > Pholidichthys > Pholidichthys leucotaenia. Next base: position 201,780,707 of record CM035849.1, on the reverse strand, counting down.
GTTTACTTTGATGCCATATTGACTTTCCTTTTGTCTTATCTGCAGGCTCACTGGCAGCTTTGTCCCAGACCTAATTGTCAGCATGTCCCATCAGATGTGGCTTCATCTCCAGTCTGATGAGAGTGTGGGTTCCATTGGCTTCAAGATCAATTATAAGGGTACAGAGACTTTTCTTTTTTTTTTGTCTGATATCATCTCTCACCGTCTATTTTAGTCTGTCTGTTAGTAATGCAACAAGTCTATTTTCTTGTCGACCTCCCTGTCATTCTGTCTTCCTGCTTATCACTCTCTTCTCTATCTTTTTCTAAAACAAAAGTTCCTCAACCCAACTCTGACTCTTCCATTCCACCTTTACAGATAGTGTTGGGCAAAAAAGTCTGAGGACTTGCCTTGACTTAACTCCTCTGCTTGTTGTCTCCTGCCCTCCTGCTGTTCCTCTCTTCTCCTCCACAGAAATTGACAAAGAGAGTTGTGGTGACCCCGGCACGCCTCTGTACGGCTACAAAGAGGACAGTGGTTTTTTAAATGGAGACGTGCTGCGCTTTGAATGCCAGTTTGGATTTGAGCTCATTGGCGAGAGGATGATAACCTGCCAGAACAACAATCAGTGGTCAGCCAATATCCCCATCTGCATCTGTAAGTCCTGTACATTTATTATTTTCAATTTGTTTTATCTTTTTTTCATGGCATCAAATCAAGCAGTTACTTTGCTCGGAAAGTTTGCAATGACACTAAACTATTTGGGGATTAATTACAGGGTTGTTAGCTGTGCATGGTGTGCATTGTGAGCAGCTGCCAGTTCACAACATGTAAAACAGAATTTTGATTGCATTTCCTTTATAGTGTTAGCTTGAAATAAATGATGTTAGGGTTTGTACAGTTTGCTGCAGTCATTTAAATTCACTTTTTTCCTCATTAATCTTCACTCAGTACCCCATAATGATAAACAGAATTTTTGTAAATTTATTAAAAAGAAAAACTGAAATATCACATTTGCATTTGCTTCAGTCCTTCAGGTTTTTTTGTTTTTTGTTTTTTTTTTTTGCAAACTTCAACTGGGCTTTCATGTGGTTTGCACTGAGGAGAGGCTTCTAGCCACCCTGCCATCCAGCCCAGGTGTGTGAAGGGCTGCAGTGATGGTTACCCTTCTGTAGTCCCATCTCCATACAGGATCTCTGGAGCTCAGTCAGAGTGGCCTCGGCTTCTTGCTCACCTCCCTCACTTGCTCAGTTTGGCCGGGTGACCAGCTCCAGAGCACCACAGTCCTGGTTGTGTCCAACTTCTTCCAACTGAGTATTGTGGAGAACCTTCCGTGCAGCAGAATTTTTTTTGTAGCCTTCCCCAGGTGTGTGCATTGCAACAAGCCTGTCTCTGAGCTTCATAGGCACTTCTTTTGACCTCATAGCTCGGTTTTTGCTCTGATATGCATTGTCAGCTGCGAGACTTTCTATAGAGAAGTGTGTCTTTCCAAATCATATCCAGTCAATTTAGTTTACCACAGGTGGACGTTAGGGCTGTGCCATGTGAACAAAATTTCATATCACGATATAAGTAATCTTATTTGATGATAACGATATATATGACAATATACATTTTCTTCAAATTCTATAGTTTATTGTCAGGAGCCGAGCCGGCTTGGTTTCCCCCGGCTCGGTCCTGGCCTCTCTGTGGGTTTGGATGCCGCTTTGAATGTATGTTTCGTATGTATTTCTGTGTGCTTCCTTACCCATAGCCACTGCTCTCTGGCCGGCAGCAGTGAGGCAGCCCCTTTGGCTCACGTTGGTGTGAGCGCTGTCTGACTGTCTGCTGGTCCGACCACGCCCCCCCTTTCACTTGACAGCCAGCTGTTGTCTATTCAGTGACTGTCATTCCCGCGCCTCGCCCAGGTGTGCCCAATTTGTGGAGCCAGCAATGCATGTACTTAAGGAGCTTTTTTCCAGTCATGCATTGCTGGGTCACTGTGCTTCATACGATCGTTAATCGTCTTGTGAAGTCGAGGTCAACAAAGGATTGTAATCCCTCAGAGCTTTATTTGGACTCACTCGGACAGCTCCAGTATTGTGAGTATTATCTGTGCGTGTTTTCCCGGTGTCCTCCCCCAAGACTGTTGAGCGTCCTGGAGGACTCCGTAGCTTCTGAGGCATTTGTCTGTTGGAACTGTTGGTCACTGTTTTTTTTGTGTTTAGTAAATGTGTGTGTTGTAACCTGCACGTAAATCCTCATCCTTACACCCCTCCTCCATGCGCTGTGGAGAAGCGCACGGGGAGCTCATGACAGAATGACCCAGCCCTGAAAAGAGGATTTAGCGGGTTCACCCACACATCCCTTTTTCCCTTTTTGTTCTGTTTTTTCACCCACCGGTTTTTGCCCCACTATGCCTTCGGCACACCGCTCCCACGCCGGCCGGAGGAAACTAGCGGCAAGGCATCCCATGGTGGAGGAAGAATGGGCGGCGACCTTCATCCAGGACTTTATGGATGAGGCCCATAAAGCCTGTGGACCCAAGGTGAAGTGGAGCAGCCTGGACGCAGTGGAGGGAATCCTGGAAGCACATCCTGGTCTCTGGGATTACCCTCATTACGCAGACCTGATCGCTTCGGTCTACGCTCTCCAGTGCATGTTTCCTGGGGTGGAGAGAGCGGCGTTCCTCGCGGAGCCCAAGCGGGAACACGCTCCACAGTCTGCAGCTGTTCTCTCCCCCGCTTCGCTATCAGCATTGGCTGCCCATAAGCAGCGTCATCCCACGAGGAGATGCCGGGAGAAGCCCTCCTCATCTTCGGCAGCCATCATCTCCCCTACAGCTGTCATGAGGCCTGCTAGGGCCGCCCCCGGAACGCCCACCTCCGTAGCCATGGAGACAGCTCCTCCACAGACCTTGGAAAGGAGCCAGATCACCGCCGACACCAAGAGGGATGACTGTTCGCCTGCTGCAGCTACCAACATCAAACACCAGGATGACAGGCAAGTGTTTTTTTCATTTTACTCCATTAAATTATGATGAACCTTGTCTGTCTCCCGAGGGAGAGGCCCAGTCTTTGCAGTCCACTGGCTCTCTTCTCCAGCTGCAGATGCTTTTTCTCTTCCTGTTCTCTCAGTGTCTCCTCCTATTTTTCCTGAGCTCCCGATGAACCAAGGGCAGAGCCGTCAGACAATGGAGGAGCCGGGGGTATTGGAGGACTCCGCCCCGAAGCCAGCACAGAGAGGTTCTCCTGCAGCCACGCCAGAGGAATCCCCAGCATTGGAGCTGCTACAGGAGGACAATCAGACTGCAAATAACCATCTTGCCTGCTGTGGAGGCTTCTGCAGCGGAATGGGAGCCTGAGATGGACCTCCTCAAGGCCGGACCCCGGATGTCATTGTCAAGTTCGACGGAGTCCTGGACGGCGGTGGAGCTCCAGCTCAGGCAAGTTCACCCAGTTGTGTTTCTTATGTCTGTATTGGAGAGATCTTGCCTGGCTCTTGGGGAGGAGAGTCTGGTGCAGCCCTCAGCTGCATCTGAACTCGCTTCGCCAGGCTCCGCTGCTGCCGGCGACCCTAACCACCTTTCTTCTTCTGCTGCCTTTGAGCCTTTGTTAAGGGTCGCCGGAGAGGGTGTGTCACCACCCGAGGTCGCCGAGGGTCTGGTTCAGCCGGAGGAGGATGCCGCTGCTCCAGCCCCTCCTGCCAAGGTCGTAAGGGCTCCCTCCATCGATCGCCTCCTCAGCCTGGTGCTCCTGCAGGTTGGCCCGCTCACCGTGGGTGCAGCTTTGGCCCAATCGGGGTCCACTGCGGGTGCTGCAGAGCCGGCCCGGTCAGGGTCCATCGTGGGTGCTGCAGAGCAGGCCCGGTTTGGGTCCATTGCGGGTGCTGCAGAGCCAGTCCGGTCGGGGTCCATCGCTGGTGCGGCTGTGTCCCAGGCCGGGACCACCGAGGGTACTGTGGATCTGCCTGAGGACGCCGTGGCCCCCTTCTCCTCCCTGACTGACGCCGTGGAGGTTCCCTCTCTATGGTCTGGTCACCCACCAGTGAGCCTTGCAGTGGGCAGGCCACCTCCTGCTTCACCCCTTCGATCCTGGTAGCTAAATAATGCTGGCCGGCCACCGGAGAGACTGGGTCTCTGGGCTAGATGGCCCGTGTTTTCTGGTAGGCCACCGGACTCCGTCCACCTGACTTTCTGCTGGGCCTGGGACTTTGGGTGGCCTGCTGAGCCCCAACGCTCGTGGACTTGGGTGGGGGGTTAATTGTGGACCCTGGGTGGGGTATTGTGTTCCCACCTTTCCTGTTCCCCCTGCCTCCCATCCGGGTTTGTGTTGTTTGTTCCTGTTGGGGTTGTGGGGGGGGGGTTCTGGGATGTTACTTTGGGTGTCTGGGAATCCACCACCCCTTAAAGGAGGGGCTCTGTCAGGAGCCGAGCCGGCTTGGTTTCCCCCAGCTCGGTCCTGGCCTCTCTGTGGGTTTGGATGCCGCTTTGTATGTATGTTTCGTATGTATTTCTGTGTGCTTCCTTACCCATAGCCACTGCTCTCTGGCCGGCAGCAGTGAGGCAGCCCCTTTGGTTCACGCTGGTGTGAGTGCTGTCTGACTGTCTGCTGGTCCGACCACGCCCCCCCTCTCGCTTAACAGCCAGCTATTGTCTGTTCAGTGATTGTCATTCCCGCGCCTCACCCAGGTGTGCCCAATTTGTGGAGCCAGCAATGCATGTACTTAAGGAGCTTTTTTCCAGTCATGCATTGCTGGGTCATTGTGCTTCATACGATTGTTAATCATCTTGTGAAGTCGAGGTCAACAAAGGATTGTAATCCCTCAGAGCTTTATCTGGACTCACTCGGACAGCTCCAGTATTGTATTAACTGTGTGTGTTTTCCCGGTGTCCTCCCCCAAGACTGTTGAGCGTCCTGGAGGACTCCTTAGCTTCTGAGGCATTTGTCTGTTGGAACTGTTGGTCACTGTTTTTTCTGTGTTTATTAAATGTGTGTGGTGTAACCTGCGCATAAATCCTCATCCTTTCACCCCTCCTCCGTGTGCTGTGGAGAAGCGCACAGGGAGTTCATGACAGTTTATATATAATCAATAAAAAGGATAATCTCTTTTTCTACATTTTATATTACAAAGTGAATAAAATCAAATTCATCCATCATTAATTTTATGTATTTTTTTCACTCTTAATTTTGCCATGTTGTTATAAAATTGTTTTTTTTAATGTGCATTTGAGATGACTTCATCTTTATTCATTATTGCTACTTGACTAATTAAAGATTATTAGAAATCAAGTTACATTAAGAGCCAGTTTGTTCTTCCGACACGTTTTATTTATTATTTATTTAGTGTGTATGCGGCCGCTGTCATGCACTTTTGCTACTTTAGTAATATTTTTTCAGACAAAATTAAGAAACTTGGCAGTAATTTAAACCAAAGAAACAATGGTCTGTTACACTATGTTTCCTATTAGCAACAAGTTAGCATGCTCATTTAGCATTTGCTGTTTTATAATTAGGGCAGCGCGGTGGCGGAGTGGTTAGCACTGCGGCAGCACAGCAACTCACCCTTGGCCGGGGGCTCCTGGGTTTGATCCCAGCCCCCGACCAACAGTGATCTGTGTGGAGTTTGCATGTTTTCTCCATGTCTGTGTGGGTTTACTCTGGGATTTCTCTAGTTTCCTCCCACATACCAAAAACATGCAAGTTAGGTTAATTGGCATCAAACTGGGGATTCTAAATTGTCCTTAGGTATGACTGTGAGAGTGAATGGTTGTCTGTCTCTCTGTGTGTTGGCCCTGCAATGGACTGGCGATCTGTCCAGGGTGTACCCTGCCCCTCACGCAAAGATGCTGGGATAGGCTCCAGCCCCCCCACGACCCGAAAAGCATTAAGCGAAAGAAGATGGATGTTTTATCGTTAGACAGAGATGATGTTTACGTGACTTACCTGCAATTAAAACAAGGTTAGATGACTATCCTTGCTGACACAGCATGGTGGGAAACAGTCCCACATCCCTGGCTAACAGAAGTAGTGGCTATACGACCAAAACATTAACTTGCAGTTAGTTGCTGTGCTATCCAGGGGAACCCACACACCTGGGCCACTGTGGGGGAGAGGAAGTAGAAACAGGGTGTGTGTCTTTTAAATCCCAATATAAGCGATGCAGTTTTACATGAAACGGTAGACGTTTTTGATCACGTCTATAGTGTTGGGATTTAGTGCAGGATACAGCGTGATGACACAGCCTACGGGTGACATCATCACACCATCATATATATGGGGAAGTCGGCCATCTCGTGGGGAGTTGGCGTGAGGGTTACAGAGAGTGACAACTGAGTGTTCATGGTGCAGTGTAATGTTAACGGCTTGTAATAAAGTTCAAGTTCGAGCAGAGCATCCTTGTCTGTCTTCATTACTAGGTTTGTGGACATAACAACATCACCGATATACATGGTCATACTGCACAGCCCTAGGTGGATTCCAATCATCTCAGCAACGACCAAGAGAAATGGAAAGCACCTGAGCTACATTTCAAGTGTTTCTGTAAAGTGTCTGAATGCTTATGCACATGTGATGATTCAGTTTTTTCTTTTTAATAAATTTACAAAAACAATGCTTAAATTGTGTTTTCAATTTGACATTATGGGGTGCAGAGTGTAGATTAAGGGGTAAAAAGAAAGCTGCAACATAACAAAATTGAAAAGAGTGAAGGGTGATCTGAATACTTTCTCTATCACTGGATACTACTGATTGGCCTTGTTCTTGTAATTTCAGTAATCAGGATCCCTATCCTTCACCAAAATCTAGTCTCATTTCTTTAATAGGGTCTATTGGGACATTGTGCAGTATGTCTGAGCACATATATTTGTGCACTCTTTCATGTTCCTCAAGCTACCTGCCCACCCCCCAGGGGGGCCCACGTGTGCTCATTGCTGAGCTACTTATACAGCACTGACATTGTTCTATCTAGATCTCATTGCTGCTCCCACTATGGCAGAATCTGCACTGTAAACTGTCATATTGGCAGAGTTGCTGGAACACAATCTGCTTACTTGGATAATTCTGCTGATACTTTTGCCCCCTCTGTCCCAACAGTCCCCTGTTTTTCCAATTTCACTGCACCCATGGGGACCGTGTTGTCCCCCGACTATCCAGAGGGCTACGGGAACAACCTGAATTGCGTCTGGCTGATTATCTCAGAGCCCGGCTCCAGAATCCATCTGGCCTTCAACGACTTCGACTTGGAGCCTCCATATGACTTCCTTACTATCAAAGATGGGGATCAGTCGGGAGCCGCCATACTTGGACGCTTCTCGGGGGCCGAAGTTCCATCCCACCTGACATCCAACAGCAACGTGCTGCAGCTGGAGTTTCAGGCAGATCACTCCATGTCGGGTCGGGGGTTCAACATCACATATAGCAGTAAGAAACTGTTTAGTTACCATTATCACTCATCATGCTGAGGGCTTAATAAGGAGATAAACGTGTCTCTTTTTGATAGAGGCTGCAAAGAAGGTTATAATACAAGCTAGTTGTGAAGATTGTTTTCTTTCTGTTTGTCGGTCAGGTGGAAACTTTATTGTTTCTGGGTTTATTAGGATCCCCATTAGCTTCTGCGCTCCAGCAGCTGCTCTTTCAGGAGTCCACAACAGCTTTGCATTTTTACTAGGGATGCACTGATTGTGACATTTTAAAGTGATATTTGTGATATTTAAATACATATGCCCTTTAAATCCCCTTTAATGCCAGGAAAACCAAGAAATATGCATTATTTAAAAAATTTATGAACCATTTAAAAGCATGAATGTTTTCTGAATTTGTAGCTGTTGGCTGCTGATGTCACTCAATGCCACACAACTGGGAAACAGCACTGATATTTACTGATAACAGTGAGTTATTCGGTGATGGACTTATATCAGTCAGCAAGATGAATATCAGCTGATACTGATGTTAAGCGATAAGTTGGTTCATTTGTAATTTTTAACAATATATGTCAACGATCTCAGATTTAATATATGAGATATCAAAATAACAAGGCAGTTCCTAGTAATACAATGATTACAATAAATATCGTTTTATTATTAGATTTAATAAATACATGCTATTTTAGGGATCAGATCACCTCACAATGATGCTGGTGATGATGGATGATTATTGTAATATTAACATAATTCTATGTATCCACTTCCTTCTACTTCAATAAAAGTTAGACATTTGAAATTTACTGTAAAGGAATACTTCTTATTAAAACAAGTGTTACACTGCATAATGTTTCATTGTCCATGTACTGCAGAGCAACAAAAAGTTCTGTCAAATATCAATGAGTTGTTTTGACTGTGAAAAGACAATAAATATGAAAAACAATCAGTGATCAAATTTTGCTATATTTACTGATGTGTAGAGATTTGAACTTGTTGTAAAGGCTTGTTTATGCCGGCCTGAAAATAATTTGACGTTGTTGGTAATAGTTAATTATGAAGGTATTAAAAACATTTAAAATTAAATGCATTGATAATGCCACTCAGGGTAGCATCTCTTGGACCGTTGAAGGCTGAAAAACATTCGTGAATGTTGCGATTGTTGGGGTTTCCTCAGGGTTTACAAATTATCGATGCAAACATTTTTTTGCGACAAGAAAATCTGTTGACAAACCGCTCCATGAGATATTAGGGAAAGTATTATTATTATTATTATTAGCTGTTTTGAAATGTGTGTTTAAGGTTCAAAAGGTCGTTGACTGAGAAATTTAATTTTTGAAGATTTTAATTTTTTTTTTTAGATTTTAACCTTCTTATATGCATCCATTGGTCACATGATATGTGATTAAAAAAATCAAAACACTCATTTCTCTTAAATACACAGCCTTTATGTCATTTCTGTGTCCAATTAGCCATTTTGACTCTTTCGGATTTGCCACGGGACATACATAAAATGGCAAACCTAACCCAGCACTGTCCTTGATACCCACCCACCACTTTTTTATTGGCCAGCCTAGCTGTCTGTCATGTAATTTTACAATAAGTTTGTTTATACCTCTTTACACAGGGGTGGAGATCATTGAGAGATCAGGACAATTTATGATCTATCAATGATCATCAGTGATCTCCAGAGTCGCCACGGTCTCCTCAAAGGTTTGACTCAGTCCAAAACACACAAGGATCTCCTAAATGATTCCAAGATCAAAAACTGGCCCAGTCTCTCAACGATCTCTACGCTGTATAAAGGGCCCTTTACCAAGCACGTGTTTTATTGTTATTTTCTTTAGATTTCAGTCACCCTAATAAACATCCCTGTTTCTACCGGGCTCACTAATCCACAGTTCATAATATATCTCACATTATTGTGGCTTATTTTGTCATATTTTTCCTTGTGATGCTATATTGATCAGTTAGCATTAGCGCGCTAGGCGGTGGAGTCAGTCAGTGTAACTGGAAACAGCTCGCTTCACCGGGGAGGAAGTGATGGACAGGCCACCTGCCGTTAGCATAACTGTTGAGCCGCTGGTTTTGAGAACTATTTTCTATAAATTTAATGCACCCCCACTGCAATCCGTATTCATCTACAACACTTGACCATATACGTCGTTCTTAGAGATTATTTTAGTTTATTTTCTTGTAGTATTAGCTATAACCGAGACCAAAGGCAGCTAGCTGAAGTTTAGTCACTCATGCACAAGTGTTGCTGTGATTATTGTATTCCAGGGATATGGCCTGTCGATCGCTGAAACCAGGTACCCCTGTCCATCAGTGATGCTTTATTTCATTCATTATTTGAGACAAATTTACATTAGTTGGCTCAATATAGTTAAGAGCAAGGCGCTAACAGTAATAGTAGTGACGTTAGAGGAGAGGTAGAGTTGAATGCAGTCTTCAAGATTTTAAGTAGTGCTGCAATGATTAGTCGACTGATTGACTAGTCAATTGACAGAAAATTAATTGGCGATTAATTTGACAGTCGACTAATCACCTATGTACCCTTTTCAAGGAAAAATTCTAAAAAAAAATGTGATTGTTTCAGGTTCTCAAACATGAAAATCTGCCCCTTTTCTTGTTTTTGCATTATGAGTTGAATAATTTTTGGTTTCGTACTTTTTGATAGCCAAAGACATTTGGTGAGGTCACCGTGCACTCTAAATACTTTGTGGTCCGAATGATTGATCGACCAATCAAAAAAAAAAAAAAATTAGCAGCAGATTATTCAGGAACAAAAATAATCGGTAGTTGCAGCCCTAATTTAAAGAGACATGCACTGAAACCAGGTGTTCTAATAAAGGCTGCAAAAGATGATTCACAACTTTTGCTGCAATAATTAAATAACTTTTAAAAATTTGACCAAAATATGTCACAAACATTTCATTAACATGTGTGAGTTGTTAAAATGTGGAAAATGTACATCAATGACCCCTTTAAGTTGGAAACTGTTATGCTGCAACAAAAGCTTGTCTCAAGTAACACAAAGCATAATTTAGCACACTGATATATTGTTCCACCACTAACGCCTTATTACCAGGCCATCTTAATTGTTTTTTTGTTTTTTTTCTCTCCTGGAAAAAGCACACCAAGCTGTGGAGACCGAGGCTATTGTCAGCCCCATGTGTACAGAGCAGACCTCTGTATGCTTTTCTGTCTGCTCAGGACAGCCACATCCATTTCCCTTATCTCCCCACTACTCAAAGACCCCATTTCGCATTCACACAAGAGCGTTTGTCACTGGATCATGTTCTCTTTCTTCTCATTACAAGCATTTGGGCACAATGAGTGCCCTGACCCTGGCATACCATTGAACGCGAGGCGCTTCGGGGACAATTTCCAGCTGGGGAGCTTCATCTCCGTGGTTTGCGAGGAGGGCTTCATCAAAACACAGGGGGCTGACACCATTACCTGCCATCTGGAGGAAGGCAAGGTGATGTGGAGTGGACTCATTCCCAAATGTGAAGGTATCTAAATGGAAGAGCTAATACTTATTTGTATATTGTTCAGATAAGTCTGCTGTCATGATGAGGAAAAAAAGGAGAAATTTTGGCAGTGAGTGGGTATGTGATACGTGTTGCTCAGTTCACCAAAACTGGGCTGCATTTATTTTCAGGTATTTGCGTAACGCCAGTCTGTCAGTGACTCACACTATAAGCATTTTCTTTCAATATTTCTCGTGTGGGTTCAAAAGAATCTTTTAGCAGTATCATCTTTTAAAAAAAATAAAAAGCACACAACCTTTTTCATCCACCTCTTTCCCTCTCTTCTCCCCCTGTTTTCAAAACATCCCACTTCTGCGCTGCTCCAGCTCCTTGTGGAGGCCACTACTCAGGGCCGTCTGGTGTCATCCTCTCCCCGGGGTGGCCAGGCTACTACAAAGATTCCCTGAGTTGTGAGTGGGTCATTGAGGCCGAGCTGGGACGCTCCATCAAGATTACCTTTGACAGGTGTGTGTTTGAGACTGCAGCCGCCCAGCTGAAAAACACACTCACTCAAAGACAGTAACTGAGATGACATGTATAATGCATAATCTACTCACACACAAACATCGTATGCACTTACTGTTGATGGGCACAATCAAATACTGGTAGAATCCAGCAGTGGGCTGCAGCTCAGTCACTTTGGCAGGTGGGAGATTCTCTTATATACTGTGTTCTCTGCAGAAAGACAAGCAAATTAATAGACCCATTACATTTCTGAGAGGAAAAAAAAAAAAAAAAGCATCATACGGTAATGTCACCAATTTTCCAGGAAAGTAACATAGGCAAGAGAGGAAAGAAAAACAGGTTAGTTAGAATAAGCACATTTCTGATAAGTTTACAAGAGAAAAACCACTGATGTATGATAAAGAAGCTGATACATTTCTAAATTTACAGATTTTGCAAACCTAAAAGAAAAAAAATGTCTATTTTCAAGAAAGTCACAATTTTTCACAAGAATCATGAATTCCTTCAAAGCCACAAAAAGAAATGACTACTTAAAAAAAAAAAAAGCAACCAAAAAAGGCTCATTAATAAAACATTTTTTTTTTCATTTACATGTTTAATTTTCAGGGACAAATGCATTAAACATTGCTTCATAAACCATACAAAGTAGATGCCATGCATACAGGTTTCTAGCCAAGGCTAATTTGCTACCCCTGTCCCTGGTTAGGCTTCCAAATTTAAAACAGATAACAGAAAATTGAGTTTAAAATGCTACAATAATTAAAAAACATACAGTAAAACATTGGACTTCACAATGATAGAAATCAGCATAGGTAGAGAGACAAAAGCATTTATAACCTTTTAGGTACAGTAAGTCAGATGATTATGTTGGAGCCAATGTGACACACCAGACATTTCTTTTGAGAGTATCTCTGCTGACATCGCAGGGGTTTTTGGAGACACATACTGTATATAACTGTATCATCTGCATACATCTGGCAATTAACTCGTGTGCAACTATTGGGTAAATCATTTATATAGAGACTGAACAGTAAAGGGCCTAAAATTGAACCTTGTGGAATCCCCATTCAGCATGTCTGAAATGAAAATGCTTACAGGCTAGTTTTTTTTAGTAGTATAAATGCCTTTGTCGATTTTGTCTATTGCACATCAAAGCCGTTTCTCCCCCAGTTTTTAGACGGGAATATGATATGTGGATCCATGCAGAATTTTGGGCCAAAATTTTCTCAAAATGGCTCTTTGAATATGAGAGTTTCTCAATCCCCTTGGCTCTTGAAAGAGCTGAGTATCTACTAACTCAGGAAAACTGTTTGCTAGAGTAACTGGTGAGCACAAGTCAATGTGAAGCTCTGTATGTGCTGCATATCTTTGAATCGGAATTATTTATAAAGGACAGAAAGCACAGTAATATCTGTATTTACTAAACATTAATAGAAAAATCAAACTTGCCCTTCCCTTACATAATGACTCCAGGTTTTCTTATATCAGCTTTATGCAAATTCAGATGGCTTCTTACTGTAGGATATCTGCACATTTGCTTGTATCATTGACATAAAGAATCAAAGATTTTAGTCTTTGCTGTCAATAATATTGATAGTTCTATTGAATCTCTGTGCTGATGGCAGTTGCTGGATGATGCAGGGATCAGTGGGTGGCCACAGATCCATACCATGTCACATTTCCTAGAAACTCATTGATTTCATGCAGTTGCATTAATTGGGACACTTGCTGTGCACGTTATTTCTTCTCATCTGTTTCCACTATATTGTGACATTTTTTTCCTGTCACAATAGATACATACTGTATTTTGAAAACAAATTAATATTGATTCTTAAAGTCACTCTATTTTTCATTTGTCAGGTTTCAAACTGAACTCAGTTATGACTTTCTGGAAGTTCACGATGGTCCCAACCTGCTCTCTCCTCTGATTGGCTCCTTTAATGGAACCCAAGTCCCTCAGTTCCTGTTCAGTAGCAGCAACTTCTTGTATCTACTTTTTACCACAGACAACAGTCGGTCAAATAGTGGGTTCAAGATCTTCTATGAAGGTATGTTCTATATGCTTCTGTTTCCTGTATTCACTGTGGATATGAACCTATTGAGTTATGTTTATTAGTTATTTTAGTTATTCATTTTCAGGTTTATTGAACTGTCTCAAGATTAAATGGTAATTAAGTTGATTATATATTGAGAAATAATGACAACAATACTGCTTATCTTAAAACATGCAACCATTTAGAAATGGTTGTATGGTCCAGTCTGTGTCTACTTTTAGTTCTTTGGTGAAATGAAAGCAAAACTCTTGGACCAACCCAGCTTTGCATATCCAGATGCTATTTTTATGACATTTTATACTGGGCGATGTAGGAATAGTACATGCATTCATTTTAAGGTCAAAAGGTAATGGTCAAGGTTAAAGGATCTATACCTTTTTACTTCTTCCACATTTTCTTTTTACAATATTGTGCAATGTCATGGAAAAGATATTTCACACAGTGTGAGAGCACTGGCTGTAATCAGTGTACCATATATAGTAACATAAAGGGTGGGAATCACCAGAAGCACCACGATACAATGTTATCAAGATCTTGTGATACACTGAGTATTGTGATATCATACAGTTGCATTCAAAATTATTCAACCTCCACTGCAAATTAGGTTTATTGACAAAATGTACAAACTAGCAGCTGTTTGCAAGAAACAAATTAAACAAGAACAATCTAATAGCTCAGCAACTAATATTACAAGTGATTTCTCAAAATTCAACACAAAATGCCACTTTTAATGACTTCTTATTATTATTTTGGCTGCTCCCTTTAGGGGTCACCGCAGCGGATCATCTGCCTCCATCTCCCCCTATCCCTTGCATCTTCCTCTCTAACACCAGCCCTTTCCATGTCCTCTTTCACTACGTCCATGAATCTTCTCCGTGGTCTTCCTCTTTTCCTCATGCCTGGCAGCTCCATGTTCAACATATCCACTATCCCTCCTCGGGACATGTCCAAACCATCTCAGCCTTGCCTCTCTTACTTTGTCTCCAAACTGCTCAACCTGAGCTGTCCCTCTGATATACTTGTTTCTAATCTTGTCCCTCCTAGTCACTCTCAATGACAATCTTAACATCTTCAACTCTGCCACCTCCAGCTCCACCTCCTGTCTCTTTGTCAGCGCCACCGTCTCCAAGCCATACATCATAGCAGGTCTCACTACCATCTTGTAAATCTTCCCTTTCACTCTTGCTGCTACCTTTCTGTCACAAATCAACCCTGATACTCATCTCCTCCCACTCCACCCTGCCTGCACTCTCTTCTTCACCTCTCTTGTGCATTTTCCATTGCTTTGGATAGTTGACCCAGGTATTTAAACTCCTCGACTTTCACTACCTCTACTCCTTTCATCTTCACTGTTTCACCTGCCTCCCTCTCATTCACACTCATGTATTCTGTCTTGCTTCTACTGACTTTCATTCCTCTTCTCTCCAGAGCATACCTCCACCTCTCCAGATTCTCTTCCACCTGCTCCCTATTCTCACTGCAGATCACAGTGTCATCTGCAAACATCATGGTCCACTGAGACTCCTGCCTGACCTCATCTGTCAGCCTGTCCATCACCATGGCAAACAAGAAGGGGCTCAGAGCCAATCCCTGATGTAGCCCCACCCCCACCTTGAATCCATCTGTCACTCCTACAGCACACCTTACCACCATCTCACTGTCCTCATACATGTCCTGCACCACCCTCACGTACTTCTCTGCCACTCCTGACTTTCTCATACAATACCAAACTTCCTCTCTTGGCACCCTATCATATGCTTTCTCTAGATCCACAAAGACACAGTGCAACTCCTTCTGACCTTCTCTATACTTCACCATCAATACTCTTAGAGCAAACGTTGCATCTGTAGTACTCTTTCTTGGCATGAAACCGTACTGCTGTTCTTGTTCTTGGCATGAAACCGTACTGCTGCTCACTGATTGTCACCTCTCCTCTTAACATGGCTTCAACAACTCTTTCCCATATCTTCATCATGTGGCTGATCACCTTTATGCCTGTTACCTCCGCCAGGCCGCAGGCCGCAGGAGGTAATGTTTTTGCCGGGGTTTGTCTGTCTGTTTGTCTGTCTGTCTGTCTGTCTGTCTGTCTGTTGGTTAGCAAGATAACTCAAAAAGTTTTGGACGGATTTCGATGAAACTTTCAGGCGTTGTTGGAAATGGTACAAGGAAGAACTGATTAAATTTTGGGGATGATCCGGATCACCGTCTGGATCCAGGAATTTTTTAAAGGATTCTTTAACATTGTGAGATAGGGCCATTTTCAACATGTGTGCAGGCGCAATGGAGGGCGCTGGTCGTCATGTCTGACGAACACGAACTCCGCGTTCTTCAAAGTTTTAGGCACAAAAGCATGCGGAAAACAGTGGTGGGCCGGGCCCGGCAGCGTGCCTGTGTTTCCGCTACACTGCAAAAGCTGAGATGGGCAGCTGACCGGCGTGGGATTATTTGGCAGAAATTCCCCGGGCAGCCATAGGGGCTGCGCAAAAGCGAGCTTTCTGCCGGGGAAGCTTCCAAATCCTCTTTTGGCGCTGAGCGCAACCCCAATAAAACCCACGCCAACCTGTCTACCCAATTTGCATCCGTCAGTGAATCCCTGAGTGCCGCTTTCAGTGATCTATGAAAACGCTCGCATACCCCATTGGCCTGTGGGTTGTACGGGGTTGTGCAATGAATTGCAACGCCCGCAGCCTGGGAGTTTGGAGATGGAGGAGATGGACACAACAGCAACACTTGAGTTTATTACCTCCGCCAAGGAGGTAATGCTTTTACTGGCATTTCTCTCTTTGTCCGTCTGTTTCACCAGAGGTGGTTCTTGGCCTAGAGAGGAACCCATTACATTTTGGGGATGATCTGGGAATGCATACCTCAGCCAAGACTCTTCTCACAGTGTGTCAGCCACAAAACTCCAAAACTAATGGACAGACTTGGATGCAATTTTCACCACAAGTGGCGATAGGCCTACACACAAGCCCATTACATTTTGGAGGTGATCCATGAGAAACAGAAGGAGCCTTGGTGGAGGTATGCGCTCTATGAGTGCTTTTCTAGTTACTACAGCTCTGAGCATCACCTTTGTTCTTGAAAATTGGTACCAAAACATTTCTTCTCCACTCCTCAGGCATCTTCTCACTCTCCAAGATTGCGTTAACCAATCTGGTTAAAAAGTCCACTGCCATCTCTCCTAAACATCTCCATACCTCCACAAGTATGTCATCTGGACCAACTGCCTTTCCATTTTTCATCCTCTTCAAAGCTACTCTCACTTCCACCTTGCTGATCCTCGGGACTTCCTTGTTCACCATCTTTCCTTCATCCATCCATCCTCCGCTCTCTCTCATTTTCTTTATTCATCATCTCTGCAAAATACTCCTTCCACCTTTTCAACACACTCTCATCATTTGTTAGTACATTACCATTTCTGTCTTTAATTAACCTAACCTGCTGTACATCCTTTCCAGTTCGATCGCTCTGTCTAGCCAATCGATTCAAGTCCTTTTCACCTTCCTTAGTGTTTAGCCTTTCATATAACTCACTATGGGGCAGATTTACTAATGTGCTGCGCCATCGCAAAACTCTGTTTTGGCATTAAAAAACTACTGTTTTAAAGGGCGCAGGGCAAAATTAGCGGTGGAAAGGCATGGACTATGTTAATTTTGTGCCTGGCCTCATTGCGCATGTACTGTATTTGTAGGAGTTATGTCAAAATGCAAATTTGAGGGAGGGGAGTATTTAAATGACTGGCGCAAGGTGATTTATTAAGGTTTGCAGTTGTCAGCATCCTTCTAAATGGGCCAGGATTTAATGCCCAAAAAAGCTTGTCTTAAGTCATCTGCACCTGATGACAGTGAGAGAACCAAGGGCATGTGGCCAGAGAGACAGAAGCTTCTTCCTGCGTGTGACTTGATTTGGCATGACAGAACAGATTAATATGAACAGAAACAATCTCACAGAGATTGGTGTTGTGCTAAACTGGACATCAGTCGGCAGAGGATTTTTTAAAATTTTATTTGTTTTTATATAGCCAAATAATAATGATAATAAAAAATAATAGTAATTTATTTCATTTATAACGCACTTTACATCTCGGGGCAAAATCTCTGCACAAATAGGATTAAGAACAAGAATAAAAGCAAACATTAAGTACATACGATGACACACCAAGACATCCCTGGTGAGAATTGCTCTCAAATATTCTACCTGGTAAAATAAGTGTCAAATAAATAAAATTAAAAAACTTTCCTAAACAATGAATTTGTATCCTTAAAATAGTACAGCCCTTCCCACCTGGAGTAGGCAAAAAGATCACAGATCCATAACGCCATAACGTCCCTCGACATTGCAACATTGTAGTAACTCAATGACAGCAGTCTCTGCTGTGGCTGTCCAAAGAATAAGTGAAATCATTTGTGTTTAATTTTATTATGTTCCAGACTTCAGAAAATATAAAACGCACATACAGTATTTCTAAAAAGTCTTTGACTGGGAGACCTGTAGATTTTGTTAAAACAAAGTTATTCACATAATAAAACCCAAGAGTCTCCATCAGACCATCTTAATGGTTCTTGTGTCAATAAAATAAACACGCTGGTCAATAATCAATTTATTCATGAGTAGTCCTTAATTTATACATATTAAACAAAGGAGTCTGCCATGTGAAATGAAAATCAAAACTCTGATTTATGATGAACAAAAATAAACTATTTTACTGGGGTTTGCACTTAAAGAAAAGCTTACAAAAAAAGCTTAAAAAAAAAACTATATTATGCTCCTCCGAACTGGCTATGCCTTTGTTCATGACTGGCTTCCTCATCAGGTGTGCCTGTGCACAATTTTGCGGTGCTCTCGTGGATGGGTAGTCATTATTGAAATGAAGCAACTGCGTCTGTGTTCATAATTTTGCGTGTTGTTAGTAGATCACTGGCAAAAATTGGCCACTTCCTTAGGTGCTCTGTCTAATTTGTGCACTCGCTAATTTGCACTGCCTTATTAAATCTGCCCCTAAATGCCTTATCCTTTTCCTTTGCCACCTCTCTGTTTGCCATGTCCCTAGATTCCAAATACTCGTGTCTACTTTCTTTGTCTTCCTGAATATCCCACTTTTTTTTGCTAACCTCTTCCTTTGGATACTTTCTTGTACCTCCTCATTCCACCACCAAGTCTCCTTGTCTTCCTTCCTCTGTCCACTAGATACACCACATACCTTTCTACCCATTTCCCTCAATACTTTTGCTGTACATTCCCAGTCATCTGGTAATTCTTCCCTACCACCCAGAGCCTGTATCAACACCTTCCTGGACTCTGTGCAACCTTCTTCCTTCTGTAACTTCCCCCACTTAATCTTTGGCTCTGCCTTCACTGCCTTCCTCTTCTTGCTTTGCAAAGTCATCCTATAGATTGCTATCTGATACTGTCTAGCTACATTCTCCCCTGTCACCACCTTGCAGTCTCCAATCGCTTTCAGATTTCTCCTTCTGCATAAGATGTAGTCCACCTGTGTGCACCTTCCTCCACCCTTGTAAGTCACCCTATGTTCTTCTCTCTTCTTGAAGTATGTGTTCACCACAGCCATTTCCATCCTTGAAGCAAAACCCACAACCATCTGTCCTTCCACCTTTTGTCATATGCGCGCGTCTAGCGCAGCGCATGTAGAAATAGAACATGAAATCCAAATGATGGAGAAAGTTGAGTGTGCTTTATTAACAAAAGGTGAGATACAGTCCAAGCTAACATACAGTGAAACAAGTACGACGAGGAGTCACTGGAATTACATGCTGGACGCTCCAGGCTAAGGGAGAGCAGATACGGAGGGAACCCAGGGTGCTACAGACGGAACTGAACAGTGAGGGCAAGGAAAGAGAGGCTCCACAGTGCTTCCAGATGGAACTGGGCAGTGAGGGCAAACAGAGAGTACTCATAGTCCAAGAACCGAGCAGTCCATAGTGAAAAATTCCAGCGGACAATCCAGGAAGACAATGCAGCTGACAGAGCGGAAGACAATCAGGACAAACAATCATCCAGCAATGCACCACAGCGAACACAGATCTAATATAATGCAACCACTAATGAGCTGAGTGCATGCCGGTGAGAGTAATGAGTGCGTGGGTGTGTGTGAGTGAAGACAGGTGCATGAGTGAGTGTCAGAGTATGTGAGTGAGAATGAATGGTGTGTGTATGTGTGTGTGTGCGCGTGCAAGAACAAACAGGAGTGCACAAACGAGGATGACAACAGCTGGTGTGAACTGACAGGGAGAGGGAGGCGTGGCTGTCAGCTGGCAGGGAGCCAAGATCCAGTGGCTGCAAAATGTGCTGCCAGAAGCACATAGAGAACAACAGTATAAGAGGAAACACAGCCACACATCAGGGAACTGGATTGGAAGAAGGTCCAGCCCAGTTCATGACACCTTTCTCACCTTAAGACAATACCTGCCCAGAACCTCCTCACCACCTCTGTTCCCTTCACCTACATGTCCATTAAAGTAAGCTCCAATCGCTACTGTCTTCCCCCTGGGGACACTTTCTACCACGCCACCCAACTTACTCCAGAATTCCTCTTTCTCTTCTACCTGACATCCAAGTTGTGGGGCATATGCACTGAAAACATTCAACATCCCACCTTTGACTTCTAGCTTCAACCTCATGATTCTGTCTGACTCCCTCTTTACCTCCTGAACACTCTTCACATTCTCTTCCTTCAAGATTACTCCTACTCCATTTCTGTTTCTATCTCCACCATGGTAGAACAGCTTAAATCCACCTCCATTGCTCCTAGCCTTGCTTCCCTTCTATCTAGTTTCTTGAACACACAGTATAGCTGCCTTTCTTCTCTCCATCATATCAGCCAACTTTCTACCTTTACCAGTCATAGTCCCTACATTTAACCCTTTAACTGCCCAGATTAAATGGATGGGTCGCGCGCCCCCAGTGGCACAGCGCAGCAACTGCACTGGTCAACTTATTGATGTCCCCCCGGCTATACTGAGAATTTCTACTAATCTGTATTGATCTGACAGTTTAGAAGGTGGCAGACACACGCCGAAGGAATCATGGTTGACATGGAATACAGCAAAGAAGAAGAAATCCTCATTATTATTCCTACTTTTTCTCCTTTGAGCTCACAGCGCCAATGTGGATGCCTTCACGATCGGTCATCAGCAACGATGATGACTGAAACTGCATGAAACGGGGAAAATAGCCACGTAATACAAATGAAATTCACGTGGGATAATCATAAGAGTTTGTAGATGTGGAAGTGGGTGTAAATTACTAGGTAAACGCAATACATTGACCACGATGGACAAAAAACTGAGCTCCCATTACTAAGATGGCAGAGCCCACGAGCGGCTGGATTCCCACATGAAAAAAGCACCAAACAGAAAAAATAGCCGCGTAATACAAACAAAATTCATGTGGGATAATCACAAGGGTTTGTAGATGTGTAAGCGGGTGTAAATTACTAAGTAAATGCGAAACATCGGCAAAGATGGGCGAAAACGGACTGGTCATGTGGGCGAGCGAGCCCCCCCACCCTGCAACAGGTAAGAGAAATATATGTTTTTTTTTACTTTTTATTGATTTTCTGGTTCATATACTTTGAAGATTAGATAAAAACATACCCCTGTAGACAAATCAGCGTAAAAAAAAAAACTGACCATTTTTGGGGTATATGTGTCCAAAGTCCACTTTTGACTGAGTTATGTAATTTATATAGCTGCCGTGACATTATGCAAATTAGATGCGTAAATTTATTCCTATCTGAAACTTTGGATCATATTCTGCATCGTTCTAATTAACAGTGAGCCATTATCTCTTGCAGCTTTCAAGTTATAGCCTTGGAAATCTGAACTATTTTATTGACAATTTTTTTTTACCACTCTTGACCAGTAGGGGGACCTTGACCACCCTTTAAGCGTTCCTGTCGCCATATGGCACCTGGGGCAGTTAAAAGGTTAACGTCCCTACTCTCACCTCCACACTTCTGCCTTTCCTTTTCTTGCTCTCCCTCCTAACACGCCTTCCCCCTCTCCTTCTCCTTGATCTTCGACCAACAGTAGCCCAATTTCTGCCAGCACCCTGTCGGTTAAGAGCACCAGTGGCGGTTGTTGTTAACTCAGGCCTTGACTGATCCGGTATGAAATTCTCAATCGTCACGATCTAGTAATAGATAGATAATCAACATGTTTGATTTAGCAAAGGTTTTATGTCGGATGCCCTTCCTGACACAACCCTCCCCATTTACCCGGGCTTGGGACTGGCCCTAAGAGTACACTGGCTTGTGCACCCCCGTGGCTGGGTTTTAATGCCTGCTACAGTTTTGAAATTATTCAGCCCCTTCATGAGAAGCATCTTTAATACTTAGTAGAGCACCCTTTTGCTGTTATGACCTGCTACAAACATGATGCATAGATAGACACCAGCTTCTGGCAGCATTCCTGAGGAATCTTAGCCCATTCATCATGGGCAAAGGTCCCCAGTTCACTAATACTCTTAGGTTTGCATGCTGCAACCACCTTTTTCAAATCCCAACAGAGATTTTCAAAGGGGTCTGCACTCCATGTTTCCCATTCATGAGCCAGCGCCATGCTTCAGGCATGATGTGACAGGATGTTCTTTTCAGCATATGCTTCATTCTTCCTCCTCCAGACATACTGCTGATCCATAGGCCAGAAAAGTTCCACTTTTGTTTTATCACTCCACAGAATAGAATCTCAAAACCTCTTTTGCTTATTTATATAGTTTTGAGCAACTTTTCTTGTCCTTTTGGTTCAGTAGTGGTGTACTTCTTGGAGTTTGGGCATGGAGTCCTTTAGCGTTTAGTGTGTGGCATACTGTGGAAACTGAAACCTCAGTGCCTGCTGCCACCAAGTCTTGCTACAGGTATTTTACAGTCAGTTGAGGGTTTGTGGCCACCTGCTTCCTCAGGACTGTGGTGGCAGCCATTGATAGTTTCCTCCTTCTGCCACACCCAGATAGTGTAACCACTGTTCCTTTAACTTTAAACTTGCAAGCTATGCTTCCAACTGTATCTCTAGGAACATTCATTTCCTTTGCTATCTTTTTGTCTCTTTTTCCTTGTTTGTGCAAGGCAATGATCTCTTTTCTGAACTTTTCGGACAATTCTCTTGACTTAGCCATATTTCTAACATGAAATCAAGCATCACTGTCAACAGTCCAGGTATTTGAGGTGTTCTGGCGCAAGCAAATCTGATGCAACTAATGAAGCCTTTGATTGGTTGCATCAGGTCTGCTTGAGACCACACCTGATATGCTGATGTGTGAATTTAGATAAAATCCTTGTAATAGTTTTATTTAACTATTTAAACTGTTCTTGTGTAATTTGTTTATTGCAAACACCTGAAAACTTTTAAATTTTGCCAATAAACCTAAAATACAACTGGGGTTGAATAATTTCAATTGCAACTGTTTATTGTGATTTGTCATCCAAATCTTTGTCTTGTCTAACTCCCATCTAGATCTCAGGAGTCATTGCTTTGCTGTGCTGACCTAACGAGACAGTGAGCATTTAGCACCATCTAGTGGATTGAAAAGTCCACTGGTTTTATCACTCTGGTACCCAAAATAATGGATTTGTATTTGCAACATTTATTTAATTATTTATTTAATTTATTTAAGTATTGCGATACTGGTTTCTCTGAATCTATACAGTATTGTGAACACAAAGTTGATACTAAAATGTACAGATTTTTTGCCCCACCCTTAATAACATACAGTCATGTGAAAAAATTAGGACACCCTATAAAAGCCTATGCACATATGAAGAGTTCGTTTGCAAAAACAGGTAAGTCCAATTAGTTTCATGATGAGCAAAACAACTTTTTGATCTGTTGGTTTATATGTGTTAGTATTTCCAATTCAGCTTCTAAGACATATGAGTATCTCAGACATAATAAAGCAAAAAACTGAATATCAACTCATTGGTTGTTTTTTTTTTTTGGCAATTTATGAGTACAAAAACAAACTAGAAAAGCACTCGGAGAGCGCAGACCTCTGCCAAGCGCCACAGTTCCCCCCATACAGTGTTTGTGTGTACGTTTTCAGAGTCCTTGACCATGAAAACATATGACTAGCAATTGGATTCACAATGATTATTTGTTTATTTGACAGGGACAGTGCAATAAACATAGACAATCAATGACAATCAATCTGATAGTGATAGGATTAGTGGCTCAGTAGTAAAAGCATTGTCTCCTTGGCGGAGGTAATAAACTGAAGTGTTGCTGTTGTGTCCATGTCCTCCACTGACGGATGCAGATTGGGTAGAGAGGTTGCCGTGGGTTTTATATTATATTATTGGGGTTGCGCTCCGCGGCAAAACAGAATTTAGAAGCTTCCCCGGCAGAGAGCTGGTTTTTGCGCAGCGCCTATGGCTGGCCGGTGAATTTCTGCGAAATGCGCAGCGCCTATGGCTGGCCGGGGAATTTCTGGCAAATAATCCGGCGGCGGACAGCTGGCCGTGTGAGGTTTTGCAGCTGCGCGCAAACACAGGCACGCTGGCGGGCCCAGGCCACCAGTGTTTTCCGTGTGCTTTTGTGCGTAAAACGTTGAAGAACGGATTTAAAAAGGTCTCAAAAGAATTTGAAATCAGCCATTCCACTGTCCGGAAAATAGTCTACAAGTGGAGGACATTCAAAACAACTGCCAACATGCCCAGGTCTGGCCATCCAAGTAAGTTCACCCTGAGGCCGTAAGATACTAAAAGAAGTCTCCAAAAACCCTAAAATGTCATCATTCGACCTACAGCAGACTCTTGCTGCTGTTGATGCAAAAGTGCATGCCTCTACAATCAGAAAGTGACTGCAAAAGTTTAACTTGCATGGAAGGCGTGCAAGGAGGAAACCTTTGCTCTCTAAGAGAAACATGAAGCCCAAATTGAAGTTTGCCAGAGAGAACATAGACAAAGACCAACTTCTGGAATAATGTTCTTAGGACAGATGAGCCTAAAATTGAATTGTTTGGACACCAGAACAGAGGACATGTTTGGTGTAGACCAAAAACAGCATTCCGGGAAAAGAACCTCATACCAACTGTGGAGCATGGAGGTGGAAGTGTCATGACTTGGGGATGCTTTACTGCAGCAGTAACTGGCCAGCTCACCACCATAGAATCCACCATGAATTCTACCGTGTATCAGAGGATGCTTGAGGACCACGTGAGACCATCTGTAAAAAATTAAAGCTGAAGCAGAACTGGACCTGGCAACATGACAATGACCCAAAACATACCAGTAAATCCACCAAGGACTGGCTAAAAACTAAGAAATGGAGAGTCTTGGAATGGTCGAGTCAAAGCCCAGATCTTAACCCCATTGAGATGCTGTGGGGTGACTGAAACAGGCTGTACATGCAAGAAACCCCTCAAACATCTCACGGCTGAAAGAATTCTGCGTTGAGGAGTGGGGCAAACTTTCCTCAGACCGATGTCAGAGACTGGTAGATGACTACAAGAAGCGCCTCACTGAAGTTATTTCAGCCAAAGGGGGTAACACTACCTATTAGGCTGTAGGGTGTCCTGACTTTTTCCTCAGTTAGAATACGCATTTTTGTTTATCTTTTGTTTAATGAGTAAAACAAGGTTAATTTTTGTTATTTACCTGCAATTAAATCACCTTCTTTTCCAGAGATAAATAAAAACAAGATTAGACATCAATACTGTATGTGAACATTTCTTATTAAAGAACTGAATATTTAATGGGGTGTCCTAATTTTTTCACACAGCTGTAAATAGGTAGAACTGGCATACCAGTATATAAAGACACATTCCCCAAGGAAAATAAGACAAGTACTTCAGTTAAATATGATGATAAATAAATGTTATTTATTTTTAGTAATATGTCCAACAGACCTATAAACGTCCTGCTTTTAAATAGGCTTGGAGTATACTGCTACTGACCTTCATTACAACAACCACAATCAGGGCAAGAGGAAACATGTAAAAGCAATCTGTCCACAGGTCATGTGAAAATGAAGTGCATTCACTGTACACCTGTACAGTAACTAAAACAATTTTCAACAATAGAAATAGTCAGTGTAATATTTTTACACTACTGAAAAAAGAAGCACAAATAAGACTTACTTAAACCTAGCATCATATAAACTGGATCAAATCAACTGCTTCAACATAGGACCCTACTAAGCAGCAACTTTTTCAAACAATAACTTAGAACCACTTCAGTGTGCAATGTTGTTAAAAATTACAGTTTGCAACTCACGTAAGGCTGAATCTGGAAATTACCTGCAACTGGGCGTTGTGTGGCAGTTCTCGGTGGAGTCCACAGATCTGCCCATGTTTTCAGCGGCTGGTTTTCAGGAGCAATGGACTCTGTGGGTTTCTGGGTGGTGCTTTTGGTCATCAGATGGTCATGGTCGTGTTTTTTTGAAGGCTGCAGCTGAAGGCTTTTTTTTTTTTTTTTTGTCTGTCGTTTCCTGTGTTTTTTGCTCCTCCTCGCGTGGCTGTGTGGAGGCAGACATGTCTGTTTTGTTTTGCTCACCTGATGTGACAACATCATTCCTTCGTACCATGGGAAGAGCATTTCACAACAGAACATCACTCCTGACTGTCCACTGTAATATTTTATCAGCTGTAAATTTTAATTTTTGCCAAGGCCAATAAATAATTTTAAATGTTTTTGCAATAACATTCTGATATTATCATGCATCCCTAGTAGTTGGTATAAGTCTATTTCTGATTACTATATCTGATTCCTTCTAGTGGATCATTCAAAGAGACTACCAAGTACAGTATCCGCTTGTCCTTCTTGCAAAGATCATTTCTGCATGTGGAATCCTTCCTTTCCAAAACAATAATTAAGTATCTTATTGAATGCACTTTGTTGAATTTTTCCCATCTGTGTGGAGTTTGCGTGTTCTTCCCGTGTCTGCGTGGGTTTACTCCGGGATTTCTCCGGTTTCCTCCCACATGCCAAAAACATGCAAGTTAGGTTAATTGGCATCAAACTGGGGATTCTAAATTGTCCTTAGGTATGATTGTGAGAGTGAATGGTTGTCTGTCTCTCTGTGTTGGCCCTGCGATGGACTGGTGATCTGTCCAAGGTGTACCCTGCCTCTCGCCCAAAGATGCTGGGTGGGATAGGCTCCAGCCCCCTGCGACTCGAAAAGGATTAAGCGGAAGAAGATGGATGGATGGATGGAGACCGAATGGTTAATGTTCGTACTTGTTGCACAATTTAATTGCATGAGCTTTGTCTTCCATGCAGGCATTCTCTGTAAACACTTCAATTTAATATGATGGCTACTACTTGTGCCAATGTCAAAATTGTTGTTTCCACATTGTCAAATTAATTAAGCTGGAACTGTGGTTCTGTCATTCTTGCTGAGGCTTTTATTATTGTGCGGGGTTAATTCTGCAGTCGGACTGACATTTGCCATCTGTTTGGCACAATATGCACAGCTTTATTTGAATCATGTTTTCTTTCTTTTGTGTTTTAATTTCTAAAACTTCTATTGCTACACATCTACATAGCAAGAGCTGATCTAGAGTAATGTTCAGTCAAGTCCTATTTATGCTGAGTATGAATGAACATGACATTAATGTAATGCTGAGCTCTGTTTTGGTCAATAGAAAATTCCTGCTGGTCTTAAGTAGTTCTGAGGTTAAAAAAAAAATCCACACCTTTGTTAAGTAAATTTTAAACAAAATCAAAAGATGTTTAGTTTGATTCAGGTGTAACAGTAGCTCCAAATTTAAAATAGATAAACTGATTATGTGACTTAATTTTAGAAAATTTCAGTGAAAGCTGATATCTCTCAAAATCACATAATTAAGTAATAGCCTATTACACGAGACGTCATCACGCCGAGAATATAAATGTGAGGGACGGCCATTTTGCAGTCTTTTTTACGGCTCTCTCTTAGCTCGGCTTCCTGACAACAATACTCCACCAGCATAGAGTTTGTATAATAAAGTTCATGTTCCCAGCAAGATGCTGCTCTCTGTCGGTTCCTTCCGCGTTTTCCAGATATAACAAATGACGACAAGGAGAAAAATGGGTTTTCCGGAGGAAAATGCAGCATTTTTCCTGAAGACGGACGCGCATCTGGAAAAGTACCCCTTATTTCCAACACCGTTCCTCATGACCCCAGGTGAGCCACCCATCCCATGTCCATGTTGGACTGAGGTACTTCAGTCATTTGTGTCGGCTAAGGGCCTGGCTAATGCTAGCAAGCGTTGTCTCTGGGTTATGATGAATTTTTGCTTTGGCATCGAGGGATGGCGTGTGTTGGAAGCACTGGGCCCTGCAGAGACTTCCAGCGAGTGTGTCGCCTTGATGGCCAAGCATTTCACTGGCCCACAGGACGTGATGGCCCAGAGATTCATGTTCTACCACCGCTAACAGCAAGAGGATGAGTCGTTCTTACAGTACGTAAACACCCTTTGCTTTTTGGCTAGCACGTGCTAGTTCGGACACGTGGAGGACAGATTGATAATGTCACAGTTGAAGTGGTACGCCACGAGTTCGGCAATGTGGGGCCGGAAAACCAGACAGTGGCAGACATGGTGAAGGAGCTACAGGAGACGCTGTTGGAGATGATGCATGAACTATCGGCGACAGAGGCAATGGAAGCGGCGTTCCAGCTGGAGATGACGGCTCAGGTGGCAGAGCAGCTGACGGGACCACATCAGTGTTCCCCGCAGTTAGCTCTGCTGGGGCAGACGGTTGCCCCAGTTGCTGAGTCCGCTGACACCACACCTTCTCAGGACGGCCCCAAGGTGAACGTCGCAGGACAGCAGGGCACCAGGGCACCAGAGCACCACAGAGCAACAACCCAGTGACAAACCCACCCTAGGAGATGAGCTAACCCGTGACAAGCTAGCTGAAGAGCTCAGCCCAGAGAGTGAACACAGCGCAGAGAGAGAGCAATGACCAGACTCGCCTCAGATCCATGCCCAGCATAAACCTCAGGGAGCCACTGCAGAGCTGCAGGAGAGGGAGTCTGCATCTATCAGGAACCCTGGGACACAATAACCCGGCACAGGTTCTACCAACGGCGACAGCAACACATCGCCACGACCAGACTTCCCAGGAGAGGGGGAGAAGAAACCGGACTACTTCCAAATCCACGCCCGGCACCAGCTTCCAGTAGCTGCCACTGAGCTGCAGGAGGAAGAGTCCGTGACCCAACAAAACTCAGTAGAGCCAGCAGACGCCTTCCAAATCCACAACTGGCATCAGCCTCCAGGAGCTGCCGCTGAGCCGTAGGATGAAGAGTCTGTGACCTAACAGGATGCAGCAGAACCACCACAGCCTGGTGGATGCCCCACAGCAGATGTGAGAGTCACACCATCACAACCACGATGCCCAATGCAGCCGAACAAAGCGCCACTCATAGTGATGGACTAGGTTCGGGTCCGCAGATCTGGACGCCCGGACCTGCACTCGGCCTCAACATCATCACCACCATTGACACCCATGAAGATGGCTGCACAGCTGAGACCAGCTGCCATCCAGATGGCTCATGGTTCGAGATGGCAAGCCAGCCATCTGCGGAAGGTAAGCGCAGCTGCTGTGGATCAAGATGCAGCATTTGAGCCGACCCAGCTGGTGTGGGATCCTGGCTGGGACGTTGCTGACTAGTGTGCCATGGCTCCAGCGGGATGGCACCCAGGTCTGCTGTAGTCGGCACCTCCAGGGCCGCATCTGCCACGGGCTCACCTCAGTGCCCCTTGAACTGAACTGCCTTTCTCAATATAAAAAAGAAGGCCTGTGTGTAGCTAGGGGCGCGGCTGACAACAGAAGTGGCATAATAAGCCACTCAGCCGCGCTGGGCCATGTGGTAGTCCACCCGCTGGCTCTAGTTAGTTTTGGGGTTCTTTGTGAACCAAATTGGGGAGGGGTAATTCATTCATGTGTGTTTTCTGCTTTTCCAAGGCGGGAGGGGTGAATGTGGTGTTGTGAAACCACAGGTTTAGTCAGTGTCGGCGTGATGATGCGGCCGTTCAGTGACGTCATCACGCTGAGCATATAAATGAGAGGGATGGCCATTTTACAGTCTCTTTTACGGCTCTCTCTTAGCTTGGCCTCCCAGCAACAATACTCTGTACCACCAGCATAGAGTTTCTGGGGCTCTCTGTCGGTTCCATCTACGTTTTCCAGACATAACAGTCGGTACTGCAGAAGACCTCAGATCAAAACGTATCCAAAGCCGCTTGTCAGAACGGATAGATAGCCGGTAGCTAGTAGTTAGCATGCTAGCAATTTAGCACACTTTGCTTGCTTTTCTTTGCATTTTCAGATTAAACAGAGTCTATCACCACAAAGGTATTGTGGTTTGTTAATGGAGACAATAAAGCAAACTTGAACACTGCCTATTATTTTAAACAGATGTGAAATAGCTTAATGAGCTTAAAATGACAGCAGGGCCGGGGTAAATGGAAACAGTTTTTTTTTTTTTTTTCAAAAGGGTGGCACATCCGGGTCACGGATGTATAATTTGTTGTCAAACAGCGCCTCACTGTGGAAATTAATTTATCCAAAACAGTACTGCAATTACTAACTAACTACTAACTAACCTGCACTTATATAGCGCTTTTCTAGTCACAAAGACCACTCAAAGCACTTTCACTAGTACTAACCCTCTATTCTAAAGGCCTATAGGAGACAGATATCCAGGGACAATTTAGAACAACCAATTAACCTAACATGCGTGTCTTTGGATTGTGGGAGGAAACCGGAGCCCCTGGAGTAAACCCACGCAGCACAGGGAGAACATGCAAACTCCACACAGAAAGGTTCAAATCCCTGCCAGCCTGGGGATTCAAACCTGGAACCTTCTAGCTGTAAGGCAACAGTGCTAACCACTGCACCACCGTGCCGCCCAATTGTCAGAGAGTTGATAGTAAATTACTGTTAGTAACTTTTACATGAACACCTTTGAAGTGGAGTGATACATATCCAGTGAAATTTGAGTGCAGTTATTGTGGAATATAGTAACTCCTGGAATCTCTATTGTCCAATCAAATTGCTCGGTTGGAACTAACTGTTGTATAATTTTAGAGAATCACAATGAAACCCATTTTCTTCCCACTACATTATACATGGAGTAATACCCATTGAAAAATCAAATGGAATAATATTTTGGGCATAGTGTGATTTATTTCCACCATTGTTCCACCAGCACCATTACCCCTGTCACTCCCATATGATTCATATGACAGAGTTTGTTATTATGGCTGTGTTATTGACTGAGCGCAGCCACAAGTGCTTTTGCCTTATTTTGTTTCAATTGCAAGTGCATTTCTCTTTTGCTAATGAGACTATCGAAAAGCAATAACAGTACGATCATATTAGCTTCTGCCACTGCCACTTAAGATACATATTATTCCTAAAACACTTTTGGAAACCTAGCTTACTTCATTTGTAATATTGGCCTTAGAAAATATTATGCTGTGAATAAACTAAACCACAGAAAAACACCAGTCTCTTTCTTTGTTTCCCCAAAACACTACAGTGTGTTACTGAACTATGTTTAGCTCCTGATATATATGACTCCAGTGGGTAAGTAATGAATAGAATTTTTTTACACCAAATTCATGCACCCTCAAGGAGGCAGTGATCAATGAATTCTTTGTTTCTCAAAAGCATAAAGGGAAAAATAATATTTGCTTCATTCATTCATTTGCTTTGCAAGTAGCGTAAAACCAGTTCAAAGGAGTATTGGATATAGTGAGCAATAATCAGTAAATCATATTATACTCTTCTCCTTATTTTAGCTGCTCCCTTTAGGGCTCACCACAGTGGATCATCTGCCTCCATCTCACTCTATCCCTTGCATCTTCCTCTGTAACACCAACCCTCTCCATGTCCTCCTTCACTACATCCATGAATCTTTTCTGTGGTCTTCCTCTTTTCCTTCAGCCTGGCAGCTCCATCTTCAACATCCTTTGTCCAGTATAACCACTGTCCGACCTCTGCACATGTCCAAACCATCTCAGCTTTGCCTCTCTTACTTTGTCTCCCAACCACTCAACCTGAGCTGTCCCTCTGATATATTCATTTATTTCTAAACCTGCCGCTCATAATAATAATAATAATAATAATAATAATAATAATAATAGATTGCATTTATATACTGCTTTTCATGACACCCAAAGACACTTTACAATGAGTCCATTATTCATTCACTCCACAGACAGGTGGAGTGAAAATGAGAAAAATGAAAATGAGACCTTGTGTCTCCATGAGACTACCTATGTAAATAAAGGTTGTTAATAATAATAATAATAATAATAATAATAATAATAATAATAATAATAATAACAGACAATGGTAATCTACTTCTGTGGTCAAAGCTGCCCTGGGGCAGACTGACGAAAATGTGGCTGCCAATCTATGTCAACGGCCTCTCCGACTGTCACCAAACATTTATTCCCATTCACACACCAGTGTCACAGACACTGGAGGCAAGGTGGGTAAAGTGTCTTGCCATTGGACACAACGTCAGGATGAGGGGAGCGGCATTTGAACCACCATCCTTCCGGTCATTGGATGACTTGCTCTACCTCCCAAGCCACTACCGCCCAATGAAAATTTTACTGTTAACTCTATCACCTCTAGCTCTGCCTCCTGTCTTTTTGACAGTGCCACTGTCTCTAAACCATACATCATAGCAGGTCTCACTGCCATCTTGTAAATTTTCCCTTTCACTCTAGCTGCTATCCTTCTGTCACAAATCACTCATCTCCACCCACTCCACCTCACAGAGGTATAATTGGCTAGAGTGCTCATCGCTAGTCACTAGGCTAATTTTAGGCAGCCAAGTGCAGACACCATATTGGTGCTGATAAGAAACACAAACAAGCCGTTGAGCCACACAGGCATGTGTTGCATTTTCTTCATTTTGGCTGAAGAAGTTGAATATTCTATGAAATAAATAGCACTCCTTGTCAGGTACAATGCCTGATCATGGTAGAAAATTAGGGAGAAAAAAGATGTTTGGTTTTAAGTTATTAATTCATTTAAACACTGATGTGACTGTTCTCAGCACCCAAGTATCTGACATTTCAAGATTGTCTCTGTATATGTAAGTAATTTTTAAAATGTTTTTCTTTCTTTTTATATTCATATGCTTTTTATAATAAAGCTCATTAACAGAATTGTAATTGTGAGGATGCCAAGTCCAAACAGATAGGGTAGGTAGCTTGAAAAGAGATTATTATTATTATTATTATTATTATTATTATTATTATTATTATTATATAATTCATAATGCTAATACTACTACTATTATGACACCAATAATAATAGTAATAATAATAACAATAATAATAATAATAACACTAATACTACTAATAGTAGTAGTAGTAGTAATACTAACAACAAAGTAGCAACTGTCAAAGCTTGTCTCCTGCATACAGTCATGTGAAAAAATTAGGATGCCCCATTAAATATTCAGTTCTTTTTTAAGAAATGTTCACATATCTATGTCTAACCTTGTTTATGTTTTCATTTGCATTTTTTAATATTCATTTTAGCCATTTTAAGTGGGAATGAATGTGAGGGTGTCCTAAAACAGATGGGGGTATATTAATTTATTCCTCACAATTTGTTTATAATTATATTTTACAGAAACTTTGAAAAAAGTCTTTAATTCATTTTTAACTGTTTAGTTGTTACGTCCCCATGCTCCATTACGCAGCACACGGGGGAGAGGAGATGAAAACCCACATGCAGAGATTGTCGTGTGCAATTTATTGAACAAAAATAACTTCAGTCCAGCTAACAGAAACGATGAGTAACAGCATGATGAGCAAACAGTCATGGAGGGTAACAGTCATGAAGAGCACCGGGAGAACAGGGACACCTCAAGGATGCTCAACAGGCCAAGGGAGAGAATGCCTAATGCCGCAGGAAAGCTGAACGGCATGGGGAGAAAGGCAAATAAACTTACGGGCTGGAGCAGTCCGAGGCAGTCCGTGCTGTCCAAAGCGCGGGCGAGCTGAAGCAGCCGCTAACACCGGGTAATGAACACACGTCAGGCAGTGATAGCAGAGGACAAATAGTCAGGCTGAACACACGATGAAGGTAGTGGAGAACAACCAATGATCTGGCAATCTGTCCCAGCAGCACCAGACCTTAAGAGTGCTGCCACTAATGAGGAGAGAGGTCGCCGGTGTGATAGAGTGAATGAATGCGTGGGTTGGACTGAGTGGAAACAGGTGTGCATCAGTGAACATCTGAGCATGTGAGTGGAGATGAATGGATGCGTGTGTGTGTGTGTGTGCAGGGAAGTGCATGTAAATGCATGTGTGCAGGGAACAGAAATGTAAACACACTAATGACACACAGCTGACCCCACTGATGGGAGGAGGAGGCGTGGCTCAGCTGTCAGGGAGCCGAATGGACCCAAGAGGCTCCCTGAGAGCGCCTGATGGGAAATAAGAGGTAACAAAGCCACAGCGTCTTAGAACTGGGTTTGAGACATCAAACCCAAGTTCATGACAGAGCCTCCCCTGCAAGTGGTGGATTCCAGACACCCCAAGTGACATCAGAGGGAAAACACAAAAACACAATAAGGGAACCCCCCCCCCCCCGGGGGGAAACAACAAACCAGGGTGGGAGGTGGGGGAAACAGGTCAGGAGGGAAACAATGAGTAACGAGTAATACCAAAGCAATATGCAGAAAACAGTGAAATGAACCCCCCTCCTCCCCCAATCTAGAACGATCCTCCCTCCAAACCCAGGAGTCCAAGAGTTCAGGGGGCTGGACAGAGTCCCAGGCCCAAGGGGTGATGGAAGGAGGCCAATCGGGTGGTCTGTCCAGGTCCAGGACCAGGCAGACCGCCCGGGAGAGCGGGCCAGGTGGCCGGCCAGGGAAACTGGGCCACCTAACCCCACGACACAGTTTGTCGGGCGGACGACCTGGGTCCTTGAGCCACCAGCTCAGGAGTGGCAGCCCAAGAGGCAATCCCCCCACCGGAAGGACCAACTCAGAAAGGGGGAACCGGGAAAGGTGAACCCCATCGTCATTAAACAGCGGCGAGAAGGGAGCCCTCCCGCCCCCCGTGGCCCCAAGCTGGGGGACAGTTGCACCCGCCGTGGTCCCGGTCCGGGACAAGGCTGCACCCGCGGTGGGCCCTGGCTGGGCCAACGAAGCACCCTTGGTGGCTCCAGGCTGGAGTTTAGCAGCACCCGCGGTGGACCCTGGTTGGAGCTCTGCTGCCCCCACGGTGGAGTCTGGCGGCTGCAAACCCTTTCTGGCAACCCTAGATGCAGGCTCAGAAATAGGAGAGAGAGATAAAGGGTCAGGGTCGCCATCAGCGACGGAGCCCAGCGAGGCGAGCTCAGGTGCAGCTGACGGCTGCACCCGGCTATCCTCACCAAGAGCCAGGCAAGAACGCTCAAGTACTGAAGAAAGAAACACAAAATAGAGCACTTGCCTGAGCTCGAGCTCTGCCGCCGTCCAGGACTCCGATGAACTTGGTCCAGAAGTCCCGGGCCCGGTCTCTAGGTGGTCCAGCTCAGGTGTGGACTCTGCTGCAGTGGCATGATGGCAACCGCAGGCCTACAGCCCCCCGGCAGCAGCTCCAATGCTGGGAACTCCTCCGACTCGGTAGCTGGGGAACAGCTCCGCATTGGTTCCGGAGCGGAATCCTCTGGGGCCATCAGCTCCGCCACCGTCCAACGGTTCTGCTCCAGGACCAGCGGACGCTCAGGAGAAAATGGAGAAGATATAGAGAGGATAGGGACAAAATCAGATGCTGCAGCTGGAGGGGAGGACCCATCGGACTGCTGAGACTGGGCCTCCCCCTCGGGAGACAGACAAGGTTTATCATGATTCAAGTGGGTAGAATGACAAAACACTTGCCTGTACTCCCAATTCATGATGTCTCCCACAGCGCCCGGTGTGTTCTCCTCCAGGTGTGCGTCCGAATCGATCCTGGGCTCCTCGTGGGATGACGGAGAAGCCCCCCAAATGGGCGCAGAGGGAGAAGAAAAAAGGAAAAACTGCCTCCTCACCCTTGATGGATGTACAGTCTGAGGGTGAGGTGGCTGCAGGAGGAAAAGACAGCGTAACGGAATTCCCCTCCTTCTCCATGAGGCGGTCGATTTCAGCCAGTAAAATCCATCTCTGCTCCTCCTTCATTAGGCGTTCCTCCTCCATTAGGCAGTCGATATCCGCTAATAACACCTGTCTGAATCTCTCCTCCATAATACGCACGGGTTGTGCAGATGCCGGCTTGGGAGGCAAAGCTGGAGCAAAAGGGCCACGGGAGGAGGAAGGCTTCCTTCGCCGTAAGCACTTCTTGTGAGGCTGTGACGGCTCCGGCATCAGGGAGTCCCTCTCCGGCTCTGCGTATGGCTGGGAGAAGATGGCGGAGAGGATGTTGTCCACCCTCGGAATTAACCTGAGGGTGGGATGTTGCCACATTACCTCCTCCACGGTGAGCCGAGCCATCCAAACGTTGTCTAGAGACCGCAGCCACTAAGCCCAAAAGAGAGCATCTTCCAAGAGTTCCTGAGCTCTCCGCTCCTCATCTGTACAGACCTCCATGGCGTAACTCGGATGGACGGAGAGAGCACAAAGGTGACAAAGGAAAAACTACACACAACTACTCCACTGGGTTTATTCTGGCTGGATCATTCTGTTACGTCTCCGTGCGCCATTACGCAGCACATGGGGGAGAGGAGATGAAAACCCACATGCAGAGATTGTGTGCAATTTATTGAACAAAAATAACTTCAGCTAACAGAAACGATGAGTAACAGCAGGATGAGCAAACAGTCATGGAGGGTAACAGTCATGAAGAGCACCGGGAGAACAGGGGCGCCTCAAGGACACTCAACAGGCCAAGGGAGAGAATGCCTAGTGCCGCAGGAAAGCTAAACGGCACAGGGAGAAAGGCAAATAAACTTACAGGCTGGAGCAGTCCAAGCCAGTCCGTGCTGTCGGAAGCGCGGGCAAGCTGAAACAGCCGCTAACACCGGTTAACGAACACATATCAGGCAGTGATAGCAGAGGACAAATAGTCAGGCTGAACACATGATGAAGGTAGTTGAGAACAACCAATGATCCGGCAATCTCTCCCTGCAGCACCAGACCTTAAGAATGCTGCCACTAATGAGAAAGATCGCCGGTGTGATAGAGTGAATGAATGCGTGGGCTGGACTGAGTGGAAACAGGTGTACATCAGTGAATGTCTGAGCATGTGAGTGAAGATGAATGGATGCGTGTGTGTGTGTGCAGGGAAGTGCATATGAATGCGTGTGCGCATGGAACAGAAATGTAAACACACTAATGGCACACAGCTGATCCCAATGACGAAAGGAGGAGGCGTGGCTCAGCTGTCAGGGAGCCGAATGGACCCAAGAGGCTCCCTGAGAGCGCCTGATGGGAAATAAGAGGTAACAAAGCCACAGCATCATAGAACTGGGTTTGAGACATCAAACCTAAGTTCATGACATTAGTTGTATTACATGAATCTCCCAGTATTTTAAACACTGATATTAAATATCCATATGTCCAAATATGTTTTAAAAAAAACACAGGCTTATACAGGGTATCCTAATTTTTTCACATAACTGTATATGCAAGTGATTTTTTTTAAAATGTTTTTCTTCCTCCTTGTTTATCAACAGAATAAGATGAAGAATACTGAACTAACACTTAGTGTTTTAAAGGATAACAAATATTGAAAATTATTACACTTGTTCACTGAAAAAAAAAATATATGCACCAACACTGATACAGGAAAATACAAATCATGAGCAGAGATTAGAGGAGACATGGCAAAGGTTAATACAAAAAAGTGAGAGGCCTAAGTCATGCCCCCTCTACTTCCGCCTATGGGACCTTAAATCAAAAAACTCTCCATTGAAATGAATGGCAAGAGCGAAATGATCCCAGTCAAATTTTGCCATGAGTTACACATATGATGTTTGTCAATTTAAAAGAGAATTTTCCACGTAATTAAAGTTGTCAGCTGTCATATAATAACAGAGTCATATTTAGTTTTTTTTTTTTAAACAATAAGCAACCTTCGCATTATGAGTGTGCATGTGCAGACTATGTGAGTTCAAAGTTCACGACTACCAAACATTACGGTAGCCGCTTTGCTTTTGTATAGAAACAGTATGGTCACACCTGAAGAACTGCTATTTAAAGTCTGCTTCAAGCTTTAAATCGCTGTTATGCCAGGTGCACATTATGCTGTAGTGAAGTGTGGAACGGCATGTATCATCTAGAGTGGTGGAAAAAGCAAACTTGCAGCATACATGCATTTAACTTCAGGACCAGCGTGTGCACGTCCGCCGCCATTCATGTTATATTACAGATGTGGACAAAATTGTTGGTACCCCTCTGTTAATGAAAGAAAAACCCACAATGGTCACAGAAATAACTTGAATCTGACAAAAGTGTTTATAAATAAAAATTCTATGAAAATTAAACAATGAAAATCAGACAGTGCTTTTGAATTGTGGTTCAACAGAATTATTTTTAAAAACAAACTCATGAAACGGGCGGCGCGGTGGCGCAGTGGTTAGCACTGCGGCAGCACAGCAACTCACCCTTGGCCGGGGCATCCTGGGTTCAATCCCAGCCCCCGACCAACAGTGATCTGTGTGGAGTTTGCATGTTCTCCCTGTGTCTGCGTGGGTTTACTCCGGGATTTCTCCGGTTTCCTCCCACATGCCAAAAACATGCAAGTTAGGTTAATTGGCATCAAAACTGGGGATTCTAAATTGTCCTTAGGTATGACTGTGAGAGTGAATGGTTGTCTGTCTCTCTGTGTTGGCCCTGCGATGGACTGTCGATCTGTCCAGGGTGTACCCTGCCTCTCGCCCAAAGATGCTGGGATAGGCTCTAGTCCCCCCACGACCCGAAAAGGATTAAGCGGAAGAAGATGAATGAATGAATGAATGAATGAAAAAATTCATGAAACAGGCCTGGACAAAAATGATGGTACCCCTAGAAAAGATTGAAAATAATGTGACCATAGGGACATGTTCAACCAAGATGTGTCCTCTAATTAACATCACATGTGTCTACAAACTTGTAATCAGTCAGTCGGCCTATTTAAAGGGTGACAAGTAGTCACTGTGCTGTTTGTTGACATGGCATGTACCACACTAAACGTGGACCAGAGGAAGCAAAGGAGAGAGTTGTCTCAGGAGATTAGAAAGAAAATTGTAGACAAGCATGTTAAAGGTGAAGGCTATAAGACCATCTCCAAGCAGTTTGATGTTCCTGTGACTACAGTTGCACATATTATTCAGAAATTTAAGATCCACGGGACTGTAGCCAACCTCCCTGAACGTGGCCTCAGGAGGAGACAGATAATATGAATGGTAACAAACGAGCCCAGAACAACCTCTAAAACACATTCATGGTGAACTCCAAGGTCAAGGTACATCAGTGTCAGATTGCACCATCCATCACTGTTTGAGCCAAAGTGGACTTCATGGGAGACGACCAAGGAGGACACCACTGTTGAAAACAAATCATAAAAAAGCCAGACGGGAATTTGCCAAACTGCATGTTGACAAGCCACAAAGCTTCTGGGAGAATGTCCTATGGACAGACGAGACAAAACTGGAACTTTTTGGCAAGGCACATCAGCTCTATGTTCACAGACGCAAAAATGAAGCATACCAAGAAAAGCACACTGTCCCTACTTTGAAACATGGAGGGGGTTCTGTTATGTTCTGGGGCTGCTTTGCTGCATCTGGCACAGGGTGTCTTGAATCTGTGCAGGGTACAATGAAATCTCAAGACTATCAAGGTATTCTAGAGAGAAATGTGCTGCCCAGTGTCAGACAGCTTGGTCTCAGTCGCAGGTCATGGGTCTTGCAACAGGATAATGACCCAAAACACACAGCTAAAAACACCCAAGAATGGCTAAGAGCCAAACATTGGACTATTCTAAAGTGGCCTTCTATGAACCCTGATCTAAATCCTATTGAACATCTGTGGAAGGAGCTGAAACATGCCGTCTGGAGAAGGCACCCTTCAAACCTGAGACAACTGGAGCAGTTTGCTCATGAGGAGTGGGCCAAAATACCTGCTGAGAGGTATGGAAGTCTCAATGACAGTTACAGAAATTGTTTGATTGCAGTGATTGCCTCAAAAGGCTGTGCAACAAAATATTAAGTTAAGGGTACCATCATTTTTGGATGTGGTGGCTCAGTTGGTAGAGCATCCGCCCCACACCCGGGAGGCAGGGGTTCAAATCCCGGCCGGGTCATACCAAAGACCATATAAAAATGGTGCTTTCTGCCTTCTAGCGTGGTGCTCCGCATAATGGAATGGGGAAAGTAAAGTTACACACAGAGCTACCAGAGGACTGACCCCCCGCTGTAGCTTTCACTACTTACAGTAGCTGTGTGGCCTAGGGTCAGAGAAACGGAGATAGGCGCCGCCCATATACACCTTCAGGTGTGAAGGGATTAACTAACTAACTAACCATCATTTTTGTCCAGGCCTGTTTCATGAGTTTGTTTTTTAAAATAATTCTGTTGAACCACAATTCAAAAGCATTGTCTGATTTTCATTGGTTAATTTTCACAGAATTTTTGTTTATTACCACTTTTGTCAGATTCAAGTTATTTCTGTGACCATTGTGAGTTTTTCTTTCATTAACAGAGGGGTACCAACAATTTTGTCCACGTCTGTACATTCCCCACGGAGCTGAAGGATCCGGACGGACGCAATTGTTGGATTAAAGCAGTAAGTCTATAACATAATTAAATAGTGTTGTATGTTGTTCAAGTTCTAGTCTAGTTGACACGAGTCTAAACCCTGAAATAGTAGGTACAGACAGGCAGGCCTGGATCTAGGATATAATTCTTTGTATATTGGTAATGAAGCTTGATCTACACACACACGTAATTAAGGCCATTGATAAGTAGGCTGGTATAAAATAAAATTGCAAATCATTGAAAATGTGTGGTACTTAAACTATAGTTGTGTCGACCTACAGATCTAAGTAAGCAGGCTATGCCTTGTAGTGAAATTTTTCTCAAAATGACAAAATCAAAGTTGAGCTGTCAAACCACTCACTTACCTTCTATATAGTCGTTTCGGAGTCTCGCAAGTAAGGGTGCTTGGTCCTTGACAACAAAAAATCTGCTATGTCAGCGTACATACAGGAGGGCCATTTTGGCCAATTTCTGCAACGTGGCCGCCAATGCAAGCGCAACTAGTTTATCCTTGCGTTTGCGGGTACAACCGGGAAGACCCCTATGCATACAATATGCTCATAGATCAGGAACTTTCCATAAATTAAATGTATCGATAGAACATGTTTGGTAGCCACGTTCCCATGATGCTTTGCGCGAGCTGAGATGCGAAAGTCGCTTATTAGCGGACAACATCTCCCATCATCCAACATCACTAAACACAAATATGGCGGGAGATTACTTAAACCTCACCTCCTGCTTCCTGACTGATGAAAAAAGATCCAAAGAGGAGAAAAACAGCACAACGATATTGTTTTGTATTGGGAGAGCTGCAGCTGATCCGGAGGACTGTTACTTCACCCTGGACCTGCTTTGAAAAGATGATGCAAGCTCTGTCCATCTGTGTTTGTAGTTTTTTAATTTATGTATTTTCAGAACCTTATACCTAGACAACAACTTACACTGTTATTTACATGGAAAATTCTCTTTTAAACTGGCAAGCATCATATGTGTAACTTGTGGAAAAAATTTGATTGGGATCAAACGATAATTTCGTTCTTACCATTCATTTCAATGGAAATTTTTTTCGATTTACGGTCCAGTATGCGGAAGTAGAGGGGGCGTGACTTACTACTTGCTCTATCAGCGACTTTCGCATCTTGGCTCGCGCAAAGCATCATGGGAATGTGGCTACCAAACGTGCTCTAGCGATACATTTAATTTATGGAAAGTTCCTGCTCTACGAGCATATTGTATGCATAGGGGTCTTCCCGGTTGTACCTGCAAACACAAGGATGAACTAGTCGCGCGTATTCGTGGCCACATTGCAGAAATTGGCCAAAATGGCCCCCCTGTATGTATGCTGACATAGCAGATTTTGTTGTCAAAGGACCAAGCACTCTTACTTGCGAGGCTCCGAAAAGACTACAAAGAAGGTAAGCGAGTGGTTTGACAGCTCAACTTTGGTTTTGTCATTTTGAGTAAATTTCACTACAAGGCATAGCCTGCTTACTTAGATCTATAGGTCGATACTACTATAGTTTAAGTACCACACGTTTTTCAATGATTTGCAATTTTATTTTATACCAGCCTACTTATCAATGGCCTTAATTACATGTGTGTGTAGATCAAGCTTCATTACCAATATACAAATAACTATATCCTAGATCCAGGCCTGCCTGTCCGTACCTACTACTTCAGGGTTTAGACTTGTGTCAGTTAGGCTAGAACTTGAACAATACACACTATTTAATTATGTTATAACATACTTACTGCTTTAATCCAACAGTTACATCCGTCCGGATCCTTCAGCTCCGTGGGGAATGTATATAACGTGAATGGCGGCTGACATGTGCACATGCTGGTCCTGAAGTTACAGGCACGTATGCTGCAAGTTTGCCTTTCCACCGCTCTAGATGATACATGCCATTCCCACATTTCACTATGGCACAATGTGCACCTGGCATAACGGCGATTTAAAGCTTGAAGCAGACTTTAAACGGCAATTGTTCAGGTGTGACAGTACTGTCTCAATACAAAAGCAAGGCGACTACCAGAATGTTTGGTAGTCCTGAACTTTGAACTTCACATAGTCCGCACATGCGCACTTGTAATGCGAAAGTCGCTTATTGTGATATCCCGTTATCACAATGCTGCAAGAGCTGTCAACACTACTATATCCAGTACTAATATGGCGCCTAAATTTGCTGGCAAAATGTTAGCCGTGAGCACTCTAGCCAGTTAGATCTCTGCATGTGCTCCACCCTGCCTGCGCTCTTTTCTTCACCTCTTTTGTGCACAGTCCCTTGCTCTGGATGGCTGGCCCCAGGTCTTTAAACTCCTTTACCTTCACTGTCTCTTCTCCTTGCATTTTTACCGTTATACCTGCCTTCCTCTCATTTGCACGCATGTATTTTGTCTTTGGGACTGACATTTTGGCTAGCGTCTGCTCAGCGGGCAAAAGTTGGTAAAAGTTAATGATAGTTGGTGTTCGTTGGCAAACGCTGACGAACACTGTGTTCATCGAAATTTTTCAACATGCTGAAAATTTAAAGTTTGGAAATAAACGTTGGTGAAAGTTGTGCTTATTTTGTAAAAGCGCTGGGCTAAATTGTGCAGAGCTAGCCTAAGTCGGCTTAAGTTGGGCCTCATTGACAAATGTCGATTGAAACGGTGCAGATGTTTTTAGACAAAACTCACTTTTCCAACATGCGTGGATACAGATGCACAGTGAATGGGTCAAAATTCAGGAGAAATGATGAAGTAGTGTCGCTGTCCATGGTGCTGGAATGCCAAAAGCCCAAAAAGGGGGAATTTAAAAAAAGAAAATATGTATGTAATCCCCCTGAAATGTGACAGCCCAAAAGGAAAAAAATTCTCCTGATTGCAAAATTTACTGTTTTCATTTTCTGCTCCATGAATAATCCTTCAGGATTTGTTGGTTCCACTTCAATTGTGGGGATCGAAAGACACTGATGTCAAAAAGTATGACATTTAATGCAATTTAAAAACAAAACCCCCACTGCGTGTCATGTTATATTTCCTTGAAGCATCGGTTTGTGTAAACTTTTTCTAGCTTCATTGAAAATGTAGGACTTACCCCATATAGGCTGTTCAGTCTCTCTCAAAAAAAGTTTGAGCAGTCTTAACTTCAGTCCAAGCAGGAGTAACAAACTAAAAGTTATCGAATGAAACTAACAAAGTGTATGACCAAGAAGGGAGACGAGGAGATGTCTACAGTCAAAAAGAAGGTCCAGAATGCCAGGAAGCCGCCAGAAACCTTCTGTTCCTTCTGTGATGGACTAATTACCTACAGTCACCAAGAACTTATAGGCACTGGTCGCCAACTTACTCTGACATTTCCAGCGCTTATTCCAGTAAGTACCACCACATCCCTGAGGAGATCTCCAGACCTTCAGGCTCTCTGTGGTTTGTTATGCCCCGCAAATGGCGCAGACGACCGGAGAGGAAGCAGAAACAAGGCTGCAGGGCTGGCCTCTGTACCCAGCTGCACAAAGTACGAACCAAACCACCGTTACCTTTAATTTTTCGCACCAACGCCAGATCCCTTCAGCAAAATGGATGAGCTGAAATCGGAGATCGCCTACATTTGCTACGTCCGGGACTGTTGTATTCTGATTGTGGCTGAATCATGGCTGAACCCACGTATTCCTGCCGCCGCTGTGGAATTACCTGACCAAAATACACACCGTTTCGACCACAACACTAGCCATGTTTACATGGACACAAGTAACCAGATTAAAAGCCTGATCGGAATAAAAATGCTTCACGTAAATACGCCAATCTGAGTATTCTGACCCGATCACACTCATTCGGATCAAAATTTTCTTCCGATTAGCAACTGTTACATGTGCAAAATTTCTTCAATCTGATTACAATTCAGATTAGAACTTTACTGTTTACATGGATCCTGAAAAAGCTGATCCAATTAGGACGTGCGTTTCCATGTGTCACATGTTTGAACGGACTAAATCATTTTGATATGCACACAATTATCTGACATCCCAGAAATAGTAGAAGAAGAAGCAACTTCCGATATAAACAAACCCTGCTTCGTGTCTTTCTCTTTTTGAAATGGACCTGTATTGTGTTATTCAGACTGTACTTTTGCTTCTGCTGGTCTCTGTAATGAAGCTACAAGCCCAGCAGTACATACTTCTGTATATGAAGAACAGAGGGAGACCGCAGGACGATAGAGACCAGTTTGTTTTACGCCCGCCATGTCTTGTGCTAGCTGCTGTAAAGGCGGAAATACATCATGATGACGTGTGGCTGACGTACAGACATGTGCAGCAAACATTTTCTACCCAAACTTTGGAATAAGTGTTTATATGCGCACCAAACGGATTAACAATTGGCATAACCCACCGGTCTCAATCGGAAGGAAATTTTGATCCGAATGAGTGTAATCGGGTCAGAATATTCAGATTGGCGTGTTTACATGAAGCATTTTTATTCCGTTCAGGCTTTTATTTTGGTTACGGGTGGATTATACCAATTGTCATTCCAATTAGTGCGCATATAAACACTTATTCTGAAGTTTGGGTAGAAAATATGTTTACTGCGCAGGTCTGTACGTCAGCCACACGTC
Organism: Pholidichthys leucotaenia; assembly: GCA_020510985.1. Taxonomy (NCBI): domain Eukaryota; kingdom Metazoa; phylum Chordata; class Actinopteri; order Cichliformes; family Pholidichthyidae; genus Pholidichthys; species Pholidichthys leucotaenia. The sequence goes on along the minus strand of CM035849.1, from coordinate 201,736,015 downwards.
GACGTGACATATTTTCGCCTTTACAGCAGCTAGCGGAAGACATGGCAGGAGTAAAGCAAATCTGTTCTGTATCATCTTGCTGTCTCCCTCTGTTCTTCATATGTAGAAGTATGTACTGCTGGGCTTGTAGCTTCATTACGGAGACCAGCAGAAGCAAAAGTACAGTCTGAATAACACAACACAGGTCCATTTCAAAAAGAGAAAGACACAAAGCGGTTTGTTAACATTGGAAGTTGCTTCTTCTTCTACTATTTCTGGAATGTCAGATAATTGTGCGCATGTCAAAATGATTTAGTCCGTTCAAACATGTGACACATGGAAACGCACGTCCTAATCGGGTCAACTTTTTCAGGACCCATGTAAACAGTAAAGTTCTGATCTGAACTGTAATCAGATTGAAGAAATTTTGCACATGTAACCGTGGCTACTGATTCTGGTAAGGGAAGGGGTGGAAGGCTCTCTGTTTATGTGCTTCAGACTTAGTGTAAAAACAGCATAATAATTCAAAGCCACTGTTCACTGGACTTAGAGGCCATGTCCTTCCTGTCTAGGCTTTTTTATTTTCCCTGTGAGCGAACGTAATTTTAACAGCTGTTTATGTTCCTCCAGACGCTAATGTTAGCTTAGCACTCAGTCACCTCCAGCACATTGTCAGCAGGCAGCAGAGACCATCCCGACGCAGTCCACATTATTGCAGGGGATTTTAACAAAGCATGCTTAAAGACTGTACTCCACAAATTCCACCAACATGTTGTGTCCCACAAAAGGGAAAAGACCACTAGATCATGTTTACAGCAACATTAAGTATGCCTACAGAGCCACCCCCTCCCCCACCTTGGGCAATCAGACCATCTCTCTCTGCTTCTACTACCTGCCTACACCCCCCATAGGAAGAGTTCCCTTCACCAAACAAACAATTAAAACCTGGCCTGAAAACGCTCTTCTCCAGCTACAAGACTGCTTTGCCTGCACTGATTGGAGCATCTTTGAACAGTAGGACCTGGACTCTTACACAGACTCTGTCCTTTTCTACATTAAAAGCTGTGTAGAAAATGTGACAGTCACCAAACACATCTGAGTCTTTCCAAACCACAAACCCTGGATGACCAGTAAAGTCCAGGCTCTTCTCAGAGCCCACAACTCAGCCTTTAGACAGAGGGACAGCTCTCTGTACAGCACCACCAGAGCCATCCTGAGGAGAGGCATAAAAGACGCTAAGAATGCTTACAGGAGGAAGGTGGAGGGCTTCCTCTCAGACAACAACCCCCGACACATGTGGAGAGGCATCCAGGCCCTCACCAACTGCAGGGGCCAGGGCCTCCCAACATCAGATGGCAGCCTCACTCTGGCAGAGGAGCTTTACAGCTTCTTTGCCCGGTTTGAGCACACTTTCCTCCCCAAACCTTCCCCTCTCTCCCCCTCCCCCCCTCACAGATGTACGAGGTGAGAAGGCAACTGAGAGCAGTGAACCCCCGCAGAGCTGCTGGTCCAGACGGCATCCCAGAAGCGGTGGTTAAAGCATATGCAGACCAGCTGGCAAGGATCCTCACCAAGCTATTCAACCTCTCCCTGACACACGCTACCGTCTCCTCCTGCCTCAAGGCTTCCACCATCATCCCCATCGCCAAAAAGTCCGCAATTAAGATAAGCCTTTATTAGTCCCACAACAGGGAAATTCCAGGATTGCAACAGCACAGGGATAGCAACACTCAGAGCAACAATCAGAAGGCAAGAAAAAAAAAGCAAGCAAGCAAGAGCAGCTAATATACATATGTACATATTATTATAAATATATATATATATATATATACACAGACACACAGTGCAGAGCATTGTAGCTGGATGGGATAAATATATGAGTATATAAACACACAGTGCGGAGCATTGTAGCTAGATGGAATAAATATGTAGATATATAAACACCCACAGTACGAGCATTGCAGCTAGGTGGAATAAATATGTAAATATATAAACACACACAGTGCGGAGCAATGTAGCTAGATGGAATAATATGTAGATATATAAACACACAGTGCGGAGCATTGTAGCTAGATGGAATGAATATATAGATATATAAATATAAACATAAACATAAACACACCCAGTGCGGAGCATTGTAGCTAGATGGAATAAATATGTAAATGTATAAACACACACAGTGCAGAGCATTGTTGCTAGATGGGATGAAACAGCACAACCGTCTACTTAGTTATCCTACATGGTATGATTATGTGCCCATACATATTCTCACCCTCCATAGCGACCGGTATTTTCCTAGTTGTATGCCGGAGGGGACCATTGTGTAAGTCTATTGCATCTTTTGCATTCAAAAAACTATTAGGTTGTTTCGTCTTTTTGCTATCTCTGCGAGCAGCCCTGCTTAGATTGTACAGTCTGACAGCCGTTGGTAGGAAGGACCTGCGAAACCTCTCGGTTGTGCACCTGGGATGATGTAGTCTGCTGCTAAATGAGCTCCTCATTGCATTCAGTATGTCCTGCATAGGGTGGAACTCGGACTCCAGCAGAGATGACAGTTTAGCCACCATCCTTCTCTCTCCTATCTCCTCCACTGGATCAAGGCGCTGCCCCAGGACGGAGCTAGCTTTCTTGATCAGTTTGTTCAGTCTCTTCCTATCGGCTGCAGTAATGCCACTGCCCCAGCAGACCACTCCAAAAGTGATGGCTGATGCCACCACCGTGTCATAGAATGTCTTCAGCAGCGCCCCTTGTACACCAAAAGACCTGAGTCTCCTCAGTAGGAACAGCCTGCGCTGTCCCTTCTTGTAGAGTGCGTCAGTATTGTGTGACCAGTCTAGTTTATTGTTCAGATGAACACCCAGGTACTTGTAGGATGTCACCATCTCAATGTCTGTTCCCTGTATATTTACTGGTGCTGTGAGGGGTTGTCCTTGCCTGCGGCAGTCCACCACCAGCTCCTTCGTTTTCCTCGCGTTGATCTGGAGGCAGTTCCGATGGCACCAGTCCACGAAGTCCTGGATAAGCCCTCTGTACTCAGCTTCGTCTCCATTGGAGATGAGGCCAATGATCGCAGTCATCAGAGACCTTCTGTAGATGGCAGTGTGTTGTGTTGTGTGAGAAGTCCGCAGTATAAAGAGTGAACAGGAAGGGAGCCAACACCTTTCCCTGGGGGGCCCCCGTGCTACCGATGATCGTGTCGGACACACAGTCCCAGGTTCTCACAAACTGAGGCCGGTTCGTGAGGTAGTCCAGGATCCATGATGACAGGTGCTGGTCCACCCCTGCGTGCAGCAGCTTGGATTGACAGCCTGAATGACTACAGGCCCGTGGCATTTACAGTATGTCTGTAATCATGAAGTGTTTTGAGCGACTGGTGTCCCAGCACATCAGGGACTGTCTCCACCCGTTCTTCGACCCCCATCAGTTCGCCTACAGGGAGAACCAGTCTACGGAAGACGCCATCACCACCACTCTCCGCAGAGCACTGAGCCACCAGGAGAACCTAAGGAGCTATGTGAGGATGCTCTTTGTGGACTACAGCTCAGCTTTCAACACCATCATTCCGGATATCCTGATCAACAAACTGCATCTCCTCCAGATCCCACCCACCTACCTGCTCCTGGATAAAAACTTTCTCACCAACCACCCACAAACAGTCAGACTTGGCCTCAACCACTCCTCCACACTGTCCCTCAGCACTGCCGCCCCCCAAGGCTGCATACTAAGTCCTCTACTGTACTCCCTGTACACCTTTGACTGTATTCCAACCCACCCAACCACTGTCATTGTAAAATATGTGGACGACACCACCTTGGTTGGGCTCATCACCAACAACAATGAGAAGGCATACAGGGCGGAGGTAGAGAATCTGCTGCTGTGGTGCCAAGCAAACAACCTGAAACTGTATGTCTAAAAAACCAAAGAACTCATTCTGGACTTCAGGAAAAGCAGACAGGACCCCCCCCCCCCCCCATAAATGGCAACCGTGTGGAAAACGTCCCCGCCTTCAGGTTCCTGGGTACCCACATCTCCTCTGACATCTCCTGGACTGTCAACACCAAGGCTCTGGTGAAGAAAGCCCAGCAGTGGCTGCACTTCCTCTGTGTTCTGCGGAAGAACAACCTGGACCAGAAGCTGCTGCTGGCCTTCTATTGCTGCTCAGTGGAGAGCATGCTCACCTACTGTCTTGGTGTGTGGTACGCTGGCTCCACAGCCGAGAACAGGAAGGCTGTGCAGAGGGTCATCAACACAGCCCAAAAAATTAACAGCAGCCCTCTGCCCTCCCTGGAAGACATCTCCAGAGTCTCCTCTCTCAGAAGGATCAAGGCCATCACAGGAGACCCCTCACATCCCGCCCACCAGCTGCTTGACCTGCTTCCCTCTGGACGATGGTTCAGATCAATCAGGTCCCACACCTTCAGACTGACAGTTCCTTCCCCTGGGCCATAGAAACTGCAAACAGTCAGAGGCCCCACCCTCCTCCCTCTGAATGCTCGCATGCACAGAACTGAGGACCTTTATAATTATTACAATAACACACCTGTCTTTGCGCTCCTCACTTTCATGTATATCAGTCTTTCCTCTGGCTTAAAGACCTTGGCATGGTGGCAATATATTTTTCCAGGGCGGGGGGGGGGGGGGGGGGGGGGGTTGGGCAGAAAACATATAACACTATTATAACCAGAATATGTTAATTTTATACTATTTATTTCTTTTTTTTAAACTCTGCACAGTAACTTTGCATATGGAACTTACCGTTTGAAGTATTGTACAACCAAGGCTTGAATGTTGGAATATTGGGCCAGTTGGGGTCCCACCCAGACGGCCTGTGTTTGGACTTTTTACTGGTGTCATCCTTCTCTCCTTCCTCTGCTCTCACCTCTCCTGGACCCTCTGCCTGAACACTTTCCTCTCCTTGGCTCCTCTCTTCTGTCTCATCTTTCCCTCTCTGAGCTCTGTCTAATTCAGGTTCTCTCTCTGTCTATGGTGGTATACAAACAGGTTAGAAAATATCAAGTGTCATGTTTTGTCCTGCAGGATCTTTTTGTCATGGTTTACATAAATGACAAAAATATGTGTATTTTTTTGTATTTTTATTCTAGTGTTTTTTTGTTTCCAATGACAGAGTAGGGAAGGGGAAAAAAACCATTCATAATAGTAATTTACTCATGCATCCTTAAATTATATGATCAGAGGTGGGTATAGTAGCCAGAAATTCTACTCACGTAAAAGCAGTGCTTTGAAATTAATAATTAAAAGCAGACAGCCAAAACTTTCTAGTTGAGTTAAGGGTACAAAGAGCACCCACTTAAAAACTTGAGTAATGATTTCAGTCTTGAAGGTTTGAGGTTTTTCTCCAAAATTTATAACAATTTTCTTATAGTTTTTACTTTTCTCTGTAAATTTATCTAAATTTGAAACCATTTTCCTCAAATTTATAATTTCCTCTTGCAAAATTGATTTTTTTGTACATTTGAGACTTTATTATAAATTTGTGGATTATTTTATGGCTAATTTTTGTCTGTTTTTTAAAATAAAAAATACTGTTTTTTTAAATAAATTTGAAACATCCATCCATCCATCTTCTACCGCTTTTCCAGAGGTCCAGGTCACGGAGGCAGCAGTTAAATTTGAAACAGACTGTGATATTTTTTTTTTTTTACTTTTTCCTTATAACAATTTACATTTTTGACCATAATTTTGCAGATCCAGAACAGAACAATAATTTAACTCTGATTACAAAGAAAAAAATTAATAAAATTGTATTTAATGAAATAAATTAACTTAAATGACCAAAGATGTAGTTCTTTCTGTTATAATTTTTCTATATATTTATAGGCTTTTTTTCAGAACTCTCCTCACCACCCTGACAGCAGAAAAAATCTCCCTTATTTTGAAATCCAAATGTTGGCACGTTTAATTTGTCTGAAGACTGCTGATGGATTAAATCAATTGACTTTGTGAATTTAGGTCATCTTAATTTGGTAGGTACATAATTATGAACATAAATTAATTAATATTAACTAAGGTAAAGGTTTAAATAAGAAAAACAAAAAACTAATAATTAAAAAGAAGACACAATGAGCCTGGTCGAGCTTCTAATCACACTGGTTAACTAAGCAACTCTTCCATTATTGTTCCTGTTACCAGTGGGTTAAAACCATGATAAATGCCTCCACTGCTTACATCCCTCTTTTGCCTTTTTCCATGTTTAAAGTACTTTAGTAAGCTCACGTTTCTCTCGGACAGTCACACTAGTCGCGAGACACTGCCTGGCGACTATAACACGTGGGCAGGGCTCTTCTGAACTCTGCACAGATGACGGTCACGCACGTTGTTCATGTGCGCGCTTGCGGATCATCATTCCTTCATAAATTTTTCTTAAATTTATATTTCCTGTTGGAATGGCGGAACTTTTTCAGGCGTGCCGGGCGCCACCGGGAAATGTTACCAGAGGAAACCCTGCATATCAACCCATCCGTGAAATCACTACTCCGCATATTTTCCATAATCCTTGGGCCATTTTACTCGGGCCATTTTACTCAATTGTGCGTACTCATTTCTTTGGTTTTTCAAAACATCGGTCCAAACATTGTAGTGTGAATCCACTCTTACTTCTCCTAACTTTCATTCCTCTTCTCTCTAGTGCATGCCTCCACCTCACCAGTTTCTCTCCCATCTGCCTCCCACCTCTCTACTCTCACTACAGATCACAATGTCTTCTGCAAACATCATATTCCTTGGAGAATCCTGCCTGACCTTGTCTGGAGCCCTGTCCATCACCATCATACATGTCCTGCACCACCCTCACATACAGTGGCAGATGATCGGCTGGGGCGACCCCTAAAAGGAGCAGTCAACAGCCTGGTGCATCACCCTTGTTCCTGGAAATCTGTACCACTATACTTCTCCATTCCTCATACATCGATGTCACTCTCCAAGATTATGTTGAACAGTCTGGTTAAAAAGTCCACTGCCATCTGTCCTAAACATCTCCATACCTCCACAGGTATGTCATCTGGACCAACTGCCTTTCCGCTCTTCGTCATCTTTGTAGTTGCCCTCACTTCCACCTTGCTAATTCTCAGAACTTCCTGACTATCTTTCCTCCATTCATCCTCATCTTTCTCTCATTTTCTTGATTCATACACCTCAAAATATTCCTTCCATCTTCTCGGCACACTGTCCTGTCTCATAAGTACTTTACCATCTCTGTCCTTAATCAACCTAACCCACTGCACATCCTTTCCAGCTCGATCTCTCTGTCTAGTAAATCAATAAAAGTCCTTGTCTCCTTCATGAGTGTCCAGCCTCTCATTCAACTCACTATATGCCTTTTCCTTTGTCTTTGCTACCTCTTCTTTGCTATACGCCTTGACTCCAAGTACTCCTGTCTACTTTCTTCATCCCCTTGGCTATCCCACTTTTTCTTTGCCAACCTCTTCCTTTGAATACTTTCCTGGACTTATTCACTGCATCACCAAGTCTCTTTGTCTTCTTTCCTCTGTCCAGAGGACAGGTTATTATCATCAATGCTAGCTATCCAGCATCTAGTCATATGACCTCTACATTGTCACTATACCATACAATTTTATTCATCTTGGGAGATTTTTTTTTTTTCTTATATTGGAACTATTTCAGCCCATGACAAATTCTTTTGACTTTCTGTATATTTAGCTAAATTAAAACCTCATAACAAACATACTTGTCAACATGACTTAGCTTGACTACACATTTCCTTCCCTAGAAATTACAACACAGACACAAAAAGTGACCACTAATTATACCTTCACATTTGTTGACTTCTTTTCTAAATTAGCCCATTTTAAAGACGCACTCCAGCGGCTCTAAAACCACCTCAAAAACAAATATTTATTGCCCAAAATAGTATATTGTGGCTTTTTACCCACAAAAAACGTTCACTGTCTTAGAATTGCTTGGAAAGAGCTTTTACATCTTCCACCTACTTAAGTATGCGTGGAGCTATGAATATTCAAATTATCTCCACCCATACTCCCGCCCACATACTCCCAAGAAGACGAGCACATTGGGCAATGGGGCTACGAGAAGGCGATCCAACTTGAGGAAGGATCACTCCCTTGGGGGAAGACAGAGGAGTAGCAGGAGCTTTTCCTATTTTAGAAAGATGGCAGATTATACGTGTTTTTTGGCTGTATGAGCAAAAAATCCTCTTTCATGTCCTTTTACATGTCTTACCCACAGACATGAAAATACAACAGCAATGATTAATTTTAGCAGAAAGTCACTACCCGGCCCTGCGTGGAGGCTCGAGGGCTCTCCGCCGGTCTCTGGTTGCCCACCCACCGGCGAAGTGAGCTGAGAGCAGCTCGCCAAGAGCAGCTCCCTGGGGGCCGGTGGTCTGGTGCGCCCATCCGCAGCTGTGGAACCATGACCGTGGCCTCGCTGGCTCACCCCAGCTGTTGCTCTACACACAGACGGGTGGTGATCTTGGTGCCTTCATCCCCCTAAAAGCAGACATCGCTCTCTCTGGTTCAGCCTTCCGAACGTGTGCATCCCATTCCTCCGTCTCCCCCAGCATGCAGGGTGAAATGCAGGCTGCAAACCCGTGTCCTGTCTTTCGTATTTTAGCACGGACTCTGAGGTTTTTCCAAATAAAATTAATCACTGCTGTTGTATTTTCATGTCTGTGGATAAGACATGTAATTTAAAAGAAGAGGATTTCTTGCTCACGCAGCCAAAAACTGAACACGTATAATCTGCCATCTTTCCCAACTTGTCAAAGCTCCTGCTGCTCCTCAGCTCCTCCGTCTTCCCCCAGGGCAGTGAACTCGGGTCTGTAGCCATGCCCAGTACTTAGCCTGATTGGTTAATGTTATAACCAATCAGGCTAAGTAGGAATACGTATGTAGCTAGAAACACTCTGTCCAAACTTGATTTTTTTTTTTTTGGGGGGGGGGGGGCTTAAGTGAAACTTTACAACAAAAAAACAGATATTAGACATTTGAGTGATTTTGCTCTTGATATGTCTTGTAAGTCCAAAAACCAACAGAAAAAAACTTGTTTTTTGCCAGAGTGTCACTTTAAATAGATCAGTCCTTTTCTACTATCCATTTACTGTTTGCTTATTGTAAACGTCTGCTTTCAGTGATATCGTAGTGACTGTACATTTAACTGCTCTTCAAATATGTATTCATGGAGTAATGGACAGATTAACTCCATAAAATGGATGCTTATGTGTTCAATTAAATAGCTTGCAAAAAGGAGGGCTAAAAATACGCTCTCCAAAAATGCTTCCTAACAAGTATAGCCTTCTCACGGATGGCCTGACAGCTGCTTGCACAACTACTACCATTTAGTGCCTAAAATCAGCATATTTTAGTGCATCAAAAGCAACCCTAGTTGGAAGTGATCCAAAAGGCGCTCCTGGAAATCACATGGAAAAATGGGGGCATCTCGTTACTGCTTGCCTCACTGAAAGTTTAAAGTAAGATGGAAATACTAGGAAACCAGCTCCTTCTATAAACAAAAACACCAGGCAAAGATAAAGTCACGTCAGAAATACAAATGACAAATTACAGTCATGTGAAAAAAATTAGGACTCCCTGTATAAGCCTGTGTGTGTGGTTTTTTTTTACATATTTGGACATATGGATATTTAATATCAGTGTTTAAAATACTGGGAGAGTCATGTAAAACAACTAAATTAAAAATGAATTAAAGACTTTTTTCAGATTTTCTGTTAAATATAATTCTAAACAAATAGCGAGGAATAAATTAGGACACCCCATCTTTTTTTTTGAACACCCCCACATTCATTCCCACTTAAAATGGCTGAAATAAATGTTAAAAAATGCTAATAAAAACCAAAACAAGGTTAGACATAGATATGTAAACATTTCTTAATAAAGAAGTGAATATTTAGTGGGGTGTCCTAATTTTTTCACGTGACTGTATATACCAAGAGCAGAACAACAGAGGGGAGGTATCTGTAAGTCTTAATTCATTCCCTCAGTTCACTCTCCCCACTGGATGATTGCCTTGTTACTCCTCCATACGATCTTTGTGAATCTTAAGTAATTTAACAATGCAAAAAGGCCTTGCAAGATAATGAGTCCTGTTTTTTTTTTTTTTAAAATGATGCGAAAGTGAAACAATGACAATTGTTAGGAATATTCCAACAAAAAGCTGTCAGGTGTTGCAGCTGTCAGTTCAATGCCCTTTTCTAAAGAGTCTGACGTGTGTTGCAGTATATCACGCATCCTTTGTCATGCACTGTTGTTATTCATTTGCTAACTGGAGTTGTTATTCTTTGATTCTTTTTTATTCTAAATAGTCAAAATAAAAGTCAAAGTAAATTTTGTTTTCTATATTATGTGTGCAACCTGTGACCCAGCTTTTGTAGCTTTGACTTTACCACTGTCAGAGGTTTCAGCAACAGTTTTCAAAAGGAAATGTGACCTAGAAATTCCAGTGATTGCAAAAAGAGAAGCAGTGTTCTGTGAATGCCGTATGGTTTCAATCTGCGCCTGCAGTGTAAAGTTTCTATTTTATTTGCATAAAGCACAGCAGAAGTGAGACAATATTTAAATGTTTGAAAAGTGTCAATTATACAATGCATCAGCGTGGAAGATAAATTACAGTGGGGCTTTAACTAAAATCCCACCACCAAACATATTTCCTAAGTTAAATAAGCCAAATATAAGTTTGTTTTCCAGTGTGGACATGTAAAGGGAATATTTTTGCTTTGCTTCCTCCAGTGGTCACACTGGACACGTACTCCTGCATGGATCCTGGCATCCCTGTGAATGGCGTACGCTTAAGCCACGACCTGTCCATTGGCTCCACGGTGTCCTTCCAGTGTGACGCAGGTTACAGGCTCAGCCATGAGGAACAACTAGTTTGTGAGAAGAACCACTTTTGGAGCCACCCACTACCCACCTGTGATGGTATGTTTTCCTTCATTCTGCACATTCCAACAGAGCATTGTTTTAAGTACATATTCAACACCACCATTTGCATCAAGTTCTCCAACTAATAAGTAAAAGATGATCAGAAGTTGCTCACTCCCGATTGTGGCCATACAGTCATGTGAAAAAATTTGGACACCCTTTTAAATACTCAGTTCTTTATTAAGAAATGTTCACATATCTATTTCTAACCTGGTTTTTATTTTTATTTGCATTTTGTAAAATGTATTTTAACCATTTTAAGTGGGAATGAATGTAGGGGTGTCCTAAAAAAGATGGGGGTGTCCATGGGGGCTGTTTAGAATTACATTTTACAGAAAATTTGTAAAAAGTCTTTAATTCGGACTTCCGGTCTGGACGCCATGGCGACTGCAGCTTAACACTGAAGTTCTCAGACCCAATCCAGGATAACACCTTGAAAATCAAACTTAACGGATTTTTGGAGGAGTGAAAATCAAAAGACAAAATCATCATGTCTAAAGGAAAACAGAAGAAACTGAAATTCTCCAGGCCAGGACACGTATCGGCCGGAGAATCCGAACTGGAAGATCTCCGTTCAGAAGACGAGGAACTGGTGATAGCTAACAAAAGGGTTAGCCTGAAATCACTATTTGAGGAGCTACGACGATTTCGCCGAGATGTTACGGCCGAATTCGGGAATTCAGAGAAGAATTGAAAAGGACAAACAGCAGAGTGGACCAGGCCGAGAACCGAATCTTGGAAACAGAGGATCGAATAAAAGTGCTCGAAGATTCTGTGCTAGACCTACGCAAAAGACAAGCAGCTATACAGGCTAAGCTAACCGACCAAGAAGGAAAACAAAGAAGAGACAACATAAGAATTCATGGTCTGATAGAAGGAACCGAAAATGGTTTTAACTCAATGGCAGAATGCGTGGAATCCTTACTAAGAGAGAAATTGGATATTCCACAAACCACCGACTTGAAGATAGAAAAGGCACATCGTTCATTAGCCGCTAGGCCGGCGGCGGAAGCTCCCCACGTTCGGTGTTGGTAAGATTTTCCAATTTCAAAATAAAACAAGAGGTTGTAAGACTGGCCTGGCAGAAAAAAGGATTTATGCACCAGGAGAGAAAAGTCTACGTGGAACACGATTACGCCCCGGAGGTCCTTAAAAAGCGCAGGGAATACAATGACGCGAAAAGGTGTTAAGAGAGAAGAAATTGCGCTGTTCAGACACCATTTCCTGCGAAAGTTAAGGGTCTTCTACGGCGATGAAAACGTGTCTCTATAATTCGGCGGAAGAAGCAACAGCTGACATGGCGAAAAGAGGGCTCCCGGTAACGGTATTTAAACCCCCAGCAGACCCGAGTGAGAAGATCAAAACGCAAACATGGACAACACAAAGACCTTCAAAATCCACGGACCAGCAGCGGGAAACCCAGCACCAGAGCGTCGCGGATAAACTATCCGTTTTCAGGTTGGAATAGCGACCTTTTTTTTTTTTTTTTTTTTTTTCTCTTGAATCAATCCGCACATCCAACCCCCCTCATACAAGGTAACAAACATTAAAGGAGATGCGTATTCAGCATGTGGTAAAACATTTCATGGAACAATCATATTATTTGATACAAATAAGTCTTTGTAATAAAAAAAAAAAAACTTGTTAAAATAGAAATGTGACAATAATCCACATGTTCTCCTCATACTAACAAATACTGTTTTTTGCGTGAATGTTTGATGTGATGGGGGTGGAGGGTGGCACACAATTTCACAGGGTTTAGGCATAAAAGGAAAAAAAAAAAAAATCATTACAAGTTTGGATTGGTTCTGAACTCACATTAAAAGCATGGGACTACTTTCAGTGGTAGAGAGGCCCTCAACACGTAACAGAGTTTGAGGAATTTCCCTCAGAGCCTTCACTCCATCAAGGCTCTTACAGGTCTTTAAAAAGACCTCAGCTCAGGAAGTTCTTAGACAGCTTTTTGTTTTAAAGTTTTTTACACTATGTTCTTAATGTTTTCTTGTTTTTAAATTTCTTTCAGTTTCTGAGTAGCACAAAAGAGGGCCACCACACAGTTATACTTAAACAAAACAACACCAATGGAGAAACAGGGTGTAACCAAAATAATTTCATATAATGTAAAAGGAATCCTGAATCCAGTTAAAAGATCCAAGATTCTAGCAAAATGAAAAAAGACAAAGCAGGAATAATACTTTTACAAGAAACCCACCTAGAACAGACGTGGAACCAATAAACTCAGTAGACAAGGTTTAAAATGATCTCTTCATCTTCATATAATCAGGAGGAGGAGGGGAGTAGCGACATTGATATCAACCAAAATTACATTTTTAAAAAAAATCAGAACACAAAGATAAAGAAGGGAGATACAGTTTGGGTAACTGGGCGGCTAGAGGGAGAAGATATCACCCTGCTGAATGTGTATGCTCCCCCAGGGCTAACTGGAAAGTTTATAAAAATGTATTCGACCTAATGATAACTAAGCTCAAGGTTTAGTGATATGTGGTGGGGGACTTCAATCTTAGACTGAATCCATACTGGGATGCTTCTGGTAATTCCCCACATCAAAATAACACCCAAACAGGAACACTCGGATGCTACTAAAAGAAATGGGAATCTGTGACGTGTGGAGGGGAACTCAACCCCAGTGTAAAAGACTATACATTTTACTCAACTCCACATTCATCTTACTCAAGGAAGTGACTATTTTTTTATGTTAATAGAGACATTGGAAGAGTAAAAACATGTAAAATAGACTGATGATCTCTCCGACCACAGTCCCTATCTACATGGACTTAAATATCCAAAAATACACAAATAATTACATTTTCTTGGAGGTTAAATTCAAATGTCCTGAAGGACCACTGAAAGATGAATTGGAATCAGATATTCTCAGATATTTGGAAGATAACGATAATGAGAAGTATCCCCTTTAATACTGTGGATGCATGTAAAGCTGTAATAAGAGGAAAGATTATTGCAAAACTGGCAACCCAAAAGAAACTAAGACAAGAAAAACTATCCACATTAGAGTCAGAACTTAGGAAACCTAGAAAAAGAACACAAAGGCAACACTCATTCTACTGACTCGCTCAAGATTAAGGAAATTAAAAACCAAATAAATGAGATCTACACAATAGAAATCCAGAAGAAACTTACATTTCTGAAACAAAATACTATGAAGCAGGCAGTAAATCGGCAAAATTGCTTAGCCTATAAATTGAGGAAACATCAAACAGAAAGAGCAATCTACAAAATCAGAGACCCAGTATCAAAGGAAATAAAATTCAGAATTCAGGATATTCTTAAAAACTTCGAGAATTACTATAAGAACTTATACTCCCACAAAAAACATAAAACGCATCCGAGGCATGCCTAAACACATTAAAACCTTCCCCAACTTACGGAGCACAAAAATAAAACACTACTGTCAGAAATACATCCTAAAGAATTGAAAAAGCATTATGAAACTTAAAGCTAACAAATCCCCAGGAGCTGATGGCTATACAGCAGAGTGGTACAAAACCTTTTAAACAGCAACTATCTCCTCTCCTCCTGAAAACATTTAATATGTCCTCCACACAGGGAAATCCCCCCTCCTGGAGAGAAGGGGTCATTGCAGTTATACCTAACCTGAAAAGGATAAACTAGAGTGCTCCAACTACAGACCAATCAGTGTACTAAATCAGGACTAATAGCTTTTACCATTATCCTTGCCAAAGGTTAGAAATATACTGACAGACCTAATTCATTTAGACCAAACAGGTTTTATAAGACAAAGACAGACACAAGACAACCATTCGACGCACTTTACACATAATTCATCATATAAAAAAAAATATAACTTAAATGCAGTCATATTGGGATTAGATGCTGAAAAAGCATTCGATTCGGTTGACTGGTCTTTTCTATATAGAATCTTGTCCATGTTTCAAGTTTCATAACAACTTCAGTAAGAACTATAACAGGCATTATATAAAAAACCAACAGCTAAAATAAGGATTAGAGCGGTAATTTTATCATCATCTTTTGAACTGGAAAGAGGGATGTCGTCAGGGGCTGCCCCTGTCTCCACTGCTCTTTGCAATCTTCATAGAACCTCTGAGCATGGATAAGACAAAACCAAAAAATTCAAGGTATTACACTTGGTCAGAAGGAACATAAAATAGCACTCTTTGCTGATGACATTTTAAATATACCTAGGGCAGCCGACACTTCTTTACCAGAACTAACCTCAGTTTTTTCAGAGTATGGAGATTTATCGGGGTCCAAATTAAATATGCATAAAACCCAAGTTTTAACATTCAACTATGACCCAAATCATTATTCACTAAGCAAACTCAAAACTAACTGGAGTCGGAATCTATGAAATAATCTGGGGGTCAATATCCCGAAACAACTCAACAAAATTATATCACTAAACTATGGATCCACTGGTGACAAAAATAAAATCTGACCTAGCAAGATGGAATATGATACCATTCTGGGTACTGCACAAAGAATTGAAGCAGTCAAAATGAATATACTTCCACGTCTTCTATACCTTTTCCAAACAATACCGGTAGAACCTCCAAAAAACATGGCAGGAGCTGGACAGAAGGATCTCAAGATTCATATGGCAGGGCAAGAGACCTAGAATCAGATATAGAACCCTACAGCTAAACAAAGACAAAGGTGGGCTCGCGCTGCCAAATATCAGGGACTACTTTAAAGCCGCACAAATTAAAACTTTAGTAGAGATATGTAACCCAGTCTACACTGCACAATGGAAGGAGATCGAATGCCAAATAACAAGTGACATACCCCCTACAGGCGATAATAGGGAACAATGTCTTACCTAAGCTTTTGAATAACACTAACCGTGGATAGAGACCCCGCTAAAAATTTGGTTTAAGATAGTCAGAGAGAATCAAACTAAAGAGCCCTATCGACTTCTGCAATGGATCGCCTTATGATCAGGACTTTACTCCTAATAAAACAGACACCAGATTTAAAAAGTGGAAGGAGAAAGGGCTGATAAAATATTACGATTTTTTTAAAGGGCAAATCTTAAGAAGTTTTGAAGATTTGAAAAAACAAGGCCTAATAAATCAAGACCTTTACAGGTTCTTCCAGCTTAGACACCACATAAACAATATACTTAAAAAGGAGGTTTTGGAAAGGGCCCAGTCAGGTGTTCTGAAGGTCTTCTTAATGGCATATAAAGGGATCCCAGGGATCAGATACATTTCTAAAATAAACCAAGGTCTTCAAGACTTAAAAGGAGACAACACATCTTATATAAAAGAGAGATGGAAAAAGAGGGGAATTTCACTTTACAACTGGAAATATGGGAAAAGCTAAATAAACAGCAATGGAAAAGTACCTCATCCCTGCAGTGGAGAGAATTTGGATGGAAAAACTTGGCAAGATTTTCAGAACACCTGCACAAAACAAATTTACCCATAAGGGATTGAACTGTTGGCGCTTGTGTGGTGAAAAGACTGCAAATCATTTTCATGTGTTTTGGTCATGCCCAGTTATCCACCAATATTGGACCAAGGTACAGACAATATTGGGGAAAATATTCAAAATTACAGTTCCCTTTTCTTTTGTAACTTTGTATTTAGGTTTACTACCGGACTCACTGGAAAGACAAGGAGAAAAATACTTATTCAATGTTTTAATATTGGCAAGCAAAAAAGCTCTAACTAAAAAATGGATGTTGAAGGACTGTCCTACACCTGAAGATTGGACTAACGTGATCCAAGACATTTACTCGATGGAAAAGTTGACATTCGCACTGAGACAGGACATGGATGTGTTCATGAACTTTTGGCAAACCCTGGACCGCATATGTGTCTTCCATTAGATCTAATCTTTGACAAATACCATTTCAATAATGGTTCCGCTCTTTGTTCCAAAGCTACTCAGATGCTCTTTTATCTTTATTTACTTACTTTTTCTTTTTGTTTGTTTTTTACTGGTTTGTTTTTTTTTTTTTTGTTATTTGTTTCTTGTTTTTTTTTCTCTTTAATTTCACTTTTTCTTTCACTTTAAAAAAAAAAAAAAAGGGGGTGTTGTAAGAATTAATCTTCCAATGTTGTCAGATATCAGAAAATAAGGGAACATGTGATGAAAATGTAAACACTGCATTGCTGTAACGACCTGTATACCCTTTACAAAAACTTAAATAAAAAAAAAAAAAAAAAAAGTCTTTAATTCATTTTTAATTGTTTAGTTGTATTATATGAATCAACCGGTATTTTTAACATTGATTTTAAATATCCATATGTCCACATATGTTAAAAAAAACCCACACAGGCTTATACAGGGTATCCTAATTTTTTCATGACTGTATGTGTCATCTTCATGTCATTCCTTCCATGGCCACTAGAGGTCACTTCATGTCAGCACTACATATAGGGTGCATCACCTGCTGGTAAAAAATGCTCATATCATGCATTATGTGTTGGAGGCCAGCCCCCCCCCCCCCATTTGTCTGTGTGTTGTTTAATTGTAAATGACAGCATTCCATGTGATATGATACTTAAAGTTGACTTTCCCATTTTGCATAATTGAGTCGTTAACCAAATTTCTAATTATTGACCTTGATATGACTTGAAGCGCTGAAGTCTGATATGAGTTTAGACAGATGAACATGATTTTAAAATACTTTTCTTAAAACAGTCACAGTACATCAGAACAACAGGCTAATTTTCAATGACTTGTTTTCGACCAAATTAAGACATGACTGGTTGATCAGAGGGCAGCGCGGTGGCGGAGTGGTTAGCACTGCGGCAGCACAGCAACTCACCCTTGGCCGGAGGATCCTGGGTTTGATCCCAGTCCCCGACCAACAGTGATCTGTGTAGAGTTTGCATGTTCTCCCCGTGTCTGCGTGGGTTTACTCCGGGATTTCTCCAGTTTCCTCCCGCATGCCAAAAACATGCAAGTTAGGTTAATTGGCATCAAACTGGGGATTCTAAATCGTCCTTAGGTATGACTGTGAGCGTGAATGGTTGTCTGTCTGGATGGATGGATGGTTGATTAGATTTTGCAGGGGAAAAGCACCAATCGGAACACTGAAGAACCAAAAAAATCTGAATGTGTTTGTGTTACCCAGAGAAAGTTTTATTAATAACAGACCACTTGGCGCTTGTCTTATATTCAGCAAATCCAGTTCACCCAGTGCTCGAGTGAACATCTTCCTGGGGTGTTAGGAGTCAAAGCATCAAAGACTGATTATGCTCTGCTTTAAAGCATGAACTACACTACAAATGTGTAATGGATTTGATCCGTCCCTTATTCTCTGGGTTGTCTTTATTCAGTCTGGCTTTATGCTCAGTTTAGGGCAATTGTGACAGCCATCACTGCTACACACAAAGCCATGAATGATGCCCCTTTGTCACGGGTCACTCATTCTAAACAGAATAACAAATGGGATACATGCAGTCTTGGCCGTTAGCACCATAATACATAATTTAGTGCCATGCCATATAGCTTCATGGTTGTTCTCAGAATCAGTTTTATATCTTGGAACATTTTCTTGCCAAGGTGTGTGCCAGACTGGTGCCAAATGCCTTGGCTCTCATCCGGCGGAGCCTCTGAAGTAGATCATTTGCCAAGCATACTCATCCACTTTTAATGACTTTATGTAATTTTGGCTCATTAATAAAATATTTGATATAATTTTGTTGGTGGATAAGGATTCGGGCATTGATGTGTTGTGTTCACTGTAAAGCTCAAGGGTGGAGGGAGTGAGGATAGGAGAGGTGGGGGGTGGGTTTGTGCAGCTGTGGAGCCCAAGGCGTCCCAGTGATCCTTCACAGCATCGTCTGACATTCATTACTTTAAAACGATATGCTCAAGCTACAGATTTACTAATATTTGTCAGCTGCAGTTACTTGTTATTTTTTTTTTGGATGGCAACAAAGCATTTCATTGGATTGTTGCACTTTATGTATTCAAGCCAAAGACACACATACCCATGCCAACATGTAAGCTAACACTTTAGTTAAGGGAACACCTATTAACTGTTAATGACATTAATTAACTTAATAAGCAGTACTTAAGAGGGTATTAACGAAAATGCTGTAGTTATAGCCTAATCTAAATAAAGTATAGTATAATGTGTTAATAAGTGCTTTATATTCACTAATAAAGAGTTTACAAGCTACCAATAGACACCTAATTACTAGATAATGCGTGTTACGAAATGTAAAATAACTAGCGCTGAGCAACAATTAAAATTTTTTTAAAAATGGTTTATTTGCTGTTAATCATAATTAAATGCAATTTTTAAAATTGTAATGTACTTTAAACTTGTCATTTTTCAAGATTGCTTTCTGCAAGTCCATTTAAAGCCTTCAACATGTCAGAAATGACATCTGTTCAGAATATTCTAAAAAAAAAACTCTTAAGTACTGCAGAGATACTGCATGTATAATTAGCAAACACTTTAGCATAATTACACCAGTTGTTATCTTACTCACTGACTTGTAGCTTAGGTGTTAGCCCCCCTCATTAGCCACGTTTCCTCTTCGCTTCTCTCCTGGTCAAGATTGTGCATTGATACACTCCATACCCACATAGTATGACAGTGATGCTCCAGCAAACCCATTTGAACACCCAGAACTAAGTAAAATGGGGAGTTTGTGCCATGAATTGGGTTTACATTTCTATTCTGAGTCACGCCATAAACTGTCTAAGGGAAGCAGTACTCGTTTTTCAAGAATTCTGCTTTTTTCGTTCTGCCACGATAGTGTTGACACATAACCAGCATAAAAAAATAACTACAAATGTTTTTGAATTTCATCTGTTGATCGTAATGTGGAACAGTTTATTATATTGTTAGTTATACCTGTTATTAACCATTATGCAGAGAAAACTTTGTACCTCCTTGCCCACATAGACCCATCAGGAGAGAGTTTGTTCTCATTAAATTCATTTGATGGGATTTTTGGGGCTGTAAATCATCTTAATTGACAGCTATTCATTATTAGATCCATGTTATGGCTCATCTTTAAATATCCTACTCAGAGGAAACGGGGGCGGAGTGTAGAACTAGATCATTTGTGCAACTTTTCTACAAAGTAGTGTAAGAGAGTGGTGCCTGTTTGGAAGAACTGCCTTTAATGTCACAATAAAAATAAATCCAGGTGCATTAATCTACAAGAATATATGTACCTCTCAGTTGTGTAACAAAACTTAATGGATTACCATGTTTTCTGTCTTTCAGTTTATGATACCGTGAAAGCAGAGTATCTAGATGAATAGCGGAATTAATGAATAATTCATTGTCATGTTAGGCAGTAGGGCTGTTTTGGAGAGCACACTGTTGGCAGAATTACAGATTCTCATAAAACTAGCAAGACGGGATGTGATATAGCTCATGTGCATTATTCATCCAAATTGCTCCTCTGTCTTCAGGTGAAGAATTTATTGGTTCATTAAAAAAAAAAAATCAGCATCAGTTATCATTCATTATCTCTCCTTTCTATTCAGCGTCATGTGGTGGGGATGTCAGGGGGCCTGGAGGTATCATCTTGTCACCTGGCTTCCCGGAGCTGTATCCCAACTCCCTCAACTGCACATGGACCGTAGAAGTCAGCCATGGAAAAGGTAGGGGTTTAATTTACATTACTGCTTCTGCAAGTTCACATTGATTGATATCAGTGTTCATCAACTTGCACTGCCCTTAAATAGTAATTTAATTTAATTTAAATGTACAACATTAGTAATTTAAATAATAATGGTACATACCATGCTATGCATGTGTTTAAAGAAAACATTTTCCAATATAAAGAGTTCTTTTGCAAAAACAGATAAGTCCAGTTGTGTTCAAAATGAAAAAAAAAAAAAAAAACACTTTTTCATCAGTATAGGTGTTAGTATTTCCAAATCAGCTTCTAAGACATGGTCACTTGAAATATGAGTATCTCAAACATAATAAAGCTAAAAATCAAATATCAACTCAGTGTTACTTTTTGGCAGTTTATTAGTATGTTTTTGTTTTGTTTTTTTTGCAAAAACAGACAAGTCCCAAAAGCCATGCTATTTTGTCTGAAACAGACTTGAATGTTTATAAGCATCAATGTAGTATGATTGACACACAGATTTAGGGATATCCACTCAGTAAAATGGTATAATATAGCTATAATAAAGCTATAAAATTCAAGATTCAAAGACTCTGTTGTCTTCTGTACTTCTATACATACAGGACATACATGAGAATTGAAATGGCGTTTCTCTCTCTTCATTGGTGTGCACAGTATAAAAAGAAAAGGAATAAGGCTAGAAAAAAAGAAACTCCTTCCCTATATAGTGTACTATATAGTGAACGCGCAGCCAGCGGAGCAGTTAGAGAAGAGCTTCACATCACAACATAAACTACTGTTAGATCAAAAATGAATTGATTGAGACTGAATCAATAATCAATAGGGGGTTTCCAAGTTCTGAGCCAGTTATTCTCTTTCTGATCAGAAAAAGGAGGCAATTGGTCTCAGCATAACGTGTCTCAGAGCTTGCTCACACCAACTCCCTAACATGTATTCAAGGATGTTGCTCCCTATACCCTGGGCAGGCGTCCCTGACATTATCTAAACCTAAAGACGGCTGGAGCCATCTTTCCCCGAGACTGCTTCTAATCTATGGACAGCACTGAACATTCTGCTATGATCTTTACATGACCTGGTCAACCTAACTTCGGACATTCTGAACAGAACAGCTTGGTATGATAAAACAAAAACCCTCGTCATTATTTACAGTCTTGCTCAGCCTAATCTTACACTGAGAAACAGACATTCTTTTCAAGCTCTGAGACAATGGAAAAACACAGAGAATCAGACATTGGCTCATTATATGCACCAGATACAATTATAATATAAAATAGAATAATACAATAAATAAATAAATCAATGAAACCTGATATTTATTGAATTATTTTTAATAATTCAGCAAAAACGATTTGATTTAATACATATTTACTACAAATTACATGCAGGTATTTATTTTTTTACCACTGTTAGTCTGTTACATTTTACTGTCTCACGTGATGACGTCATTTACCGTGCCACAAAAACAAGCCCAGTAGTGTCTGAAAGCGGTTAATTTTATTGTTATATTGAGTTTACCTTATAGTCCACTATATTTAAATTCACTATATAGCGAGTAGGAAGTGAGTGAGTGAGTGAGTGAACATTCCGAACACAGCCAGGGAAATCAGTCAGTGAGCAGACTGGGAAGGCAGCCAAGATGAGTCACGTGACCCAAATACCAAGCGCTGACTTGCCCTGTGGAGTTATCTGCTTTTGGAGAAAAAAATGCTCCTGGCATTTATTGGCTTTAAAAAAAAAAACAACATGAATTTGTAGTGTCGATAACATAGGACATGTCGGCTTTTGAAACAAAACGATTTGAACTTCTATAAGAAGGTAATGTTAACAGTTGTTTGATGTAAAGAGTGAAATTTTCATGGAAGTGGTGTTTATTGGTTTTTGCAAACAAACTCTTCATATGTTTTTGTGGGTTTTGACTTTATGAAATAAAGGCATGGGTCATATGTGTTCTGTGAAACTATTAAAATTAGGGCTGTCGTGGTACAGGAATTTCCCCTGCAGTGATGGTGGATAGCTCAACACTGCGGTATGCAGAGCTCCAGTCTTACTAGGCATGAACTGCTGATTCTGTTAAAAAAAAAAAAAAGATCATTTTTATAAAGCAGTGGTTGGAACTCCAGTATTTCAACTACGGGGTGTGTGGACTAGAGACTGCAGTGACATTCAGCTTATTTAAACAAGACAGTCTCTGTACAGCACCCTGCATGGTTCTTGTCTCCGTGGTTTTTGGATTTTTGCTGCTGTCTGAAAAATCCCGTTCAAACAAGCAATGCGCTATGCAGTAGTTGTTTCGCTCTCGGAGGTCACACTCCGCTCAGAAGGGAATAACACACTTTGTGCCCTTTCAGTGCTCATTGTCAAGGCTGTATTTAGCAAGGAGTCCAAACGCTTCCTCCAGCTGGAATCCGTCTGGAGAGAGAGTGCCCCACACCTTACTGACGCCGCCAGCACCCGGTGCTGTGGAAGCTTCCACAGTACCGGGTGCAAACATGCTGTTGGCAATAAAAATACACTTGACATTTAACAATTTATTTATTAATCAATAGGGGCACATAAGAGAACAACAAGATTTAGCCACACACACAAAAAAAGTGAACACCACAGTTGCTTGTTATCCTCTGCGGTAGGCTTGTCCATAGCGCTTTACTACATAATTGTGGTTATCGGGACAGTCCTAATTAAAATCCTTATTTCATAAAGAAATACACACTGCCATTATTCAGGTAAGCTCTTAAACAAATGGATTGACTTCCTTGGTTTTATGACATCACAGACCAACAAGCCCCACCTTCAATTCTTTGTGTTAACAAAGTAAGCAAACCCTGACCACCTCTTTAAAAAAAACATTCACCCAATCATATCCACCTTATTCCTGGGGGTACCGCTGTAGGAACGATTATGGGTGGCGCTTCCGTTTCGGCTGAAGTAGTATTAAATCAGTCAGTAAGAGTGGAGTAGCAGGGCATTTAAAATAGCACTTTTAAAAAATTTTCAAATTCATTTTAAAGTGTCTGTGACATGATTTAGGAACTATGGATCAATATTCAGTATGAATTTATCTTCAATCGTCCACATAGTTGGTTCTGTTAACTTCAAACACTAAATAAGTGGAAAAATATTTCTAAGTGAATTCAGATTTAGCGCTGTGTTGCACTAACGCGATATCCTGAGACTCACCTCGTTTCCGGATATGACGTCATGAGGTGATGTTCCTCTCGGCTGATCCGTGTGCTGTCAGTGTAAGCAAGCTGCTTAGCTTCTATATCAGCGAAGAAATGCCGAAACGTTGCGTGGCGGCTGGGTGTTCTAATTGCTCCAGTGAACGTATAAGCCTGTTCTCATTCCCAAAAGATCTAGATCTTCTTAAAAAATGGGCGAAGCAAGTGCAGAGAACAAGGGACAAATGGCAACTAACACCATCTTCTGTACTCTGTAGTGATCATTTCACTGCAGACAGGTTTGAGGAGGCGCCTGCTATACAGGAATCTTTAGGCTTGAAAGTTTGTTACAAGAGTTCTAAAACCGACTGCCATACCTATGATTTTTAAACGAAAACCCACAGCTCAAGACAATATCAATATATCAAAACAGCGCAGAGAAGCAATAGTGTCAAAACTCGCCCGGAAAAGAGTTTGCGTAATTGATTTTTTTTTCACATAAGGCGATCGTGATTTTATTATATTTCTTCCACCGAAAGTAAAATCCTCCCCTATGAATTTTGAAGCAGAGTGTTAACTTTACTCCAAATGGAATGACTTTGTGTTAAAAAACATTATATTACTTCTTTCAGTTTTCATTTTTATTAATCTTATTGCCTACTGAATCTGAATATCTGGGCTTTTTTTTTTATTTTTATTTCCCCGACCACCCGATCGGGGAAATTTAGATCTATCTGTATGTTACCATTCAGTATTTTGGAGGTGACCGATGTCCATCTCTAACCCTTCACCGTCAGACCTTTCATCCTCTGAAACGTGCAAGTCATCTTCACTTCCTGAACGATATGGTTCAAATAAATAGGGTTGCAGTCCTTTGTTAGAACCAACTCGCTCTTCTTCATCACTCAATCCTGCTTCTTCCTCAAAAACTATGGACAAATCACTCAAATCTTCTCTGAAATTGCTCACAACTTCCTCTTCGGTATACTCAGCCATGCTTGTTTACATCTTTGGTTCACCTCATTACGTCACAACATGGTGGCGGCATTTGACCCAATTTCGACAAACGAACATCGCAGTAGTCTGCATCACGATGTAATTTATGGTAGTATATGGAAACAAAATTTTATTGAATTTTTTTGTCTACACAGAATAAAAACACAGTAGTTCTTCTTTCTAATGATGTCTTGGTTGAATTATGTCACGGACTCTTTAATGTATAGTCCACATACGTGTTTTGCACTCAAGTACATGATGAGACACCTCCGAGCCATAATGAACATCTCATAGAAAGACAAGATAACCAACATAGAAGTGTTGAAACGAGCTGGTCTACCATCAGTGGAGGACATGCTAATACGGATGAACCTGAGATGGCTCAGACATGTTGAGAGGATGGACCACCAGCGTCTCCCTCGGCAGTTACTCTACTCACAGTTATGCGAGGGCAAACGCAATCAGGGTAGACCAAGGCTCAGATTTAAAGACACTGTAAAAAGAACCTTGAAGAAGTTGGACATAGACAGGAGTTCCTGGCAGCGGAAGGCTAAGGACAGAGCTGTGTGGAGGAGTCTGATCAGACCTAAATGAAACAGTCATTGTCGCCCGCAACAGACTGCTATGATGATGATGATGATGATGATGATGATGGCAGCTAATTTCAGCATTTGTGGTTTTTGTATTTTTTGAATGTTTTGGCATAGTTCTGGCACTTGTTGCTGGTGTTCGTGGTTGTGCCATAGACTGTATAAATGGAGGCTTCTCCCCTGCAATGCGTAGATCAGGCAATGAATGAAAAAGCACTATTGGTGTGATCGGTGGTACAGACACAATAGCACCAGGTATGTTTTCACTTATATGAATGTCACAGATCTGATGTCACAGATCTGACCAACAGAAAGTAAAATAATAAATAAAAAATGGTAACAATTTGTTTCCTAAGGTTTAACAATTTAAAAAAGATATCAAACAGTTTTTTGGGGGGGGGTTGCATTTATTGCACTGCCTTGGAACGATACGGACTGCAGCATGCATTAATTTTTAAATTATCACAAAATATAGATCAATAAAATTCTGAACAATTATCAGAAAATGTCTGTACGTGTTAAGTTAAATAACAAGCATTCATGACATGACAGCAGCATGAGCGTTTTAATTTCGGGGTAGAACCAACAGCTGCAGCTGTCTGTATTTACTCCGACATTAAAACAGCCAAGCACAGTGTTGTGGTTCTTTGTGGCTCTGACTAAATTCTACTTCTGCTCTGAGGTAAATTTGATTATGTCCAACATCTTTTAACAAAATGCAGCCGACTTTATTGCGGTGGAGACATTGATATATCTCAGAACCTTTATTTGTTTACAGCGCTAGCATCTTAGCAGCGGCGCTAACAAATGGAGCTACTGTCTGTGAGGCCACTTTTTAAGGTCATCTTCCCATCCCAAGATAGCCGTGGGAAGTGGTATGATTATATTACTGTTTTGAGGTGCAAAAGGCCGTGTTCCCGCATTTCTGATGCCGAAGTCATTGTTTTTTAACAAGGAAAAGTGTCCTGTTTCAGTGACAACCACACGTTCTAAACTAGTACCGGAAGTTGCGCCCATAATTCATGCAAGGCATCATGGGGGCTAGGAATAAGGTGGATAAGGGGCTCATTAATATTAATGAACACACTGAAAATGGTTTGTGTGTGTGTGTCTTGAAATTAATTTGTTGAAAATGCACCATATGGGACGTTTAAACATTGTCCCATTCTTACTTTATTTTTTATTGTAATTTCTGTTTTTACATCAGAAAATAAAACTTAATTTGTCACTCCTCTTCTGTAGCAGCTAATCTGTTAACCGTTCATGTAGTCCCTTTCAGACTTGGTGGGCACATTTTACAGGAAGTCTGTTTTATTTGGGAACACTTTGTTGTAAGCACTTAGCAATTGACTGCAGCAATTTTTTTTTTCAGTTATCACACAATGTACAGCCAAGTGAAAGCTACGAATTGCTTCCCCAGTCAGCTGAGGGGGAAAAAAGAAACAAAACTACACTGACTCGGTGATATGCCTTTGTTGATCTGACATATTAAGTACATTCACTAATCTGGACAAATCGGGCCTTCCATGGCATACTATTCTTTGTTTGTATTTAAAAAAAAAAAAGCAATGTAACAGCAATTTTATCAGTTTTTAAATCTAGCTTTTTCCATTGGCTGAACAACTTTTAGACGTTCACTCAGTGAGAGGATTCTGGTATCTCAGTTTCCTTCATAGATTATTCTTCATTTCAATGTTTTAGCTGCTATTACAAAACTTGGATTAGATTATATGATAACTCATTATTTTACCAGCATACTGAGCTATCTCACTTTTCTCATAAACTTATAATGTAGCATCAAGTTTCTTATCGCTTCCTTAAATTCCAATAAAATGCCATATTGTACAACAGCTTTGAGAACTCGATTGCCATCTCACAGACATTAAAGCTGTTTTATTTCATAGTTGTTTAACACCATGGTAAACCTTATTGTTTTTATTTTTTTTCTTCATGCACTTCCTGTTGGTGTTGCTATAACTCTAATTTTTGCAATGCCATATTAATTAATGAAAATCTCTAAACTTCAGATCACAATCTCACAAGATCACTACTTTATCTCTCTTTCTTTCTCTCTCTCTCTCGCTCTCTCTCTCTCTCTGTCAGTCTGTCTGTCTGTCTGTCTATCTATCTGCAAATCATTTTGGTAATCATAACTGACCTAAAACAGGAAAAGTTTAGTCTGATTTAATGTCAGACAGTGAGGAAAACGAGGCTATGTGTCTTTTTATACAGGGTATGTAAACTTCTGGTTTTAATCATATCTATCTCATTAACTTCAAATTTCAAATGAACATCATTTACAATATAGTCTGATTATTTTTTCTTAACAAATAAATATTAGCCTTTCTAGATATAATATGATCTTCCATAGGCTATGTAGTGGCACTCTTTCTATAATCCTTGAATCATTACCTTCATGCTTGCTTAAGGAATTCAATAAAACTATACCCACAGCCATTTTGCTGTAGTAAATGACCCAAATTATCTCCTTTCTTACTCTCTGCAAGTAGTTATAACTTAGAATAAAGCAGACTCCAGTAGCTATGGACATGACAAGAGAGTAGAACTGTCCAATATGTTAATGATATAAGAAAAGGCACTTGAAACCTAAACTGCAAACTTCTCTATCTAAATAATTTTAAGGGCTTATAACAACACTAAGTGAAAATGAAACTAATGTTATTTAAAATTTAAAAACATTGAAAATTATGTGAAAATACCTTTTTATTGTGGTTTTACTTTTGACTAATTGCTGTAGCACTAGGTGGTCTTTAGAGATACAGCGGGGAAAATAACTATTGAACACATCAACATTTTTCTCATTAAACATATTTCTGATGGAGCCATTGGCCTGAGATTTTCACCAGATATCAGTAACAACCCAAGTAATCCATGCATACAAAGAAATCAAGGCAACTGTGTTCACAAAACAAGTTATATTTAATAAAGCGGAAGGACACAGGGAATAAGTACTGAGCACACTTGGTGAAATTCATTTACAACTTAGTAGAAAAGTCTTTGTTGGTAATAACAGCTTCCAGATGCCTCCTGTATGGAGAAACTAGGCACAGGCATTGCTCAGGACTGATTTTAGCCCATTCTACCGCACAAACTGTCTTCAAATCTTGAAGGTTCCGTGGATGTCTTCTATGAACTCTAATCTTCACTTCGTTCCATAGATTTTCAATTGGATCCAGGTCAGGTGACTGACTGGATCATTCTAGAAGCTTTATTTTCCTTCTCTGGAGCCAGTTGAGAGTTTCCTTGGCTGCGTGTTTGGGATCATTTTCTTGCTGAAATGTCCACCCTCGTTTCATCTTCAGCATCTTGCAGATGGCAAGATGTTCTTATCAAGGATGTCTCTGTACATTTGTTCATTCATCTTTCATTCAATTATATGAAGTCTGCCTGTACCATGTGCTGAAAAACACTCCCATACCATGATTCTCCCACCTCCAAACTTCGCTGTTGGTATTGTGTTTTTGGGCTGATATGCAGTGCCATTTCTCCTCCAAACATGCTGTGTGTTGTGGCATCCAAAAAGTTCCATTTTGGTCTCATCTGACCAGACTATATTCTCCCAGTATTTTACTGGCTTGCCCAAATGTTGTGCAACAAACTTTAAACAAGCTTCAGCATGTTTTTACTTATCAATGGAGTCTTGCGAGATGATCGGGCATCATCAACCAACATCCATGTTGGTTGAGTGTATTACTTATTGTTGTCTTTGAAACAGCAGTATCTGCTAACTTCAGGTCTTTCTGGAGCTCTCCATGAGTGGTCTTTGGCTCTTGGATAACTCTTCTGATAATTCTTTTGACTCCTCTGTCAGAAATCTTGCGAGGAGCTCCTGGTTGTGTCTGGTTTATGATAAAATGATGTTCTTTCCACTTCCAAATGATGGCTCCAACAGTGCTCACTGGAACATTCAGCAGTTTAGAAATGTGGCTGTAACCAGTGCCATCATTATGTTTTGCAACAATAAGGTTCTGAAGGTCTAGAGAGAGCTCTTTGCTTCTACCCATCATGAGTTCTTTGTGGTGTGACAGTCTAATATTTACAGACCCTTTTAAAGGCTATCAGTCAGGACTTAACCAACTGAAATTAATTTGCACTGATAGGGGATGGGGATGTCTTCCTAAATTCTGATGGATTTCAGCTGGTTTCTTGGCTTTTTATGCCTTTTTGCACCTCTTTTTCTTCATGTGTTCAATACGTATTCCCTGTGTCATTCCACTTTATTAAATAGAACTTGTTTTGTGGACACAGTTGCAGTGATTTCTTTGTATGTATGAATTACTTGGGTTGTTACTGATATCTGGTGAAAATCTCAGGTCAATGGCTCCATTGGAAATATGCTTAATAAGAAAAATGTTGATGTGTTCAATATTTATTTTCCCCGCTGTGTAGGTGTTCTGTTTAAACCTTTTTTTACATAATCCTGTCAGAACTGTATGACAGTGTAGGGAAGAGGCATGGCCTTGATTGATTGGGCTTTTGCTTTTCTTCTTAGTGATATAATTTGAGTTCCATAGAATTCAATCATTCATTATGTAGTATATTTACTTTGGCACCAATAATGGCTGTTAATCTGACAGATTGTTCCAGACTCTCTTTTCCTCCTTGACAGTATTATTTATTTTAGGGACATTGATAACAGAGGACTTCCTTTAGCAAGTGAGCCAGGCATTATGGAGGATGTTATGGAGTCATACTCTAACAGATTTAACAGATGGGAGTAAAATGGCAGCGCTGATTGTGCTGTAAGGCAGCCAAGTGGCCATCATGGGTAGAATGAAGATGTTATTGGTCTGAGTTGCTGCTTCATCAAATAGAATGTACAGTTTACTGATAAAGCTCTTCTGATCTTGTCTAAAATATTAAAGTATTGAATAATTTCGATCAACCTATATGCACTTAGATGTTCGATAAACAACTGCATTTTGTGTAAGCAGCTTCTGTAATATTCTGCTAGACCAGTTGGTTGAGATTCCCAAAGATTTTTATTTAACAGGTTGCTTTCTTGGCCACTTGCTCCCTTTCTTTTCTGGTCTTCGTCTGACAAGATCCTCTTGGAGTTCTTCGCAGGCTCTGCCATAACGTGCATTTGGAAAATACCAAGCTAGATAGCTTCATCTCATAATTAGCAACAGAAAAACGCTGTGCCCTATGATTAGCTATTGGGATACAGGCTGTACAACATGCCAGCTGTTGCATTTTCAGTGTTCTGCCCGAACAGCAAAGTTGCATAATACTGTTGCAAGTGATGCCCACTCTGGCTATGGTGGAAGTGACATTTGACTTTGAATCATTATTTCAAGATTAAAATCTTGCATAGTGTTGATTTAAATTCAAGTTTGAGGTTATTTCCAACTACAGTTCCATTTCTTAGCTTTAGTGGTGAATATGAACAGGATGACATAAAAGCTTATGGAAAAAGCATTATTTACAGTTTTCGTTATGCATCTGGGATTGTTTTCATTCTCATGAAATCTAAAATTGATTTTCTCTTCCAAGGTGTCCAGTTCACGTTTCACGCCTTCCACCTAGAGGATCACCACGACTACCTTCTGATAACTGAAAACGGTAGTTTTGCTCAGCCTCTGGCTCGACTCACTGGCTCAGAGAAACCCGCACCAGTTAATGCCGGGCTGTATGGGAACTTCAAGGCGCAGCTTCGCTTCATTTCTGACTTCTCCATATCACTGCAGGGGTTCAACATCTCCTTCTCAGGTATGAAGGCATATATGGTTGCTGTCTGCAGGGGGAATGGGAAGTAATTGTAGACGGGCAGAATGGGCAGAGGAGGTGAAAGGCAGATGTGTTACAGTATGTGAAGGAGGCAAATAGGAGAAGAAGGGGTGAATTGGGGGATGGTAATGTAAAAGGCTGTGATAGGCAGAAGGAAAGTGAGAGGCAGTTCTCTCGTTGATGAGATCAGAAGCACTAAGCCCCTCTAAAGCGTGCATAAAGTAACATGAGGAGTGATTTGTCGGTCAGCAGGCTTAAGACAGACTATGCCTCAGGCGCGCGTCAGTCAGAGAAGGATAATTAAGAGACAACAGGGTCATGCAGGTAGAGGGTGTCTGACCATGAGGAGAATGATCATCAAAGCATGCCATGTGGGCCTGTATCCTGCCGACTGTAGAGATGGTAAGGCAAGCGGGAGGGAAGAAGGAGGGTTGACTGTGTGTGGGTGTGTGTTCATAGAAATAATGGCCCCCCATCCAGAGACAAAGGGATGGAAAATTAGAGGGGTGAAGATACAGGCTTTTGAGAGGGATATAGTAGAGGAAAGAGATGAGGCAGATGGTGATGCTGAGTGAGCAGGGTTGATGGAGAGGACGGAAAGAGGGAGGAAGGAGGGGAGTGACAGAGGGAGGGGGCAGTAAAGTAGGAAAAAAAGGAGAGAGAGCGTCTGCTTCATGAGCATTCTGGCTAAATATTTGCCTGCTGTCCATTGAAGTGAGCCATAAATTATGCAGTCATGAATATTCATGAAATTTAGTTTTAGGGTATGTGAGCCCCTGCATGCTTTGTAATTAGCATCTATAGATTTGCTGATTAGAATTCATTTTGTAACCTTTTTTTGACCTTTGATGGAAGCATGCCAATCCTCTGATTCCACATCCTGCAGTAGAGCGTTGCTGTAATGCTCAAAATCAATAGGCTTCTACTATAGTTCTGCATACTGCAGTAACAGGTCGTGAGAGACGTGCTGATAGGAATAAAACCTTTTCCTTGGTCGCATCTTCTCAAGCTGTAAGGCCACACAGCCCTGTGTCAAAGTATTTCACAATGCGCGGCCTAGATTTTACTTAGCCCGTCCTTCATGTCTGCATCCTGGAAGCTCTTGGCATACATCCCAACCTGATGAAGTGTGTTTGAGCAAGATCGTGTTGCTTCTGTTTCTGAACGCACCATCTTCTTTGAAGCGTCCAAAGAACATTTTCATTTGTAAAAACTTTTTTTTTTTTCGCTTTGTCATCATTGCTACAGAGTACACTCTCGAACCCTGTCAGGACCCTGGGCAGCCTCGGTTTGGGTGGCACACGGCTCCAGGTTTGGCATTGGCGATTCGCTGTCATTCTATCTACTGCAACACGGGTTATCGTCTAAAAGGGGCGAGGGACATTGTTTGCTTGGGAGGGTGGCCGTCGGATGTGGAGTGCCCCTCTGCCAAGGTGTGTGGGTACGTGGTCAGCTGCTTTTATTCCATTTCCTGTCTTGTTTTTGTGCTGCAAGAATTCTGCTTGTTAGCTAATGCCAGATTTTAATGCATTTGGCAGAGATATAAGCCTTTTATTATATGTTTTAAGAGCTCAGCAGAATTGGATTTACTTAAGGAGAACACAGTTAAAAGCTTAGAACCCGTGATTAACTGATGGAGCTGCTAAGTTAAAACTATCTTGGGAGATCTCTTTCCTCTAGAGGATTCTCAAGGACAGGTGATGCTACCGTCATCTCCAGCCTTGAGGGACAATAGCATTGCACCAACCTTGGATACATCTCTTTTAACTTGTAAAATGTGGTGGTAGAAATCTAGTCAGTTCAGATTCTGTCTGCTTAAGCTAGGCATCATCAGATCCTAAGAGGGAGTCCTTATGTGCATTCGGGTTCAGAAGTAATTTTGTTTTATTGTTAATTCTTAATCAGACAAAAAAAAAAGAGATACGAGCTAAATCAGCAGGATGTAGTGATGTCCCTCTCATTTGGAAGTCCGTTATTTTTCACTTTGCTGCTTCAGAGCAGTTAATTCTGGAAAATAATCCTCTGCCCGTTTTGTCTTGGAAAGAACTCACCAATGTTTTATTAGACTAATCATTGTTTGTAATGTGTAGTACCGGTTGGTGACAATTATGGCACCAAGGTAATAAAAGGGTTGAACACGTTCTCATTTAAGGTAAGATGTCTGATATTATACTTTTACTTGCATGCTAATGACCCAGGTTATATAGTTTGCTGTCACTTCAGTGAATTTATTCCAAATCTGCTTTGCACTGCGTGCTGCTGTTTAACTGATTATGCCTGTGTGTTGTTTTTTCTCCTTGCAGGCGGAGTGTGGATCAACCATCTCCAACAATGAGGGCGTTCTTTTGTCCCCAAACTATCCAATGAACTATGACAACATCCATGAATGTGTTTACAGCATTCAGGTCCCAAACGGGGAAAGGCATCAACATCACTGCCAGCACCTTTTATCTTGCTCAGGGTGACGTTCTCAGGTTCGAGCACTGCTGACAGAAAAATACATTGTCAAAGAGTGAACAAAGGAATTATTTTGTCATCAAATAATTCTTTATTTTCAATAAGTCTCTAAGTACACAAACAGAATCGGGGTGCTTTTTAATACGTACAACAATAAAATCTAAGAAAGTCACCATGGTGGGAAAGTCAAAGGAAAAGGTTGAATTGCAGCAGCAACAGTATCTGTTTTAGCAAAAAAGGATTTATTTCTTTGCTTGAATGGCAGTTATAACAGTTTTGGTAAGCACCACAGATGTGCTGAAAATGAATATGTTGTCCCTGCCTTCACAGCTGGAATACACGCTTTGCCTCATGCAGATGTCTTGTTTGAAATGCTCCAATTAACAATGCTGTAGCCCTACGATCTGTGTTTCTAGTAATGGATTGTGTAGACGTAATCTTTTGTCCTTAGTCGTTTTGTGCACAACTAAAAAATGTGGAAAAACATGCTAAATTACCATGAGGCAAATAGGAAAACAAGAGAGTGCCTCAGTGGCATTTTTATAGAGAGATGTTTATTTAATTTGGGTTTTTTTCCCCAGAGATATCAGTCAGAAAAGAACGGGCATACTACCAGAAAATTGGTGCTTATACTTCTGCTTTTTATTGGTACCTCTTCAAGAAAAAGGAAGAAAAATGAAAATAGCCATAAATTGAAAAGAGGAAAAAAATTGTTAAAGCACCCAATCCTTTGCTTATAACCAGACTGTCAGTGCCAGTGGCGTTGTGTGGTGCACAAAGTCTGGTGGGGCACAATAAACAACCGACTACTGGCTCTGGGGATGTAAATACAAATATACCTTCTCAAATCAAGTGACAAAAACACAAGTATTACCTCCTATTAATTACAGTAATTTGCTTGAAGCATTTTTTGAGTATTTAAATAACAAGAGAATTACAACATTTACAAACACTTACCACTTATGTTAAGTTATGTTTTCATTTCTGTTTTTCCTGTCACTGGCTTTTTTATACTAGCTCCATAATCAATATCCTTACATTACCACCTCCAGTTTCTATTACTGGCCACTTTTATTTTTAATTAATGCTTATCTACCTCGATCTTAAGAGAAACATTAAATGCCCCTTTTGAATAATTTCACAACTTTTGAAAGAAATGGCATAATAGACTTACAAATAGTGTACTGATGGTGGTTAATGTTGTGATGCTAACTTTACACAGTATCCTAGCCTAACATTTTCTTTATTAATGTTGCTTAAATTTACAAATCCAGTGGGAAATATTCCAAAATTATGCTAAACTGCCCATCTGATTCTGAAAGTGCTGATAATCGTAAAAAAAAATCATAAACTTTAAACTGAAAGTAGTTGGAACCAGTTCATTCTACTGTGATTCTATGTTCATGCTGCCAATTGTTGCTAACTTGTGCTCCATGATCAGCCGTTGCTGTAAAAAAAGTGATCCATTGGACTGAACGGAATTGACACCACACTGTCCAGTGTTCTAGTACTGACATACATCAGATCTGTTAGTAACTTTGATTGACTGTGGGGCCAGAATTTCTCAGGTCCCACAGCCCACAATGCAACACTGAAAGCAGTTGGCACCAGTGTTGCCAGATGGGAAATGAAGAAATATCGTACTGGCGCTTTAAAATTATCGTATTTTCACCCAAACTATCATATGTACTAAATAACTTGAAAACTCACAGGCTAGGACAGTGCATTTAAAAGCAAAGCTATTCTATACGCGTGGAACTGCAGTAACCTAAGGAATATAATGCAGAGCTCAGCCATTTGAATGAAACAACTGCTTTATTCATTGTGACATGTAACCACACCCACCCACACAGTGAATTGCACCTCTTTGCACACCACTGCTTTCGTCCTTAAACGTGGAGTGGAAACTCCCAGGCAGGCCATTAAAGATGCTGTGCCCAGCAGAGTTACTTTGTTTTCTCACCAGTGTCTGTGTTGTCGGACTCTTTTCTTTCAGTACTTCTTTCCTCAGAGTCCAAACTCATGTTCACATGATTTTATTTTTTTTTTTAATTTGTTGCGGTCCCTGTGCAGCTGTGCGAAGAAACGTGAGCTAAGCACCGCTGATGTGACTGGCACATTTGGCAGCGAGGAGGAGCCAGCCAGGTGTGAGCTGATCAGCTATGAGCATCAGTTTCTGGTGGTGTGTGGGTGTTCACATGAATCAAAATGACCTTTTTTGGGGGTGCACAGAAATGCTAGAACTATCGTATATTTGGCCTTTTTTAAAAGTATTGTTTGTATTATATCGTATAGGCCCTAAAACGATAATTATCCTATATCTGCCAATACTGGTTGGCATATGCACCGACAGTTTTAAGCTGTAGGATCACTTTACACAGGCGTTAAGGGCCAGCCCCATATGAAATGAAACAGCATTATTGGAGAAATCGTGTTCGGGCAGTTCGGTGGTGCAGTGGTTACACAGTGGCAGCACAGTAGGAAGATCACCGGATCGATTCCACCCCTGACCATCGTAGGTTCGATCCCACCCCCTGACCATCGGTGACCCTTCTGTGTGGAGTTTGCATGTTTTCCCCCGTGTCTGCGTGGGTTTACCCCCAGGTTCTCCGGTTCCTCCCACAGGCCAAAAAACATGCAGGATAGGTTAATTGGAGACTCTAAAGTGGCCCTAGGTACGAATTGTGAATGGTGAAGGGATTGGCACTGAAATTTTCCCTCTGGAGATCAATAAACTACACAAAATACAAATCAAAATCCTGACTTTGATGCAAGATATTTGGACTGTGTGACAGTGCTACTATTATCAATATGGAATAAAAGCGCAATATTATTTGTTAATTGTGGAAAAAAAACATTGCTGAAAATATTGTAATTTTGATAACTATGTAGGCACTGCTCAACAGCGACATCTGGTGGGGCCCCGCCCCCACCAGCCCTAATGCAGAGACGCCATTGGTCAGTGCTCACTCTGGCACAGGTATGGTAGTGGCTTCATGGATGAAACAGTGGTACATACTGTAGAAGTGCGGGGTGCCGAACACACAATTGGACACACGATTGAATAAAATGGCCCAAGGGTTGTGGAAAATATACACAGGAATGGTAGTGGTTTCACGATGGGTCAGTATACATGAGAGGGAGGAGTGCAAAGACAGGTGTGATTATTATGATAACTGAGAAGGTCCTCAGTTCTGTACATGTGAACGTTTGAGGGAGGGGGAGGGGGGGGGCTCTGACTGTTTGCAGTCCAGACGGCCCAGGGGAAGAAACTGTTTGTCAGTGTGGAGGTGTAGGACCTGATCGATCTGAACCGCCGTCCAGAGGGGGGCAGGTCAAACGGGGGGTGGGGGGCTGGGTGCAGGATGTGAGGGGTCTCCTGAGATGGCCTTGATCCTTCTGGGACAGGAGGATCAGTTAGGTTAGGTGCTCAGTCTGTATGCATGGGTAGATTTGTTTTGCGGTGACGACCATTTGTGATTTTCAACACCTTTACTATACACATGCAAGATGAATGACCAAAAACAAGCGACAAAAAACAGTAGAAAACACTACATAAAGTGAAAAAAGTCAAAGTTCTTAAGTCGCCACCATTCCACGAAGGAAAAGAGGAAATGAAGACCTGCAGGGGATGATTGTGTTTGAGTTTGGTGAGCATCTGGGCAACTGTCTGGGAAGTGGAGCGATCCTCACAAATTTTGGATAGATAGATGGATGGCATGAGATAAGCTTGTTTCACTTTCAACAGAATGAGCTAAAATTAATTTGTCAATTTCTTAAAAAAGTATAAATTAAAAAAAAAAATCCAGTGACCTGACAAAGTCTAAATCCTCGCAAGTCTTGTTAGCTGTCCCAGCTTCACATTTTCCTACTGTCGGAAGAATGGTCACGCCAGTCTAATTTTATTCATTTAATTAAGACCTTGCTTTTCTGCTAATACCATATCAAACAGGATATGACATTCTAACAGCCTTTTTATTTGTAGCTCTTTTTTCTCTGCTAATATTTAGTGCTTGCTCTTAACTACCAAAACTCACCCGTCTTACTCCTCTCTATGTCCGATTAGCTGTATGATGGCAAGGACGCCGCGGCTCCGCTCCTTGGCAGCTACACTTGGCACGTCGATGCAGGGTCTGTCCCTCACCAGCACGTCCAACTATCTGTGGCTGGAGTTCTACTCCGACCATGAGAAGACGGCAGCAGGTTTCCGGCTCATGTACCACAGTAAGTCACATTTCATTTCCCATGGGGAGGAGAGCCCTAAAGCGTTTCCAAATGAGTGAATTTAGCCTCACTTCAGGGACCAGGCATCTGAAGTAGCTGGATTTAAAAGGAAATTTTAATTGACCCTCACCCTACTTCACTTGTGTCTTTCACTGTCAGAGTATCCATTAAACACAGCATGGTGTTTCAGCTCCACTTCTGCAGAAATATATATATATATATATATATTTTTCTGTCCTTTCTCTCTTACTGTGTGTGAGTCCCCTTTCTTTCTTTTCTTTTGCTCTTAACTCCTGCAATTAGTGCCCATGGCCGCCTAACTGTACCTTGTTAAGGCAGGAGAATTATTGCCGGGGCTGTTTGAAATCACTGTGCCTGTGTGTGTTTGTCAGTATGTGTATTTGCAAGTGCTGTTTAGTGTCTAGCTGTACACGCGTGTATTGAAAGTTCTGGCCAGTCCTGCAAGTGGTCCAATAATGAATGTCCCCCCCCCCCGCCTAATTGGCTGCTTCGCCGTGTGTCGTCGCTAACCGTTTCTAATTTATTACTGTGACAAGAGAATGTTTTGGCGACACAGCATTTCACCACCCAATTTAAAGTGTTTTTGTGTTACACCTGCATTTGAGCTCACTCGCTGAGATTTCTGAATTCTTTCAGGCTAGCAGCACTTTTTCAAAGGTAGAGCTCAAAAGAGCAGTACAGTAAGTGTAAAGCTGTTTTTTTCCCCCCCACACTTTTCAATAGTTTTGAACTTTAGAACGGTGTGAAAACTGAAAAGTTTCACAATTTCTTGGTCCGCAGCCCTCCCACTGAGGCAATTATGCCAAATGTGCATGATACAACCAGTGATCCCAGCAATGCTTGGAAAGGAAATGTAATTTTTTTCTCAAGAATGTGTGCTCATTTGCAGTGACACCAAAAACCTGCCGTTTGTCTCTTAATGCAGCTATCATTCGTCGAGAAAAAATGGCTTAATTACAGGCTGACTTATGAGTAAGACCGTAACCCTGAATAAAATATCACATAATTAGATTTCATTTGCACATTCTTGAATGAATTTGCTCAGGTTAAACTGCACCATATGACGTGCATCGCACAACTTGAACTGCAGTCTTAAGTTCACCATTGCAACCACAGTCTGGGCGTGAGTTGTGCTGCATATCCGGATATGAGCTGAGATCCTAGAAAAGCAGTTAAATCATTCACCAGTGGGAGGTCTCTAATTTAATAACTCTTTGGTTGTGAGGAAAAGTAGTGTTTACGTTAATGTGACAATGTTGGCACCCTGTTGTCTCTTATGAAAGACAGTCTGGCTTTAGTACATTTAATTTTAATTATTAGAATCAGCCAATTTATTTAAAATCGGCCTATACGTGTCCGTTACTGCTGCTAATGTTGTGTGGTATGCCTTGATTTTGTTTTATTCAGTGGCCCATTGGTGCAAATAAGTCTCACAGAAATATGCAGGCCCTCAGGATGATCTTCAGTTATCTCTACCCCTAACACTAGCTATTTTTGGGGATTGCCATAAAGCTTATATATTAGTCGAGCTTGAATAGTCCTTTTCTTCTCTGAGAGGGTTGGGTTAATGTGAAAGGGGCAAGGAGAAGGAGAGATTCGGTCAACTTAAATCTTGCCCGAACATGAAATCTGGCCATGTTTTCATGACTCCTCCGCCCAAAGTGCTGAGGTAATTTTCTAAATGTGAGCGGCAACTGCTGGAGATTTATACTGGGCATGACACTTGTAATACTACCATAACATCTGGCATGGGCATGGCCCTCGCTCAGAGAAGAGACCATAAATCAGCTCTGCTGGGTTTATGTGCGGCTACTTTTGCTGCATAGCTGAACACTTTAGTACCTAAAAGAGAAGAAAACATGCGAAGGCCATTTCAAAGTTTAGAAAAGGTGAGTTAAGGAGTTAGTGCAACTTTTTTTTTTTATCTGCTGCTTGCTTATTTCATTCTGTTTCTTCTGAGCATTCATAGTGGATTTGTTGCTTCTCAATCATTCTTAATGTCCATACTCAATTGAACATTTAATTGTGAATGTCTAATTATAGTCTCTGTCCAGAAGAAATGTTTTATTGCCAGGAAATATAATGGGACTCTAAACCCCCGACTCAGTTCAACCAGAAATTAATTCAGAAGCTCGATCAATACCTATTTACAGTATAGATGAATGGCATTGTGGCACTGGTTAAGGTTTATTTAAATGCTGCTACACAGTTGTGATCATATCTTCATGCTCTTATTGCTGTCTAGTGACTAATATTCTTGTCACTCTCATTTCTATTTGTCCAGGTTTTGAGCTGTCTCACTGTGACGATCCAGGTGTGCCTCAGTTTGGCTTCAAAATCAGCGACCAGGGCCACTTTGCTGGAAGTGCCGTCACATTTGGCTGCGACCAAGGTTACACTCTGCACGGCAGTGGCATACTCAAGTGCATGACTGGCGAGAGAAGAGCGTGGGATAACCCCCTCCCCTCGTGCATAGGTATTTATATCTATATTCTATTTTAGCTCCAGTTTCTGATTTTCTGCCTGTGTCATGGTCCATACATCTCTTTCTTATAATGCTATAATGTTTCTGGCTCTATTACTTATCGTCCAGAACAGATACAGTGGTGTGAGAAAGTGGTTGCCCCCTTCCTGATTTCTCGTTTTTTTTGTATGTTTGTTACACTTAAGTGTTTCAGATCATCAAACAAATTTAAATATTAGACAAAAATAACACAAGTAAACACAAAATGCAGTTTTTAAATGAAGGTGTTTATTGTTAAGGGCAAAAAATATCCAAACCTACATGGCCCTGTGTGAAAAACTGATTGACCCCCCCCCCCCACTTCCCCCGTTAAAACATAAATTAACTGTGGTTTATCTTATCTATGGAAAGCTGAGTTAAATTTCTCCAGTCACACCCAGGCCTGATTACTGCCACACTTGTTCTCAATCAAGAAATCACTTAAATGGGACCTGCCTGACCAAGTGAAGTGGACAAAAAGATCCTCAAAAGCTAGACATCATGCTGCAATCCAAAGAATTCAGGAACAAGTGAGAAACAAAGTAATTGAAATCAGTCTGGAAAAAGTTATAAAGCCATTTCTAAAGCTTTGGGATTCCAGTGAACCACAGTGAGAGCCATTATCCACAAATAGCAAAAACATGGAACAGTGGTGAACCTTCCCAGGAGTGGCCAGCTGACCAAAATTACCCCAAGAGCGCAGCGACGACTCATCCAAGAGGTCACAAAAGACCCCACAACAACATCCAAAGAACTGCAGGCCTCACTTGCATCAGTTAAGGTCAGTGTTCATGACTCCACCATAAGAAAGAGACTGGGCAAAAATGGCCTGCATGGCAGAGCTCCAAGACGAAAACCACTGCTGAGCAAAAAGAACATAAAGGCTCGTCTCAGTTTTGCCAGAAAACATCTTGATGATCTCCAAGACTTTTGGGAAAATACTCTGTGGACGAACGAGACAAAAGTTGAACTTTTTGGAAGGTGTGTGTCCCATTACATCCAGCATAAAAGTAACACACCATTTCAGAAAAGGAACATCATACAAACAGTAAAATATGGTGGTGATAGTGTGATGGTCTGGGGCTGTTTTGCTGCTTCAGGACCTGGAAGACTTTCTGTGGTAAATGGAACCGTAAATTCTGCTGTCTACCAAAAAATCCTGAAGGAGAATGTCTGTCCATCTGTTGGTGACCTCAAGCTGAAGCGCACTTGGGTTCTGCAGCAGGACAACGATCCACAACACACCAGCAAGTCCACCTCTGAATGGCTTAAGAAAAACAAATTGAAGACTTCGGAGTGGCCTAGTCAAAGTCCTGACCTGAATCTGATTGAGATGCTGTGGCATGACCCTAAAAAGGCGGTTCATGCTCGAAAACCCTCCAATGTGGCTGAATTACAACAATTCTGCAAAGATGAGAGGGCCAAAATTCCTCCACAGCGCTGTAAAAGACTCATGGCCAGTTATCGCAAATACTCGATTGCAATTGTTGCTGCTAAGGGTGGCCCAACCAGTTATTAGGTTTAGGGGCAATCACTTTTTCACACAGGGCCGTGTAGGTTTAGATTTTTTTACCCTTAATAGTAAACACCTTCATTTAAAAACTGCATTTTGTGTTTACTTGTGTTATCTTTGTCTAATATTTAAATTTGATGATCTGAAACATTTAAGTGTGACAAACATACAAAAACATGAGAAATCAGGAAGGGGGGGCAAACACTTTTTCACACCACTGTACATGGTCATCATTGTGCAGCTAGGTGTTAATCCTGAGGATTTATCCTGACACAGTTTCTTCTTAATTGAACTTTGCTGAAAGAAAATACACTCCTTGTCATTTTGTGAGACAATATAAATGACTCAGGTGTTTTAGAGTGAAGTATTGATCTGCCCGTGTGTTTTGGATGCAGAACTGGCTCTATATAATCACTGAGAACACTATAGTCAAGAACTCTGAATTGCTTTCACTGTGTTTCTCTGGCTCGACTTCGTTTGTAGGCCGCCTCACTTAAACGTTTTAATCTCTTAGTAATTATTCAGCATTTTCCCCCTGAAGTAAAGGGATAATTATCAAAGCCTTTTTTATCATATTGAGACATGGGCATGAAACACAACCTCGCCTCCATTTTCATATTCAGAACATGCTGAGATAGAGAGACAGGGGAATGATAAAGCTATTACCTGCATGCTGCTAGAGTCTGGAAGGTGTTGCAAAGCAGTGTCTGTTTCTTGATGTCTCACAGTGATGGATTACACTAAAGAATGATTTACAAATTCATGACGTGGCTAGAATTGCACTTTTAGTGCCACTGTTTTTCGCTGCCTTTCTTCAGAGAAAC
Organism: Pholidichthys leucotaenia; assembly: GCA_020510985.1. NCBI lineage: Eukaryota > Metazoa > Chordata > Actinopteri > Cichliformes > Pholidichthyidae > Pholidichthys > Pholidichthys leucotaenia. Next base: position 201,693,469 of record CM035849.1, on the reverse strand, counting down.
GGTGTGTTCAGTACACCCCCCACTGCACGCACACACACACACACACACACACACACACACACACACACACACAGACAAAACTAAAAGCTGTTTAGTGATTAAGTGCTTACCGGTGCTGCTGGGTCACTGAACGATCACCGGTAATCGTGATCCTTTTATCTTTCAGCAGAAGGTCAATTTCTCCAGGGTCACATCCTGCCTTCTGTCAAGGACTTTTACATCTCCTCTGGTGTTGTAATGCTAATTACTGCCAAACATTGCAGCATCTAATCCAATTTTCCTAATAATTAAGCATAATTAAGTATAATTTATCATGCAACATAAATGGCAAGATGATGGAGAAGAGACATTATAGACTGGATGAAATGTTTCTTTAGTCACCAGGATTTTCAGCCGCATCCTTGTGGTGCAAGGCTCTACCTTAATATTATCTGGATATAGGCTTTTAGAAATGAATGAGCATCATTGTTAGGAGGCCAATCTGGAGACAAAACAATTTTCTAATCTGTGAAAATCCTTGGTTACACAGGAAGTTTTTGCTCTTTTAGGTGCAGCTTATGCACTCAAGCTTGTGTGTGTTTTTGTTTTGCATCGCCTCGGCTCGCATTTGGGTGGTGTTATATTTCGTTGTCGATTATGTGTGCACACAGCGGAGTGTGGCGGCACTTTTAAGGGGGAGTCTACTGGGCGGATCCTCTCTCCGGGGTATCCCTTTCCCTACGACAACAACCTGAGGTGCACCTGGACAATTGAGGTCAACTCTGGCAACATTGTTAGGTAACACTGGTGTCAATGACAAATACTGTGCATTTATAAAATGAATGGAACATTGTTTGCATTTGTCTTTACAGAGCCCTGCACCATTTACATGTATCATTTCAGAAAATAATCCATAAAAATGCTGGAGTTCAGCAGCAATAAAATCACTTGTCATAAAACAACCTATTGAGGACTTTAGAATATATTTTATTGAAGATTTATTAACTTGTATATTAGGAATATGCTACAGTCAACTCAGCAGAATACTCAGTGGAACTATGTATTAGGATTAGAAGCAATTTAACTTCAGTTTGCATATATGCAAGTAAATAACAAGTAAATTGCATCAAACCGTGGGGAGCTGATCCAAAAACATCTTAAACGAACTGAGGTCATCTGACTTGACCTGACTTCAAAGGGCTTAAAGATGAAAATGACTGAATAAATGTTTGCGTGGAGTGCTATGAAGTTCAGTTTAGATTTTAAATATGAAAATGTCTCCTGAGTTTGATATCATAAAGATAAACACCCTGCGGGGGCTCCATTAACGACGGCTGGGAGAGGGACATTGTAAACACTGACAGCACCCAGGGGGATTTTACTGTGACACAGAAAAACTTGTTTTGGTTGAGAGCTCCTAGTATTACTGTGAAATAAAACTGATTTAGGCTTAGAGGTCGAAGTAAACATTGTGTGATTTCATGATGTCAGTCTCACATTCTTTGTCAGAAGAGATGCTCGGGGCTGTTCCTTGATGAGGTAGCAGTCTCTCAGTGCATTTCTAACTTTGCTAAAACATTTGATTGATGATGCCAAGCATCAGCTGAAGTGCCCCAAAGCTAAAGGATGGCATTTCTAGATGGAGTTCACTTTTTAACTTCATTAACCACCTGTCAAGTTTAGCCCCTCATGGGTATTTATTTTTGTTACGTTTGCGATGCAGATTTGTGCAAGTGTCATACTGTGCAAAAATAAATTCAATAAAATGCAAGTGTAAATGTAGCTCTAATTTAAGACATTTTGATCTTTTAGACTCTGACCGAAAAGTAGTAGTACAGTGATTTCTCTTAAACTGTCTCAACTGTCTGATCTCTTGGATCTCTTTCAGTCTTCAGTTCCTTGCGTTTGACACCGAGGCATCCCATGACATCCTGAAGGTTTGGGATGGACCTCCTGAGAACGAGATGTCTCTGAAGGAGGTCAGCGGTTCACTGCTGCCCGACGGCATCCACTCCACTCTCAACATTGTCACCATTCAGTTTGAGACTGACTTTTACATCACTAAGTCAGGCTTTGCAATTGACTTCTCAAGTAAGTATATCGCTCAGCTGTGTGTTCTGCTATCAGTATATGTTGTTATTTAGTTAACCTGAGGGATTGTTGCAGCAGGGAGTTTACAAATTAATGTCCAAAACTTTCAAAATCTCATAATTCGGTGAAGACACTTCTATAAGAACATTCTCACAATGCATGAAATGGGCACAAAGAATTCTGCTGGATTCCTCAAACATATCCTATATTTGTATTATCAGCAGTAAACATAATTTTTATTTAAACCTCATACAGTACACCAATTAACAGCAAAACTCTCAGGTATTGTACATTTTGTTCCACACTACCTCTTGTACTACATTAATATCCGGTCTACGTGTTCAGCTGGTGATAGAAATAAGCATCTGAAAGTGAATCGAAACATCCTGGTTGGCAAATATGATTAGATGCTAATGTTTTCTTTACCTTAGCATGCAGGCGTAGCAGGTTAATATAAAAATCAATTATATGGGATTCACTGCACTGCACAGGAATTGATTATGTAGACATGCTGAGTGTGGTTGCCTAAGGCCACTAGTTTTTATACCCAGAAGAGAGTAATGGAATTGGAATGGTGGTAACAACAGGCTTAAAGAGCTACCCCAGTTAGTCAACTGAGAATACACTCCTGAAGACACTGAGAATAATTTATAAGGTCATTTGGGTTGTATGGAGGAATCGTAAGAACATCTTTTGCATAATGCAAAATTGAATAGTGAGATGTTTAATCTGGATTAAATAAAAAAAAAAAACTGGATAAGGTTACGTTCAATTCTGCAGTTGAAAACAGAAGTTTACACACACTCTATAAAAAGGTGCACAACCGTTCTTCCTCAGTCTGACATTAAATCAGACTAAACTTTTCCTGTTTTAGGTCAGTTAGCATTATCAAAATTATTTCTATTGGCTAAATAATTTTTATATTTGCCAAGTAATTTTTAAGAGATTTTTTTATTACTTTCTTCAAAGTCAGAAGTTTACGTACACTAATATCAGGAAGAGAACTGTGGACCTCCACAAGTCTGGTTCATCCTTGGGGACAGTTTTCCAGATGCCTGAAGATCCTACATTTATCTGTTCAAACTATTGCACACAAGTATTAAACTCCATGGGAATGTCCAGCCATCACACCGCTCAGCAAAGAGACAGGTTTTGTGTCCCAGAGGTGAACATGACATGGTGTGAAATGTGCGTATCAACCCCAGAACAAAAGCAAAAGACCTTGTGGAGATGTTGGCTGAAGCTGGTAAACGTGTGTTCCTATCCACAGTGAAAGGAGTTCTGTACCGACATGGGCTGAAAGGCCACTCAGTGAGGAAGAAGCCATTACTGTAAAAGCAACATAAAAAAGCCAAGACCAAGACCTACATACACAGTGGTCTTGGTCTCGACTAGGGCTTACCTTAAATCAGCATCATGGTTAATCCATGTCGTGCCACCCCCCCCCACCCCCCCGCTTTACTGACAAGGCTCATAATTAAGCAATATGACACAAGAGTGTGGTATCATATTGGTGCGGTGTGGTAGTAAATGAGCATAATATAATAAAGGCAGGTCATTTCACACACAAAATAGACATTGCCTACTGTTTACAACACATACCCCTTTAAGGTTTGTGGGTCATGGCACTTGCGCAGTGGCTAATTAGCTTGTTAACTGCACTGGGGGAGTCCTTTACCTACCATGATTGTGTTACCACCACATAGTGATTATAAGTCTTGTATCAGGTTCATAATACAGCCTCAGATTGTCTGTCCTCTTGCTGAAAGCCCTTGGCACAGTGGCAACATATTTTTCCACAGGGGGGCAGAAAACACATGACACTATTGTAACCGGAATATGTTAAATTTATACTATTAATTTCTTTTTTAATTTTGCACAGTAAGTTTGCATATGGGGCAGCGCGTGGGTTTACTCCGGGATTTCTCCGGTTTCCTCCCACATGCCAAAAACATGCAAGTTAGGTTAATTGGCATCAAACTGGGGATTCTAAATTGTCCTTAAGTATGACTGTGAGAGTGAATGGTTGTCTGCCTCTCTGTTTTGGCCCTGCGATGGACTGGCGATCTGTCCAGGGTGGACCCTGCTTCTCGCCCAAAGATGCTGGGATAGGCTCCAGCTCCCCCGCGACCCGAAAAGGATTAAGTGGAAGAAGATGGATGGATGGATGGAAGTTTGCATATGGAACTTACCATTTGAAGTATTGTACAACCAAGGCTTGAATGTTGGAATATTGGGCCAGTTGGGGTCCCACCCAAATGTCCTGTGTTTGTACTTTTTACTGGTGTCATCCTTCTCTCCTTTCTCTGCTCTCACCTCTCCTGGACCCTCTGCCTGAACACTTTCCTCTCCTTGGCTCCTCTCTTCTGTCTCATCTTTCCCTCTCTGAGCCCTGTCTAATTCAGGTTCTCTCTCTCTCTATGGTGGTATACAAACAGGTTAGAAAATATCAAGTGTCATGTTTTGTCCTTCATGTTTTTTTTTTGTCATGGTTTGCATAAATGACAAAAAAATGTGTATTTTTTATATTTTTATTCTAGTGTCTCTTTTTATTTCACTGAGAGAGTAGGAAAGTGAAAAAACATTCTTAACAATAATTTACTCATGCATACTTAAATTATATGATCAGAGGTAGGTATAGTATCCAGAAATTCTACTCATGTAAAAGCAGTGCTTTGAAATTAAAAAGTAGACAACCAAAAAATTCTAACTGAGCTAAGGGTACAAAGAGCACCCACTTAAAAACTTGAGTAATGACTTCAGTCTTGAAGGTTTGAGGTTTTTCTCCATAATTTATAACAATTTTCTTGTAATTTTCTACTTTTCTCTGTAAATTTATCTAAATTTGAAACCATTTTCCTCAAATTTATAATTTCCTCTTGCAAAATTGACTTTTCTTGTACATTTGAGACTTTATTATAAATTTGTGGATTATTTTATAGCTAATTTTTGTCTATTTTTTAATAAAATTGTTTTTTTTAATAAATTTGAAAGAGACTGTGGTCTTTTTTTTTTTTTTACTTTTTCCTTATAACAATTTTTGACCATAATTTTGCAGAGCCAGACCAGAACAATAATTTAACTCTGATTTCAAAGAAAAAAATTAATAAAATTGTACTTAATGAAATAAATTAACTTAAATGATCAAGATACAGTTATTTCTGTTATAATGTTTCTATATATTTATAGTTTTTTAGAACTCTCCTCACCACCCAGGCAGCAGGAAAAACTTCTCTTATTTTGAAATCCAAATGTTGGCACGTTTAGTTTGTCTGAAGGCTGCTGACGGAATTGACTTGGTGAATTTTGGTCATCTTAATTTGCCAGGTACATAATAATGAACATGAATTAGTTTCTCTTTTTTATTCTTGTCTGAAATAAGAAAAGCAAAACACTAATAATTAAAAAGAAGACAAACTGAAACAACTCGAGCTCTTAACCACACATGTTAGCTAAGCGACTCTTCCATTATTGCTCCCGTTACCAGCAGGTTAAAACCATGATAAATGCCTCCACTGCTTACATACCTCTTCTGATTTTTTTCCGCGTTTAAAGTACTTTAATAAGCTCATGTTTCTCTCGGACAGTCACGCTAGCAAGACATTCTGCTTGGCGACTGAAGCAGTCACGTGGGCGGGGCGCTTCTGAACTCCACACGGATGACGGTCATGTCTGCTGTTCGTGTGCACGCTTGTGGACCGTCATTACTTCGTATTTTTTTCTTAAATTTATATTTCCTCATAGAGTGGTGGAAAAAATTCAAGCCTGGCAGACTGCCACCCGGAAATGTTACCAGAGGAAACCCTGCATTCCCTCTGTAAAATGGTTGAGAAGACGCAGATCGCCGTCAGGAGGCTAACAGCAACTCCTCCTTTTAGTGTTAGTATCTGTGCACTTTGCTCGCTTTTTCTTGGTATTTTCAGATGAAATAGGGGTGGCACTGGCTTAGGAGGTAGAGCAGGTCGTCCAATAACTAGAAGGTTGGCGGTTTGAATCCCGCTCTCCCCATCCATCCTGCCGTTGTGTCCCTGGGCAAGACACTTTACCCACCTTGCCTCCAGTGTCCATGACACTGGGTATGAATGTGTATAAATGTTCGGTAGTGTTCAAAGAGGCCGTTGGCGTGGATTGGCAGCAACGTTTCCGTCAGTCTACCCCAGGGCAGCTGTGGCTACAGAAGTAGCTTACCACTACCATTGTCTGTCTGTGGAGTGAATGTATAATGTATCCATTGTAAAGCATCTTTGAGTGTCCATGAAAAGCGCTATATAAATATGATGCATCATTATTATTATTATTAAATAAAGAGTCAATCATCTCACACTATGTAGATGGAGACCATGTTTGTTTTCGTTACAAGCCGTCTTTAATTATTCTGCCTGTTTTACTGCTACATTTGAACAGTGTTGACTGTGGAGTTACGTGCCTGTGCCTGTAACTCCACTGGCATGTCTTAAAGGGACAGTACATGAAAAGCTCTCACATACAGTGGGGCAAAAAAGTATTTAGTCAGCCACCAATTGTGCAAGTTCTCCCACTTAAAAGATGAGAGAGGTCTCCAATTTTCATCATAGGTATACCTCAACTATGAGAGACAAAATGAGAAAAAAAAATCCAGAAAATCACATTGAAGGATTTTTAAAGAATTTATTTGCAAATTATGGTGGAAAATAAGTATTTGGTCACCTACAAACAAGCAAGATTTCTGGCTCTCACAGACCTGTAACTTCTTCTTTAAGAGGCTCCTCTGTCCTCCACTCGTTACCTGTATTAATGGCACCTGTTTGAACTTGTTATCAGTATAAAAGACACCTGTCCACAACCTCAAACAGTCAGACTCCAAACTCCATTATGGCCAAGACCAAAGAGCTGTCAAAGGACACCAGAAACAAAATTGTAGACTTGCACCAGGCTGGGAAGACTGAATCTGAAGAAATCAACTGTGGGAGCAATTATTAGAAAATGGAAGACATACAAGACCACTGATAATCTCCCTTGATCTGGGGCTCCACGCAAGATCTCACCCCGTGGAGTCAAAATTATCACGAGAACGGTGAGCAAAAATCCCAGAACCACATGGGGGGACCTAGTGAATGACCTGCAGAGAGCTGGGACCAAAGTTACAAAGGCTACATCAGAAACACACTACGCCGCCAGGGACTCAAATCCTGCAGTGCCAGACGTGTCCCCCTGCTTAAGCCAGTACATGTCCAGGCCCGTCTGAAGTTTGCTAGAGAGCATTTGGATGATCCAGAAGAGGATTGGGAGAATGTCATATGGTCAGATGAAACCAAAATAGAACTTTTTGGTAAAAACTCAACTTGTCGTGTTTGGAGGAGAAAGAACACCATACCTACTGTGAAGCATGGGGGTGGAAACATCATACTTTGGGGCTGTTTTTCTGCAAAGGGACCAGGACGATTGATCCGTGTAAAGGAAAGAATGAATGGGGCCATGTATCGTGAGATTTTGAGTGAAAACCTCCTTCCATCAGCAAGGGCATTGAAGATGAAACATGGCTGGGTCTTTCAGCATGACAATGATCCCAAACACACCGCCCGGGCAACGAAGGAATGGCTTCGTAAGAAGCATTTCAAGGTCCTGGAGTGGCCTAGCCAGTCTCCAGATCTCAACCCCATAGAAAATCTTTGGAGGGAGTTGAAAGTCTGTGTTGCCCAGCGACCGCCCCAAAACATCACTGCTCTAGAGGAGATCTGCATGGAGGAATGGGCCAAAATACCAGCAACAGTGTGTGAAAATCTTGTGAAAACTTACAGAAAACGTTTGACCTCTGTCATTGCCAACAAAGGGTATATAACAAAGTATTGAGATAAACTTTTGTTATTGACCAAATACTTATTTTACCGAGGAATTTACCAATTAATTCATTAAAAATCCTTCAGTGTTATTTTCTGGATTTTTTTTTCTTATTTTGTCTCTCATAGTTGAGGTATACCTATGATGAAAATTGGAGACCTCTCTCATCTTTTAAGTGGGAGAACTTGCACGATTGGTGACTAGTATACACTCTCGGACTGTCCTCTAGTTTAACATACATATGATCTTGAGATTACTTATTGATTTCAATATTTTGAGTAAATGTATGGTGTGTTGTGTGTTATACTCTCACCTATTAGTGACATGTGTTGCACAATATGATAACCTGTTTTGTAGTTTTATTCTTGTGTTTATTATTCATTCATTCATCTTCTTCCGCTTAATCCTTTTCGGGTCGCGGGGGTGGGGGTGGGGGTGGGCTGGAGCCTATCCCAGCATCTTTGGGCGAGAGGCAGGGTGCACCCTGGACAGATCGCCAGTCCATCACAGGGCCAGCACAGAGAGACAGACAACCATTCACTCTTACAGTCATACCTAAGGACAATTTAGAATCCCCAGTTTGATGCCAATTAACCTAACTGTATTAGTTTTTGTAAAATAAGAACTGCAGTATTAATTCATTGTTTCTCAATAAAGACTGGTGGGATATTTAGAAATACACATCTAATTTCTACCAGAAGATTCTTGAAGCCCTTGGATATAAAGTTTCAGTTTCAGAAAATAACAATTTTCCTGTTATGAGTTAGCGAACTTGTATGTGCTGGCTGCAATTTCAGCTCAAATATATGATATGAAAACTGTAGTTTGACTTTTCCTCCTGTTTAAACTGTATGCTGAAGCTACATCTCATATGCTGAAATGGGAGTGAGTCACGTATGCACATTTTTTTCTCTTCTTCAGGTTCACTTGCGACAGCCTGCAGAGATCCAGGTATTCCCATGAATGGCAGCCGCATTGGTGAAGGGCGGGAGCCCGGTGACTCTGTGACCTTCTCCTGTGATCCGGGATATGAATTGCAGGGAGAGAGCAGAATCACTTGCATCCAAGTGGAAAATAGATACTACTGGCAACCCAGCCCTCCAAGCTGCATTGGTGAGAGAGAGGGAAGATACTGTGATTTAGAGACAAAAGGGGGGATGCAAGGAGCAGATGGGTGCATAAAGAAGGAAGGAAAGGGGGAAGTGTAAAAAGAGAGAGATTTTACCTAATTATTGGCTTCTGTGGAGACTATTGTGCTGTCTGATGTATTTAAAAACATGTGCGATAAACTGTGCTCTTCAGATATGTTTGAGTTGTTGCCAGCTCAAATGTGGATAAATCCACATCTGTTGCTGGTTAAAGACTGGGTGCGCTGCAGTCTCTGTATGCATTATCTTATTGGAACTTAATAGCTAATTACCTAACAATGCAATTAGAAATAATTACACTAAGTAGTTCCAAAGAAACCTAAATGTTTTTGAGTTGCTGCCAACTAGTCAAACACACTCTTTGGCCAGAAAACACTTGCGCATTTGCACGTCTTCTAGTGCAATTACAAGATCACACATCTCAACATAATTCAGTGACACCCGAAGCATCTCTGCATGACTAAAATTCGATGTAAATGTCAGCTGTGATCACTCAAGTGTCACATCTCCAAATAAAAGCAATCCAGTCATCATGTTACTAATACCTCTACATAGTGACATGACAGTTGTTAGTCTATTCATCAGTCTCAGCCACTGATAAGTAAAGCTATTTGTGAAGTTTCAAGGTTCAGGCAAAAGGATATGCATTGGCACGCTGAAGTACTTAAACATAAGCCAAACAAGTTCTGTAAATCCAAGAAATATGATTGATAATGAAATTATTTGTCACAATGCGATGTGGGAGTCATTTTCTACAACAGTGTCGATGTCAGAAAATAAAGATGTGATAAAGAGGCAATGATGCTATTATTTTTAGGGGCCAATTATGAACATTTCAGCTTTCATTACTTTTGCGTTTCAGTTTCGGGAGTGGGTACCAATAGAAAAACTTGTCATGAACCGAGTGCTAGAGAATTCTGCCAGACTCGGTTTCATGGCTTTTTTCCTGCTTATTTACTTATCTGTGCTAATTATGCCTGTTTGGGTTTTTCTGTTCCTGTTCTGCTTGTCATTTTCTTGTTTGTGCTATATTTTTATTCTGTATTTATGTATATTTACTTGGTATGTTATTTTATCCCTTATTTCACTAGTTTACCTTTTTACTGTTGACAGCTGTCAGGGGCATGAAGCTTCGTGTGGGCGTGCCCTGTCAGCTGTCAGGTTGGTTCGCCTCCCTCTCTCACTCACTCAGCTGATCCCAATCACGTATCCTCACTTTCTCCTGGCCGTCCAGGTACCTACACCTGTTGTTCATTTTGGTTAATGGATTCTAACTCCTATTTTAGGGGCTGTGCACCATTATATGGTGCAGCGTCCTACTTCCTTCTCTCCATGCTACACGTAAGTCCTTTGCTACGTGTGAACCATTTGTCTCCAGGTCAGCCGGCGATTACTCTCGCCTTAGCTGAGCTATTTGGCTGACCTGTGTTTCAGTCTCCTTCTTAGTTTGGGTTTGATTTTGTTTGTGCCTTTGTGGCTTTTCTGTTAATAAACTTGCAAACTCACAGCCAGTGTGTGGTGCCTTTATCCTGCCCTACAAGAGAATTTATGACAGAAGGACACTGCCAGTGTGTGCACCAGCGGCTGTGAGTTTTGCCTTTTTTTTTTTCCTTCCCTCCCGTGTTTTTCTCTAAATTTGTGTTTTTTCCGCTGGCATGGCAGTGTTCCCTGACTATACTCAATATGGGTTTAGTGAGGAGGAGTGTTGGGCTCTTGGCATAATACATAGCATCGTATCAGAGGCTTATGTTTCCCGCACTCCTGAGGCAGTCCAGGAGTGCTGGGTTGGAGCAGCACAAGTACTGGAAGCATGCCCCAGCCTGTGGAGCCATCCAGAACTTACAGACCTCCTCTTCTCTATAACTAACCCATCGTCCATGCTCCACAGGCTGGGGAAAAATTCCCTCAAAACCTCAGCCTGTGCCCACGAAGAAGTGGTCTCGGGCTCAAAAGCCCTGAGTCTCTCGCCACTCTCCAGCAGCAGTAACCCCGCTTTCTCCTCCCGAACCATTGCCCGAACCATCGGCGGAGGAACTGGAGGAATGCCAGCAGGTGTTGGCGGCAGAAGTGGACCTGCTGTTGCAGTACAAACCATGGTTCCTCCCTGAACTTACGGGTCAAGCAGAGGGAGGATGTCCAGCTCCGCCCGTCGGCATGTCTGCAGGGCTGGACCGACCAGCTCATGCACTAGGGCTCTCGGCCCCCGCAGCCAGTAGTGAGGAGGATTCTGGACCATCTGCAGCAGCCACCACTACTTCTAAGGAACACAAGCAAGTACCTTTTCATTGTTTTACATCCATAAATGAATTGTCTTGCCTTGTTCCCGGTAGGGGGGCTCAGCTGCAGTCACCCATTTTGGCTGAGCCTTCCCTACCTGCTGCTGCAGCCATTTCCTCCTCTTCACCATCCTCTCCTGTTCTCTCTGTTTGTCTGTTGGTCTTGGAAGGGAGCCAGCGGGTGAAAAAGAGGTCAGCAGTTCTGGAGGACCCGACAACAGTCATACAGCTATACTCCGGAAGGGAGAGGAGCATTCCCCGAGGGCCAAGATCTGAACCAACAAAGAGCCCCCTGATTTCAGTATCATGGGACCCGATACCATCCATGAGGTGAGTCCTGGGTCCCTCGATGTTAGCCTCCACGCCTGGCGGCCCATCAGCGCTTATCACTTCATCCGAGATCCCGCGAGCAGCAGCCGTCATGCCTGGAGGGTTGCTAACTTCCTTAACCATCATACCTGCTGCAGGGGCTGCCGTAGCAGGATTGGAGTTGGACCCCCAAAAGACTACACCTGAAGCATCATCGCCTGGATTGTCGGAGTCCTGGACGGTGGTGGAGCTTCAGAACAGGCAAGTACACTCCGTCGTCTCTGTTCCTCTTTTGGAGAAATCTTGCCTGGCTCTAGGTGGGGAGAGCCAAGTGCAGCCATCAGCTGCACCTGAGCTCACATCACTGAGCTCCACCGCCACCAGTGACCCTGAACCTGTGTCTATGCATCTTTTGTCTGAGCTTCCTCCCAGGGTCACTGAGGATAATCTACTGGTGCCAGACATCTCTGTGCATCCAGGCCCACCATCCAGGATTGTCGTGGGTCCAGCTCCCTTCTCTGAGGTTGTCGCGAGTGCAGCTCCGCTCCTGCCCGGAGCCACCGAGGGTGCAGCGCCGCTCCTGCCCGGAGCCACCGAGGGTGCAGCTCCGCTCCTGCCCCGAGCCACCGAGGGTGCAGCTCCGCTCCTGCCCCGAGCCACCGCGGGTGCAGCTCCGCTCCTGCCCGGAGCCACCGCGGGTGCAGCTCCACTCCTGCCCGGAGCCACCGCGGGTGCTGCAATGCTCCAGCCCGGAGCCACCGCAGGTGCTGCAACGCTCCAACCCGGAGCCACCGCGGGTGCTGCAACGCTCCAGCCCGGAGCCACCGCGGGTGCTGCAACGCTCCAGCCCGGAGCCACCGCGGGTGCTGCAATGCTCCAACCCGGAGCCACCGTGGGTGCAGCAACGCTCCAACCGGGACCACCGTGGGTTCAACATTGTTTCAGTCCGGGACCACCGAGGGTGCTGCTGGTCAGCCCACGGGCGTCGTGGTTTCCTCTTCTTTGCTGGTCACTGTTGTGGTCCCGCTTCTTCCACCAGACGCCACTGTGGTTCCCATCCCCCGCCTGGCGTCATCCTGGTTCCCACTCTTTTGCTGGACGCCGTCATGATTTCCCCTTCCCCTCTGCCAGACATCATCTTGAGTTCCCCAATTCCTCCATCTGGCCCACTGCTTACCCTTCCCGTCGGGCAGGCTCCTGTTGGACCACCCCTGCTGTTCGGGTGGTTGAAAAACTCAGGCAGACCGCCTGACAAGCGATGTCGCAGAGTGGGGTGGCCCATGTTCTCTAGGAGTCCGCCCAACTCGGTTTGTTGGGCCATCTGGCAGGCCTGGGACTCTGGACGACCACCTGACAGACTGAACCGTTGGATTGGGTGGCCCATGCTCTCTGGCAGGCCACCCAACTCGGACCACCTCGCCATCCGCCAGGCCTGGACTTTGGTTGCCCCCCTGAGCTTTCAAGCACCTGGGCCCTGGCGGGGGTGGGGGAGGTTAAGCAATCTGTTTTTTTTTTCTTTGACTGGTGTGGGTCCTGAGCGGGGTTTGTTTTGTTCCCTCCTAGCCTGTTCTCCCCACCACCCACCCTGGGAGGGTCATTGGGGTTCCTGCTGGGGGGGACGGGCTCTTTTCTTTTTATTGGCGTCACCATGGGGTGTCTGGGTTCCACCCCTCAAGAGGGGGGCTCTGTCGTGAACCGAGTGCTGGAGAATTCTGCCAGACTCGGTTTCATGGCTTTTTTTCCTGCTTATTTACTTATCTGTGCTAATTATGCCTGTTTGGATTTTTCTGTTCCTGTTCTGCTTGTCATTTTCTTGTTTGTGCTATATTTTTATTCTGTATTTATGTATATTTATTTGGTATGTTATTTTATCCCTTATTTCACTAGTTTACCTTTTTACTGTTGACAACTGTTAGGGGCGTGAAGCTTCGTGTGGGCATGCCCTGTCAGCTGCCAGGTTGGTTCGCCTCCCTCTCTCACTCACTCAGCTGATCCCAATCACGTATCCTCACTTTCTCCTGGCTGTCCAGGTACCTACACCTGTTGTTCATTTTGGTTAATGGATTCTAACTCCTATTTTAGGGGCTGTGCACCATTATATGGTGCAGCGTCCTACTTCCTTCTCTCCACGCTACATGTAAGTCCTTTGCTACGTGTGAACCATTTGTCTCCAGGTCAGCCGGCGATTACTCTTGCCTTAGCTGAGCTATTTGGCTGACCTGTGTTTCAGTCTCCTTCTTAGTTTGGGTTTGATTTTGTTTGTGCCTTTGTGGCTTTTCTGTTAATAAACTTGCAAACTCACAGCCAGCGCGTGGTGCCTTTATCCTGCCCTACAAGGAAATTTATGACAAAACTCAGTTTGTTAGGGTCTGCCTTGGTCCACCTACCTCTCATTCAGTTTTTCGTGTATTCCCAAACATCATCAAATTTTCTTTGCCAAAACATCAGTAAAAGTTGGTCCAAATGTTGTAGTGTGAATCCACCTTTCAACTGAAGAGACCCAAAAGTCAGAAGATATATTATCTAATCGCAAAGCAGAAAATATCACCTCTAATTCTCATCTTCTTTTGCCTGATGTCTCTACATTATAGAGGTTATAAAGGTAATAGAATATAAAGCAGTTTTATTTAATGAGCAACGTGTGGTCATGCTTAACCTGTCAGAAACTGAATTAGGTGTAACTACAGACAGTTCCATCCCACAGATACATTGGAAGATCTTTTTAACTGCATGTTTCTCATTGATTTCTCCTTCCTCTTTTTAACCTTTCAAAGCTCCTTGTGGTGGAAATGTGACCGGATCTTCTGGATTCATCCTCTCTCCCAACTTCCCACATCCCTACCCCCACAGCAAAGACTGCGACTGGCTTATCGCTGTTCACTCCGACTATGTCATTTCTCTTGCTTTTATCAGGTAATATATAAGGCATGGGGAACAATACATTGTTTTTATTTCACAGTCATTGGCTGAAAGCAGTCAAGGAACTTGAGGTTTTTGTAAGCTGGGCAAATACAAAAAAAATTTATAAGCACAAGGTCCAGCAGTTTGCAGGATGAAACCCAAACCTTTGGTACGTTTGTAACCTGCCTGAAATGGAATGGACTCCATTCTCAGTGGATGCTTGGTGGCTCAGGCTGTGCCGTGGAATTGCTTGTTTTTGGTTGGGGGTTTTTTTGTTTTGTTTTTTTTACAGTGGAAGTACCTTTTACATCATAGCACCGAGCGTGGTCGGCCGCGTGTGTCAAACAAAGGAGTCAAGTCAGAGTCCAGGTTTGGGGGAAGATATAATTAAGAAAGTTTTGCTTTTACTGATACCTCCAGCTGTTTTGTGGGCAGGTGGTCAAAGCGAGATTTTTGTAATTTGAATTTTATTGGGTTTTCAATTTAGAAAATAAAGCAAAAAAAACAAACAAACAAACAAAAAAACAAAAAACAAATATACCCAGTGGGAGGATAAAACATTCCAGTTCCACCCTAATACTCCTAAGATGATTGGCTTAATCTACAACACCTATAAAGGTAAGATAGGATCCCCACTTATTGTAAAAGCTGTCCATCCTGTCCAGAAGTTTATATGAAAGGCGTTCTAGTGCAGCAAGCTTGCCCAGCTCCCTGAGCCATTGAGCTACGGGTGGGGCAGAGGAAGATTTCCAATAAGAAGTAATCAACTTTCGGCCCACCATCAGAGCAGTCTGAATCCACTCGGCATCAGAGATTGGGTCCTGAATAGTTGATGGATCCCCAAGGACAAAAAGTCTCTGAGTGAATGACACTTCTTGCTTAACAATTGTCATAATATGTCTATGGATCTGCAACCAAAAGTCCTGTATTACCAGACAACTCCAGATCATATGGATTAATGTCCCCTCCCCCTGTAGACATCTCCAGCAGCTTGAAGAATGAATGAGATTTGCTCTCAACATTTTACGAGGTGTCCAGTAGAATCGATTCAAAATTTTAAATTGAACAAGTCTGGTTTTCAATTCCCTAGACACTTTCTTCCCATGCTTTAAAATATTTGCCCATTCAGCATCAGTAAATTGTGAATTCAGATCTTTTTCCCATACGTGTTTAAGGGATGAAAGCAGTTTAGGTTTCATCCAGCAGTTTGCAGGATGAAACCCAAACCTTTGGTACGTTTGTAACCTGCCTGAAATGGAATGGACTCCATTCTCAGTGGATGCTTGGTGGCTCAGGCTGTGCCGTGGAATTGCTTGTTTTTGGTTGGTTTTTTTTTTTTTGTTTTGTTTTTTTTTTTACAGTGGAAGTACCTTTTACATCATAGCACCGAGCATGGTCGGCCGCGTGTGTCAAACAAAGGAGTCAAGTCAGAGGCCAGGTTTGGGGGAAGATATAATTAAGAAAGTTTTGCTTTTACTGATACCTCCAGCTGTTTTGTGGGCAGGTGGTCAAAGCAAGATTTTTGGACGAATTCACTGCTGCAGAGTTGTGGTGTGAGTGAAGTTTGTATCATGTGCTGATTGGTGTCCACACCATATGCTTCACATTATTAATTGCAACTGAAACACACTAGCAGAGCACACTCGCAGATGTGCCTGAGGGTAGATTTCTTGTGCAGTCTTCTTATTACTGTATGTAGTGTACTTTTAAAATTAATTTCATAAAGATTTAAAGAATGAGCATAGGTGTATTTGCACCTCCTGTTGTCCACCACTCTCCCTGTTTTTGTATTAAAGGAGAAGATGTCACCACATTTGTCCTCCAAAACAGCTGTCTAATAGAGTGAGCACAATGCTGCGTCCTCACTTGGGAATTGCCAAATGAAAGGCTAGAGTTATGATTTTAAATTGAAGTTGCCTTGATCTAACTCAAATGTAATTATCTCTGAGCTATTTACATTTTTGTCATAAACCACGCTCATTATTTTGAAAACAAATGCTCGCCCCTCTCCCTCCTGCTGCAGCTTCTGATTTGATATACAATGCTACAATATGAGCCGATCTTTTCACACCGCACTGCCGTAGCCGTCTGGGAAGATTTTGTGCCACCGCAGTGTCACAACAATTTAATCTCTTCTCACCTCTTGGGGGAGATCTCTTTTTTTATCTCTTTGTCTGGAGATGCAAAACAAATCGCTTGGCATGACTCACTCCTAGCATTGCAGCGCACGCTCTCATTTTGAAACCCAACTGGATTCTAAATCTCTCATGCAATCTGCACAATCTGGTGATTAAGATTTGGCAAAAATAATAACTGTTTTATCTTTCATGTGTCTGTTTCTTTCTTTTGACACAGCTTCAGCATTGAGCCCAACTATGATTTCTTGTACATCTACGATGGACCAGACAGCACCGCTCATCTCATTGGCAGCTTCCAAGACAGCAAACTTCCTGAAAAGATTGAGAGTACTTCCAACTTCATGTACTTGGCGTTTCGTAGCGATGGCTCCGTGAGCTACACCGGCTTTCATTTGGAATACAAAGGTACTCGGCCCGTGCCAGTGGGACTTCACTTGTATTTTTACCAGATATGTTCACAGCGCTTCAGTTTTTTCACATTTTGTTCTATTACAGCCTTATTCCAAAATGGATTAAATTCATTTTTTCCTCAAAATTCTACACACAATACCCCATAATGACAACATGAAAAAAAGTTTTTTTTTTGAGATTTTTGCAAATTTATTAAAAATAACAAACTAAGAAATCACATGTACTTAAGTATTCACAGCCTTTGCTCAATACTTTGTTGATGCACCTTTGGCAGCAATTATAGCCTCGAGTCTTTTTTGAATATGATGCCACAAGCTTGGCACACCTGTCTTTGGGCAGTTTCACCCATTCCTCTTTGCAGCACCTCTCAAGCTCCATCAGGTTGGATGGGAAGCGTCAGTGCACAGCGATTTTCAGATCTCTCCAGAGATGTTCAATTGGATTCAAGTCTGGGCTCTGGCTGGGCCACTCAAGGACATTCACATAGTTGTCCTGAAGCCACTCCTTTGATATCTTGGCTGTGTGCTTAAGGTTACTGTCCTGCTGAAAGATGAACCGTCGCCCCAGTCTGAGGTCAAGAGCGCTCTGGAGCAGGTTTTCATCCAGAATGTCTCTGTACATTGCTGCATTCATCTTTCTCTCTATCCTGACTAGTCTCCCAGTTCCTGCCTCTGAAAAACATCCCCACAGCATGATGCTGCCACCACCATTGGCCTGGTGATGAGCGGTGCTTGGTTTCCTCCAAATGTGACGCCTGGTATTCACGTCAAAGAGTTCAATCTTTGTCCCATCAGACCAGAGAAGTTTGTTTCTCATGGTCTGAGAGTCCTTCAGGTGCCTTCTGGCAAACTCCAGGTGGGCTGCCATGTGCCTTTTACTAAGGAGTGACTTCCGTCTGGCCACTCTACCATACAGGCCTGATTGGTGGATTGCTGCAAAGATGGTTGTCCTTCTGGAAGGTTCTTCTCTCTCCACAAAGGAAAACTGGAGCTCTGACAAAGTAACCATCAGGTTCTTGGTCACCTCCCTGACTAAGGCCCTTCTCCCCCAATCGCTCAGTTTAGACATCCGGCCAGCTCTAGGAAGAGTCCTGGTTGTTCCGAACTTCTTCCATTTACGGATGATGGAGGCCACTGTGACACAGGGGCCACTGGGACCTTCAAAGCAGCAGAAATTTTTCTCAACACTTCTCCAGATTTGTGCCTCGAGACAATCCTGTCTCGGAGGTCTACAGACAATTCCTTTGTCTTCATGCTTGGTTTGCGCTCTGACATGCACTGTCAACTGTGGGACCTTATATAGACAGGTGTTTGCCTTTCCAAATCCTGTTCAATCAACTGAATTTACCACAGGTGGACTCCAGTTAAGCTGGAGAAACATCTCAAGGATGATCAGTGGAAACAGGATGCACCTGAGCTCAATTTTGAGCTTCATGGCAAAGGCTGTGAATACTTATGTACATGTGATTTCTTAGTTTTTTATTTTTAATAAATTTGCAAAAATCTCAAAAAACTTTTTTCACGCTGTCATTATGGGGTATTGTGCGTAGAATTTTGAGGAAAAAAAATAATTTTAATCCCTTTTGGAATAAGGCTGTAACATAACAAAATGTGGAAAAATTAAGCGCTGTGAAGACTTTCCGGATGCACTGTATGTGACTCATCAGGGGATTTATTGGGATTCTTATGTTGTCTTTGAAGTATTTTATTCTCATCAGCTACTTTTTTCAGTCATTATGCCAGCTGTATTATTGGCCCATGAATCACCCTTTTCTATTTCCAGATGTTTTCCATAACAATTAATTTGTAATGCCGCAGTTTTGTTCAATCAAACAGGCATTTGCAGTCATTTCATACAAATACGCTTAATTACAATAAACCCCTTTTTTGTTTCCAGCTGTTGTCACTGACAGCTTTGTGTTTTGATTGGCAGCAAAACTGCGGGAGGCGTGTTTTGATCCGGGGAATGTGATGAATGGCACAAGAATGGGTACTGACTACAAGCTGGGATCTATGGTGACATTTCATTGTGAGGCTGGCTACCTGCTGCAGGGCTACTCAACTCTGACATGTGTCATGGGCAACAGCAAGAGACCAGAGTGGGACAGAGTTAAACCAAGCTGTCAAGGTGAGAGGCAACATTTTGGCAGTGATGCAGCACAGTGTAGCAGAGAGCTGCACTCCAGCTGTTCAGTCAATATTGGATACTGTTGGTTACAAAAGGACTAAGTGGTAAAAATGGTTGAAATGTTGTTCATGCTGCTGTTGTGGAGAGAATTATTTTGATACAGAAAGACAAGATAATAATCTTTTAGATGTCAATAAAAATGGGTTGAGATGAACAGTAGTGCTCTGAACAAGTTTGGAAGAAATAGTCTCGTTTTTAGTCCATACGTATGTTTAGGTAGCCATTTCTGAGCAGAAGTTTAACAAGCACCAAAATATTTGCACATGTGGCCAGATCAAGAAGGATCGAGACAATATGATGTTTTATGTTTTGTTTTTTTATTCCCCACTGAACCTTAAAGAGAACAGCACTGGTGCATAACCCGCCTGGATGACAGAGAATCTTTACCAAAGTACTTTAGAGGGTGTGCAGTAGTCATTATATTAGAGAAAAATAGGCATACACTCTTTTGTGTTAAGCCCAAAAACCTTTAGAAAAAAACAGCAAACTGGCAGATGTAAATATTGTGATTATTTTGGTCCCGTAAAAATTGTTAAAAGTATTTTTTTTTATAAATATATAATTTTTCAGGACTATAAAGGTGTTAATTCTGCACCTTTCTGAGCACTTTATTGATGTGTTATTTAAAAAAAAAAATTTGTTTTCATGAAAATACAATCCTTTTCACCTTTAAATGTTTCAGATCATCAAACAAATTTTAATATGAGCCAAAGATTACCGAGTAAACACAAAATGGAGTTTTGAAATGATGATTTCATTTATTAAGGGAAAAAAAAGCTATCCAAACCTACCTGGCCCTATGTGGAAACCTAAAAACTGGTTGTGCCACCCTTGGAGGCAACAACCACAATCAAGTGTTTGTGATTACTGGCAGTGAGTCTTTTACATTGCTGTGGGGGAATTTTGGTCCACTCTTCTTTGCAGAATTGTTGTAATTCAGCCACAATGAAGGGCTTGAGCTTGAGGACATGAACTGATGGCCTGACATTCCCCTTCAGGATTTTCTGGTAGAGAGCAGAATTCATGGTTCCATCAATTACGGCAAGTCTTCCAGGTCCTGAAGCGGCAAAGCAGCCCCAGACCATCACACTACCACCACCATGTTTAACTGGTGGTATGATGTTCTTTTTATGAAGTGCAGTGTTAAATTTATACCAGATGTAACGGGACGCACCCCTTCCAGAAAGTTCAACTTTTGTCTCATCAGTCCGCAGAATATTTTCCCAGAAGCCTTGGGGATCATCAAGATATTTTTGGTTTCACTTTTTCCACGTTGTGTTGTGTTACAGACTTATTCCCAAAAGGATTAAATTCATTTTTTTCCACAAACTCCAGGCAGGCTGCCATGTGCCTTTTACTAAGGAGTGGCTTCCGTCTGGCCGCTCTACCATACAGGCCTGATTGGTGGATTGCTGTAGAGACGGTTGTCCTTCTGGAAGGTTCTCCTCTCTCCACAGAGGGACGCTGGAGCTCTGACAGAGTGACCATCGAGTTCTTGGTCACCTCCCTGACTAAGGCCCTTCTCCCCCGATCACTCAATTTAGATGGCCGGCCAGCTCTAGGAAGAGTCCTGATGGTTCCAAACTTCTTCTGTTTACGAATGATGGAGGCCACTGTGCTCATTGGGACCTTTAAAGCAGCAGAATTTTTTTTCTGTACCCTTCCCCAGATTTGTGCCTCAAGACAATCCTGTCCCAGAGGTCTACAGACAATTCCTTTGTTTTCATGCTCAGTTTGTGCTCTGACATGCACTGTGAACTGTGGAACCTTATATAGACAGGTGTGTGCCTTTCAAAATCATGTCCAATCAACTGAATTTACCACAGATGGACTACAATTAAGCTGGAGAAACATCTCAAGGATGATCAGTGGAAACAGGATGCACCTGAGCTCAATTTTGAGCTTCATGGCAAAGGCTGTAAATACTTATGTACATGTGATTTCTTAGTTTTTTATTTTCAATAAATTTGCAAAAATCTCAGACTTTTTTCATGTTGTCATTATGGGATATTGTGTGTAGAATTTTGAGGAAAAAAAATTTAATCCATTTTGGAATAAGGCTATAAGATAACAAAATGTGGAAAAAGTGAAACGCTGAATACTTTCCGGATGCACTGTAAATAATCACATAAAAATGACTTTTTTTTTTTTTTACTTTTTTACATGTACTGTTTTCCCTCATAATTTTGCAGTGTTATAAAACAGTTTTGTAATGTGCATTTGAGACTTGATCCTCCTAAATTTCAGATTTTTCTTTTAAATCATATATGAATAAAAAGTAAACATTAATAAGTTTAATATTTCCTGAGCCAGAGGAGAATAGCAAAAAAAAAAAAAAACAGTTAACATAAAAAAATGTCTGAAAATGAGAAAATAACCCATGGCTGTCACCTACAGACATAAATTACCTGTTAGTTTAAATCATTGAAAATGTAAGTGTAGATCCACAGCCTGGTGACTGCCATTCTGGCCTGATTTAACCTGTTTGCTTCTTAGTAAAAATATTTCAGATCGGTCACGATCTGAAAATCAAAGACACAAAAAGTAATGTAATAAAATACATGTGAAGACTTTAACTTTATTCATTATCACTACTTGACTAATTAAAATGATTAGAAGTCAAATAAATTACATTAAGAGCCAACTTGCTCCTCCAACCGTTTTCATTTATTCATTATTTATTTTGCGTGTATGTGCCAACATCATACACTGTTGCACCTTTAATAAATTTTTTTCAGACAAAACTAAGAAACTTAGCAGTAATTTAAAACAAAGAAACAATGGTCTGCTATGGTTTCCAGTTAGCACAATTTACCATCTTCATTTAGCATTTTATAATTAGACATGATGTTAAACATTACTGATCTCCTATTAAAGCTGTCAGGATGCTCAGCATGGTCGGGGAACCATGCTTACACTTTAAGTTTATTTTAGTTATTTTCTGTATTTTCCCCACCTTAGTTTAGTTATTGAATTTGTTGTTCATGGTCATGTCTTTTGCTATTTGTTTCTGTTTGCTATGTTTATCTTTTGAGTTCTGTCTTGTCATCTTAGTCTTGGTTTAGTTTTTCATAGTCTTGTTTATCAATTTTATGTTTATCATAGACATGGTTATATTCTATGATCCCAGTTTATTTTTACTGTTTTGTATTATTGTCCTGTGTTTCTTGTCATGTTGTCATCACCTGGTTGTTCTCATTGTCATCATTGTGTGCATATTTGTTTGCCTGGTGTCCTCATGTTTCTGTATCCATAGCCACTCCTTCTCATGTGTGCTCCTGTTCAGCCCCTGATTACCCTCCCAGCTGTCCTGTGTTTCCTAATTATGAGTTCCCCTATATGTGTGTCTCTGTGCTCTGTTCTGTGAGAGGTTATTATGTCATTCCCATGTCAGGGTCCCCGTGTCTATGATCCTGCCATGTGAGTTTGCCAACTGTTTGTCAAGTTTAATTTAGTGTTTGTTATGTCAAGTAGTGATGGCCAGATGAGACTTTCTAGAGGACTTGAGGCCTTTCATCAAAATGGCTCATATCGAAGAGGCCTCATGTGAAACTTCATTTTCTCTACTTATCCACTACATGGACAAAGCATATACAACATGCAGATTTTTACAAGGGCATTATTGGTTTAATGTGTATTTTTTTCCATTTCAATAAATGCACTGTCTTAAGAAATCTCAATGATCATTAGGGAAAAAAGAAATAATAAAACTCGGGTGACTGCAGTGAATGTGCTTATGCTACTTATCCATTTTTATTAAGAAATAACTTTTCAACAGTCTTTGGACTAAGGCAATTACTTTTTTTTTTTTTTTAGATCATTTCTCCAGCTTTGGAGAATACTCTCTCAGAGCACAGAGGATGCAGGTGTGCAAAAGAAGGCTACTGCAAGTTTGTACAGTATAGGGTAGACAAGTTTCTGTCTCTCCCAGTAAATTCACCTCTGTCCTTATTGTCATGCAAGACACAATAGTGCCTCAGCATAATGATGTGTTATTGTTGTATCCAAGGTCTTTGAAACACAAGACACTTCACTGTGCACATAAAAATAAATTCTAAGAATGGCCCAGCTAGGACTTGAACCCCAACCTCCCAGATGCTTTATCTCTAAGCTACTACTTAGTGATGACTAGAAGAGGCTTTCTTGAAGACTTGAGGCTTTTCATCAAAATCGTTCCTATAGATGAAGCCTCATGTGAAACTTCATTTGCTCTACGAGGCCATGTAGTCCACAAAAAGTATACAACATACAGATTTTTGCAAGGACATTATTGGTATAATGTGTATTTTTTTTCCATTTCAATAAATTGAAAGTGAAATACATTCACCTCTGTCCTTATTCTCATGCAGGGCACAAAAGTGCCTCAGCATAATGAGCCAAGCTCTTTGAAACACAACAGACACTTCACCTTGCCGATAAAAATGATCTAGCTGGGACTTGAACCCCAACCTCCCAGTTGCAGAGCAGCTGCTTTAACTGCTAAGCCATCACTTCAGTTACAATAAATGGCCACTATTTCTGAAAAATGTATCAATGGGAGAAATGAGAGCAAACTGTTCCCAAACGGGAGAAGTCCGTGTTTTTGGTGCTGGCTCCATCTGAAAATTGGCTGTGACAAATCCCTTACACAATCAAATACCGACAACACAAAACGTGAGGGACTCTCAGCCCACGTGCTGCTTTTTGTTTGCTCTGAGTTTTTTGTTAAAAAAAATAAATCATCATTTTTGCATCACACCCTGCCTGCACATGAGTCCTATATACAAACCCCCGTCTGCCTGGAGGGCAGATCATGACAAAAACAAGGTTAGTGAACTAAACTCTCTGACGCAGCACGATGGAAAACTGTCCCAGGAGTAGCAGCTATCTGAACCGGTAGTTTGGAGTTGGCATTAGCAACCACTGGACTGAAACCTAGCCACCCACCACACACCTTTTCTGCTGTGTGCAGTTGTGCACTGCAGAGGAGAGGTGGGGCACTGACAAGTAGTGGTGAGGAGCTTTACTGAATAAATGGAAGTCTGTGCATTTTATATAATGATAGAGTATTCTATGAAATGATAGATGTTTTTATATCGTCATCTCATGTATATTGTCATATCGCACAGCTGTAGTTTAGACGTGTCTGAAAGTGCATATATAGTATGCAAATAGTAAACCAGTCTTCATGAGGGGGCTGAACAGTTCATAGTGGTCAAATTTGACCAAATGTGGTTTATTTTTCAACATAGTCTCCCCTTCGGTCCACATACTTCTTCCAATGTTGCAGCTCTTGGATCCCTGAGATTGAAAATTCAAGGATTCAAAGGCTTTATTATCATGTGCACAGTTAAGAAATGATACATTTAGCATCTAAAATTAAACCACATTTGATCAAATTTGATCACTATGAACTTTTCAGCCCCCCCCCCCCCCCCCCCCCCGTATTAGAAAATAAATAATTGAGCCCGTTTGTTAATATCATGATCCGGTAATTTAATTTAAAGAGCTCAGTCACGGTAATCAAAAAATTAAAACAAAGGTTTGAAATATAACAATAATCAATTTTTTGAGATGTACTAGTATAGCAAATGATACAGTACATAATTTTTGCAGCGAACATTCCAAACTGTCCCGTTTAATTTAATTTCTAATCTTGCATGAGGTTTAAAGCACTTCTAACAACTAGCTTCATTCACGCCTTTTTGATGGGCTTCAGACAGGTAAGGCCAATGTCTGGTTGGCACTTTACCTAACATGCATGTGCTCGGACTATGACAGGAAACCAGGACACCCACTGAAAACATACAAACTCTTCACATATAGACCCCTGCCAGCCAGGAGCAGTCTTCCTGTGAGGGAACAGTGTTAACCACTGTTGCAGAAGGGGAATTTTTAATTCCTTTTATCTTATTTTGGCAATTTCAACAGCAGAAACTTGACTACTTGTAGATATCAAGTGTATATAATATAGTTGGTTCACTTCAGCCACATGTGATGTTTATGGGGTCAGTTTTATGCAGATGTACTGTAGTTGTGCTGTGCAGGTGTAGCCTTGCCTGTAAGAAGCTCCGTGATACTGCAGCTGAAGGCTCCAGCAGTTGCTGGCACTCTGCGATCTCTGCCGCCAAATGAGGCTGGAGATCCCTGGACTGACCCATACTCTTCATTCAATCCGAGTTGGTCGGCAGAGTCTGCAGTGTCCCTTCCACCCTCTGCTCTCCGCTTGGCCCGGTGTAATCTCTGGGGCGGTGCCGGCTCTGGGTGGGGACTGGGGACAGCTGTCATGGTTGAGGCTTTTTGTGTTGCTTTTCCGCCGAGTGTCCCCTGTGGACAGCATGTCTCTTGTCCCGCTGTCCACCAAGTCTACAAAATCCAAAATGTGCCCAAAATGTCCACTTTCAAAATGCTAGATGAGCCTGTTTTTTTTTTGTTGTTGTTTTTTATCACCTGTTGCTTTACTCCGGCACCTCCCTCCCACGACTGCACGATTGTGACAGCAATTTTCAAGTCACGACATAACTTTACTACACTTTTTTATTGACAAGCAGAGGTCAGACAAATGGCACAGGTGGCGAGATCTCGATCAACAATGTTCTGCATCGACACAAAGGCCCACGTTGTGATGCATCAAAGAATCAAGAAGTTTCTAAACCTCTAATGGACACCTAATTTTAGGTAACACTATACCTCAGCTCAGACTTCACTAGACTAGAATGTGGATTTCTAATTATTGTTGTTTAAAACAAGATAAATAAATTTTAACCATTCATTTAACCATTGCTGGAAAATAAACAAAACCAGCTGTTGAAAGTACAGAAGCCCAAATCGCTATAGCAGTTCATGTCTGAGGTGTTTGAAGCAACCTTATCGTTGCTTATCACATCTTGATTGAGTATTATACAGGCATACGGTTTTATATCTATACACCTGAATAATTTATGGTATACATTGCTAAGAATGTAATGAACCACCTATTGTTAAGAATTTAAAGCCATATCTGCACTGTAGATCTCTGCTGTCACATTGTTAATCAGAAGTGAGAAAAGCTGTGGAATATTAAGATCTCTGCTGAGCACACCACCCTCCAGCAGCATCACACCTTTTTTTTTTAATATTTGTATTTAATCTACCACGGTTGAATTTGAATTCAGTTCTCATTTTCAGCAGTGGGAAGCGGGTGCACCCATTCTCACACCAGGGAGCTATTCATTACTTTTACAGTTGCCACCTGTGTAACTCTACTGAAAAGCCTGCGGTTATGTGATTTACTAAAGGGCCCATCAGCATCTCTCTGCTAAGTGTTTTCATTTTGAGCCCAAATCTGAACAGATAACTTTACTGTCTAAAGGCTAAATGTAATGGTTTCAGCTGCCCCAACATATGGCCGGCTCCACCGTCTTTACATTATTCGGTAATTAGACGAAGTTTAAAGTACATACTGTTAAAAGTCTCTAATTGCCTATTTTGTTTTCATTGTTGAATGGTATGAGGTACTATAGAAAAGCAGTTTGAATCAAGGTTGGCCATGTCGTGTACTGTACTTAAATACACAATACAGTTTAATTGTCCAGTGCTCACAGGCACCATTCAAAGTTTTTGAATTGTCAGTATCTCCAGTACAACTGGAACTGCTGCATGTTAAATTCATTCACATTTATTTATTTATATTTATTTGCTTAAAATGTATTCACAGCAATCTGTTTCCTCTTAAACATTGCTAGGAAATTGTAATATCAGTTGGTCTTCACTTATCAAATTATCAGATTTAATGTTCATTGTTGAATCATTTGTTTGACTCATGAAGTGGATTGAAAGGCTGGGTCAGTCCTCTGCTAGCAAACCCTTTTACAAGCAGTTTATTTGCAGACCCAGAGACGAGCTCATGCGTCAGCATCAAGAGTCATTGTTGCCGTGGGAAAATGTCAAGCTGCAGCAGGTTAAAGTTTTTATAGATCAGTGGTGCTCACTTGTACATGGAGACATCAACACCAAATTAGGTGCAGGAATGCTATAAATAAACATCTACATTTGTATTCATTTTAAAGTCAAAGGTCAAGGTCACAGGATCTTATTAATTATACCATGCCTTGGTAGTTGACCTGCATGTCATGCTGTTCTTTTGGTTCCCAAGGTATCTTTGTATTTAAGCTGCATTTAAGTTTGGTGTATACTCAGCCAAATTAGGTTACATATTTGCACTGTTGGGCAAGTTACTGAAAATTTGTAACTAATTACAGTTACTGGGTACTTCTTTTCAAAAGTAGCCAAGTTGCTTTACAACTACGGCATGATTAAAGTAATTATTTACCTGGGAAAGTAACTTTAACATTGCTTTTAAATGCATACTTAAATTATCTTGCACACACACTGTATTGTTTGGTGTTGTTGAACATGTGTCAGTGTGTGGGACATGAAAACTGTTGATATTTATCTTGCCTTTATTACATGGATTAATCTGATGGGTAGTGATCAAAAGAAAACTTTTACAGTCCAAATGTCTGCAGTGGCAGAGACATGATGCAGTACCTCAAATGTCTTTTGGAGATCAAAATCCATTTTTGAATAATCTTTATCCAGGTAGCAGAAAATTTTTCCTGGAGTGATTCACATTCTTTAGTTGTCGCTGATATTTTGCTAATCGATTGTCTGAAGGCAACTGACTCCACTGTTGACAATGATTGCATGCCTCCAATGGCGTATCAATCAGTCGGTTTAATTATTGCTGGGTCACACACTGTCCAGATGAATACTTGGGTACCTGAGCATGTTGTTTAATCCGGTCCTTCTGAAGATTTGAGTTACCGTTTTTGATGTGAAGTCAGTCTTTACTGGGGCACATTGTTTGCAATGAGCCAATATATTGATATCCTTAACCTTGAAAATGGAAAAAGTAATATTTTCATGAGAAGAAACTCACTGCTTCTTGTCAAACTGATTCACACTCTTTGTGGCAGTTCATGTCGAGTGATGGCTGCATGTCAGCGTATGGTAGGGTGCATTTATGCATTTGTCTGTGTTATGTAAAGTAAAAAAAATTAATGAAGCTGTTAAAATTTCAGTAATTATAACATGGTTACTTAATTTGAAAAGTAATTTCAATACACAACAATTA
The DNA here is from genome assembly GCA_020510985.1 of Pholidichthys leucotaenia. NCBI lineage: Eukaryota > Metazoa > Chordata > Actinopteri > Cichliformes > Pholidichthyidae > Pholidichthys > Pholidichthys leucotaenia. The sequence continues at coordinate 201,665,118 of CM035849.1, read as the reverse complement.
TTGGCTAAAGTAGTGGTGTTACAGTAATGTGTTGCTTTTTAATGCATTACTCCCAACATCTTGTCTTTATGTGTGTAATTAAAAAATTAGTGTCAATGTATCATGTACAGTAAACAGTCAATATTCAATGCTCAACATTTTCAACTAAATATGAATAAACCAAGGAATCACTGTTGTCATCACACAGTTTTATACGCCTGTCTGTAAAGATGGGACGCATTATGGTATGATGATGTCCATCCGTTTGTCCGGCTTAGGGCCCCTTTACGCAACATGGAGATCATTGAGAGATTTGGCCAATTTTTGATGTTTGGGATCATTTGGGAGATCCTTGTCGGTTTTGAACTGAGTCAAAACTTTTGAAGAGACAGTGGCGATAATTAATTGGCCAGATCTCTCAATGATCTCCACCCCATGTATTATTTGACACAGTGTTTGTACATGAAGAAGAAGCCAACTTTATTGTCATTCAGTCCATCATGTACAGTACAATGAAATTACATTTCTCCTATCTACAATTTTATCACATCTAGAATCAGAGAGGTCGCTGCCATGCAAGACGCCGCCACAAACAATTTCTCCTTCCCCCAAGCTAGAAAGTACCATTTTTATGTGGTCTTTGATATGACCCGGCCGGGACTTGAACCCCCAACTTCCCAGTTGTGGGGCAGATGCCCTATCAACTAGGCCACCACTCCGGTGAATTGAAGATGTGCATATTGTTGGGGGGTTAAAACCTCTTAAAATTCCAGTGTTCCACATGTGGAACATTTCACATTGGTGTGAAATGGGCTGCAATGCTAAGGGGTTAAATGATTTGCTGGCATTTTCTTTAAATGTGTTCCATTTTGAATTGTAGATTGGTTGGTTTGCTTAAACTGCTTGCAGGTACATGTTATTAGTTTTATTACAGATCTAGAGAATATTGAATCATCAATTTGTAATAAATGCTTCAGTTGTTGGTGTGCTAGCTATGCACTATTGATAATGGCTATGGATGGGTGCATAATGTACTCTGTGCAGTGCTGTTGTTTAAACTTGTTCTGTACCCATCCAAGAAGCTTTGATATTTGTATACAGTAGTGTGAAAAAGTGTTTGCCCCCTTCCTGATTTCTCTTTTTTTTTGTGTTTGTCACACTTAAATGTTTCAGATCATCAAACAAATTTAAATATTAACAAAGATAACACGAATAAACACAAAATGTAGTTTTTAAATGAAGGTGTTTATTATAAAGGGAAAAAAAAATGCAAACCTACATGGCCCTGTGTGAAAAAGTGATTGCCCCTTAAATCTAATAACTGGTTGGGCCACCCTTAGCAGCAACAACTGCAATCAAGCGTTTGCGATAACTGGCAAGGAGTCTTTTACAGTGCTGTGGAGGAATTTTAGCCCATTCATCTTTGCAGAATTATTGTAATTCAGCCACATTGGAGGGTTTTTGAGCATGAACCGCCTTTTTAAGGTCATGCCACAGCATCTCAATCAGATTCAGGTCAGGACTTTGACTAGGCCACTCCAAAGTCTTCATTTTGTTTTTCTTAAGCCATTCAGAGGTGGACTTGCTGGTGTGTTTTGGATCATTGTCCTGCAGCAGAACACAAGTGCGCTTCAGCTTGAGGTTACGAACAGATGGCCGGACATCTTCCTTCAGGATTTTTTGGTAGACAGCAGAATTCATGGTTCCATTTACCACCGCAAGTCTTCCAGGTCCTGAAGCATCAAAACAGCCACAGACCATCACACTACCACCACCATATTTTACTGTTGGTATGATGTTCTTTTTCTGAAATGCTGTGTTACTTTTACGCCTGTCATGATCATGAGCACGGGTGGGTGCCATGCTCAGTCTCCAGTTTGAGTTAAGTCCTTTTCTGTTTGTTTGATTCTTTGTTTATGTGGCAGGTATTATGGTCTGTTGCATTTGGTCTCTGGTTATTTATGAGCTGTTTTGTATTCTTAGTTTTGTCCTTATAGTCCTGTCTATTTATTAATAGTCCTGTCTATTTATTAATCAATCAATCAAACTTTATTCCAGACTCATGGTCCATCAAAATAAAAATTTAAAAAAATTTAAAAAAAACAAGAAAATTAAAACAGTTAATAAAAACAAGACAATTAAAAAAGTTGAAAAACAATAAGAAACGATTAATAAAAGAAGCACAAAAACAGTACAGACTTTAAAAAGACTTAAAAAGACAACTGTACCAATGCCTTCTAAACTGTGACTGACAGCGAATAGAACTGAGCTTAATGCTGGACATAACCTGAATGATTTCATTTCCAGATACATCAAGCTGACAGATGAATTTATACATCTCTGTGTTGGCCCTGCGATGGACTGGCGATCTGTCCAGGGTGTACCCTGCCTCTCGCCCAAAGATGCTGGGATAGGCTCCAGCCCCCCCACCCCACCCACCCCCGCGACCCGAATGGATAGATTCCTTATTACTGTATGCAGTGTATTTACACGTGATGATACAAATAACTCAGAAGCACTGCACCATCAAGGCTTTTTAAGTAAAATTCTTAAAACATCATTGTAAGCAACCTGTAATCTCTGCATGCTTTGTTTCCTATAATTTATCCATAAATGAGCAGTGTATAAAGGTGTACAATAGGTTTTAAAAAGAACCAGCTTCACCTCATCTGAGCAAAAGCCAAACCTACGTGCACGTTGTCTGAAAATATCATCATCATCAGTCATTCTATCATTAATAAAATGTCCCAGATATTTAACTTTATCCCTGACAATTAATTCCCTGCCTGCCAAATCAAAGACAGGGAATTTCATTATCAAATCTTCTCTAGTTCGCCAAATCAGCACACATCTCTTATTTGTATTATATTTTATGTCATATTCATCTCCATAAACAGTACACACTCTTAATAACTCCTGAAGACCAGCACTACTTGGACTGAGAAGAACTAGATCGTCAGCATACATAAAATGATTCACTAACTTATTTCCTATTAAACACCCAGTTTTACAGGCATTCAATTGCTTTGACAAATCATCCATATAAAGATTAAACAGGATAGGGGACAATATACTGCCCTGTCTAACACCACTGCTCACACCAAATGGGGATGAATGACTCTTCCCCCATTTCACCAGCATCTTCTGATGTGCATACCAGTAAATCAGGATACGTACTAAGTACTTGGGAACCCCCCCATCAATCATTTTCCTAAACAATTTTCTGTGATTGACACGATCAAACGCCTTAGAGGTGTCAATAAAACACAAAAAAACTGATGAATTTTGATTTGTATACTTATAATTTCTTTTAAAGCATATATGCACAGATCTGTTCCATGGTGGGGTTTAAATCCAAATTGATGATCAGTAGATTTAATGAATACATTTAATTTTTCAAACAGTATTCTTTCCAGTACTTTAGATATTATATTGGCTATAGCTATGGGCCTGTAATTGTCTAGGCTACACAGCTTGCCAGCTTTATCTTTAATGACTGGTACCAACACAACAGACAAGGATTCTGGTAACATCCCATGAATCATGAAGCTGGTGAAACAGATTGCAAGAAGAGGAGCAATTCTTGAGCTAGCATATTTAAGATGCTCAGGAGAAATACGGTCTAAACCACTCGCTTTGTTATCTAATAACTCTCTAATGGCTTTGATCACTGCATAAGTGTCAATCAGGAATGAATCGTCCCTCTCTACTTTCCCTACTTTATAAGTTTCATCCTTAGTTGAATTAAACAATGAATAAAAATGCTGCTGCCATAAATCCACAATATTTTCTATAACTGAAATGCCTTCCAGAGTACAGGGTAAAGATATTTTACTGTTACTAATCCATCTAAGCTCCTTCCAAAAATCTGTGACATTCTTATCTAACAATTTCTTGGCCAAGGAATTACTTCTCATTAGCTGCTCATTTTTAGAAATATAACGAATAGCATACTTAAACTTTGCATTCGTACATTTCTTCATCTCAAATTCTGGTCTTTGTCTGGGTCTCCCAGCCACCACCCATGCTTTATATGCTTCCCGAGCTCCAGAATAAGGCACAGCTACGGCCTCAGTCCTGCCAGGTCTTACATTATGTGTCTTACGTATCTTCCTATAATAAGGCTTACTGTCCTTATACAGGGAGTTAACTATAGCATCGTACATACCACAAAGGTCTTTCTTATGCTCAACAATGCTACAGTTCACATTGTTGCACATCACAGCATCTCTAGGAAGACATACTTTACTCAAGGATTTATCTGTACGGACACAGTATTCAACAATTTCTTCCTTAGAAAGAGTGTCCCAGTCTAATTTTTCCACCTCATCCTGACTGACATTCTGATAAAGTGCAGGTAGACAGTCAACATTAATTATCATCTCAAACAGTATATGATCAGACATTGTTAACCCATAATAAATACTCATGCCACCCAAAGAGGCATGTGCATCACCAGTGCCGATGCAATGATCCAGCCAGGACGTAGTGTGCCAAGCCTCACCTATATAGGTATAACTATCAGAAGGCATTAACACCTTACTTGACAAAATTAAGTTATTTTCATAACAAAAATTATACATATGTTATGCAAATAAGGGGTCAGTGTCAGATATGTCAGCATTCAAGTCCCCTATAATAAAAATACAAGTATTATTATAATCTTGCATGTAAGAATTAATAAAAGCAAGCTTATTTAAATATTCATCCTCATTCTGTTGACATTCAAAGGGTGTATATACATTAATAATGAGAAAATTCCTTATCATTACAATTAAACTGCACACCAATACACCAATCTACACCAAGTCGGACTACTTTTATCAAGGAGTCCAACTTCTTTCTCCAGAGGATAGCCACACCTCCAGGTATCCTACCCCTGATGATCCCCTTGCTGAGGTCAGTTGTAGACGCCCCAGCACCATGGAAATCAGGGTTTAGACAGTTCAAACGTTCCAAGTCTTGTTAAGAAACGTCTCCTGAAGGCACAAAATATCACAGGTATTCAATAAATTGTCAGTAACTATTTGGCGAGCTTTCTCTCCAGCACTTTGCCTCAAATTAAGGCCACGACAGTTGTAAGACATGAACTGAATACCCATCAATAAAACAAAAGTTAAGAAAGATCACCATCATCCGTGGGTGCCTGCATATTCTCCACAGCAGCCGCTCCACTAGCTCCAGCCCTCCCAACCCCACGGGGCTCATAATATCGCCGCACCAATGCGCCCTCTGGCCAGAGCTCTGGCTGGTACATGTCCTCGACCTCAGAGCATTCCGCCGTTACTTTAAATGAACCAACCCTGCCGTTCCGAGTGAGGATTTTCTGACAGATAACTTCTCATCCAAGCTTAAGATATGCAGATAAAGTATCAGCTTCCAAATCAGAATGAAAACGGGTAGAAAACACACTCACCATCTTAGTCCGTGCAGTTTTAATATTGCCAGAGCCCGTACCAACAACAGTAGCTGCGTTGCTGGCTTTATTCCTACAGCTGATTGAAGCAGAGGATGGCTTGGATTTAGCCGCAGCATGCTCAATTCGTCGTCCCTTTTTCACCACTTGACTCCATTTTGGAGAGCCTGGTGAAGACGCTACTGTTCCGGAATTTTTCCCGGTTATGGGCTGACCCACTGGGTCCAAATTCACAGCCGAAACCTTCTCTCCAGCTGTCAAATAAGATTCCCGTACATCTCCAGACATTGTATCAATCATCGGGCAGACCCCATCCTCTGCTCCGACATCTGCGGAACCGACAGGCCCTCCCAGAGCAGGTGCCTCATTATCCACGGCCCGTAAAGCAGATTGTTCCAGGCCACTTACACGTCGGGCAATATCCAAAGTAATAGTGCGTAGATCCTCACTGGAGTTAGTCTGTAACAGCATGGTTTGTTTCATGGCACAAACCTCTACACATAAGTGCTCCATTCTCCTCAGGAGACCTGAACAGTCCAAGCTGGAAAATGTAACCAGCGGTAAATCATCCGGGTAATGAGAGACGAATCTAGGTAGATTTTCACCGCACTCATTCATTACCTTAAGGCAGCTCTTTAAATTATTAACATCTTTTTGGGGCCCCTTGTGTGCAACACACCTTTGTGTAGTGGGGCAGAGCTCAAACAGAACTTTCTCTGAGGACTCAATCCACTCAGAGTCAAAAGTATTAGAAGCCAATAAGACGATCTCATCCTGACTCAGAGTCTCAATTTTCACTGCAAGGAAATTTAGCAGCTCATCCTCAACAATTATTTTCCCCTCAGTAGTCTTATATACTTCAGGTTTTAATCAAGACCGCTTTAACTCAGGAGCCAACACAGAGCCATTCCAACCATGACACGTGGGTTCCGCCATCTTGTATCCAGAAGTTCAGTGGCAGAAATCCTCCCACTGTGACACACCCCTTATTGTGTGTCATTTTGTATTTATGGTATTACATCTTTTGGGGTTGTGTTATCTTATTCTTGTATTATTATTTAGTTTCCGGTCTGTGCTTTTATTTTAACAGTGCTGTGCAGCTTCCGGCTGTCAAACTCTGTTTCGCGGGCTGCACAGCTGTCACATGTTGTTTAGATTATTTACTCATTCATGTACCCACACCTGTCATTCACTAATAATTTGTCCCATTCACCTATTTAAGGATATGCAATGTTTCCCCCGTTGGTGTATCCTACTGTTTGCTTCCACTGAGCATCAGCCAAGCTCTGAGTGAAAGTATTTTTCCGCAGAGGTGAACGGGTGAGCTCCACCATGGATTTAACCCTTTTCACGTTTCCCTGAACCGTGAGCCCCATTTCCCTTCGGGTGTGACTCCGGCTAGGGTTCGTGTCTTTTCCATGGCATTCCCTCACGCCTCAGCCTGTGCTCTGTCCAAGCTGTTCTCTTTCCCCTCGGCGAGAGCCCCATTCTTCTCCAGTGCATCTCATCTCCTCCTTATGTGTAAGTGTAGTGTTTTTGTACTGTGTTCGTATTTATGTTAATAAATGTTGCAAACTCACAGATGCCGTTTGGTGTCCTCTGTAGCCTTGAAAAGAGCGATTTATGACAGAAGGACATGGCCAGTGTGTGACACCAGCCTCTGAGTTTTGCATTTTTTCTTTTCCCCCATAATTTTTTTTCCCTTTTTGTTACTCCGCGCCTGCTGAGATGTCAGCAGGCGGAGGACAGTACCCACTGAGCTTAGGGTGGGCGCGCCACACAGCTTTTATGGAGATAGACGAACTCATTGCCAACGCACATCAAAATTCCACCCCTAAAGACACTCTGTGGTACTTGGGTCTTGCGGAGGTGGCTGTGTAGAGTCACCCTTGGCTCATGTTGCATGCTGAGGGAAGGGAGAGGATTTTCCTGGTAGAAGACCTACAGCCGGAGTATCGTGGGATGGTTAAGATAAGTTAAGATAAGATAAGCCTTTATTAGTCCCACAACGGGGAAATTCCAGGATTGCAACAGCACAGGGATAGCAACACTCAGAGCAACAATCAGAAGGCAAGAAAAAAAAAACAAGCAAGCAAGAGCAGCTAATATACATATGTACATATTACTATAAAATATATATATATACACACACACACACACACAGACACACAGTGCAGAGCATTGTAGCTGGATGGAATAAATATATGAATATATGAACACACAGTGCAGAGCATTGTAGCTAGATGGAATAAATATGTAAATATATAAACACCCACAGTACGGAGCATTGCAGCTAGGTGGAATAAATATGCAAGTATATAAACACACAGTGCAGAGCAATGTAGCTAGATGGAATAATATGTAGATATATAAAAACACAGTGCGGAGCATTGTAGCTAGATGGAATAAATATATAGATATATAAATATAAACACACCCAGTGCTGAGCAATGTAGCTAGATGGAATAAATATGTAAATATATAAACACACACAGTGCAGAGCATTGTTGCTAGGTGGGATGAAACAGCATAACCGTCTATTTAGTTATCCTACATGGTATGATTATGTGCCCATACATATTCTCACCCTCCATAGCGACCGGTATGTTCCTAGTTGTATGCCGGAGAGGACCATTGTGTAAGTCTATTGCATCTTTTGCATTCAAAAAAAAACTATTAGTTTGTTACGTCTTTTTGCTATCTCTGCGAGCAGCCCTGCTTAGGTTGTACAGTCTGACAGCCGTTGGTAGGAAGGACCTACGAAACCTCTCGGTTGTGCACCTGGGATGATGTAGTCTGCTGCTAAATGAGCTCCTCAGTGCATCCAGTATGTCCTGCATAGGGTGGAACTCGGACTCCAGCAGAGATGACAGTTTAGCCACCGTCCTTCTCTCTCCTATCTCCTCCATCGGATCAAGGCGCTGCCCCAGGACAGAGCTAGCTTTCTTAATCAGTTTGTTCAGTCTCTTCCTATCGGCTGCAGTAATGCCACTGCCCCAGCAGACCACTCCAAAAGTGATGGCTGATGCCACCACCGTGTCATAGAATGACTTCAGCAGCGCCCCTTGTACACCAAAAGACCTGAGTCTCCTCAGCAGGAACAGCCTGCGCTGTCCCTTCTTGTAGAGTGCGTCAGTATTGTGTGACCAGTCTAGTTTATTGTTCAGATGAATACCCAGGTACTTGTAGGATGTCACCATCTCGATGTCTGTTCCCTGTATATTTACTGGTGCTGTGAGGGGTTGTCCTTGCCTGCGACAGTCCACCACCAGCTCCTTAGTTTTCCTCGCGTTGATCTGGAGGCAGTTTCGATGGCACCAGTCCACAAAGTCCTGGATAAGCCCTCTGTACTCAGCTTCATCTCCGCTGGAGATGAGACCAACGATCGCAGAGTCATCAGAGAACTTCTGTAGATGGCAATGTGTTGTGTTGTGTGAGAAGTCCGCAGTATAAAGAGTGAACAGGAAGGGAGCCAGCACCGTTCCCTGGGGGGCCCCCGTGCTACTGATGATCGTGTCGGAAACACAGTCCCGGGTTCTCACAAACTGAGGCCGGTTCGTGAGGTAGTCCAGGATCCATGATGACAGGTGCTGGTCCACCCCTGCGTGCAGCAGCTTGTCCTTCAGGATCATCGGTTGGATGGTGTTGAAAGCACTGGAGAAGTCAAAGAACATGATCCTCACCATATTCCCGGGCTTCTCCAGGTGGGACAGAGAACGGTGAAGGAGGAAGATCACCGCATCCTCCACCCCAATGCCATGCTGGTAGGCGAACTGGAGTGGATCCATCGCTGGTTCCACCAGGGGGCGGAGATGAGCAAGGAGCAGTCTCTCCAGGGTCTTCATCAAGTGGGACGTCAAGGCCACCGGTCTGAAGCTGTTCAGGTCTTTGGGGTGGGAAGTTTTTGGTACAGGTACCACACAAGATGTTTTCCACAGCTGTGGTACCCTCCCCAGTTTCAGGCTCATGTTGAAGATATACGTCACAATCCCACACAGCTGGTCTGCACAGGACTTGAGGAGCTTTGCGCTGATGCCGTCCGGTCCCGACGCCTTCCTTGCCTTGATCTTCCTCAGCTCCGTCCTCACCTGGGTCTTGGTCAGGGTCAGGATGGGGGGCTGTGTGTTGGGAGTGGGGGGGGTGTCGGTGGAGTGGGGAGTGGGCAGCAGGACTTGATTTCTTAGAGGCAGCAGTGGTTGTTGTGCAGACAGGGGGGAGGGCGGTTGGTCAAATCTATTGAAAAACAGATTCAGGTTGTTCCCCCTCTCCCTGCCCCCCGTGGCCTGGGGGGAGGTATTCTGGAGCCCCGAGATGGTTTTGAGGTTTCTCCAGACCCCGCTGATGTTGCTCTGTTGCAGCTTGTCCTCCATCTTCTTCCTGAAGCTGTCCTTGCCTTCTCTGATCTTTCTCCTCAGCTCCCTCTGTACGGACTTCAGCATCTCCCTGTTCCCCGACCTGAAGATCCTCTTCTTCTCTCTCAGAAGTGTTTTTATCTCAGGGTTGATCCAGGGTTTGTTGTTTGAGTGACGCCGTATGGTCTTGGTGGGAACGGATTTGTCCACACAGAAGCTGAGGTAGCCCGTGAAGGTGTGAATGAGGCCATCGATGTCCTCACCATGTGGATCGCAGAGCTGCTTCCAGGCAGTGGCTTCAAAACAGTCCTTTAGAGTGTCCATTGTCTCCTCAGACCATAACTCCACAGTGTGCACGGCCGGAGGTTGTCTGTGCACTAGGGGTTTGTACACCGGTCGGAGATGAACCAAGTTGTGATCCGATCTCCCAAGTGGGGGGAGTTGTGATGAGGTGTACGCCTCCTTAGTGTTTGCGTAGAACAAATCCAGTGTTTTATTGTCTCTAGTGTGGCATGTGACATACTGGGTGAAAGTGGGCAGAATGGGAGACAGTGAAACGTGGTTGAAATCGCCTGAGATGAGGAGAAGAGCATCTGGGTGTTCTGTCTGCAGCCTGCTGGTTACTGAATGGATGACGTCACGCGCTGTCCCAGCGTTCGCCGTCGGATTTGCATAACCAACAATGCAGATCACGTGTGAGTGTTCTCTCGGGAGATATGTAGGCCTCATGCTAACAGCTAGCAACTCAATGTCTTTGCTGCAGTGTCGTTGTTTAACAGTGATATGTCCCGGTCTGCACCAGTTGTTGTTAACATACATTATCACTCCACCGCCCCTAGTTTTGCCATTCTCTGGTGTTCGGTCAGCTCGTATCATGTGAAAACCCTCCAGCTCAATGTTAGCATCTGCTGCTAGTTCAGTTAGCCACGTCTCAGTAAACAAAAGGAGAGAGCACTCCCAGTAAGTGCTATCATAACGGGAGATAGCCGCTAGCTCATCTAACTTTCCCAGTATCGACCGTACATTTCCCATGACAACAGATGGAAGGGAGGGTCTGTACCTTATATTTTTTGTCCTCCGCCTTACTCCAGCCCGGCAGCCGCGGCGTTTTCGCCTCAGTTCTCTCGGTATGTCGAGTTTTTCCAGTGGGACCGGGTGGCGGTTAAATGCTAGCAGCTCTTCCCTGTTGTATCGTATCCTGCTATAAACAGTGGCTCCGTCCACCGGCTCAGGAGACATTTGGGACGATCTGTGTGTCCGTGATATAAGTGGAGTGAAAAAAAAAAGTGATCAAAAGAGAGAGGAAGGGGAAAAAAAACTCGGAATCGAGCCGCTGTTGCAAAAGGCAGCCGACTCGTGTGGCGCCGAGTTAAGAGTCCTGTCAGCAAACCGAGGTCTGTGCCAGTGAGCGAGCATTCCCGGACTTCGGCGCCATCGTCTCCTCGCCAGCCCCCAGCTCCAGTTCCTGCTCTGTCAGCCTCACAGCCACTCTGCGGGAGGAGGTCTGGCGATCCATCTGCGCTGAGGTCTGTGCCCATGAATGAGTGTCCCCAGACTCCGGTGTCCTGCCTGCCTCCGCCTCCTCGCCAAGTGACCTCCGCAGCCTCTGCCTTCCCAGCTGTCTCCTCTTCGCCACTCTGGAGAACCGCAGCAGCAGCCTCCTCACCATTTTTGAACCGTTGCCCCTCGTCTGTCCTGTCAGTCTCCTCCTCTTTGTCTGATGCTGCTTTTCCCTTCTCCTCCACGGCGTCACCTCCCACGGCTGAGTGGCGGGCCATCAGCATGCCTGCAGGGCCGTCTCCTCTATTCTCTACATTGGTGCCCACACCTGCTGCAGCCATGAAGAGGAATTCACCTGGGTCTTCAGCAGCAGTTACTATCATGCCCCGGGAAATAAGGCAAGTACATTTTCATTCTCAAACACTTTTAGATGAATTGCCTTGTCTTATTTCTGGTAGTGAGGATCAGCAACAACAGCCCAATTTAGCTGAGTCCTCACAGTCTGCTGCTGTTATATTTCCCTCACCTGCTTCTCCCGTGTCCTCCTCTGTGTATCCTGAGTGTCCGCTAGTCCTGGGAGAGAGCCGCCGGATGACAGAGGGGCCGGCGGCTCTGGAGGATTCCGTTCCAGCCCCACAGCCATGTCTTGGACAAGAGAAGCGCGCCCCCATGTGCCTTGAAGACTGAGCCAACAAGAGAATGTCCCCTGATGTCAGCTGCACGGGTCTCTGTGCCAGTGGTGAGGCAACCTCCAGCATCAGCCACCATGCTGGGAGCTCCACTAGTGTCGGTTGCCACTTCTGGAGGCTATTCAGCAGCATATACCAATGCACCCCGGAAAATAAGGCAAGTGTGTTTTCATTTTCCTGCACATAAAAATGAAATGTCTTGCCTTATTCCTGGTGGTGACGCTCAACATCTGTAGCTCATGTTAGCTGAGTCCTCACTGCCTGCTGCTGCCACTGATTCCTCACCTGCCTCTCTTGTGTTCCCTGAGAGTCCGCCGGTCCTGGGGTGGAACCGCCAGATGACGGGGGAGCCTGCGGTCCTGGAAGATTCCGTTCAAGCCCCACAGCCAAATCCCAGATGGGTGGAGAGCACTACCTGCGTCCTGAAACTTGAGCCGACAGGAGAGTATCCCCTGGTTTCAGCAGCACGAGAGTTGGCATCATCGGTGAGGCCACCTCCAGCTTTAGCCACCATGCCGGGAGTTCCACCTGCGTCGGTCGCCTTGCCTGGTGGTCCTTGGGCTGCATCCGCCATCATACCTGCTGCTGGGGTCGTCGCAGCAGAGTTGCCGGAGTCCTGGATGGCGGTGGAGCTCAAGTCAAGGCAAGTTCTCTATTCAGTCACTCCATTATTAGTCTTAGAGAAATCTTGTCTTGCTCGTGGTGGGGAGAATAATCTGCAGATGTCCTCTGCTCCTGAGTTCTCCTTGCCGGGCTCCACTGCTGCCAGTTACAGTGTTCCGGTGTCCATCTCCTCCTTCCCGTCCGAGGTGGCCGTGCTTGGAGTAGACGCCCGGAGGAACAAAGTCAAGATGTCCCAGCCTATGTCACCAGAATCCTGGACGGCAGTGGAGCTCGAGTCCAGGCAAGTCCTCAGTTCTGTGTTAATACCAGCAGATCTAGAGAAGTTTTGTCTGGTTCATGGTGATGAGAATCAGCTGCAGATGTCTTCTGCTCCTGAGTTCTCCTCACCAGGCTCCACTCCTGCCGGTAATGTTCCGGTGTTTCTTTCTTCTTCCCTGTCGGAGGTGACTGTGCCGGGACCGGAGTGCCAGATGTCTGGAGTCGAGACATCCCAGCCTAATTCGCCGGAGTCCTGGACGGCGGTGGAGCTCGAGCTCAGGCAAGTTCTCTTTTTCGTTTTCACTATAACTGTATTCGAGAGATCTTGCTTGGCTCTTGGTAGGGAGGACCAGCTGCAGTCGCCAACTGCACCTGAGTTCTCCTCGCCGGGCTTCACTGCTGCCGGTGACTTTGAACCAGTGTCTGTTTCCTCTCTTTCTGAGCCTCCATCTCCACCAGAGGTCACTGTGGGTCCTCCATCTCTGCCAGAGGTCACCGTGAGTCCTTCATCTCTGTCTGAGTTTGCCAGAGGTCACTGTGGGTCCTCCATCTCTGTCCGAGGTCACCATGGGTCATCTGCCTCTGCCTGAGATCGCCATGGGTCCTTCGCCTCCGCCCGAGGTCGCCGTGGGTCCTCCACCTCCGCCCGAGGTTGCCATGGGTCCTCCGCCTCTGCCCGAGGTTGCCATGGGTCCTCCATCTCCGCCCGAGGTCATTGAGGGTCCTCCGTCTCTGCCCAAGGTCTTTGTGGATACCCCGCCTTTGCCTGAAGTCAGCTGTACATTCGCCTGGTCCCTTCGCTAGTCAGCTGCCATTGCCATCTGAGGTTGCGGCTGGCCAGCAGTCCTCTTCAGAGGTCAATGCTCTCATGCTACGAGTCCACTTGAACCATGCTTCAGCCCCTGTAGCCCACAGGGAGCACGTGTTCCAGCTGCCGCCTCCAGGAGGGGCATGTCATGTTCTACGGTCCGTTGGTTTAGGGATGCTGGGGGGCCACCCAGAAGATTACGTCCTTTGCTTGGGTGGCTTAAAGACTCTGGGAGGCCACCTGACACCTTCCAGCTTGTGACTGGGTGGTCTTTGGATTCTAGCAGACCACCTGAACTATTTCACTTTTTATTCCGTTTCTTTGGTATTCTACTACCTGTTGTACAGTGTTATGGGTCATGAGGTTGTTTTTTTTGTGTTTTGTTTTCTGGTTGGTTTCGGTCCCTCCGTGCCTGGGTTCCCTCTTCTCCCACCCAGGGTGGGTTGTTTTTCTTGTTGGGGAGGGGGGTCTTCTTTGTGAGTGGGTCCTTTTTTATATATGATATGTTATATCAGGGTGTCTGGGGTCCACCCTTTGGGGGGAGGGGGCACTGTCATGATCATGAGCACGGGTGGGTGCCATGCTCAGTCTCCAGTTTGAGTTAAGTCCTTTTCTGTTTGTTTGCTTCTTTGTTTATGTGGCAGGTATTATGATCTGCTGTATTTGGTCTCTGGTTATTTATGAGTTGTTTTGTATTCTTAGTTTTGTCCTTATAGTCCTGTCTATTTATTGTGTACCATTTTGTATTTATGGTATTATTTACATCTTTTAGAGTTGTGTTATCTTATTCTTGTATTATTATTTAGTTTACGGTCTGTGCTTTTATTTTGACAGCGCCGTGCAGCTTCTGGCTGTCAAACTCTGTTTCGCAGGCTGCACAGCTGTCACTTGTTGTTTAGATTATTTACTCATTCATGTACCCACACCTGTCATTCACTAATCATTTGCCCTATTCACCTATTTAAGAATACGGCAACATTTCCCCTGTTGTCATGTCATACTGTTTGCATTCTCTGAGCATCAGCCAAGTTCTGAGTGAAAGTATTTTTCCGCAGAGGTGAACGGGTGAGCTCCGCCGTGGATTTAACTCTTTTCTTGTTTCCCTGAGCCATGAGCCCCGTTTTCCTTTGGGTGTGACTCCGGCTAGGGTTCGTCTCTTTTTCCCCACCATTCCCGCACACCTCAGCCTGTGCTCCATCCAGGCTGTTCTTTCCCCTCGGCGAGAGCCTCTCCTCCAGCGCACCTCATCTCCTCCTTATGTGTAAGTGTAGTATTTTTGTACTGTGTTCGTGTTTGTTAATAAATGTTGCAAACTCACAGATGCCGTTTGGTGTCCTCTGTAGCCCTTGAAAAGGACGATTCATGACAATGCCGGATGTAATGGGACACACACTTTCCAGAAAGTTCAACTTTTGTCTTGTTCATCCACAGAGTATTTTCCCAAAAGTCTTGGGAATCATCAAGATGTTTTCTGGCAAAACTGAGACAAGCTTTTATGTTCTTTTTGTTCAGTAGTGATTTTTGTCTTGTAACTCTGCCATGCAGGCCATTTTTGCCCAGTCTCTTTCTTATGGTGGAGTCATGAACGCTGACCTTAACTGAGGCAAGTGAAATCTGCAGTTCTTTGGATGTTGTTGTGGGGTCTTTTGTGATCTCTTAGATGAGTCATTGCTGTACTCTTGGGGCAGCACAGTTTACCCTTGGCCGGGGGATCGTGGGGATCATGGGATTGTGGGTTCGATCCCAGCCCCCGACCAACAGTGATCTGTGTGGAGTTTGCATGTTCTCCCCGTGTATGCGTGGGTTTACCCCGGGATTTCTCCGGTTTCCTCCCACATGCCAAAAACATGCAGGTTAGGTTAACTGGAGACTCTAAAGTGGCCCTAGGTGTGAATGTGTGTGTGTGAATGGTTAAGGGATAGCGCCGTATCGTGGCTGCTTCATCCATCCAGGTGGTGGATGACCCTCAATTTCCCCTCTGGGGATCAATAAAGTATACTAAATCTAAAAAATACTAAATCTAATTTTGATCGGCCGGCCACTCCTGGGAAGGTTCACCGCTGTCCCATGTTTTTCCATTTGTGAATAACGGCTCTGACTGTGGTTTGCTGGAGTCCCAAAGCTTTAGAAATGGCTTTATAACCTTTTCCAGACTGATAGTTCTCAGTTACTTGGGTTTTCATTTGTTCCCAAATTTCTTTGGATCACAGCATGATGTGTAGCTTTTGAGGATCTTTTGGTCTACTTCACTTTGTCAGGCAGGTCCTATTTAAGTGATTTCTTGATTGAGAACAGGTGTGGCAGTAATCAGGCCTGGGTGTGACCAGAGAAATTGAACTCAGCTTTCCAAAGATGTGATAAACCACAGTTAATTTATGTTTTAACATGGGGGGGGGGGGGAAATCACTTTTTCACACAGGGTCATGTAGGTTTGGATTTTTTTTTTTACCCTTAATAATAAAGACCTTCATTTAAAAACTACATTTTGTGTTTACTTGTGTTACCTTTATCTAATATTTAAATTTGTTTGATGATCTGAAACATTTAAGTGTGACAAACATCCAAAAAAATGAGAAATCAGGAAGGGGGCAAACACTTTCTCACACCACTGTATATACATCAATATACCATACACACACTGGATGACAACTAATTGGACTCTGAATTCCCACTCATCATTTTGTTCTGTTCCAGACGAGGGTTTGTATGCTTTGCCACCATCTCGGGTTTGTATTGAGATTATATTAAAGTCATTTTTGTCATGTAATGAAAGTTCATCTAAATATATTTGAGGTGAGTTCCAACATCCTTAATCATAATGTGTCATAACCACCTTACAGTTATAACATGTTAAAGTTGCTAGGTTAGAGGGATAACACCCTTCTTTCTTTTCCTAAGCATTTGGTTTATTCCTCCCCATCAGTCCTTCACAGCACATAAAATGATTGGTTTTGCAGGATGCCCATTTCTGACAGTGCTGCACTCACCTGTCAGACAGAAACTGTTAAAGCATATCTTGAGTCCCTTCCACTTCTTGGTGCTGCTCTCACTTGCTGTAGATTGACAACATGGTTTGCTCTCCCTCTCACCACTAGCATTCTCAAATTCATTCCCCCCACCCACCAACATGTTTCCCATTCTGTGACAAATCAGCTTGAATTTAACACCCACTTGCCATAATCACATATGTTTGATTACATGCACCTTGCTACTTCAGCAACCAAATGCAAATACATCACTGACTCATCTTTCTACATTAATCACCTATGCTCACTTGTCACGTGCTGCTTCAAGAAGCAGCAGTGGCATGTGCACAGTGTGAGCCACGGGGGGTTCAGAGCAGCTGGCGACAGATTCCCTACAACAAACGTTTGTGTGTTTGTTTACAACTGATGCTCCCCTGCCTGATGGCATGGTCCTTGAGGTCTGAGGTAAATGTGTTAGAGCGACTCTTGGCAAATTGGCTGCATCGACAGCTTAGGAGTGAACGTTGACATGTGACACAGGTGCAGCACAGACAAGCATTTGTATTAATGAACCTACCTGCTAACTGAATGTTTACTGACCAAAGAAAATGCAAGTTTCTGAGATGTGTACACAGATCCTTAAAAAGTTTTTAATTTGTTTATCCAAAATTAAGAACTCAACTATTAATTATATCCATCCATCCATCCATCCATCTTCTACCGCTTTTCCGGAGGTCCGGGTCGTGGAGGCAGCAGTTCAAGCAGAGAAGCCCAGACTTCCCTTTCCCCAGCCACCTGTTCCAGCTCTTTAGAGAGGATACCAAGGCGTTCCCAGACCAGCTGGGAGACATAGTCTCTCCAGCGAGTCCTGGGTCTGCCCCGGGGTCTCCTCCCCCAAGGATTCAGTGTACCCCGCCCGGTATGGGGTTACTGGGTCCCCACCCTGGACCCAGGCCTAGGGGAGGGGCTCAATGGCTAGCGTCTGGTGGCCGGGTTTCCACCCATGGGACCCGGCCGGGCTCAGCCCGAAGGAGTTACATGGGTCCGCCCTCCAGTGGGCTCACCACCTGCAGGAGGGATCATGGGGGTCCGGTGCTATGTGGATTAGGTGGCGGTCAAAGGCGGAGACCTTGGTGGACTGATCCCAGGCTTTCTTTCTGTTAATTAAATGAATTATTATGTCAGTAAATCATTAAAACTGTATTTTAGTTCTTATATTGTTATTTCTTAAAATGACACAAACATAACGAACAAAATACACTCCCCTCCAAAAGTATTGGCACAGTGAGGCCAATTTCTTTATTTTTTTCTGAAAACATTTGGGTTTGACATCAACAAATGAATAAGAGACAAGTAGAGATCAACATTCATTCATTCATTCATTCATCTTTAACTGCTTAATCCTTTTTTGGGTCACCGGGGGTTGGGGAGTGGGGGTGGGGTGCTGGAGCCTATCCCAGCATCTTTGGGTGAAAGACAACCTTGGACAGACTGCCAGTCCATCGCAGGGCCAACACAGAGAGACAGAAAAACTGTCACTCTCACATTCATACCTAAGGACAGTTTAGAATCTCCAGTTGATGCCAATTAACCTAACCTGCATGTCTTTGGCCTATGGGAGGTGTAGTGTTAACACTACAATTGTATGAATATGATTATTAATAATTAATAAATGGAATTAATAATATAGCATGACAAAAATAATTTTTTGTGTAAGTTGTCTGTGTTTTTTCAACTGATTTAAGACAATTTTGTACCGTTGAATCCGAAAATGACATCCGTTTCTCTCGATCAGGTCAGGTTTTTATGCTAAGTTGTAAGCAGTTGTACAGCAGTTGTACAGTTGTACTGTAAATTGAATAGTAGACATTGATAAAGGTAAGTACATGTAAATTGAATGTTATGTCATCATTGTTCAAAATTCAGATAATTTCAAGAAATAAAAAAGAATTTTGCATCATATAAAGCGAAAACACCCGTACATGTAAACAAAAATGTAAAAAACATGTGGCCATAGTTCAAAAAGTTGACCTGATTGAGCAAAACCAATGTGATTTTTGGATTCAGCACATCGAAATTGTCCTAAATCAGCTAAAAAAAAAACTTAGACAATAAATTTGGTGTTGACCAGTGTAATTATTAAAAATTACTGCATTACTTCATTATAACGCTAAGGGGCACCACTCACACTTTGGACAGAGCTGTGGGGACTCTATGAACGAATAATTAAGCTTAGGAATTTGGCAAATAATAAGGTAAGCATTAATTAATCATTTAATTGACCATTATTTTATCAGTCTCATAATCTGGGTGTCAGTTCTTGACACTGAGCGATTCTGGAGTCTGAACAAAGAAAGCACACCTGCACTCAGTTTAGTTGTTTTAATAAAGAGAACCAAAGTGACAACAGACATCTGTATAACTTGCAAAATTGAGAGATGACCAAAGGTAACATTAACAGTGGTTATTTTGCATATATGAAGAAAGAGCAATATTTACATATTCACAGGTCTTGCATATGTGAAATAAGGTTGAAATGTGATTGTGTGGCTGAGTGGAAAATTAGCGAGTTGACAGTAGCGACAAAACTTAAGTATAATGCAAAGCTAATGAAAAAGGAATCTGGAAAAAGTGTTATGAAAAAGAAAAAAAAAAGATTAACTTTCTTACATTATGCTCAAAAAGGAACGGTAGTTACAGGAAAGGTTATGGCTGAGGTGGATAAACATCTGTCCCTGAAACTAATGCTGTGGCTGCCTTGCTTTCTTGGAGTGGCTGAGTTCACAAGACATTCAGACTGAAACAGAATAGTATGGTCAAGCCTCACTGGGTCACAAGCGCTGGAGGATTGGTCTTCTGGTAGCCCGACTTTGTCCAACTTGGGATGGAGATGGTGCCTTTGAGGCAGGAGTCCTCTCTGTGGTTCTGTACCCGGAGGTCGTGACCTGGGAATTTTCTTAGAGGTGAGGGCCCGGTTTTAAAGCCCTGTCACACCTTGACGATTTAGACAGTGTTTGCCAACATATCAAAATTCCTCGATAACGCTGGTATATGGGCGTATGCGTCGCGTATCCATAATGAGTTGGACGTATACATAGCGTATTAGTAACTTATATAGAAGGTTCCGATAACTTAGAAGTAATGGCGTTCACAACTTATGAGCAATGGGCTGCACGGTGGCGCAGTGGTTAGCACTGCGGCAGCACAGTTTACCCTTGGCCGGGGGATTGTGGGGATCGTGGGTTCGATCCCAGCCCCCGACCAACAGTGATCTGTGTGGAGTTTGCATGTTCTCCCCGTGTTGCGTGGGTTTACTCCGGGATTTCTCCGGTTTCCTCCCACATGCCAAAAACATGCAGGTTAGGTTAATTGGAGACTCTAAAGTGGCCCTAGGTAAAGACATGCATGTTAGGTTAATTGGCTGTTCTAAATTGTCCCTAGATATCTGTTTCCTATAGGCCCTTAGAATAGAGGGTTAGTATTAATGAAAGCGCTTTGAGTGGTCTTTGTGACTAGAAAAGCGCTATATAAGTGCAGGTTAGTTAGTTAGTAGTTAGTTAGTCTAACTTATGCATAGCTTAACCTAACTTATGCATAGTGCAGTCATGCCAAACTGCCGTCACCTCCTGATCCATGAATTCTAGGTGTGCGAGAGATCATCTCTGTTCAATCAAAATGATTCTCCCCTCCAAAGACCATCGCACTGTGGGGGCGTGACCAACCTGGCAGAGCTGTCAAATCTGTCAAGTCGGTCACGCCTAAAACAGCTGATGTGACACGTCATGAACGTCAGATGGCAGTTGTCACAACCCGGCTCAACAGTTATGAAAAAGGCACGTGAACTGTCAATCCATCCATCTTCTACCGCTTTTCCGGAGGTCTGGGGCGTGGAGGCAGCAGTTCAAGCAGAGAAGCCCAGACTTCCCTCTCCCCAGCCACATGCTTCAGCTCTTCAGAAAGGATACCAAGACGTTCCCAGGCCAGATGGGAGATGTAGTCTCTCCAGCGAGTCCTGGGTCTGCCCCGAGGTCTCCTCCCAATGGGACATGCCTGGAAAATGCACAATATGGGACCTTTAAACATGTATGTGGTCACAAGAAGAAATCAGTTTATCCCTCTGTTGTAATAGAAGCACAATATCAGATTGGTCAAATAGGAGTGGTGTCTCAGTTGGTAGAGCATCCGCCCCACACCCGGGAGGCAGGGGTTCAAATCCCGGCCGGGTCATGCCAAAGACCATATAAAAGTGGAACTTCCTGCCGTCCAGCTTGGTGCTCAGCAATAATGGAATGGAGGAGGGAAATCTGTGGCGGCGCCTTGCATGGCAGCGGCCCTCTGATTCTATACTTGGGGTGTGTGTGATTAACACTGTAGATAGGTAAAACACAATCTCGTTCTACTGTACATGATTGGTTGTACAGTTGAATGACAATAAAGGGTGATTTAGTTTAGTTTAAATAACCAGTGTATAGGGAACACAACATTCTGATAAAGTTATGACAAAAAATGAGGGAACTGAGGGATTCTGTTACATGCATACAAGCATTTGTTAACTAATGATTGAGCTGAAACATTTTGACGTGTTGGAGTGTGGGCCATTTAGAGTACCGTGGCATAGACCTTCCCAGGGAGGCTGAGGAGTGTGATCCCTGTAAAGTTGGGGCACACCCTACAGTCTCCTTTCTTGAAGAGAGAAAACCACCACCCCAGTTTGCCATGCCAAAGGCACTGTCCTGGACCTCCACGCAATGTTGAAGAGGCGTGTCAGCCATGACAGCCCTACAACATCCAGAGCTTTGAGGTACTCAGGGCGAATCTCGTCCACCTCCGGAGCCCGGCCACCAAGGAGCTTTTTAACCACCTTGGCAACCTTCTGCCCCTGTGATGGGCAAGTTGTCCCCCTCGTCCACAAACCCTGCTTCCTCTGTGGAAGGCGTGTCAGTGGAATTGAGGAGATCCTCGAAGTATTCTTTCCACCACCTAATAATATCCCCAGTCAAAGTCAGCAGTGCCCCATCCGCATCATACACAGTGTGGAGAGGGAGCTGCTTCCCCCCTCCTGAGCCGTCGGACAGTTTGCCAGAATCTCTTTGAGGCCGACTGAAAGTCTTGTTCCATGGCCTCACCGAACTCCGCCCACACCCAAGTTTTTGCTTCAGCAACCACCTGAGCTGGACTCCATTTGGCCTCCTCAGCTGCTTCGGGAGTCCCATAAGCCAACCAAGCTCGATTGGACTCCTTCTTCAGCTTGATGCCCCACCCCACCACTAGTGTCCACCACTTGGTTCGGGGGTTGCCACCACGAGATGCGCTGATGACCTTGCGGCCACAGCTCTGGGCAGCCGCTTCAACAGTGGAGGTGAAGAGCATGGCCCATTCAGACTCTGTCTACAGACTCCCTCGGAATGTGGTCAAAGTTCTTCCGGAGGTGGGAGTTGAAGACCTCCCGGACAGAGGCCTCAGACATTCCCAGCACACGCTCACTATACGTTTGGGTCTACCAGGTCTGAATGGCATCCTCCCCTGCCATCGGATCCAACTCACCACCAGGTGGTGATCAGTTGACAGTTCTGCACCTCTCTTTACCCGAGTGTCTAAGACATACAGTTGCAGGTCTGATGACACGATAACAAAATCAATCATCGACCTGCGACCTAGGGTGTCCTTGGGCCAGGTGCACATATGGACACCCTTATGCTTGAACATGGTATTTGTTATGGTCAAACTGTGGTTAGGACAGAAGTCCAATAACTGAACACCACTCGGGTTCAGATTGGGCAAGCCGTTCCTCCCAATACCCCCCTCCAGGTTTCACTGTCATTGCCCACGTGCCCATTGAAGTCCTCCAGTAGGACAACGGAGTCTCCAAGAGGAGCACCCTCCAGCACCCCAGTCAGAGACTCCCAAAAGGGTGGGTACTCTGAACCATCATTTGGTGCATAGGCACAAATGATGGTCAGGATCCGTTTTCCAACCTGAAAGCACAGGAAAACAACCCTTTCATCCACCGGTAAAAACTCCAATATAGAGGCAGCAAGGTGGGGGGATACAAGAATACCCACCCCTGCTCGTCACCTCTTGCCTGGGGAAACTCCAGAATAGGCCAAGTTCCAGTCCCTCCCCAGGAGACTGGTTCCAGAAACAGAGCTGTGTGTTGAGGTGAGGCCGACTATATCTAGCCGGTATCTCTCAACCTCATGCACTAGCTCAGGCTCCTTCCCCACCAGAGAGGTGACATTCCACACCCCAAAAGCCAATTTAGGAAGCCTGGGATCAGACCGCCAAGGTGTCTGCCTTTGACTGCCACTTGATCCACATAGCACCGGACCCCCATGGTCCCTCCCGCAGGTGGTGAGCCCACTGGAGGGCAGACCCATGTAACTCCTCCGGGCTGAGCCCGGCCGGGTCCCATGGGCAGGAACCCGGCCACCAGGCGCTAGCCATCGAGCCCCTCCTCCAGGCTTGGCTCCAGGGTGGGGCCCCAGTAACCCCATACCAGGCAGGGTACACTGAATCCTTGTTCTAGCATTCATCATGAGAGTCTTTTGGATTGTTCTTAGTCTGGCCCTTCACTCAGGACCAGTTTATCTTGGGTGACGCTACCAGAGGCAAATTGCCCTGGACAACATAGCTCCTGGGATCACTAGGGCACGCAAACCCCCTACCACGATAAGGTGACGATCCATGAGGGGGCATGCAAACTGATGGCGATAAAAAATTTATTTTCAATAAAGTCAGAAAAAACCCAAGATAATGCATGGAGTGTGCTTTCACTGCTGTGGACCCCAAAACAGCAGAGAGCCGCAGCCAAGGAAGAGTCACAGGGCCAGCCAACGCTGCACAGGAAGTGAGCTTTATCATCCAACAACAGCTGATGGAAAACAGCTGAGCTCTGTGCTTCAGGCAGTCTGATCAGCTGATTGGATGCTTCTACTCTGGTGTTCTGACATCTTGGCATACCTATCAGCTGATTGTACAGACTACAGTCAAAGGTAAAAGCATGGCAAGGAGGACTAAAAAGCGATTTGGATCTTCATAATATCCTGTAGCTTGAAAATGTTACACTTAAGTTGGCTCCAGCAGTCCCTGACAGTTCCCATTACACAAACAAGTATGTGTGTTTAGCTCTGTGTGTGTGTATGCGCTGCAGGCAGCAGCTGAACTAATCATAACAGAGATCAGGTGGATCTGTGAAAATGTCCACAGAGCATCACAGACTCTTCAACAGTATTATTAGTCAATTATTTCTACAAACCTATTACAAAATGGTCAGAGTACACCCACAAGTTGGGATACAGTCAGGTTTTAGGAAACATCACAGCACAGAGACAGCCTTAGTGAAAGTTACTGATGACATCCTAATGGCATTTGACAAAGGACTTGTCTCTGTCCTTGTTTTATTGGAACTTAGCGCTGCCTTTGATACCACTGACCACCATATTCTGCTAGAGAGACTCGAACAGCAAATTGGCTTGAATGGAACAACGCTAAGATGGTTCCAGTCTTATCTATCAGACCGTTCCCAGTTTGTTCATGTCCATAACAAGTCTTCTACTCAGATCACGGTTAGCTATGGAGTTCCGCAGGGATCAGTACTTGGACCAGTATTATTTACATTATACATGCTGCCTCTGGGAGACATTATAGGGAAGCATTCTATTCATTTTCATTGTTATGCTGACGACACTCATTTGTATTTATCCATCAATCCAGATGATCCCAGTCAGTTGGGTTTACTCCAGGAGTGTCTTAAGGATATCAAAACCTGAATGAACTACAACTTTCTATTGCTGAATACAGATAAAATTGAAGTCATTGTTCTTGGCCCCAAATATGCTAGAAGTACTCTTTTTAGCAAGATAACAATACTAGATGGCATTGCACTGGCTTCTACATCTTCTGTTAGGAATCTTGGAGTTGTCTTTGATCAAGATGTGTCTTTCAACTCTCATATACAGCAAACCATTAAGACCGCCTTCTTCCATTTGCGTAATATTTCTAAAATTAGGTCCATCTTGTCTCAAAGATGCAGCGAAACTTGTCCACGCCTTTATCACCTCTAGACTTGACTATTGTAACTCACTTTTATCAGGTTGCTCAAATAAGTCCATAAAGTTTCTCCAACTCATTCAGAATGCAGCTGCATGTATCCTTATGAGAACAGGGAGAAGAGATCACATTACTCCAGTCTTAGCTTCTTTACATTGGCTCCCAATAAAATATAGAATTGAATTCCAAATATTGCTCTTAACCTACAAAGCTCTTAATGGTATGGGTCCTTCTTACCTGCAAGAACTCTTAGTTCCCTATCATCCAACCAGAGCTCTGCACTCCCAAAAATCCAAACTATTAGAGGTCCCCAAGGTATCTAGAAGTAGATTGGGAGGTAGAGCTTTCAGCTATCAAGCTCCCTTCCTGTGGAACCATCTTCCCAGTTCAGTTCGGGAGGCAGACACTCTCTCTTTATTCAAGAGCAAGTTGAAATCTTTTCTCTTTGATAAGGCCTTTAGTTAGAAATACTGTCCCTGCCAGGCCTTCGATCGCATGTGCAGCCTGGCCAGGCTTGGTACTGGACTATTTGGCTTTGAATGTTGTATTTGTATGTTTGTTTTGAATGTAGCTACTCAACCCAGCTGGTCAAGGCAGATGGCTGTCCTCTATGAGCTATGGTTCCGCCCGAGGTGTCTGCCCGTTAAAGGGAAGTTTTTCCTTGCCTGTGTCGCTGCAGTGCTTGCTCTTAGGGGTCTCTGCTGGGTTCTATAAACTAAGAGTGTGGCCTAAACCCACTCTTTTCTGTAAAGTGCCTTGAGACGACCTGTGTTGTGATTTGGTGCTATATACTGTAAATAAAATTGAATTGAATTGAACACAAGGAAAGCGACAAGTCAGCTCTTAATTACTAAAGATGTCACCCAGCCTACACAGAGACCATCACACAGTCGAAACATGTCAAGGTATGAAACATCTCTTTACTTTGTCTGAATAGAAGAACAAAAACCAGTTTGACTTGGACATCTGCTCACCATGGGGTAGTGACGGGTTCCTCCTGTGAACCAGCGCTTCCAATACACCATTATACGATAGCTGTAAGTAAGAAACCCATTCAGTAAGTTACACATATGTTCAAAGACCATTAGTCATATGTTAGAAATAAGCTTTGGGGTACACTAGACATTATATCAACGTATTTTGACTTATGAGTAACTTACAAGTAACGTGTGTGAACGATCACATAACTTACATCATCTGTTTGTGACCTCAAGCTGAAACGCACTTGGGTTCTGTAGCAGGAAAATGATCCAAAATACACCAGCAAGTCCACCTCTGATTGGCTTAAGAAAAGCAAAATGAAGACTTTGTAATGGCCTAGTCAAAGTCCTGACCATAACTTATAGTCAGGACTTAATAACCGCGTATGTGGGACGTATGAGCCATACGCTGGATACGTTGAAAAATTTTTCGTATGCTGAAAATTTTCAAACAACCTCACCGTACAACAACATATACCAGCATGCTTCAACATGCTCTTAACTTATACAAAACTTACCCATAACTTATTCATTGTACGCCAGCGTATACTCCAAATTTTTGATACGTCGGGATACACTGCCTAAAATTGTAAAGGTGTGACAGGAGCTTTAGAATGAACCCAACAATGGGCTGTTGAATTCCGACTTCTCCCCTAATCTAATCAAAGAAACCAAACCTAACAAAGTAAAACCAAAATCAAAACTACGAGTAACTCCCAACTCAACTTAGAATAATAAGCAAAACTACAGAATAACTAAGGAAACAGAGAGTGTACTGATGGCGGATGCTGGCGCTTGAGGAATTACCTCCATTGATGCCTGCTCTGCCTTTTTTAGGAGGTCTCCAATCCTCCACAGCCAGTGGCGTCTATGGTAGAAATACACAAAGGCAAATTAATAGCAAATAAACACAAACACTAGGCAGATGTGCATGGCACACAAAGGTCTGTGTAACACAGTGCATATTTGGACAAAACAGTAACTGTAATGTGATTACATACTTTTTTGCCATTCTGAGCATGTATGGCCCTATATTTGTTCAGGTGACCTTTATAAAAACCTTAAATCTTTTTGAAGGCCACTTCGTTAGGGTATCTGTTTGTTCATTTAACTGTTTCCACACCTAATCATTTGAGACTATAATTTATGATAGTAGCCCAGTGGCTTCTGTCTGGAGTATTATTCGAAGGTTGTTGTAAGGAGATATGTCATGTTTGGAATACTTACAGAGATCCAAATATTGATGTCCATAGAGAAAACCAGAAGCCTCTGTATTTAACCATTATTGCAACAATCATCCTGTTTAATCAACATCTTGATATCCATAACCTGTTGGGATTTTTTTTTAAGCAAAGGAGAAGTACTCCCTTTTCATTGGTAACACAAACATTTTTTCTATTTTTGGAATGTCTTGTGTTGGGGGTTTTTTAAAAATGGAATTTAATAAGATGAACATGCACATAAAATTATTTTAGAACCTGTGGAATCCCATCGGCAACTGCTAGTTATTAAAAATCTATTAATGATTGTAAAAAACAACAACAAGTGGACATTAGAGAAAGCCTATTTGAACAGTTGAATCTAAAGCTTTAAAAAACTGCTGCTGGGCAGAATGTGCTGATTAAAGTCACCAGTGTGTGGGACTTTTATGATTATGTGTTCTGGTGATTGATGGTGTTTTTTATGATTTTAAAAGGAAAAAATACAGCTTCTTTTGAGGTTATTTTTCCCCGTTGGCCTTTTCTAAACACAGCTTCCCTCACAGCTTTCTTTTCTGTCTTTATGGCTTCTTTTCCTTTTGAAAATATCCCCAAAATGTCTCTCAAATGTCAAATTATTTTTACACACTGGAAAAAATTAAATTTGTCAGCATATTACAGTTCAAAGGTGACTTTTTTTTCCTTTTGTGATCTGAACTGCTTACCTTGTGTTGACTTTGCTGATTGTATTTTAATGCCTTTTTTCCCTGGGTATTATATGCTTGCCATGTTATTGTTCACTGGACTTCCCTGATGCGTGCGCTCTTGTCTCCACAGCTCCCTGCGGAGGTCACTTCACAGGTTCAGAGGGAACTGTGCTTTCCCCAAACTACCCACATAATTACACAAGAGGCCAGAGCTGTGTCTATGACATTTTTGTCCCTGGGGACTTTGGTAAGGATTATTTTCATTCTTAAAATAGTTTTTCTTATTGACTGATAAATAGCTGCCCATTGCCTGTGTGATGTGGTTTTGTCCATAAATTCTCTTCTCTGTGAGGAAGAGGCCAATCCAGATTAGGTCTGCAGATAATAACTATTTTTTAAATGACTAATCTAACTTTTTTGTTTGTTTTTGTTTTTTTGATGAGTCAACTAATCTAATGATTTTTTTCCCAATTAGTCTAACTACTATTTTCTCTTTAGTCGATTAATTCTTTGGTCAATGTCAGGCACGTCTCTTATGAGAAATAGACATTTCAAATCCAAACATAACAAATAAAACTTCCAAGGATGCAAAAAAAAAAAGATTTTATGGCCTCCGTACACTTATTCCAGATTGTAGGTCCAAGTAAACATAAATTCAGCCCATACCAATTGTGAAAGTAAAAGATTGAGATTTTAGGAATATTTAATGCAATTTCTAACTTTTAAAACTCCTAAGTAAATAAATAAAATGTGCATTTTCAATATCATAGTTTTTAAAAAATAAATCAGTAAAAAAACAAACAAACTTGCAAATATACCCACAAAACTGGAGTGAGTTAGTCAGTGTTTACTACATACACTGGGGGAGAGTTAGGATTTTAGGATTTGGGATTTATTTATTTGCAAAGTTAAGAGAAATGTAGAAAAGAAATCGCAAAATAATCAAATGCAAAATATAAAGTGCAGGGGGAGGTAGAAGACCAGTGGGGCTTATTTGAAGGCTCCGCCTAAATTCCAACATATATCAAAAAAGTATGTACATATTCAAAAATATATAACAACAAATATAAAACCATAACTACAAGAACAAACTATCAATGCCATTGCATACATAATGGAAAATACCAAATTAAATATAGGCTTAGAAAACATACCCCATCCACATTATCTATAGCACCTTCAGCTCAAGTATTTTGACAGCAAGTTTTCTTTTATGTACTGGCAGTGAAGTAGATGGAACAGTTAGGTGTTTATATGTATTGCATAACTTAACTCCATTATATCTAACTGACAATTGTCCACGAGATGTTTTACAGAGGGGGAGATGAAAATCCTTCAACTGTCTAGTTACATTGACTATGGAAATGGTAATTATTTTTTATTTATTTAACCTTTATTTATTTAGGGTAGCTCCACTGAGAGGGAACCTCTCTTTTCCAAGGATGCCCTGTTCACACTCACACACATTCACACCTGGAAGCTGCCCAGTACAACCACAGACTGACCTATGGCAACTGAGGAGCTCCACTGGAGCAGTTGGGGTTAAGGGCCTTGCTCAAGGGCACCACAATAGGGTTAAAGAGGGGCAGTGGCTCAGGAGGTAGAGTGGGTAGTCTCATAACTGGAGGGTTGGCGGTTCAAATCCCATTCTCCCCAGCCATCCTGCCGTTGCGTCCATGGGCAAAAACACTTTACCTACACTTTGCCTCCAGTGTCCATGACTGGGTATAAATGTTCGGTAGTGGTCGGAGAGGCCGTTGGCACGGATTGGCAGCCACATTTCTGTCAGTCTACCCCAGGGCAGCTATGGCTACAGAAGTAGCTTACCACTACCATTGTCTGTGGAGTGAATGAATCATGTATCCATTGTAAAGTGTCTATGAAAAAGTGCTATATAAATCTGATGCATTATTATTAATGAGGGTGGGGCAAACACTGCTGTGTCATCTGCACCACCCAGATTTCATTCTGCTGGTCCGGGGAATTGAACCGGCAACCATCTGGTCACCAGTCCACACCTCTAACCATTAGGTCACTGCTGCCCAACATTATTTGAAAAATAATATGTGAAAGTAAGTGGTAAATCTATGCCGTTAATAATTTTAAAGACAAATGCACATTTGAAGAACAATAATATCAAAAATAGTCAATAATTGTAATTTATCAATTGCACTTGAAACAGTTGGTCTTGAAAAAGTTGCAACTCTAATCAATTGTTTCTGTAAAAGAATTTTATGCAAATATGTTGAAAAAGTATTTCCCCAAACAATATTACAATATGTGCGATAAAGATAAAGTATAGTATAATGTTTAAAAAAAAACATGAACTATGAGCCAAATGTTTAATTTTCCAAGATTTCAAGGGATTTTGTGACCTTATTGCAGATGAATCCAACCTGTTCTCTCCATGTTGTCATCCAGCTGGATTCCTAAATATATGTGGTTGAAATCTTCATTATTTTGTGGTTATGGATACACAGTTTAAATTGCTCATTGTTTTATTTTTTATTTCCTTTAAATAGCATGCCATACAGGTGTGCAAGCAAACGTGGCAATGAGTGGTTCAGTATCTAAAGACTTTTCAGTAAGCAATGGGGTGAAACAAGGGTGTGTGCTGGCGCCTACACTCTTCTTGCTATATCTGGAAGTCGTGCTTGAGGTGGCCTTCAAAGACACTTCAGAAGGAGTATACATTCAAACAAGGAAAGAAGCAGACTTGTTCAATGTGGCGCAGTTTAAAGCCAAGAGTAAGACATCGATAAAGATAGTAAGAGAAATGCTCTTTGCCGACGACAGGGCTGTAGTTGCACACAGTGTGGAAGATATGCAATCTTTAGTGGAGAAATTTGCGAAAGCAGCTAGCCAATTCAGCCTCCAAATCAACATCAAGAAGACAGAGTGCCTTTATCAACCACCAAAGTTCCAATTATCAACATCACTACCAGAAGAGATCAGCATTGGTACAGAGCTACTAGTCAAGTGCAAGACTTTCAAGTATCTAGGGAGTACTGTTTCAGAGAATGCTAGGCTGGAGGATGAACTATCTCTCAGAATGAGAAGAGCAAGGGTTGTGTTTGGAAACTTGAGGGAAAGACTGTGGAACAATCAACATGTGTCTATCCGTGTGAAATGCAAAATGTGCAGAGCGACAGTACTGGCTACTCTATTGTACGGTGCTGAAACTTGGACTGTCTACAGAGTGCAGGTGAAGAAACTCCACGCGTACATGATGAGACACCTTCGAGCCATAATGAACATCTCATGGAAAGACAAGATAACCAACATAGAAGTGTTGAAACGAGCTGGTCTACCATCAATGGAGGACATGCTAATACAGATGAACCTGAGATGGCTCGGACATGTTGAGAGGATGGACCACGAGCATCTCCCTCGGCAGTTACTCTGCTCACAGTTATGTGAGGGCAAACACAATCAGGGTAGGCCAAGGCTCAGATTTAAAGAGACTGTAAAAAGAAACTTGAAGAAGTTGGATATAGACAGGGGTTCCTGGCAACGGAAGGCTAAGGACAGAGCTGTGTGGAGGAATCTGATCAGACCTAAATGAAGCAGTCATTGTCGCCCACAACAGACTGCTATGATGAAATAGCATGAAGTTTGACTTTTTAAGATTGAATGATAATTTGTCTGAAACTATACAGACTTAAGATCACTAGGTACTTCACTATTTAGGGCCACTAGGTCTTTATTAGAGACAAAGAAGTTGGTGTTATCTGCAAATAATAATGGAACTATTCTAATGGAAAATGAAGCAAGATCGTTTATATTCATACATTCAATAGCACGAGTGTTAACGAGGACCAGGGGGCGGGCACATATTACACCAGTTTTAGAATCACTGCATTGGCTCCCCGTGCATTGTAGGATTGATTTTAAGGTTCTCTTAGTAGCTTTTAAATGCCTCAGTGGTCTTGGGCCTCCTTATCTATCTGAGTTCCTTTTGTCTTATGAGCCCTCACGGACCCTGAGGTCCTCTGGCACTGGCCTTTTAATGGTTCCCAAAGTCAAGACCAAGACCTTTTGTGAAGCTTCCTTTCACTATTATGGTCCTCGTCTGTGGAACAGCCTGCCAGAGAACCTCAGGGCTGCAGAGTCAATAGATGTTTTTAAGAACAGGCTCAAGACCCACCTTTTTAATTTGGCTTTTAACAAACCTGTTTAACTATTATTGAAGTAGTCATTTATGTTCCATTGTTTTATGTTCTTCTTGGTGCCATTTGTTTTTAGATTTTCTCGTCTTTTCTTATTGATGTGTTTTACTTCAGTTTTTAAGTACGGGTTTTTAGTTCCTCTTGTTTTTGTGTGTTCTTAGTTTCTTTCTGTACCTTTTTGAATTTTGGCTTTTAACAAACCATTTAACTATTATTGAAGTAGTCATTTATGGTCTATTGTTTTACATTCTTCTTAGCTCTATTTGCGTTTACATTCTCTTATTTTGATGTGTTCTTAGCTCAGTTTGTAAGTATGGGTTTTTAGTTCCCTTTGTTCTATGTGTTTTTAGTTTTATCTTGTATTTTATGTGTTTTAGCTCCAGTGTTTCCTCAGTGGAGACCCTCATGCCGAATGCTGCCTGGTCCATCTGCAGGGGTGCTGGTCTCGTGGGTCGCTCTAGCTTGGGTGGGTGGGGGCTTTACACCACTGCCTACAGCTATGGTGCGGGCCGCGGCCTGTCTTGGTTGGGATGGCTTCTGTGGCGCGCTCTGTGGTTGTGGGCTGTGAGGTCTCCCGGCATGGGGGGCTCCACAGGATGGTTACTCCTTCACGTGGTGCCTCGGTGCCTAGCGATGTGTCTTTTATTTTATATGTGTGTAAAAGAAGTAGGGGGTAGTGTGTGTGTGTGTGTGTGTGTGTGTGTGTGTGTGTTTTGTGGGTATGTTTATGGGAAGGTTGGACAGGGTAGGGATGTATCGTGTAAATATATGTCACTAAATGTTTCTACTGTTTTTATCTATGTAAAGCATTTTGCGCAGCATCTAATATTTGAAAAGGGCTATACAAATAAAGTTTGATTGATTGATATAAATAAGAAACAATAATGGACCGAATATTGATCTTTGTGACACACCACATTTGTTTTCTATTTATTTTAGATTCAAATCCATTAAAGACAACATATTGTTTTCTGTTCTTTCAAAGTAAAATGCTATGATTAACTGCATCGGAGGTCCAAAAATATACCTATTGCATACTTGTTATTATCTAGAGCAGGGATGGGCAACTGGTGGGCCACATGCAGGCCGCCCCCTCATCCACTGCAACCAGCCAATCCATTTCCAAAAATCAATTATTTATATCACGTTTGGAATGGCATTCTTAAATGCAATTATAGAGTCTACCAGCAAAGGGAGCACTGATCAAATCCTGGGTGCCGCTCTGTGCCAGTGGTCGAGCGAGAGAGCAAGAGTGAGGGAGCCACAGAGATATAAGAGGGAGCAATGTGCCTGAGAGTGTGTTTTTAAGGTATGTGTTGGATGCTAAAATCACATTAATAGGCTGTAAACAGCAGTAAATGTACAAAGCAGGCTGCTTTTAAACAAGAATAAATGCTATAGCTGAGGAGCTGTACACCCTGGACAGATCGACAGTCCATTGCAGGGCAGTTATAATTTTAGCAGTAATTTTAATTCTGATACACTGAACAGCTTTTATTTTCATTTGCATTTTCAGTTTTAATTGTGAAACTTTTAACTTTACAGGAAATACAGTTGTGCTCATAAGTTTACAAACCCTGGTGGAATTTGTGATTTTTTTTGGCCATTTTTCAGAGAATATGAATGAAAAACTTTTCTTTCACTCATAGTTAGTGGTTGGGTGAAGCCATTTATTATCAAACAATTATGTTTGCTCTTTTAAAATCATAATGACAACAGAAACTGCAATCAAAAGTTTACATACCCTGGAAGTTTTGGCCTGATAACATACACACAAGTTGACACACACGGTTTAAATGGCTGCTAAAGGTAACCATCCTCACCTGTGATCTGTTTACTTGTAATTAGTGTGTGTGTATAAAAAGTCAGTGAATTTCTGGGCTCCTGACAGACCGCTGAATGTTTCATCCAGTGCTGCACTGACGATGCTGGATTCCAAGCCATGGGGAAAGCAAAAGAATTATCAAAGGACCTCCGGGAGAATATAGTTGAACTTTATAAAACAGGAAAAGGATATGAGAATGCCAATCAGCAGTGTTCAAACTCTAATTAAGAAGTGGAAAATGAAGGATTCTATTGAAACCAAGCCACAGTCAGGTAGACCAACAAAAATTTCAGCCACAACTGCCAAGAAAATTGTCCGAGATGCAAATAAAAACCCTCATATAACTTAAGATGACATACAGGACTCTCTGAAAAAAATTGGTGTGGCTGCACAGTCGAGTCGCAAGGAGAAAGCCATTACTATGCTAGTGCCACAAAGCAACCCACTTACAATACGCCAATCAGCACAGAGACAAGCCTCAAAACTTCTGGAACAAAGTTATTTAGAGTGATGAGACCAAAATTGAACTTTTTGGCCACAAGAGGAGTCAACAAGGCCTATGATGAAAAGTACACCATCCCTACTGTGAAACCCAGAGGTGGATCGCTGATCTTTTGGGGGTGTGTGAGTTCCAAAGGCACAAATTGATGGCAAGATGAATGCAGCATCCATTAGTATTAGGACTGAGTTTCTGTGTTAGTGTGTCATTACCTTATTAGAATTGTTGTTTCTGTACCTATTACCTTGGCATTTGTTCGGAGAGCAAAGTAAGAATTTCATTGCTCAGGAAATGTAGCATTTCATAACTGTGCACATGATAATAAAGCATTTGAATCTTGAATCTTGAAGCATGTTATCAGAAAGTAATGGAAGAAAATTTGCTCTCATCAGCCTGGAAGCTGTGCATGGGACGCACTTGGACATTCCAACATGACAATGATCTAAAACACAAAGCCAAGTCAACCTGTCATTGGCTACAGCAGAAAAAAGTGAAGGTTCTGGAGTGGCCATCTTAGTCTCCTGACCTCAGTATCATTGAGCCACTTTGGGGAGATCTCAAACATGCAGTTCATGAACGACAGCCTGAGAATTTACAGGAACTAGAGGCTTTTTGCCAAGAACAATTAGCAGCTTTACCATCAGAGAAAATAAAGTGCCTCATCCACAACTACCATAAAATACTTCAAGCTGTCATTGATGTTAAAGATGGCAATACACGGTATTCAGAACTAGGGTATGTAAACTTTTGATCAGGGTCATTTGGGTAGTTTCTGTTGTCATTCTGATTTAAAAAGAGCAAACACAATTGTTTGATAATAAATGGCTTCATCCAACTACTAACTATGAGTGGAAAAAAAAGTTTTTTGTATTATCATTCATATTCTCTGAAAAATGGCCAAAAAAATCATAAATTCCAGCAGGGTGTGTAAACTTATGAGCACAACTGTAATCCCCCCCAAAAAAAAACACTGAGTAGCTTTTATTTTCATTTGTATTTTCAGTTTTAATTGTGAAACTTTTGACTTTGCAGGAAATAATACTGAATGCTGTAATTAAAGCCAAAGATGCTGCAACAAAGTATTAGTTTAAGGGTGTGCGTATTTATGCAACCAGGTTATTGTAAATTTCCATCCATCCATCTTCTTCCGCTTAATCCTTTTTGGGTCGCGGGGGGGCTGGAGCCTAACCCAGCATCTTTGGGCGAGAGGCAGGATACACCCGGGACAGATCACCAGTAAATTTTTTATTTTTTATTTTTCCCCTTAGAAGATTTGTTTTTCAGTTGGGTTGTACAGGATATAGGTCACATTAATGGTGGAAAAAGTTTTGAAATGATTTATGTTGGTTTCTTTTTTTACATCACAACAACCTGGCATTTGAACAGGAGTGTGTAGACCTTTTATATTCACTGTATATACACACCAACACATTGGTGTCTGCTGCATATCTTGCGGCTGTTCTCTTGTCTAAGAATGAAACATAAAGAATGACAGTGTTTTTGCTCTAGTAAGAGGCGTAAAGGAGCACAGGATCAGAGCAAACAAAAATTGATTGTGTTGACATGAAAAATACACGGCATCGTGGGTAATGGAGAGGAAGGTCAGGCAGCAAAGGACTGTGGGGAATAGATGGAGCAAGCAAATTCTCTGGTGCTCAGTTTATCCATGCACTTCTCTATATACATAATTCAACAAAGATCTCTAGAAGACCTTGATGCATTTCTGTTCAATATTTCATGTTAGTCATAATGAGCTGCTGAAATGTAGGCAGATGTTTTTATTCCATAAAGTCCTATGCTTATGAAATGCAGAGTAATCCCTTGTGTGATGATCCAGTCTGACAGTTTACATCTTTTGTTATCGTCTCCTGCTACGCACGGAGCACCAAAAAGTGTCTTAATAAATGTTGTATTACAATCAAGCCTTTCTTTAACCCATCAGTAAATGCCAACGGACTCTGGAAGTCATCAAACGACATGAGCACGCGGACTACAAATATATTCTTGTGTGTGGAGAGGCAGACACTGCAGAAAAGTTTCACTGCTGAGAATGTTGGGACTAAAGAATGTTAAACTCCTTGTTACAGGGGCATTATGCATCAATCGACTGCTTACAAAAGCATGATATTAATGTGCTAGATGCAGCTAGGAAGTCTAATGTTATGGACAGGTGGCTGTAACAATCAGAAATAACATAAATAACATAACAATATAAAATCATCAAGACAAATAAGTTAGGATTATCCCACGCAAGTGAATCATTGGTTAAATTGTGCACACAGTTCATTGTCCAGAAGAAAAGACTTGTAAGTCACCCGTTAATAAAGCAGGATTTGTTCTAGTTCTCAAATTTTTATCTACATAAAATATTTTTCTCATTTTTTTCTACTAATATGCATTAATGTTCATAAACATCTAATACCTTTGCACCAATATCAGAAGCACTGTGGATATTAAATAAGCATGCCATTTTTTTATTTGTTTATTTTTTTGTGAATACTGTGGAGAGAATAACCAGGCCGAACATTTCCAAGCAGATAAAACTTTATTCCACTCTCTCTCACATTCACCAGGATCAGAAAACAAACCACCAGGTTGCAGGCACTCTCTTCTATATCACAGCACTAACACTTCTCTGCTACCTGGGGTGCTGCATTAACATATCACTCCCCACACTCCCCACCTTTGATCTGCCACTTCAGTCTGAGGGAAAACTACTGAGTAACTACTGAGTGCCCCCCCCCCCCCCAGAGTCTCAGACTGAGTCTTAACCCCCATGTCCTTTGGGCTTCAGCCTCCGTCCATAGCTGCTGTAACGGGGGGTCTTCGGCTCCAAGACGCTGCTGTACCGGTGGGGGGTTCCTGGGGGGATGTCCGTCTGTGGGGGGACAATGGGGGGGGGGGGACACCTTCAGCATGCTCGTGTGACTGATCTGACGATTCATTTACCTGGGGAGTTCTCTGTAGGGGTCTTCCGCGCCGAGAAGCTCGGGCCAACACCACCTGCTCGTCTGTTAAAACAAAGGTGCACTTAAGCCTGTCTATACAGATTGTCTCCCGGCGACCCCCCAAGTCTAACACAAAATGTTTGTCCCCAGGTTCCAGCGCTCTGAACGAGCCATTGTAAGGTGGGCTGGGTCCGGTGGGCATCGTGCCTGACAAATACGAACGATGCGTCCTTCAAGGTTTTTGGCACAAAAGCACGTGGAAAACAGTGGTGGGCCGAGCCAGGTAGCATCCCTGCCTCTGCGCTATGTCTTCAACGCAGGGATGGATCTGTGTTCGGTGCGGGGTTATCCGGCAAAAATTCCCCGGGGAGCCGCAGCAGCTGGGAAAAAAACAGCTCTGCTGGGGAGGCTGGCAAATCCTCCTTCGGTGCGGAACGCAACCCTAATTGAACCCACGGCAACTGGACCACCCAATTTGCATCCGTAAGCGAAGCTCTGAGCGCTGCTTAAAGTGACCTATGGAAACGCTTGGATAACCCATTGGCCTGTGGGTTGTATGCGATCATGCGATGAATTGAGACGCCCAGGCTCCGGGCCATGGTGGACCAGAGATCGGAAAAAACTGCGGGCCCCGATCGGACGTGATGTCCGAAGGAGCGCCGAAACGTGCCACCCATGTTGTCAAAAAAGCACTTGCCACATCTGCCGACGCGGTGGAAGCTAGCGGGACTGCTTCGGGCCAGCGTGTGGTGCGGTCCACCACTGTCAGGAGGTGCGTGAAGCTTTGCAATGACGGGAGGGGGCCCATGAGATCCATGTGAACGTGGTCAAACCTCTAAGCCGGGATATGGAATGGCTCCAAAGGGGCCTTCTTGTGCCTGTGCACCTTGGCTCGTTGGCACACTATGCAGGCTGCGGCCCACTCTTTCACCTGTTTGCGCAGGCTTGGCCAGACGAACTTTGCGCCCACCATTTTGACTGACGCGCGCACTCCTGGGTGCGGCAGGGAGTGAACAGACTCAAAAACGTGCCAGCACCAAGCGAGTGGGACCACCGGTCATGGGCGGCCTGTAGAGACGTCACAGACTAGGGGGGTGCCCCCGTGTTGCAGTACTCTGCTCTCCAGCCTTAACCCTGTTGGTCCAGACTGGAGCAC
Source organism: Pholidichthys leucotaenia (assembly GCA_020510985.1). NCBI lineage: Eukaryota > Metazoa > Chordata > Actinopteri > Cichliformes > Pholidichthyidae > Pholidichthys > Pholidichthys leucotaenia. Next base: position 201,626,994 of record CM035849.1, on the reverse strand, counting down.
GCAAACGTCCGCATCGCCAATCTGCGCAGCGGCCATGGCCATGTAATCTATTCCCACGTAGACTGGGGCCACTAATGCGCGCGAGAGGCAGTCAGCCACCACGTTGAGTTTACCGGCCACATGTCGAATGTCGGTCGTAAATTCTGAGATCGCGGCCAGCTGTCTCTGCTGCCGGGCCAACCATGGTTCCGAAACCTTGGTCGTCGTGTACTTAAGTGGCTTCTGGTCCACGAACACAGTGAAGGTGCGCACTTCCAGCCAGAACTGGAAGTGGCGTATGGCCAGGTGGAGAGCCAGTAACTCCCTGTCGAACGCACTGTATTTACGCTCATTGTCACGCAAAGACCTGCTAAAAAAGGCGAGCGGCTGCTAAGAACTGGTGACACACTGCTCCACGACAGCCCCTATGGCCACATCTGATGCGTCGATAGTGAGCGCTATCCTAGCCGCTGGGTCCGGGTGTGCCAGTAGTGCAGCGTTTGCCAGAGCTCTTTTAACCTCGGAAAACGCCTGCTCTCCCTCAGGAGTCCAGTCGACCCTGTCCACCGGCTTCCGTTTCTTAAGCGCAGCGTACAACGGCTGCATGAGCTGGGCTGCGCGGGGGAGGAAACGATTGTAAAAGTTAACCATCCCCAAAAACTCCTGCAGCGCCCTGACCGTCTGAGACCAGGGAAAATTCGCCACGGCGCGTACCTTGTCCGGCAAGGGTATCACGCCTTCCAGTGAGATGCAGTGGCCCAAAAAATCGATCCCCATCACCCCGAACTGGCACTTCGCCGGGTTGAACCGGTTGAGGTTGGTGGGCCATGCTCCTCCAACCTCTGGAAAACTGTCCTGAGGTGGGCTACGTGTTCATCCTCGGATGCGCTGGCCACCAGGATGTCGTCCAGGTAAAAAGAACACAAACGGCAGATTACGCAACACCGCATCCATCATGCATTGGAATGTCTGCGCCACGCCTTTTAGCCTGAAAGGCATGCGTAAAAACTCAAACAGACCAAACGGGGTTATTACTGCCATTTTAGGTATGTCCTCAGCGCGCACCGGGACCTGGTGGTAACCGCGGACCAGGTCTATCTTGAAAAAAATGCGTGCCCCGGTGAGGTGAACGGAAAAATCCTGAATGTGAGGGATGGGGTAGCAGTCGTGCGCTGTGGCATTGTTTAATCTGCGGAAATCTCTGTAAGGTCTCCACGATCCCTCGGCCTTAGGAACCATATGTAGCGGGGATGCCCATGGGCTGTTTGAGCACCTGATGATGCCCAACTTTTCCAAGTTGGCAAACTCCTCGTGCACTATGGCTAGTTTAGCTGTGTCCAGGTGCCGAGGTCTTGTGAAAACGGGCGGCCCCTGTAGTGGTAATGAAGTGCTCCACCCCGTGTTTAGTGACGGTCGCCGAAAACATCGGGATGGTGAGTGCTGGGAACTGGTTGAGTAGTGTGTGGAACTTACCCCCTGGAGCTGTGATGTTGGCTCGTGTTGTGGGCCCAGCTCCCCGAGCTGTACAGGGGAGAGAATCAAAAGACACTGCGTTAATCAGGCATCTGTTAGCAACATCGACTAGTAGTCCGTGTGCACACAAAAAATCAGCGCCTAAAATAGGGAAGCTGCATGCTGCTATGACGAATGTCCATTGGTATGTACGGCCGTGCAAGGATACAGTCAGTGTCCTCTCTTGAAAAGTCTTAATGTCTGAGCCATCTGCGGCCGTCAGCTCAGGGCTGCTAGTTCCCTCCAGCCGGTCGGCGTAGGACGGCAGGATGAGGCTCTTTTGGGAGCCGGAGTCCATGAGGAACTGTCTCCCCGAGCGTGAGTCTGTCACATAGAGCAGCTTGCTTGTTTCACCGGCGGTCGCAGCTGCTACCAACTGCCGGTCCCAGCGTTTCCCGAACGCTTGAATTGGCACGGTGGCACGCATCAGCGTGCGTCCCCTCCAAAACGGCAGTGGTAGAAACAGAGCGTGTCTCTCCGGTGCTTCTTGGCCCCTGCTGCAGCCACCATTGCTGGCTCCTCGCCTCCGCTGGCCATCTTACTGGGTTCCGACGTCGCTGTGTTCACTGTGAGGGCTCTGGTAGTAAGGATGATCCGATCTGCCTGCTGGGCTAGCGCCCGGTAGTTGCGCGTGACCAGCAGCGGCGAATTGGCAAGGACCGCTCTGGCCGCTGTCAAGAGGTTCCGGAGGAAAAGGTGGGCAAAGAGAAAATGCCCGTCATCTGTGCCCATCAACGCCAACATCTCCTCCATCAATTCGACCGCCGACCCATCTCCTAACTCGGAGCATATCAGGAACCTCTCTGCTCTTTCACAATCCGAGAGCGTGTAGCGCCGGGTCAGCGCGGTTTTGAGAGCACCGTATTTGTTGCAGGCTGGGGGCTGTTGGAGCAGGCTCGCCTCCTGCTGAGTTGTGCGTGCATCCAGCGCTGCGACCACGTAGTAATATCTGGTGTCATCTGCCATTATTCCCCGGAGTGCGAACTGGGCCTCGGTGTGAAGGAACCAAGACTTCGGGTCATGTAGCCAAAAGTCTGGGAGTCTGACTGAAACGGCGCACACGTTGCTGGCACTTCCCATCCGGGCCATCTCCAGGTTGTTCGCCTTGTGTTCCATTGTTCGTCAAGGGTCACCAGTGTGGAGAGAATAACCAGGCCAAACTTTTCCGAGCAGATGAAACTTTATTCCACTCTCTCTCACATTCACTAGAATCAGAAAACATACCACCAGGTCGCAGGCACTCTCTTTTATATCACAGCACTAACACTTCTCTGCTACCTGGGGTGCTCCATTAACATATCACTCCCCTACTCCCCACCTTTGATCTGCCACTTCAGTCTGAGGGAAACTACTGAGTTACTACTGAGTGGGTTCCCCACAATACAATCATTAATCCTTGGTCTGTGTTGTTCATTTTGTTGAAAACCACTTGGCCATTTGTTATACAAAATACCACATTGCAATCTGAATAACCTTTTAATTATGCATTTGTTTTAATATTATATGAAATTTGTAAACTATATGTCATGGGAGGACGAGGGCTGGAGGGATAAGAAACCAACTGCAGGCATGTTATTTATTGAACAAAAGGAAAACAAAAGGCAGGGCATCAAGGATGGAAAATTACCCTAATTTATTGATCCCAAACTGGGAAATTACAGTGTAACAGCAGCATGACAGTAGATGACCAAAACGACAGAAACACACACGGCATAATAGACAAAGGGATTACCCATGGAATGTAAAACTCCCTAACTAACTTATGTACATCGTAGATGAATTGATGATGACCTGTATACAGTAGATACATGAATCGTACTAGCTGTACGATACAGGACTATCAGGCACAGGGTGCAATGTGAGGTACCAATTAGACTGCAAGGTGCAGTATGGCAGCATAGTTATGACCAGAATTTAACATCAGAGTGAGTTATTGTACAGTGAAATGGCATGTGGCAGGAAAGATTTCCTTTGCCAAACCATTCGGCAGCGAAGCTGTAGCAGTCTGCTGGAGAAAGTGCTCCGCTGTCTGTCCAGTGTGTGGTGGAGGGGGTGATCAGGATTGTCCATGATGGATCGCAGTTTGTTTGGTGTCCTCCTCTCCACCACAGTCTCAAAGGTCTTCGGTCTGAGACTAGTCACAGAGCCAGCCCTCTCGATAATCTTGTCACATCTGTTGGTGTCGCTGGCGCTGATACTGCTACCTCAACAGACAGTAGCAAAGAAGATGGTGCTGGTGATGGCGCTGGCGAAAGCGGCCTGGTAGAAAAGCTCCAGCATCCTGTTGCACAAGATGCACAAGGATTTCAGCTTCCTCAGAAAGCAGAGTCTGCTCATCCCCTTCTTGTACATAGCATCAGTGTTAGATTTCCAGTCCAGTCTCTTGCTGATCATGATACCCAGGTATTTGTAGTCCTCCACTACCTCCACATCCTCCCCCCTATTCTGCAATGGCTGTGAAGGCATCCTCTTCTTCCTGAAGTCAGTCACCATCTCTCTGGTCTTGCTGATGTTCAGCCTCAGGTGATTCTGTTCGGTCCACTCCACAAATCTGTCTACCAGTGCCCTGTACTCCCCCTCCTCTCCCACTCTTATACACCCAACAACAGCTGAGTCATCAGAGAATTTCTTCAGGTAGCATGATTTGGTGTTGTACTGAAAGTCCGTGGTGTATAAGGTGAAGAGAAAAGGAGAAAGCATAGTCCCCTGTGGAGCTCCTGTATCACTAACTACCACATCAGACAAGACATTGCCCAGCTGGACAAACTGTAGCCTGCCTGTTAGGTAGTCAGTAATCCAGGAGATCATAGACCTGCCAACCCCCATCCTCCGCAGCTTCTCACCCAACAGCAGTGGCTGGATGGTGTTAAACGCACTGCAGAAATCAAAGAACGTGATTCTCACAGTGTCTCCTTTGCCATCCAAGTGCAAATGAGCTCATTGCAGCAGGCAGATGACGGTGTCTTCAACTCCTAAATGAGGCTGATATGCAAACTGCAGAGGGCCCAGCCACGTCTTCACCTGCAGCCTCAGGTGGGCTAAGATCAGTCTCTCCAGGACCTTCATCACATGAGATGTGAGGGCAACTGGTCGATAGTCATTCAGGTCAGATGGTGACAACTTCTTTCTTTTGTTTCAGTACAGGAAATAGCTGGTTGGCACAGGTCCTCAGGTTCCTGGCGGAGATGCCATCAAGACCTGCAGCCTTCCGCTGACAGAGTCTCTCCAGCTGTTACTTAAAGGGTACCTGTAGTGAATTTTAATCAAAAGCTATTTCAAAGGATCAAATATGATACTAGTGGTTCCGTCCAGTAATTTTGGTCATGATTCCTTCTCAAATACATGCGAGTTTCAAGTCACTGCTCTCTCAGTCAGTCATGGTCAGCGACATCTTGTCTCCTCCATGGCCATTTTCAGCACGGTAGTGACGCACAGTCGTTGCTTTGTGTGATTGAGTGAGCTGCAGTATAGCGGTCAACAAAGTTTCAACATCAGAATTTTATGTAATTTTTTACAACCATGTACAAGCAAATCTACCCACATATAATTTAATGAAATAAAATTCTAGTTTATCAATCAAGATTTATTCAGCGTGTTCTGAAGTTACTTTACTGGGAACTTGCCTGTGCGTCAGGTCCCCTTCAGCTGCTGGTCCCTGGTGGTAACCGCGGATCATGCCGTTTATGAAGGCCATGTCCAAGGACGGTTTATGCAGTATATATTCGTGCAGATTTTGTGCCATTTTCAACTCTGATCTCGACCCATTGAGCATCTGCTGAATGCGTTTACTCATCCACGGTAAACACATTACTCGTCCACGGTAAAGCTGGAAACAACGATTGTATGTCACTTCCGGCCTGTGATGGCTGCTCCCCATTGGTTTTGATCGAGCGGTTTTCATAGGATAAAATTATTCAGTATACTGACTCTAGGGTGGTTATTTTTACTGAATAAACACATTTTTGGTTTATATACACTACCGTTCAAAAGTTTGGGGTCACCCAGACAATTATTTTGTGTTTTCCATGAAAAGTCACACTTATTTACCACCATGAGTTGTAAAATGAATAGAAAATATAGTCAAGACATTGACAAGGTTAGAAATAATGATTTGTATTTGAAATAATAATTTTTTCCAGATACTCAACCTGCTCAAAGGAAGGTCAGTTTTATAGCTTCTCTAACCAGCTAAACTGTTTTCAGCTGTGCTAACATGATTGCACAAGGGTTTTCTAATCATCCATTAGCCTTCTGACACAATGAGCAAACACATTGTACCATTAGAACACTGGAGTGATAGTTGCTGGAAATGGGCCTCTATACACCTATGTAGATATTGCACCAAAAACCAGACATTTGCAGCTAGAATAGTCATTTACCACATTAGCAATGTATATTAGATATTAGAGTGTATTTCTGATTAGTTTAAAGTTATCTTCATTGAAAAAAACAGTGCTTTTCTTTCAAAAATAAGGAAATTTCTAAGTGACCCCAAACTTTTGAACAGTAGTGTAAGTAATACCTTAAGCAGGATTAATGTTGTTATAATGACCAGTACAGGTTTCCTTTAACCTGGTCTGTAGTCACAGTGATGTGAGGGGAGCTGGTGCTGATGTCCTCAGAGGAGGGTGAGGGGGTGAGGGGCGAGAGAGAGAGATGCTGCACAGGAGGTTAAGGGGGGAGGGGTGTGTGGGTTTCTGGCTATGTTGTGGGAGTGACAGACGGTGAGTTGAACCTATTAAAAAACACATTAGACACATTAAAAAGATACAAAAACAAAACTACATGAGGTCAGAGACAAAATAGAACTAAACTAATGAACCTACACACAAACCAACAGCCTTTGAACAGACACGACATGACTCGACAAGAACTGACAAACAGACCAACAATAGTTAAGCTGGATTCATTCTGCACCTCCACTGTCCGCGTTCATACAACCAGAAACCTCGTGTGATGAAATTTACGTCATCGTCTCCAGTCCGCTAGTGTACGCAGGGCTCAACTGCGGATGACTGCGTGCAGCCCAAATTTTGACCGCACGGTCTGCCCAAGACTTGAAAGCATTGACAGAGCATGTGCAAGACTGAACGTCCCATTCACGAGGTGGCGCTACCAACACAGTATACAAAGAGAAAGTAGACGAGGAAGACAATGAGGACATGGAAGATGAGAGTAAACATACATGAATCCTTTTGCAGCAGCAGGAGCTTGAGCGGAAAAGAGCACTGGAAAACGGTAATTTCTCCTTTTCCTTGAAATGACGCCATTGTTGTTGCTACAAAAAAAAATGTGCGTCGCTCTTGTGTTTATAGCCGGTGAACAAACTAGCGTGTTAGCACATTTGCGCTACCCATAGGGCTGGGGCAAAACTACAAATAACAGTTGTGCCCATGCGTCAACTGCTTGGCCTGGTAGACAAAAAAGTGAGCATGTACAGCACTTTGGACGAGCCCGCTGCGCACACAGACCAGAGGGGAAATGCAGCATGAATCCAACTTAAGGGGAAACATAGCATAATACACTGAGGGTGATTAAGGAAGTGGAGACAGCTGGAGCAGAGCGTGGGTCTTAGCAGTGAGAGCACAAAGACGTAGGAAGAACTAAATAAAGTACATACTGAATTCAATACAACCACAGGAGCATACGAGGGCTGTTCATTAAAGATTTTCCCTGGCTCATTTTCCATGGACTGAGAGAAGCCAAACTTGGCACAGTTATTAGTCTTTCTGTACATAGGTACCATCAAGGGTCACACACTTCTCCCATCGCTTTATGCAGCTGTGAGACCTCACCTGTAGAAATCTGCTGGTTGCATCAAAAGCAATGACTTGAGCTTGGAAATCAGCATTTCATCATCTTGTAAGTGCTTGTCCTTCAAAAATCACTTAATGGTTGGAAAGAAAGTGGGTGATGAATGATTTCATAGCCACAAGACTGTGCATCCATCTGGGCAACATGCAAGTTGTGAACTGGGGCATTGTGTAGCAGGACCTAGACCTTTGATCAGTGTGCCATGCCTCTCGGTTTTGATGGCCTTTCACAATTTCTCTAGCAGTAAAGCATAGTAAGTCCTGGTACCATTTGCCAGGAAATACATCATTACTTCATGCTGATCCCTAAAGATAATGAGTATGACCTTGCCCACTGAAGGTTGGTATGTCTTCTTTGGAGGTGGTGAGTCAGAATGCTTCCAGTGCTACAACTGGGATTTATCCTCTGGATCATAATGATGAACCCATGTTTCATCCTGCGTGATTGGTCCGTCAAAGAAGTCCTCCTGTTTCTCTTGGCATGTGACTCATTCCTGCTTCTGGAAAGGTATGAGCAATCAGGGAATCCATCGTGCTTACAACTTCTGCATGTGCAGAAGGTCATGGATGATTTGTTTCCACAGAGCCCACACTGATCTTGACATCTTTGGCTAGTTAGTGAACTGTTGTTCAAGACCTGACATTTAATAAAGCTAGTTTCAGTATGTTAAGAGCATCATCTGCCAAATTTTCATTTTGGGCAGTCTGTGGCTGATGAGAAATGAACACTAGATTTGATAAATTTACAGGATGTGTAAGATGGATCTTGTTTCTCTGTAAATTTACCAACCTTTTTCTGCTACCTATTAAAACAGGAATTAAGGAAACTACTTCCATACTATGCTCTGGCTTCTCCTGGAAAGAGCCATGAGTACCAACAGTATCAGAGCCTGGACCCAGTACATATCAGTTGGAGCTTGTGCTGTCATCAGGCTGTGGATTTCGGTTTGGCCATGAGGTTGGGGGTGGTGGTGGGCACTGGGGCTTTGGCAATTATGTCAAAGTTTGCTGAGGAACTGCTGGAGGGGGGAGATGGGGGGGTGCACGTGGGAGGTTTCGGGGTGAAAAAATGGGACTGGGACATGGGATCAGTTTTTGTGGCCACAGTGACCAGCTCCTTCATCTGCTCAGTGAAGTCGAAGAGTGGGAAAGATGGAAAAGATGAAGCTGGAGACGAGGATGACCTGGATGGGGATACAGGCTGGTAGAGGAGGTGGGTCCTCACTGGCAGCTTTTGATGAAGGAGGGGTCTACGCAGGTGGGGGCTGAAGTGGCTGTATCACACGGTTTCTGCTGGGCCGTATCTTACCCTCTTATTTGGGTTCTCTTGTCTCTTGTTCTTGTCCAGGGAAACAGAATGGCAACACAGAAAACAGAATAGAGTAGAGGCAAACAGCTTCATTCCTGATCTGTTTAGGCAGAATCCATCTGCCTTAAAAAAGTGTCTGCGGTCTCAGAAAAAGTTGAAATTGTCAGTAAAATGCAGTAAGTGTTTTGTGCATGCCCTAATAGCCTACTGTTGAGATTAAACAGTCTGCTGAATCTCTCAGCTCCTCTGACTGGTGGTAGGGGGCCACTAATAAACACTTAAGCATCAAGATAGCTGATTGCATCCAGCAATCCCTTAAAGTCCTGTTTCATCACCTCATACTGCTGTTTCACAACATCATTTGAGCCTACATGTAATATGAGACTTTTCACCATTGGATGTTCAGCCATAATTTGCAAGATTATTTGCTAATATTGATAAAGACAATATTAGCAGTATTTTAGGATGTTTATTAAACAATGTAAGTTTAAGTGTATGCCATATTTAGAACATTTTTCATTCTTTTACCTGCAGACTCTATTGCAGTAGGAGAGGAGCAGCTGCACTGGAAACCCTCTTGGTTTTAAGAAAAGACTGCTATTTGCTCTCAATTATAACCAAAAATGTCAAATCCTACACCATTTTTTAAAACTATTGTGGCTGGCCGGTATAATCTAAATCTCTTGTGTTTGCCAACATTTCCATGGTGTACCTTTTGCATAGTCTATGCCTAATTTTTTTAAACTATAAAATTAGATGACACACCACACTTCTGTATTGATTTCAGGGAAATATTCCTTGGGGGAATTGCTCGGGGGCGTGGGGGGCACTGATACCATTTGACATACGGTGGCTTGTGTGCTGTAGCTTGGACTGGTGTGCTGAAAAAATTTGTAAATAAGGTTCTCATCACTTCACTTGCATTATCTGCTCAAACATTCCCTCTACAAACACTGTGACACACACACACACACACACACACACACACACACACACACACACACACACACACACACACTGTGGAACCTAACAAATGGAGAACTGCTTGCACATGATGGCAAATGCAGTAGAAATACCAGTGCTTGACCTAAAATTTAAAAGACAAAATACTAGTTGAATATGAAAATGTGAGAATGTACATTTTGTTGTCAGCTATTTTTTTCTATGGGTTCAATGAAAGGTAAAACACTAGATGAAGTACTTAATAATGCCAAAAATTTTGTGTTTTTATCCTTCCCCAGAAAGAGTATGGAGCAAAACTTAAGTTTTCTGTATGACAGCCAAGTCTGGCCGATAGGCAGTGTGATAACAGAAATCACATCTCAGGTTCTAGTATACAAGTAATTGAAATTTGTTAGAGCCTAGGGTAGAGTGTCAGAAATGTGTCTCAGTCTGCTCCTCATATGACTGATAGCATAGTGTAAGCCTTTCAGACACGCCATCGACCCAACTGCACCGGCAGGAAAAGGTCAGTGAAAAAAATCATTGTCTCACTCTGGCCCAGTGACCGGAGGGTTCTGTCCCAGGAATGGAGTAATGAAGAATTGTGTACAGGCCGATATGTGACAGATATGAATTGAGTTGAATATATATATATACAGTATATATATATATATATATATACTGTATATATATATATGTGTGTGTGTGTGTGTGTGTGTGTGTGTGTGTGCGCGCGTGTGTGTCCATGATAGCTCTATCTGCATATTTGAAATGCTGTACTTTTCAAGTGAATTGTGTGATGTTGCATCTCAGAAAGCTCAACTAATAAGAAGTTTGCCAAAATAAAATCTGCTTGTTATAAAATAAAATTTGATAACAGTGTTACTGCAGATATTAAGTGTTGTCCTCAAGACTACAGAGGAAAACTACAATATTTGGTAGCCATATCACAATTACAGTAATTGATTTGAATAAACAGGACTATAAAATGTTCTACCCAAGTTATAATGCATTTGGGAAAGTTTAAAATGTTGCCATGTCGCACGACTTTGGAAGTCATCCCAGTTAACAATTATTAAAAGTTGCAAGAAAAAAACAAATCTTCCTTTAAATGTAGCCTTGTTTTTTTCACGACAGATTGAGTCAGTTATTGATTTTTTTTTCATCCACTTTTAAATTTCTTGTTGCTTAGGCACCTAGCTTGTTGAAGTGCTAATAGTGCACGGTTTAGAAAAGTAAATACAGGCTTCAGCAGTGCTCCACTTTCCCTTCCTTTCTAATCATTGTAGTTGTTTGTTTAAACTGATAATTGCTAAATTGCTGAATTGTTAATTCAGACCCAGTGCCTCTAACCCATCCATCCATCCATCCATCCATCCATCTTCTTCCGCTTAATCCTTTTCGGGTCGCGGGGGGGGGGGGGGCGGGGGAGAGCTGGAGCCTATCCCAGCATCTTTGGGCGAGAGGCACCTTTTGGCTAAAACAACTAGGCAGCTGTCAGCAGAGCAGTACAAGTCCATAACAAAGGTTGAACCTATTTTATTTCTATTTTTTAAATTCTATTTCTATTTTCTAATATTTTATGACCATCTGATGGTTTTTTGGGTGTAACCACTTGTTTATGCATTTTGTTGAGTGGTATCATAACAGTGTGTGTAACTTAACTGTGTCCTTTCCAAGCTGTCTGTTATGTATGCCCCTTTCAGGGCATTAATGAGGCACCAATAGCCAGCAGTGAGTTTGTTATTTTATTAACAAAAAGTAACAAAAGAACTTGCCACGAGAGGCAAAAACACATACAACTAAACATACGACCTCGATGGGTGAAATAACTGAACATACAAGAATCAAACAGTCACGTACATATAAAGCAGCGAGGGCGAAACCTTACGCTGTAAAGGACTGGAGTCAGGGTTGGGGACTCCAGCCTAGGAAGGGCAAGGTCACAGCGAGGACTAAGCCTCGACTGCGATCTTAAATAGAGAACAACTGAACAGCAAACAGGTGTGCAAAGATAATGATAATTAAGTGCCAGCAGCTGTGACAGCCGGCAAGCAGACTGACAGGCGGAAGTCCTGCCCTGGCGCTGTCAAAATAAAAGCACAAATAAACATCATTATAATACGCCCAAATAAAGAGACAAAAAGGAGAAAATAACAAGTAACTTGAGCGCGGAGCAGACCCGCGCTCGGGATCACCACAGTGTCATGGCTTCTCTCACACTGACTAAACACATCCTCTAGATGGGTGCATGCGATGTTTTCATCAGAGCACCAATTTTCTTTGCCATATTTTACTGCCTTGCCACGATGACATCACCCAACACGCTGCAAAAACAGGGCATGGGAGTGAGTGGACATTACGAACATAACTTGAGAAAGAGAGAATTTTAAACTGCTACTCACCTGCCGACAGTTGTACCCAAAGCTATGAGGATGAAGCAGGCGGAGTGTCTGTCCGTGTCAGCTGCTGGCAGCCAGCTACATCCAAAGCACATAGCTGTTTAAACTGCTAGCCGGCTTCCAAAGAAGAACAACCGACACCCAGGCAAAGTTTTGGAGGAGGCTGTGACAGTCATCTAGGTGAGCACTCCGACAAATAACATAAACTTAAAGGTCTGATGACATGATTTTGACATTTTTTAACATGTTGTGTAAACCCAAAACTTGTTGTTGATGATCAATATAATATTTACAATCGCGCCTGCATAAACTAGTTATTATCAAAAAACCACAGCTGCTGACTGGACTGTGGTGCTGCCCACCGAATGAAGGGCGGCACCACCATGACATAAGCGACAGAACAGATGCCAGTGTTGTTGGCTGGAATGACAGCAGCTTTGTAGCTCCCAGTTTCTCTGGTTTCTTGTTTTAATGTTACAGCTATGCCTTCGCGTTGTGTCACAGGCTTAGATAAACAGCAGGCTGTGAAAGACCACATCACATGCTTCAGCTTCAACTGTCATAAGCCTCCTTGTGCGCTCCTCATGCGCTTTTACGCAGGAGGGGCGCACCAGGAGGGGAAGGATTAATGGATTTCCGCGCAGCTTTGACCTACTTTCTGTGATCACATGCTGACGCTCGCCGGTCCAGCCACGTCCCCTCTATCATTATCACCAGCTGATTCAAACTCCCACTGATCATGTTTCCTGGTTCTCGCCCAGGTGCTTCTCATCACACCATCACCAGCAGTGCGTGTACTTAGCTGCCGTTTGCCAGTCACGCACTGTTGGTCCATAGTATTGTCATCTGTGCTGTTAGTCTGCCAGTATTTTCAGCACTCTCACGATGTTAGTCACTCCATGTTCGTCGTGGTTCTTGTGCATCCTTGAAGCAATGTCGGCTCTGGGGTGCACCTGTGGCTAACATGTCTCCTCTCATTTGTTCTCTGGGTGATGGCGGCCCCCGAACGCCATCAGTAAGTGTGTTTGTGTTTTTTGTGTGTCTTCACCTTTTTGGGAATTGTCTGTCTTTCTGTATTACATGTGCTGTGGTTAACCCTGCACGTAAATCCTTGTTATTTCATCCTCCCTCTCCGTGCCTTGCGTAAGAGCGCATGGAGGGTCATGATGAATGGATTTACGCTCAGAATTCACCACAGCACATGTATTGAACATAAGAATGATGACAACAGTTCCCAACAAAGTGAAGACTTACAAAAATAAACAGAAACACTTACAGTTGGTATTCGGGGCTAACATCGCCCAGCGAACATGGAGAGGAGACGTGTTAACCACGGTTGCGCCCCAGGGCCGACATCGCTTCAAGGGGCGCAACAGAACCACGGCTGTGTGGAGTGGCTAACATGTCGTGATAGTGTTGGCAATATTGGCTGGCTGACAACACGGCAGATGATGCACACAAAACATGAACAGCTGACTGTCAAAGAGAGAGGGCGCATGGTCGGACCGGCAAATCTTGGACAGTGTCCACCTGAAAGTGGGTCAAAATGCACATAAAACACATGTACAAAACAAAAACAACAAGAACTCAAAATATAATACATAATAAACCCGATGCCTGAGCCACAGAGAATACACTACTATGATTTTATTGAAAATCGAGTTTAAATAAATTATATTCATGAACAAATAATTTGTTGCAATATCTGTAACAAAAGCATAGCATTCGGTGTTCCCCTGCCTTGTGTTTGTTGCTGTTGCTGCGGCGGCCATGTGTGCCTCTCCACTGTCACTCTCTGAGTCTGACTCGCTAGGCACAATGCCCGCTTGGCACGGCTCAAACCTGTAAGGTCTGATGCCCCCAGATTCTTCATTTTCATCCCATTCTTCGGAAATATAATCTTCTGAAGATTGGACATCACAGACCAATTCCAGACTACATGTGCTGGAACCATCGTCAATGTTTTCTACCACTTCCATCCTGTGTGTACAATGGGCAGCCAAGCACTGTGTTCTGTCAATGACATTACAACATGGCCGGGGGGTTTTCCAGCCACTGACGCAATTGGTGACGTGGCACTCATGAAAACGTCAGATATTCGCTTGAAAAAAAGCCTGTTTGACTTAGAACTGCACAGACCAACCTATTTTGTCATGTTGTATTATGTGTTGAAAAATTAGATGAAGTCAAAAATGTGTCATCAGACCTTTAAATATGGCAGTGTTTTGGGGAGTCCATGGCTGTGACCCAGCCTGTTTGACTTTACAATGTCTGTATGGCGTGGGCAGTGTCTTTATGGCTGCAAAGCAGATTGGGTACGGAGTGCAGCGAGGCCAAAAAAGTACTGTTCGTGCTTTCTGCCGTTAACTGCAGTTCACTGTGATCACAAAATTTGTTGCCGTGAACGGGCGATTAGCGCAATAACGCCGACACTACTAATTAAGTAATAACATAATTAGTTTCGATGGAATGAAAAAAGCAGAACTTGGAAATGCATAAGTGTAGGGTCCAGACAGTCTGGACCCTACAGGGCACACAACCAGTGTGCCCTGGTATGTTCAGGTTTCTCTGGAAAATTCTCATTTCAATTGTTAATTGGTCCAAAAAATTGCAAATAATTTGCCCCTGTTGTACATGGGTTTTGTAGGCACCCATGCACAACAATGACAAATTATTTGCATTTCTTACCAATTAAGAAATGAAGTGAAATTAGATAATTTCCCACAAAAACCTAAATGTACCAGGGCACCCTGGTTGAAAAACACTGATCTATTGTACAACACAAAACAGATGCATGTGACGTCCAAATCATGGCAAAAACTCCTCATTTTATTGAAGTCTAGGTGTTCAAATTAGTTTGCTGGCATCTCGCTGTCATACTATGTGGACATTTGGACAGTAGATTAGTTACACGTGCAACGTGGCCATGTTGCAGACAGCTTCAGTGCCAGAAAACTACTTTGAACAGTCCTGTGATGTGAGATATATTACCATCTGTGAATTCATGAAACAGGGATGTCTATTAGGTTGACTGAAATGTAAAGAAAATAACAATGTAAAACATGCTTGGTAAGCTAACTTGTATTTGGGATTCCACTCACGTTTGCAGCTCGACAGCTCGGCTGGCCAATACTAGAGCAGCAGGCAGGTATCAAGGTCGAGCATGTTGGTGACATTTCCTTGCAAACCCGGAAGAGTTAAAACAGCTCTTTAAAGAGAAAAATTATATAAAGGCTGTGTGTGTGACACATTTCAGAAGGATAAAACCTACAAAAACACAATTTTTCAGTCAATTACCCCTTTAAAAGTACCAAATTGTCACATAATGAGAGGAAAAAGATCTTGAAACAAAAAGATGCATTGTTTAATTGTTTTAAAATCAAATTAGAGCTGCCTGCTTTGTAATCGAATTGTGATGTGCCTAAAGATTCCTACACCTTGCTGCATCCAGTTTGATGAGTGCAAACATTATTTTAAAAGCTGACAGGAAACACCAGAGTTGAAAACATGCTGCACATATAGTCTCTAAAAAATACATATAAATACATTCACCTGTGTGTTGATGTTTCTTGGAGGTCGTGACTTGTCCTCCATGCATTGCTCTTTTCACCCTGCACAATTTAAGTATGATTCAAGTACAGTGCACATTTGTCTTTTTTTGTTTGTTTGTAATAATTAAATTTGGAAATAATGTCTGTGGTCACATTTCCAACAATAGTTCCTTTTATTCCGAAGTGACAAAACATCTATGGCATTCAAGCTTTGCCTTTGACACTGCTTGTAAACCTATAGATTACTACAATACCCTGCCCCGTTCGTAGTCTTTCTTGTTTAGCAGCTAACTTTTTTATCCAATACAGCATTTCCAGCTGGATATGGTCTTTTCTTTGCTAATATTGTGTCATGAATTGCCTCTTCAAGGCAGAGAGAAAGACCCAGGCACTGACCTGCAGTTTGTGGTATTTATTAAAAGAAACACAAAATCCATAAAGTGCACAAAACATAAACTTACAAAGAGTAGCCGGCGGAAAGCGTAGGAAAACACGTCAGGACAGGGAGAGAGAGTCCTGACGGGAGTTGGGAGAAGTGGGATGAGACTCTGACAAGGAGTGAATGCAAAACCAGTCTTAAAAAGGCAGGAGATCAATCATAGCAAATGATACCAGGTGTGGATCACATGAGCAGGCAGGAGGCGACAATGATTACAACATAGAGATCAGCTGGGGGTCATGAAAGGAGAGGAGACAGGACTGACAGCTTGCTAGGGGCACCACCCACTAAAGAGCAAAACCCGGAAGTGCCACTGACAGCTGCAGCCCCATAGAGAGAGGAGAGAGAACACAAAAGTACAAATATAAAGCAAGAATTAAAATGACAACAAATAAGGACTGAAGGAAAGGTACAAGCAAATGCCAAATATATAAATAACAAGACTGCGATAAAATGACAGGAGAATGAGTAGAACTAAGACACAAGATATACAAAACCAACCAAGGATTAACTAACAGGAAACTAAGACTCAAAAATACAACAAATATACAAATACAGAAAAAGACAATGAGACTGAGCACGGTGGAACCCACCGTGCTCAGATCATGACATATTGGAATACAGTCTTAAACCTTATTTTGTGCACTTCTGTTCTGGTGGAAAAATTTTGGACTTTCATTGGAGGAAAAAGAAAAAGGCTTCTATGTTTGTTTGTTTGTTTTTTTAAATCTAGCCTGGGGGAATTGTTTGTTTGGTGCATCCTTTGCAAATGTTGACGGCTTCAGTAATAAGCCAAATTCTTCCAATTATCAGAACCCCATGGTATTTCTGATATTTCTTTTCCTCTCCTTTTTGCAAGGTAATTTTTGTTTTGAAATGGATTGTGGATAAAATATTCACAGCAAGCAGCTGAGAGACTGACTCCAAAGATCATTAAAATTGTAGATAACATTTCAAATCAACTGTGGATCTAAAAATCTCATTAAAATTAACATGATCCTCAAAAGCCATTTGTATGAGTGAAGCCAAAAGTTGAAGTAAACTCTTACTGTGCTCCTCGCAGTAGATTTGCTTTATGTACTCCACCCTGAATCTTGGGCTTACTTTTTAAATGGGGTGTACAGCAAATCAAATGGCTGTCATAACATCATATTTTAATTGCACCAACATTGCAGAGCTTCCCTTTCTTCCCAAGGTACACTGTCACTGATAATGGGTCAGTGGCGAATTTCATTTCATAGACACAGCATTCATTCACCTCTGTTTATCTGCCAGTTTTCATTGCTCTAGTGCATGTTTCTATATAATACTAACAGCAACATATGCATGATGTTTGCCACAGTACATGTCGGGAGGCGAGACGAGAACACTGACAGATTGCCGTAATAAATCTGTGCCGTAACAAGATGGACAAAATGAATGAGAGAGAGAGAGAAATGGCAGAAACTGCAAGTGGCAAAGGGTCTAACTATACGAAAGAGGCACACAGAACTTTGCTGAATGTCAAAGTTTGGAGAGAAAGTTATGCACAGAGTGTGATAATGAATGAGGGTTATAATGAGCGAGACGGGGAAAGAGAAGAATAGTGAGAGAGAGAGAAAAGGCACTGCTGAGAGCTATCATAAAAGTGTAGAGCCCGGGGGCTGATTGTTGACTCATCAGTGATGTTTGGTGAAGAGTGCGATTGTGCCTGGAGCCACCCCAACACATGAGTTAGCTACATTCAACAACAACAGAAAAAAAGACAGAGGAAAAAGCCATTACCCTGTCTGTCTGCATCAGCTTACAGTCCGCACTTTCCTAAATGTGATTAACACAGTGCAAACATGAACTTTGCTTCTCCAGCCTCGACTCCAAAGTTACTTTTGCCTTGTTCTTCTTCATGTACATTACACTGTGTTACTGTGTGTTTAGAGCATTTTTGCCCACTTGAAAGCCCACAGAATAAAAAAAAAAAGTCAAAAAAACTTTGCAGTTAAAACATGCTGGAAGAGATACTGTATAAAGCCAATCTGATTTTCTTCATTCACTGTTTTCAATTCATAGAGGGGCGTTTTTTAACCAAAGATAGAAGACTAATGGACTGCATACAGCTTGTGCCAAGGAGCAGCCACACACTCTCTGCCAAAATAGCTGATGGAGTTTTACCATAATAGGTCATTAAAAATATACAGTATGTGTCTGTGCTGTCATATAGTTCCTTTGGTTTCTGTAAATTAGGCTCGTGTATGCTGTCACAGCGCCGACTCTCTGAGGGCCACCATGGTCACGAAGCGAAGACAACAAGTAGCTCGTCCATAATTCATAACCAGAGGGACAAACAGCTTCCGTTTTTCCTACCTTTTGCTGCTGCCTGTACTGCACATCTTTAACACCTTATCTGGGCTTTGTGCAGATTTTGCCTTAAGGCCATGCAGCTAATCCTGTGGCCTGGGGGGGAGGTGGGCTTGCATTACTACCCAGGTACATTAATGATCTCCTCAGTGCTTTCTTAACAACTATTGTTGACTCTAGTGGTTGTGCACCAGGAGGAACTTCAAACTTCAAGCAGACTGTTGAGATCCCACATTGGTGTAACAATGTTGCAGTGGCTGTAAGTTAGAATTCACCTGTTGGTCATGGATTTCGTATTTCAAGTTTAAAACAAGAATTATTAAACTGATAAAAAAAGCAATACACAAGTGCACTAGAACTTAAAAAGAGCTGAAAAAATACTGATATAAGAGCTTCCTGTAAATGCAGCATATCTCTGTCTGTCTGTCTGTCTGTTCTTCACATATCTCTCAAACCGTTCATCAGACTGGCCTCAGGTTTTAGTGCTTTGTTGAGGTTACAAGGGTGTGCATCCTCGAGTATGGAGATGCTTAGTCAAAATATGTAATTTTTGTCAATAAAAGTATAGCCACCGCTCCGTTTCCTCATGCTCTGGCTTCTAGAAATCTGGGTGGGGTTTCAGATTGACTCCATACTGACTGGATAATACGCGACATCACGACCAGTCACCAGAGTGCTCCGTCAACAAAACAAGGAAGTGAAAAGCGACAGATTTCACCAGAAAAAGAAAACATTGGAGATTTAATGCTTAAAAAAATTATACTATAATATCGCTGTAATTGCATAGCTCTAAAGGATAATTCAGCATAACACGAGGTGCACGGGTGCGCTGGGTGGGGGTGGGGGGGAGACAGCAGCAGCCGGATTGCCTTACCACAGTCCTTCACGGGGAGCCATGCCCAGCCTGCCTGGTTACAGGAGTCTTGGCTGCTGCTTCACCTGTGCTTTACCCATGTGCCACCGCTGTCCCCTGCGGCACCGCAGGTTCAACATGGCGCTCGTCTCAGTGCATGATTGTGGAGCAGAATGGTCAGATCAATTGCATATCATACTATGTGGACACATATGCATGCTTTGACTAAGTCAAGTCAAAGTCAACTTTATTGTCAGTTCTGCCATATGTACAGCACATACAGAGAATTGAAATTACGTTACTATGAGACCCACAGTGCAGCAAGGTGAACACTAAATAGGCATGATGAATATAAAGTATAACTGTAGAAGAGCTGGAAATAACGAGGCGGTTTTGTATCACAAAAGCAGAATCTTTAATGAACAACTCTTCTATCTTGTCTCATCATGGTGCAGAGCTTGGCAGAAGGCAAAAAGAGGAAAAATTCTGCCCAGCTCGCTGGTTAAATACAGGCACACATCCAAGACATGCAAAACACAAGCTGAAATCCCCCGTTATCTAAATCCCCATTAGTCCTGTTAACTCCTCCCTCCGTCTTGGGAGGTGATGGGAAAACCTCTCCTCGCTTAAGGGGGTGAAGGTGTCAAGTCTGTTGCCATGGCGTCCTGTGACATCATTGGTCTTCACACAGTGGTGAGATTCCTTTGTCCTTTCAGAGGTGTGAAATTCCTTTGCATATGTTGCCCCACACATTTCCACATGCTCTAAGGTATGCAGGTATGGAATATATGAGTAATATATACCACAATAACATCTAATACCAAACGTTAAACATCAAACATCAGTGCAACTGGTCATGATGACCGTGACCAAACACACAAAATGCCCAAATAACAAAATAAATCATTTTTTATTTACTGACAAATGGGTAACACTGATGCAATGATTGCAGCCAAATGGGTCATTTTGCTGTGTATAATAATGTTGGGTGTTTTGTACTTATAATATTGTTAAAAATATAAAAGGATGCATTACAATAGGTCTCAAATATTTGTAAATGTGCCCTGTTATAGTACTGCATAAGTTTATTGATGGTACATTATAAACTACACATATAAACTAAAACAAATATGATGACTGAACAACTCCCATTCCCCAAAGTGCAAGATACAACACTTATGAATATAAGTCATAAAAGATCACACAAAAAAGTGTGACAAACATATAAATAAGTGGTTCTTAAACAGTTGCTAATATTGGATGTCCCATTCATTTTCAATAATTCTGTAATTAATATTCACACAATCAAATAAATCTCAGTGCCGTTCAGTCCCTTTTATATTTGTCAAAGTCTAACATGTGGGATTGCGTACATATAAGCTGCACCTCTTTGTATTCCACATTCAAACCGCCTACATTTGGGCCTGTAAAGCCTGATTGGACTACCTGTTTTCAGACAAGAATGCTTAATAGATAATAGGAAGAAAGTGAAATGAGCTTCATAGCCTCCTCTGTAATGATATCCTTTTATAAAGGAACTTAAAGATAATGAAAAACAAATTGTTCAGGCTATAATCTAATCGCAAAAGGAATCACTGGGATTGTAAATAGCGGGCTAATTTAAAAAATCAATAACAGATAATGGTAGAGGTTTGATCAATATCTTATGAGATTTTTTTAATGTGTGTTTGTACAGTAAGAAGTAAAGAACTTGAAAAAAATAATTTTGTGTAGCAATTTTCTAGCCTTTGGAATTAAGAATTTTCCCATAAGACATATTAATCAAGTTGATATAACGTCCATCTGCCAATCACACAGACATGAATTGCATAAAAGTAACAATTAACAATCTCAAGAATAGAGATAACGAAATTCAAAATAATAGGAACAAGTTTACAGAGCATCCAGAAAGTATTCACCGCGCTTCACTTTTTCCACATTTTGTTATATTAAAGCCTTATTCCAAAAGGGATTAAATTAATTTTTTTCCTCAAAATTCTACACATAATACCCCATAATGACAATGTGAAAAAAGTTTTTTTGAAATTTTTGCAAATTTATTAAAAATAAAAAAGTAAGAAAACACATGTACATAAGTATTCACAGCCTTTGTTCAGTACTTTGTTGATGCACCTTTGGCAGCAATTACAGCCTCAAGTCTTTTTAATTATGACGCCACAAGCTTGACACACATATCTTTGAGCAGTTTCACCCATTGCTCTTTGCAGCACGTCTCAAGCTCCATCAGGTTGAATGGGAAGTGTCGGTGCACAGCCATTTTCAGATCCCTCCGGAGATGCTCAATTGGAATCAATTCTGGGCTCTGGCTGGACCACTCAAGGACATTCAAGGAGTTGTCCTGAAGCCACTCCTTTGATACCTTGGCTGTGTGCTTAGGTTCGGTGTCCTGCTGAAAGATGAACCGTCACCCCAGTCTGAGGTCAAGAGCGCTCTGGAGCAGGTTTTCATCCAGGATGTCTCTGTACATTGCTGCATTCATCTTTGAATGAATGAATGAATGAATGAATGAATGAATGAATGAATTTATTTATTTCGGATAGTACATTACAGGTTAAAAGAAACAGTATAATATAACAACAAGGTCAAATTAGACAAAGTCTCCTTCTACTATACAATTCCACGTGAGTTATCCGAAATGGGTGATGGCTGAAGCCGCAGCTTATATTGCCCACCCATATTCCATCCAAGAATTCAAAGGAGAAAAAAGAGAAAACAAGACAAGAGCGATTACAATTTAAAACAAGGCTAAGACAAAATATGACTGAGAGAAAAAGAAAACTGAGCTAGTCTAAGTTAAGCGGTTACTATTCAAAAACAAATCTAAGACATAGTGTCACAGAGAAAAAAGAAAAACTAAGCTATAACACAACACAGGCTGGAAATGTCAATCCTTATGTGAGTTTACATGTCGTCTTGTAAATATGTTTGGAGTATTTCTTCCTTTAGTTTTTGTTTAAATTGTCCAAGCTTTGTACATGATTTTAATTCAGGTCCAAAATCGTTCCATAATCTGACACCTTGCACTGAAATACAGTGTTGCTTGGTAGTTGTTCTCACTGTAGGCTTTTGAAATATACATGTTCCTCTGAAGTGATATCGTTTCTCCCTTGTTTGGAACAACTTTTGGATATTTGCGGGCAGTGATAGATTCTTCACTTTGAACATTATTATTGCGGTTTTAAAGTCGATCAGATCTTTCAACTTGAGAGTTTTTTGTTTAAGAAAAAGTGGGTTTGTTGGTTCCCTGTAAGCTGCTTTGTTGATTATTCTAATAGCTCTCTTTTGAAGCATAAAGAGTGGATATATGTTTGTTTTATATGTATTTCCCCATACTTCATTACAATATGTCATGTATGGGAGTATTAATGAATGATACAAGGTGTATAGTGTGGGTTGATTCAGCAAATTTTTCACTCTGTGTAATATTGCAATTGATTTGGATACTTTACCTTTTATATAATTAATATGTGGCTTCCAACACAGTTTGTTATCAATTATTACTCCAAGGAATTTAGTTTCGGATACCCTTTCAATCTCTACACCATTTACACTGAGTTTGGGTACTGGGTAGTTGTGATGGTTGTTAAAGACTATAAATTTTGTCTTGCTTAAATTGAGCGTTAATTTGTTTGAATCAAACCACAGTTTCAGCTTTCCTAATTCCTTTCCGAGTGTATCCAGAAGTTGTTCCAAGTTGTTTCCACTGCATAGCAGGTTAGTGTCATCAGCAAACAATATTAAGTCCATTTTTTCTGAAACTTTACATATATCATTTATATACATATTGAATAATAATGGTCCCAAAACTGAACCCTGTGGGACTCCACAGGTGACCTTCAGTAGCTCTGAGTTTTTGTTGTTAACACATACAAACTGATATCTATTCTTTAAGTAACTTCTTAACCAGGACAGTGCTACCCCTCTGATACCACAATTTTGTAGTTTCTTTAATAATAGATTGTGATCTACTGTATCAAATGCTTTTTTAAGATCCAGGAATACTCCAACTGAATACTCTTTATTTTCAATGGCTGTTGATATTTTTTCTGTAAATTCCATTAAGGCATATGCTGTTGTCCTTTTGTGTCTGAACCCATATTGCTGCTCACACAATAAATCATTCTTCAGTATGAAGTTGTCAATTCTCTCATAGAATATTTTTTCAAGTATCTTGGAAAATTGCGGTAATAGTGAAATTGGTCTGTAGTTGGAGAGTTCCCCTCTGTCGCCTGTCTTGTAAATCGGAATTACTTTAGCTATTTTCATTGCATTGGGAAATATACCTGATTGGAGAGACAGGTTACAGATATACGTCAGTGGTTTCACTATGCATTCGATAACAGTTTTGACTAGTAGCATATCAATACCATCGCAGTCAGTAGATGTTTTACTTTTGAATGATTTAACAATTTCAATGACCTCTCTTTCGTCTGTGTTCTTTATGAAGATGGTGTCTTTTACAGCAGTGTTATTGCATATTGAATCACCTGTTGGCACCGTAGTGGGTATTTCTCGGGCCAGTTTAGGTCCAATGTTAACAAAAAAATTATTAAATTCATCTGCAGGTGAAGCTATATTCACATTCGGAGTCGATTTATTATTTTTTGGAGTGTTAGTTGGGTAGCTGGTATTTCTGCTTTTATTTCCAAGGATACTGTTGATTATTGTCCATGTATTTTTAATATTGTCTTTGTTTTTTTCCAGTTCTTTACTGTAATAGTCTCTTTTACTACATCTTATTATATATGTTAACTTATTTTTGTATGTTTTATACCGCTGCTCTGCTTCTTTTGTCCTTTTCTTTATGAAAGCTTTATATAATAAATTTTTCTTTTTACACGCCTTTTGTAGTCCTTTGGTTAGCCATGGTTTGTCAGTAAATTTGTGTTTAAGCTTTTTTTTAACTAATGGGCAGTTTTTTTCATAAAGAGTGGTTACAATGTTTGTAAATGTGTCATAGGCTTCATTTACATCTGATACATAGACTTCTGTCCAGTCTTGCTTCAGCAAGTCCTCTTTAAAAGAACTGATTGCGTTTGGTGATTTGTGTCTGAACGATTTTGAGATTTTTTCTGGGTTGGGCCCCGTGTGGCCATGGATAAGTGCAAAGATTGGCAAGTGGTCGCTTATATCATTTATCAATAATCCACTTTCTATTTTCTTGTCGAGAACATTGACAAACAGGTTGTCAATAAGTGTAGCAGAGTGAGCTGTGATTCTACTGGGATGTGTTATTGTGGGATATAGACTCATGCTGTACATAGAGTTCATGAACTCTGTAACTACATTTTGTTGATGTGGATTAAGTAGATCAATATTGAAATCTCCACAAATTGCTACCATTTTCTTACTAGTAATATTATTGTACAGCTCGACTAATTTATCTCTGAATGTCTCAATGCAAGTTCCCGGCGTTCTGTATATGCAGCTTATGATTAGATTTTTTGTTTTGTCTAGGTCAATCTCAACAGTAACACATTCCAGAATCCCTGGTAGTGCTGAGGACATTTCATTTACAAGCTTACATCTATATAGGTCATCAATATACAGTGCAACACCACCACCATCTTTCCCTCTATCCTGACTAGTCTCCCAGTTTCTGCCACTGAAAAACATCCCCACAGCATGATGCTGCCACCACCATTGGCGTGGTTATGAATGGTGCCTAGTTTCCTCCAAACATGATGCCTGGCATTCACGCCAAAGAGTTCAATCTTTGTCCCTTCAGACCAGAGAATTTTGTTTCTCATGGTCTGAGAGTCCTTCAGGTGCCTTTTGGCAAGCTCCAGGCGGGTTGCCATGTGCCTTTTACTAAGGAGTGGCTTCCATCTGGCCACTCTACTATATAGGCCTGATTGGTGGATTGCTGCAGAGATGGTTGTCCTTCTGGAAGGTTCTCCTCTCTCCACAGAGGAATGCTGGAGCTCTGACAGAATGGCCATCGGGTTCTTGGTCACCTCCCTGACTAAGGCCCTTCTCCCCTGATTGCTCAGTTTAGACGGCCGTCCAGTTCTAGGAAGAGTCCTGATGGTTCCAAACTTCTTCCATTTACAGATGATGGAGGCCACTGTGCTCACTGGGACCTTCAAAGCAGCAGAAATTCTTTTGTACCCTTCCCCAGATTTGTGCCTCGAGACAATCCTGTCTTGTAGGTCTACACACAGTTCCTTTGACTTCAAGCTTGGTTTGTGCTCTGACATGCACTGTCAGCTGTGGGACCTTTTATAGACAGGTGTTTGCCTTTCCAAATCATGTCCAATCAACTGAATTTACCACAGGTGGACTCCAATTAAGTTGTAGAAACATCTCAAGGATGATCAGTGGAAAGAGGACGCACCTGAGCTCAATTTTGAGCTTCATGGCAAAGGCTGTGAATACATATGTACATGTGATTTCTTAGTTTTTTTATTTTTAATAAATTTACAAACATCTTAAAAAAAAAACTTTTTTCACGTTGTCATTATGGGATATTGTGTGTCGAATTTTGAGGAAAAAAAATGAATTTAATCCCTTGTGAAATAAGGCTGTAATATAACAACATGTGGAAAAAGTGAAGCGCTGTGAAGACTTTCCGGATGCACTGTATATCAGTCCAATTTAAATTCATACATCAAATTTGAATTATTCTAGCTTGTTTTACAGCATATCATATTTATACTTGTTTAATAAATTTTTACTGGCTAAACTGAATTGTTGCGACAGTTAATACATTTATCCAAATATATAATTACAGTAATTTAAATAAAGTCTTGTTTTTGGTAGCCATTAAAGTTGCAGGACATGCTTCAGTTTCCATGTCAGACTAAAACCTTTCTGAGGTTTTTCAGGCAGAGGGCAGATTGAGTCAGAGACAACGCTGCAGTCCACTAATTAGCTTCAACATGATACCTCAGAACTGGAGCCTGCTATCTGAACACCACGCTGTAGAAAAGCTGCTCCATCACCACGAATTGTTTCTTCTTCCTTTTGATTTAGTTTACTGTGCTTAACTGCTTAGCCTCACACTTTTCATTACATGCCCAATATTCCAGCATGATGGTATCACATTAGATGAAATATGAATACCTTTCATAATTTTTGTCACATACTGTAAGGACACGTTCATATCAGCTGTTACATTTTCATTCAGGGAATGCTTTCTCTCTTTTGTAATGGAAGCCTTGGCTGGCAGCTGACCCAGAAGGCTGTTCTGTCCCTCTGTAATAACATTAACATGTCCTGTTATAGTTCTACATGAGTTTATTGACAAAAGACTATAAACTACACATATAAACTAAAACAATTATAATGGTGACTAGGGATGCACGTTATCAATTAATTCATTAATCATTAGTTAATTTAGCTTATCGATCGATTAACAATTAATTGATAAGCGGCAATTTTACTGAGAATCTGAATTTCCCTCGGTACAATACAGTCTTTCTATCGTTAACATATAAAAAGTTAATTACTTTTTTTCATATACTGAATAAAACATGAACATCCTATTCCTCAATGATTTATCGTACTATTTGCATTTTTTTTTTTACTACAGACAATGGCATTTTTTGTAGTTTGATAAATTTTGTACTGTATAGTGTGTACTATGTGCTGGTACATCCCAGTAAATTACAAATGTCATGATTTTTAATTTATTTTAAAAACTATTACCAATATCACAAAATTAATATTTTTTCAGTTATATTACAAAAAATAACTTTCAAGTTCTAATTTACTGAGATGCACTAATAGATTGTTTAAACAGGAAAATAAATTGTGAGCTGCTTCATCTGTTGCATGTTAAACATTATCACAGCACCCCAGTAATCCAGACAAACCCAGTACGATCTGGGCTCCCTCTGTTGTCTGTTACCTCAGTGGTAACTTGAGACTGGTCTGCTTACCGTCAAGCAGTGAGTTGAAGGCAATGGGGATAGGTTTTTGTGCTCGTGTAGTTTTTTTCTTTGCTCCGGTCAGTTTCTCCACCCTGTTAATTTGAAGCAGGCAGGTGGATCTTCAAAGCTTGTGCTATTGGAACCTGTTGTGGCTCACCGATGTAACCTGGAAGGGCGAATTTTTTCACTCTGCACGGCGCATGCCCTCTGGTGGCTTGGTGTCTTCTTCTGCTTTTTTAGTTGAAATGCAGCAGTGGTTGACCGCGTGCGCCCCCGCCTGGATGACGACGCCACTACATTTCACAGAATAAGCTCTCATTGAAAAGGACTGCTGAGTTATCAATTAATTGACAACTTATTCAATTTAGTCAACTAAATTCTTATTGACAATTAATCGAAAGTCAATTAATCATTAACATCCCTAATGGTAACTGAACAACTCCCATTCCCCAAAGTGCAAGATACAACACTTAGGAATATAAGTCATAAAAGATCACACAAATAAGTGATCTGACAAACAAATAAACAAGCGTTCTTAAACAGTCGCTAATATTGGATGTCCCATTCATTTTCAGATATTAGGTATTTTGTAATTAATAGTCACACAATCAAATAAATCTCAGTGCCCTTCAGTTCGTTTCATATTTTTCAAAGTTTAACATGTGTGGTTGCCTACATACAGGCTACACCTCTTTGTATTCCACTTTCAAACACAGCCTATATTTGGGCCTGTAAAGCCTAATTGGCTACCTGCTTCAGACAAGAATACTTGCTTTTTATGTACATGCACTAGTAATAATAAATAATAATACAGGATGCCATTTGAGAAGAAAACTGACAAAACTAAAGTCCTGAAGCGGCAGAATTTAGTTCAGTCATTTGTAGAAAATATAAAATAACCAGACGTGATTTCTACTAACAATAATCATACTTTATATGTAAATAGAATTTTATCTCTGAATGTTACTTCATCCACTGCACAATACTGAGTCATTTATTATAACAATCTGCTGTGTCAGGCATGGTTGAGTGGGTACTAGTTGAGCCGTTAAACATTTGCATTTTGTTATTAATATACTCTATGATCTGTAGATTACTTTATGTATAAAACAAATACTGTATATTGTAGTGAACATAGCCACAAGATAACATATCCACGGTTTAACAGTTGCACAGGAGCTGCAAGCACATGTAGAAAAAACTGTAAATACTGTATGTTTTGTCCACTTGTATACATGTTTTTTCCCAATAATATCTTGTATAAATTATCAAGCTGGCCATGCTCATTCATTCACTAGGCACAAGATTAAAAATCAGCGTGAGTGGCGATAGTCTGAAAGAACCTTTGTGAGATTCTGACATTTCTCATCCCTGAAGTATTGTAATGATCTTATCTGCAGCTCATGCCCTTGTTTTGGGGAGACAAAGAACTCCATCTCATAGCTGAAATGATAAAAAAGCATGAAATGCAGCCACAGTTGTGGAATGTTGGTAGCATTCAGTCAAAAAGATAGCAGTGAAATTGATCATTTGTTACTTCAGAAATCTAAATAGAAGTAACTTAACAAAATTATGGTAGTATAAAATAATGAAAAGTCTCTTTGGGACTCGTATACATATCAGATGCCATACTTTAATTATTTTATAGCATAGAATGGGAACTACTTTAGCCTGTAGATCTTGTTATATATTAGAAGTAGTATGAATGTGCAAGGTGCATGTCCAGGAAGATGTGTAAAATAAAATTTGAAAAATGCTTGCAGAAAAGTAGAAACATGTTTAATAACGATAGGGGTGCTCACTTCATGATTGAAGCAAAATTACTCAAAAATTAATGAAGACTAGTAAGGTGTTTTAAGACCCAAAATACAGCACAGAAAGTAAAACTCAGGGCTAAATTTTACATAAATATTGACAATCACATTCTCCCAGTGATTTATCATCTTAAAAGTTAGACCATAATTTGACAAAAATAAAACTTTTAAATGAAGAATTAACTCTGAAACTACAAAATCACAGAATAATACACCAAAGATTTAGGGCTCAGTCACACAGAGTGCACGTATAAACACCTGTGAATCCATAAATGCAAGTGCGGTATATAGAAGCCAAGTAGTATGGAGAAGAGGTTGCATTAACTGAATATTATCCATCACTGGCAGATTTCTTTTTTAGCGGTAACAAAAAAAGGCTGTCATTTTTACAGATTACACTGACTCAGTCATGGCAATGTGCCGGTTTTACCCGGGATTTATCCACTCTCTCCATTCCTCCAGGCTTCACGGCAGCCCAGGGAGGAGTGCCATCAAGTAGTATCTCACTGGGCTGCGACTAGTTGAAGATTAAAAAAAATAACAACAAAACTTGCGACAAATATTTTTAATTAGAGACTATTTCTACTTGGAATTACATTGAATTAGCACATCTGTGTATGTCGCATGAATATTGCATAATTGTCACACAAACTCCTGGCGAATTTTGGCCCAACATTCGCCGGTCATTCACATACATGTGTGCAATGAAATTGTGCATTTTTTAACACTTAAGACTATCTGACAATGGCCGGGCAAATCCTGTGCAACACTCGCATGACCGTTATCCATGACAACTGCAAAACTGGGACCATTTCTCCCTATTCCAGCAGTCATTTTATTATCAGATGTCAAGTGAGATCAACCACAGAGAAGAAGCAGAGACCGCTGGATGAGGAGGCGCCTCCCAAGTCCTCTGTATCAGACACAGCAGGCCCTGGGACCGGCTCCGCTTCCTCCGTGCTGGCCTGTGGGGCAGGGACAGTAACCTTGCCTTTCTTGACCTTCAGTGGTGGTCACAGCTGTGTCAGCGTGTGCTAAAAATAACCGGGCCAGGTCGGCCAGTCACAATTTAGTTTCATAAGTCCCCGATCCCTCACAAAGTTGTCTAACTTTTCTCACATTTTCTGACTCATGGAAGCTAAATTGAGAAGGATTTGAGATGGGTTCTGGATGGGTTTGAGACACCTGCAACAACTCTGTGACTATTTGGCAAGAAAATTTGTTGCACATTTTTTTTGAATATGTTGGAAATTTGTGTGATAAAAGAGTGAGGCCATGCGACTCATGAGAGGACCTCCTAACCCCTGTGAATGTTTGAAGAAATTTTGGAAACTACGTTGCAAATGCCGTTCTCCAACTAGTGGTGAGCTGTTGCAGCACAGTCAGATACTACTTTTCCCAGGCTCCAGGTGTAGTCTAGCATCTCCACACCTCTCTGCTGTCATTAAAATAAACATGAATGTGTTTTGTGTGGCACTGAGCCTAAACAGTAGCCATGTTTCCATGCACACAAATAACGAATTGGATTTCTGGAGTTACAGTGGTGTGAAA
Source organism: Pholidichthys leucotaenia (assembly GCA_020510985.1). Taxonomy (NCBI): domain Eukaryota; kingdom Metazoa; phylum Chordata; class Actinopteri; order Cichliformes; family Pholidichthyidae; genus Pholidichthys; species Pholidichthys leucotaenia. Next base: position 201,596,600 of record CM035849.1, on the reverse strand, counting down.
AGTGTTTGTCCCTTCCTGATTTCTCTTTTTTGTATGTTTGTCACACTTAAATGTTTCAGATCATCAAACAAATTTAAATATTAGACAAAAATAACACAAGTAAACACAAAATGCAGTTTTTAAATGAAGGTATTTAAAAAAAATCCAAACCTACATTTCCCTGTGTGAAAAAGTGACCCCCCCCCCCCATTAAAACATAAATTAACTGTGGTTTATCACATCTTTGGAAAGCTGAGTTCAATTTCTCTGGCCGCACCCAGGCCTGATTACTGCCACACCTGTTCTCAATCAAGAAATCACTTAAATAGGACCTGCCTGACAAAGTGAAGTAGACCAAAAGATCCTCAAAAGCTAGACTCATGCTGCGATCCAAAGAAATTCAGGAACAAATGAGAAACAAAGTAATTGAGATTTATCAGTTTGGAAAAGGTTATAAAGCATTCTAAAGCTTTGAGACTCCAGCGAACTACAGTGAGAGCCATTATCCACAAATGGCGAAAACAGGGAACAGTGGTGAACCTTCCCAGGAGTGGCCGCCGACTAAAATTACCCCAAGAGTGCAGCGACGACTCCTCCAAGAGGTCACAAAAGACCCCACAACAACATCCAAAGAACTGCAGGCCTCACTTGTCTCAGTTAAGGTCAGTGTTCATGACTCCACCATAAGAAAGAGACTGGGCAAAAATGGCCAGAGTTCCAAGACAAAAAACTACTGCTGAGCAAAAACAGCATAAAGGCTCATGTAAGTTTTACCAGAACACATCTTGATGATCCCAAGAGTTTTGAGAAAATACTCTGTGGACTGACAAGACAAAAGTTGAACTTTCTGGAAGGTGTGTGTCCCATTACATCTGGCGTAAAAGTAATACAGCATTTCAGAAAAGGAACATCATACCAACAGTAAAATATGGTGGTGGTAGTGTGACGGTCCGGCACTGTTTTGCTGCTTCAGGACCTGGAAGAGTTGCTGTGGTAAATGGAACCATAAATTCTGCTGTCTACCAAAAAATCCTGAAGGAGAATGTCCGGCCATCTGTTTGTGACCTCAAGCTAAAGCGCACTTGGGTTCTGCAGCAGGAAAATGATCCAAAACACACCAGCAAATCCACCTCTGAATGTCTTAAGAAAAAGGAAATGAAGACTTTGGAGTGGCCTAGTCAAAGTCCTGACCTGAATCTGATTGAGATGCTGTGGCATGACCTTAAAAACCCTCGAACCTTCATGCTCGAAAACCCTCCAATATAGCTTAATTACAACAATTCTGCAAAGATGAGTGGGCCAAAATTCCTCCACAGCGCTGTACAAGACTCATGGCCAGTTATCGCAAACACTTGATTGCAGTTGTTGCTGCTAAGGGTGGCCCAACCACTTATTAGGTTTAGGGGCAATCACTTTTTCACATAGGGCATGTAGGTTTGGATTTTTTTTCCCTTAATAATAAACACCTTCATTTAAAAACTGCATTTTGTGTTTACTTGTGTTATCTTTGTCTAATATTCAAATTTGTTTGGTGATCTGAGACATTTAAGTGTGACAAACATACAAAAAAAGAGAAATCAGGAAGGGGTCAAACACTTTTTCACACCACTGTATCTGATTACTTAAGTAGTCACGTAAACAGAATAGTCGGATAAAGGTCATTATCAGGTGATGAGAAACCACATGCCCTGTTACATGATCAGAATAATCTGATAACTGGGAATAAACAGATAATGGTAATAATCAGATTTCATGTGTTTACATGCACTGAATAAACACATTATTGGGCAATAAACTACCTGAGTTAATGTGATTCCTCATAACCTCAGAATGGCCTTTATCTGATTATTCCATTTAGATGACTACTTGAATAAGAAGATAACTCTAATTGTAATCTGTTTATTTGTGTGCATGTAAACATGGTCACTGAATCAAATAGTTTACTGCCCAATAATTTGTTTTTTCAGTGCATGTAAACACATCAAACCTCATTATTACCATTATCAGATTATTACCAGTTATTGGATTATTGTGACCATGTAACCAGACTCAGTGACCCACAGTCTGTCTGTTCACTTAATAAATGAATGAACGCATAATCTATACGATATGTTTGTCTTTAAGTTAATGAAACTGAAAGTGTGAATGAAAATAAGACCTGTTTAAGGTGTTATCATATGATAATTAAAATGACAGGTGATAAGAGATTATGACTGAATTTTTACAATCCTGCTAGTCAAAATAACAGTGAAAGTCTTGATTTTTTTTTCCCTGTGGCATTTGTGCATTAATTCAGAATTTTCCACATCCTCACTGGGATACATCAAAAAGTGATTATTTTTCCCACCCTTAGTGCTACACTTCCAAATGCTTGCATTTGAGGTATTCACAGGCGTGCAAGTGTGTGTGACTGAACACTTATGCCAAGATGCAAACCACTGTTTAGCCTGAAGAGAAGAAAGACCAATCAGTTGATCACACATGCAAAAAAATGTGTCGTGTTTTAAATAAATACAGAGGAATTCAAGCAGAGTACAGCCATGCTAAAAAAAAAAAAGTCCTCAAGGGATACTTTAATGTTAAGAGTTGCAATACTGCGTTTTGGCCACCTGATTCAAATCGGACTCAGCTGCTGTAAACTAAATCCTGTAACAAGCAAGAGCTGCAGGTGGCTGCTGATAAGGCAAGAGAGCATCCCAACCTCTCTGAGACCACCAAAGCTGCAACTGATGTCAAAGGGTTGAAGGCTCCAGGCAGCCATTCCCCTAAACATATATATATATATGAGTACTACTTCATGGTTGTGTGACCAAGCCCACGCAAATGAAAGCTTTGCAGATGGATTAATATTAAATATGCAGAATCCCAGAGTGAGAAGAAAAAAGGCATGCCTGTATGCACGCAGTCTATATACTGTAGAGAGAGATTGAGTTTACATTGATTTGATGGTGGAAATAACGTCTTAACCTTTCTACAGCATTAGCTCTTAGTGAAGATGACCACATTTAGTCAGAAAACTCTCACTGAAGTCAGAGTTTAGTCATGCAGAATTTCACAGATTTTAAGAAGCAGATCCACCAGTGTAATTCTGGAAACGAAAACGGTGAATGGACGCGTCTTGTAAAATACACACAGCATGAGTTGTTTGCTGATGTGTAATGTGAAGGAAACATCTTCTTGGCACACATTGCTCCTCCTAATACCATCTGAACACCATTCAGACACCACAACATACTTAGACATTGTTACTAACCAGGTGCGCCCATTCATCACACCTTTTCAAGGGGATAACAAGCCTTGTCAAAAAGCACTCATTCCAAAAATGGTTTCAGGAGCATGACGGTGACTTTAATTTGCTTCACATCTCTACACTTTGCTCAGATCCCAGGCCAATAGAGTACCATTGAGATGCGGTGGCAAGGGTTGTTCAGTGTGCCTATGCTGGCAAATATCTGGAGCAACTGTGTTTGTGGGGACTGCAAGTTTCCTGAATTTGTACTGCAACAAATTACAGAAGAGTGGAAGAAATAGGCCTATCATATGGAACACCATCTTGTGATGATAATTCTGAGTGATGGCAGCTGTGCTCCTCTCTGTTGTCCATTATCTATAAATGGTGTAATGTTTGACCACCTAGAGTACCTAATGTTTAAATTGCATGATTAATTTAAGTTGTTCCCCCCGACTGGAGTCATATCTGACAGACACCACAAAAGATGGTAGAAGCTGTCACAATCTTTTCTCACACTTTTTCAAAATTACTGCTTTCAAGAAGAAATAAGATTGTCATCACTAGATAGAAGTATCAGCCTATAATTGTATGTCCCACGCATTATCAGTGCCCGGCAGGCATAGTGGTGTGAGATACAGGAACACGCAGATATCGCAATCTAATGCCCACAGAGATGTGGGATTAAAGTGACTTAACTGCTTTGAGGTAATTCAAGGTGAAGATGCAGATATGAAAATGTTGTCTATTGTCCAACTGCAGTGTGTTACGCTAGCATGACTAGGCCCAGAGGACAACAGATTCATCATAGTCCTGCATAAATTAGGTAACAAGTTTCCAATGATTTATTGACATAATATCTGGACGTGATTACAGCAAAGGAGCAGATTGGAGTCATGCATGGCTGGCTTTGGATTAGAGGTAGAAATGAGCGGCATTATGCTTGCAAAAGTGTGTGCGTGCTTGTGTGCGTGCGTGTGCTTACAGAGCCGGGCAGTGCAGCCTCTAACACTGTCGGTATGCTAATACCATGGCAGTGAGCTGTCCCTCAGGGTAAAATCATCTCTCAGCTCTGCTTTCAGGCATCGGCATTTTTGCTCCTCAACAGATAAAGAAACAAGTATGTTTGTGCTGCTCTGCTCAGCACCTCTCTGTGTGCTTTTAGGTTTTTATTTATTTTCTGTAATAGTTTTGTTTGCTTTGGCTACTATGCGTTTCATTGGACATAGTATTCAAAACCCCCTATAGGACATTGCTATGCTTGCCCCCAGCTTTCTAAGGCTTCAGTGCAATTGTCCAGTCAGCTGATAGCGGTCAGTCCCAAACCACCATCTCCCGGGGCATAAAATGCCTCCAGTTGCTTTCAGGGATTGTTGTTGCTTCAGTTTCTTGCACTCTTGGTGTCTCTTTTAGTTTTGTGGTCAGTATAATGGTTTTACATCAGTGTTCGGTGAGGCTACATGCCAGAGGAGATCTTTACCACTACAAAGCGAAGATGACAGGAAGCTGCTCCATAATTCATAGCCAGAAGGAAAAGCACATGCTGTCTGTTTTACCTTTAGCAACTGCCTCTGTTAACAGTGTTGTTTTTACACGTTTTCAGGTGGGTTCTGTGTGTGTTTTCCTTTAAGGCATGTGGATGTCACAAAAACGCAGGCGAGCACTTCTGTTGGGCCAAAGCAGCCCACTCATGCATTTCATTTAGAAGCTTTAGCCAGATGATATCTGATATTTTGTAGATGATCTGCATATTTGTGTACCAGTTTGATCACTTTTTTTTTTAAATTAAAGATGTTGCATTACCTTTGTGATACATAATTCTCTTTTTCATTATGCTTTCTACAAGTTAGGATAATTTACTGTAGCTTGCATATGTGATATAAATAATGGAGGCTCAAACAGGTTTTATTCTTTGATTAGTACTTGTTAAAGCTACATACCTGCACGGTGGCGCAGTGGTTTAGCACTGTGGCAGCACAGTTTTACCCTCGGCCGGGGGACCGCGGGGATCATGAGATCGTGGGTTCGATCCCAGCCCCCGACCAACAGTGAGCTGTGTGGAGTTTGCATGTTCTCCCCGTGTTGCGCGGGTTTACTCCGGTTTCCTCCCGCATACCAAAAACATGTAGGTTTAGGGCGCTCGCGCACGCAGCGACCAGCAGCCGGTGGCTTGTCACCAGACTGCAAACCAAGTCTACCTACGGGTACAAATAAGTAACAAAAAAAAAAAAAAAAATACCTGTATATTTTAAGACTCCTAATTTTGCATTGTATGAATTCAGCTTATTTCATATTAAGTCCACTGCAGAAAAATAGGATGGAATTTTTATTTAATTTATAATATTTCATTTGAATTAAATATATGGCAGTATTCATCTTCTTTTCAATTAAATTCAAACTGCTCAACCTGGATAATTAAATCTTGGAAAGGTAAAATATATTCTTTTTAATGCATGCTTTTGTTTCTATAGCAGCTGGCTGTAGCCGAGCACAATAAATGAAAGCCCCTAGCCAGTGCACTGTGAGTACATAAATGATGGTGTACACTGTGGATGCTGCCACCTGCACAATATGATGAAGGGAGCCCATATGAGGAAGTCATTAATATATGGAGCATGTCAGTTGCCCAATATTGTCACTGTTGTTGCTTGATTTTTGTGAAAATTTGTAGCATCATTCTAGTGGGCTGTTGCTCGTTGGCTTAATTAATTGTTTTGATTAATTATAGTCCTCAAGCTGTTTCATTTTAGTATCGCTTGCTTTTCCACGCTTTTGTTACCCCTGTCCTAACTGTTCTGAGATGTGTTGCTGACACCAAATTCAAGATGAGCTAATTTTTTCATGAACTAGAATTGCACTCAACAGAGATGCAGACCCACACCCTGGAGCTCTATCCTATTTGGGGAGGGGGGGTAGTAAATTCTAAGTGTCTCACTCCCCATTGTCCTGGGAATGTCCAGATTAATTAGAATCAGATTCTACCAGTCTTCAGGGTCAAAGGCAGGGTCAGGGTCATTTCATATTTGGATGTTCAAATTCAAATTCTGCTGGCACTAAACCCTGTAATAAAGGCACCATAAGGCAAGTTTAAAGGTTATTAGCCAAAAGGTAAATTTGAAACTTGGTGACCTAGTGAGTTAATGTCAGACCCTATCAATCTTCAAGGTCAAAGCCAAGATCAAGGCCATTTGACATTTGTTATGTGCCCAAGACACCGTTCTAATATGTGCACAAATTTTTTGTCCTTGGCTCTAATATTAAAGTCACTGTTGACCAAAATTGATTTTGACCTTTTGTGACCCTGTGACCCCCAAAACATAGCAAAACATGCTTAGCATGAGGTTCACCCATTTACCAAGTTTGAGACCCTATCCTCATTCTTTCTCAAGTTACAGTCCCTACAAACGGACAAACAGACAGAGGTGAATGCCCTACTCACGCCTCGACTCTGCCAGCGTGGGGGAATAACTAGTAAAATGCCTCATCTTCAATAGTTGGTGTTTTCTGTGTTCTATTGTGAATTTAATAGTGGTTTACGATATTTGCAAATCATTACCTGCACCAACAGAGTCTCGGTGTGGTGGTCACCTTGATCTGTCCATATGTCCGTTTATCTGTCCGGACTGTAACTTGAGAAAGAATGACGCTAAGGTCACCAAACTGGGTGTACAGGTGAACCTCAGACTTAGCATGTGTAGTTATGTTTTGGAGGTCACAAGGTCAAATGCCAAGGTCACAATGTCACAAAAGGTCAGCTTTTCTGGCTGGACTCTATCTTGGCTCACCAAACTTGGTACATAAGTTGACTTTGGGGCTGACACCTATGGCTACACTTTTGGTGTCAAAAGGACAAATGTCAAGGTCACAGGGTCATAAAAGGTCAAGATCCATTTTGGCTCATATTAACTTAAATTTTTTTAAAAAAGTGTGTGGTGGGGAAATAGGGATGCAACAGGCGTAGATCTGCATCTCTGTTGAGTGCAATTCTAGTTCCATTCAATTTGTATTTAGATTTTACATACCATCCCAACCTTTTTAGGATTGGAGTTGTATAAAATGAATTTATTTCAACAATATGGTGTTGATGATGGGTAGAGGAGAAAAGGGCAAAAAAAAAGCTTGTAACTCCCTGAAAGTGCCTCTTCACCAGAGGTGAGACTAAGGCTGTAATCTTAGTCTGGTAACAGACATGCATACAGTACACTTATGTGCACAGCCACACACAACTGCACAGACACAAACATACGAGTTATCACAGAAGTAGTGATCCATAGCCGTTCACTGGACTGGAGAATCAGATTATTTTCAAGGATGTGTACACACAGATGTAATCAGGAATACTTAATTGGAAATATTTATGCAGCACATATTTAAATAATTTTCTCCTCATTATCATAAGTTCTCCCTCGCTGCTTTTATTAAGAATAGAATTTAATTATTTTGTGATAAACAGTAATGTTCTTAGGTGACATTTCATTAAGTAATGGCTGTTTCATTAAATTAAAGGTCAGATACTACAGAGACTTTGCTCAGATTTTCTTCTCGACACAGTTTGTGTTTAAAGCGTGTCAGTGGATCACTGTGGGTGATGCGCTCAGTAACCTGTAGAGGGGTCTTTTATTCATTCATCCACATCTCAGTTCAGGGGTTGTTTGTTCAGCAACTGCAATTAGCACTCGTAAATTGTATAACATACATATCTGGAAGTTCTATGTTCTGTGTTCTTCAAAAAACACAGAAATTGTGTTAATTTTCCATCCGCCTGATAGAATTTTTGCTTTCACACAGAGAAACAATTTACTTCAGTTTAGATCTTATTTGCATAAGTCCATTACTGGCAGCTGACCAGACTTACTGAAATTTCTGACAAAATGTCTTACAGTTTATTGCACTACAAATGTCAGCCGAGAGGCGAGACAAAAAATTAGCCGCTCGGCTGCACCATATTTAACAGCATGTAAATTTACCTGCATATGTCAGTATATTTTTTTAGATACCAGTGGACTTCAACGCTGGTGTTAACAAAATAACCTCTGCCCACAGCTTAAGCTTCAGAGCTTTGTTGTTTGTTCTTCCTCCTGTTCCCTACTGCTGCCTTCAGCTGTCAATCCACCACAGTCCCCAACAACACACCCTTAGGCAGATAAAAAATAAAAATAACATCTCTGATGTTTACAAAAGATTTTTTTAAAATATCATTTTATATTCCAAAGGTTTTTAATGCATTTCAAACAGCAGATCAGTTTTATACTCAAATGAAAATACAACCTAAATACCCTTTTAATTTGGCTTTTATCTGTCACTCACCACTCTGGGTGAAGGTCATTCAGTATACAGTCATGTGAAAAAAATTAGGATACCCCATTAAATATTCAGTTCTTGATTAAGAAATGTTCACATATCTATGTCAAACCTTGTTTTTGATTTATTTGCATTTTTTAACATTTATTTTAGCCATTTTAAGTGGGAGTGAATGTGGGGGTGTCCTAAAAAAGATGAGGGGGGATCCTAATTTATTCCTTACTGTTTGTTTAGAATTATATTTTACAGAAAATATGGAAAAAAGTCTTTAATCCATTTTTAATTGTTTAGTTGTATTACATGAATCTCCCAGTATTTTAAACACTGATATTAAATATCCATATGCCCAAATATGTAAACACACACACACACACACACACACACACACACACACACACACACACACAGAGGCTTATACAGGGTATCCTAATTTTTTTCTCATGACTGTATGTGAAATGCCATCCTACACCAAGGTAAAAACAGAATCAAAGAATTACCTGATTACTGGATGTTCATAAAATGCCACTGAAAGGTTTAATAGTTTGGAACAGATGTGACTTTGCTTGAGGGAACATTTACCTATAAAAAGAAACTGCTGTCCAGAGAGGATATTGCACCAAAAGTCACATATTTTACTGCAGCAAGAAAAGTTTTAAGGCACATTTACTGTGTTTGTTTTAATGAGAATTATATTTTTGGTACTGCAATGGCTAATCTAGAGCAAAACCTATTGGTGACCATGGTCGTCATTTTTTTAAAACTATATAGTGTTTGTTTTCTGCGTACATAAAGTGTTCAATAATAAGTATTGAACACATCAACATTTTTCTCATTAAACATATTTCTGATGGAGCCACTGACCTGAGATTTTCACCAGATATCAGTAACACCCCAAGTAATCCATACATCTATCTATAAATGCAAGAAATCTCTGCGTGTCTGTCTATCTGTGTGTTCTGCACATATCTCTCAAACCGAACTGACCTCAGATTTTATAAATGCTTTGCTATGGTTACGAGGGTGTGCATCCCTGAATATGGAGCTGATAAGTCAAAATATGTATTTTTTATCAATAAAAGTTTAGCCACCGCTCTGTTTCCATGCTGTGGCTTCTGGAAGTGTGGGCAGAGTTTCGGACTGACTCCGTACTGATTGGATAATACGTGGCATCATGACCATTCAGCACAGCGCTCCATAAACAAAATAAGTAAGTGAAAAGCTGTCACGAATTGCCCCTCGGGGCAGAGAGGAAGACCCAGATGCTGAACTGTAGTTTGTGGTATTTATTAACAAAAAACACATAGTCACACATAGAGCACCAACACAAAAATCCAAACAGATAAATAAGATAGCGAGAAAACAACAGAATAAGGCCAAAGGTATAATAACAGGAATTACAACTCAAAACTACAACACAAATATGAAAAAAAGCAAAGAGACTGAGCCCGGCAGAATCTCCCCTCGGAATCTCCCCCTGGAATCTCCTCCCTCCCAAGGGGTGGATACCAGACACCTCGGCAACATCGAAAGAAAAAGACCCCCCCACACAAAAAAAACCCACCCCAACAAGAAAACAACCCCACCCCGGGTGGGAAGAGGGGGACCCAGGCATGGAGGGACAGAAACAAACCAGAGAAAATGAGAAAAACTCTCAGAGCTAACACCCCAGCAAAACCCAGACTAAGAAGAAACAAAACAAAGAGGACCCACACCCGCACAGGACCAGACACTTAGGCCCCCTGGACCAAAGAACTAGACAGTTCAGGCGGCCGGCTAAAGTCCCAGACCTGGCAGATGGTGTGATGGTATGAAACGGGTGGCCTGCCAGAGAACGTGGGCCACACAACCCAGCAGCACAGTTTGTCAGGCGGTCGGCCAGAGTTCTTTAGCCACCTAAACAAAAGGGGTGGCCCAGGAGGTGGCTACCCACAGGGAGGCCCAACGAAAAGGGGACAGAGGAATTGGGGAAACCACGACAATGTCCGGTGGAGGAGGGGGAATCACGACGGCCTCGGACAGAGGAGAAGAAAACACGATGGCCTCGGGCAGAGGAGAGAGGACAACGACGACCTCGGGCAGAGGAGAGGGGACCACGATGCTTTCAGACTGCTCTGCAGCACCCTCGGAGGTCCCGGACTGGGACATAGCCACTCCGGGCTGGAGCAAAGCTGCACCCACGATGGCTCTGGACTGGAGCAGAGCTGCACCTGTGGTGGCTTCGGGCTGGAGCAGAGCTGCACCCATGGTGGCTCCAGGTTGGAGCAGAGCTGCACCCGCAGCATCCCCAGGCTGGAGCAGAGCTGCACCTGTGGCGGACCCGGACTGGGCCAGAGCTGCACCCTTGGAGGACCTGGACCGAAGAGGAGCTGCATCCTCTGAGGTTCCAGGCTGGGATGGAGCATCCGTGACAACCTCAGCTGAAGGGGGAGCAGCGCCCACGGAGGCCCCGGGCTGGAATGGTGCACCCGCGAAGACCTCGTCCAGAGGGGGAGCAGCACCCACGGAGTCCCCATGCTGGGACAGAGCACCCGTGACGACCTCAGCTGAGGGGGGAGCAACACCCTCGGAGGTCCTGGACTGGGACGGAGCACCCGTGACCCACGGAGACCTCTGGCAAAGCTGGATGATCCTGGGTGACCCTGGGGGAAAGCTCAGACAGGAGAGGTAGAGAAACAGGGTCAGGGTCACCGGCGGCAGTGGAGCCCGGCAAGTTGAGCTCAGGTACAGCTGATGGCTGCACTTGGCTCTCCCCACCAACAGCCAGGCAAGATCCCTCCAACATAGAAACAACAAAAACAAAGGAGAGCACTTGCCTGAACTCAAGCTCCACCGCCGTCCAGGACTCCGTTGATCCAGACGACGATGTCTTGGGCCCAGCCCTCTGGAGATCCAGCTTGGACTCTGCTGTGGCACCCCCAGCAGTAGGCATGGTGGACAGTGCAGTCCCAGAACCCCCCAGCGATGAACCCCACGCAGGTGGCTCGCCCAGCATGGTGACAGGAGGTCTGCTCCCTGTTGGCGCTGGATCCTGCTCAGCTGAAACCCAGGGACGTTCCTTAATTGGTGCAGGTGTCAGCTCGGTCTCAGCGCTCTCCCTCCGTCCAGACCTTGGCTGCAGTGCTGGAACCAGGTCCTCCAGGGCCGCAGGCTCCTCCAACATCCGTTGGCTTAATCCTGGGGCCGGCGGACACTCAGGGGGCAAAGGAGGAGACAAGGAGAGAGCAGGTGAAGAATTAATATGTGCAGCAGGCGGTGAGGAGTCAGTGGACTGCAGTGGTCGAGCCTCACCACCGGAAATCAGGCAAGGTAATTCATTTTTAGGGAAAAGAGACTGAAAAAACACTTGCCTGTATTCCCAGGGCACGATGGTTTCTGCTGCCGCTTCCTGGGAATCAGCCCTCTCCATGGCTTCAGTGGTTGTAGGCCCCTCAGATGAATGTGGAGGAGCCACCCCTGCAGACACAGTGACGGACGGAGCCAGGGAGGAAACAGCCAGACCCTCAGCAGTGGGAGGATACGTCGAGGAGACTGGAGTTGCAGCAGCAAAGGAGGATGAGTGGGCTGACGGGACAGCCAGCGTAGAGAAACGTGAGGAAAATACTGCTGCGGGAGTTGTCTGGCTCAACGTGGGAGAAACTGCCGACTGAGAGGTGGAGGTGTTCTTCCGGTGGGATTTCCCTGGATAGCGGTATCCTGGAGCAGGTGGAGCGGGAGCAGGAATTGTTGCAGAGACTGGTGAGGAACCAATACTACAGAGGCCCGGGAACGCCTCACCTTCGGCGCAGGCCAGGTTTCCTCGGGAAATTCCTCACCATCCCACTGTTTTCATGTTGCAGAGCCACCACCAAAGAAATTCTCTCCACCCCCTCAGCATGCTCCTTGAGCTGAGGGCACCGGCGAGCAGCTGCCTCCACGAAACCCAGGTACCACAATGCATTTTTCGGGGTAGGACCAATGCGAGCTGCGGAGATGAGTCTGTCCATCTCCATAAGAGTTTTGCAGCACTCCCACCCCAGGCTCCTTGGGTAACTGCATCCACCTGCAGAGTCCGTATGGGCTGGGGACATGTCGACTGCTCCAGAAAAACAGGTGAGTGAAACAAAAACAAAAAAACACAAACCACAGCAGCTGGGTCTCTTACTGGCCGGAGTCTTTTGTCATGAATTGTCCGTCGGGGCAGAGAGGAAGACCCAGATGCTGAACTGTAGTTTGTGGTATTTATTAACAAAAAACACAGAGTCCCACACAGAGCACCAACACAAAAATCCAAACAGATAAATAAGCAAACTTACGCACAGTAGAATTGAAGCAAAACTCACCAGAATGGGGAAAGGGTTCTGGTGGAGAAGAGGAAGTGTAACTTAAGACTCCGGCAGCGAGGAAGGAAAATAACAACCCTTAAATAAGACCAGAAACAAATTAAACAAATGATGGCAGGTGCGGATATCATGAGCAGGCAGGAGGTGACATTGATTATAACAGGAATCAGCTGGGAGTAGTGAGAAAGAAAACGGGACTGACAGCTGAAGGGGCACTGCCCACAACAGAGCAAAAAACTCCAAAGTGCCACTGACAGCTGCAGCCCCAGGAAAAGAGAAAACAACAGAAGAATATAATAAAAACAAGTAAATCCAAACATGTAAATAACAAACCAACAATGAATGCAATCAGGAAAATCATACTAAAAAACAATACAAAACGTGTGAAAATCAGCCAAAGGTAAAATAACAGGAGTTACAACTCAAAACTACAACACAATACAAATATGAAAAAAGCAAAGAGCCTGAGCCTGGTGGAACCCCCCCACCGTGCTCAGGTCGTGACAAAAGCAACAAATTTGACCAGAAAAAGATAATACTGATTATTGAATGCTTAAAAAATTATACAGTAGTATTGCCGTGATTGTGTAGGTCTAAAGGATAATTTGAGGAGTGCCAGCGGGGACCCAGGGTCTGACAAAGAACACTGGTTTTGGAGAAGCAGCAGCTGAACCGGTGGACCGCGGTCCTTCGCAGGGAAGCAGGCCCAGCCTGCCCGGTATAGGCTACACCTCTTTGTATTCCACTTTCAAACACACCCTACATTTGGGCCTGTAAAGCTTAATTGGGTAACCTGTTTCAGACAGTTTGCTTTCTACGGGCATGCATTTGTACAAAGAAATCACGGCAACTGTGTTCACAAAACAAGTTATATTTAATAAAGTGGAATGACACAGGGAATATGTATTGAACACGCTTGGTGAAATTCATTTAATATTTAGTAGAAAAGCCTTTGTTGGTAATAACAGCTTCCAGATACCTCCTGTATAGAGAAACTAGGCACAGGCATTGCTCAGGAGTGATTTTAGCCTGTTCTTGCACACGAACTGTCTTCAAATCTTGAGGGTTCTGTAGCATTGGATACTACAATTATAAGAATATGATTACTAATAATTAACAACTGAAATTGGTAATTATTAATAACTTTTACATTACCTTGTTTGTAACACTAGGTGGGGCATCACTCATCTTTGGGACAGGGTTGATGAGGACCCTATTGAAAGCACTTAGTTTAAGAATTTGGCAATTAATAAGTTAAGCATTAATTTATGATTTAATGAGCAATATTTGATCAGTCTCAGAATCTGGGTGTCAGTTCTTGACACTGCTATTCTTGAATCTGGACAGAGAAAGGAGTACAGTACACCCATGGACAGTTAGTAAGTTTACTACAGAGAAACCAAAATGATAAGACATCTGTATAGCTTGTAAAATGGGAAGATAACCAAAATTAGCATGAACAATGGTAATTTTGCATATATGAAGAAACAGTAATGTTTACATATTTATAGGTCTGGAATATGTGGAATAAGGGTGAAGTGTGATCGTGTGTTTGAATAGGGAATTGGTGCAGTGAGAATAGTGGCAAAATTAAGTATAATGCAAAGTTAATAAAAAAGGAATTTGGAAAAATGTTATAAAGACGAAAAACAGATTAACTTTACCTTATTCAATTCAATTCAATTCAACTTTATTTATATAGCGCCATTTCACAACAACAGTCATCTCATAGCACTATCAACTATAGGGGGGGAAGCCCCACAGTTGCAGAAAGACCCCAGCAATCAGGCGATCCCCTGTGAGCAAGCACTTGGCGACGGTGGAGAGGAAAAACTCCCTTTTAACAGGAAGAAACCTCCAGCAGAACCAGGCTCAGGGAGGGGCAGTCATCTGCTGCGACTGGCTGGGGGGTGAGGGGAAAGAGAAGAAGAAAAGAACAGACATGTAGAGAGCAAACAGCACGATGGGGACTCAATCTATGGGAGAGAACAAACAAATGTTAATGACCAGCAAAAAAAAAAAAAATCATAGAGAGTGAGGAAAGGAGTGAGGCCCAGTGCATTACTGGAGGTCCCCCGGCTGACTAAACCCATTAGCAGCATAACTAAGGGAGGGTTCAGAAACACATGATCCCTCCCTAATTGTAGGCTATATCAAAAAGGTAGGTTTTAGCCCTATTCTTAAAAACAGAGATCGAGTCTGACTCACGAATCCCGATTGGCGGCTGATTCCACAGGAGAGGAGCTTGATAACTGAAGGCTCTGCCTCCCATTGTACTTTTGGAGATTCTAGGTATTACAAGTAATCCTGCATTTTGGGAGCGTAGTGCTCTGTTAGGGTAATACGGTAGTATCAGATCTTTTAAATAAAAAGGAGCCTGATTGTTTAGAGCTTTGTAAGTAAGAAGAAGGATTTTAAACTTAATTCTAAACTCTATGGGAAGCCAATGAAGGGAGGCCAGAACCGGAGAGATATGATCTGTCTTTCTAGTACCTGTTAAAACTCTTGCTGCAGCATTTTGGATCAGCTGAAGACTTTTTAAAGATGTTTTAGGACAGCCTGATAATAAAGAATTACAATAATCTAATCTCGAGCTAACAAAAGCGTGGATCAGCTTCTCAGCATCACTCTGAGACAAGATGCTCCTAATCTTGGCAATATTACGCAAATGATAGAAGGCAGTCTTAGAAACAAATTTAATATGTGAATTGAAGGACAAATCCTTATGCTTATAAAGGAATGGTAGTCACAGAAAAAGTTAGGATGAGACAAACACAAGTTTATCTTTGAAAATGCTGCTCTTGGGCTGTCTTAATTCTATGAGAGTAGTACAGGAGTTCCTCTCCTGTGGAAACTTAGCTTCTTAAGGGACTCAGAACTGACCAGAACAGGAAAGTCACGCTTTACCTTGGTAGCAGACTGAATCTGTAGGGTTAGACCACTGTGGTGGCTTGTTCCAGAAAAGGTAGAGCTATGTCCCCAGAGCTCTGCGTGTGCATCTGCTCCGTCGAGGTTGTGACCAGAAACCTTCTCAAAGGCAGGGCCTGGTTGAGGCCTGTGGCCCGAGTCATCATAGGGCAGCAAGGGACAATGGTGAGCAGGCCCTCTCTCTCAAATAGAGTCTTGGATTGGGTCAACAGTTGAAGGAAGCATTTGAGTCATAAACTGAGCATGCTAACGTGGGTGGCTACTAGGGGTGTGCCATATTGTATTGTTCATGATAATACTGACATAAATTTTGATACCGGTGTAAAAATGAATATCGCGATATTTGGGGTCTGTTGCATGGCAATGTCACACTGTTACGCTGCCAACGGAAGTTATGAGTTAGCATAGAAACAGCAAAACAAACATGGAACGGGAAGCTGCAGCTCTGAAGTCGACTGTCTTCAGTTGAGTGGAAATATTTAAGTTTCACTTTGTTTCAGACTGCTGTCATGTTAAAAAAAATGATGCAACAATGTGAATAATCTGCCTGCATTTTTTCTGCACATCAGCAACACCGCTGGAGCAGTATTAACGTTGGGTAATGTGCTGCTCAAAGTGGCTGTAGTTGTATTTTAGTTCCGTTTTGGTTGCTTCATGTTGATTTTATTCAACCACCCTAAGAGAGAAGAAAAAAAACATCCATTTAAGTCTAAGTTTAGTTTAATGTTTATTTGAAAGGGATACTGCATACTAATGAACATTAATACAAATGTAAGTATGCCAGATTTAGCAATACTACTAATTTGCATCTGTAGTCCCCCGGTAGGTCACAAAAACGCAAAGTGGATATACAAAAGTGCAAGGGAAGGTGCTACAAAACAAAACATTCAAATGTCACACAAGTGAAGTGATGTGTATGTATACATACACACATGCACCCAAGCACCTCACAGCAACAACAAACAGCAACAAACAAGAGGCGGGGCGTGTGTGACGCACGGGCACATACTGTATATACGTATGCACATGCCACAGAGCAACCACTAGTTATGCATACAGTTTTGGTTGTTTAAAAGCCAGTTTTTCAGATGAGTCTTAAAAGTGTTTAGTGTGGTATGTTCTCTGATTGCAGGTGGTATATTATTCCAGATCTTGGTGCCCCTCACTGATAGCACAGATTGAGCAAATGTGATGCGCTAGTGATTGCTCTGGTGGTTGTACCGGTGACAGTTCTCAGTTTAACGTATTCTACCGGGGGGGGGGGGTGCACAGCCATTTAATATTTTATTAATTGAACAGGCAAATTTGAGAGTTTTATAAATTTCTTTCAGTGTAACGAGAGCCAAAAAGCCCCAGAACAGGTCCGTGCAACAGTAGTACTGCAGGTAATGTGAGTCACCATAAAACCTGACATCTGTGTGCAGTTAAGATGTAATGGTTTATATTCTTGTAATATTTGATACAGAACTAAAAAATATTTTAAACTAAATCTGAGCTGCTGTTTATAAACTGGAGAAATAAGAATTTTTGTTTTGTTTTTCCTGAATATGTTGAAGGTAAATAATGCTGGCCTGTGAAACTGCCCTTTTCTGCATAAATTTAAAAGAAAAAAAATTGTATTCTGTAACATCGGGAAAAATACTGTTATCGTGAAAATTGACAGAATTATTGTGTTATCATTTTTAGGCTATATTGCCCACCCCTAGTAGCTACGCTTGACTTAGAGAAAATAAAGATTAGAGAAAAATTAAAGCTTGGGTTGCTTAGAAAAAGATAAAAATTGAAGATTACTTCCACTAATCATGGTTTACTAGAAAAGATTTTGAAGCTTAAAGAAAAATCCAAAAAGTATCAAAGTTTTAGGTGGTGAAAACATGCTAAGTATAAGAGCCACTTTGCACGGGTTACCTTGGTTACCTTGAGCAAACAAAAGAGCTGAGAGATAGGCTTCGTGGCCCGAAGGAGGAGAGAAACAGAGCAGCCTCTCTCCTCAGGAACCGGCAGAAGAAGAGAGTGAAATCTTGTCAGAAAAATATGATAAGAGTGCATTGACCCATGCCCACTGTTCAGTCCTAAGTGATTAGCCCATCAGCTTGCTTCTATGGAGGAAGGGCTAGTGGTCCAAACCAAATTCTCAGAGACAGTTATCACAACTAGGCACACACTGTTCAAAATACCTCTATCTAAATTTTGTAATCTATGAGGATTCATAATGAAGAAAAGCATGCACAAATATAACATTTATAACAACAGATAATGGCAACAACATTGTAACCACAGTCAGGAATCTTTTTAGGAACTCTGCTATTCTTCAGGAGTTTCAGCTGGGACAGCCACAGCTGAGGTCGTAAAACAATGTCTCAGCGGGGAGTCTTTGCTCCTAGCTAATTTCATCTCCATGTCAAGGGTTTGTGTTGAGAGAGAGAGAAGGGGGGGAGCCCTGGAGTGGTCCTCCGTCTGGATCCTGTGATCCAGCTGTGGCGGCTGGATCCAGCTGGATCAGCTGTGGGGTGATGACACTTGGATGCATAGTTAACAGTCTTAAAGAAAGTTCATAAGTTGCAGTTGTTAAAATCCCGATTCTTTGACTGAAAGATCCAAGAATAAGCCAGCGAACTCTTCAATTTAAAGATGCAACAGTTATTTAGAGGTCACATGTAAAGCAAGCAGCACTGGGTTCAGCGTGACACAGCCCCCTCAGGAGCATCGCCAGACTGACCTCGACTTCCAGGTGCAACTTACATTCATCTTCTTGGGTTGGTTAGACCAACCCCGTACAATAGGACGGGCTTGTACACAACCATCTGATTGGCCAGCTTAGCTTTGACGTGAACAGGCCATCCGCTATTCACGTAAACTGTCTCCTAATATGTACTATAAAAGTGTGTGTGTGAGTGTTGGTTTGGGTGCGTAACTAATGTAATAAACCTGACTGAAAGAAGTGAGAGAGAGAAGAAAGAGGGCTCTATAGCTCTGCCTAATTCCTGTTTATCAGAGTTTAACACAACATATTTATTCATAAGAATGCAAACAGAATATGTATAGAATATGTATAGAGCAATAATGGGAGATTACCTACAGAATTATTATTTTGGCACTCTAACTTTTCATAACCCTTTCACAATCAAAGTCCAGTTTCGGCATTCAGTTTGGCTTGAGTGTGCTACAGTTCCGTGGGTGTCTTCTATGAACTTTGAGCTTCAGTTCATTCTATAGATTTTCAACTGGATTCAGGTCAGGTGACTGACTGGACCATTCTAGCAGCTTTATTTTCCTTCTCTGGAGCCAGTTGAGAGTTTTCTTGGTTGTGTGTTTGGGATCATTGTCTTGCTGAAATGTCCACCCTGGTTTCATTTTCAGCATCTTGGCAGATGGCAAGAGGTTCTTATCAAGGATGTCTCTGTACATTTGTCCATTCATCTTTCCTTCAATTATATGAAGTCTGCCTGTACCATGTGGTGAAAAACACACACACACCCCGACACCATGATGCTCCCACCTCCAAACTTCACTGTTGGTATGGTGCTTTGGGGCTGATGTGCAGTGCCATTTCTCCTCCAAACATGATGTGTGTTGTGGCATCCATAAAGATCAGTTTTGGTCTAATCTGACCAGACTATATTCTCTCAGTATTTTTACTGGCTTGTCCAAATGTTGTGCAGCAAACTTTAAACAAGCTTCAACATGCTTTTTTTTTCAGCAATGGAGTCTTGCGAGGTGAGCAGGCATAGAGCCCATGTCGGCTGAGTGCATTACTTATTGTTTTCTTTGAAACAACAGTACCTGCTAAGTCCAGGTCTTTCTGGAGCTCTCCATGAGTGGTCTTTGGCTCTTGGATAACGCTTCCGATGCTTCTTTTGACTCCTCTGTCAGAAATCTTGTGAGGAGCTCCTGATCATGACTGTTTATGGTAAAATGATGTTCTTTCCACTTCTGAATGGTTTCTCCAACAGTGCTCACTGGAACATTCAGCAGTTTAAAAATGCACCTGTAACCAATGCCATCATTATGTTTTGCAACAATAAGGTTGCGAAGGTCTAGAGAGAGCTCTTTGCTTTTACCCATCATGAGTTCTTTGTGGTGTGACAATCTGATATTTACAGACCTTTTTAAAGGCTATCAGTCAGGACTTAACCAGCTGAAATTAATTTGCACTGATGGGGGATGGGATGTCTTCCTAAATTCTGATGGATTTCAGCTGGTTTCTTGGCTTTCTGTGCCTTTTTGCACCTCTTTTTTGTTAAAACCCCCGATTCTTTCATTGAAAGATCCAAGAATAAGCCAGAGAATTCTTCAGTTCAAAGATGCAACATTTATTCAGAGGTCACATGTAAAGCAAGTAGCACTGGGTTCAGTGGGACGCAGCCCCCTCAGGAACGTAGTCAGACTGATCCCGACATCCAGGTGCAATTTACATTTAACTTCTCGGGTTGGACCAACCCTGTACAATAGGATGGACTTGTATGCAACCGTCTGATTGGCCAGTTTACCTCTGACGTGAACATGCCATCTGCTATTCACGTAAACTATCCCCTAAGATGTATTATGCAATGTGTGTGTGTGAGTGTTGATTCTGGTGTGTAACTAATGCAATAGACCTGACTAATAGAATGGAGAAAGAGAAGAGGGCTCTGAGATTGTGATTGCTTAACCCTTCAGTTCATAGTTTAACACTTTTGACATACACTACCGTTCAAAAGTTTGGGGTCACTTAGAAATTTCCTTATTTTTGAAAGAAAAGCACTGTTTTTTTCAATGATGATAACTTTAAACTAATCAGAAATACACTCTAATATCTAATATACATTGCTAATGTGGTAAATGACTATTCTAGCTGCAAATGTCTGGTTTTTGGTGCAATATCTACATAGGTGTATAGAGGCCCATTTCCAGCAACTATCATTCCAGTGTTCTAATGGTACAGTGTGTTTGCTCATTGCGTCAGAAGGCTAATGGATGATTAGAAAACCCTTGTGCAATCATGTTAGCACAGCTGAAAACAGTTTAGCTGGTTAGAGAAGCTATAAAACTGACCTTCCTTTGAGCAGGTTGAGTATCTGGAAAAAATTATTATTTCAAATACAAATCATTATTTCTAACCTTGTCAATGTCTTGACTATATTTTCTATTCATTTTACAACTCATGGTGGTAAATAAGTGTGACTTTTCATGGAAAACACAAAATAATTGTCTGGGTGACCCCAAACTTTTGAACGGTAGTGTATTTGTTCATAAGACTGCAAACAAAATGTGTAGAGCATAATGGGAGATTACCTACAGAATTACTATTTTGTCACTCTAACTGTTTATGACCCTTTCATTTTCTTCATGTGTTCAATACCTATTCCTTGTGTCATTCCACTTTATTAAATATAACTTGTTTTGTGAACACAGTTGCATTGATTTCTTTGTATGTATGGATCACTTGGGTTGTTACTGATGTCTGGTGAAAATCTCAGGTCAGTGGCCCCATCAGAAATATGTTTAGTGAGAAAAATGTTGACGTGTTCAATACTTATTTTCCTCACTGTACATTTCTGTCTCGGATTCATTGATTTCCTAGGTGCCTGGAGAAGTGGAAAATGTCTGACGAGGTCAAGCTTTAAGGAATTGTAATCTACAGGCCCACTGCTACTCAGAACTTTACTATTACATGTGGACCAAATATGGTGGGATCCATGTCTTCAGTTACTGAGTATAGGAAAATCATTAGCCACTTTCAAAGTACCCCAGCAATCCAGGCAAACCCATTACAATCCAGGTTTTGCTTGATGCTTGGTCGCGATAGCTAATCAGCATTGAGATTCCGCTGTCACCGGCAGTGTCACCAATTAGTTTGAAAATGAGACCGCCACTCACTGGAGACAGATGGACCAGAACTCCACAACTTAAGAGTGTCTGTAGTTGATATGCACCTATGATAGCCAGCTAGGCTGCTACCGATCTGATAGCAAGCACTAGCAGCTCATGAAAATAGATGTTTGTCTGCTTGTTTCGTGCTTAAAACAGCCGACATCAAGATGCAGTTTCTGTGTGCCCCTTTGGATAGTGTTATGAATTCAAACATGACAGCCTCTTTTTTTTCATTTCCACAGCAGGTACAAAGCAGCTGCAGAAGTTATGAACTTAACCTTGCCCCTATGCAGGGTGAATTTTCTCATGTTGATCTCAACCCTGGTGCCTGTACTCATGCGAGCTGAGCAGGGGGAATTTGGTCTGAATGCAGGAAAAAGGCAAAATGGCTGCATCTTTTCTATAATTTGGACTAATGTATCAGTATTTGATGGGCTGGATTAAAAAGCCCAACTGACTGTAGTTTCTGTTGTCCAAAATATTTTTATTGAATTTTGACATTTATTACATATTACAAAATTCAAAAACAAATCAAAAGAGAAAAAACCCCACTATTATCCCCATGCCCTCAACCCGTAACAGCCGGATTACTGATGATCATCATCCCTGGAGCATGGAAGTCAAAATTAACAGTCAAAAGACAGGAGACACAGATGTACATAGCAGGAATTAAGAGTGGTAAACAGACACAAAGAAATAAGTACAAAGATCTCATTTCCATTGAAGATTGTGAAAATAGTTCAGAAATGGCCCCCATACATTTAAAAATTTTCTGTCTGAGTTACCGATTGAGTGCCAAATTTTCTTAAGAGTAAGAAAAGACATAACATCCCTAAGCCACTGAGTATGGGTGGGCGGGACAGCATCCCTCTATCTGATCAGAACAGCCCGCCTAGCTAGCAAAGAGGCAAAAGACACAATACAGCATTGGGTTGGTGACAGGCATATATTGTCCACCCCAGTGGTGCCAAAGAGGGCAACCAGAGGGTTGGGATTAAGGTCAAGGTTAGGAGTTGCTGATAAGGTTTGAAAGATACTTTTCCAGAAATTTTCCACACTTGGACAGGTCCAAAACATGTGGATGAGGGAAGCCTCATCTCTCAAACATTTGTCACACTGGGGGTCCACATCTGGGTAAATACTTGAGAGACCAACTTTAGACCAATGCGCCCTGTGTACAACTTTAAGCTGTAATAGACAGTGATAGGCACAAAGAGATGGTGAGTTAATTAGCATGAAAATAGAGTCCCATTCACTGTCTGAAAAAGAAGTGTTTAAGTCCTGTTCCCAGGCCTTTTTGATCTTATCAAGAGGAGCTTGTCTGATTTCCATCAGTTTGTCGTATATGTCAGATATTAAGCGTTTATGTGTAGGGTTTAGAGAGAGAATTTCATCAGTCATATTTGTATTAGGTAAGTCAGGAAAGCTGGGTGACTGAGAGTTAAGAAATTGCCTGATTTGCAAATATCTGAAAAAGTGAACTTTGGATAAACTGTACTGTGTGGAAAGTTGTTCAAATGAGGGAAAACAATTGTTTATGAAGAGGTCTTTGAAACACGCCAATCCATTTCTGTGACACTCCGCAAAGGCAGAGTCTTGCACCAAGGGCTGAAACAAATTGTTATTAAGGATAGGGCTGAGTACTGAAAAGTTGAGAAAACTAAAGTGTCTCCTAAACTGTGTCCACACTCTCACGGTGTGTTTAAGAGCAGAGTTAGAAATTAAGATGTTTGGGGGTAAAGGGAGTGGGGACCTGAGCAATGCAGGGATAGAAAAGTTCTCTGTAGAGTCCAGCTCCATCTTAAGCCAAAGTGAGCAGCTGGCTCAGTTATGAGAGTGAAACCAAAAAGCTAGACACAACAAATTAGCTGCCCAGTAATAAAAACGGAAATTAGGCATTGCCAGACCTCCCTTATTTTTTGATTTGTGAAGGTGGGCTTTATTCAGACGAGGGTGTTTGCCTTTCCAGATATAAGATGAAATAACTGAATCTAATGAATCAAAAAAGGATTTAACTATAAAGGTTGGTGTAGTTTGAAAAAGATACAAAAATTTAGCGAGAATATTCATCTCAATGGAGTTAATTCGACCTCCTATGGAAGTTGATAGGTGCGACTACTGTTCCAGACAATGTCTTACCTTAGCTCAAGTAGGTTCATGTGGCTGTACAATGTGGCTGTACAAACAGCCACATTTCCACTATATAGTTCTGCGCTACTCTTTTCTTTTCTTTACTACTTGTTTCTCCCGCGGCTGCGCCTCCATCACAACCGCGGAAAGCCGAGAATTGCTGGGGTGGGCGGGATCGAGGTGGCGCTACACTGCTGACGTATAAAGGACGAGACTGACTCCTCAACAACACAGAAAAAAATAGCGGATTACGAGCGGAGGATTTCCACGGTTTTTAACACAATGAATGTCTTTAACGAGACAAGAGAATTTTACAGGAGAAGACGACGTGGATTGAGACAACACACGTTGGAGCAGGAGAGGAGAATAGCAGTTGCCCAGGAGGAATCTGAAGCAGCTGCATATGAAGCAGAGATCATTCAGAGATCATTTCATTTGTTCAGTGTTCATGTGCATACATATGTCAAACGTGTTTTTTAAATAAAATGTTGTGCACTTTTAAACTACGTCGCCTCTGTTGTTCAAAACGGTTAAATGTTAACAGACGGTTAATTAAATGCTGAAACACCGGGGTAATTTAAAATTATGCAGAAGCTTAATCCTAAACCCCTTTAACTTACCAAATAATTTATAATATTATAAAAAAAGCCAATCCAAATCTAGACCCATTTTGTATATTGTGTAATAATGATACACTGATGATAAACTGACTTCCCAAAAAAAGCAGCAGCTATACAACGCACTTTTGGTTTGATGGAATTGCCAATTGACCTTGGAATTATATGTGGAAACTTGTTATACTTCCAGTTAACTTTAACTTACAAAATAATTAAAAATATTATAAAAAAGCCAATCCAAATCTAGGCCCATTTTTTGTATTGTGTATCATTTGAGTATCATTGTACAATCTATTGTTCTTTATAAGGGTTATCTGTTCAGTGGTGGCTAATTACACACTAAAACAACGTAGAAAATGACTGCAAAGAAAATGCTGCAGCTAGCCAAGTCACTTTTGATTTGATGGAATTGCCAATTGACCTTGGAATTATATGTGGAAACGTGTTATACTTCCAGTTAACTTTAACTTACCAAATAATTGATATTATAAAAAAGCCAATCCAAATCTAGGCCCATTGTGTATCATTTTTCCAATCTATTGTTATTTATAAGGGTTATCTGTTCAGTGGTGGCTAATTACACACTAAAACAATGTAGAAATGACTCAAAAAAAAATATGCTGCAGCTAGACAACTCACTTTTGGTTTGATGAAATTGCCAATGAACCTAGAAATTTTATGATGAAACTTTTTTTAATCCTACTAAATACACTGACATTGTCACACTGCCAACACCAAATTATAATTTTCTTTTTCAAACCAAAGATCACTATGGATCTATTGAATCACAATCGCATAGGTTTATCATATACATGTCAACGTTTACAGCATCGAAAATGTTATATTTGGGTTTACATGTATGGGTATTTTGGCTTTATATTATACTAGACTGCTTATAATTTATTGGAATTCTCAGAATTTGGAATGCCGATATAACATTCAATTCACATGTACTTACCTTTTACCCAATTCGACTTTCACCTTTATCAGTGTCTACTGCTGAATGTAAATTACACCTGTGCAACTGCTTACAATTTTACTTAAAAACTGTACCCAATGTAGAGCAATGGATACAGCAGTGGTAATATTTATTAAATTTAACAATAACAATTACATTACCATTAAAAATCTTGACACCTTTATGGCTGAACAGCAGGATTAGGGTCATATGAGGCAATGGAATGTGTATGTAATTATTCGCCTTTATCATCCAGTGTTATAATATACAAACCACACTTTTATCCAAAAGACTAACATTTTATTACATTACAAATATTCCCAAAACATGTTAACAAATGGGGAGCTTTCAGTACTTCGACCAGACTGCCAAAATGGTTTCGGAAGGCTCCGTGGAAGGAAGCCGTCTCTGTCAGCTCATCCCTTCTTAATGCGGCTAACTGCAGGTGTCTTTCACGCTGTTCGAGCATCCTTTCATGGATCCGCATCTCCTCAGCATGATTCTGGGCCATCAGTGATGCAAGGTCTGCAATGTTGCTGGACCTCTTCAGCTTGCCTATATGAAAGACAGAAGTCATTGTATTTAGATAACACCGGATCAAAACATGTCAGAAAAAATATTATGGAATTAAACTGTTGAAAGCCTGTGGTGGGATGCTTCGTTGCTGTATTTAAGCTCAACTGTCATGTTGTTGCCCCTCAGTAGAGTGGACTATAAGCAACTTCTGTGGTGATGTGGTTAGGCCCCCCTTCATTTCAAAAAGGATTAATTGTAAAAAGTATTTTGATTTAATGGGTTATTTTTAAAAGAATTTCTTTGTACTGTGGCCTCATAAATCAGAATGGGTTAATAGTGTTAGCTGACTTGAAGAATTTCAATCAAGCATTTTGATTTGAAGTCTGTACATGTGCTCCTTTTTTTTTGTGAAAATACAACAGTATTTCACCACCAACACACCTATAACACTGGGCCACTGTGGCTATGAACACCCCTGAATCTAGTATTTTTATAAACGTAGAAAGACATTTTAAATTCCTTGTTATGCGTCTATAGAAAACAATCACATATAAAAACAACCGGGTGGTAATTTTCAGTTTGTTGTGCCTTACCAGCACTTGACCGGGAGATGCCGGGGCAGTCCAGTGAGGCGGACCCCAAGGGATTTGAAAACTGTGTATAGAAGGAAAAAACACACAATAACGCTCACAAACAAAGTGCAACATGTACCGCAAACACAAAACTTTTTAACCAGAATACAATAAGCTTACGTCAGCGTTTTGTTCACGTGAATACTGAAATAAAAGCGCGATTCAGCAGCTTGATGCCAGCTGGCAGCAAGGTACAGAGGTAGCTAGCTATTAGCGGGCTAGCCATCACCACAATTGCCCACAATCAAACAACTTTCTTTATTGCTAAAATAAAGTGCGCTTTTGACCGAAAGGCAAGAAGACGGACAATAACAAAACAACACTCACCGTCACCGTTTTCCAATTCCGTGGCCGTGTCGAGTCCAAATTCTCTGCCAATAATAGCAGGCCGGACACTTCCTGGTATATTTTTTCATTGCAAGTTGCCCCACCAACTCGCTCTGGATGTAGTCATCGGCTACGAGGGACAGAAAAGTCCGCACCTCATCGTTTGTTCATTGAATAAACTTGCGCGTGGACATCGTTATATGAGCACACAATTGTGAATCCAGTCACCGCGGTTACTCGCTGAAATTACAAATGGCGGACGTGTAGCTTCAACAGAAAACAAAACGGACGCGTTTGGTGACGTTACGCCCTGACCAATCAGCGTTTAGCAGTCGATTGACGTCAATTCACACCTCGCTTTTCGCTCGCTTGTACCCTGCCTCTGAACAGGCACGAAAATCGTAACGGTTAAACCGTGAGGACTTGGGTGGAAATGGCGAAAAACCGAAACAAGTAAAAAAAAGTAAAGCCCAGGTGATACTGGTGGAAATGGGAGTAATGTGTAGCGAGTGTTGCTTTTAAAGTGCTTTATAAATAAAGTTGATTGATTGATTGATTGATTGATTGATTGATTGATTGATTGATTGATTAGGCAAAATTTGGTCCAGAATCAATTTTTTTTAAAACTGCAAAAAGGTATGCCCATTCCACCCGATCAAAAGCTTTCTCAGCATCTAGAGAAAGGACACATTCAGGGGCTGTGGTGGCAGGGGAGTACAAAATACTGAATAGATGACGTGTGTTAAAATAGGAATGACGGTTCTTAATAAAGCCATTTTGATCTGTGGATATGACCAATGGCAAAACATTCTCTAATCTTTGAGCCATAATTTTAGCAAGAATTTTATCTACATTCAATAAAGAAATTGGTCTGTAGGAGGAGCACTGTGTTGGATCTTTGTCCTTTTTGGCAATTAATGTAATAGTTGCTTCACTGAATGATTCAGGAAGTTTGCCTTGCTTAAATTAATCCGATAGAACTAAACTCAATTGGGGTATAAGCAAAGAAGAAAATAATTTGAAAAATTCCACTGGGAACCTGTCAGGTCCAGGGGATTTTCCCAATTGTAAAGAAGAGATAGAGTTATTTCTTGCTGTGATATTGGCTCATCAAGTCTCTTTCTGTCATCCAGAGAGAGCATAGGAATGTTTAAATTATTCAGAAAGTTTTCCATCTGCATGTTATCATTTTGAAATTCAGAAGTGTATAGATTGGAGTAATAGTCTCTGAATGCATTATTTATCTCTTTATTTTGCCTTTATCTATCTGAATTTGGGTAATAAGCTGTTTTGCTTTGAATCCTTTTAGACGGTTAGCTAGCATCTTGCCAGACTTGTCCCCATGTGTGTAAAACTGAATTTTGCTCTTAAGGAGTTGTTCATTTGGATACGTAGAGAGAAGGTCAAATTTAGTTTGTAGCTCTACTTGCCTTTGGAGAAGCTCTGTGTTACCAGATTGAACAGAATGCTGATCTATATTTTTAATATGAGATGTTAAATCTTGTCGCTCTTTCTGGGCTGTCTTTTTCATGTTAGCAGTGTAGGAAACTGCCCCCTAAGGTAGGCTTTCAAAGTATCCCAATGAGTTAAAGTACAGATTTCAGATGAAGTATTTGTATCCAAAAAGAAGGTTATCTGCTCTTCTTTAAATTTTACAAAAGTATTGTCTGATAATAAAGTTACATTGAAGCACCAATGTTTTCTGGGGGGGGTTAAAAAATTTATTTTTAATGTAACTGGTGAATGGTCTGGTATTACAATTGGCTCATACCCACATGAGCACACTGATGGGAGGAGTTCATTTTGAATAAGAAAATAGTCAATCCTAGAATAGGTATGGTGTACGTGGGAGAAGAAAGAATATTCTCTCTTTTGTGGATAAAGGCAGCGCCACACATCAGAAAAACCATAGTCTGACAAAAAGGACTGAATTATAGAGACCAGTTTACTCAATATGCCAGGTTAAGAGGAAGACCGGTCAAGCACAGGATCCAGACAGCAATTCAAGTTCCCACCGAGAATGAGAGGATATAAACTGAGATCAGGTAAAGAGAAAAAGAACTTTTCAAAAAATCCTGTGTCATCAAAATTAGAGGCGTACACATTTGCCAGCACTACTTTAACGTCACCCAGCTTTCCTGAAAAAATAATGAATTGCCCATTTGGATGTGAAACCACACTGTGTTGTTCAAACGGTATGTTTTGGTCAATAAGAACTGAGACGCCCCATCCTTGGCCTGGAAAGAGGAAAATGCTGCCCCACCCACCGAGACATGAGACGCAAGTTATCACAGCCACGAATATGTGTCTCCTGTAGGAAAATAATTCCTGCTCTCAATTGTTTTATAAAAGAAAGCACCTTCCTCCTTTTAACAGGGTGGTTCAAACCTTTGACATTCCAGCTCAAGAGGTTAAGAGGACTGGTTGATAGATATGGTTCAAGTGCACAAATGGCTTCAAAGCTCCAGGTGATGAATATAAGAGAGTCTGATATGGTAACATGGAAAAGCTTTACACCATTTTTTATAGATGTTACTTTACAGATGCCGGTATTAAAAGAACACCCCCTCCCCCCCACCCCAGCAACAAGACGGCTGCCCAAGAACATAGCAGCAAGCTCTTTAAAACATCCATCTCACACAAAAAAACTCTTCCCGTTCAGACACAAGTCTTCTGCTCCATAAATGAAAAGGAAACTCACTCAGTTCTCAGAGTAAACTAAACTCAAATGGTATACGACATTGTAGTTAGAAACACAGTCTAACAAAATCTAATAAGTCTCCACCTTCATAGGTGGCAAGTTATCGTGACTTTTACATTAACACGTTTAACTGCATGTTGATACAAGTGGGCAATAATCGGGTAACAGTCACAGCAGCGTGAGGACCGGCTGGTGTTATGCACCAGTCCCCCAGCTCATACCTGTATGGCAGGTGTTTCTCAGAAGGCAGTTCAAAATCAGAAGTCAACCAGAGATACCGTTTAGTCTGTTGGCTGTGTTGTAACAGGTAATCCTGCTATGAATTTGTTCGCCTCGTCTGCCGAGCGAAGCCACTTTTTTTCTCCAGTTGAAAGGGTGACACAGAGCCGTGCGGGATACAGAAGGGATGGCTTGAGTCCTCGGTTATACAATTCCAACATCACTTCTCTGTATTCCGCACGCTGGTTAAGGACTTCGGGACAGTAATCCTCCACCACACGAATCTGTTGTCCACAGTACTCCAGTCTCCCTCTACGCCGGACTTCACAGATAAGCAGCTCCTTTACCTGGTAGCGGTGCAGGCGGATGATAACTGGACGCAGCCACTGTCCTTTCCCCGGTTTGGCTGCCAGGGAGTGGTGAGCTCTATCAGTCTCCGGTGGAGATGGAAGTGTCTCACTACCAAAAACCTCACGTAGCAGACCAGAGAAAAACTCGGTAGGGTGGCCAGCTTCAGGGGACTCTGCCTGGCCGAGGATATGCAAGTTTTGCCACCGACTTTGTCCTTCGAGGTCAGTCACTTTAGCTGTTAGCTTGGTATTGGTTTCATGTAGGCTACAGCACAGAGTTTCCAGCTCACTTACACGCTGGCTCAGGTCGTCTGTGGCAAGTTCCAAGGATGAGATTTATTGACCATGTTCCTGTACAGTGAGTTGGACCTGGTCAAACTTTGTTTCCAGCGAGGTGAAAGAGCTTTTAAAGTTGGCAGCTAGCGTTTTGCGGTGCTGGTCAAGTTGCTCGGATATAGCCTCCATCGTCAGTCCAGACAATAAGTCTTTTTTCGCTGTTTTAGTGCTTTTAGTAGCCATCTTAGTGATAACTTGGAGTAAATGACTTAAATGAAAAAATATATCACACTTTTACTTAAAGTATTATTGCATAAAGAGTACGAAAAGGATGAAAAGTTGCAGGAGCCCTTAAGGCTGCTTCTACTCCATGTGGCTGCAAACCGGAAGTCCCCCCAACTGGCTATAGTTGTCAATTTGACACTGAGGAATGTGGTTCCATTCAGCAAAGAGCACCACCTCAAGCTCGGCATGATTTGTTGGTGCAAGATCCCGACTGTGTACACACTAATCTAGAACATCCCCACAGATGTTTCGATGGGCAGTTTTACGCATTGAGATGACAGGGATTATTTTATTAGTTTTTCCTTCAGCTACTCCCTATATTAGGGGTTGCTACAGCAGATCATGGGTCTGCATATTTGATTTGGCAAGGAATTTTTCCACCGGGTGACCTTCCTGATGCAACCCTCCCCCATTTACCTGGGCTTGGGAATAGCATTAGGAGTACACTGGCTTTTTTATGGTCTTTGGCATGAACTGGTTGAGGCATGAACCTACAACCTTAAGGCTGTGGGGCAGATGCTCTTCCACTAGGCCACCACTCCAGTGTCGTACAAGCATCAACATTGTTAAAAAGATATGTATAATCATTTTCAAAGCACATAATCATTATAAAGATATACAGGATTTCGTTTTCTTTGTATGTAGCATTTTTATGCCTCTATATTATATTATATTATCCATCCATCGATCCATCCATCCATTCATCTTCTACCGCTTATCCGAGGATCTGGGTTGCGGGGGCATCAGTCCAGGCAGAGTAGCCCAGACGTCCGCCCAGTTCACATAGCACCATGATCCCCATGATCCCTCCTGCAGGTGGTGAGCCCACTGGAGAGCGGACCCATGTGCCTCCTTTGGGTACCCAGGGTCCTTTAAGTTTAACGTTTTTCATGGAGATCCACTGGACCACTCTTAGGGCGCATTCAGACAGCCACTGTTTGGTCTGGACCAAAGGACCAAACGGTGGATTCCATGGATAGTTTGGTTTGTTTGGTGCAGTCTAAACGCACATTGGAACTCTGGTGTGCACCAAACAAGCGAAGTCTGGTCCCCCTGAAAAGGGGGGTCTTGGTTCTCTTGCAAACAAAGTCTGGTGCACTCTGCTTGCAGTATGAATCCAAACAGAGTATCCAGTGGACCAAAGGGTGGAAGTGCTCCTCGGCGTTTGTGTAACCATAGCTACACGTAGTCTCAGAAGAGGAAGTGGCATTTACTGTAGCACATTTTGGGTAGAAAATAACAATAAAGACAACCGCGCAAATCCGAGAAATCCTTTTACTGGTGAAAGCCGAGGACAAAAGTTAAGAAATGTCTTGTTTGTGGCAGACAAACAACCCGGCTCAAGGGAACTGATTCCCATTTTTGGTCCTGGCCAATGGATGAGCCTGAATTTTCTTCTTCGCCAATATTTTTTCTTCCTGGTCAGTGGTGGTGTGAGCTACAGCGCCCCAAATGAGCAGTTGTTGTAACTGCATGACATTGTCCAGGCAGTTTGGTCCGCTGCAGTGTGAATGCAAACTAAACCAAATGAAGGTGTGAAAATTCTCGGCATTCCTCGCCCAGTCGAACCAAGACCCCCAGACTGTCCTGGTGTGAATGCAGCCTTAGTCTGCCCCTTCACCCAGGACCAGTTTGCCTTGGGAGACCTTACCAGGGACAAGTTGTCCCCGACAACATAGCTCCTGGGATCATTATACACCAGAAAACAAAAACACTTCTTTAGCTCAAACATGTTGGTACTCAAACGTACATAAGAGGACTCTTGTGTGTTTGACACTGTTCTGTTCTTGCCAAAAAATGTCAGAATCTTCATAAAGGAAATGTGCAAGTACGTTTTAAGAACAGGTCTCTTCTTAAGTATGTTGAATGTTGAAGTATGTTGGTTGAGACCCACTGAGGGCCTCCCATAGAAAGCAAGCTATTTAATGAGAACTGAATGACAGGGAGGTTTTTAAACCAACTGGATGCAAACTGGGGTTCCAAACTTCCGCTGTTATTTGACTTATTTAGAGTTCCACCATCCAGCTCTCACAATTAAAAGCAAACCCACTCAGACACATCAATCAGTAATCTTTACAGTGAAAACATTGTTTCTCTAAGCCGATTACAAATAGTGAAGGTGGTGTTTGAATTTTTTTCTTGATTTGATTCATACTTTCAATATAGTAAAGATGTCCATGTCTGAAATTTTGTGTGTGAGTATTGTGGCAAACAATTCATCTAATTGGGTTAAACAAACATAAGCCCTGACTAAATAATTAAAAAAAACACTATGTGTGAAACAGACCAAAACATCTATCTAATATATATGTAGCTAACTGCAGAGGCGTAAAGCCAACCATGGTAATACTAACTAACTAACTAACTAACCTGCACTTATATAGCGCTTTTCTAGTCACAAAGACCACTCAAAGCGCTTTCATTAATACTAACCCTCTATTCTAAGGGCCTATAGGAAACAGATATCTAGGGACAATTTAGAACAGCCAATTAACCTAACATGCATGTTTTTGGCATGTGGGAGGAAACCGGAGAAATCCCGGAGTAAACCCACGCAACACGGGGAGAACATGCAAACTCCACACAGATCACTGTTGGTCGGGGGCTGGGATCGAACCCACGATCCCCACAATCCCCCGGCCAAGGGTAAACTGTGCTGCCGCAGTGCTAACCACTGCGCCACCGTGCAGCCCATAATAGCACAGAGGGATGCTCTACGCTTAAGTTGATACTGAAATAAGCCAAATAACACAACCGGGAGTAAGAAAGTCCCTCCAGGATTTCACAAACTGTTTTTATCAACAGCGTTTTAATACTTCTGTTATTTTCATTTTGTTATTAGAGTCTATATTTGTGTTCATAACATTCCATATATACATATCTTACAGTATATGATTACAATAAATATGGTTGTATATCCTGTCATTACAATGCTGCAGGAGCTGTTAAAAAGGCAATTACAGACCCAATATGCTGCTGCTGTTTACCAAGAAAATGTTAGTCATAGTCGGCTAACTTTTGGTTAGCTCTACCAGACACACTTAAGATTCATTCCCTGTGGAAGCTCATTTCAGTGTATAATTTGCGGTCCAAATGTCCATACAGTATGACAGCCATCCTCCACAAACTGATTTGAACATCCAGGATTAAATAATATGAGGAGCGAGGGCTATTGTGTCCCACAAAGACTGTCCCTGTGGGACAATGCTATCTTCCAGTTGGCATTCCACACGGTCGCTTGTTTTCATGTCTAATTAAATGTAATTTACAGTCCAAATGTCCTCATAGCATGAGACAATGATATTCCACCAAACTGATATGAACAGCCAGAATTAAACACAATGACAAGTGTGATCGGGCAGCTCAGTGGTGCAGTTGGCAGCACAGTGAGAAGGTCGTGGGTTCAAACCCATCCCCTGACCAGTAGTGACCCTTCTGTGTGGAGTTTGTATGTTCTCCCGTTGTCTGTGTGGGTTTTCTCCAGGTGCTCCGTTTTCCTCCAACTGACCAAAGACAGGCAGGTTAGGTTAATTGGCATCAACTGAGGATAAATTGTCCTTAGGCATGAATGTGAGAGATCACTGAGAGATTATGAAAGATGACTGAGAGGTCATTTGGTGATCAAGGAGATTGTTGAGCGTTCTTTGATCATTCAATGATCCCATCTGTTGTATGTGTTGGCCCTGCGGTGAACTGGCGATCTGTCCAGGGTGTACCCTGCCTCTTGTCCAGAGATGCTAGAATAGGCTCCAGCTCTCCCATGACCCGAAAACTAAAAAGCGGTTGAAGATGAATGAATGAGAAGTGTGATCATGAAGAAGTGTGATCATGAACTCTATAATATTGTCTTCATATCTATGGAATTGTATTGCGTGTTGTGTGAAGGCTGTCCTGGTGGAACAGTTGTTGCGTGTTTCAAGTGCTGTAGGGCGTTAATTTGCATTCTGTCTGTTGAATAGGGTTACCCACGCTACTGGAAAGAGGCTAAATGACCCTGCAAATGACATTGGTTGTTAACTGCCTCACTTCAGCTCAGCTGACATTTGAATAGAACGCATATAAACGCACGATAAAGTAGGTGTCACCGTCACCACGTCTCAGCAGGCTGTCTGTTATTATTCTCTCTCTCGTGTATTGCCACGCCCTTGTCTCAGGGTCCATTTGAAAGAGGCTGGCCTCCGAAGGTGGTCTGTACAGCCTGCCAGTGGTAATGATGTGGTCAGCAGTCAGCTCAGGTTCTCCACACTCACATGCTGCACCGTTTGCCAGGCCCCACTTCTTCATGGTTGATTTGAAGCAGCCAACACCCATACGTAGGCGGTTCAGCAGAGTCCATTGATGGCGAGGAAGACCCATTCCTTCTAAGTCATCCCCCGGAACCCAGATGTAGTAGTGAATACATGAGGGCCCAGATGACTCCCACACTTGCTTCCAGGATGCTGCCAGCCTGTCACTTGTTGACTGGTTCTCAGGGATGGAGCAGAGCAACTCTTGTGCTGCCCTGTTGTAGGGGTGGCAGGACTTGAGTCTGCTTGGGGGCCCAGCTGTTGTTGTGGTATTGTGCAGGATATGCCAGTCATGTCATTATTCTGACAGATTAATAGCGTCCTGGACACCAAAGTCTTTGGGTTCTGGGGGGAGTATGGTTGCAAAGCTGAAACTGAAAGGAATTGATGGAAGGGCACCACCAGGAATGGGGCCTGCGGCTTAGTTTGGACCCAACACGGGAAACCTTACCCAGCCCAAACATTGAAATGATTAATTTTGAAGTTGCAGCAGAGAACTGTGGCACACACAGTTGTCTGCTGCAACTTCGAAATCAGTTTGATATTAATTTGTCATTATTCTGACAGATTAAAGCATACCTGTGGTGGTCGTGAAAAAAAAAGATATTATATTGAGCCCCTGTCTCACGTTCTAGTTCAAGTTTAAGTTCAAGTTCAAGTTCAAAGCAATGCGATATAAATCCATTGCTGATGTGCTGGTTCATCTATGTCAGCAAAACATGGGCGCAGCCATACTAGCGGCTACATGGCCTGCTAGGACGCTTCCTGTGACGTAGTGTCGTGGATACCGCGATCTGGATCAATATTGGCTGAGCCTGGAGTGCCCGGATGAGCAGTGGCTTTCGGGATATTCAAATTCAAATTCAAACGTTTATTTCAAACTCAGGGTTCATATAAAATGCAGAACTAAAACGAGTAGAAAATAAATAAATGCTTAAATTCAGCGGGTCGTCTCGTCTGATCTGAGGTTGTAACGGCCGCCAGACGGCCGATGATTCAGCACTGGGCTCTTCCCACGCCACTAAAACTATATACAGAGCAGCAGACACTCGGCGCTCTTGTAACGACAAAAACATACAATGCGATATGGATATCGCAACATGGCGGAATGTAAAGCCTTTGGATGTCTCAATAATAAGCGATAAAAACAAAGATAAACACTTCTTTTGTGTACCCAAACCCAGCTCACCTTGTCGGAAGATCGTAGCGGAAAAGTGATTGCGCAATCTCGGAACAAGGCACAGACGTTTCCTTTCAGACGAAATTGCGTTGTGTGTGAGGACCACTTCGTCACTTTAACCCTCAGAAGACCTTTCTGGCTCAAACCTGTAGCCATGTTGGACGAATTCTTCCACAGAGTCCGACAATTCAGCCATAATAGAATAAAAACACTCACAAAAGCACCCTAGTCGCTCATACAGGCGGAGTATTGACTTTTCAGTACCAACGTAGTGACGTCACATCCGCATGTGTCATGGCTGCGCGCATAGTTTTCATTGGCTGGCCATGCCTGCGGTCGTATTTGCATATTTCTCTGGTGGTATATGGCTGGCAATAATTATTTAACCAAATAACGAATACTTTGCCTAATGTTTTCAAGTTGAATGCGTTTAGACGACCACCACAGGTACCCTTTAACATTATATTATTTTCTAAGTTGCAGCAGACAACTGTGTGTGCCACATTTACACATTCGACGTGGGCCAGTCTCCCTGGTCATTTCCGCTCTGTGCTCATTCATGCATCCCAGTTCACTCTGCATTAACGTGCACCCTCCTGGGATCCTCTGCTCCTCTTTTTTTCAGTGACAGCCACCTCCCCCCAAAAAACTTATCCTGCTTTGTGTGGAGCTAGTCTCATATGCACGCGCACGCGCGAGCGCACACACACACACACACACACACACACACACACACACACACACACAGAGAAAAAGCTTCTCTTCTTGTAAATTCATGGCCGATATAAAAAAAAAGATTGTAATTATGTAAGATGTCAGGTGCATTTTGCAGCCTTGTCCGTTAAAGTGGAGAACAAAGAATAGAACCCATTGAACTATATAGATTGTGTATTCCAATCAACCACTGATCTGCCTGCAGTTTGACAAGGGGCGACAGAATTAAGACTCGTAAAAATGCCAGTGACTCTCAACTAATCAGCAGTGGCCGGCGTGCCTTGCTTCCAGGCTCACAGGGCGTTTGTGTGACATCGGTGATGTGAGGACATGAAACTTCATACTCTGGAGAAATGACCTGTCACCTGTGGGTGATCAGACCCACGTCTCTTTGAAGTTTGAAAAAGCAGTGAAGGGTTGTTGAGGTGTTAATTTATGCTAAAAGGACCCACGATTGCTGCTGGCCAATTGGAGATTAAAAGTTGCTTTTGAAATCATCGGACATCCATTAGGAGACTCTTACCAGTACATGAAGTTATAAGTAAAGGCTTTGGGTGACTTATAACTCAGTTTAATGAAATGGACAAAACAGAAGCGAAAGAGCTTGAAAAAGTTGTGGCTAGAAATACTGGCACCTCTGCATTTATGTAAAATAAAATCTTATTTCTCCCAGATAACTATTGCAACTGCAAATGCTTTGATATGCTTGTGTTTATTTCATTTGTTTGCATGGTAACAAAAAAGCAGAAAGTCAGAGACACTGCACACAGAACTCAAAAAAAAATGGACCGGATAAAATTATTGTCACCCTTAACCTATTTGTAAAACACCCTTGGGGAGAAATAACTGAATTAGTCACTTTTTGGGCCAATCAGTGGGTTTCCTACACCTCTATACTACAAGACTGTACAGCTCTTCATTTGTCAAGCGCTCCAGGTCTTTCAGATTTGACATTTTTCTTCTCCATTGTTGTTTGACATCAGAAATGCAGGGGTGCCAATATTTTTTAGCCATAAATATATGCCAAATGTGTGTTGTAGATCTTCTGGTGTTTCTGGCTCAATAAGGCTTTTAATTTTGATTTTTATATGATATTGATATTTCTATAACTGAAATTATCAAGCTTTTTATATTAAAAAAAAGTATTTTCCTGAACAATCGAGCCTTCATAATCTGTGCCGAGGCACGTGTGAAAAAGACTCAATTTCAGGGAAGACAGTAATGTTTAATCCCAGATTTGCGCTTAAAACACGTGCACATACAATTTACTGTTTAGACAGATGTGCATACACAATCTTAGAGGCCCAGCAATTGGCTTGACATCACATAATGTTACTGTGTACTGTCCAGTGTAATCATGAGGGTCCGGCAATAAAGTCACTGAAGTGATATTAAGGAATGTTACAGTATTATAAAGAAGTTATCGAGTTACTAGTTCAAGTTTGTTGTTACCTGTTTACTTAATAGTAATCTTCTGCTGACAACAAAATCCCAGTAAATGGGAAAAATGTTGACACGTATATATTTTTATTTACAGACCATGTTTTCTCTGCTTTTGTCCTCTCTTCTTTCACTGTAGTGCTCTTTGGTCAGTTTGTGGTCTTTCAGACTTTGACGAGTGATGTTGTGGAGCTCTACGATGGATCCTCAAAAGATTCAGCCCTACTCTCTTCTTTATATGGATCACACTCAGGTACAAACGTATCATTGTGTGCTACAGAAACCTTGTTTATGTCTCAAAAGTAGTAGGTTTAATCCCCCTTTACACGGGGGTGGATATCATTGAGAGATTCTGGAGTGATTTAAAAACGGGCCAGATCTCTCAATGATCTTTCATTGATCTCTCAGCGATCGCCAAGATCTCTTAGTGATCTGAGAGATCATTGGGAGATAGATGAGATCATTGAGTGATCAAAGAATGCTCAGCGATCTCATTGATCCCTCATTGAGGGATCAATGAGATCCCTCATCTCATTGATCCCTCAGCCATCTCTCATAGTCTCTCAATGATCTCTCTAGGCTCTTTAAAAGAGCTCTTTAGATCGCCATTGTTACGTATGGCTCTCGCGGGCCATACAACGAGAGCCGAGGGCAGACCAGTGAGTTTGCGTTATTTATTGTGATAAGGGGAAAGGAACAAAGGAACAAGGCCTCGTGGGGCCAAAACACAAACGATGACAAGGGTAAACACTTACACACGATGCAGGATGACAGAAGGGTGGCTGGCGCCGGACGTAGGGGTTCCAGCCTTACCCAAGCCAGAGAAGAGCGTGGATAATCATGTGCGAGGTCACAGCCCCGAATGATCGGAGCTGCTCCCTTTTATAATGGTTGACAGCGTCTCAGCTGATGAGGTAATTGGGCTCCAGCTGTCCCGAAGCTTGACAGCTGGGAGCCCGCTGAGACGCTGTCACAATAAGAGCCGGGCCGGTAAGAACGGCCCGTGACAGCCATGAAAATTGCACAACGATCTCCAAAACATTTATCACAGAAACTGCTTTTTTAAAGCTTTAGCAGATCATTGAGCGATCGGCCAAATTTTGATCTCTCAATGGTCACCCAATGATCTCTGTCAGCATAAAGGGGCCCATACCGATCAAGCAGTTGATTTAAAGATGCGTGGTAGGTTTTGCCAGGCATCTCTTTGCTCAGTTCACATAAAATAACAATTTTTCCTAGACAAATGAAATCTTTTTTATGTGAGCAATTTCATGCTGTTGAAGATAAAGATTGTTTCCCTTCATACATCGCTGTATTGATGTTACAGAATTACATTATTATTGTAGTCAAATACAAGGGGTGGGGGGCTGAAAAGTTTATAGTGGTCAAATTTGACCAAATGTGGTTTATTTTTCAACATAGTCTCCCCTTCGGTCCACACACTTCTTCCATCGGTGTTGCAGCGCTTGGATCCCTGCAGATGAAAAATAAACTACATTTGGTCAAATCTGACCACTATTAACTTTTCAGCCCCGCCTCGTAAACCCCTGGGATAACAGTTAATATGGCAAAAGCAAACTAACCGTTATAAGTTATTGTCATGCACTACCTGATTAGACTGTGGAACAATGTAAAAACAAAGAAATGAACATGTGAGATTTTCTTTTGTGATCTAAAAACAGTCCCTAAATACTGTCTCTACTCACCACATAATTTTAGGCGAGACACTTCCCTTAAGTTCCGGAAACAAAATGATGCTCAAGTTTACCACAAATGGAACAGACACAGCAAAAGGATTCCATTTTGTGTACCAAGGTAAGGATTCTTTTTCCGGATATGGTTCCAGAATTTTTTTTTTTTTTTTTTTGCATTGAGAGCATGTGTTTGCTTTTGAAAAAAGAGGTGCTTTAGGTGTGCACTCATTCCATAAAGGGCTGTTCAGCAGAGTGCCCCTCCGTGCAGCAGGGTATGTCTGAGCAGAGCAGAGTGATGTGGAGTCAAATAGCCTATCCTGGCATAGCAGATGAGAGTGACTAATGACGTGCAAGCGAAATCACAAGGGCTTTGCTATTTCATTCTGCATCCTTTGTCTTGCCATTTCTCCTCTTCCTTGTTGTCTTTCACACCCACCCACCTGCACTTTGTCTTCCTTCCTCTCATTCTCACCATCTCCTTTTTTATCCCTAGCTGTCCCCCGGACAAGTGCCACTCAGTGTAGCTCAGTCCCTGAGCCTCGCTTTGGGAAGCGGATAGGGAATGACTTTGGCATCGGAATGGTGGTACTGTTTGAATGCAATCCAGGCTACACGCTGCACGGCTCCAACGCCATCAGGTGTGAGGCTGTGCCCAATGCCCTGGCCCAGTGGAACGGCACTGTGCCCACATGTGTTGGTGAGTGTCCTCATCCTGAAAGCCTTGATGCACCCCCTGCATGCAGTCAAAACACATACACACGCGCAAGTCCAAAAGGATCGAGGTGCATAAAAACATCGTCTGTTTTTTTGCGTGTCATTAGTTTTTCTAATTATCGCCACGCAATGCAGCGACCTGTTTCTGGTCTGGCTGGGTGAGAAGAGAAGAAGGAGACAAAAGCAGAAAGATTAGAGAAGATGTTGCAGAAGCATTTGGGCTTTTTTTTTACTTTTCCACATTCATGAGAAAGTAAATAGAAAAGTAAAGAAAACATGTTCTACTTTTTAACATTATAAGCAAATCATGGTGGCGAAAAGAGAAAGCATCATAATATTACAGTATATAGAGGGTAAGGTGACAATGGGCACCTTAGTCTGGATGTAACTTCCATTGTGTAATTTTAATATTTGGGTCATTCAAAAACAGGTGACAGTTCTAGTAAAGGTGATTGATCAGTGCTGCTTGCATCCACCCATAATAATAATAATAACTTTATTTGTATAGCACTTTTCACAGACAAGTCACAAAGTGCTTTACATGAAATAAAACAGAAGATTTACAATGATAAAATAAAACACAAGTTAAGAATAGATTACAACAAATAAATCAAATAAAATAAATAAAGCCAATAACCCCTCTTTCTCCTACCTAAAGGCCTGTCTAAACAATAGTGTTTTAATTTGCTTCCTAAAAGCATCCATCCATCCATCCATCCAGTTTAAAATCACCCACCCAGAAACTTGAGGCTGAGAGGCAGTAGTGCTAACAACAGTCGCACCATGTCACTGTGGCAAAAAAAGAGGAAATGAGTAATATCAGCCATGTTTTCCTGGTTGTGCTGTTTTATTATTTCTCTGAAAGTTTTTTTTTTTTTAACAAATTCTTTAAATATAGGGGGAAGAGGACATATAGCTGTGATATGATGCAGTTCACTATGGGTAGTAACATTAGTTACATATTAACCCAAGTACATATGCTGAAGTTTTTTGGGGGTTTTTTCAGAAAATTGTACTTTTGTGATTTGTTATAATGTAGGATATTCTTTTACTGTTGGGTATTAATTTAAAAAACCCTACTTTTACTGAAGTACATTTTGTTAGACTCTTTAAGGTGCCTTTGATGTCATGGGTCTGAGAGTAATTTGTTTATACGGGTAGTATCTCGCTGGGCTGGGACAGCACGTAACTAGTTTGACATAAAAATGTGACAAATACGTGAATTTGTGACAATTTTGACTTGGAATCACTTTGAATTGGCACATACAATACATTTATAGATATCTCATTAATATTACATTAATATTGCACAAACTTTAGGTGAATTTTAGGCCAAAGTTTGCCGGGAGTTTATATACAAGTCATATGAGTGTTGCAGAGCATTCTCGCAATATGAGCGAGAATTGAGAAATTTTTTTGCACTTATGACTGTCCTGTGATGGCTACCCAAATCCTATGTAACACTTGCATGACAGTTATCTGTGTCAACTGGGCAATTGGGACCATGTAAGTAATTAGTTTATTATATGAACTAAAATTATGCTATAAGAATGCATAATTTCTACTCATCAGTTGGTAGGTGGCTGTACCTCTCCTCTCAGTCCTCACAGTTTTGCTGAATCAAGTCCTTCATAAGTTTGATCTTCATTTGTTTATTTTTATAATCCTGGATGCAGACCACGCTGAAATGCTGAAAGCTGCTGCATGTCTCCTTGCTGCTGCTGCGGTCAAGCACCATGCTGACCACTCTGCTGCTGACAAGTACCAGGCTGCTGGCACTGCTGGAAAGTACCACTCTGGTGCTGGGAGGTGCTAGGCTGCTCTAGTAATAACCCTCCATGCTGCAGCTGCTTTTTGTCTTCAATCAGTGACAGTTTAGTTTCATAGGTCCCCATCCTCTCACAAAGCTGTCTAACTTTCTCACACTTTCTGGCTTGCGGAAACTAAATTGAGAAGAGTTCGATATGGGGTGGAGATGGGTTCTAGACACCACAATTCTATGACTATTTTGAAAGAAAAGTTGTCACACAAATTTTTTTGAACATGTTAAAAATTTCTGCGACACGAGAGCGAGGCCCTGCAACTCATGAGATAAAGTTGTGAACCACCATGAACGTTCTACTGTACATGATTGGTTGTACAGTTGAATGACAATAAGGGTGATTTAATTAATTAATTTAATTAAACATTTGGATTTTTTCTCTTTTCAGTGTTGAATCACTTTTTCTATTCCAGCTCAACTGCAAAACAATGAAAAAAGTTGCGTCTTTATGGGAAAGTTGCAAATTTTTGAGTTAAACGTTGGAAAAATAAAAAATAAGCAGAGTTATTATGAAAAAGTCATAACTTTAGATGAAAAATTACAAATTTTTGAGAAAAAATTACATATTAATGAGAAAAAACAGGTAAATTTATTAAAAAGTCAGAAACTTGTGAGAAAAAAGCCACAAACGTCCAGGGAAGAAGTTATAAGATGTAAATTTATGAGTAAAGAGTTGCAAATTTACATGGAAATAGAAAAGAGTTTAATATTTTAGAGCAAACACCTCATAGACCGGTGACAGTAAATCCACTACTCTAAATACGTTCTTCCTCTTGAATAAATTCTTTGGTGACTCTTTGGCGATTGTGTTATTAATTTCACAAAGTAGCACTACTTTTTCCAATGTACAGTGTCTGGGTACTCTACCCACCTCAGTTTCAATTTAGCAGCAGTTTGTTGGGCTTCAATCTGATCTTCCTTTAATGCTCACTGAAGGGTAACTTCCACACTTTAAAAATATCAGATTTTACTACAGAAATGAACCTAGAACCTTGGAAATATTTTTAAAACAAGTCTTTCTTTTGGACATATTAAAAGAAGACAAACGCTAACTAATATAAGGTAATAGGTAAAGGACAATTATTTCTCAAAGAGAGATTCAGTAGTAAGAGATTTGGTTTCTCGTTTTCCCTTTGACAAACTTGGCACTTCACTGTCTGGTCCAAACACTCATTTTCACTCATTTTCATACTCATTTTTATTCTTATTTGTAAGAAAAATGCTGAGTGTGATGGCAAATTGAAATAAACGAGAGAAGAGAACCAAGTGTGAGCAAAATGATTATTTACCCTTTTTGGCCCAAAAGAGACACAAAGTTATTCACAAGCCTGAGTGATGAGCAGGTGTGCAAAGATGATAGATCTGACTCCTCTTTAAGCCATCCCTAAAGCCTATTCAGCACAAGATAGCTATTATCTTATAGAAGCACGTGACGGCACATGCCGCACGACTCGGACACAAGGTCTTCACGTGTTTAAAACATCCGAATCAACAAAGAACATGCATACTCTTCATTTTGTCTCTTTGGCTCCGCTGAGACCTAAGCATTATTAAACATACTATATCACATTCTTGTCTGACACATACAGAGATCATAAGGAAGAAACATAAAGAGAAATAAAAGAACCAATTCTTCTATTATTCTTTTTTCAATCCTACAGACTATGCTTTACATAGTCTGTGATTCTAACTAAAGTAAAGCACTGCTGAGCACAGGAAAAACTTGCAAAAAAAATGGCTAACATTGATTGATTCTGACCGTTTCAGAAACATAGGGGACCTGCCATTCCATACAATGCCTGACCTCAGCCACAGGCCCAGTTGTGCTTCTTCTGATCTTCTGTGCTGCTGCTCTCCTTCTGCTTTCTTGACACTCTGCTAACAGTTGTCAGCTAGCAGCATTTGTAGCATA
Source organism: Pholidichthys leucotaenia (assembly GCA_020510985.1). NCBI lineage: Eukaryota > Metazoa > Chordata > Actinopteri > Cichliformes > Pholidichthyidae > Pholidichthys > Pholidichthys leucotaenia. Next base: position 201,552,218 of record CM035849.1, on the reverse strand, counting down.
AATTCTCTCCTGTTTTTCTTGTTGACAAAGACTGCAACTTTTGTTTCACATAAAACATTTAAAAGTTCAAAATGGCTGGAAAATCTTATTTTTTATATAGACACAAAGTAGCTGGTCATGATCCAGACATCCTTTTATTGCGACAGCACTTAGTGGTCTATGTAAGGTGGGGGCCATCCATGATAGAGACCATCATCTCTCTCTACATGGATGTTTGGCTTTCATAGATCTAACCTTGTACGCATCAACTTACCTTCATAAATATGCACTTATCACATTGATACGCACGAACAGGTTCTGATCCCCTGTTGCACATGCTGTTCCCAAAATGTACACACATGCACAAGGACATGCAGTCTGTCTCAAAGACACCCACGTGCCCACCTTGAAGAAATGGATCACTATAGATGGAGCAAAAAGAAATGTATCGAAGTCAGGCCTCGTGCCAGCCAGCAAATAGTCCCAGCCGGTGAGTTCATGAGATTTCAAGCCAGGGTTCGTCCGAGTTTGCTGCCAAGTGGTGAGGGAATAGTGGTGGCACGCGCTGTCCCATTTTAAACATAGTGATTTTTATCTGGAGATTGAATCTGGCTGCAACATCTCTCCCGGCGGCAGTGTACTCGTCCAGAATAATGGATATAGTTTCATGGAAGCTTCAACAAAAACACTATGCTCAATTACTCAAGCCCTCTTTATGGGATATGACGACATCAGACACAGCTCTCCTGCAAGGTATCCGCGTTTCAAATGACTGTGTATATACTTCAGTTTCCTCAACTGACTGTGATTGACCTGGATTGTCGTACAACACTTGTTTTGCTTTGCTTTGCTTGTTTTGATTTCATAAATACAAAGCGGCTGAGATAGAGATTTACTGATGCATTTGTTCACTGTTTTGGTGTGATTTAATTAGCCATACCTGAATGGGTGCACAATGTTTGGGAGAGTAGAGTAGTTGAATAAATCCTTTTGTTGTTGTGAACATAAATTTGGATTTATTGAGTTATAGAAAGACTGAAAAAATATTACAATAGAATCTCTCTCATTGGATTTAGTCATGGATAAGTGTTGGACTCTTTGTTATTGAAATGAACAAGGGTCTATTGCAGATCTGAGTAAATGCTGAAGGATTACCCTTGTGAATTATTAAACAAAATGTTTATTTGATAATTAAGCATGTTTCATGCAAAACTGAGAAAATGGCATGATCATATCATATCATACTGAATAACTTCTGAAAAGCCTCTCTGCCCAACATTACATAAGCTCACAGATTGCTATGATTCATTCTCAGTATGCCCACACCATGGAATTCACTGTTGGCTTTTTTGAAGGTGTCAACAAGTAAGCAGTGTCGCACAGTGCTTGTTTTTAAACAGAGGATTCGTGTTTTAGCAATAGCCTCCCAAGACCAATTAAAGAACTTCTTTCAGTGCGTGTGGGATAAGGCCAGGCCAGAGGGCTTCTCTGGAGCAAAATGAGCTGCTCTTGAGGTCTTGATACGTTCAGAGGTCTGCTAAAGTTTCCTCATAATGAAGCAGGAAATCACCCCTCTTTTTAAGCCTAAAACACAGTTTTTGCTGCAAACATGGAGGGTCGGAGCACGGTGGTACAGTAGTTAGCACTGTTGCCTAACAGCTAGAAGGGTCCAGTTTGGAATCCCCAGGCTGGCAGGGGTAGGAACCTTTCTGTGTGGAGTTTGCATGTTCTCCCTGTGCTGTGTGGGTTTACTCCGGGAGCTCCAGTTTCCTCCCACAATCCAAAGACATGCATGTTAGGTTAATTGATCATTCTAAATTGTCCCTAGGTATCTGTCTCCTATAGGCCCTGAGAATAGAGGGTTAGTACTAGTGAAGGTCTTTGAGATGAGAAAAAAAAAAACCCTATATAAATACAGGTCCTAAGTCCTATTTTCTCTGCGGTCACTTGCACTTAACCTCTCAATGATTTTATCTTCTGCTGCTTAACTGTTTCATTTGCTATTGTAATAATTAGTCTCTTGAATCTGATGGGATTATGCATGTTTTCACAACATTGTGAATCAAAATTATTATATTTTAATTGATTAGTAAAACATGTACATGTAAGACTAACCCAGTCATTTAGAAATTTGTACTTCTATTGTTTGTAGTGCATGTACAGTGGTGTGAAAAAGTGTTTGCCCCCTTCCTGGTTTCTCATTTTTTTTGTATGTCACACTTAAATTTTTCAGATTATCAAACAAATTTATCTAAGTTATAGACAAAGATAACACAAGTAAACACAAAATGCAGTTTTTAAATGAAGGTGTTTATTATTAAGGGAAAAAAATCCAAACCTACATGGCCCTGTGTGAAAAAGTGATTGCCCTAATAGCTGGTTGGGCCACCCTTAGCAGCAACAACTGCAATCAAGAGTTTGCGATAACTGGCAATGAGTCTTTTACAGCGCTGTGGAGGAATTTTGGCCCACTCATCTTTGCAGAATTGTTGTAATTAAGCCATATTGAAGGGTTTTCGAGCATGAACCGCCTTTTCAAGGTCATGCCACAGCATCTCAATCAGATTCAGGTCAGGACTTTGACTAGGCCACTCCGAAGTCTTCATTTTCTTTTTTTGTTAAGCCATCCAGAGGTGGACTTGCTGTTGTGTTTTGGATCATCGTCCTGCTGACATAACGCACGGCTCAGGAGACGCACACACACAGGCTTAGAGTAGTTCAAAGAGTTTATTAACAGCAGGAGTGAATGAGTGTGTGTCTGCGGGATGCAGATGTGTTGGTGGTGGCGTCTGCTTCAGGCACAGAGGCAGATGACCGTTCGGCCGAGCAACCCTATGGAGAGAGCACAGGGAGAGGGTGACGGGCATACACCAACACAGGATGAATTATGGCAAGAGAAGATCTTACTTGAGTTGTCAGGATAGCTGGCACAGCAAGGGGAACGTAGCCCGGGAGACAGCCACCTGGAGAGCTCCGTGCAGCGGCGAAGGATGGGCGATGGAACGGAGATGTCCGCCGCCGGGGAATCCACCTGTGCACAGGGGAGCAGACTGGAGAAGGAGGTAAGGGTTCCTACCCAAAATAGCGATACTGAAGAAAGGTATGCTCACAGCGGTGAGGAAACGAAGTCTGACGGCTTCAGGCCGAGCCTCCGGGCGAGGCGGCTTTTATCCCTCGCCGCTGATGAGGATCAGGTGTGTGAGCAGGTGGCGCCGCTGATGAACGGCGCGGCGTGACAGTACTCCCCCCTCTAGCAGCGCCTCCTGGCGATGGCTTATCCGGGTGCGCTCGGTGGAAGTCCGCGATGAGCGATGGGTCCAACACAAACGACGGGGGCACCCATTGTCGATGCTCGGGCCCATAGCCCTCCCAGTCCACCAAGTATTGCAACCCACGACCCCGGCGCCGGGAGTCCAGGATGGAGGAGACGGACCAGGCCGGGTGGCCACCAATCATCCGGGGCGCGGGTTGCGCTGCAGGAGGAGGGCAAAGGGGGTCGGTGACTGCCAGCTTCACCTTTGATACGTGGAAGGTGGAATGGATGCGGAGGGAGGGGGGAATAGCCACGCGCACAGCCACCGGGTTGATGATCCGGGTGATGGGGAAGGGACCCATGAAGCGCTGTGCCAGCTTCCTCCTCTCGCCTTTAAGGGTGACGTCCTGGGTGGAAACGTAGACAAGTTGCCCAACTCTGTACGCCGGGGCAGGTCTTCTACGCCGGTCCGCCACGGTCTTGTTGCGCTCCGCTGTGCGTAAAAGCGCATGACGCGCGGCGGCCCAGGTGGAGCGGAACTGCCTCACGTGCGCCCTAACTGACGGAACAGTTACCTCGCTCTCCTGCGCTGGAAGCAGCGGGGGGTCGTAACCCAGGGACGCCTTGAAGGGGGACATCCCCGTTGCAGAAGAGCGGGCGGTGTTGTGGGCGTACTCCACCCAGGCGAGATGGTTGCTCCATGATGTTGGCTTGGATCTTGCAACACAGCGGAGCGCAGCCTCCAGCTCCTGATTGGTCCTCTCACACTGCCCGTTAGACTGGGGGTGATGGCCGGAGGAGAGGCTCACCTTGGCTCCGATGGCGTTACAAAAGGATTTCCAAACCTCGGATGAAAATTGGGGGCCCCGGTCCGAGACCACGTCCACCGGGATCCCATGCAGCCTGACCACGTGTTGGACGAGGAAGCCCGCCGTCTCCAGGGCGGTAGGGAGACCTCGCAGGGGGATGAAGTGTGCCGCCTTGGAGAAACGGTCCACGATGGTCAGGATGGTGTCGAATGAGTTGGAAGCTGGGAGCCCGGTGACGAAATCCAGTGCGATGTGCGACCATGGCCTGCCAGGGATGGGCAGAGGCTGGAGCAGACCCGCTGGAGGGGCGTTTCCCGACTTGCTGGTGGCACAAATTGGACAAGCCCGGGCGTAGCGGGCTGCATCCCTCCGCAGGCCCGGCCACCAAAAGGACCGTTGGAGGAGGCTGATCATCCGAGAGGTGCCGGGATGACAGGTGAGCCGGGAGGTGTGGAGCCAGTGGATGACCTCTCCTCGGACCGTAGACGGAACGAACAGTCTTCCCTCCGGTCCGCCGCCAGGATCAGGTTCCACCTCCTGTGCCTTCCGGATCTTGTCCACAATGTCCCAAGAGATAGCTCCCACGACGCACGACCTGGGCAGGATAGTGTGGGGCGTCTCCTCAGCCCCCACGGGGGTGAACTGTCTAGAGAGGGCGTCAGGCAGGCCGTTCTTGGAGCCTGGCCTGAAGGTGATAGAGAACCGGAACCTGGCGAAGAACAGAGACCAGCGCGCCTGGCGGGCATTCAGGCGCTTGGCAGATCGTAGGTACTCCAAATTCTTATGGTCCGTCAAGACCACAAACGGCAGGTCCGCCCCCTCTAGCCAGTGGCGCCACTCCTGTAGGGCGAGTTTAATGGCCAGGAGCTCTCTGTCCCCCACATCATAGTTCCTCTCCGCCGGGGACAGGCGCCGGGAGAAGAAGGCGCACGGTCGCTTGGCGCCATCGTCCGGTGATTGCTGGGATAACACTGCTCCCACTCCCGTGTCCGATGCGTCCACCTCCACAATGCACTGCAGCGCGGGGTCGACCTGGCGAAGGACCCGGGGGGAGGAGAACTCCGCCTTCAGCGCCTTAAAGGCAGTATTGACCTCTTCGGTCCACCGGAACGGGACCTTCGGGGACGTGAGGCGGGTCAGTGGTCCGACGATCCAGCTGAAATTCGGGACAAAACGGCGGTAAAAATTGGCGAAGCCAACAAACTGTTGCACCTGCTTCCGAGATGCGGGAGTAGGCCACTCCACCACCGCCTTCACCTTCTCTGGGTCCGGGAGCACCTGGTCTTGGGCGATGATGAATCCCAGGAAGGATGTGGTCCTAGCGTAAAACTCGCACTTCTCAGCCTTCACGTACAAACGATTCTCCAGCAGTCTTTGAAGGACCCGCCTCACATGGACCCGGTGCTCGTCTCTGGACTGAGAGAAGATCAGAATGTCGTCCAGGTAGACGAACACGAAGAGGCCGATGAAATCCCGGAGGACGTCATTGATGAGGCGCTGAAAGACGGCAGGAGCGTTGGTCAGCCCGAACGGCATGACGAGATACTCAAAGTGGCCGTTCGGGGTACGGAAGGCTGTTTTCCATTCATCTCCCTCCCGGATCCGGACGAGGTGGTAAGCGCTGCGGAGATCCAGCTTGGTAAACCAGGTCGCCCCCTGGAGGGAGTGGAAGGCAGTGTCCATGAGGGGCAGGGTGTAACGGTCCCTCTCAGTGATGTCATTAAGAGCTCGGTAGTCAATACAGGGACGGAGGGAACCGTCCTTCTTCCCTACAAAGAAAAACCCCGCCCCCACGGGTGATGACGATGGGCGGATAATCCCAGCGCTCAGTGATTCCTTCAGGTACGTATTCATGGTCTCCTTCTCCGGCGCCGACAGGCTGTAGAGCCGACCAGATGGCAGGGGAGCCCCCTGGCGGAGGTTGATGGCACAGTCATATGGTCGATGCAGGGGAAGAGACATAGCTTTCGATTTGCTAAATACCATACCCAGGTCGTGAAATTCTGGAGGCACCAGTGACAGGTCCGGAGGTGCTGTATCCGCCACAGGGGGAGCCGCGGATGGGGAGCAGGCAGCGGACTGAAGGCAGGTGCCCATACAGAAGGTACTCCATGCCGATACCCCAGCGGACCTCCAGTCCAGGACAGGGTTGTGGAGGCGTAGCCAGGGATACCCCAGGATGACGGGCGACACAGAGTTGGGCAGGACGTAAAATACCATCTCCTCCCGGTGGTTCCCTGAGATGATGACTGGGACAGGCAAGGTTTGGTGAGAAACTCTCCCAAGGGAGGCACGGGAGAGATGGACCAGGGAGATGGGGTGTTTTAATGCCTGACAGCGGATGCCCAATCGGGTTGCCAGGCCTTGTGAAATGAAGCTGCCCTCTGCGCCCGAATCCACCAGTGCGTGGGTGAGGTGCCCAGTGGGATTGTGGCAAAAACGGATGGGCAGCTTTAATTGAGTGAGAGAGTCTAACCGGTTGGGATCAGCGAGGCTCCCTACAGCGATTCGCGGACCCCGCCGACTGGCTTTCCGCGGGCAACGCTCCACAGTGTGTTGGTCACCTCCGCAATACATGCAGAGGCCCAACTCACGGCGGCGTTGTTTCTCCGCAGGGGAAAGCTTGGTCCAGCCCGTCACCATCGGCTCCGACTCCTCGGGGCACAATGCTGGCGGCGCCGCCAGGGGGCGAGCTTGGAACAGGTGCAGCGAGACTCCACGAGGGCGAGAAGAAGAAGACTTCCGCCCCGAGGAGCGCTCGCGCAACCTGTTATCCAAACTTATCGCTAAGGATGTCAGCTCCGCTCACGTCCCAGGGATATCCCGTCCAGCCAGTTCATCCCTCAGATCACTATTGAGGCTGCGGAGGAACAGGCCACAGAGGGAGCGTTCCTCCCAGCCCAATTCCTCCGCCGCTACCCGGAAGTCGACCGAGTAGTCCGCTGCCGACCGGCCTCCCTGCTGGAGAGCGAGAAGCCGATCGACCTGGACCGTCTCGGTTTGAGAATGGTCAAAGACCTCCAGAAAGCGGCTCACGAACTGGTCATAGGTGAGGGTGGCATAACTGGGCCTCGCCATTACGGCGTAGGTCCAAGTTAACGCACGCCCCTCCAAGAGATTCCCTATGTAACCAATCCGACTGTGATCCGAGGGAAAATCTCCGGGCACACGGTGGAACATGGACTCACACTGCATAATGAACCCCCGCGCTCCGCCGAGCTTACCGCTAAAGCGGGCGGGGGTCGGAATCGGTGTGAGCCGAACCGGTGCCACTGGAGCCGGCTGGACGGCCGCTGGAACAGCAGGAGCCGCGCCACCCTGACGAGCCGGGGGGAACGGCTGTTGAGGATCTAAGCGGCCCAACCGGTTAGTTAAGTTTAATAATTGATTCAGGATAACCTGCTGTTGATAAGCAATCTGATCCACTCTAGCCTCGAGAGTGGTAAACCGGTGTGCGAGCCCGCCGTCCGCCGAGCCACTCTGCTGAAGCCGTACTGACATAACGCACGGCTCAGGAGACGCACACACACAGGCTTAGAGTAGTTCAAAGAGTTTATTAACAGCAGGAGTGAATGAGTGTGTGTCTGCGGGATGCAGATGTGTTGGTGGTGGCGTCTGCTTCAGGCACAGAGGCAGATGACCGTTCGGCCGAGCAACCCTATGGAGAGAGCACAGGGAGAGGGTGACGGGCATACACCAACACAGGATGAATTATGGCAAGAGAAGATCTTACTTGAGTTGTCAGGATAGCTGGCACAGCAAGGGGAACGTAGCCCGGGAGACAGCCACCTAGAGAGCTCCGTGCAGCGGCGAAGGATGGGCGATGGAACGGAGATGTCCGCCGCCGGGGAATCCACCTGTGCACAGGGGAGCAGACTGGAGAAGGAGGTAAGGGTTCCTACCCAAAATAGCGATGCTGAAGAAAGGTATGCTCACAGCGGTGAGGAAACGAAGTCTGACGGCTTCAGGCCGAGCCTCCGGGCGAGGCGGCTTTTATCCCTCGCCGCTGATGAGGATCAGGTGTGTGAGCAGGTGGCGCCGCTGATGAACGGCGCGGCGTGACACCTGCTACAGAACCCAAGTGCGCTTCAGCTTGAAGTCACGAACAGATGGCCGGACATTCTCCTTCAGGATTTTTTGGTTGACAGCAGAATTCATGGTTCCATTTACCACAGCAAGTCTTCCAGGTCCTGAAGCAGAAAACAGCCCTAGACCATCACACTACCACCACCACATTTTACTGTTGGTATGATGTTCCTTTTCTGAAATGCTGTGTTACTTTTACACCGGATGTAATGGGATACACACCTTCCAAAAAGTTCAACTTTTGTCTCGTCAGTCCACAGAGTATTTTCCCAAAAGTCTTGGGGATCATCAAGATGTTTTCTGGCAAAACTGAGATGAGCTTTTATGCTCTTTTTGCTCAGTAGTGCTTTTTGTCTTGGAACTCCGCCATGCAGGCCATTTTTGCCCAGTCTCTTTCTTATGGTGGAGTCATGAACACTGACCTTAACTGAGGTGAGTGAGGCCTGCAGTTCTTTGGATGTTGCTATGGGGTCTTTTATAAGATAAGATAAGATAAGATAAGCCTTTATTAGTCCCACAATGGGGAAATTCCAGGATTGCAACAGCACAGGGATAGCAACACTCAGAGCAACAATCAGAAGGCAAGAAAAAACAACATCTAGTAAACATATGTCCATATTACTATAAATGTATATATATAGACACACAGTGCAGAGCATTATGGTTGGTTGGTGAATGTGCTGCAGAAAGTCTAAGCTCTCTCTCCGCGGATGCGGCGGGCCAGCTGGAAGTCTTTGGGCATGATGGTGACCCCCTTAGCGAAGAAGAGACCACCAGGTGGGCCTCGCTGGTCTCCTGCAGAGCCATGACGGCGAAGCTCAGGAAACGCAGGACGGTCTTGAAGTCCTGAGCGATCTCCCTCACCAGGCGCTGGACGGGCAGCTTACGGATGAGCAGCTCCGTGGATTTCTGGTAGCGACGGATCTCTCTCAGAGCCACGGGCCTGTGACGGCGAGGCCTCTTCACTCTGCCGGTGGCCGGAGCGCCTCTCCGAGCAGCCCTGGTGGCTAGCTGTCTCCTGGGGGGCTTCTTCCTCCAGTAGATTTTACGGGCGGTCTGCTTGGTTCTTGCCATCGCTCTTTATTATTCTGTCTTATATTTCTTGCACGCCGCCTAAACTCCAGCCCGGCACCCACGTCGTTTTCGCTACAGCTCCCGGTATGTCGAGTTTCCCATTAGCACCGGGCAGCGGCCAAGTGCTAGCTAGCACTAGCTCCTCCCCGCTGTAACGTCTCCCGCTGCAAACCGTGGCTCCGTCCGCCGACCCGGGAGACCCCCGGGGCGATCCGTGCGTCCGTGATATATATACAGAGTGAAAGGTGTAGAAAGAAGAAGGAAGATAAAAAAAAAGGCTGTTGCAACGGGCAGCCTACTCGTGTGGCGCCACCGGTCCGGCGGAACCGGAACCGGAACCTATGACTTATGACCTCTTGGATGAATCTGTGCTGCGCTCTTGGGGTAATTTTGGCCGGCTGGCCACTCCTGGGAAGATTCACCACTGTTCCATGTTTTTCCCCGCATACAGGGCAGGTGTAGGTATGGAGGAAGTATGATGTACAGGAAGTTGAACAACGGGAGCAGGTGGAGGAGGAGGAGCCGGAGGAGCCAGATTAGCCAAATGTTGGGAAACCGTGCCCAATTGCTGCAAGATAGTCTGCAGCTGCTGAGTTAACACAGCCACTTGCTGCTTGGTCGCTTCTAAGTGATCCAGAGCTGATTGCCCCGATGCTATTGCACCTGCTGAGCTGTAATCATGGCTGGCTCATTCTGTCGTGATTACCAATTAGGAACAGCTCACATGCACGATGCAATGACAGAAGGACAACCAAACACACAAGCACACGTTTGAGAAGTTTATTGAATATCAAAATACAGCACAGCTTAGGGAAAACATCACTCGCCAGAGGAATGAGCCTGTGGAGAGAGAATGAGAGCTGTGAGTGGAGGAATGGAGATAGGGAAAATGAGCGAGCCAAATTGCCACTTACGTAGGATATAATGGAGAACTGGCAGGACCCAGAATCGGGGTAGGGACGAACCAGCAGGGTGACGGTGGTGGAGTCGATGGTGCCTGACCGGGTGGATGATGATGATTGCAGCGGAGTGGAGGTGATGGGGCAGTGGGCGCGTGCAGTCCCCGAGACACTCCTGCACGATGGCAGCAACCCAGACGAGCCAGCGTCAGCACACTGAAGAGAAGCTCCTTATAAACGCTGACTGATGAAAGGCAGCAGGTGCGTCTCCTCACCCAGGTGTGTTGATGAGCTGAGGAGGAAAACAACAGGAAGGCAGGGGCGAGTGCTCACAGCCATGACACATATCTACAGTATATCACACGTCAACAATTTTTAAATGTACAGAAAAAGTAAGAAGAAATAGGAGATGTCCACTAAAATGCTCCACTTTTTCTTTTTTTAACAGTTCAAAGAAAAAAAATTCTTGTAAGTTTCCTAATTATTTCAATAAAAGAACTAACAAGAAACTGTGTAGAAGAAGCATATTGACATGAAAATAATTTTTCACAAAAATTGCAGAAAAAATAAAAACATTTAAGACAAAAATAAGAATAAAACAACAGGGCTATATTCACAATGAATGAATGAACATGCTTGTTCTTTCCTCATCTACATTTAATGAATAAATGTAATGTTTTACGAGTAAACTAAATTTCAAATTATACCTTCTTTATTTTCAGGGTTACCCTTTTCCTACAAAAAAAAATCTTTTTAACCTATTCACGTTTTTTTGTAACTTGCAAAATACAGTTGAAACTAGATATTTACATACAGAACACTGTATAAAAAGACAACCTTTTTTCTCACCAGCTGACATGCGCTGGGGTCTGAACGAGAACTCTGACGAGCCACACTCTCACAGACTTTTACATCAATTTGTTTTAATTTTGCTCATTTTATTCTTACCATTTTAAGTCCTGGACATTTTTAACTTCATTTTTATCTTTTAAATTAGACCTGGGATTTTAATAGATCCTAAGTTCAGCAAGTTTTCGTGTCTGTCATGGCGCCACTTACCCCATCAGCTGGCTGTCAAAATTGTGCTACCTTCGCCAAGAAGATTGTTGAACTGGAGCAGCGTATCTCCAGTCTCGACAGAATTGAGGAAGCGGAGTGACATTTGGATACTAGGGGTGTAACGGTACGCTAAAATCACGGTTCGGTATCTACCTTGATTTTAAGGCCACGGTTCGGTTCATTTTCGGTACAGTAAGGAAACAAAATGCAAAACATAAAACTCCTTATCTTTGTATAAGCGGGAACAGCTTTGACAAAAAAAAACCCCTGCAAACTGCCAGCAGTCAATTCTCGAATAAATAAAATGTATAAAATAAAACAAATAAATTCTCTTTTTAACAAATGAACAATGCAGACAAGTGCAACAATAGAAGTTTGAATAGTCTGAATTATTCTTGTATTTTTAGGAAATTAAAGTTCCTTATTGCCTGAAGCAGTGTTTTTAACCAGGGTGCTCTGGGGTGCTCTGGTATGTTCAGGTTTCTGTGGGAAATTAATAATCGAATTTCACTTGTTAATTGGTCAAAAAAATTGCAAATAATTTGTCATTGTTGTGTATAGCTTCTGAAGGCACCCATGCACAACAACAGAATCAGAATCAGAATCAGAATCAGAATCAGGTTTATTGCCATTGTTCATGTGATACACAAACTAGGAATTTGTCTCGGTGCCATGCTGCAACATTAAAAACATAATGAGAAAAAGGGATAAACTAAAAAACTAAAGGACTAGAAACGTGCAATAAGTGTAGAAAAATAAGTAATAATAAGTAATAATAATAATAATACTAGTAATAATGAGTAGTACTAGTCAAGGCAGTTTAAAAAATTAGCATGTAGCAGATAATGTGAAGTACCACATAGTGCAGTCAATAATGCAACAGAAAAACAGTGATGAATGACATGAGTCTGGTTGAGCTGCTGTACATAGTGCACGAGAGTCAAAAGTCACTTAGTGTTCAGCAGTCTGATGGCAGAGGGGAAAAAGCTGTTCATGTGCCGAGAGGTTTTAGTCCGAATGGACCGAAGCCTTCTACCTGAGGGGAGGGGGGCAAACAGCACGTGACCAGGATGTGAAGGATCGGCTATGATCCGGCCAGCACGCCTCCGGGTCCTGGAGATGTACAGGTCCTGGAGAGATGGGAGCTTGCAGCCTATCACCTTCTCAGCAGTGCGCACGACGCGCTGCAGCCTTAGTCTGTCCCTGGCAGTGGCTCCTGCGTACCACACAGTTATGGAGGAGGTGAGGATGGACTCGATGATGGCCGTGTAGAACTGCACTAACATCTTGGTGGGTAGCTTGAGCTTCCTCAGCTGCCGCAGAAAGAACATCCTCTGCTGGGCCTTTTTGATGAGGGAGCTGATGGTTGGCTCCCATTTGAGGTCTCGGGTGATGGTGGTGCCCAAGAAGTGCAAGGAATCTGCAAAGGTGATGGGAGAGCCTGTGATGGTGAGGGGGGGCAGGGGGGATGTGACTTTCCTGAAGTCCACAATCATCTCCGCTGTCTTCAGAGCATTCAGCTGCAGGTTGTTGTGGCTGCACCAGGACACCAGCTGGGCCACCTCTTCCCTGTAGGCGGACTCGTCACCGTTGGAGATGAGCCCGATGAGGGTGGTGTCGTCCGCAAACTTAATCAGCTTAACAGACTGGTGGGAGGAGGTGCAGGAGTTGGTATAAAGGGAGAAGAGTAGGGGGGAAAGTACACAGCCCTGGGGTGATCCAATGCTGATGCTAACAGAGTCTGAGACAGACTTCCCCAGCCGCACATGCTGTCTCCGGTCCGTCAGGAAGTCGGTGATCCACCTGCAGAGGGAGTCAGGCACGTTGAGCAGGGACAGCTTGTCCTGGAGCAGATCGGGGCGGATGGTGTTGAATGCGGAGCTGAAGTCCACAAACAGAATCCTGGCGTAGGTTCCCGGGGAGTCCAGGTGCTGCAGGATGGAGTGGAGGGCCAGGTTGACTGCGTCGTCCACAGACCTGTTAGCACGGTAGGCAAACTGCAGCGGGTCTAGGAGGGGTGTGGTGATGGACTTGAGGTGAGACAGGACCAGGCGCTCAAAGGACTTCATGACTACAGAGGTGAGCGCTACAGGTCTGTAGTCGTTAAGTCCAGTAATCCGTGGCTTCTTGGGGACAGGGATGATGGTGGAGGATTTGAGGCAGGTCGGCACGTGACATTGCTTAAGGGAGGTGTTAAAAATGTCTGTGAAGACAGGAGCCAGCTCTTTCGCACAGTGTCTCAGGGTGGAGGGAGACACACCGTCCGGCCCGGGGGCCTTGCGCGGGTTCAGTCTGGAGAACTGTCTGTGCACGTCCTGCTCACTGATGACAAGGGGAGGGGGGGAGGAGGAGGAGGAGGAGGGGGGGACCGCTCTTGATGAATTAGGGGCTGAGGAGGCAGAGGAGCTGGGTGGAGTGGGTGAGTTGGACACAGCTGACGAGGTGTCAAAACGGGCATAGTGTTGGGACAGTCTTTGACAAAGGGCTTTGTCATCCTGACCTTTAGAAGCCTGAGGCCGATAGTTGGTGATTTGCCTCAGTCCTCTCCACACAGAAGCCGAGTCATTAGCAGTGAACTGCTGCTGGAGTCTCTCAGAATACACAGATTTAGCTCTCCTCAGCTCTCTGTTAAACCGATATTTGACCTCCCTGTAGCAGTCCCTGTCTCCACTTTTCAACGCTGCTTCCTTCTCCTTTCTGATCCGTCTGAGCTTAGCTGTGAACCAAGGCTTGTCATTAGAATATCTTATCCTGGTGCGCGATGGGAGAATGTGCTCTTCACAGAAGTTGATATATGAGTTCACAGTGTCTGTGTACTCATTAAGATCATGTGTGGCTCTTTTAAACATGCCCCAGTCAGTTATTTCCATGCATGTGTTCAGTTTCTCTCCAGCTTCACTGGTCAATTTCTTTGTGGTGATCACCACAGGTTTAGTGAGTTTCAGTCTCTGTCTGTATGTGGGGATGAGGTGAACCATCACGTGATCAGATAGTCCCAGCGCTGCGCGGGGAACAGCGCGATTTGCGTCCTTTACTGAAGTATAACAGTGATCTAGCGTGTTATTTCCTCTGGTTGGACATTTAATACACTGTTTGTAGTGGGGGAGCTCGTGACTCAGATTGCTCTGGTTAAAATCGCCCACCACGATAACCAGGGAGTCTGGAAAGTTCCGCTCCGTAAGTTGGATGTGATCTGCGAGCACGCGCTGAGCTTCGCGCGTGTCCGCGTCAGGAGGGGCGTACACAGCGACGAGAATGAATGAGGCAAACTCCCGCGGGGAATAAAATGGCTTGCAGTTAATGAAAAGAAATTCCAGGGCGGGAGAACAGTGTTTGGAAATCACCGTTACATCAGAGCACCAGCTGTTGTTAATATAGAAGCACACTCCTCCTCCGATAGACTTACCGGACAGCTCTGTGACGCGGTCAGCACGATACAGCTGGAAACCCTCGAGGCTGATCGCGCAATCTGGAATGTTCTCATTAAGCCAGGTCTCAGAGAAGCAGATGACAGACGAGGAAGCGAGGTCCTTAAATCGCATCAGCAGTCTTAATTCTTCTACCTTGTTCAGGAGAGAATTGGCATTGGATAGAACAACAGCAAATTATTTCCATTTTTTTTTGGACAATTAAGTGAAATTTGATAATTAATTTCCCACAGAAACCGGAACATACCAGAGCACCCTTGAAAAGCACAGGTCTAAAGTGCAGCATTAACAGATTTAAAATAATACCATCCTTTTTCTTAAAAGGATGGTATTAGACTTCCGGTTATGGCTGCCACGTAGGACGGACGTGTCTCGCTCTGCTCTGCTCCTGGAGAAAAAAATCGGCAAATAACTCTCTCATTTGGGACAGAACGTATCCCAGCATTTGAGCGAGGATATGTCGGCGAAGCCTAAGGCTGGAAAACCAGGAAAAGGAAAAAGCGAGCCGCCGAAACAGTCCAAATTAACGGACTTTCAGGTCTGTGACGCAGCAAACAAGGCTCCATATATGGCGGAGGAGGCGGGCGGCGGTGCGATTTCTGCGGGGAATGGCGCAGATGCGCTGATGGCTGCCATGAGTTCAATGAGAGCGGACTTTTCCTCTAGATTTGATGGGATTATGACAGCGTTGGAAGGAATAAGAAAGGAATTGGGTGACTGTGTAGAACGAACGGCGCAGATGGAGCTCCGTCTCGCTAGTGCTGAAGATGACGTCACCCGTCTTCAATTAAAGGTGCGCACTTTGGAAAAAAAAAATAAATCTCTGGAAGATAATATTTTGGATTTGGAATCTCGGTCGAGACAGAATAATTTGAGGCTGGTGGGTCTTCCAGAGGAATCAGAAGGTCGGGACGTATGTTCCTTTCTGGAAAAGTGGATTCCGGAGGTGCTGGGCAGCGAGGAGTTGCAATCAGCAGTGGTTCTGGAAAAAGCACATCGTATTGGCCCACGGAGAGATAAGGGACCGCCGAGGACCTTAATTATGAAGTTTCTTAGCAACAGAGACAGGATGAAGATCTTCAACGCTGCACGTGCTAAAGGAGAGATTAAACACCAGGACCAGCAGGTGCGGTTCTACCCAGATTTGGCCACAGGAATCCAGCAATTGAGGAAGCAGTTTGATCCCGTACGTAAGGAGCTGCGCAACCTTGGGATTCGTCATGGTGTAATCTATCCTGCGAGACTGCTGACCACGTATGAGGGCAGAACCCACATCTTCAAGACCCCAGAGGAGGCGCAGGAGTTCATCAAGAAGATCAAAGAAGAAGAAGAGACTGGTGGGAGCTAAGCATGAACAAAATATAAGGTAGAATAATTAAGCATTTGCACAGGCATCTGACTGACTTGAAGTAAATAGTAAGTTTACAAAATATAGATTGTATTATATATTAAAAAAAAAACAAAAACAAAACAAACAACAAAAAAAACTATGATGTACAAAGTTGTTAAAAATCTTGGAGTTAAGTTGGAAAACTACAGAGGAGAGTTAATGTTACGTCATTAAAAGTAGTAGAGTTAGGGTGATTGGGAGGATGAAGAAGGAGTGGCTTAGGCTGTTCCCCGTGGGTGTGGAACGGTCGATGGCTATATCGGGAGACAGAATTTTTCTTTTGATTTTGGGGGGTTTGCCACAAGTGTGGGAAGGGGAAATTTGTTTGTGTGTAGTTTGTAGGATGAATGTTCAACCACTCATGTTTTTGCTTCTCTGTATGAGCATGTTTACACTGCAAGGTAATCCTAAACTCTCTATTGATCATGGACCAAAGTGTTAATCTTAATTTAACTTCATGGAATTGCAGAGGTCTACAAAATTTAAAAAAACTTAAACAAGTTATGAATAAAATAAAGGACATGGGTTCAAGAATTGTGTTTTTACAAGAAACTCATCTGATAGAGGAGGATGTTAAAAGAATTAGGAGTAGATGGCAGGGAAGTGTATTCACCTCTTCATTTTCATCCCGAGCTAGGGGAGTTATGACTCTCATACATAAATCAGTTCCTTTTCAAGTGAAAAATGTAATTGGAGACAAATTTGGAAGATATGTAATCATTCAAGGTTCTTTGCTATTAGAAAATATAAATCTTGTGAACTTATATGGTCCCAATATAGATGATCAGAAGTTCTTTGCTAATTTATTTCTCATCTTATCATCACTTACAGGGCAACATATAATAGCAGGGGATTTTAATTGTACATTGAATCCAGGTGTGGATAGATCAACAGGACTGGATTGTACGCACATTGGATGTAGGATGACTATTAATCATTTTATGAAAGAATTGAGATTGTTAGATATATGGAGAGAAATGAAACCACAAGTTAAAGCCTATTCTTGTTATTCCAGTACCTACAAGACATTCTCACGTATTGATTATTTTTTGATTTCCACAGAATTAAGGTCCAAGATTCAAAACTGCTTTTATGATAACATCGTGATCTCTGATCATGCACCCTGTTGTCTAATATATGTAGATAAAAAATTGACAAAGGAATCAGGTAGATGGCAATTTCAGCATAAATGGCTTCAGGATGAGGAATTTGTCAAGTATATAGAAAAACAGATAGACGAGTTCTTTGACATCAATACTACACAAACATCAGCATGTGTAAAGTGGGAGGCTTTCAAAGCTTTTATTAGGGGACATATTATTAGTTATACAGGATCAAAATCTAAGAAGACTCGAGAGGAGAGAGCTAAATTGGAACATAAAATAAAAAATCTTCAGGAAAAAGTGTATGCAGGAAGTGACCCAAGGTTGGAGAATGAATTACTGATTTTGAGAGCTGAATACGACAAAAAATCAGCGAATAGAGCTGCCTCGAGTCTTCTAAGATTGAAACAATCTTTTTATGAACAAGGTGAAAAATCAGGAAAATTATTAGCATGGCAGATTAAACAATTGGAAATTAAAACACCAATTACCAGTATTATAAGTAATGGACAGGTAGTTATAGATCCTTTAGAAATTAATAGAGCCTTTAGAGATTACTATGAAAAATTATATGATACCAAAAATGAACCTGATTTAACAAAACTAAATGGGTTTTTGAACGAACTATCTATACCGTGTATTCCAAATGAAAACAGGGAGATATTGGAGTCTAAAATTAGTCAAGAAGAAGTTGGGCTAGCCATTGATAATATGAAATCAGGAAAAAGTGCAGGACCAGATGGTCTTCCAGTTGACCTTTATAAAAAATTTAAGAATAAATTAATAAAACCTTTTTTGGAAATGGTTTTAGAAGCATTTCAAAATAATAATTTACCATCATACATAAATAATGCCTTAATTATACTGCTGCCAAAACCAGGTAAGCCCTCTAATAAATGTGAAAATATGAGACCAATAAGCCTATTAAACGCCGACCTTAAGATAATCTGTAAAATTTTAGCAAGACGAATACAAGAAATTTTACCAAATATTATTAATCGAGATCAGAATGGCTTTATAAAGGGTAGACAAGGCTTCCATAATGTAAGAAGACTATTTAATATTATTTATTTTAATAAAGAAGCACCGGATACAGCTCTCCTATCATTGGACGCCGAAAAGGCCTTTGATAGAGTTGAATGGCCCTTTCTTTTTGAAGTCCTACAAAGGTTTGGACTTGGAAATAATTTCATAAAATGGGTTCAAATAATATACAATAATGCTACAGCAGAAATCCTAACAAATAACAATATTTCAAAACCAATAAAAATCAATAGAGGATGTCGACAAGGCTGTCCACTTTCACCTTTACTGTTTACTATGGCAATTGAACCTTTAGCGATAGCGATACGTTTACATTCACAAATATATGGAATTAAAGTTGGACCAACAGAACATAAAATCTCCCTGTACGCCGATGATATAATTTTGTTTATGTCGAATCTAAAAAAATCAATTCCAACCTTGTTGAATTTAATAAAGAATTTTGGGGAAATATCAGGATATAAAATAAATAAAACTAAATCTTCAATATTAATGCTAAATGAGACCCAGAGAAATTACCCAGCCCCTGAGGTAAATCAATTCAATGTTGTAAATCAGTTTAAATATTTAGGAATCCAAATTATGCCTAAGCTAGAATCAGTCGCCAGTGTCAACTATGAAGCCTTAATGTCAGATATCAGTGAGTTAACTCAGAGATGGATGTCACTACCAATGTCGATGATCGGGAGAATCAATATACTTAAAAGTAATATTTTACCTAAAATACTTTATTTATTTCAATACATTCCCTTATCACCACCTTTAGATCTATTCTCAAGAATAAAAAAAAAGTTAGTGGAATTTATATGGAACAACAGGAGGGCTAGATTACGTTTGTCTTTATTATATTTACCATTTGATCGTGGAGGTCTGAAATGTCCAAATTTTATGTTGTATTATTGGTCGGCACAACTGAGGTCTATGACATATTATTTTTCATCAAATGATCTCCCTCACTGGACTGAAATGGAATCATACAATTTACCTTTACCTCTTCCCATATTCATATACTCAGATTCGGCAAAAAAATTACAAAAACAAGTTAAAAATCCATTTGTAAAGCATATGATCAAAATATGGTGTGAAGCTAAAAACTATTTAAAAGAACCACAGTCATTGTCACAATTTAGTCCAATATGGGGTAATCAATATTTTAAACCAGGGAGAGCGGACGCTGTATTTAAAGTATGGAATTTAAAAGGGATACAAAAGATTCAGGATTTATATTTGCCAGGTGCAGACAACATAATGTCTTTTGAAGAGCTGAGGATCAAATTTAATCTCAATAGAACACATTTTTTTAAATATCTTCAACTTAGAAACTTTATTCGATCAAATCAAAATAAAGCTCTCACTCGACCTATTTATTCATCCTTGGAAAAAATGATGATGAAAGATAGTAAAAGAAAGGGTATTATTTCAGAGTTTTATAACTCATTGACACTATCTTCAAGTGAAAATTCACTGAAAAGATTAAACTACTGGAAAGAAGATCTGCAAATTGAAATTTCAGAGGAACAATGGGAATTGGCTTGTACAGAAGCTCAAACCAAATCAATAAATGCACGCCTTAAATTGATACATTTCAAATGGTTAATGCGGATGTATGTTACACCGGAGGAGTTAAATAGATATAACAAAAATATACCAGATACATGCACAAAATGCATGGAAAGTAAAGGAACCCTATTTCATTGTTTATGGGAATGTAGATTAATAAGAATGTTTTGGGAAGAGGTGAGGGTAACAATTGAAAAAATAATCTCAAAACAAATCATATTGAATCCTAAACTGTTTTTGTTGGGTCTGTACCCAGAAAAGCATAATTTTAATAAAAGTGAAAGAACATTCATAGACCTCAGTTTGCTTAATGCCAAAAAATGTATTGCACTATTATGGAAAAAGACTCATAGACCAGATGTGACTCAGTGGTTAAGACAGATGTTAACAAACCTTCCATTAGAAAGAATAACATATATACTAAAATCAAAGGAAATTGTGTTTGAGAATATATGGAGACCTTTTATTGATTATGTAAAAAATTTAAACATAACTCTTGAAGAAGAAGGTGAATGATGTGTGTGGACCTTGTAAATTCCAAACTGGTGAACATAATATGTATACTTATGTATTGGATTGTCTAGACTAAACAGAGGAGCATTGTTGAAGACTTGATTTTGTTGGTGGTTGTTGGTGTTTTTAGTGCATTTTTTTTTTTTGTAGTACTTTAGTGTTAGTGTTTGATTGTTTGTATCATGTTTGTTAAAAAAAAAAAAAAGGTTCAATAAAGATATTGTGGAAAAAAAAAAGGATGGTATTATTTTCTGGCTGAAGTGGGCACAACAAGGAACCTTGCAGTTACCTTCAGCATGTGTTTAAACCCGGTGTTCTTAACAACTGAATATGGCCTTAGATCCGTTGCTTTAAAAACACCAATGGCATTTGTTATTGCTTTGGCTCGATCTGAAAAGCCCTGGAGAGGCCGTCTAAATGCTGCTGGAAGCTGTGCTTGTGTACTGCGTTAGTCTTTTTTTTTTTTTTTGTGCTGCACATTTGTGTGGTGCCATTTCAAATGAGTGAACAAGTGCAGCATACTGCCAAAAGCATATCTGATGCTGTTTTCGTCTTATTCACTTGCCTTGGTCTATCTTCAAGCTCTGGCTTTTCTGTACAGACGTTCCCTGGGCTGAACTGTTAGTTTACATGTCAGGCGTGAGGCAGTTACATTTCATGTCCATCACTCAACATGGTCCGTGTGGAACCTCGGTACAGCACCTTCGGTTTGGTGCAGAGGATCAAAAATCCGAATATGAATACATAAACCATTACACCCCTTTTGGATACTATAATTCTTGGCTGAGTCAAGAGTCTGTTCTCCAGTAAGGATTTCAACAATACCGCCCCTTACCAGCCTGTTGGCGCCTCCCCAGCTAAGAGCCCCTCTCCTGACCCTGTTGATTCGGATTCTGGGTTAACTGGTCCCGCTGTTTCTGGCTCTGGATCATCTCCGCCTGCCGCTGCAGTCGCCTCTGCCACCGGCCTGACACCATCCTCCGACGTCGCTCCAATTACCGCCCCCCTTCCAGGTGCTTCTCAGGAGCGCCTCCGGGTCCAGCCTCGAGCTGAATCAGAGGCACCATTCAGCTCCACACCACACCATCCAGAGCTGTGGGTTGTTGCTGGTGACCGCTGGAGAAGGGGGAGGAGGTCACCTCGCTGTGCTGCGAGCACCGAGAGCCCCGACCTCTAGCTCAAGAACTGTTTTAACATTTTGGATTTACATGCGTTTCCTTCACTGCCTGGGGACTTGGAGCCTCCACCTTCACTTTTCACATCTCCGAGGGTGCCTCGGGGAGTTCCACTCTCGGTCCCCTCCACAAGTGAACCAGAGAGGCTTCCCTGCCCAAGAGCCCGCCACCGGGCAGAGCCAAATCTGACACCGGCTCTGCGGCACTCTATTGACGTACGTCGTCCACCTCTAATCTCAACCTGGAATGTATCCTTTCAACCGCCATCAGCTCCTTCTCCCACCCCGCCACCCCCGATCATCGGAGACTCTACAGTGAGACATGTTCAGAGAGGAGCTGCGGAGACCCACTTCTTCCCTGGTGCCAGAGTGATGGACCTTCTGGATAAAATTCCTGGCCTCCAGGCAAAACATCCCTCAGCTAGGAACATTGTGATCCACGTCGGCTGCAACGATATCACCAGCCAGGTGTCTGAGATCCTGAAGCAGGACTTCACCAGTCTCCTCCGCACACTCCAAGGCTCTGATAAGTGCATATTTACCTCTGAACTGCTGCCTGCACTAGGCCAAGGCATCGGTTGCTTTAACCAGATCCTGAGCTTTCATACATGGCTCCAGTCTGCTACTGCAGCGTATGGTTTTACTTTTATTGACCGTTTTAACCTGTTCTGGAACCCCACATTTTATTGGCGAGACAGTATACATCCGAGCAGGCTGGGCACCCGCATTTTAACTGGCAATATATTTTATTCTGTTTCAACTGCTCCGTCAGCCTGTCTCTCGCTGTAAGTTCATTTTACCCACAAGCTGCACTCCCCTCCCCACCACACTCCACCACCACCTGCACCAGTACCCCCCTCACCATCTACTTACCTCATTCCCCCATTATCTCCAGCAACAGACCAAACAGGATTTGGGCTGGTGGAATAAACTATAAGAACCATGTCAAAATTAACTTAAATACCCAACAAACCACCTCACACACACCAACCCATCATCAATTACCATGGCACTTTTAAATGTCTGCTCCCTTTTAAATAAATCTTTTATTATTAATAAAATTGATTTTAGATCATAAACTGGACTGTCTGTTTTTAACTGAGACGTGGCTGGGTACTGAGGCATCAGTTGTTCTCAACGAGGCCTCTCCACCCAATTTTAACTTTTTATTTTCTACATGGAGGGGTCAGAAAGGTGGTGGAACTGCAACAATAATCTCTGGTGATTTTAATTATAAAGAAATAACATTTAGCAAGTACACCACCTTTGAATATCATGCCTTTGTTTTTAACAGCCCCCCAATTTTATGCCTTACAGTTTATAGACCACCAAAACCATGTGCATCATTTATCAGTGAATTCTCTGACACGCTGTCAATCATCCACACAAAATATAACAAGGTAGTCATAGCTGGTGATTTTAATCTTCACATAGATGATCCTACTAATTCTTTTTCTCGTAAATTTTTAAACCTTCTCAACTGTATGGCTTTTAAACAACACATCACACAGTTAACTCACAACAGAGGACACACCTTAGACCAGGGGTGTCAAGCTCATTTTAGCTCAGGGGCCACATACCGCCAGATTTAATGTGAAGTGGGCCGGACCAGTAAAATAATAGCAAAACAACCTATTGGCAACTCCACATTTCATTGTTTGTTTTAGTACAAAGACATACCAGTACATTATGAAATGTTTACATTTATTGAACCATTGATCTTTTACGAAACATGAACAACCTGAATGATGAATCTTCATCTAAGTATGAACAACCTGATTTTTTTTTCTTTTCTGCTCTGATTTGAACTGAAGCTGCTGACAAACAATATCTTAATCACGATAAAACAAATGCCATTTAAGGAACTAGATATTGTACTGCTGCCATCTACTGTTTAGTCCTGGAACTTGTTTGTATTTTGAACAATGACCTCAGTTACATGGTCACAATAAGCCAAATACTGGGAATGAACCTATAATGGCAATAATTAGTTTTCTCGTGTTTATATGCACTGAATAAACAGATTACTGGAGGATAACCCACATGAGTTAATGACCCCGGTTGCACGGCCTTTATCAGATTATTCTGTTGACATGACCACTTGAATAATCAGATTACTCCAGAAATCCAATCATAACCAGTTTATTCATGTACATGTAAACATGATCAATTGACCATACTTACATGTAAACAAATAAACTGGTATGATTGGATTTCTGGAGTTTCCATCCAGATTAAGACCCTTAATTTTTGGCAGGTGAAATAACATATTTATAAGCTATAACAGCCCTTTGAGACTATTCATAAGTTGGACAAAAACATATTATGTCTTCACAATTCAACCTTGAACTAAATCAAGTAATTTTTTTTGGCAGATAAAATGTTTGAATCCAAATTGGGAGCCTTAATGAATTTTTGGCAGATGAAGCATACATTTTATGGATTCTACTTACAATATATAATTATAGGAGGCAAATAATGCACAAACGGGGCGGGGTGGCTGTGGCACAGGTGTGGTGTGGCCAATTACTGATCTGAGGGTGAAGGGTTCGATTCCCACTCTGTCTGCAGTCTGCATGTCGAAGTGTCCTTGAGCAAGACACTGAACCCCCAGTTGCTCCCAGTGGATCAGGTCAGCGCTGGTGTATGGCAGCTCTGCTGCCATCAGTGTGTGCATGTGTGTGTGAATGGGTGGATAGATAGATAGATGTACTTAGATGGATGTACTTTATTGATCCCAAACTGGGAAATTACAGATGGCAGGATCTGTAAAGCGCTTTGGTCATATAGAGGTAAGAAAAGGCGTTATATAAGTGAACGCCATTTACCATCAAACACTAGTATTCATGGGAAAGAAAAGCTTTATTGACTTTTACATCATTATACACAGATTTTGTTAATTTCAGCATTCTTTTACAAGGCAAAACATTAAAAGTTGCGATAGGATAAAATGTCATATCTGATTATTCTAACGCAACTGATAGGTCTAAAATTATGACTAATCCCTCACCGCATTAAATATTCACAGACATACCTTCCATTTTGCTTAAAAGCAGCCTCTGGAATGGCTTTAGCCGAGCGAGGCGCACTCCCACGGCGAGCCGATCAGATTCTGGCGGCCATCACTGTCGTCGGCTGGCAGCTTCTGTTGTTTTGAACATGTTCAAAAAATTTTGTGACAAGAAAAACTGGTTCCAAATGTAAAATCATTCAGCAAACGGCAGCGAACTATGGCACCCACCCACCCACGGAACCCCAGTGAACCACCGCTGTCACTGTGAACATCCCCCAGCACTCATCGCGCTGCATGACATGGGGGTAAATGTATTTTTTAAGAACAGTTATTAAATACAGTAAATACCGTGACATTTCAGTGTGTGCTGGATCCAGCATCCATAAAAAAAATGACTTGTTGCATATTTTTAGTGATCTGTTCTGGTAGAGAGTCGACTGCAGTGGAGTCAGTAGAAATCAGGGATCACGTTTGTGTCTGCAACTCTTGTTCAACCCCACATGGACAAATTGGGAATAGCAGTTACTTTATTGAAAAAGTGCTATTATTTAATATTCACACTTTGCAAATTCATCCCGCGGGTTAGGCTGGGCTCTCTGTCAGGCCGGTACGGCCCGCGGGCTGTAAGTTTGACACCCCTACCTTAGACCTTGTCATCACCCACGGCCTGTCCACTAGTGTGTCCTCTGTTGTAGGCTTGGCTGTCTCAGAATATTTCTGTGTGTTTTTAACATCACCAGTTTTGTTCAGCAAGAGACCCTGGTGAGAACTGTGAGGAAACACCATCTGACTTCTGAAGTGGCTGCAAATTTTATCAGGGTTTTAAGTGATGTTCCTGCTGTGGGTTTACCTGCATCATGTGATTTTATTACTGACAGTTTTAACCATAAACTAAAATCAGCACTGGACATGGTTGCACCATTAAAAACTAAAACCACAAAAACCAAACCTGCCCCCACCCTGGTGGAATGAGGAGGTAAAACAGAAAAAACGATGCAGAGCAGCAGAGAGAGTTGTCACATTAATCCCTTCCACAGCATGTGGGACACCATGTGGTGTATGGCGCCTGTCTCCATTTCACTGACCCTAGGGCCACACAGCTACTGTAAGCAGTGAAAGCTTCAGTGGGGGGGGGGGGGGGGGGGTCAGGCCTCTGGTAGCTCGCAGCAGACAGAAAGTGGAGAAAAACAAAATTAACTGTTCACTACCAAATTCTACGAGAACAACTGAAACTATATACTAACACTGTGAAGCAAGCCAGAAACCTCCACTTCTCCAAAATAATAAGCACTCACAAAAACAATCCCAGAATCCTTTTGTCCATCATTGATCAGTCTCTCCAGGATTTTGCGGGATGTTATGACTGTTGTGGCCCAAAAAGCCTGAATTTGTGGGAGTTTTTTTTTTAAAGTTGTGATAAAAGTTGCAATGTTTTGAGAGGTTTTTTTTTTTTTTGCATCAAAAGTTGTGTGAAGAATTACAAATTTTAAAGTAGATGCTTTTTTCCATAGTTTACTGCAATGATATCCAATAACACCACGAAAAACACAGGATTGTCAAAAATTTCTTATCAAACAGTGATTTATAAATTAAGGAGAAACTTCTGCTATACAGCAAATACAGACTTTAACACAATATCCATTACAACAGCTAAATTGCATTAAATGCATGTTAAAGACTAGAGATTTGGAAATTATTGCCAGCACCTTCATTTGAAAACTCCCTAACCGCAGTGGTCCCCAATCACTCGGTACCAAGCGCAGACAAAAAAAAGAAATAATTTATTCTGTTGCTCTGTATTGTCTGTCTGGATGTCTGTGTTTTTCTGAAAAAAATTACCGACAATATTCTCTCTCTTTCCATGCCAAACTCCTACCTGTCTCTCTATCTGCTGCATGTCTTGACACACACCTGTCTCATCACTGATCTTTCATTTACTGAGAGTCGGGGGGGGGGGGACCTGTAAATATACCCGTTTCCAGACCGGAGACCGGTTTTAAAGCTCATTGACAAGACTTTTCATATCCACTGTATGTACTGTACATGTGATTTCTTAGTTTTTTATTTTTAATGAATTTGCAAAAATCTCAAAAAACTGTTTTCATGTTGTCATTATGGGGTATTGTGTGTGGAATTTTGAGGAAAAAATTAATTTATTTCATTTTGGAATAAGGCTGGAACATAACAAAATGTGGAAAAAGTGAAGCACTGTGAATACTTTCCAGATGCACTGTATATGCTTGCAGTCCTTACTTTATATGTTTTTGTAGGCAGGCAGTTATTTTAAATTCTTGGCTGGCTCTGTAGTGGGCAGTTGTCAGTGACCAATCAGCAGTACAAACGCCATCATGGCACTGTGAACTGTGGGTTCAGTTCATAATGCCATGTGTAGTCTCACATAAAGGGTACATATAGAGTCCTGCCCTAGACCCTCACCGACCAAACAGGTGTACACCCCAAAGTCTGTGAGTCTGTAAGGGCGGAGATTTGAGAACTGGGCTTGTTGGAATATGACGTCATGTAAATCAGGAAGTGTAATATACATTTTTCTTAAATAACTTAACTAAATGGGGCAGTGGTGATCTAATGGTTAGGGATGTGGACTGATGAGCAGAGGGTCGCCGGTTCAGTCCCTGGCCCAGCGGGATCACATCTGGGTGGGACAGATAGCATAGCAGCGTTTGCCCCACCCTCGTAAAAACCCCACTGTGGTGCCCTTGAGCAAGGCCCTGAACCCCAGCTGCTCCAGCTGAGCTGCTCAGTGGCCACAGATCTGTGGTTGTACTGGGCTGCTTCCAGGTGTGAATGTGTAACTGTGGATGTGAACAGGGTGTCCTTGAAAAAGAGAGGTTGCCTCTCAATGGAATGTCCTTGTATAAATAAAAGTAAAATTTAAAAAATGGTGTGTATTGGTCTGTGAAGTACACATTTTAATATTTTAACAGTATACGTACATGTGATCCATGGCCATATTTTTTAAGCTAATCCCCCCCCCACACACACACACAAAATGGAGTAGCCTCCCTCTTCTGATGACGGTGGAGATGAGGATGAGGCAGCCAGCCCTCCTGTAAACCTTATTATTTGTGGTGTGGTGGAGCCATCAGATGTAGAGGATGTTACAGAGGCATCCCTGCTAGGGTCTGACATGTCACCCTCGGCGTGGACCCTGCACGTGGTGTTGGAGTAAAGGTCCCGGAGAATGTTGATGTACTTGGACAAGATTCCAATGCCACGGAGGAGTTGCCAGAGAGCGTTTTCTGTCTAGGGAGTCAAAGGCAGCTTTGAGGCTGACGTAGAGCACATAAAGAGGTTGGCGATACTCCCTCCATTGCTGCACCAGGACACTCAAGGCAAGGATGCAGTCCGCTGTGGACAAGCGAGGGGTGAAGCCGGCCTGCTGGCGGCGGCGGTTGGTGAAGAGCAGGGGGCATCTCAGGATGACAGCGGTGATTACCTTGCCAGGGATGGAAAGCAGTGTGATGGGATGACGGGTGGTTGTGCTCCGACGGTCACCCTTGTTCTTGTAGAAGGACAGAATGACCCCGTCCCTGCACTCCCCAAGGATGTGTTCTTCTGCCCAGATGAAGCAACACAGATGTTCCAGCCGAGGGACGACAGAGGTGAGGGCGGCTTTCATCATCTCTGCTGTAACTCCATCAGTGCCGGGGGCTCACCCAGAGGGGAGCTTCTTGAGGTATCTGACAGCTCACTGATTGAGGGTGGGGCTAGGCTAATTGAATTGTCTTCAACACCAGCATCGGCATACTGCTGCGCTTATCCAAGGTGGGAAGAGGGAGCTTGCAGAGGACACTCGCATAGTGCTCGCGCCATCGTTGGAGTTTAGTCGTCGGATCCATGATGAGGCTTATGCCATTGGTTGCTGGGGGGGGCGGGCACTGCCGTTTCTTGCCGGCGTGGCACATACGTAGTCTGGTAGGCAGACTGGAGGTTACCTGCTTGGAAGCTGTTGTTAGCCTTGTCGGCGATATGGTGGAGCCAAGTGGCTTCATTGTGCCAGACGCTGCGGCGTCTCTCTATGTTCAGCTTATGGTAATCATCCTTCCCCTGGAGTCTGGTTTTACAGCATCAATCGACAGGCTCCAGAGTGGTGTCAGAGATCCATGGCTGAATCCTCTGGCGGTGATCACCTAGGACGTTTGTAGCAGCCAGAGTGAGAATGGCGGTAATCTGCTCCCAGGCAGCCTCAAGGCTTTCTGGGTGGTCAAGGGCAGAAAAACGGTTCGTGAACTCAATGGAATAGCAGTGGGCAAACTGAGGGGTGTAAAGCTTCTCGTTGTCTAGGGGGTGGCGGCGAGCAGGGCCAGGAGGGGCATTGTGGCGGAGGTGCAGGCGGACAGTGGGGGCGAGGAGTCGACGGTCGGTCCGCCCCAGCTCAGCACTGCGGAAGACATGGCAGTCAGTGGCAATTCTGCAGCGCCCACTGACCAAGATGTGGTCAATGGTCTTGGATGTAGCACCAGTGTTACAGTACCAGGGGGTGCGGTGGATTTGACGTTGCTGGAACCAGGTGCCCAGGATCTTCAGATTGTGCATGGCGCACACAGCATGCAGTTACTATTGTCATTGGTGATGTCAGATGGGAACGATCCGATGATGTGTTCCAGGGTGCTCCTGTCGGGGCCCACGGTGGCATTCATGTCCCCTAGGACAATGGTGATGTCATGGCGGAAAATGCAGCGTAGTTTGTTGTGCAGCTGTGTATAGAATGCATCCTTGGCTTGGTCATTGGCGACATTTGTGGGGGAGTAGGCCACAAAGATGGAAAGGTAGCCAAAACTGTGGAGTTTGCATGTTCTCCCCGTGTATGAGTGGGTTTACTCCAGGATTTCTCCGGTTTCCTCCCACATGCCAAAAACATGCAGGTTAGGTTAATTGGAGACTCTAAAGTGGCCCTAGGTGTGAATGTGTGTGTGAATGGTTAAGGGATAGCGCCGTATCGTGGCTGCTTCATCCATCCAGGTGGTGGATGCCCTCAATTTCCCCTCTGGGGATCAATAAAGTATACTAAATCTAAAAAAAAAAAAAAAAACCCCACCCAGATCCATGACAGAGGTGTAGAATTATACTACACAGTCAGGTCTGCTCTCCTTCGTAGAATTAATCAACAAACTACAGATGGCAAGGATAAGAGAATTACCTTTTAATTTGTTATTTTTTTTAACATGGGTTCAATTTCTGTCACATATTCGTTTCATTATTGAACACTGGTTCTTGAATTCCTGGTTCCTTCTGTGTGGAGTTTGCATGTTCTCCCCGTGTCTGCATGGGTTTACCCTGGGTACTCCGGTTTCCTCCCACAGGCCAAAAACATGCAGGTTAGGTTAACTGGAGACTCTACAGTGGCCCTAGATGTGAATGTGTGTGTGAATGGTGAAGGGATTGGCGTCGTACCGTGGCTGCCTCACCCATCCAGGTGGATGCCCTGAATTTCCCTCTGGGATTAATAAAGTATACAAAATACAAATAAATAAATAATGAAACAGGAGAAGTCTTTTTAATACTGTCTAAGAGATTTTGGGGAGCTTGTCTGAAATGGTGTAAAATAAAGTACCTGGTAATGAGAGTGTGGTCAGTGAGGGTGCTATTTATTGTATATTCTTTCATCCAGAAACCTTTGAGTGGTTTCCATAGTAACTTTCTGACTGTGATGCTCTTTATAGATGTGGACCCCTGTTTTCCTTTAGCACAGCTGAATTTAAAACAATTACACAAGCTGGTGTCCTTTGCTGAAAGTCACACTTTATGGGTTTCAGTACCAAATACTCTGCACGTCATTCACTAGCAGAAGAAGCTATAACTGTGGTAGTGATTCTTTGAATGTGTGATTGCTCCCCTGTGCTGTGTTGCCACGAGATTTGGTAAAAGTAGTTTTCTTTAATGTGTCATCCAGGATAGCAGGAAGGCAGTCTTTTCTAGGTTTCATTTGATGGGTCGCTATCATCTGTAAAAGAGTGATCAGTTTGAACTGAACGCTTTGCATTCTTTTTCATCCAGTCCTTTCCTTTGTGGTAAACAATGTATTTTCTTCCTCTTGCTCGTATACGTCCTGTCATCTGTTTCTCATTGAGTGCTCCACTGGCTGATGGATATCAAGAACAGCGATTAGCATTGACCTGTACCGAGTGAACTCTTGTCCTTGACAAACAACACTGGGCTCTTTGTTGTCAGAGTCCTTTGTATTGTTCTGCTGAAGATCTTCTCAGAGTGGCAGACATTCTTCTGTTACCGTACTCTTGGAAACTCTTCCATAAAGGCTGGGTAACCTTCAAGATCAGAGGACTAATAAAGCCATTTGATGAAAGGTTTTTATTTATTTACAAGTCTTTTATTTTTCCAACTTGAAAGTTCCCTTCATGATGGTTCTTTTTTGCAGTATACAGAACATGACACTGTTGCTGAAATAGATTTCATGGCTTACTGGATGCCTCATAAATACAGTCCTGTTGGTGACAGCAAAACAATGGCTCCCAACAGAGAAAAGAAGCTTTAGATTTCTCTCTTGTGATCAGACATCATAACAACCCTATAGGTTATTGGGCTGTTATTACATTGTATCATAACAGCACAATAACCTTCAGATGATTGCATGTTTCCATATCTGTCAGCAGAACTGTGTTTCAGTAGAATATTTTTTTTCCTGTAGTTGTCCAAAGAGTTGGATGTTGCTAGCTGGATGTTGAGTCTATTGGCACGTGTTTAAACATCACAGTGAAGACATTTACGGTGGTTATTTCAATTTCCTCGGCTGTTATGTAGTCATATGTAGTATGTAGTGGCTAACAGTGTCAACACAGCCTGGTGTGTGACTCACGTCACCTAGAGCTCAAGTACCTGATGAATGTAATACTTTAGGCACTGGTGGAAACCAGGTATGCTTGGAATGGCTTTTGCTATTGAAAGGTGTGATTTGTGTGGCCTTTGAGAGATTAAATTACACATCAGAAGTGAAGTGTTTACCTCTGTAGAATGAGAGATAAGTGAGTGCCTCTATGCTATGGTCCACTGACTATTAAATGATAAGCATATCCTGGGTAGAAGAATAGCATAAAAACTGAGTTCATTTACATCATGTAAGTAGAGCTCACTATTATTACCATGGTTCATCATGTTCCTTAGAATCAATAGAGTCCAATCACATGAAGTGACTTGATAGTCCCTCATTAAAAATCCATTTATTAGAGTGCATTTATAAAAGGTGGAAAAAGCCTTTTAAAGGCTTGTCAGATCGCTACTTTCCCACTGTGACCAATGCCCACTCCCAGCTTTGAATGTGTGTTTGTGAATTCACTTAAACTGAGTGTTTTTTTTTTTCTCTTTTTTCATCAACCTGTCCCTTTTTTCTAGTTCCCTGTGGTGGAGTATTAACTGAGCGTAAAGGCACTATCCTCTCTCCTGGATATCCAGAACCATATGCCAACTATCTGAACTGTGCCTGGAAAATCTCGGTTCCAGAGGGAGCTGGCATCCAGGTGAGAACATCAGATGCCGAGCTTAGCAGTGTCATGTTTGATGAGCAGTTGACTTTTTTCCCCATTTTAGATACATTGCCTGATAATTAAACAGTTGGGCATTTTGATGTTCATCCTTACTTTGCTTTTAATTTAATATTTGTACTTTTCTTTATAAAGAGGTATTAATGTGGATTTCTCTTCCAGATTCAGGTTGTGACCTTCGCCACTGAACACAACTGGGATTCTCTGGATTTTTTCGATGGGGTCGATGCCAATGCGCCACGGCTTGGTAGCTACTCGGGTAAATCTGATACAACTGAGTTTTAGTCGTTGGCTCCCACCTGAATTTCAATCAGGCATCACGCAGCCCCGACAACAGACAGCTGTAGTAATGAAGCTGATGACATTTGGCATTTCCTTTGAGAATGCTGTCAAAAAGAAAAACTATCCCTCCTTCATCACACAATAGTCCTGTCTCTGCAGTAGAAATCTGCTTAATGTAACCCCCTTTTCAGGCTCCGTGTTACACGTGCAGTGTTGCCTCTAGGCCCTCATTAATGGAAATGGTGCATTTGCCACATGGAGACCTACAAGAAACAGGCCATCACATCAATTTAGTCAGTGAAATCTGGTATAAAAGAGTCTGGTGTTGTGTAATGACTCCAGCCTTGATATCGGCACATTTTGGAGATCTCATTTATGGGTAAAACCCTTTAAATAGTGGAATAGCTCCACGGTGCAGTTCTAATGGCGCAGGGCACCCAGTGTGGTTTGAAAAGGCCGAATCATTGTAAATGGCCAGAAATCATTTTTAGCTTGGGCTAAACTGATAAAGATGGTTATGAACATATTTCAGTGCCACCATGCAAATTGTAATAGACACAGGGAATAGAGAAAATTATCCATGACCTCAGTGTGACCGCTCTTACAGAATGTTGTGCCATGAGTTTAAATTTTAGGCTATGCTTGTCAGTTTGGATTATCTGATTGAAAGTCCTAATAAGGTTTTACAACTCAAACTTGAGACTGGGGCTGGGAATATGAACTAGAAATTCTCTTGACTCTTTTTTTTTTTTTTAATATACATATTTTATGATGCAGGTACAACAATTCCCCAACTGCTGAACAGCACTTCCAACAACCTGTACCTGACCTTCCAGTCTGACATCAGTGTATCTGCCGTTGGCTTCCACTTGGAGTACACAGGTATGAGGAGAGACGGCTTGTCTGCCTTCCCATCACCTCCTGTCTCTTGTCTCTGTGTCAGTGACTTCCAGCTGCTGCACAGGAGTGCAAGAAATAAGAGAGGCAGCTGCTCTGGATAGAAATACTGTGAAATGGTTAGGATGTGGCTTAGGGTTGTTTTTTTGCTTCCCTCGCTCTATCTCTTCTAATTTCCACTCGTTGTATCTGCTTCTCTGCCATTGCGGCTCAGTATTCCCCCATGGTTTCCGTTTTCAAATTCTCCCATAGCTCCAAGTTACTGGACCTTTTTAAATTTAAGGACTGAATTTGCTTATCTCTCAGTGGACTATTCACTTAGGGGCATATTTGCTAAAGAGCATGCTAAACATTTACAGTGCTCCAGAGTTTGAGGGCTTTGTCTGGCCCCAGTAGAGTGGGGGGTTCTCTTCATTTTAAAAATAGTATGATTTTTAACAAAAGTGATTATTCACATATGAGTTCAGGAGCTTTTGTTCACTGTTAATAGCATTTTCCACTGTTTGTTACATCTCAGATGACTTTTTGTCTCGTTTAATCTCTCTTCCCCTGTTTCTTTTCCTCTAAGATAAGATTTTAAGTTGGCATTTTCTGCCTGCTCTTCACTCTTGTCTCCCCGCTGGTTCCTTTGTCATAACTTGCCTACTAAAATGTAACTGTGGGAGACTCGTTGTCAGTCATTGTCTGTGATTTGCATTGATTGCAATGAAAAAGCACAACCACGGGGAGGCTAGAACTGTATCAGATATGAACTTCATAAACTCTAGATAAAATTAGAAGACGTAGACGTTTCAAAGGCAGACCGACGGCCATCATAACACATCAGGCGTTAACCACCAGAATAACACAAACTCAGGTCAAGCCGTCAT
The DNA here is from genome assembly GCA_020510985.1 of Pholidichthys leucotaenia. Taxonomy (NCBI): domain Eukaryota; kingdom Metazoa; phylum Chordata; class Actinopteri; order Cichliformes; family Pholidichthyidae; genus Pholidichthys; species Pholidichthys leucotaenia. The sequence goes on along the minus strand of CM035849.1, from coordinate 201,518,269 downwards.
TTTCCACATATTTGTTGCAAAGCAGAGAGGCACGGAAAAGTGTTTTTGTCGCTTGATCGGTTCTTGCTGTCAGTTGTCAGTCGGGGCGTCATGCTACTGGTGGGAATGACTTCACAGCCATGTATCTCACAGTAGGTGCTTGGTTCTTCGTGTTTGGAGCCGCTCAGTAGTCATGTCTCTCAGTGAGCTCGTTCCTTTCTGCACTACAAGGCCCCCACCCCCACTACGGCTACCTACCACTGAGAATCACAATCGGCTCATTCCTCCAAGTCTCTCTTACACTTTGCCACTTCTGCCCTTGTAAAGTGCCTTCCCCATTCCCCAAAGATTTGTGTAAACCGCACTACAGTCAGACTCTTCTCTTCTTCCCCTGCTTCTGTTCACAACACGATGTTTGCCTGCAATATGGTTCTACTGTTTTCTTGTTGGAAAACATTTGTGTCCGTGTGATCAAGCCATATGGCTTCCCTACGGATTCTTTCACTTCTTCTTTTGTTGATTTCAGATTCTGGTTATTTTGTTAAATTAGTGCAGTCGTCTTTTTTGATGCCATGTTGGTTATATCTTTGGTCTTAATTCTAGCTCGGTTGGAGTGAGCCAGCCGTTCATTTTTCACACACTCCAGCTTTAAATCCCAATCAGTGCTCTGAATGCTTAGTACAGTGGGTAAAAAAAACAACAAAAAAACCAGCAGCAGGGTTTGGCACAGCCCCAGCAAGCCAGCCATCTGTTTTAAAATGTTTCCTTTGGGTAATCGTTGCAGTCCATTGAGACCAGTCATAGAAGCTCTGTATGCCACCCGCAACTACAACATCTTAAGCGCCAAGCATTTAACCACCTCTCCTAGGGCAGACACCATGCTATAGCCCAAAACAAGATTGTCACATTCTCCCAGGCAATGTGGTTGCATTCTGAATAATCAGGTTTCAATCATGCAGTCTGAGACATTTATTATTGCTACATGAACTACATACAGCAAGTGTGACAAAATAAGGATCTGTTGTTCCGCTTCTTGGAAAGACATCCATCGTTTGAACATGCCTGAAAATTTTTCACTTCAGTCACAGCCATCAAAGGATAATATAGCATGGCAGTGCATATTCTAAGCTTGGGATATATAATCTCTTTGATGCCAACTGCAGCACTTTTCTAGTGAATTTAATGTATTGTTGCATAGCCTTGTTTATCATTGCAGACAAAGAGCAGATATTGTGCTCTTTATTTTTAATCTTTTGTTTTGAATTGTTGCTTATGTTGGGGATGAAATCAAACTGATCATATTCTTGCTACCCTTTGGTCTTTTACTGTGATCATTATTGTGTGTACTCTTTTGCCACTACACAGCTGTTTGTTCAGTGCCGGCCCTTCAATACTTCCATGTTTGCTAACAGCTACCATTTTTTTTCTTGTCCTGTTGTCATGACGACACTTATGTAGTCAGCTCAGACCACAGTAGTTGGCAAACACGGTACTCACCATCTTAGGATTATTATTTTTTTTTTTTGTAGTGTATGTACATCTGCGGCTGTGATGCAGGTGTAGTGTGGCTGACTACTAATTGGAGGGTCAGTGGTCCGATTTCCCCTCTGTCTGCAGTCTGCCTGTCGAAGTGTCCTTGAGCAAGACACTGGACCTCCAGTTGCTCCTGGTGGGTCAGGCCAGCACCTTGCATGGTGGCTCCACTTCCATCAGTATGTGAATGGGTGGATAGCAGGATCTGGAAAGTGCTTTGATCATCCAGAGATGAGTAAAAAAAGCGTTATATAAGTGAACACCATTTACCATTTTTACCATTTTATTTATTAACTCATCCAACAAATTACTTAAACTTAAGGATTTGTGCGTAACAAATGACTTGTCTCTCATTTCTTTAACAGAGAGGTAATAGACACTCATACTACTTGTGCTTGGTGTCTGCTGTTAAATATACACTAGTATACTTCTTCTTCTTTCGGCTGCTCCCTTTACGGGTCTCCACAGCAGATCATCTGCCTCCATCTCACCCTATCCCTTCATCTTCCTCTTTAACCCCCCCCCCCCCCCCATGTCCTCCTTCGCTACATCCATGAATCTTCTCTGTGGTCTTTCTCTTTTCCTCCCGCCTGGCTGCTCAGTCTTCAACATCCTTTGTCCAATATATCCACCATCCCTCCTCTGCACACGTCCAAACCATCTCAGCCTTGCCTCTCTTACTTTGTCTCCAAATCGCTCAACCTGAGATGTCCCTCTGATGTACTCATTTCTAAACCTGACCCTCCTAGTCACTCCCAGTGAGAATCTTAGCATTGTCAACTCTGCCACCTCCAGCTCCATCTCCTGTCTTTTCGTCAATGCCACTGTCTCCAAACCATGCATCATAGCAGGTCCCACTATGTCTTGTAAATTTTCCCTTTCCCTCTAGCTGCTATACTTCTGTTGCAAATCACCCTTGATAATTGTCTCCACTCACTCCACCCTGCCTACACTCTCTTCTTCACCTTTCTTGTGCATTTTCCATTAGTTTGTCTGGTTGACCCCAGGTATTTAAACCCATCTGTCTTCATTACCTCTATTCATTGCATCAAATATATAATAGTATATCCATGTTAAATAGTCTCTGATCCACCGTCTCACCATATTCTGTATGCAACCACCTGTTGAAACTGTATCTTTCTCATCCTATAGCTTGACTGTCACTAGCTACGTGACTAAAATGTGTTCTGTTAGGTGTGACCTGCATGTTTTGTTTCTGCCTTTTCTAAGCATATCTTACTGTCTTTGCATATATTTTTTAAATAACCTCCTCCTACTTAAGCACCAGTACACAGTTGTTTTCTTAATGCGAAATGAATATTCAGTTGGTTAAATTGATTTGAATGTACAAATTAGCCTAAAAATTAGAGCGTGGTAAACTTCCAGCAAGAGTATACAATGATATTTCTATTTAATGGTAACAATCCGAAAAGTGTTCTGTTTTAAAGTTCAGTAAATATCAAGCAAGGTTGATCAGGACGGGTCTCCTTCCAGCTGTGGTTGCACATTCATGAACAGGTGCCGACCTGCTCACGGCAGGGGGACAAAAGTTCTTGCCAAATTATGCATTTGGACAGTTTGACTGGAAACCTTCTACAGCGCAGCAGGAACCTGGACCATATGTTAGTGAGCACAGTCTTTCAGACTGACGCAATCTATTTGTTAAGATCAGGTACAGAGCCTTAGGCTGTGGAAACTCACCCAGTTTTCTTTGTCTGTTTTGTGATAAATGGTGGCTCCAGAGCATGGTTGAAAAGTCTTTTACTTGAAGGCCCGACAGTGTATTAAGGTTTTATAGTCAGTTTTCCTGTTTTGTTTCCAGAGGTGGGTAGGAACGAGTTACACTCTACTGCATGTGCGTTTTACGCCTCCGTCTAGGGCAGGGGTCTGCAACCTTTGCAAACTGAAGAGCCATTTTTTCCACTTGCTGGCTAAAATTGAATTAACTGAGAGCTGCAATAGCTATTTGACCTTTAAAATAATGATTATGCTGCTTCAAAGTTTATAGCGCTGACTGTACAATAAATGTAGATTGTTGCATTTAGGAATTCATACTACAATAGTTAAGAAAACTGATGGAACTTTATTGCTGTTGTGTGGCCCAACAAATGAAAAACTCAGACTCTAGTGAAAAAATGTTATATGGTGCAGCGTGTAATAATTAGTGTAATCTAGCTGTCAGATTTCAAAATGCAAATACTTTCTTTTATCCTGGTCATTAGTCTCTTATTAAGCATTTGCAACAGCCTACAGAAGTCATTTGTATAAATAGAGTTTGGCATAAAAATTTGGAAAGACATTACAGTGATCCAAGATGGCTACCAACATGGAGAGGGCCCCTCTTCCTGTGGATAAAAAACTAATTTTACAAAACCAAAAAAACCCCACAATTTTTACTTAAAATGATTATATAACAATGGGAGCAAAATAAGGATTTTATGCTGCATTAAATTTCACTTCATTCATTTAGATCACCCAAAATATTACGCACTGCACCTTTAACTGAAAACTAAACTATGCAGGCTGACATTTGAATCCTTCTTATATTTGGGGAAAATAAATAAAGGAAGCGCTAGCCACCTTTGACTTTGAAATAAATAAACCATAGCAAACAGTTGCATGCTATTACAAAAAGAGAAATTATTTAAAAATATGCTAGTAGCTTTGTAGGTTTTCTTTTTTTTTTTTTAATCTTCAACCATGTAAAGCAATCGAACATCCTGCACAAACATAAAACAGAACCAACTGTACTTCCCTAACTTTGGAGATGTTTATCCAGCGAGTTTAAGTGACTTATGAAGTGAAACTTTTCCAGCCAATCCGTATCTGTCAGTTCGGGACACAGAAGCTCTGAAATCACTCTATTTCACTCATCTCCAACTTTGTACTGTTTGGAAAAGGCTGTGTGCTTGTCCTGGAAATGTTTTTCAGTGTCAGGGGGGGTTGTGCTATTTGGCATTTTCTCGCCACATAAATGTATACAGATAAGCCAGCATCATTGTCAGTGATTGCAAATTAATCTGTCCACACAGAATTCTCTTTTTCTTGGTGATTTTTCTTTTTCTGGATTTGTCTGTATTTTACTGAGGGTGGGGAGGATAAATAGCCACCCGGGGGCAGTGCTTCTCCGCTATTATGTTTGTTAGGATGTGCCGCGTATTTTAGTTAACAACATATATATATATACAGTATATAAGCATGCGTTTCAGTTGAAAAAATTATCCAATACACAATAATTTGAAAAATAAAATTATTTAAATGACCGTCATTATTTCCATGTTATTTTGAGATCTAATGGCAGAGAGCCACAGCATGGGGGTTGAAGCGTCATGAATTGCCCTTCAGGGCAGAAAGGTGAGGCCCACGCACTGAACTGTGAGTTAGTGAGATTTATTGGAAAAACAACAAACATAAAGTCCAACACAGTGCTCTAATACAGAATTTAAACAAATGAGCAAACTTACTGATAACGCGCACCAGAGCGAGGTAGGGCTCTGGTGGAGACAAGGAGAAACTTAATCAAGACTGCAGCGACAAGAAATGAAAATAACTGCCCTTAAATGGGGTCAAAAACAATTTACATAAGTAACGACAGGTGTGGGTCACATGAGCAGGCAGAAGGAACCAATGATTCATAGTAGAACCAGCTGGGGGCAATGAGAGGAGAGCGACTGAAGCTGACAGCTGACAGGGGTGACGCCCACATGAAGCACAAAACCCGGAAACGCCCTTGGCAGCTGTCAACCCAACAGTAAAGATCTAAAGAATACAATATCAACAAATGCAGACTGAAATATAAATGTAAATTAATACAAAATAAAAGTGTAACAAAACTAAAACGTGAACAGGAAAATATCAAACAGTACAAGAATACAGAAACCCAAAAAGCACAAAATACAACAAATATATAAATTTAAAGAAAAAAACATGAGACTGAGCAAGGCGGAAACCTCCTGTGCTCCGCTCATGACATGAAGAGCCACATGCGGCTCTGGAGCTGAGGGATGCTGACCCCTAGATTAGGGGAAGAGGAACGTAACATAAATGAATGGGAAGATCCCGTTCTGATCTCCCAACACTAAAACTCAAGATTAATACAAGGCTCAGTGAGCCAGTGAGCTTGACTCTCGGGTGAACCAAAGCCAAAATAACAAACAAAACCCACTCTATCTTTACCCAGATTAGGGCTACCTAGTCTCTACAAGAAACTAAAAGACAACCCTAAATCCAACTCCCTACACTAACAAAAACATATGCTTATGTGAGTATATTTATGAAGAAAAGCTTGACTTTTATTGAAGTACATTTGGTCATACCGTTTGTGTCATGAGCCGGGTGCTGGAGTTTTTCCCCCGACTCGATCTCATGACTTTTTCTGCCAAATTACTCATCTGTTGCATCTTACGCCTTTTGGGTTTATGTGTTTTTGCTTTGCTTGTCATTTTTCTCTTTGTGTTAGTGTCATATTTTTATTCTGTATTTATTCATATTTATTTAGTATGTTATTACCTCCGCCAAGGAGGTAATGTTTTTGCCGGGGTTTGTCTGTCTGTCTGTCTGTCTGTTGGTTAAATGCCATTTTCGTGAATAACTACTGAACCACTAATCATATCATTGTCAATCCAATTGCTAGTCATATGTTTTCATGGTCAAGGAATCTGAAAACGTACACACAAACACTGTATGGGGGGAACTGTGGCGCTTGGCGGAGGTCTGCGCTCTCCGAGTGCTTTTCTAGTTTTATTCTGTATTTCTCTAGTGTTTCCTTTTTCTGTTGACAGCTGTCAGGGGCGTGAAGCTTTTGTGGGCGTGCCCTGTCAGCTGCCAGTTGGGTTCGCCTTCCTCTCACTGCCACAGCTGATTCTCATTATGCATCATCGCCTTCCCTGCCGTTTCAGGTGCCCACACCTGCTGTTTATCATGTTAATGGGTTTTGATCCCTATATAACGGCTTTAGTTTCATTCTGTGGTTGCCGCTGTCTTGTTGATCACTCTCCCTCGTCTCCACCAGAGCCCTGCCTTGCCTGGCATACAACTCTTGTAAGTTTTTCTCCCTCGTTGTATTCGGTGTTTTTGAGCACTTGTTGAACTTTATGTTATTTCTGTAATAAATTTCCCAAACTCACAGTTGGCGCATGGGTCTCGTCTCTCTGCCCCGAGGGGCCATTCATGACAGTTTGAGATACTTTTAATTACACTAATTTGATTTGTGTGCAAGTCTTGTTTTGCACATCAGAAATCATTTTTCTTCAGTTCTGGTTTAATAAATATTTTATTTATTGGTGTTTCTTTTTAATTTGGATTGTATTAGAAAAAAACATTTGGGTAGTTGGTGTTATATTTTCCTCAGACTAACAGATCTAGGCATGAAAACCGTAAACTAGCAAAAGTAAAGTCACACCTTTGCGAGAAAAAAAATCAGCACATGTATCTGTTTATTTACCACTCCCAGTTACACGAGGTGAGACTGGATATCCTGGCAGATAATCACATCTGTCACAAGGTCTGTGGTAGACTTATGCCAGTCTGTGCATCATGACATGCACTACACAAAGAGCAGAGATAAACAAACCTATCATCTGGTCAGTCACTGCAACAGATACTGGAATCAGTTTGTCTTGGCCTGTCCTTACCACTGATAATGCCTCTATCTGCCAAGAATGTGCCGCTAGTCCAGCAAAAGCTAGCGGTACTCAAATACTTTGCAAGCAGTTTCATGAAATCGTCAGTCAGAAAGCAACTCATACCGGCTCGAACGTCGCCTGGGTTAACAAGGTCAGGAGTTCCTGGCAGCGGAAGGCGAAGGACAGAGCTGCGTGGAGGAACCTGATCAGACCTAAATGAAACAGTCATTGTCGCCCCCGACAGACTGCTATGATGATGATGATGAGTCCTTAGTCATTTTTTTTCTTGACTCCTCTTCAATTTTAGTAAATATAGGTAACATAGGTAACACATACCACATATACAGTATATTATACCGTATATACTGTAAGTTAACACAACTTTGACTCAAGTACAGTTTCTGCCTATTTTACCCACCTCTGATATGTTGTGTATTATACAGTTGGTCTTTTTTGTCCCTATTTGTTAAAATCTAAATTGTTGTCCCGGTACCCCATCGTTTTTAAACCTTGTTTGAATGTTATTGTACATTCTGTTTGAGTGTGTTTTTCAGCATGCTGTTGGCTGTAGTTGGGACACATGATAATCTCCAAACTATTTCTAGCTGCCTTGTGTTTTAATGTGAGAATTGCCTTCTGGCAGCTCTGTATAGCAGCAGCTGCACTACTTTCCTGAACTGAGTCACCAAATCTCCCTAAAATCAATTAAAAAATCTCTAAGTAGAAGATTTTGTCCAAGTAATACTCTTATTTAAACCCACATATGACAAAACCTCATAGCTTCAAAGCATCCTCCCACTCACCTTTTTACAGCAGTTCTTGGTGTAGTTGTTTTACTGTTGTTGTATCTGTTCTCTCACAATGCTTCCTGCTCTGAGCCTCCTGTGTTACTGTCTCCTCCCACTCAAATATCCTCTCTAACTTTCACTAGATGTCGAGTGAAATGACCACTCCTGCTTTTCAGAGTCGCCTATAAATTGTTCAGAATCTTTTGTGGGCATATCTGCTGCCATCACTGTGTTCATCCACCCACCGGCTTGTTTAGACCAGTTAACTCTTTGAGGGGGCTTGAATGTGAGTGCTTGTGTATTTCTTTTTTTTTTTTTGTGAAGCAGCATACATGTGTTGTCTGTTTTGTCTAGAAGGGGAGATATTTATGTGTGCTGCTATGTGTTTGTGTCCTTCCACCCGCATCTCTCTTCCTAAGGCGTATTTACTAATTATGCATCAACATATTAAAGTTAAATAGAGCTGCATATTTGTTATTACAATGATAGTCTCTTTTTACACACTGTTTATCTATAGCCTAATTTAACCAGTGTATTATACCAAAACCCAATTTTTACAGAGGACATCAGTTGAAAAAGATGCCAAACATGCATCTATTTTAATTTAAAAAATTTTAATTAAAAAAATTAAAAAAAAAAAAAGATGCCAAACATGCATCTTTTCTAATGCCCGTTCCTATCAAGTATCTGTATATTACTAGTTGTGTAAAATGTGAAATTTGCTCCTCTTTGTCGATCAATATTTATTTTGCCCTAAGACAAATATCACTGATTCTTGACCAAAATTATTATTCATTCATTCATTCATTCATTCATTCATCTTCTTCCGCTTAATCCGTTTCGGGTCGCGGGGGGGCTGGAGCCTATCCCAGCATCTTTGGGCAAGAGGCAGGGTACACCCTGGACAGATCGCCAGTCCATCGCAGGGCCAACACAGAGAGACAGACAACCATTCACTCTCACAGTCATACCTAAGGACAATTTAGAATCCCCAGTTTGATGCCAATTAACCTAACTTGCATGTTTTTGGCATGCGGGAGGAAACCGGAGAAATCCCAGAGTAAACCCATGCAGACACAGGGAGAACATGCAAACTCCACACAGATCACTGTTGGTCGGAGGCTGGGATCGAACCCAGGATCCCCCGGCCAAGGGTGAGTTGCTGTGCTGCCGCAGTGCTAACCACTCCGCCACCGTGCCACCCCCAAAATTATTACTGTTCTGTAAAGTTTGGTCCACTTACTGTTCTGTAAAGTTTGGTCCACTGTGTCTTTGGGCCCTATTATGGCAGTCTGAAGCGGGCACTTGCGCCATGCTTTGCACTTTGCGCAGTTGCTTTCATTGGTTTCTGTCAGTATTATGGTGCATTCTCTTTCAATGCACCTTTGATTATCAGAAAGCAGGTCTGAAGTCAACAGCGTATTATCAACCACTAATTCACCGGTGTGTTTATTTTGATTTTTTGTTTTGAATTTCCAACAGTGATCTGTGTGGAGTTTGCATGTTCTCCCTGTGTCTGCGTGGGTTTACTCCGGGATTTCTCCGGTTTCCTCCCACATGCCAAAAACATGCAAGTTAGGTTAATTGGCATTAAACTGGGGATTCTAAATTGTCCTTAGGTATGACTGTGAGAGTGAATGGTTGTCTGTCTCTCTGTGTTGGCCCTGCGATGGACTGGCAATCTGTCCAGGGTGTACCCTGCCTCTCGCACAAAGATGCTGGGATAGGCTCCAGTCCCCCCCGTGACCCAAAAAGGATTAAGCGGAAGAAGATGAATGAATGAAATGAATGAATGAATGATTTGAATTTGTTAAGTGATTATATACTCGTGCATACCTGTGCATGCCCGTAGAAACCAAGTATAAGCAAGTATTTCTGCATGCCCGTAGAAAGCAGGTGTTAGCAAGCACGGCAGCACTCATTCAGTGATGCCTGCCTTTGATCTTTGAAGCAGGTGTAAGCAAGGGTGTAAGCAAGCATGGCAGCTGTCATTGTGATGCCTCCCTTTGATCTTTGATGGCATCATGGCGAGTCCTATGATGGTGAGTGATGCCTGCCTTTGATCTGTGATGATGTCATAGTGAGTCCTATGATCTTTGATGATGGCATAGCGAGTCCTATGATGCCTGCATTTGATCTTTGATGATGTCATAGCAAGTCCTAGGATCTTTGATGATGTCATAGCGAGTCCTATGATCGTGAGTGATGCCTGCATTTGATCTTTGATGGTATAGCGAGTCCTATGATCGTGAGTGATGCCTTCCTTTGATCTTTGATGTCCTATGATCGCGAGTGAGCGTGAGTGATGCCTGCCTTTGATCTTTGATGATGTCATAGTGAGTTCTATGATTGTGAATGATGCCTGGTGGTGGTAGTAGGACACAAAGTGATGATGGTTGTTTACACACCATAGAGTGATGATATAGAGAGAAGTACGTGGTGGTAATGCACCTGTAAGCTGGTTGACAACTGCCAATCAAATCCAAAAGAAGAAGAAGAGTGATGCCTGCCTTTGATCACACACAGACACACACAGACACACACACAGACAGACAGACAGACAGACAGACAGACACACACACACACACACACACACACACACACACACACAGATTTTCTTGAATCACTCTATACTTGTCATATCCCGAGTGCTATTTTGTCCGCGCTTGGGCTACACATCATTCCTGTCAGGCTTTGACAGCGGTGTTGTCATTCTGGCTCCCCGGGCTCTGATTGGTCAAACGCTCGGGAGTTCCCTGCTGTCAGAGCCTGAGCAGCTGTGCTGCATTTGCGGTCATTAGCAGCCGGCTTTAAATGCCGGCGCCAGCGGCTGCATCTTGCGGCTGTCTTGTCAAGCATTCGTGTCAGCGTTCGTGTCATCATTTGTGTTAACATTTCCTTAATGTTCATTCACGGTTCTCCGCTAAAGTAAGTGTGTTTATGGTCTTAGTTATTGTTAGTATTCCTTGCCTTTTCCTTCGTCTGATGACGAGCGAATGTCCCTCGTCTCAGCTGTCATTGATCTGTGTAATGTTCGTAGTTAATCTTGCCGCTCAGCTCATGCGGCTAGCTACCTTGTCCTAGCCTTGAACTGTAAATAAACCTGAGTGCAACTTAACTGGTTTGTGGCGTCTTATGCTGGCTCATGAGGGCCAGACGTGACAGTAGACAGCCGCCAGAAGGAGACGCCGTTCACAGTAAGTTGCATTCAGGAGAACTCTTTTCTTTCCTGTCTGGGTACGGCGTACTGGAATTATGCCGTCGCGGAGGGGTCGCACTCGGGGTTCCAGTGACCAGCTGACCGAGGTGCTGGAGCAAGTGGATGAGATCCTCATCGCCGCCTCCGACCTCGATTATAATCCCGATACCCTCATCGCCCCTCCCCTCCTCGGCTATCAGCCCGATGTACACTGTACCTAGACCGGGCTGAGGACGTGCTCGACCAACTGCCTCCCCGCTATGACGACCACCCAGAAGTCGACGCGAGGAGATTGGATATCGCCGCCCAACGCAGAATACTCCGGAGGTACGAGGAAGAAGAAGCCCAGAGGCGGAGGAGACGGAATCCCCGCTGCCCGCTTTGGGATCCTGATCCCTTCCTCGATCCAGTCCAGGAGTTCGCACCACCTGTGGCCCGTCGAAGAAGTCGGCATCGCGGCCAGAGACATTCTCAGCAAAAGTCCTGTCCGGCTCCTGCTCTGGATCGCTGGTATGACCCCTTTAACCAGACAGCTGTCTCTTCAGCGTGTCACCAGGAGGGAACCCCTGCAGCCTGTCTCCCCGAGCAGTCTTCCTTTGCTGATTCACCAGCGCTTCTTGCCCGGCCCGTCTTGGCTGTCGCCCCCTCCTTTCCGACATTTTCTTCAGCTGCTGATTGTATGAGGAGTTCTGCCCCGGCGAGCCCCGCATCAATCCCATCTCGAGTGGCCCCCCCTCGTCCTTCCAGGGAGCCCTCTGCCACCATCCGACGGGAGGAGGAAGGAGCAACGTTCCCTGCAGCAGGCACCATCCCTCCCCCGGGAGACAGACGAGTACAAGTTCACTCCTTTCCCCTTAATAGTGATTCGTCTTGTCTGACTCCTGGGGGTGAGGTTCGGGGTTCGCAGCCCCCCGAGCCCCCACCACCTGCTGAGATAATTACTAAACCCGCTGCCTCTGTGTCTCCCCCCGTTGAGCGTTCTTCGACGTCAGTCGAGTGTTATCAGATGAGGAGGGGGCCTGCGGTCCTGGAGCAGAAGATCCCAGCCCCGCAGCCACATCAAGGACAGAGGAGGGGATCGGACTACTGTTTGGAGCCTGCGCCGACGACGGAGCGTCCCCAGGTCTCCACGGATGAGCAGTTCGACCCAGCGGGCCAGGGGCCCTCCGCCACCACGCCATACGGATTACCAGCGTGGATATCGGCGTCAGAGGGTCCTCAGGCTGCCGAAGCCATCATGCTGGCTGCGGAGTCTGACGCAGCCAAGTGGGAGCCAGAAGACGACCTCCTCCCGTCTGAGCCCGGATCGTTGAAGTCCTGGACAGCGTCCGAACTTGAGATCAGGCAAGTGCTCAGTGTTGTCTTTCTTTTTTCTATTGTTGAGCATTTTTGCCTGTCTCTTGGTGAGGCGAGCCGGGTGCAGCTGTCCACTGCATCCGAGCTTGTCTCACCGGGTTCTGGCGCTGCCGGTGTTCCTGATCCTGGTTCTTCTTTTTCTTCTGAGCCCTCCCCCAAGATCGCCAGTGCAGAGCAGACCCCTATCGCTGTGTCGGAGGTTCCGGGTTCGGAGTTGGAGGTCGGTACTGGTGTGGCCCTGACCCAATCGGGGTCCGACGCGGGTGCAGCGTCGACCCAATCAGAATTCATCGTTGAAGTGGTTCTGACCCATTTGGGGTCCGACGCGGGCGCAGCGTTGACGGAATCAGAGTTTGTCACCGAGGTGGTTCAGACCCAATTGGGGTCCGACACGGGTGCAGCGTCGACAGAATCAGAGTTTGTCACCGAAGTGGTCCAGACCCAATCGGGGTCCGACACGGGTGCAGCGTCGACCCAATCAGAATTCATCGTCGAAGTGGTTCTGACCCAATAGGGGTCCGACGCGGGTGCAACTTCGGCTGAATCGAAGTTCGTCACCAGGGTGGTCCAGACCCAATCGGGGTCCGACGCAGGTGTAGCGTCAACTGAATCAGAATTCGTCACCGGAGTGGTTCTGACCCAGTCGGGGTCCGATGCGGCTGCAGCATAGGCTCAGCCAAAGTTCGTCCCCGGAGGGGTTCTGGCCCAATCCACGCCCACCGTGGGTGCAGCGTCGGTCCAGTCAAGATTCCCTATCGGATTGGTTCCAGCCCTGCCAGCGTCTGTTTGGGTGGGATCCGGAGATGGTGTGGCAGATCCACCGCCGAATAATCCCAAATTAATTCCCTACCCTTGTCATGTTTCTCCCTCCCCCGCATCTGGAACCCCGGGGATTAATCATAGTTGGCTCGGTTCTCCCTGGCTTTCCCCCGCCGTTGGAAGACCGTTGCCGATCTCTCCCCAGTCGTCTGGTTGGCTGTTTGATGCGGGTCGACCACCTGGAAGCCTGTTCTTCCTGTTTGGCGTCCGGGGCCGGCCTCCCGATAAGCAGAACTGTACATTTGGTGCCCTGGTCCGGCCGCCGGAGGCATGGTCATCCTCGGCCCGGGATTCGGGTAGGCCGCCAGAACACATCCCGCTGCCTCTGTTAGCGGTCTGGATGCTGGGGGCTGGGAGGCCTCCTGAACTGTATATTATGACTGTCATCCTGATGTGCTTCTTCCCCCTTCCTTTGCCCCTCAGTAGTTTCTGTAATTTTGAGGGTTTTAATGGATTGAAATACTCCACAGGCAGGATTATGGTGTACCCCGATGTGTGACTTGGCCATTGTTTTTTTTCCCCCATTCAGTCCTGCTTATATACCGAGTTTTTTTCTTCCTCTTGTTTGACCTTTTGGTTTTGAAGACAACCGAGTTTCTGATTTTGTTAGCATTTTTCTTCTATTTTTTGGTTCTATGGTTATTTTGTACATTTATATGACCCCTATTTTGTGTTTTATGAATATATGTACCCTTGTCTGGGCAATTCACACATTTTTGAGTTTAGTAGAAGGTTGTCTGTTTATTGTGTCTGGAATCAAGGAACCCCTAGAGTAGATTTTTTTTTCCCTTCTCTTTAGACATAGTACCATTATGATTGCTTTCTCACTGGCCATTGCCATGCACTTGCTGTAACGTCTACTTTAGATCTTTATTCTGCCAAATAGAGTCTAGTTGACCTGATTCTAGCAACAAAGGAATGAACCTGTTCAAATTCTGTTTTTTTTTTTCTCCCATGTTTTTTTTTCTTCCTTTTCACGCTTAATATTACAATTTGAAGTGCAGTCTTTGGAATTCTCAGCCACTAAATTTCTAGGAGAACTTTTGCACTCTGTTTTAAGGCAAGAATTCTCCTGAACTATTTTTTTTTGATTTTCCTTTATGTAAGCTCAAAACAGAATCATCGGCAGTATTTACTGGCTTCTAAAGTGAAAACTAACTGACAGGGACTCTACCAGAAACCTTATGTTTGGATATACTTCTAACGTTTGTTCTGACAGGGCCACTGATCAATCACATCAGTGTCAGGTTCATACTATTGAGGGTTTTTTTGGTTTGCTGTCTATTCATGGCTGTCTATTCATGACAGGTTTTTTTTCTTTTCTGTAACGGTCCGGTTATCCAGTTTTGTGACGTCATTTGTTCATTGTTAAGCTATTTTCTCTTTGTGATACGCGTTCTTGTACAGTTTTTCTTGTTGTTTTCCCCCCACCCTTGTGAATTTATCCCCCGTTTGTGTTTCTGCCCCTGCCTTGTCTTCATGGTGATTTGTGTGTCTTTTGTGACATTGATCTTGTCCCCCCTCTACCTGCTTCCCCATCCACCCGCCCTGGGGTGGGGTGGGGGTGTGTGGATGTTACAGGCGTCCGGGAGTTCGCCTTGAGGGGGGGATCCTGTCATATCCCGAGCGCTATTTTGTCCGCGCTCAGGCTACACATCATTCCTGTCAGGCTTTGACAGCGGTGTTGTCATTCTGGCTCCCCGGGCTCTGATTGGTCAAACGCTCGGGAGTTCCCTGCTGTCAGAGCCTGAGCAGCTGTGCTGCATTTGCGATTGTTAGCAGCCGGCTTTAAATGCCGGCGCCAGCAGCTGCATCTTGCGGCTGTCTTGTCAAGCATTTGTGTCAGCGTTCGTGTCATCATTCGTGTTAACATTTCCTTAATGTTCATCCACGGTTCTCCGCTAAAGTAAGTGTGTTTATGGTCTTAGTTATTGTTAGTATTCCTTGCCTTTTCCTTCGTCTGATGACGCGCGAATGTCCCTTGTCTCAGCTGTCATTGATCTGTGTAATGTTCGTAGTTAATCTTGCCGCTCAGCCCATGCGGCTAGCTACCTTGTCCTAGCCTTGAACTGTAAATAAACCTAAGTGCAACTTAACTGGTTTGTGGCGTCTTATGCTGGCTCGTGAGGGCCAGACGTGACAATACTATGGTGTCTATATGACATCATATAGACATGATGTAGGCATCATAGGCGATCCAATGATCTTTTAGCGACTCCTATGGTCAGATGGAGTGATGCCTGCCTTTGATCTTTGATGATGTTATAGCAAGTCCTATGATTGTTGATGATGTCATAGTGAGTCCTATGATCATGAGTGATGGCTGCCTTTGATTTTTGATGATGTCATAGCGAGTCCTATGATCTTTGATGCTGGCATAGCGAGTCCTATGATGCCTGCCTTTGATCTTTGATGATGTCATAGCAAATCCTATGATCTTTGATGACGTCATAGCAAATCCTATGATCATGAGTGATGCCTGCGTTTGATCTTTGATGATGTCATAGCGAGTCCTATGGTCGTGACAGACACACAGACAGACAGATGATGATGACTATAGACACCTTCTTCTTCTTCTTCTTCTTCTTTTAGATTTGATTGGCGGTTGGCAATCAGCTTACAGGTGCATTACCACTTCACTCTCTAAATCATCACTTATTCTTTCAAGCTGGATTCACCATAGTCATAGACACCATATATATGATATTTGATGATGTCATAGTGAGTCCTTTGATCTTAGCACTTTGTGCCTATGGTGTCTATATGATGTCAAATAGACACCATAAGCTGATGGCATAGCGAGTCCTATGATGCCTGCATTTGATTCTTTGATAAGATAAGACAAGATAAGATAAACTTTATTGTCCCTCAAGGGGAAATTTGTCTTGGGCTTATCACCCGTGCTGCAACCACACAATCCACACATACACAACGGATGTAGTACATAATAAAATTATATATATACTGTATATATACTGTATATACAGTATATACTGTATGTGTGTGTGTGTGTGTATATATATATATATATATATATATATTTCAATATATATATATTTTTTTTTTTAATTTCATTTGTATATATACACTACCGTTCAAAAGTTTGGGGTCATCCAGACAATTATTTTGTGTTTTCCATGAAAAGTCACACTTACTTACCACCATGAGTTGTAAAATGAATAGAAAATATAGTCAAGACATTGACAAGGTTAGAAATAATGATTTGCATTTGAAATAATAATTTTTTCCTTCAAACTTTGCTTTCGTCAAAGAATCCTCCATTTGCAGCAATTACAGCATTGCAGACCTAACATGATTGCACAAGGGTTTTCTAATCATCCATTAGCCTTCTGACGCAATGAGCAAACACATTGTACCATTAGAACACTGGAGTGATAGTTGCTGGAAATGGGCCTCTATACACCTATGTAGATATTGCACCAAAAACCAGACATGTGCAGCTAGAATAGTCATTTACCACATTAGCAATGTATAGAGTGTATTTCTGATTAGTTTAAAGTTATCTTCATTGAAAAAAAGTGTTTTTCTTTCAAAAATAAGGAAATTTCTAAGTGACCCCAAACTTTTGAACTATATATACTGTATATACTGTATATATATATATATACAGTATATATATATATAAATGAAATAAAACCCAATAAATAATACAAGTACATACATATATAACAGCAGTCATTAATAACAGGAGTTATAAGTGTCCCTGACCTATTATATCTGAGTTTAAAAGTTTTACTGACATCGGGATAAATGAGTTCTTGTATCTATTGAACCTGCACTTGGGGACTCTGTATCTCCTACCTGAGGGCAGCCGCACATATTCATTGTTTAGTACATGGCTCATGTCACTGATTATTTTTTGAGCTTGTCTACAGGCTGCCTGTTCGTGTAAGATCTGCATGGGTAAATACTCTTTAACTCCAATAATTTTCCATGCTGTATGAATTAAACGCAACACTTTGTTCTTTATTTTCACAGAGAGGTTGCCAAACCAAGCTGTAATGCTGTATTTAATACAGTTCTCCAGCACAGCCTGGTAAAATATTAACATAATCCTTTTATCAATGCCATGTATTCTTAATCTACACAAGAAATGCAGCCGTTGTTGTAGTCTACTACAGAGGTAATCAATATGTGTGCTCCAGGTTAATGAATTGTCAATAAATACTCCCAAATATTTATAGGAACTAACCTGTGTTATAATGTGGTTGTGGATGTTGTGGTCATCAACTCCCCGAGGGTCAAACACCATCTCCTTTGTTTTATCAGTATTCAGAATGAGATGACTGTCATCACACCAATTGACAAACCTCTGAATTTCAATAAAATAGCTTGACAGATCATGAGTCTTTGAAGTAGTGATAAAATAGCAGTGTCATCAGAAAATTTAATAATTCAATTGCCTGGATAGACACTTCTGCACTCATCAGTGTACAAGGTGAACAAAAATGGTGAACTAACGCAGCCTTGGGGAGCTCCTGTGCTGAGGGTCCTAAATTTAGATAAAGTTCCATTTATACTAACTTGCTGTTTATGATAAGTTAAAAATGAGTGGTACCGTTTAATAATGACAGGATGCACTTTAAAATCATTTAACCTCTTAATTAAAAGGTGTGGCTGCAGTGTGTTAAAAGCTGAACTAAAATCAACCAATAAAAGACGTGCATGTGAGGCTGTCTCCTCCAAATGTTTAAACACAGAATGGGTTAAGGTTAAAATGGCATCCTCTGTACTTCTATTATTTTTATAAGCAAACTGCAGAGGATCCAAAAGTCCTCCAAAATCAGTTTTCAGAATGTCAATGACAATCTTCTCGAGGCACTTCATTACCAATGAGGTCAGTGCAACAGGACGATAGTCATTATTCTCTTTACAGCTTGCTTTTTTTGGTACAGGAATTATAATAGAGCTTTTCCAAATTACTGGGACAGAACACATACCTAAAGACTTCTGGTAGATGGGACTCCAGGCTTCTGCTAGCTCCTCACTGCATGACTTCAGTAAGCGCCCAGAGATCCCATCTGATCCAGATGCCTCCTTGGGGCACATACGTGAGAAAAATCTTTCCACAACTGGTCAACTATAATTTTTGCAGAGCCTAATACTGTTTTAGCGTCCAGAGCAGCTTTTTGTTCATGAGAAGAATCTCTAGTCTCAAATCTGCAAAAGAAATTATTCAACTCATTTGCCTTTTCTTCCTCATTCATTACATTAATGCAGCTTTTGGATGGAGTCATCTTTGTCATAACTTTTAACTGAGTCCCACAATTTCCTAGAACTTTTTCCTAGGCATTCAGATTCAAATTTCTTCCTCGTCTCATCTCTAGCTGTTCTTAGTTTATAATTAAGTTCTTTCTGTATATTGTTCATACTTAACATGTCCCCATTTCTGTACTATGCACCGTTTTAGTTCCTTGGAAATATAAGACTTATTATTGGGGTACATAGTGATTACTTTCTGAGGTAAAACATTTTCTTTACAGAATTTTATGTACTCAGTTATGGTATCTGTGGCCTCCTCCAACTCCAAGTTATGGAAGAGTCCCCAGTCGGTACAAGAAAAACAACCTCTCACAGTTTCTATGCCTTCATTGTCCCATATGAAGATTGTCTTTGTCTGTGGTTTGCTGCTTTTAAGCAAAGACTTGTAAGTAGGAATCAGATGAACAGCATTATGGTCTGAGGACCCCAAGGGGGGCGTAACCCTTGCTATATAGGCATTTTTGACGTTCCCATAGCATCTGTCCAAAATATTTTTCCCCCTTGTACTGCAGTTCACATATTGGCTGAAGCCAGGCAGTGCTGCATCCAGTTAGCAGTGATTAAAATCCCCTAAAATCAAACAAGGTGCTTCGGGAGTGCGTTCCAGTTGTCTGTGTACACAGTCCACAATAGCATTCGCTGCATTGAAAGCGTTCCCACTGGGTGGGATATAAACGGTGCATAATAAAATGTTTCCAAATTCACGGGGGAGATAAAAGGGTCTCAGGCTTAAGCACAGCAGTTCTATGTCCGGGGTACAAAATGATTCTCTCGTAGTGAACTGTGAGTACCATTTGTTCTTAACGTACACACAAATACCTCCTCCTTTGATCTTACCGGAGAGACCGTCCCTGTCCTGCCGCACCAGGGAGAAGCCGTCCACGGATAGGAGCGAGTCAGGTACATCCTCCTGAAGCCACGATTCCATGAAAACAAGCAGGCATGACTCCCAGTACTCGTGTAGGAACCTGGCGTTGATTTTGAGTTCCTCCATTTTGCTCTTCAGTGAGTGGACATTACAGAGCAACATGGATGGCAGTGGCGGCCTGTTCTCTCTCCTCCGCAGTCTCTGTCATACTCTGCCACGCTTCCCTCTCTTCCGCGACCGGCTTCTACGCCCTCCCGTCGGATTTCGTAAGAGCTCCCTAGGCAGGAGGGGTGCCGAGACGTGGCTGAAACGAAGAAGCAGGAGATGGTCTCGAGTATAGCTCAGGAGCGTGGTCGGCCTCATGTCCCGATCCACTTGGGTACAGTGGCATATTATCCCGAGCAACCAGATCACAAGCAGTCCTTTTAGCAAAAACATCATTATGATACTTCAGACTGAGCACCAAAAACTAAGTACTACAAACTAAGTACTACAAATATGCACCCACAGTAGCAGCACAAGGTAGCCCGGGTCGCAGCAGAGCAGCGCTACCAGCGGAAAGTTCATCATCCCGCGAGGGACAAAAAGGTCATTTGTCAGATGATGATGTCATAGCGAGTCCTATGGTCTTTGATGATGGCATAGCGAGTCCTATGATCATGAGTGATGCCTGCGTTTTCTCTTTGATGTCCTATGATCGTGAGTGATGCCTTCCTTTGATCTTTGATGATGCCATAGCGAGTCCTATGATCATGAGTGATGCCTGCGTTTTCTCTTTGATGTCCTATGATCGTGAGTGATGCCTTCCTTTGATCTTTGATGATGCCATAGCGAGTCCTATGATCATGAGTGATGCCTGCCTTTGATCTTTGATGATGCCATAGCGAGTTCTATGATCGTGAGTGATGCCTGCCTTTGATCTTGATGTCCTATGATGTTGAGTGATGCCTGCCTTTGATCTTTGATGTCATAGCGAGTCCTATGATCATGAGTGATGCCTGCCTTTGATCTGTGATGTCCTATGATCGTGAGGGATGCCTGCCTTTGATCAAACACAGACACAGACACACACAGATTTTCTTGAATCACTCTATACTATGGTGTCTATATGACACCATATAGACATTATGTAGAGCTCATAGGAACGTCATAGGCAATCCTATCATCTTTTAGCAAGTCCTGTGGTCGTGACACACAGAGATTTCTTGAATTACTAGTACTAGTGCACACCTATGCATGCTCGTGCATACCCGTGCATGCCCATAGAAAGCAAGTGTAAGCAAACATTTTTGCATGCCCGTAAAAAGTTACTGTTACCATGGCAACAGCAACCATGGTAGCGAGTCCTATGATCATGAGTGAAGCTTGCCTTTGATCTCTTAGCAAGTCCTATGATCTTTTAGCGAGTCCTATGATCGTGACATTATGAGATCGTGACAGAGATTTCTTGAATTATATATAGAAGTGATGATATTCCTTGTCTCCAGGGCATGGGTCCCAGCCCACATCCTCACATTTAAGTTGGGATTTTCAGCATTTCACCTTATTATTATTATCCTGGGTTGCTATTATTGTTATTATTCTTATTCTGTCTTGCATATTCATTTCTTCATTGGTCTTCCTCTTAAAGTTTATCAGTATTATTATTATTATTATTATTATTATTATTATTATTATTATCGTCATTATCATTATCATTATCATAATCGCCTTGGTCTTGTCTTCCATCTAGCCCCCTGTGTGTGATTATCTGTGCAGCCCCACCCATCCCGTTTTCTGTACCCATGCCCTGCTGTCTCTGTTTGCCCCTGCTTGTTACTTCTTCTCCTGCTTCGTACTGTTCCGTGTTATGTTGATTACCTGTGTCTATATACACAGTGTCTACATAGACAGTCCTATGATGTCTATCTGTCTATGTGCCATCATATAGACATCATATCTTTATGACGGCATCGCGAATATCTTCAGGACGGAATCACGAATCGCGAATATCTTTATGATGGCATCGCGAGTCCTATGATGCCTGAGATCATAGGACGTCCTATGATGCACCTTATTGTTATTATCCTGGGTTGCTGTTATTGTCATTATTCTTATTTTGTCTTGCATATTTATTTCTTCATTGGTCTTCCTCTTAGTTTAAGTTTATCAGTATTATTATTATTATTATTATTATTATTATTATTATTATTATTATCATCGTCATTATCATTATTGCCTTGGTCTTGTCTTCCCTCTGGTCTCCTGTCTGTGATTATCTGTGCAGCCCTGCCCATCCCGTTTTTTGTAACCATGCCCTGCCGTCTGTTTGCCCCTGCTTATTGCTTCTTCTTCTGCTTCTTACTGTTCTGTGTTATGTTGATTACCTGTGTCTATGTACACAGTGTCTATATAGACAGTCCTATGATGTCTATCTGTCTATGTGCCGTCATATAGACATCATATCTTTATGATGGCATCGCAAATATCTTTATGATGGCATTGCGAGTCCTATGATGCCTGAGATCATAGGATGTCCTATGATGCATCATAGGACATCAGGAAGACATATGATGTCCTATAAATGTGACAGACACACACAGACACACAGAGATTTCTTGAATTTATAGTGACTTGTGCATACCCGTGCATGTCCGTAGAAACCCGTGCATGCCCGTAGAGGGGATGCATTGGAACAGAATTGTTGCCAGTTACAGGACAGTTGGTATAGCAACACAGCACTAAGTGGCAGTCACATGTGACGGCTTTTGTATGCAGTAAAACATAAAAATCATACAAAATATGCCGTGCCATCTGGGGCTGTTTGCCCCTGTTGTTGTTACTTCTCCTCCTACCTGTCACTGTTCTGTGTTATGTTGCTTACCTGTGTCTATATACAGTGGGGCAAAAAAGTATTTAGTCAGCCACCAATTGTGCAAGTTCTCCCACTTAAAAGATGAGAGAGGTCTCCAATTTTCATCATAGGTATACCTCAACTATGAGAGACAAAATGAGAAAAAAAAAATCCAGAAAATCACATTGAAGGATTTTTAATAAATTAATTGGTAAATTCCTCAGTAAAATAAGTATTTGGTCACCTACAAACAAGCAAGATTTCTGGCTCTCACAGACCTGTAACTTCTTCTTTAAGAGGCTCCTCTGTCCTCCACTCGTTACCTGTATTAATGGCACCTGTTTGAACTCGTTATCAGTATAAAAGACACCTGTCCACAACCTCAAACAGTCAGACTCCAAACTCCACTATGGCCAAGACCAAAGAGCTGTCAAAGGACACCAGAAACAAAATTGTAGACCTGCACCAGGGTGGGAAGACTGAATGTGCAATAGGTAAACAGCTTGGTGTGAAGAAATCAACTATGGGAGCAATTATTAGAAAATGGAAGACATACAAGACCATTGATAATCTCCCTCGATCTGGGGCTCCACGCTAGATCTCACTCCGTGGGGTCAAAATGATAACGAGAACGGTGAGCAAAAATCCCAGAACCACACGGGGGGGACCTAGTGAATGACCTGCAGAGAGCTGGGACCAAAGTAACAAAGGCTACCATCAGTAGCACACTACGCCGCCAGGGACTCAAATCCTGCAGTGCCAGACGTGTCCCCCTGCTTAAGCCAGTACATGTCCAGGCCCATCTGAAGTTTGCTAGAGAGCATTTGGATGATCCAGAAGAGGACTGGGAGAATGTCATATGGTCAGATGAAACCAAAATAGAACTTTATTGTAAAAACTCAACTTGTTGTGTTTGGAGGAGAAAGAACACCATACCTATTGTGAAGCATGGGGGTGGAAACATCATACTTTGGGGCTGTTTTTCTGCAAAGGGACCAGGACGACTGATCCGTGTAAAGGAAAGAATGGATGGGGCCATGTATCGTGAGATTTTGAGTGAAAACCTCCTTCCACCAGCAAGGGCATTGAAGATGAAACGTGGCTGGGTCTTTCAGCATGACAATGATCCCAAACACACCGCCCGGGCAACGAAGGAGTAGCTTCGTAAGAAGCATTTCAAGGTCCTGGAGTGGCCTAGCCAGTCTCCAGATCTCAACCCCATAGAAAATTGTTGGAGGAAGTTGAAAGTCCGTGTTGCCCAGCGACAGCCCCAAAACATCACTGCTCTAGAGGAGATCTGCATGGAGGAATGGGCCAAAATACCAGCAACAGTGTGTGAAAACCTTGTGAAGACTTACAGAAAATGTTTGACCTCTGTCATTGCCAATAAAGGGTATATAACAAAGTATTGAGATGAACTTTTGTTATTGACCAAATACTTATTTTACCGAGGAATTTACCAATTAACTCAATGTGATTTTCTGGATTTTTTTTCTCATTTTGTCTCTCATAGTTGAGGTATACCTATGATGAAAATTGGAGACCTCTGTCATCTTTTAAGAGGGAGAACTTGCACAATTGGTGGCTGACTAAATACTTTTTTGCCCCACTGTTTATGTCTTGTAGGGAGTCATGTGCTCTGTCTATGTGCCATCATATAGACATCATCTGGTGGGTCTTCTTCTTTGTTCAGACCACTGAAGGGTCTCCTCCTGTCTTAGACGGCTGTGTTGTTCACAGTCATGACTGTGGCGTACTGGTGGAACATGGGGTGTTTCATGTTCACGGCATCGTTTCTGACGTGCAGCAGTTCTCCTCATTCTGTTGCTCTCCATCTGGTGGGTCTTCTTCTTCGTTCAGACCACTGGTTGAGGGACAGATGTGTCATAATTCCAGTTCATGGGCACGATCCTAAAAAAGTGGCTTTTGACCCTGTTCAGGAAGGCCCGTGCATGCCTGTAGAAACCAAGAAACCGGAGCACCCAGAGAAAATCAGCGCTTTGCTTGGTATTTTACACATTTGTACTGTAGACTGGCATTTGTCAAGGTTACACATTTGCCGTCATGTAGGCATGGCAAGTCATCCTATGATGCCTGAGTTCATAGGACGTGCTATGATGATGAGGCAGAGATCATAGGCCATCCTATGATGTCCTAGAAACGTGCTTTAAAGTCTGTCGTACTCTATGCTGGGGAAGGGTGTCCTCCTGTCTCAGACGGGTGCGATGTACTGCTGGAACCTCAGGTGTTTCATCTTCATGGCATCTTTTCTGACGTGCAGGAGTTGTCGTCATTCTATTGCTCTCCATCTGGTGGGTCTTCTTCTTCTTCTTCTTCTTCTACTCCTCCTCCTCCTCCTTCTCCTTCTTCTTCTTGTTCTTCGTTGAGAGCACTGGTTGAGGGATACCACCACCCGGTCCGGTCTGACCTCCTCCACCCACTGATGAGTGATGTCATATGTCTCTGTGTGTGTGTGTCATTTGTCTGAGTTCAAAGACACATGGTCTATGTGACATCATAAAGACACATTTGTATGCCTGAGGTCTATGTGACATCATAAAGACACATTTGTGTCCTGTGATGCCTGAGATCGTAGGATGTCCTAAGATGTTCAGGCAGAGATCACAGGCCGTCCTATGATGTCCTATGAAGTGTGACACACAGACACACACACACAGATTTCTTGCTTTTATAGAGTGATATAGGCTCCTGGTTATTTGTATTCCCCCATTTCCATGTACTATGTAAAGGATTATTTGTTTATATTTGTTTATAAACTGGGTGATGTTTGGACATTGCTTTTAATCTGCATCAAGTTTGTTCCAAATCTTCACTCCCATGTAGAACGCATATGCATGCCTGTTAGTACACCAGGGCTAGGATTTCTGTGCCCCTTGTTTTGACGGACAGTCATAATCCCTTACCTGATGTTTTATTCATTCACTCATTCATGCCGATCTGTCCAGGTTGTACCCTGCCTCTCGCCCAAAGATGCTGGGACAGGCAGACACCCCACCCCTGCCGCAGCCTGTAATGGACTGCTAAAGATGATGAATGAATTATAAACTTATAGACAAGTATAAGTGTGTGTTTGTCTATCTATCTAGCTATCTAGCTATCTAGCTAGCTAGCTAGCTAGCTAGCTATCTATCTACAAACCATTTCCTTTGGTGATCAGAGTGTGGGTCACTTTTTTTTTACCACTGGACTTTCCGCTTCTAGACCAGCGACAGACACTGGGAAAAGAGTATCATGGTCTAGGGATCATACTCAGACCTTAGATTATTTTTGTTATTCTCTGTGTTTTCCCCACCTCAGCTCAGTTTAGTTATTGTTTTTATTTTCACAATCATGTCCCTATTTATCTCCCTTTGAATTCGCTATTCATTTCTGTTTGCTATGATTATCTTCTTAGTTCTGTCTCGTCTTAGTTTAGTTCTTCTTAGTCCTGTTTATTTTTTTTTCCACAATATCTTTATTGAACCTTTTTTTTTTTTAACAAACATGACACAAACAATCAAACACCAACGCCAAAGTACTACAAAAAAAAAAAAAAAATGCACTAAAAACACCAACAACCACCAACAAAATCAAGTCTTCAACAATGCTCCTCTGTTTAGTCTAGACAATCCAATACATAAGTATACATATTATGTTCACCAGTTTGGAATTTACAAGGTCCACACACATCATTCACCTTCTTCTTCAAGAGTTATGTTTAAATTTTTTACATAATCAATAAAAGGTCTCCATATATTCTCAAACACAATTTCCTTTGATTTCAGTATATATGTTATTCTTTCTAATGGAAGGTTTGTTAACATCTGTCTTAACCACTGAGTCACATCTGGTCTATGAGTCTTTTTCCATAATAGTGCAATACATTTTTTGGCATTAAGCAAACTGAGGTCTATGAATGTTCTTTCACTTTTATTAAAATTATGCTTTTCTGGGTACAGACCCAACAAAAACAGTTTAGGATTCAGTATGATTTGTTTTGAGATTATTTTTTCAATTGTTACCCTCACCTCTTCCCAAAACATTCTTATTAATCTACATTCCCATAAACAATGAAATAGGGTTCCTTTACTTTCCATGCATTTTGTGCATGTATCTGGTATATTTTTGTTATATCTATTTAACTCCTCCGGTGTAACATACATCCGCATTAACCATTTGAAATGTATCAATTTAAGGCGTGCATTTATTGATTTGGTTTGAGCTTCTGTACAAGCCAATTCCCATTGTTCCTCCGAAATTTCAATTTGCAGATCTTCTTTCCAGTAGTTTAATCTTTTCAGTGAATTTTCACTTGAAGATAGTGTCAATGAGTTATAAAACTCTGAAATAATACCCTTTCTTTTACTATCTTTCATCATCATTTTTTCCAAGGATGAATAAATAGGTCGAGTGAGAGCTTTATTTTGATTTGATCGAATAAAGTTTCTAAGTTGAAGATATTTAAAAAAATGTGTTCTATTGAGATTAAATTTGATCCTCAGCTCTTCAAAAGACATTATGTTGTCTGCACATGGCAAATATAAATCCTGAATCTTTTGTATCCCTTTTAAATTCCATACTTTAAATACAGCGTCCGCTCTCCCTGGTTTAAAATATTGATTACCCCATATTGGACTAAATTGTGACAATAACTGTGGTTCTTTTAAATAGTTTTTAGCTTCACACCATATTTTGATCATATGCTTTACAAATGGATTTTTAACTTGTTTTTGTAATTTTTTTGCCGAATCTGAGTATATGAATATGGGAAGAGGTAAAGGTAAATTGTATGATTCCATTTCAGTCCAGTGAGGGAGATCATTTGATGAAAAATAATATGTCATAGACCTCAGTTGTGCCGACCAATAATACAACATAAAATTTGGACATTTCAGACCTCCACGATCAAATGGTAAATATAATAAAGACAGACGTAATCTAGCCCTCCTGTTGTTCCATATAAATTCCACTAACTTTTTTTTTATTCTTGAGAATAGATCTAAAGGTGGTGATAAGGGAATGTATTGAAATAAATAAAGTATTTTAGGTAAAATATTACTTTTAAGTATATTGATTCTCCCGATCATCGACATTGGTAGTGACATCCATCTCTGAGTTAACTCATTGATATCTGACATTAAGGCTTCATAGTTGACGCTGGCGACTGATTCTAGCTTAGGCATAATTTGGATTCCTAAATATTTAAACTGATTTACAACATTGAATTGATTTGCCTCAGGGGCTGGGTAATTTCTCTGGGTCTCATTTAGCATTAATATTGAAGATTTAGTTTTATTTATTTTATATCCTGATATTTCCCCAAAATTCTTTATTAAATTCAACAAGGTTGGAATTGATTTTTTTAGATTCGACATAAACAAAATTATATCATCGGCATACAGGGAGATTTTATGTTCTGTTGGTCCAACTTTAATTCCATATATTTGTGAATGTAAACGTATCGCTATCGCTAAAGGTTCAATTGCCATAGTAAACAGTAAAGGTGAAAGTGGACAGCCTTGTCGACATCCTCTATTGATTTTTATTGGTTTTGAAATATTGTTATTTGTTAGGATTTCTGCTGTAGCATTATTGTATATTATTTGAACCCATTTTATGAAATTATTTCCAAGTCCAAACCTTTGTAGGACTTCAAAAAGAAAGGGCCATTCAACTCTATCAAAGGCCTTTTCGGCGTCCAATGATAGGAGAGCTGTATCCGGTGCTTCTTTATTAAAATAAATAATATTAAATAGTCTTCTTACATTATGGAAGCCTTGTCTACCCTTTATAAAGCCATTCTGATCTCGATTAATAATATTTGGTAAAATTTCTTGTATTTGTCTTGCTAAAATTTTACAGATTATCTTAAGGTCGGCGTTTAATAGGCTTATTGGTCTCATATTTTCACATTTATTAGAGGGCTTACCTGGTTTTGGCAGCAGTATAATTAAGGCATTATTTATGTATGATGGTAAATTATTATTTTGAAATGCTTCTAAAACCATTTCCAAAAAAGGTTTTATTAATTTATTCTTAAATTTTTTATAAAGGTCAACTGGAAGACCATCTGGTCCTGCACTTTTTCCTGATTTCATATTATCAATGGCTAGCCCAACTTCTTCTTGACTAATTTTAGACTCCAATATCTCCCTGTTTTCTTTTGGTATTAGTCCTGTTTATTAGTATTATTACCTCCGCCAAGGAGGTTATGTTTTCGAGGTTATGTTTTCATCGGCGGTGGTTTGTCTGTCTGTCTGTCTGTTTGTTTGTCTGTCTGTTTGTTTGTTAGCAAGATAACTCAAAAAGTTATGGACGGATTTTCATGAAATTTTCACAGATTGTCAGAAATGGGGTATCCTACAGATGATTAGATTTTGGTGGTGATCTGGATCACCGTCCAGAAGAAAACCGCCATTACGGAAAATGCGATTTTCGTGAAGAACTACTGAACCACTAATCCTATCATTGTGAATCCAATTGCTAGTCATATGTTTTCATGGTCAAGGAATCTGAAAACGTACACACAAACACTGTATGGGGGGAACTGTGGCGAAAACCGCCATTATGGAAAATGCGATTTTCGTGAATAACTACTGAACCACTAATCCTATCATTGTGAATCCAATTGCTAGTCATATGTTTTCATGGTCAAGGAATCTGAAAACGTACACACAAACACTGTATGGGGGAACTGTGGCGCTTGGCGGAGGTCTGCGCTCTCCGAGTGCTTTTCTAGTTATTATTATTATCATGGTCACGGTTATGTTTGGTTTTGATGATTATTATCCTCATGGTTATGTTGTCATGTTTATTCCTGTCTTGATCTGGGTTTAGGCTTTTGTTCTGACAGCGCCTTTTGTTTATTTCCGGTTTTGCGTTGTGAGTTTCTGCTTTAATTGTTTATGGCTGCTTTTGATTTCTTGATTATTGATTGTTCA
Source organism: Pholidichthys leucotaenia (assembly GCA_020510985.1). Taxonomy (NCBI): domain Eukaryota; kingdom Metazoa; phylum Chordata; class Actinopteri; order Cichliformes; family Pholidichthyidae; genus Pholidichthys; species Pholidichthys leucotaenia. Next base: position 201,489,046 of record CM035849.1, on the reverse strand, counting down.
CGGATGTTCTTGATTTTTGTTTTTTTTTATTTATGGAGGTCACGTGCTGCCTTCGGCATGGCAACCTTCATGCTAGCATGCAATCTCGCTAGTGCACTCACGTTCTGGTTTTGCTTTTGTTTCATGATCACATCTGCAATTTTGGTTTTGCTAATAAATCATGCCAAGAAAACGGTGCACGAGTCTTATCGTTTGCCCCGCAGGGGCAATCATGACAGAAGGCCGCCATCATACCTGGACTCAGCAAACCATGGGAGGTTGGTGGCTGGTAGTCCCAATGTGGATGAGCAGTGGGCAGCCCAGTTTATCCAGGATTTTGTTTGGGACGCTCACTCCTCTCACACATCGGAGTTGGTCCTGGAGTTCCTGGATGTCGTGGCTGGGATAGTGGGAGTGCACCCTGGCCTGCGGAGCTACCCCAAGCTGGCGGGACTACTGGCCACCATCTCCAACTTCCACAGGATATATCTCGGGCTGGTGAGGAAATTATTTGGGTCACCGGAGTTTGTGCCGATGACGCAGCATCTCCTGACTCCAGCATCCCCTTCTCCTCACTGCTCACCAGCCTCGCAGCTACACCACGGACAGGGGAGGTGTTTGCCTGAGAAGCCGGGGGCTGCACTGTTGAGACAGTGTCCCCTGGCCCTGATATCTTCAGCTTCTCCTCCCCCTGCCGCAGCATCTCTGAATTCCACGGCAGCTGCAACGCCTGTCATCACGCCTGCAATTTCACCTGTCATCATGCCTGTAGCTTTGCCTAATACCACACCTGAAGTTTCGCCTGTCTTCATGCCTGAAGTTTCGCCTGTCATCACGCCTGCCATTTTGCCTGTTGCCATACCTGCAGCTTCCAGCCAGACGATCTCCGGAGCCACTCAGAGGGAGTCATCTGGACTGTTAGCGGCAGCAGAGCAGGAACTCAGGCAAGGACCCTTTCATTGTTTCACATCAGTTAATGATGGATCTTGTCTGGTTTCTGGTGGGGAGGCTCGGCAGCAGCCATCTGCTGCTGCTGGACCCTCGCCAGCTGCCTCTGCCATTCTTTCTGCTGCTGTTTCAATTCATCCACCCTCATCTGCATCTCCCCTCTCTGTTTCTCCAAGCACCGCATCAGAGAGGAGGAGTGTCGTCATGCCCACTGCTCCACCAGCAGCAGCTGTCTCCACATCTGATGGGTCCCAAGCAGCTGTAACCTCATGCACTGGTGATCCATCAGCTGCAGCTGTTGCCATGTCTGAGCTGTGCACTTCACCTTTGCCATCACCTGAGCTGCATGCTCCACCAGTCTTTTCAGAGGCCAGTGTGCCTCCATCAATCATTTCAGGGGCCAGTGTGCCTCCACCAATTGTTCCGGAGGCCAGTGTGCCTCCACCTGCAGTCCCTGAGGCCGGTGTGCCTCAGTCATCGCATCCAGGCGTCGGCACTCCCCCACCGTCTGCTGCTGAGGCCGGTTTGCCTCCGCCGTCAGCTGGAGAGGCTGGTGGGCCTCCACCTGCTGTTTCTAGGGCTGGTGCACCTTAGTCATTGTATCCAGGGGCTGGTTTGCCCCTGCCATTTGTTCCCGAGGCCAGTGCACCTCCGTCATGTGTTCCCGAGGCTGGTGCACTTTCGTCATGTGTTCCCAAGGCCGGTGCACCTCCGTCATGTATTCTCGAGCCCGGTGCACCTCCGTCATGTATTCTCGAGGCCGGTGCACCTCCGTCATGTGTTCTCGAGGCCAGAACGCCTCTGTCATGTACTCTCGAGCCCGGTGCACCGCCGTCATGTATTCCCGAGGAATACCTGACGATGATGTATTCCCGAGGCCGGTGCACCTCCATCATGTACTCCCGAGGCCGGTGTGCCTCTGTCATGTATTCCAGGGGCCGGCACGTCCCTTGCATTTGTTCCTGAGGCTGGTGCACCTCCGTCATGTCCGGAACGCCTCCGTCATGTAGTCCTGAGGCCAGTGCGCCTCAGTCATGTGTTCCCGAGGCCGGTGTGCCTCCGTCGTCCGCTGCTTCACCAGCCGTCACATCTCTCATCGGGGCTGCAGATCATCCTGAGGTCATCGTAGCCGAAGCAGCAGAGGCACCTGGGTATTCGCCAGCAGTGGAGCAAGAGCTAAGGCAAGTCCTCTTCCTTGTATTTTTAACATCTATACTAGAGTGGCTTTGCTTTGCTCTTGACGGGAAGGGGGCAGTTGCAGCAGCCATCTGCTTCTGGGTTCTCTCCGTCGGGCTCCACTGCTGCTATGTGTAGTGACCAGGCTTATGGCCTTTCCTTCACGTCCAAGGTGGCTGTGTCAGGGATGGATTCCCAAGCCCTGGGTTCAAGGCCCTCCACTCCTCGCCGCCTGGGTTAGCCACTGACCAGCCTGCATCATCTAGTTTCACCACTGAGCAGCAGTCATCATTGTCTGCTTTCACCGCTGGCCAGCTATCATTCCCTGGGGTCGTCGCTGGTCAGCAGTCATTATCTGGATTCGCCTCTGGTCGGCCCTCATCATTGGTGGTCCATGCTCCCCAGCTGCTGTCTCACAAGCTCCATGCTCCAGCCCCTGCGGTCCACGAGGAATACATTTCTCAGCTGCTCTCTCCAGGGGGGGGCACATCATGATGTCTGGTCTGGTGGTCCAGGGATGCTGGGAGACCACCTGATGCATCATTCTCTCTTGTCTGGTGGTCCAGAGACTCTGGGAGGCCGCCCGAAGCATCACGCTCTATAGTCTGGTGGTCCAGGGACTCAGGAAGGTCACCCGAAGCATCACGCTCTATGGTCTGGTAGTCCAGAGACTCTGGGAGGCCGCCCGAAGCATCACGCTCTATGGTCTGGTGGTCCAGGGACTCAGGGAGGCCACTGGTCTTGTTTTGTGGGTTAAGGGCACATGAACTGGGATAGGTCCCGACCTGCCTTGTACTCTGTTCTGGGGGCCCATGGACTTGGGAAGACCACCCGACCCACCATGCTTTCGTTTTTGGGGGACTGTGAATGTTGGTGGGGGGGGGGGCACTCGACCTGTTTTGTTTTTGTTTAAGGCCTTGGACTGTGGGCGGCCCCACGAGAGGGTATTTTTTTTTTTGTTTGTTTGTTTGAACTCTGTAGGGAGATAGGAGTTTGTTTCAGGCCATGTGGCCTTATGCCCCCACCACCCACCCTGGGAGGGTGTTTTGTGTTTTTTGGTGGTGTTTTAGGGTGTCTGGAATCCACCCCTTTAAGGGCGGGCTCTGTCAGGGTCTGGGCATGGTCTGAGGACCATGCCCACGCTTCAGTTTGTTTTTTGTTATTCTCTGTGTTTTGCCTACCTCAGCTCATTTTGGTTGTTGTGTTTATTTTCACAATCATGTCCCTATTTATGTTCCTTTGAATTCACTATTCATTTCAGTTTGCTATGATTATCTTCTTAGTTCTGCCTAGTCTTACTGTTGTTGTTCTTAGTTCTGTTTATTAGTATTATTATTATCATGGTCACGGTTATGTTTGGTTTTGATGATTATTATTCTCATGGTTATGTTGTCATGTTTATTCCTGTCATGATCTGGGTTTGGGCTTTTGTTTTGACAGTGTCTTTTGTTTATTTCCGGTTTTGCATTGTGAGTTTTTGCTTTGTTAATTATTCACGGCTGCTTTTGATTTCTTGATTATTGGTTATTCACGGGTGTTCTTGAGTTTTGTTTTCTTTTTTATAGAGGTCGCACGCTGCCTTTGGCACGGTGACCTTCATGCTATCACGCTAGCACACTCACGTTCTGGTTTTGCTTTTGTTTCATGATCCACCTGCAATTTTGATTTTGTTACTAAATCATGCCAAAAAAACAGTCTGCACATGAGTCCTCTCATTTGCCCCGGAGGAGCAATCATGACAAATAGCTGTCACCCAGCTGGAGAGCCTGTCTGCTGAGATCTGCACGCACCAAACACCTTACCATGCAAGGAAGGCTTTTATGTCCTTCTATGTAATTTATGACCGTTTCATTATGTCTCTAATCACTCACTGTCATCCTTTTAACAGAATGATTCAAAATGAAAGCATCCTGGCAGTTTTTTTTAAATTATTAAAATACAGCAATTTTGCATTCAGCAGAACGGGGAACATTAACGGACCTCAGGCCCAGGATCTGCAGAGGGAAGAACAGTGACTCTTCCTCAGTTTTATGGAGGAGTACAATGCCCTGAGTGTCCCGTAAACTGAAGGAATTTTTGCAGCTCCGTCTGTCAAAATCACGGATAAAGACTGGCATAATGTCTGAAATGTACAGCTCTCACCTGTGTGTAATTATGATTACATCTCCCCAGTGCGACCAGGGCTGTAGACAAGGAGGCTAAAAAAGCTTTTAATCTGTTTGGTTTTATCAGCCCTTAAAAGCATTTCCACTTTGTGAATGAGCATGCACTGTTCTCAGTGCAAGACGGATTTGTCCTCACATTTAAACACTGTTGTATCAGAATCTTGCCTTGGATCTTGCATCCCTGTTTATTAAAGGGAATGAGAGCAAAGACAGTGATTGGTTCATTTCACATCATGCCCAAAACACGCCTCTGAATAATTTAGAGGACAGCCTCTTCCCACTTTCTGCCCAGCGCAAAATTTGTTTTAACACTGCTGAAATAGCAAAATAGATTTGAAAACACCCATAAATGCACTCTGAGTGATAAAAATCATCCTTGAGACAACTGACTATCAACTGCTTTGCTGTAATAGCCCTTGTGTTTATGCTCACTGTAAACAAATAAAAAAAATATAGATTTAATTCTTAATACATAGCATCCACTTAAGCAACAGCTCAAGTTGACCATGTTACAGAGTAGCAGCATCCCTCATCCACCCACAGCTGTTTCCTGTGGTGTTAAATCCTGACCATATGCTTTTATATTTGAAAAAAACAAAAAACAAAAACCAAACATTTTAGTTGAAAACTTAAACTTGTAATTAAAAACTCAAATTTAGATGTTTTAGCTCATTCTGGTGAAGACGAAATTTCCCAGATATTCACCAAACTCCAACATGATTGTTACGTAGGGCTGCACCCAGTTTGTGCTCAAGGTGAAGGTGTAGATGAAGGGTTAAAAGCTACAAGTACATACCATTTTCAGTTTTCAGTGGGCTTCTGAAAAGTCATTGGGGAGCCCTGTATTACGCTGTAGAAACAGCCCTGAGGAGGACTGTGAATACACTATATCAGAGTGTCAGCTGTAATTCATAATCAAGTCCATCACAGTGGGGACAAAGACTGCTGTCTCTGACTGCCTTGCTTTCATCTTTTTTTAGTGTGAAGAAATGCAGCTAGAATTATGTGAGATGTCCTTTATTAATATAGCCCATTGTTGTCGTCACTATTGCTTTTAAGCCATTTAAAAAAAACAATATCGTGGCTCTCACTACCTGGCAAGTGGCACTGTAATCATTTTGTTCCAGTGGAGCTCTATGCATCTGTCAAGTAATACTTCAGGGATTGCTTTGTAATTTCACAGTGATTGCTTCAGATCACAGTCAGAAGAATTTTGCGATTACAGCCATGAGTGGAATAGCTTCATGGCTTGTCCCAGTTTCTAAATGTTATGATGAGAGAGAGAGAGAGAGAGACCTCTCAATTATTATGCACTTACAAGCCTATTAAAATAAGGACTTGTATAATTAAGTAAAGATTCTTAGTTTTAATTTAATTAATATCCTGCTTCATAATGTGTATATGGACTGGTAACATACAATGTGCAGTATCAGCTATGCAGTTTTAGTTTCCATTGTTGCTTATGCAGAAGAATGATTGCTGTCTACACTTGTGTGTTGTGGCTCTGTCCTAAGCAATAGGTTTGGATTCGTGTCCAGAGCCGCAGCCTCCCAGTAACGGCCAGAGGGTGGGTGATCGCTACACTGTGGGAGACATGGTGTCATTCCAGTGTGATCAAGGCTTTTCAATACAGGTAGGTGAAAAGGATTACATGAACGCTTTAATGGTCGTTTTTAGTTAGTGATATCCACCTGTCTGTGTGAGTGACAATTTAAAGGGATTCCCCGAAGGAAAAGTTTGTCAGGACAGTACTACTAGGCTTTTCTATTGTGACGTTGTCATTCGGAGTGTAGCGTTTTGTTCATAAGCATGCTCCTTAATTATTATTTAGTATGATGTTCTTGTCCTGTGAATTGATTGATTTCTGATCTTAATCACGAAGCCCACAGACACTGCCAGATGTGATTAATTCTTTATTTACAAAAACACAGATAAAGAAGTAGAGGATAACCGTGTATTTACAAGAACATGCAAGAAAAGCACACAATAAACAACAACCAACACAAACAGCAGAAAATAACAAACACAAACAATTCAGTGAACCTGGGAAAAACTCTTGTAGCAATAGCAGTTATTGAATAATCTGTGTTCTGTAGGCACCTTTGGACCCATGCACAGCAGCAGCAGATTATTTGCAAATCTTTGGACCAATTAAGAAGTGAAATTAGAAAATTTCCCACAGAAACCTGAATGTACCATGAGCCCCGGGTTGGAGACCCCCGGTTTAGTCGTCACCTTATTAGAGAGAAAGCTTGAGTTATACCGCACTGCTCTGGGTCTACACAGACAGAGGAGGAAGAAGGGCGTCCTATGCTAGCCTTGAGATGTCTAGACCTGTTCACTCGGACAGCCACATGTCTCTGGGATGGGGCCCAAAGTAAATCTGGTCCCGGAAGGCTCTCCTGGACCCTATTTCTGTGTCATCTCTTAACCTTGTTGAGTCATGTGGAGTGGGTTTCTCAGCATCTTGGTTTCAGCTGGATGTTTTCTGGTAATGAAAGCGCAGTGGTCCACCTCCTTTGTCCTTTTTTGGAAATGAAACCTCTAAAAATTCCATGCAGAGATTATGCAAAAACGATGAAAAGGAGGTTTAAAATTTACTTGTATACAGGAACCAAAGAAGGAAATATAAACACGAATGCACAAAAATTAAGTACATAAAAAGACAAAGACTGACTGACAGAGAGATGGAAAGAAAGGGAGCGAAATTATATAAATGGATAAACAATAATAAAAATACTTATTCCTAAATATGTTGAATGATTTTACTATAGATAATTATTCAAAAACAGATAGTTAATGTGCATAAAATCTTCCCTGTAAGAATGTAAATATCAAAAGAAAAAGAAAAATGAGTATCATAATCAGATAATAATTCTGAGGATAAATTGTAAGGAGTTTGTCCCTCCAACTTGTGGAGAAAAAGTAATAAACAAAGCACAATAATGCATACCAAACTGACACAGTCATTAACGGAGACAGGAATGTAAAATTATAAGTGTATGCAAATATGATTCTCAGTGTCTGGAATCAAAAATCAGTTATATTCTTAATTCTTCACAAAACATCAAATATTGTCATTGTAAACTGCTTTACAATGTTTTTAAGGACAGTGCAAGTTGATGAACATTGATATCAATCAATGTAAACTTGCCAGATTATAGCCAGTGGCTAATTTCCATCTGTTGCCCGTGGGTTACAATTTACAATGTAGTTTCTTTCTCTTTTCCATTTTTTTTAAGAGAGATGCATGTATTCTGGTCTTCATCATGATGCAGAGTCCTGGCAGGTCCATCCAAAAGGGGCTGTGATCATTATTAAAGATTAAAGGGGCACTGACAGAAAAAATGTTTGTTTTAGGTTTTAATCATCTGAAATGTGTCGATACATCACATGATTATCAAAAAACATCACAACACTCACTTCTCTTTAAAGAACCCACAGCCTCCGTCTCATTTTTCTGTCCAGTTTGACTCTTCTTGTATGTCAAGAAATGGTAAACCCAGCCAAGCGCTGTCCTTGACACGCACCCGCTGCTCTATTATTGGCCAGCATAGTTGTCTGTTATGTAGATGGACGGGGAGCTAAAGGTATTAGCCCCTGAACAAACAGGGGTACTAGGAAGCTCGCACCATTTGTGGTGTATATTGTTATTTTCTTCAAATTTTAGTCACTCTAATAGACATCCCTGTTACCACCTTGTTCATTAATCCACAGCTGATAACATATCTTGCATCATTTTGGCTTATTCTGCAATATTTTCACCTTGATTCTACAAATGAACTGTTAGCACTAGCATGCTAAGTGATCCCACTTGATCGCGGTAAACAGGAGACAGCTCACTTTGACGAGGAGGTGGTAACGGACAGGCATCTGGATCCAAGCAGTTTTGATCGCCATTTTCTATAAATTCTATTCACCTCCAGTGGAATCCTTATTCATCTAACAATGCTTGACCACATATTTTGTTCTTTGATGTTATTTTAGCTTAAAGTTTTATTTTCTCAAACCAGGATCTGAGGCTGGTAGCTGAAGCTGGCAGTTTAGCCACTCATTCACGTATGTTTCTGTTCTTATTGTATACTACAGGGACCAGTCATAGCCTATCGACCACTAAAACCACACACCCCTGTCAACCAGTGATGCATTCTTTAAGACAGACGTTCACGGCTTGGGGTAACTGATCGGGTCGGCCACCGGTCCAGTTGGCCCTGCGATCTTTGGTGGCTCGAGCAGAGAATTTCTTACAATATTTCTAACATTTGTTTGTGACTAAGAAAAGTCTTTTCAATAGTTTTACACAAATTCTCTGCTCACGCCATTACCCTCATGTTTCATGGAGCAGTGGGGACCGGTGAATGCTAGCAGGTATTGCGATTTGAGGGGTTTGTTGGGGGTTGTCCGGTGGTTCGCCAGCAGTTTTTGCAGTCACAGATGTTTTTGTTGTCGCCAGCATTTGCCTGTCCTTGCCGCACAATGAGATACTACCCTTAAAGATCCCAGGGCTGATTTTGGGGATGACTCGATAATCAGAATCAGAATCAGAATCAGAATCAGGTTTATTGCCATTGTTCATGTAGTACACAAACTAGGAATTTGTCTCGGTACAATGCTGCAACATTAAACATGATAAGATAAGAGAAATAAACTATACATGTAATAAAGTGTAGGATAAGATTAAGTGATACTGGTCAACAGTTAAAATATATATTAGCCAGCAGCAGATACTGTGGAGAACTATATAGTGCAGTCGGTAATGCAGGAAGAAAACAGTGATGATTGACATGAGTCTGGTTGAGCTGCTGTACATGGTGCACGAGAGTCAATAAGTCACTTAGTGTTCAGCAGTCTAATGGCAGAGGGGAAGAAGCTGTTCATGTGACGGGAGGTTTTAGTCTGGATGGACCGAAGTCTTCTACCAGAGGGGAGGGGGGCAAACAGTACGTGACCAGGGTGTGAGGGATCGGCTATGATCCGGCCAGCACGCCTCCGGGTCCTGGAGATGTACAGATCCTGGAGAGATGGGAGCTTGCAGCCGATCACCTTCTCAGCAGTGCGCACGACGCGCTGCAGCCTTAGTCTGTCCCTGGCAGTGGCTCCTGCGTACCACACGGTTATGGAGGTGGTGAGGATGGACTCGATGATGGCTGTGTAGAACTGCACTAACATCTTGGTGGGTAGCTTGAGCTTCCTCAGCTGCCGCAGGAAGAACATCCTCTGCTGGGCTTTTTTGATGAGTGAGCTGATGGTCAGCTCCCATTTGAGGTCCCTGGTGATGGTAGTGCCTAGGAAGCGGAAGGAATCAGCAGTGGTGATGGGAGAGCCTGAGAGGGTGAGGGGGGGCAGAGGAGTAGTGACTTTCCTGAAGTCTACAATCATCTCCACTGTCTTCAGAGCGTTCAGCTGCAGGTTGTTATTGCTGCACCAGGACGCCAGCTGGGCCACCTCTCTCCTGTAGGCGGACTCGTCGCCGTTGGAGATGAGCCCGATGAGGGTGGTGTCGTCCGCAAACTTGATCAACTTGACAGACTGGTGGCTGGAGGTGCAGGAGTTGGTGTAAAGGGAGAAGAGTAGGGGGGAAAGTACACAGCCCTGGGGTGATCCGGTGCTGATGCTAGTATAGTCTGAGACAGTCTTTCCCAGCCGCACATGCTGCCTCCGGTCCATCAGGAAGTCGATGATCCACCTGCAGAGGGAGTCAGGCACGTTGAGCAGGGACAGCTTGTCCCGGAGCAGAGCGGGGCGGATGGTGTTGAATGCGGAGCTGAAGTCCACAAACAGGATCCTGCCGTAGGTTCCCGGGGAGTCCAGGTGCTGCAGGATGGAGTGGAGGGCCAGGTTGACTGCATCGTCTACAGACCTGTTGGCTCGGTAGGCAAACTGCAGCGGGTCCAGGAGAGGGGTGGTGATGGACTTGAGGTGGGACAGGACCAAGCGCTCAAAGGACTTCATGACTACAGAGGTGATAAGGGGCCGACTTGACTTTTATTTAGCTCAAGATACTGTACATCCAAGCCAGCACTGCTGATCCGAGCTAAAGAATAGGAGTGTTCTCAGAAAGGCTGGAAAAATTTAAAAAAAAAAAAAATTGCTGCAATAATTAAATAATTAAACAAAATTTTAACAAAATATGTACAAACATTTCATTAAGATGTGCGAGCTGTTAAAATGTTGAAAAAGTGCAATCAATGACCCCTTTAAGAAAGGCATAGGCATAACATTTGACCAAACAGATAAGTTAATTTACAAAAGGAAAGTCATAATCATGACATCAATATCTGTTACAGTGGGGAAAAAAAATATTTAGTCAGCCACCAATTGTGCAAGTTCTCCCACTTAAAAGATGATAGAGGTCTCCAATTTTCATCATAGGTATACCTCAACTATGAGAGACAAAATGAGAAAAAAAAAATCCAGAAAATCACATTGAAGGATTTTTAATGAATTAATTGGTAAATTCCTCGGTAAAATAAGTATTTGGTCACCTACAAACAAGCAAGATTTCTGTCTCTCACACACCTGTAACTTCTTCTTTAAGAGGTTCCTCTGTCCTCCACTCGTTACCTGTATTAATGGCACCTGTTTGAACTCGTTATCAGTATAAAAGACACCTGTCTACAATCTCAAACAGTCAGACTCCAAACTTCACTATGGCCAAGACCAAAGAGCTGTCAAAGGACACCAGAAACAAAATTGTAGACCTGCACCAGGCTGGGAAGACTGAATCTGCAATAGGTAAGCAGCTTGGTGTGAAGAAATCAACTGTGGGAGCAATTATTAGAAAATGGAAGACATACAAGACCACTGATAATCTCCCTCAATCTGGGGCTCCGCGCAAGATCTCACCCCGTGGGGTCAAAATGATCATGAGAACGGTGAGCAAAAATCCCAGAACCACACGGGGGGACCTAATGAATGACCTGCAGAGAGCTGGGACCAAAGTAACAAAGGCTACCATCAGTAACACACTACGCCGCCAGGGACTCAAATCCTGCAGTGCCAGACGTGTCCCCCTGCTTAAGCCAGTACATGTCCAGGCCCGTCTGAAGTTTGCTAGAGAGCATTTGGATGATCCAGAAGAGGATTGGGAGAATGTCATATGGTCAGATGAAACCAAAATAGAACTTTACTGTAAAAACTCAACTTGTCGTGTTTGGAGGAGAAAGAACACCATACCTACTGTGAAGCATGGGTGTGGAAACATCATGCTTTGGGGATGTTTTTCTGCAAATGGACCAGGACGACTGATCCATGTAAAGGAAAGAATGGATGGGGCCATGTATCGTGAGATTTTGAGTGAAAACCTCCTTCCATCAGCAAGGGCATTGAAGATGAAACGTGGCTGGGTCTTTCAGCATGACAATGATCCCAAACACACCGCCCGGGCAACGAAGGAGTAGCTTCGTAAGAAGGATTTCAAGGTCCTGGAGTGGCCTAGCCAGTCTCCAGATCTCAACTCCATAGAAAATCTTCGGAGGGAGTTGAAAGTCCGTGTGGCCCAGCGACAGCCCCAAAACATCACTGCTCTAGAGGAGATCTGCATGGAGGAATGGGCCAAAATACCAGCAACAGTGTGTGAAAACCTTGTGAAGACTTACAGAAAACGTTTGACCTCTGTCATTGCCAACAAAGGGTATATAACAAAGTATTGAGATGAACTTTTGTTATTGACCAAATACTTATTTTACCGAGGAATTTACCAATTAATTCATTAAAAATCCTTCAATGTGACTTCCGGTTATGGCTGCCACGTAAGACGGACGTGTTTCACTCTGCTCTGCTCCTGGAGAAAAAAATCGGCAAATAACTCTCTCATTTGGGACAGAACGTATCCCAGCGTTTGGGCGAGGATATGTCGGCGAAGCCTAAGGCTGGAAAACCAGGTAAAGGAAAAAGCGAGCCGCCGAAACAGTCCAAATTAACGGACTTTCAGGTCTGTGACGCAGCAAACAAAACTCCATATATGGCGGAGGAGGCTGGCAACGGTGCGATATCTGCGGGGAGCGGCGCAGATGCGCTGATGGCTGCCATGAGTTCAATGAGAGCGGACTTTTCCTCTAGATTTGATGGGATTATGACAACGTTGGAAGGAATAAGAAAGGAATTGGGTGACTGTGTAGAACGAACGGCGCAGATGGAGCTCCGTCTCGCTAGTGCTGAAGATGACGTCACCCGTCTTCAATTAAAGGTGCGCACTTTGGAAAAAAAAAATAAATGTCTAGAAGATAATATTTTGGATTTGGAATCTCGGTCGAGACAGAATAACTTGAGGCTGGTGGGTCTTCCAGAGGAATCAGAAGGTCGGGACGTATATTCCTTTCTGGAAAAGTGGATTCCGGAGGTGCTGGGGCAGCGAGGAGTTGCAATCAGCAGTGGGTTCTGGAAAAAGCACATCGTATTGGCCCACGGAGAGATAAGGGACCGCCGAGGACCTTAATTATGAAGTTTCTTAGCAACAGAGACAGGATGAAGATCTTCAACGCTGCACGAGCTAAAGGAGAGATTAAACACCAGGATCAGCAGGTGCGGTTCTACCCAGATTTGGCCACAGGAATCCAACATTTGAGGAAGCAGTTTGATCCCATACGTAAGGAGCTGCGCAACCTTGGGATTCGTCATGGTGTAATCTATCCTGCGAGACTGTTGACCACGTATGAGGGCAGAACCCACATCTTCAAGACCCCAGAGGAGGCGCAGGAGTTCATCAAGGAGATCAAAGAAGAAGAAGAGACTGGTGGGAGCTAAGCATGAACAAAATATAAGGTAGAATAATTAAGCATTTGCACAGGCATCTGACTGACTTGAAGTAAACAGCAAGTTTACAAAATATAGATTGTATTATATATTAAAAAAAAAACAAAAACAAAACAAACAAAAAAAAAACTATGATGTACAAAGTTGTTAAAAATTTTGGAGTTAAAGTTGGAAAACTACAGAGGAGAGTTAATGTTACGTCAATTAAAGCAGTAGAGTTAGGGTGATTGGGAGAGATGAAGAAGGAGTGGCTTAGGCTGTTCCCCGTGGGTGTGGAACGGTCGATGGCTATATCGGGAGACGGAATTTTTCTTTTGATTTTGGGGGGTTCGCCACAAGTGTGGGAAGGGGGAATTTGTTTGTGTGTAGTTTGTAGGATGAATGTTCAACCACTCATGTTTTTGCTTCTCTGTATGAGCATGTTTACACTGCAAGGTAATCCCAAACTCTCTATTGATCATAAACCAAAGTGTTAATCTTAATTTAACTTCATGTCATTGCAGAGGTCTACAAATTTAAAAAAACTTAAACAAGTTATGAATAAAATAAAAGACATGGGTTCAAAAATTGTGTTTTTACAAGAAACTCATCTAATAGAGGAGGATATAAAAAGAATTAGGAGTAGATGGCAAGGAAGTGTATTCACCTCATCATTTTCATCCCGGGCCAGGGGAGTTATGACTCTCATACATAAATCAGTCCCTTTTCAAGTGAAAAATGTAATTGGAGACAAACTTGGAAGATATGTAATCATTCAAGGTTCTTTGCTATTAGAAAATATAATCTTGTGAACTTATATGGTCCCAATATAGATGATCAAAAGTTCTTTGCTAATTTATTTCTATTTTATCATCACTTACAGGGCAACATATAATAGCAGGGGATTTTAATTGTACATTGAATCCAGGTATAGATAGATCAACAGGACTGGATTGTACGCACAATGGATGTAGGATGACTATTAATCATTTTATGAAAGAACTGAGATTGTTAGATATATGGAGAGAAATGAAACCACAAGTTTAAAGGCCTATTCTTGTTATTCCAGTACCTACAAGACATCTCACGTATTGATTATTTTTGATTTCCACAGAATTAAGATCCAAGATTCAAAACTGCTTTTATGATAACCATCGTGATCTCTGATCATGCACCCTGTTGTCTAATATATGTAGATAAAAAATTGTCAAAGGAATCAGGTAGATGGCAATTTCAGCATAAATGGCTTCAGGATGAGGAATTTGTCAAGTATATAGAAAAACAGATAGACGAGTACTTTGACATCAATACTACACAAACATCAGCATGTGTAAAGTGGGAAGCTTTCAAAGCTTTTATTAGGGGACATATTATTAGTTATACAGGATCAAAATCTAAGAGACTCGAGAGGAGAGAGCTAAATTGGAACATAAAATGAAAAGTCTTCAGGAAAAAAGTGTATGCAGGAAGTGATCAAGGTTGGAGAATGATTACTGATTTTGAGAGCTGAATACGACAAAAAATCAGCGAATAGAGCTGCCTCGAGTCTTCTAAGATTGAAACAATCTTTTTATGAACAAGGTGAAAAATCAGGAAAATTATTGGCATGGCAGATTAAACAATTAGAAATTAAAACACCAATTACTAGTATTATAAGTAACGGACAGGTAGTTATAGATCCTTAGAAATTAACAGAGCCTTTAGAGATTACTATGAAAAATTATATGATACTAAAAATGAATTTGATTTAACAAAACTAAATGGGTTTTTGAACAAACTATCTATACCGTGTATTCCAATGAAAACAGGGAGATATTGGAGTCTAACATTAGTCAAGAAGAAGTTGGGCTAGCCATTGATAATATGAAATCAGGAAAAAGTGCAGGAGAGATGGTCTTCCAGTTGACCTTTATAAGAAATTTAAGAATAAATTAATAAAACCTTTTTTGGAAATGGTTTTAGAAGCATTTCAAAATAATAATTTACCATCATACATAAATAATGCCTTAATTATACTGCTGCCAAAACCAGGTAAGCCCTCTAATAAATGTGAAAATATGAGACCAATAAGCCTATTAAACGCCGACCTTAAGAAAATCTGTAAAATTTTAGCAAGGACGAATACAAGAAATTTTACCAAATATTATTAATCGAGATCAGAATGGCTTTATAAAGGGAAGACCAAGGCTTCCATAATGTAAGAAGACTATTTAATATTATTTATTTTAATAAAGAAGCACCGGATACAGCTCTCCTATCACTGGACGCCGAAAAGGCCTTTGATAGAGTTGAATGGCCCTTTCTTTTTGAAGTCCTACAAAGGTTTGGACTTGGAAATAATTTCATAAAATGGGTTCAAATAATATACAATAATGCTACAGCAGAAATCCTAACAAATAACAATATTTCAAAACCAATAAAAATCAATAGAGGATGTCTACAAGGCTGTCCACTTTCCACCCTTTACTGTTTACTATGGCAATTGAACCTTTAGCGATAGCGATACGTTTACATTCACAAATATATGGAATTAAAGTTGGACAACAGAACATAAATCTCCCTGTACGCCGATGACATAATTTTGTTTATGTCGAATCTAAAAAATCAATTCCAACCTTGTTGAATTTAATAAAGAATTTTGGGGAAATATCAGGATATAAAATAAATAAAACTAAATCTTCAATATTAATGCTAATGAGACCAGAGAAATTACCCAGCCCCTGAGGTAAATCATTCAATGTTGTAAATCAGTTTAAATATTTAGGAATCCAAATTGTGCCTAAGCTAGAATCAAGTCGCCAGTGTCAACTATGAAGCCTTAATGACAGATATCAATGAGTTAACTCAGAGATGGATGTCACTACCAATGTCGATGATCGGGAGAATCAATATACTTAAAAGTAATATTTTACCTAAAATACTTTATTTATTTCAATACATTCCCTTATCACCACCTTTAGATCTATTCTCAAGAATAAAAAAAAGTTAGTGGAATTTATATGGAACAACAGGAGGGCTAGATTACGTCTGTCTTATTATATTTACCATTTGATCGTGGAGGTCTGAAATGTCCAAATTTTATGTTGTATTATTGGTCGGCACAACTGAGGTCTATGACATATTATTTTTCATCAAATGATCTCCCTCACTGGACTGAAATGGAATCATACAATTACCTTTACCTCTTCCCATATTCATATACTCAGATTCGGCAAAAAAATTACAAAAACAAGTTAAAAATCCATTTGTAAAGCATATGATCAAAATATGGTGTGAAGCTAAAAACTATTTAAAAGAACCACAGTTATTGTCACAATTTAGTCCAATATGGGGTAATCAATATTTTAAACCAGGGAGAGCGGACGCTGTATTTAAAGTATGGAATTTAAAAGGGATACAAAAGATTCAGGATTTATATTTGCCATGTGCAGATAACATAATGTCTTTGAAGAGCTGAGGATCAAATTTAATCTCAATAGAACACATTTTTTTAAATATCTTCAACTTAGAAACTTTATTCGATCAAATCAAAATAAAGCTCTCACTCGACCTATTTATTCATCCTTGGAAAAAATGATGATGAAAGATAGTAAAAGAAAGGGTATTATTTCAGAGTTTTTATAACTCATTGACACTATCTTCAAGTGAAAATTCACTGAAAAGATTAAACTACTGGAAAGAAGATCTGCAAACTGAAATTTCAGAGGAACAATGGGAATTGGCTTGTACAGAAGCTCAAACCAAATCAATAAATGTACGCCTTAAATTGATACATTTCAAATGGTTAATGCGGATGTATGTTACACCGGAGGAAGTTAAATAAATATAACAAAAATATACCAGATACATGCACAAAATGCATGGAAAGTAAGGAACTCTATTTCATTGTGTATGGGAATGTAGATTAATAAGAATGTTTTGGGAAGAGGTGAGGGTAACAATTGAAAAAATAATCTCAAAACAAATCATATTGAATCCTAAATTGTTTTTTGTTGGGTCTGTACCCAGAAAAGCATAATTTTAATAAAAGTGTAAGACACATTCATAGACCTCAGTTTGCTTAATGCCAAAAAATGTATTGCACTATTATGGAAAAAGGACTCATAGACCAGATGTGACTCAGTGGTTAAGACAGATGTTAACAAACCTTCCATTAGAAAGAATAACATATATACTGAAATACAAAGGAAATTGTGTTTGAGAATATATGGAGACCTTTTATTGATTATGTAAAAAATTTAAACATAACTTTTGAAGAAGAAGGTGAATGATGTGTGTGGACCTTGTAAATTCCAAACTGGTGAACATAATATGTATACTTATGTATTGGATTGTCTAGACTAAACAGAGGAGCATTGTTGAAGATTTGACTTTGCTGGTGGTTGTTGGTGTTTTTAGTGCATCCTTTTTTTTTTTTTTTTTTTGTAGTACTTTAGTGTTAGTGTTTGATTGTTTGTATCATGTTTGTTAAAAAAAAAAGGTTCAATAAAGATATTGTGGAAAAGAAAAAAAAAAAATCCTTCAATGTGATTTTCTCGATTTTTTTTTTTCTCATTTTGTCTCTCATAGTTGAGGTATACCTGTGATGAAAATTGGAGACCTCTCTCATCTTTTAAGTGGGAGAACTTGCACAATTGGTGGCTGACTAAATACTTTTTTGCCCCACTGTATAAGAACGTCAGTCTTATTTCTTTATAATAGTCACTCTGGAGTGGCTGGATAAGTTTTATGACCTGGAGATAACAGCTTTGACCTATGGAGTCTTTGAAGTGGTTCACCATAACGAAGATGGTGGTCTGTTTATTTAGGTGCCTCTGCTTTAGTCCAGGCACATCTTGCAAATCAAATTCCTGGTACATTAATAGTTCTTCTCTCTTGTCCAGAGAAAGTCATTGTGGGTCAGTCTGTCCCTCTTAAGTGTTTATTAATATACCCCACACAATGAAGTTGGGAAGAGTTATAATGTTTTTGACCCGTTCATCCGTCCATTCATCCGTTCATTTGACATGTCGCCACTATAGCTTCTACAATTCTGATTGGATTGACTTTAAATTTATACAGAAGCTTTAACTCATCGATGCCTTGGATGCATTCAGTTTCAGACACTGCTAATGAGGGGTTCCAGGTAGTTTTGGGGAGGGGTCTTTTCATGTTGTCGCCGCTATAGCTTCTACATTTTTTGATTGGACTGACTTCATATTTATACAGAAGCTTTGACTTTTTGGCGCAGGGGACTTATTTTTTCCAGTCCATGTTATATTGATCACAGCTCTCTCTGATGAGGTACAGAAGAAAAGGGGTACTGTATGTGAATGCTAGTTCCTGGTAACTGTGTGCATTCACCATATGTCATGTATGCATCTTGATTTTCTTTTATAGTGCTGAAGAATTTGGCTTGCTTGCCTCCGTGCTTTTATGTATGCCTAAGTGTGTGTAAATTACAAAGTGGCATAAGCTTCTTCCAATCCTTCTCGAGTAGACACTGTAGTGGTGGCATTTTGAGTTACAGAACCGTCAAGGCCACAGGCGATGGATTGTGTTAACAGTCACCTCACTAATCCTACACCGATTCTTCTTTCCGGCTCAGGCATTCACTCCTTTTGATATTCTCTCTGGACCAACCAGCAGCTTCTTACACACATCGCCAGGCTGAGTGTCTGAAGATCAAAATAATCTGAGAGCCAGTGTAGTCACATAAAGCGCATGCAAAGATGAGTTGTTTCAGGTTAGGGCTGTGTGTTGTGCAGCTGTGAATGCATGCATGTGGCCTGGTTGAAATCTGCTTCAAGGTTTGTGCAGCTGTATTTGCACTTGTAAAATTTACTTGCAGGAATCTTTCAGCATGACCTAAATGATTTGATTGATTACAAGAGCATCACTGCTATGAAGAATATTACACAATATTTTATGCATCAGAAAATCATCTAAGTTTTTTGGGGGGTTTTAGATTGGATGACAGAGTGTACAGTACAGTGAATTTCAACCAGGGTCCTCGGAATGAAAGGTGTGCCAAAAAAAAAAAAAAACTAATTCACCAAAATTGTCTAATTTCACTTCCTTAATCCAAAGAAACTGGTCATTTTGCATCACCTTCAGTGCAGTGGCTCCTCCATGTCAGTGGGTGGCAGTATGAACACACTAACGAGGAGAATCCATAGTTTCACTCCATCCACATACAGCCTAGACGCAAAGTTCCCAGGGTAGGTTTGAGGGCTGTCTTCATGTGGTATTTCCAGCTATCATCCTCCCAGGGAACCCCAATGCCTTGCCCCCAACCTAACCTCCAGAAGACCCTGGGGACCAAATCTTAAGCCAGAAATATTTCACCTCACAACCTTCATACCCCTAGTACTCTAAGTAAATGCTCAAGGTGCATTCAGTTCAAACACGTAGCAAATTTTTTTGCACAGCGTGATTATATATAAAGTCAACTGAAAGACACGAACACTTGTGAATTCCCGTCTGAGCGATTTGGTTGCCATAGAAACAGCCTTGAAATTCCGCCGTCACTGGAGTGAGTATCAACTAGTTTGAAAATGAGACTGCCACTCACCTGGAGACAGATAGACTGGAGCTCTGCAGTTTGCATCCACCCACTTAATCATGCTACCAATGTGCTAATGAGGAATAGGACTGCAAACAACTGTCATCCAGTTTCTGGAGGAAGCAGTGACATTTTCCTAATTGTGTGCCCATTGGATAATGTTGTAAATCTAAACATGATGTTTTGGGGATTTCCACAGCAGGTAGAAAGCAGCTGCAGAAGTTATGAAAGCAACTCTGCCCATCTGCATAGCTTTGCACCCCAAACGCAAAGCACAAATTTTTCGCGTGACGCGAGTCAATGTGAAGCCGTGAATATATGCGAAATCGCATCCGAGTAAGGTGTAAGAATTTTTTTTCCACCACAAAGAGAAAAATTTTCCCCTCAACTTTCATGCCCCTGGTCCTCCAGAGGGAAAACCAGGATGTTCCGAAGGATTTTTATTGATTTCGTGGCCGACGAAAACGCTCTTCCCCCGTGGCTTCAAACACGGTTGTTTGTTTGTTTTTCCATGACAACTTTTGTGCTCTTGGTCCTCCAGAAGGAGAATCAGGATGACGGGAGGTGGGGCCTTTTTTACTTTATGCTTGACCTGGATGCACACCTCCAGGGTGGGCTGACCGCGGCTGACTGCCAACCCCTGCCTGGGGCAAAACCAAGTGGAGCTCCAGAGCGGAGCGGGTTTCCCGTGCTTCCCCACAACCCAAAGCCCCACAGCCTCACCGGCTATCAGCCTCCTGGAGAACCTCTAACACCTGGCCCGACCAAACCTCCAGCAAACCCCGGAGACCCACTCATATAGAAGAGCCACTACTTTTTTTTTTCTTTTTTTTTTGCGGTACACCAGGCACAAAGGTTGACATTCATTGGTGTAGTATATGAAAGGTGGACATGACTTCACCCGTTAATCTGTGCAGTGTATCAGGTCCAACCCCCGAAACCACACTGAAAGTGTAATGTGTGCTCTAATTCTATACTTGAAATTACATCCCTCATAGCAAAAATGACACTCAGCCCACCTGCTGCAAAGAATGACGGTGCTTTGGTGGCCAGCCACCTCTGGGAAACCAGATCTGGGCCACCAAAGGGCCATCATTCTTTGCAGCATGTGGGCTGAGTGTAAGTGCTTGTTGCGGGCCAGAACCAGGCCAGTCAAATTTTGCTATGTGGTATCAGTGGCAATGACAAAAGAATGGAATTCTGTCTTTATTGTATTCTTGATACAGAAAGTTGAAAAATATACATTTTAATAGAACAATAATAAAAGATTTGGGCAAAGGTGTTTTTTGTGTGGACCAGTCACAAGTAAGGAGATAGTCAAGGTGCGTTTATTTTGCGAACAAGAAAACTGAAGGCAGGGATTGTTAGTTTGTGACATCATAAAACACAGAAAGTGTAATTTATTCATTTCTTTAAGTATCTACCTGCATAAAGGCATTGTGTATTTCTTTGTAAAGTGAGTGTTTTAATAAACTAATGGTATACATGTGGCCCGTGGTTTTATTTAATAAGGTTAAAGCCCATGAAAACACCATTTGCACAATGTGGGACTTTAAACTACAGTAAATTAACTTCAAAATAACTGTCTCTATAAAATATCTGATGGTACACACAAACATGGATCAATGCTAAATTTTAATAACTTATACAGGTACATCTCAAAAAATTAGAATATCATGAAAAAGTTCAATATTTTTTGATACTCATTTCAGAAAGTGAAACCCATATATTATATAGATCCATTACACAGAGAGTGATATATTTCAAGTGTTTATTTATTTTTAATTTTGACGATTATGGCTTACAGCCCATAAAAACCCCAAATTCAGTTTCTCAAAAAATTAGATTACAGAAAATTTATTTTAAAAAATAGTTATTTTTAATAGAAATGTTGGCCGACTGAAAAATATGTAAGTACACACTCAATACTGGGTCGGGGCTCCTTTTGGATTAATTACTGTATCAATGTAGCGTGACATGGAGGTGATCAGCCTCCATGTCTCCATGTCCATGAAATCTGCTTCTCCATAAAGCTTGTCAGCAGAGGAAAGCTTGAAGTGTTCTGAAATTTCCTTGTAGACGACTGCGCTGACTTTGGTCTTGATAAAACACAGTGGACAAACACCAGCAGATGACATGGTTCCTCAAGTCATCACTGACTGTGGAAACTTCACACTAAACCTTCAGCAACTTAGATTCTGTGCCTCTCCGTTTTCTCCAGACTCTGGGACTTTGATTTCCAAATGAAACGCAAAATTGACTTTTATCTGAACAGAGGTCATCTGCTGGTGTTGGTCCACATTGTTTTATCAAGACCAAAGTCAGCGCAGTCGTCTACCAAGAAATTTTACAGCACTTAATGTTTCCCTCTGCTGACAAGCTTTATGGAGAAGCTGATTTCATTTTCCAGCAGGACTTTACACCCCCCCACCCACACACACACACACACACACACACACACACACACTGCCAAAAGTATCAAAACCTGGTTTAATGACCATGGCATCACTGTGTTTGATTGGCCAGCAAACTCTCCTGACCTAAACCCCATAGAGAATCTATGGCGTATTGTCAAGAGGAAGATGAGAGACACCAGACCCAACAATGCAGACGAGCTGAAGGTCACTATCAAAGCAACCTGGACCTTCATAACACCTCAGCAGTGCCACAGGCTGACCACCTCCATGCCACGCCACATTGATACAGCAATTAAGCCAAAATTTGCCCTGACCAAGTATTGAGTGTGTACATGGACATACTTTTCAGTCGGCCAACATTTCTATTAAAAATAACTATTTTTTAAAATAAATTTTCTGTAATCTAATTTTTTGAGAAACTGAATTTGGGGTTTTCATGGGCTGTAAGCCACAATCATCAAAATTAAAATAAATAAACACTTGAAATATATCACTCTCTGTGTAATGAATCTATATATGGGTTTCACTTTCTGAAATGAGTGACAAAAAATATTGAATTTTTTCATGATATTCTAATTTTTTGAGATGTACCTGTATGTCTTAATAGGATCCAGTCCCAAGGTTCACTTAGCAGCAGTTCATTTTCTTGTTTGCACAGAATAATTTCAGAGGTTCAAACATCAGACTTTCAAAGATAAGTAGGACAGACAGAGTTTTTGAGTCTGCCATAAACAGATTTAAAACAAATATAAAAGCTTTTTTGCCCATTAAAATAGCTGTTATGGGCAAAAAAAAAAAAATATTAGGTTAATTGGCCTCAAACTGGAGATTCTAAATTGTCCTTAGGTATGACTGTGAGAGTGAATGGTTGTCTGTGTCTCTGTGTTGGCCCTGCGATGGACTGGCGATCTGTCCAGGGTGCACCCCGCCTCTCGCCCAAAGACGCTGGGATAGGCTCCAGCCCCCCTGCGACCCGAAAAGGATTAAGCGGAAGAAGATGGATGGATGGAAAATATCTGTTATTGTGTGTGTTTGTTTCTGTATTTATACTCTTAATTCTAAATATGCTGAAATCACTTGGTTTGTTCCCATTCATTTTTTTTTTAGTGTCACAGTACTTTGGAGGTATTGAAGTCCCGGTAAATTGTTTTTTTTGTTTGTTTTTCCTGAACAGGGTAATGCATATATTACCTGCATGCCTGGCCCTGTCAGAAGGTGGAATTACCCCGTACCTCTGTGCTTAGGTAATGTATTATTTTATCCAGTCTGACATTTCTAGTGAACAGGGTTTCAATAAGGTGATATTGCTGACAACAAAACCACATTTGTCACTCCAAACACAAGCGCAGTCTCTCTCCTTTCTATTTTGCTACTCATTTTTTTCCTCATTGACTCGTGTATTGTTTTCTTCCCTCTATTTATATTACCAATATGTTACTCATACACAGGAACACAACCGATCAGTGGCCTCAAATGAGACTGATTACATAAAGGAAATAGAGACGGCTCCATTGTATAATTGGGGGAAGGGATGATGGTTAAAAATGGATGCCTTTGGGGACGGGGATTATGAATTTTCTGCTTTTCCCTTCAGTTGAAAATCAATAAGGCTTTGCTCTATCTCGGTGTGATGTTTGGTTTCTGATAGCCCTGATGAGAGTCTCGAGCTTCCCCTTGACACTTCCTCTGATGTTGACTGCCACAGTGATAAATTCCAGAGATTACCAAGCACTCTACTTTCTCTTTTGACACCTCGGTGTTCGGTTTACCCCCGATTGTGCATCTGCAGAGGAACACACGCCAGCGCATAAACACCCATTTGGTCGCATTAAATGCACAAACAAATGCACACTTGAACTCTGTAGTCTTCATGTAAATGCTCCGTCTCTGCGGTTTTCACAGTTCACTGCAGACATAAATCCCAGCTTTACCTCCAACAGGCATGCTCTTAGATGCACATTTTTGCTCGTTAGCTTAACCCCTCGCTTGTTTTACAGTGCATACTCTCCCTTGAACACCCCGGGATCTGAATTCACTTTGTTACTGATAAACCCACATCAAAGGGGTTGCACACCACTGCACAAAGAGTATAACACCCTCTTAAGTGCCTCCTCTCTTCCCTTTAATTTCATACACAAGCAGGTCTGGGTCCCAAACCCCCACCAGCAGCACAGTTATATCCCAGGATAGTTTTCACCTTATTTTAGCCTTGGTTAGCACAGTCCCCAGAGAAACACCATCAAATTCTTCCCACCATTTGCCACACAAATGGGCTTTTTTTTTTTTTTAGGGCGGTGATGGACGCAAGAGGAATGATTTAGATACAAGTTTTATAAGATAATTTGCACCTGGGTGTTCATGTACGACGGGATTATGTGTCTCAGGAGGGGAAGGTGTGTGTAACCTTCACAGCAGGCTGAAGCGTTCTTTAACGCACAGTTAAAGAGGAGAGGTATGGTGTTGTAGGTGGGAGGGTGAAGTAATCACCATTGCCACTTAGCAAAACTGGGTTGGCTATTGAAAAGTGACTCACTCATTTATTTTGATTTAAAGCATCACCAAACTAGGAATGTGTGTGTGTTTTTTTTTTTAATGCATGTCCATATGGAGCATAGTGGCTCAAAAAGAGAGGTGACTAACACATGTTCAACACAAGTGTGACAATACTGGTGGTTTTTTGTTTCTGAATACACAGGAGATGTGGATTTACTGGAACTTGAACACAAGACACGATGCTCTTTGGCCTCCCCTAATATTCACCCTTTATTCATTGTTTTTCTCTGTTTTCCCATCGAGCGGTTCTGTGGAGAAGTGACATGTTCTTTCTCCCCGGTTGGTCTCCCTCAGCTCAGTGTGGCGGCTCCATGACAGACTTCAGCGGCGTCATCCTCAGCCCAGGCTTCCCAGGGAATTACCAAAGCAGCTTGGACTGCACCTGGAAAGTTCAGCTCCCCATCGGCTTCGGTCGGTAACCTCAGCTTTGGCTTTCATTTTCTCTTCGACTACTCATTTTCTTTATTTGCTCTGCTTACTCACCTTCCCTTTCTTCCCTGCCCTGCCTGCCTCTGTTTGCCATCATAAATAACAGCTTGCTTTTCTGTAGACTTTTTGACATTTGCACATCTAACTGCACCTTAAAACGGCATGTATATCCTCTCACACTGACTTCATTTTATATTTCTGGGTTTGCCCCCAGCAATTAGACCTTTCCCTCTCTTTTCTTCAGGGATCCATCTGCAGTTTCTTAACTTCTCCACGGAGCCCGTTCATGACTATCTGGAGGTGCGAAGTGGGAGCCTTGAGACGGGAACTGTGATTGATCGATTCAGTGGCCCCATGGTGCCCAACTCTCTATTCAGCACCACCCATGAGACTACGCTGTTCTTCCACAGCGACTACTCCCAGAACAAGCCTGGCTTCCACATTGTCTACCAGGGTATGAAATTAAAATAGCAAAGTTAAAGGAAACCATTTATGCATTCCTTTTTTTTTCTTTACTTAAATAATATGTGACACTATGATATGATAAAAAAACGTAATATGCAGTACTACACAAAAATAACGATAACAGTATTTTTACTGGACAGAATTTGAGGAAATTTTGATCAGAAATAGCCCTTCGGCCAAAGATGAACCATTATATTCCTGGGCAGATTTGGATCAGTATGCGTTTCCTGGATCACTGTTTTTACTTCTTTTACATTGTGCAATAGGATTTTTATTATCCACTGCCTGGCCAAAAAAAAAAAAGTCACCACCTGGATTTAACTAAGCAAATATTAGGCAAGAGCCTCCCATTGGTCAGGCCTAGGTTTAGCAACATTGTGTGCCCAAAGAATGAGGTCAGCTGACGACCTGAATATACTGAATGACCAGGTTATTCCATCAATGGAGTTTTTCTTCCCTGATGGCACGGGCATATTCCAAGATGACAGTGCAGGATTCGTCAGGCTCAAATTGTGAAAGAGTGGTTCAGGGAGCACGAGACATCATTTTCACACATGGATTGGCCACCACAGAGTCCAGACCTTAACCCCATTGAGAATCTTTGGGATGTGCTGGAGAAGACTTTGCACAGTGGTCCGACTCTTCCATCATCAACACGAGATGTTGGCGAAAAATTAATGCAACTGTGGACAGGAATAAATGTTGTGACATTGCAGAAGCTTAATGAAACAGTGCTACAGCAAATGCGTGCCATAATCAAAGCTAAAGGCAGTCCAACAAAATATTAGAATGTGTGACTTTTTCTGGCCAGGCAGTGTATATTCAGGTAGTCAGCTGACCTCATTTTTTGGGCACATAACATTGCTCAACCTGAACAACTGCAGCAACCCCAAATCATAGCACTGCCCCCACAGGCTTGTACGGTAGGCAGGCATGGTGGGTGCATCACTTCATCCGCCTCTCTTCTTACCCTGATGCGCCCATCACTCTGGAACAGGGTAAATCTGGACTCATCAGACCACAAGACCTTCTTCCATTCCTCCAGAGTCTAACCTTTATGCTCCCTAGCAAATTGAAGCCTTTTGTTCTGATGGTGGTGACTTTTTCTTTGGCCAGGCAGTGTATTATATTATAGGTGCTCCAACCTTGTACATTATGAGGAATATTATTTTTTTAGAGCATTAAAGTAGGAAGACTTCAAATTTAAGTAGCGTGCCTGCAATTTAGTGTGTACGGCTTAAATGACAGTTTGTCTATGAAGCAGCTGTGGTAGGAGATTCAGACTGACAATGGATACGTTAAATCAGGGACAATTATTTGTCAAGTCACATTCACTGAAAATGTAGGATAAGAAGAAGTTAATGAATAATTAAAAAATGCTTTGTTAAAAAGTTTCTTTTCTTGTACTTGTGTGGCACATATCCTTAAAAGGGGATTTTTTTTTAACTCTGCTTTCAGAAGTGGGTTAGTAACTAGTTACATTCACTCAAATAACTTTTTCACCAAATTGTACTTTACTGCATAGTTTTATTGTAGGATACTTTTTACTCTTGCTTGAGTACATTAATAGAAAATCTGTACTTAAGTATATTTGATCCTGCTGTTAGGTACTTTTGATTTCAGTGATTTGAAAACTGGTTAATAATGCCCTTGTTTATCATGTACTAACCAAAACGACTGCATATTTATTATGTTCATAATTTATTTTCCCTAGACTGGCATATTTAAGAGAAATATGGCTCTTTCTCTGGTGAAGAAAGAGCCTGAGCTGGTGCATGATGTTGAGAGATACCGACTAGATATAGTTGGCCTCACCTCAACGCACAGCTTTGGTTCCGGAACCAGTCTCCTGGAGAGAGGCTGGAGCTTGACCTACTCTGGAGTTTCCCCAGGCAAGAGGCGACGAGCAGGGGTGGGTATTCTTGTATCCCCCCACCTTGCTGCCTCTGTATTGGAATTTTCCCTGGTGGATGAAAGGGTTGTTTCCCTGCGCCTTCGGTTTGGGAAACGGGTCCTGACCATCGTTTGTGCCTATGCACCAAATGATGGTTCAGAGTACCCACCCTTTTTGGAGTCTCTGACTGGGGTGCTGGAGAGTGCTCCTCTTGGAGACTCCATTGTCCTATTGGGGGATTTCAATGTGCACCTGGGCAACGACAGTAAAACCTGGAGGGGGGTGATTGGGAGGAATGGCCTGCCCGATCTGAACCCAAGTGGTGTTCAGTTATTGGACTTCTGTGCTAACCACAGTTTGTCCATAACGAACACCATGTTCAAGCATAAGGGTGTTCATATGTGCACCTGGCACCAGGACACCCTAGGTCACAGGTCGTTGCTCGATTTTGTTATCGTATCATCAGACCTGTGACCATATGTCTTGGACACTTGGGTAAAGAAAGGTGCAGAGCTGTCAACTGATCACCACCTGGTGGTGAGTTGGATCCGATGGCAGGGGAGGATGCCATTCAGACCTGGTAGACCTAAACATATAGTGAGGGTGTGCTGGGAATGCCTGGCTGAGGCCCCTGTCCGGGAGGTCTTCAACTCCCACCTCCAGAAGAACTTCAGACACATTCCGAGGGAGTCTGGAGACATGGAGTCTGAATGGGCCATGTTCTCCACCTCCATTGTTGAAGTAGCTGCCCAGAGCTGTGGCTGCAAGGTCATTGGGGCATCTCGTGGTGGCAACCCCCGAACCAAGTGGTGGACACCAGTGGTGAGGGGGGGCATTAAGCTGAAGAAGGAGTCCTATCAAGCTTGGTTGGCTTGTGGGACTCCCGAAGCAGCTGAGGTGTACCGGCAGGCCAAGTGGAGTGCAGCTCGGGTGGTTGCTGAAGCAAAAACTTGGATATGGGAGGAGTTCAGTGAGGCCATGGAACAAGACTCGAAGAGATTCTGGCAAACTGCCCGGCAGCTCAGGAGGGGAAAGCAGCTCCCTGTCCACACTGTGTATGGTGCAGAAGGGGCACTACTCACTTCAACTGGGGATATCATCGGGCGGTGGAAGGAATACTTTGAGGATCTGGGGCTGCACGGTGGCGCAGTGGTTTAGCACTGTGGCAGCACAGTTTACCCTCGGCCGGGGGATTGCGGGGATCATGAGATCGTAGGTTCGATCCCAGCCCCCGACCAACAGTGAGCTGTGTGGAGTTTGCATGTTCTCCCCGTGTTGCGTGGGTTTACTCCGGGATTTCTCCGGTTTCCTCCCGCATACCAAAAACATGTAGGTTTAGGGCGCTCGCGCACGCAGCGACCGGCAGCCGGTGGCTTGTCACCAGACTGCAAACCAAATCTACCTACGGGTACAAATAAGTAACAAAAGAAAAAAAAAAATCCCACTGAGACGCCTTCCACAGAGGAAGCAGGGCTTGTGGATGAAGGGGACGACTTGTTTATCACAGGGGCTGAGGTCGCCAAGGTGGTTAAAAATCTTTTTGGTGGCTGAGCCCCGGGGGTGGATGAGATTTGCCCGGAGTACCTCAAGGCCTTGGATGTTGTAGGGCTGTCATGGTTGGCACACCTCTGCAACATTGCGTGGAGGTTGGGGGCAGTGCCTTTGGTATGGCAAACCGGGGTGGTGGTTCCTCTCTTCAAAAAAGGGGACCGGAGGGTGTGCTCCAACTTTAGAGGGATCACACTCCTCAGCCTCCCTGGGAAGGTCTATACCAAGGTACTGGAGTGGAGAGTCCGACCGTTGGTCGAACCTCGGATTCAGGAGGAGCAATGTGGTTTTCGTCCTCGTTGTGGCACATCGGACCAGCTCTTTACCCTCTCAAGAATCCTCGAGGGTTCGTGGGAGTTTGTCCAACCAGTTTACATGTGTTTTGTGGATTTGGAGAAGGCATTCGACCGGGTCCCTCATGGTTTTTTGTGGGGGGTGCTTTGGGAGTGTAGGGTATCGGGCTTGTTGTTACGAGCTATCCGGTCTCTGTACGACCGTTGTGAGAGTTTGGTTCATATTGCCAACACTCGGTCGGACTCATTCCCAGTGGGAGTTGGACTCCGCCAGAGCTGCCCTTTGTCACCGATCCTGTTCATAATTTTTATGGACTGGATTTCTAGGCACAGCCAGGGAATGGAGGGTGTCATGCTTGGTGACCACAGGATCTCATCACTGTTGTTTGAAGATGATGTTGTCCTGCTGGCTTCATCCAGCAATGACCTACAGGTCTTACTGGGACGGTTTGCCACTGAGTGTGAAGCGGCTGGGATGAGAATCAGTTCCTCCAAGTCCGAGTCCATGGTCCTCAGCCAGAAAAAGGTGGATTGTCCTCTCCAGGTTGGGGACAAGCTCCTGCCCCAAGTGGAGGAGTTTAAGTATCTTGGGGTCTTATTCATGAGGGGAGAATGGAGAGAGAGATTGACAGACGAATCGGAGCAGCATCTGCAGTGATGCGGACGTTGTACCGGACTGTTGTGGTGAAGAGGGAGCTAAGCTCTAAGGCAAAGTTGTCAATTTACCTGTCAATCTACGTTCCTACCCTCACCTATGGTCATGAGCTTTGGGTAATGACCGAAAGAACGAGATTGCGGGTACAAGCGGCTGAAATGAGCTTTCTTTGTAGGATTGCTGGACTCACCTTCAGAGATGGGGTGAGGAGCTCAGTCATCCGGGAGAGGCTCAGAGTAGAACTGCTGCTCCTCCACATTGAAAGGAGCCAGTTGCGGTGGTATGGGCATCTGATGAGGATGCCTCCTGAACGCCTCCCACGTGAGGTGTTTTGGGCACGTCCCACTGGGAGGAGACCCCAGGGCAGACCCAGGACTTGCTGGAGAGACTATGTCTC
The DNA here is from genome assembly GCA_020510985.1 of Pholidichthys leucotaenia. Classification (NCBI taxonomy): domain Eukaryota; kingdom Metazoa; phylum Chordata; class Actinopteri; order Cichliformes; family Pholidichthyidae; genus Pholidichthys; species Pholidichthys leucotaenia. The sequence goes on along the minus strand of CM035849.1, from coordinate 201,458,850 downwards.
CCAGCTGGTCTGGGAACACCTTGGTATCCTCTCTGAAGAGCTGGAGCAGGTGGCTGGGGAGAGGGAAGTCATGTCTTCTCTGCTTGAACTGCTGCCTCCGTGATCCAAACCTCCAGAAAAGTGGTAGAAGATAGATGGATGGATGGAGTTAATCGTGATTAATGATGCGTTAATCGTGTGTTTTTGCATTCAGATACAGTGTACCTTAAGTTGGTAATTCTTCAAGTTTCTCATCGTGTTATAAACATGGGAGTGGACAAATATGCTTGCTTTCTTCACTTCCAGGTTTATTGAAGCTCTCAACATATCCAAAATGACAAAAACTATCCAGGTTATTCTCCAGAAAATCCTCAAAAGTACTACTGCATGTGCAAACAACAACAGAATGCCAAGGCTCAATAATGTCACTGCAATACAACTCGGCGTCTACACTCCCATAGCAAACATCCACCACTTTTAAGCAGCTCAACACAAAACAATGGACCTCGTGTGTCACAACAGACACAATTCCCTTTTAACTCTTTGAGTGTGTCTGTCGCCGAATTGCGACATAACCCCTAGTGGTCAAGAGTGGTAAATATTTTTTGTTAATAAAATAGTTCAGATTTCCAAGACTATAACTTGAAAGTGTTAAGAGATAATGGCTTACTGTCAATTAGAAAGATGTAAAATATGATCCAAAGTTTCAGATAGGAATAAATTTATGCATCTAATTTGCATAATGTCACGGCACCTCTTTAAATTCCATAACTCAGTCAAAACTGGACTTTGGATGTATTTACACAAAGAATGGTTCACTCTTTTGACACCGTTTTTTGTACAGAGGTGCCTCATCGTCTTATCTTCAAAGTATATGAACAAGAAATCAGTACAATATTAAAAAAACACAGAAATTCCTCACTTACCGGTGGCTAAGGGGACTCGCTCGCTGCCGTGGTCACTGTGTTTTCACACATCATGGTCTTTATTTTGCGTTCTGTCTGTCAGTTACGCTCTCTGCCACATCTACAAAGTGTTATGATTATCCCACATAAATTTTGCTTGTGTCCCGTGGCTGTTTTCCACGTACAAAGCCAACTAAATGACGGTGCACGATGATGGACAGCAGCCATATTAGCTTTCTGGGCTAAAATGCTCAAAACAGGAAAAGGAAATTCTTCTTCTTTGGTGTATTATGTGTCATCCATTGAGTCCTCCAATGGATGTCTGCCACCTTCTGAAACTGGCAGATCAGTACACATCAGTACAAATCCTCAATGGAGCCGATCATGTCAGAGTGAGATGACAGGTGCAGCGCCGTGCTCTGCCACTAGGGGCATGCAAACTCTCACACTCAAAAGGTTAATAGAAAAATTGTAAACACAACTATCTTGCCCATGACGTCACCAACCACGCAACAAAAACAGGGCATGGGACTGAGTGGACGTTACGAACACAGCTTGAGAATTTTAGACTGGTACTCACCTACTGACAGTTGGACCCAAAGCTATGAGGATGAAACAGGCAGAGTGTCTGTCTGTGTCAGCTGCTGGCAGCCAGCTACATCTGTAGCACATAGCTGTTTAAACTGCTAGCCGGCTTCCAAAGAAGAACAACCAACATCCAAGCAAAGTTTTGGAGGAGGCTGTGACAATTTGGGGGCGGCTGTGGCGCAGGTGTAATGTGGCCGACTACTGATCGGATGGTGAGGGGTTCAATTCCCACTCTGTCTGCAGTCTGCATGTCGAAGTGTCCTTGAGCAAGACACTGAGCCCCCAGTTGCTCCTGGTGGGTCAGGCCAGCGCTGGTGTATAGCGACTCCGCCGCCATCGTTGTGTGAATGTGTGTGTGAATGGGTGAATAACAGGATCTGTAAAGTGCTTTGGTCATCTAGAGATGAGTAAAAAGCGCTATATAAGTGAACGCCATTTACCATTTACCAATTATCCAGGTGAGAGCTCCGACAGATAACGCTGTAAACTTAAACATGGCAGAATTTTGGGGATTTTCATGGCTGTGTCCAGCTTGTTTGACTTCGCAATGTGTACATGGCGCGTACAGTGTCTGTATGGCCAGAGCAGCTTCCATAGTTCCGTACAGAGTTCAGCTAGGCCAAAAAAGTACTGTTCACGCTTTCTGCCGTTAACTGCGATTGACTGCGATCACAAAATTTGTCACCGTTAATGGGGGTGAAGCGTTAACAGGCGATAAACGCAATAATGCCAACACCACTATTATTTACATTTTTTAAAATGTGAAAAGTAGTTTTTTTTTTTTTTAGAAAAATGTCACAAATTTATGTGAAATGAATCTCACAAATGGCAAGCGTGAAGACATTCCTCACAATTCTTGTATTATTTTCAGCATATACTCTCATACTCTTGCTCAAACAATTTTTGTTTATTATTGTCACTATTACTTGAGTAATGAATATCATAAAGTAACACTACTTGTACTTAAGTGCAATTTCTGGCTACTCTACCCACCATTATCTGTTTTATAACATTTAGCTTTGACTTTCTCTGCAGCGTATGAGCTCCAGCGGTGCCCAGACCCACGGCCATTTCGCAACGGCATAGTGATTGGCCAGGACTACAGTGTGGGGATGACCATTTCCTTTGAGTGTCTGCCAGGTTACACTCTTCTTGGAGAGCCATTGCTCACTTGTCTGCATGGAGTCAGCAGAAACTGGAATCACCCCATCCCTCGCTGTGAAGGTGATTAGCTGATGTCTCTTATATACAGCATTCTGCCCTCCTGCCAGAGTCATTAATATGAAAACAAAAAAGGTAAAACTCCTTTATTATTGAAAAAAACATGCTGGGCATTAACAATATCAGTAGATTTATTGGTCCTCTAAGGCCTTTTTATGCCCCAGTTTTCCCATGCTAAAATACATACATAAATGTGACAAAGGTTATACTAAGTTAAGATGGAGATGGTTTTTCATTTTCATTACCTACAAAAGAAGAATAGTCCCATAAGGCCGTTTGTAGTCCTAGCCTTTATTCTCATACATTAAGGGGCAGATTTACTAACATGCTGCGTCATCACAAAACCCTGTTTTGGCATTAAAAAAAAAATACCGTTGAGATTTACTAAAGAGCATAGGGCAAAATTAGCAGTGGAAAGGCGTGGACTATGTTAATTTTGCGCCTGGCCTCATTGCATATGTATTTGTGGGAGTTGTCATGTTAAGGTGCAAATTTGAGGGAGGGGAGTATTTAAATGACTGGCGCAAGGTGATTTACTAAGGTTTGCAGTTGTCAATCTCCTGCTAAATGTGCCAGGATTTAATGCCCCAAAAAAGTATGTCTTAATTTATCTGCACCTGACATTACAGCAATCATTCATGCCGAGACGCTGGCGAGAACTGAGGGTGCGTGTCCAAACAGACAGAAGCTTCTCTCTGCACGTGACTTTGTTTGGCATGACAGAAGAACAGATTATATGAATATCAACGGTCTCACAGAGATCGGTGTTATGCTGAACTGGACATCAGCCGGCAGTGTCATAAATTCCCTTGTCAGGGCTGAATAAAGGCACCAAACGCCAGCTGTGAGTTTGCAAATTTAATTGAGGAAAAAACACAAAAGCACAAACAAGACCAAATAAGACCAAACCAAAAATTAGTAGGAGCAGAAGACAACAGGACAAGCCAAAAATAGCACTCACTAAGGCGAGAGGAGTCGCCGGGTAAACCTGGGGAAACTAGCCGTGGAGCGCACGCTCGGATAAACACAAAGGCAAGTAAAGAGACACTTACGTTCGTAGACGAGAGTATGGTGCTGTGCCCGACAAAGGTGCACAGCCCCTTAAATAAGGCTACAAAAAAAATGAAACAAGTAGCAACAGGTGTGGGTAATCTGAGCGGGCAGAAAAAAACAAAGATACAATTCGGATCAGCTGGGAATAATGAGGGAGCCATCAGAGCTGACACCTGACAGGGCCATGCCCATGCAGAGCAAAACCCCAGAAAGCCTTTGACAGCTGTCAACCCCGAGAGAAAGAACACAACAGAATACAAATATAGCGATATGGTAGAAAATGGAGGCAGGCAACCTCAAAAATACAATAAACAAACTATAATGAACGTAAATGGGAAAATAAATCATACTGAGAAACAATATAGGATAAGTGACAACTCAAAATGACAACACAGTACAAATATGAAAAAAAAAAAGCAGACAACCTGAGCGCGGTGGATTCCCACCACGCTCAGAATGTAACAGAGCCCCCCCCTTCCCCCAAGGGGTGGATAGGAGACACCCCGGGGTAACATCAAAAGAAAAGACCCCCCCACACACACACAGAAATCCCACCCCAACAAGAAAACAACCCCACCCCGGGTGGGAGGAGGGGGACCCAGGAACAGAGGGACCGAACCAAACCAAAAGGAGCAAGAAAAACTCTCAGGATAGCATCCCAGCAAGGCCCCGGCTGAGGGGAAACATTAAAAACAAAATCCCGCTCAGGACCTACACAGAACTGGGCACCTAGGCCCCCTAGACCAAAGAACAAGGCAGTTCTAGTGGTCAGCTGAAGTCCCAGGCCTCACAGATGGCGAGATGGTAAGAGTCGGGTGGTCTGCCGGAGAATGTGAATGACCCAACCCAATGGCAACGCCTGTCAGGCGGTCAGCCAGAGTTCTTTAGCCACCACCACAGAGAGGGTGGTCCAGGGGGCACCCGCCCAACTGGGATGACCAGAGGTGAGGAAAAAGAGGAGTAGGAGGACCCCCAATGTCAGGCAGAGGACGAGGCACCATGACAGTGTCTGGCAAGGGAGAGGGGACCACAACGCCTGTGGACTGGCCAGCAGCACCCTCGGAGGTCCTGGACTGGGACATAGTTGCACCCTCGGTGGCTCCGGACTGGAGCAAGGTTGCACCCGCGGTGGCTCAACACTGAAGTGCAGCAGCACCCACGGTGGCTCCAGGCTGGAGCACAGCAGCACCCGCGGTGGACTCGGACTGGGCCAAAGCTGCACCCACGCTGGCTCCGGGCTGGAGCGGAGCTGCACCCACGGTGACTCTGGGCTGGGGCAGAGCTGCACCCTTGGTGGCTCCGGGCTGTAGTGGAGCTGCACCCTCAGTGGCTCCAGGCTTGAGCAGAGCTACACCCTCGGTGGACCCGGACTGGGCCAATGCTGCACCCTGGGAGGCCCCGGGCTGGGATGGAGCACCCGCGACGACCTCTATTGGAGGGGAGCAGCACCCACAAAGAGCCCGGGCTGGAGCAAAGTAGCACCCGTGATGGGCCCGGGTTGGGCCAGTGCTGCACCCACGGTGAACCCGGACTGGGCCGATGCTGCACCCTCGGGCAGAGAAAGGGGATCCTTTACAGCCTCGGGTGGAGGAGAGCAATCCACCATGGTCTCGGGAGGAGGAGGTGGATGACCAACCGCAGACACAGATGAGGACTTGGGCAAGAGAGAGAAAACACACTCCGGGTTACTGCTACCGGCAGCAGTGGAGCCCGATAAAGAGAGACCAGAAGCAGTTTCCCGCTGCAACTGGCTCTCCCCACCCCGAGCAGGACAAGAAATCTCTAGATCTGATGAGGTGACAACAGAACAGGCAGGGGCGACTCGAGTCCATCCCTCTGGGTGTTCGTTCTTGGTGTAGTCACCTTGAGAGAAAAACACAAAGAAGACGCGGGAGAAGAATCACCAGCAGCAGCGGAGCCCGGCAAGGGGATCTCAGGAGCAGAGGGCTTCTGCACCAGACTCCCCCTGCCCCAAGCCGGACAAGATTTTCCTGAATCTGCAGGAGAAGGAACAGAACAAGGTACTTACCTGAACTCGAGCTCCGCCACCATCCAGGACTCCGGCGAATCTGCTGTAGTGACCTCAGCAGCTGGCGTGATGGTGGTTGCAGTCCCAGGGCCTCCAAGCGAAACACCCGGCGCAAATGGCTCATCTGGCGTGGTAGCTGGAGGTCGTCTCAGCGCTGGCCACAAATCCTGTGCAGCTGAAGCCAGGGGACGCTCAGTCATCAGTGCAGCCTTCAGGTCGTTGACAGCATTCTCCCCTCGTCCAACTCATGGCTGCAGGACTGGGACCAGGTCGTCCAGGACCGCAGGCTCCTCTCTCGTCCGGTGGCACAATCCCGGGGCCGGCAGACACTCAAGGGAAATAGGAGGAGACACAAGGGTAGCAGGTGTGGAACAAATGTCTGCAGCAGGCGGTGAAAACTCAGTGGACTGCAAGGGCCGAGTTTCATCACCAGGAACCAGGCAAGATAATTCATTTTTAGGTAATGGAGAACAAAAATTCACTTGCCTGTATTCCTGGGACACAGTGATCTTTGCTGCAGCAGGCCCAGGGTCATCCTTCTCAGTGGCTGCATCAATTGTGAGCCACCCAGAAGAACATGGAGGCGCCGCACCTGCAGACATGATGACGTGTCGAGACACGGGCTTCTGGCAAAGTGGGTGAGGCGCCGGAGTCAGGGGGCACTTGGTCGTTGGCACCTACTTAGACGTGAATAGCCCCCTAGTCCCGAGGAGAGGAGCCAGGGAATGCCTCACTGAAGGTGCTGGGTCCTACGATGCCGAAACCAGGGGACGCTCACTTGTCGGCACCGGCTTCAGAACACAGCGGGCGGTCCTCTCCCTCGCTGGACGTGGTAGTGGAGCCGAATCAAGGGTCCCAGAATCCACAGACCTATCCGTCGTCCGGCAGCTCCCTCCCAGGACCGGTGGACATTTCAGGCAGATAGGAGAAGGAGTTGAGGAGGTGGTAACAGCAGCTGATGGCGAGGACCCAGTGGATTGTGATAACTGAGTCTCACCACCGAGAATTAGGCAAGCGGTTTCAGCAGAGAGAGAGAGAGAATGAATGAGCACTTGCCTGAATTCCTGGGGTATGATGGAATCAGCTGCTGTTCCAGTCAGACAATGTCCCTCCGGGAGCACCGAGGGCCATCTTGTGGGAGGATGAGGACACGAACTTCTGGTGAGGTGGGCGAGCCTTCTGCTCCCAGGAACATTTTTTCACCAGTCCAGGTTGCACTGAGGGAGAATCCCTCACCAGCTCACCGAGTCGCCATCGAGACTTGACCACCATGGTGAGAAGAGCAGCCAGACCCAGGTAGTTCCAGAGATTGGGACACGCCTCAATCAACTGGGTTGCGCTGTCCACGAACCCCAAAGAGATCTCAGGAGTGTGGGTGACTTTAGCCTTTGAGGCAAAATTCACAACAAGTTCCGCCACCGCACACTCCTCCTCACTCAGTCCAAAGACACGGAAGTCCCCAGACAAAAAAGGAAATGTGAGAAAAACAAAAGAGCAAACTCACAGTTGCTGGTGCCCACACTGGCAGCAGCCTTCTGTCATAAATTCCCTTGTCAGGGATGAATAAAGGCACCAAACACTGGCTGTGAGTTTGCAAATTTAATTGACAAAAAAACACAACAGCACAAACAAGACCAAACCAAAAATCAGTAAGAGCAGAAGACAACAGGATAAGCCAAAAATAGCAATCGCTAAGGCGAGAGGAGTCGCCGGATAAACCTGGAGAAACTTGCCGTGGAGCGCACGCTAGGATAAATACAAAGGCAAGTAAAGAGACACTTACGTTCATAGACGAGAGTAGGGTGCTGCCCCCAACAATGGTGCACAGCCCCTTAAATAAGGCTACAAACAAAATGAAACAAGTAGCAACGGGAGTTGGTAATCTGAGCAGGCAGGAGAAAACAAAGATACAATTCGGATCAACTGGGAATAATGAGGGAGCCATCGGAGCTGACAGCTGACAGGGCCATGCCCACGCAAAACCCTAGAAAGCCTTTGACAGCTGTCAACCCCAAGAGAAATAACACAACAGAATACAAATATAGTGATATGGCAGAAAATGGAGGCAGGCAACCTCAAAAATACAATAAACAAACTATAACAAACGTAAACGGGAAAATAAATCATACTGAGAAACAATATATGATAAGTGACAACTCAAAATGACAACACAGTACAAATATATATATATATAAAAAGGCAGACAACCTGAGTGTGGTGGAATCCTCCCGCACTAAGAACGTGACAGGCAGGGGTTGTTTTTAAATTTCATTTGTTTACACTATACAGTATATAGCCTACTACATGAATTTGCATCCATAAAATAGGATATAGGAGCCCTTCCTACCTGCAGTGGACATACAGATGGTGTCAGCCGATAGTGACTTTTTTCTCTTTTCTGCGGAGGTTCAGACTTGGACTTTGGATTTTTCCTCTCCTATCAGCTCCCTCTCACTCTTGAAGCAAAATCTTCCACATTGTCAATTTTCTTTGGGTTTTTTTTCTTTCTCTATCCATATTTCTATATTTACAGTATTTCTTTTTGCTGTGCATAAAATGGTAATTCAGTTCCCTATTCTCTCTATTTCTCTGTCCCAGTTCAGGATACACAATATAGGAGGAAAACAACAATGAGATTAACAAAAAGAGTGCACAGATCCATTGAAAATGTCCCCCAAAATTGCAACACCATAACTCAATGGCATTTATAAAAAGTTGTGAACTGGGAGACCTGTATATTTTTTTAAAACAAAGTTATTCACATCATAAAACTCCAGAGTCTCTATCAGACCATCTTGATGGTTCTAGCGTTAATAAAATAAACATGTTGATTAAATAATCAATTTATTCATGAGTAGTCCTTTTTTAAATTAGATACAAATGATTTAAACATATTAAACAAGAGTCTGCCATGTTAAATGAAAATCTAAATTTGACATATGACAAACAAACATAAAAAACTTTAGGTGGGTTTGCGCTTAAACAAATGCTTAAAAAAGCTTTATATATTATGTTCCTCCACAATGTGTGCCTGTGTTGATGACCCGCTTCCTCATCAGCTATGCCTGTGCGCAATTTTGCGGTGCTCTTGGGAGATGGGTGGTCATTATTGACATGAAATGACTGTGACTGTGTTTATAATTTTGCGTGTTGTTAGTAGATCAATGGCAAAAATTGGCCACTCCCTTAGGCGTTCTGTCTAAATTGTGCCCTTGCTAATTTGCGCTGATTTAGTAAACTGCCCCTAAATCTCTTGACTCATCAAAAATGTAGATATTATTTATCATAAAACATGAAGCAGCTTTATTGCAGAGCTGAATGTGCTTTTCTATATTGTAATTCAACGAGTCTCCTGTGGTGTCACTCGGGTTTGCTAAACCGTCTTTCATCTATTCTGTTAGCCAGTAACTTAAATATTTTTTAGTTAAAGCATAGTTTAGCCTTTAAGTTAGTCGTAAATAGGTATTTTGCGACAGCACACCATATTGCTCCCGTCAAGTTTACAGTACTCCTTGAATCCAAAAGAAGTGCTTTGACTGTGACTCCGTGTTCAAAGTCAGAGTTTAACACTTCTGAACATGAGTTCTGATGTCAAAGTCAGTCATCACTGGTAAGTTTACAGCAGCCAGTAACCATTTTTTTTTTTTTTTTTTGCAGTTACTGTATATCTAACAGGTGCATTCTCCCTAGTACCGTACTGATAACCCAATAACACACTGTTACAGCTTGTTCTATCTGCAGTTAGTGGCAATACAGCCATAAAAGCAAGTTTTATTGCTTGAAGTAAGACTGGTTTTCTATTTTTGGCCAGCTTCTTTGACTTTTTCCTCCCTCCAGCACTCTGTGGTGGGAATATAACATCCATGAATGGCACAATTTACTCTCCTGGACACCCAGCCGACTATCCACACTTCCAGGACTGCATGTGGACGGTGAGAGTTCCTCCAGGCTACGGCATCTACATAAATTTCTCTGTTATCAATACAGAGCCAATCTATGACTACATCACTGTGTGGTAAGTCCTGTTTTTTTTTTTTTCCAGTATGATATTTATTCATCAGAGGGAAGCCTGTGATGCACATGAAACACACTGTTTTTCCTCCACAAATCCTAATGCAAAACTTTGCTGACATGTTAAAGACTGACCTTGACAAACCTGTTTCAGAAATGTTATGATGCTGCAAAAATAAATTAAATGGGCAAAAGTATTGGGCCAAACCTCTTAATCATTAAAATTAGGTGTGTAATTCTAAGGAAATCTTAATATTTCAACTTATCAAGTCATTTTGGACATTTCTAAGCTTCCATCTTTGTGGGAACAGTTTGTGGAAGGCCATTTGTTCTAGCATGACTGTACCCCAGTGCACAAATCAAGATCCATACAGGCATAGTTGGAAGAAGTTGACTGCCCTACACAGAGCCCTGGCCCCAACTCTATCCAACACTTTTAGAATGAACTAGAAAAGAGATTCAAGCCAGGCCCTTTGGTCAAACTGCAGTGACCTCACAAATGCTAATATGCAACCGCGGGCAAATATACCTTAGACACACTCTTATAGGGAGCCTTCACAGAAGAATGTTAGCTGTTAAGACTGCAAAAGGGATGACCACCTCCACATTAATCAAGTCAAGTCAAGCATTTATTGTCACTGTATTCAATACAGCAAAATCGGAGATGCTACTCCTTAGGTGCACATCAACATAACACGATAAATAATAAATAGTAAATCACAGCCATACATAATCTGTAATATGCATGGGTGCATATTCATATTCTGCGGGGTAACTTAATAGACTGTTATGCTGTGTATTCCATCTGGCTACAATGCTCCCACACTGTGTATATATCTGTGTACATATTTATATTCAAGATTCAAAGATTTTATTGTCAATACTACTATATGTGCAGAACATACAGGAGAATTGAAATGGCATTTCTCCTCTCTCTTCACTGGTGTGCATAATATAAAAAGAAAAAGAATAAGGCTTAAAAAAAGAAAACAAAAAACAACAGCAGTCTATGTACAGTAATGCAAGCCGTGGCGCCAGTGGCGACAAGAAAGACCCAAACCTCCATAGAGATAAACAATTAACGATGATAAACCCAGCAATCCTATATACAGACAGCTAGAGATGAATACCCATAGTTGCAGTTCAATGCGGTAGTGTAGGCGCAGATAGTAACAGCTAGGACGGCACATGATAAGTATTCACTTGTTCTTATTATCTTATCTTTTTAATTATTGCTCTGAGTGCTGCTATCCTTGTGCTGCTGCAGTCCTGGAATTTCCTCATTGTGGGACTAATAAAGGCTTATCTTATCTTATCTTATCTTATCTTAATAGTTAAAACCCTAAAAAAATATAACTTGCCAACCTGCAAATAAAAGTTAGAACTGAAAAGCACTCGGAGAGCGCAGACCTCCGCCAAGCGCCACAGTTCCCCCATACAGTGTTTGTGTGTAAGTTTTCAGATTCCTTGACCACGAAAACATATGACTAGCAATTGGATTCACAATGATAGGATTAGTGGTTCAGTAGTTATTCACAAAAATCGCATTTTCCATAATGGCGGTTTTCTTGATCCGGATCACCACCAAAATCTAATCATCTGTAGGATACGCCATTTCTGACAATCTCTGAAAATTTCATGAAAATCTGTCCATAACTTTTTGAGTTATCTTGCTAACAAACAAACAAACAGACAGACAGACAGACAAACCAACGCCGATGAACACATAACCTCCTTGGCGGAGGTAATAACATGATACAAATAATACAAGATGAGCATAATGAATCACAGCCATACACAATCCATAATAATTTAAAATCCTAAAAGTGTCCTGCAGACCTGTGAATAAAAATAAAGGTTAGAATGACATGACACAAGTGACGCAAGATGAGCATAAATAATGATTATTAACAGTTTGGTGCAACAATAGCCTGAGGGAAGAAACTGTTCCTAAATCTGGTTGTATGAGTTTTGATGGACCAATAACGTCTGCCTGATGGCATCAGTTGAAACAGTTTATTTCCAGGGTGTGTAGAGTCTTTTGAAATGATGGAGGCTCTTTTGAGATAGCAAGCGGTGGCAATATCCTGTAAAGAGGGTAATGAGCAGTCGATGATCTTTTCTGCTGTACGAATGATCCGCTGCAGTGATTTCTTCTCTGCAGCTGTGCTGCCTGCATACCACACTGTAATGTTGTAAGTTATAATGCTTTCAATAGCCGATCAATAAAAAGTCACAAGCAGTCTCTCCTCCAGTTTGTTTCTCTTCAGCAACCTGAGGAAATAGAGACGTCGCTGTGCCTTTTTTGTGATTTCTACAGTGTTGATAGTCCAGGTGATATTAGTGGATATAAGAAGCCCCAGGTACTTGAAAGAGTAAACCTGTTCCACACATGCGCCATTTATCCACAGTGGTGTTGGATCTTCTTTGTTTTTCCTTCTAAAATCCAGAATGAGTTCTTTTGTTTTGTTAACATTTAATTTCAGATTATTTGTGTCACACCACCTCAATAGTCTCTGAATCTCATCTCTGTAGTTGGACTTATCTCCCTTTGTTATAAGTCCAATCACAACTGTATCATCTGCAAACTTGATGATGACATTAGCCGGGTGTGCTGGAATGCAGTCATGTGTGTACAATGAATAAAGCAGTGGACTTAGCATACACCCCTGAGGTGCACCCGTGCTGAGCGAGATGGAAAAGGAGAGGTGTGAGCCATGTCTTGCAACTTGTGTCCAGTTGGTGAAGAAGTCAGTAATCCACATACAGATGGAAGAGGGGAAACCCAGGTGAAGCAGCTTTTCTACCAAAATATCTGGGAGGATGGTATTGAAAGCGGAGCTGTAATCAATGAAAAGCATCCTCACGTACGTGTCCTGTTGCCTAAATCCATAGGCATAGCAATAGGTGTACTTTTGTCCATACAGTGTACCTATCTATTGTCATGTTAAAATGTTGTCCATATTTGTACCAGATACAGTGCGATGCTAATAAAGCAGCACCCATCAAGTTAGGGCTGGGCGATATGTGTAATATAGTCATTGTATGGGTACATTTGGCCACTCGCGATACATGAAATGGTTGTATCGTGCATACCTGTATATCACTGCTGCTGAAGTCTGAGCGGAAGCGCAATGCAGCTGCCCTGCTCCCCTGATGCTCACAGAGAAATGTAGTCCGCAGTGAGCAGAGATAAAATGGAAGATAACAGAATAAAAGTAGGCCCACTTAAGCACAGGAAATGGGGGTGGGGGGGGGGATAAGATAAACATTTCCAGTCTGAACTCTGCAGCTCCTATCCATTCTTGCAACCCTTCAAAATAAAAGCGAGTGGCTTGCCAAATAAAGAACTGATGGAATGTAAACACATTAAAAAAGCAAAAATAAGTGACAAATTATACTTCTGTCACCTATTAGGCCAAGTATTAACTATGTGTGATAAACTGAAACATTTCTACCTTGTGGATAAACTTGATTGCTTGATAATGAGTTCTGTTAAACAAAGGAAAAAAGGCACGTTGCTCAGTTACATATTGTTGTGAAGAATTTTCTCTGACATAAGCTTTAATTTTATTATTCATCTTTTTCATAAGTGAAATGAATATACTGTATATATATATATATATATATATATATACTGTATATATGTGTGTGTGTGTGTGTGTGTGTGTGTGTGTGTGTGTATATATATACAGTATATATACTGTATATAGAATTTCCAATAAAAATGTAAGTAAAATCAAATTTTAAAGGGCATTCAGTACACAAAATACATATTGCAATTTAGAGAAATTATATTGTGATACATTTTTTGAGCTATATCGCTCAGTCCTACATCAAGTTTAACAGCTAAAGTATGTATGTTTATTTAAGAAAAAAAATTTAAATTTTGAGCATTTGTCTCCCTACACTACAGTGATTATTTCAGTTATCCAGTATGTTACATCTGCATTAAATAATGCAACAAACAATAAGTTGAATGCTTTCCTGACATTTTTGACCTATTTTAAGATTCTCTGAAAACTCATTTCCTAGCAATTTATACTTAAAAATGAATTTCTTTGGATTTTGCTGTGCAATCAACTCAGAAAACTAAAGTTTTTTGAGTCACTGCATGTCCTTCTTTCCCTTCCCTCCAAACTTGTTGTAGATGTTCTACTCCAGATCCCCCAGTGAGTGTTACATAAATAGAAAAATGTATCAGCATGAAAACATCAACTCAGAACTACTCGGGATGTTTGTAAGACTGCAGAAACTTAACAGAGAGTTTTACAGCAGTAAACAATACTACCTGGCTCCTGTCACTCCAACAGCTGCCTCTTTCCCTTCCTGTCTTTCCTTTTCCCTATACCTTTCTGTATCCTCTCTGTTGTATAGTAAGCCTCGGGCAGTCGTATTGCCATCCTCATGGGTAATAAAGAAGGGAAAAGCCTTCCAGCATCTGGGTTTGCCATTCATACGATGGGAGAAGGGGGCCACTCACACTATAGTTTTAAATGAAATGGTGCATACACAATCTGTCCCCTGATGACAACAATTCGTTTCCCTGCAAGACTGCCGACTCCCATTTTGCTGATCATCCTGACATGAAACTGCAATAAGACTTTTTTAGTCTATACAGTATTAAAGGTTCCCATACATACAAAATGACCATTTAGTATGTGACACTCTGCTGAGTGGGTCTGAAGCTATTTGAAAGTAGCAAGTCTTTTCTTTTGTGCAGAGATGGGATTTATATATATATTAGTCTGTAAATTATAGAACAATGCCATCCTCTCATTTGAACCCTTTTTTTTAAATCCCCATCGTTAAGTCACATTTGGAATCTCCTGTACCATGAGAATAGACCTCCAACTTTAGGCCATTTATTTCTGACACAAACTGGCGATATTCTTACAAGAATTCACACGTTCTGGCATGCTCTCATTAGCACAGGTGCTTCTCTCTTTTGTACTCAGCAACTAACACATGCCTCACAAATGGCTTCACTGCTAATGACAGCTTACTGCTAATTTATTCTCCTTGGGGTAAGAGAAAATCTTCTGGATTAATGTAGTTTTTCACAGCCCAGTCTCATCCTTGAAACATAATATATTGCTGTTCAGACCGTTATGTGTCATAGGACTGACTGTCCTCCAAGAGAAGAAGCCCATATAGAGCATTTTACCATCCATCCATCCATCTTCTACCACGTAATCCATTTTGGGTCGGGGGGGGTGGGGTGCTGGAGCCTATCCCAGCATCTTTGGGCGGAAGGCAGGGTACACCCTGGACAGATCGCCAGTCCATTGCAGGAGTATTTTACCAGCAGGAATTATATCTTATGTGTTTAAAAGAGCAGCCTCTAGTGGTTGTGAAAGTAACTGCATTAAGTGAGATGGTCCAGGAACAGAGACTTGGGGCAGATTTACTAACATGCTCCGCCATTGCAAAACCCTGTTTTGGCATTAAAAAACTACTGTTGAGATTTACTAAAGGATGCAAGGCAAAATTTGTGGTGGAAAGGCGTGGACTATGTTGATTTTGCGCCTGGCCTCATTGCAAATGTATTTGTGGGAGTTGTCATGTCAACGTACAAATTTGAGGGAGGGGAGTGTTTAAATGACTGGCGTAAGGTGGTTTACTAAGGTTTGCAGTTTTCAGTCTGCTGCTAAATGCGCCAGGATTTAAAGCCCAAAAAAATCTTGTCTTATTCATCTGCGCCTGACATGATAGTGATCGTTGGTGCCAGGAGGAGACACGGGCAAGAACCAAGGGCACGTGGCAGAAGCTTCTCTCTGCCCATGACTTTATTTGGCATGACAGAAGAACAGATTATATGAATATCAATGGTCTCACAGAGATCAGTGTTATACTGAAATGGACATCAGCCAGCAGGTTTGTTTGGTTTTTTTTTCAAATTTCGTTTATACTGTATATACTACATAAATTTGTATCCATAAAATAGGATACAATAGGAGCCCTTATACCCGCAGTGGACATGCAGATGGTGTCAGCTGGTAATGACTCTTTTTTCTTTTCTGTGGCGGTTCAGACTCGGATCAGCTCTGCCTTGCTCTTGAAGCAAAATCTTCCACATTGCCAGTTTTCTTCATTTTTTTTCTCTGTCCATATGTCTATATTTACAGTATTTCTTTTTGCTGTGCATAAAACAGTCTCTCTATTTCTCTGTCCCAGTTGAGGATACACAATATAGGACGAAAACAACAATGAGATTATTAACAAATAGAGTGCACAGATCCATAGAAACATCCCTCAAAATTGCAACACCATAACTCAATGGCATTTATAAAAAGTTGTGAACTGGGAGAGCTGTAGATTTTGTTAAAACAAAGTTATTCACATAATAAAACCCCAGAGTCTCCATCAGACCATGACGGTTCTAGTGTTAATAAAATAAACACGTTGGTTAAATAATCAATTTATTCATGAGTAGTCCTTTTTAAATTAGATACAAATGCTTCATTTATACATATTAAACACAAAAAGTCTGCTATGTTAAATGGAAATCTAAATTTTGAAATATAAAGAACAAAAATAAACTATTTTAGTGGGGTTTTCACGTAAACAAAAACTTAAAAAAAAGCTTTTTATATTATGCTCCTCCAAACTGGCTGTGCCTGTGCTGATGACCCACTTCCTCATCAGGTATGCTTGTGAGCAATTTTGCGGTGCTCTTGGCGGATGGGTGGGCATTATTGAAATGAAGTGACTGCATCTATGTTCATAATTTTGGTGTTATTAGTAGATCACTGTCAGAAATTGGCCACTCCCGTAGGCGCTCTCTCTAATTTGCGCACTTGCTAATTTGCGCTGACTTAGTAAATCTATCCCATAATGTGAGAGTTTTAATGTGTGAGAAGTTTAGCCTCTCCCCAACCCTACCATTTTTTTTATTGTTTTTAGCGGCAAACCCTGACTATTATTGTAATGTCAAGCATGAGTACAAACATATATGAATAAGTAAAAGAAGTGAACGGAGAACCCTGAAGAAAAACAAAAATAAAAGTAGCTAGGACATCAACCCCAGCCGCTGTAACTGAAAAGCTATTTTTAATGCCAACCCCAACCTACCTCCTTATGTGGAGTTCACTGCTTTTGAAACTTCAGTTTTTGTATTGAGAGGTACTTACAGTGACAGTAAACATATCAGTTGAAGGGCTTGTTGGCTGTACATAGACGGCACCATTTTGTTTCACACAGTGACACATAAGGCTGTGCTATTATTAATGTAGTGAAAGCAGGGCTGGGCAATGAATCGATTGTAAATTGAAATTCAAATATTTTGGTTTGGACAATGTCAAAAAAATTTATATCAGGAAAATCAATTTCCTCCATTCACAAACGTAAATATGGTAGCCTCCAGGTCTAACCCCTCCCCCACCCTTTAAAGTTAATTTTTATAAAGTTAAGTTCGCACTTTGTTAATCAGAAATGTGTGGCTTCATCTTTGTTTGATCAGACCTTTATTCTACAAAAGGTTTGGTTTGGTGAGAGTCGGATTTGCACTTTGTTCCCAATAGGGATTCATGTTTGTTTTGGAGGAAAAAAGTTTCATTTGAAATAATGTCTTCAATCAAAATATTGTTCAAAATCAAATGTTGCATCAAAAGTGCACTGTGTAAAAAACTGGTGGCATCTAGTGGTGAGGTTCCATATTGTAACAAACTGAAAATCAATTCCCCACCCCTCCCCTTCAGAACACAAGTGACTCTCCATGAAAGCCATCAGGTGTCAAAACCTTGCAATTGCCAAATGCGTATTTGCCAAGGTGATGTCTCCTAGCGACTCTACAGATATGTCAAGTGGTAAGAGAGAAAATGAGGACATGTAATGTGCAAAACTATCACAGAAAGTGCCAGTTAATAAATGTTCAGCAGTTGAGTAGTGTTATTGTTAACGTTAGCTAACTCTTTTCTATACAAATACAAGTTAATTAGCAAAGTAACCGTTAGGAAGTATTTCATGATGATATGCTGTAAGGCTGGCGGGATACAATTTTTTTTCTCCATTTTCTGATAATAGACCACATAATAGTATAATTTGGCTGTGTTATGTGTTTTCAAAAACAACTTTTAAACATATATTTTAAGTCATAATAATGTTCTTTTCAACTAATGTCTTGATTTCAGTTAACTCAATAGATGTTTTTTTGTTGAAATCACGGGTTAATTGTTGTATTTGCATCTGAAATTGAAACGTTACAACCCAGGTAACATTAATGCTGCTATTGCAATGCATGAGCATATTGTTAACCTAACAAAACAACATTTTATAACACTAAATGTTTCTTTACTGGTGAAAAAAAATGTGTGTATATATATATATATATATATATATATATATATATATATATATATATATATATATATATAGAGAGAGAGAGAGAGAGAGAGAGAGAGAGAGAGAGAGAGATACTGTACTTTATTCATCCCAAACTGGGAAATTACAGTGTAACAGTAGCATGACAGTAGACGACCAAGACGACAGAAGCACACACATCATAATAGACAAAGGGATTACCCATGGAAAGTAAAACTTCCTAAATAACTTATATACATCGTAGATGGATAGATGATGACCTGTATAGATACATGAATCGTACTCGCTATACAGTGCAGGACTATCAGGCACAGGGTGCAATGTGAGGTACCAGTTAGAATGCAAGGTGCAGTATGGCAGCATAGTTATGACCAGAGTTCAACATCAGAGTGAGTTATTGTGCAGTGAAATGGCATGTGGCAGGAAAAATTTCCTGTACCTAACCGTTCGGCAGCGAAGCTGTAGGAGTCTGCTGGAGAAAGTGCTCCACTATCTGTCCTGTGTGTGGTGGAGGGGGTGATCAGAACTGTCCATGATGGATCGCAGTTTTAGTGTCCTCCTGTCCACCAGTCTCAAAGGTCTCCAGCCTGAGACCAATTACAGAGCCAGCCCTCTTGATAATCTTGTCGTCTGTTGGTGTAGCTGACTCTGATACTGCTACCCCAACAAACAGCAGTAAAGAAGATGGCGCTGGTGACAATAGCGTGGTAGAAAAGCTCCAGCATCCTGTTGCACACGTTGAAGGATCTCAGCTTCCTCAGAAAGTAGAGTCTGCTCATCCCCTTCTTGTACACAGCATCGGTGTTAGATTTCCAGTCCAGTCCATTGCTGATCATAACACCCAGGTATTTGTAGTCCTCCACTACTTCCACATCCTCTCCCGTAATCCGCAATGGCTGTGAAGGTGTCCTCTTCTTCCTGAAGTCAGTCACCATCTCTCTGGTCTTGCTGACGTTCAGCTTTAGGTGATTCTGCACTGTCCACTCCACAAATCTGTCTACCAGTGCCCTATGCTACCCCTCCTGTCCCCCGCTTATACACCCAACAGCAACCGAGTCATCAGAGAATTTCTGCAGGTGGCATGACTCGATGTTGTACTGAAAGTTGTGGTGTGTAATGTGAAGAGAAAAGGAGAAAGTACAGTCCCCTGTGGAGCTCCTGTATAACTAACCACCACATCAGACAAGACACTGCCCAGCTGGACAAACTGTGGCCTGCCTGTCAGGTAGTCAGTAATCCAGGAGATCACAGAGCTGTCAACCCCCATCCCCCACAGCTTCTCACCCAACAGCAGTGGCTGGATGGTGTTTAACGCACTGGAGAAATCAAAGAATGTGATTCTCACAATGTCTCCTCTGCCATTCAGGTGCAAATGGGCTTGTTGCAGCAGGCAGATGACAGCATCTTCAACTCCTAAATATGTTGCAATTTGCATTAATTTTGGTAGGGTACATTGCCTGTCCACGAGAAAGCAGATGACTTTGGCATCACTTTTAAAAATTTTGTCCCTCATCAGCTGTTTCCATCGGGTAACAGAATAGAATAGAATAGGCTTTTATTGTCATTGTACAGTTGTACAGTACAACAAAAGTACTGTAACAAAAGTGTGCTCCACCAGGCTACTGCACAGTTAAATATGAGAGAAGGATATAAATAAAACACAAAGTTACAGAACACCCGATTGAACACATGATTGAATAAAATAGCCCACTATTATGGGATATACATAGGTATGGTAATGACTTCATGGATGGATCAATGTACATGAAAGTGCAGAGTGCAAAGACAGGTGTGATTTTTATGATAATTGAAAGGGTCTTCAGTTCTGTGCATGTGAGCATTCGGAGGGAGGGGTTTAGGGCCTCTGGCTGTTTGCAGCTTGGATGGCCCAGGGGAAGAAACTGTTTGTCAGTCTGGAGGTGTGGAACCTGATTGATCTGAACCGTCGTCCAGAAGGAAGCAGGTCAAACAGGTGGTGGGCAGGATGTGAGGGCTTACCTGTGGTGACCTTGGTCTTTCTGAGACAGGAGGATCTGGAGATGTCCTCCAGGGAGGGCAGAGGGCCACCGATGATTTTTTGGGTGATGTTGATGACCCTCTGCACAGCCTTCCTGTTCTCAGACGTGGAGTCGGTATACCACACACCCAGACAGTAGGTGAATACGCTCTCCACTGAGCAGTGGTAGAAGGTCAGCAGCAGCTTCTGGTCCAGGTTGTTCTCCCTCAGGACACGGAGGAAATGCAGCCACTGCTGGGCTTTCTTCACCAGGGCCTTGGTGTTGACAGTACAGGAGGGGTTGAAGAAGATGCAGGTGCCCAGGAACCTGAAGGTGGGGACAGTTTCCACGCAGTCACCATTTATGTCTGTCTGTTCTTGCTGAAGTCCTATATGAGTTCTTTGGTTCTGTGGATATTCAGTTTCAGGATGTTTGCTTGGCACCACAGCAGCAGAGTCTCTACCGTCACCCTGTATGCCTTCTCGTTGTCAGCAGTGATGACCCCAACCATCATTATCATCATCATCTGGTATCACTTGAGCGAGTAGGATTGTTTCCTATTTATGTACTCGAAGGTGGCTCACAAGGCCAATCTTCAATTTACAAGCCCTTTGGCATATTGGGCATTTCGTAGTATCCAGCGGAAGAAAGGAGCTGGTGCTGCCTTCACACTCTTTCCTTTATTCTCTTTTCCTGATGGCATCCCAGCGTAGATTTATTTCGTATTGGCTGGTTCCTTCAGCAACTGTACGCCTCCACACCGGGGGATCTCTGGTTAGATGTTCCCAGTCGTCTACATCAATACCGCATCTCTTGAGATTACCCTTAAAATTATCTTTGAATCGCTTGCGTTGGCCGCCCTGCATCTGTTTCCCAAGATATAACTGGGAATAAAAAGGTCGCTTGGGCAGGCGATGATTAGGCATATGTACTATATGCCCTGTCCAGCGCAACTGTTTGCGGACAGTCATTGTCTCGGTACTCATACAGTTGGCTGCCTCCAAGATGCTCACATTCATTCGTTTTATCTCACCAGCTGATACCTAAGATCTTTCAGAGGCAGCGCTGGTTATACTGCTCAAGACACTTCAGATGGTGTCCAGGTCTCGCTTGCATATAGCAGCATGGGGATAATGACGGCTTTAGAGACAAGGATCTTGCTATCCGAACAAAGGCTCTTATTTTCAAAAACTCGTTTCTTGAGACGTCTGAAGGCACCACTGGCACAGCTGAGTCGATGCTTCACTTCCACGTCGATATCAGCGGTCACTGAGAAGTGACTTCCAAGGTTTGGAAAGTGTGGAACATTTTCCAAAACTGTCATTAATTTGTAGATGGTCTTCCATAGCTATCTCTGGGGCTGGTTAAAACAGTACTTTGGTCTTCTTGATGTTTAACTTAACGCCAAAACTCATAGACCTCTGTGAAAACATTCAAGACAGTCTGGAGATCTTCAGCAGAAAGAGTGCACACAATGTTGTCATCGGCATGCTGGAGTTCCATCACAGAGGTTATAGAGACCTTGGTCTTTGCTTTCAGTCTACTAAGGCGAAACAGCTTTCCTTTTATTCTGTTGACAATTCTGATGCCATCGGGTAGTTTCTCTTTCACTAAATGGAGGATCACTGATATGAAGATCGAGAACAAGGTGGGCGCAATTACACATCCTTGTTTGACTCCAGTTTTGATGTAGGAAATGCCTGTGTGTGATCTGAAGGAGGTGCAGTTTGTTCATCAGAATGTACGGGATGATGGTGTTGATAGCTGAGCTGTAGTCCACAAAGAAAGAGCATCCTCATGTAGCTCCTTGGGTTCTCCAGGTGGCTCAACGCTCTGTGGAGTGTGGTGGCGATGGCGTCTTCCGTGGACCGATTCTCTCTGTAGGCAAACTGGTGGGGGTCGAAGGAGGGGGGAAGACAGTCCCTGATGTGCTGGGGCACCAGTTGCTCAAAACACTTCATGACTACAGGTATTAGAAGCGGATGGAACAGCTGTTACCCGTAAACATCATGTAAACACCAATGTTTAGATGTTAAGTCTTCTGTCTTTGCCTGTCCCGACATCTTGTCATCTTATCATGTTTTCTTTTTTCTTTAATGAAGATGATTCACGCTCGTTTTTCTCTTCTTGACGAGAATAATAAGTATGATCCGCCATTTTTATAAGTGCAACCCAAGAAAGTCCAACTCCTAACAAAAATGTTTATAACTGCTACTCTTCTGTGTGTTTCTTCTTCGTGTCTTGCTTTATGTCAGCCAATGGTGAACTAACGCTACAGCACCACCAAATTCTAAAGGCCAGTTTGTCATTAAAACATAAACGGTTTCTTCTACAGCCAGCTATATGTTTGTCCCTTCAGAGCTACTGTAGAAATATGGCGGTGCAAAGTGGTGGCCTCCATGAAAGTGTGGATCCAGCTCCATATACAGTCATGTGAAAAAATTAGGACACTCCATTAAATATTCAGCTCTTTATTAAGAAATGTTCACATATGTATGTCTAACTTTGTTTTTGTTTTTAATTTGAATTTTTTAACATTTATTTTAGCCATTTTAAGTGGAAATGAATGTAGGGGTGTTCTAAAAAAGATGGGGGGTGTCCTAATTTATTCCTCACTATTTGTTTAGAATTACATTTTGCAGAAAATTTGAAAAAAGTCTTTAATTCATTTTTAATTGTTTAATTGTATAACATGAATCTCCCAGTATTTTTAACATTATTAAATATCCATATTTCCAAATATGCAAAAAAAAACCCAACACAGGCTTATACAGAGTGTCCTAATTTTTTCACATGACTGTAGATATATTATTATTCTAAGGTAGCAAAAATCAAACAGCTTTTTTTTAAAGGCTATATACTATTAAAACATGTTTATGCATGACTATCTTAATTTTTGATAAAAGATCATCCTAAATTTTACACAGTGTACCTTTAAAAAAAAAAAAAGGAACAAATAAAATGGAATTTTATTTTGAGGCCGTATTGCCCAGCCCCAAGTGAAAGGTTTCAAGGCAGAGGTTTTCAGCTGTAAAATTTAAAACGTCTGGAGTAAACATTCCTTTTCTTCACCTTTATGAAGTTATTTCAGTGCTTAAATCAAAGAAAGGGTTTGTTCAATTCCTGCACTGCAAAAAATAAAATCTTAGTAAGGAACTAGAAAAGCACTCGGAGAGCAAAGACCTCCTCCAAGCGCCACAGTTCCCCCCATACAGTGTTTGTGTGTACGTTTTCAGATTCCTTGACCATGAAAACATATGACTAGCAATTGGATTCACAATGATAGGATTAGTGGTTCAGTAGTTATTCAGGAAAATCGCATTTTCCGTAATGGCGGTTTTCTTCTGGACGGTGATCCGGATCACCACCAAAATCTAATCATCTGTAGGAAACCCCATTTCTGACAATGTGTGAAAATTTCATGACAATCCGTCCATAACTTTTTGAGTTATCTTGCTAACAAACAAACAAACAGACAGACAGACAAACCAACGCCGATGAAAACATAACCTCCTTGACGGAGGTAAAAAGTATCTTAAATCAAGGATATAATCCTTGTTTTTTGTCTGAAAAGATATTTTTTCTTGTGCAGTTTTCTGTGAGAAAATTTTACTTATTTTACTTACTTTAAAAATAATTCTGCCAATGGAGCAAGAACATTTTGCTTGTCAAATTGCTTAATACATGTATATTTGGGTTTTTTTTTTCCAGGAAATGTAAGTAAAATTTCCTTACTCCATTGGCAGAAATTTTTCACTTAAAACCAGATTAAACTGCTTAAAACAAATAAAAAAAATAACAAGTAAAATTTTCTTGAAGAAAATTGCACAATGAGAAAAAAATCTTGTCAGACAAAAAAACAAGGATTATATCCTTGATTTAAGATATTTTTTCTTATGAAAATTTCATTTTTTGCAGTGGAAATTTAACAAGCCAAAAGAGCACTTGAGATGGAATGGTGAAAAAAACACATTTCATGCTTTTATATTGCATTTGGCATAAGTTTTGTAAATAATTTATCTAGGAAATTCAATATAAAATACTGTTATTCATTATCACGCTGAGGACTGCTCTCCCTTTGCTGCTGCAAGACTGTAAATTTCCCCATTGTGGGACTAATAAAGGTTTATCTTATCTTATCCTATCTTAAGAAATATAAGGCCAGTTTTGGTCTCTCATGATCATAAAATCTCTCCTCGGTCACATTATAACCGTCAGGTTATTGGAGTGCCAGTCAGTTCTGTTTTTTCTTTTTTTTAATACCAGACAAAGTGCTTCAATTTTCAGCTATTTCCCTCTAGCTTCACTTGGGGAATCCTGAGGTCCACCCAGGCGAGATGAAATATATAACTATGTTCTAGGTCTGCCCTAGGGTCTCCTCCCGGGCGGATCTGCTGATGTATCTCCATGGGAAGGCACCCCAGAGGTGTCCTAATTACATCTTTCTGTTGCTCCAACTGGCTCTTTTCAGCAGGCCTACTCAAAGTTCACTCCCAAGATCTGGCTTCTCACTCTGACCTCAACCTATACCAGCAGTCTAATCCAACTTTCTATGCCCATAAATCAAGAATTTCAACTTCAGGCAGAGCTACGTTTCCAACATGCCATTTCTCAAATCTGCTCTTTACTGTAACCTCATTTAAGAGCAAGCCCCATAGATAATTTAACTCTTGGATTCAGAGAACCAAATGCCAGAGATGGGTGGTTGTAAGTGAGTTGACTGTGTTCCGGGTTATTCACTGTCACAGGTAGATCTCATCTGCTACTGATATTGTGTTAATAGCTGTTTCAGTCACACATCTTGCTAAAAATGCTTTAAGACATTAGTAGACTTTTTCCATGCCTTGATTGGGTTAGAGTGTATTTTATTCATTTCATTGTGATAGTTCAGCTCATGTTTGTCAACTCTGAGCTTAATACATGTCACTGAACTGTAAGTGAGCTGGCATGTTCTGTAGTGACAGTAATGTGAAAGTGGTGTGACATTCCCACAAACATATCCACCATTAACAAATAACAGATGTCTATCCCCACTTTCCAGTATTAACAGACAGTATTGTAAATGTGACTGGAGTGGTGGTCTAGAAGTGGCTTGTCCATTTTATTATTGAGTGATCGGGAGTTGGCCAAAAAGAGGCTGGGGATGGACAGTTTATAGGGGTGAGCCTAGCTGTTAACCCCGCTCTGTTACCCCTCCTCTGCTTCCTGTACCTCTGCTGTTTATATCTTGTCAGTGACTGGGTGACGTACCTGTTTTCTGTGGTCCTCCATCTCTGAAGGATAAAGTCCCAATTTTCTCTGTTGATGACTGTCTTCACTGTGTTCCATGGTATATTTAATGCCTTGGAAATTCTTTTGTACCCTTGTCCTGACTGATACCTTTGAACAATGAGATTCCTCTGATGCTTTGGAAGCTCTCTGTGGACCATGTCTTGTGCTGTAAGGTGTGACTACAAAAATGTCAGGAAAAGCCTATTAGAACAGCTGAACTTTATTTGGGGTTAATCAGAGGCACTTTAAATGGTGGCAGGTGTGTGCTGACTCCCATTTAACATGACTTTGAATGTGACTGGTTAATTCTGAGCACAGTCACATCCCCAGTTATAGAGGGTGTGCATATTTATGCAACCAGGTTATTGTAAGTTTTTTATTTTTCCCCTTAAAAGATTTCAGTTTGTTTTTCAATTGGGTTGTACAGGTTATAGGTCACATTAATGGTGTTATTTATTTGGGGTTAATCAGAGGCACTTTAAATGGTGGCAGGTGTGTGCTGACTCCCATTTAACATGACTTTGAATGTGACTGGTTAATTCTGAGCACAGTCACATCCCCAGTTATAAGAGGGTGTGCATATTTATGCAACCAGGTTATTGTAAGTTTTTTATTTTTCCCCTTAAAAGATTTCAGTTTGTTTTTCAATTGGGTTGTACAGGTTATAGGTCACATTAATGGTGGAAAAAGTTTTGAAATGATTTATCTTGGTCTCATTTTTTTTACATCACAAAAACCTGACATCTGAACAGGGGTGTGCAGACTTTTTATATCCACTGTACTATACAATCCAAGCACAAATTAGTCACTTGATGTATGATATCATATGTTTATGTGTGGAATATTTCAGTACATTGTAATTATCCATTCATTTATTTTCAAGGGGGGAAAAAGCAATGGATTATTTATCCCTCATCAATATCGCATATGACTGGAAGCCATTGTACTTTGACATTGTTGATTAATGTGACTTCTTTTAGACTGTCAGAATGACTGCTGAATCCACGTGACTGCTGTGCTTGTACTGTACATCTGCTTTGATCCAAGCAGCTTATTGCAGGTGTTTAGGAAGACTTACTCTCTCTCTCTCTCTCTCTCTCTCTCTCTCTCTCTCTCTCTCTCTCTCTCTCTCTCTCTCTCTCCCTCTCTCTCTCTGTCTGTCTTGTTCTCACACACACAAACACACACACTTACTCCTGTCTTCACTCTCCACCTTGCTCAATGTGTGCACCAGGGATGGGCCAGACCAGACCTCGCCTCAAATCGGTCAGTTCAGTGGCACCTCTGTACAGGAAGGGGTGTCTACCACCGCCAATCACATCCTCATCAAGTTCCACAGTGATTTCAGCACCAGTGGCTTCTTTGAGCTGCGCTATTATGGTAACTCCCCTTTGATACAGCTGAGCAAAAACCTTGTTTCACATTTCTGTAATGATTCTCACTCATATGATCATAGTGGAATCCCGGGTGTAATAACAATCACCTCAAAGGAGCAGCGAGAGCCTGTTCCCTCGTTTCTATATTAAAGCACCTCTAATTTATCATTCAATTTCTGTGTAATAAAACAAGATGAATGCCATCTTTGGCTTATTTTTTGCATGCATTATTAAAGAGCTCCTTCAAAGCAGACTTCATTAAAGATAAATTACTCTCATTTCTTTATGATCATGAGCAGTGACAGGTGGCAATTTACGATCTAATCAATCTTCAGCATGATCGGAGAGACGTGGTTTGTGCATCTCTCTCTTTCTGACGTCAACTACACACAATATACACCCTGAGTTCATTGTTTGTCTTTCCTCCAACAGCTTACCAACTGAGGACTTGTCAGCCACCCCCTCCAGTTGCCAACGCAACCATCCTAACAGAGGATGACGAGTTTGAAATAGGTTTGTTTCAGTTTATCTTTCTTACTTACTAATCAAAGACAGTATGAATAAAATCAATTTATGCTGATTTATTCTTATTTACCAGACTGTACTTGACAGAGGAGTAACACATCATCTGGTTTTGGTCAATAACTCCTCATTCTTGTTGAGTTACTCTTTTCAGTGAGACTATTGTTTACACACAGATCACCCCTTCATACACACACACACACACACACACACACACACACACACACACACACACAGTTTCTTTATAATGCATGTGTATTTATGCATTATAGAAACTACCTGCAATAGTCACTTCATTTCCCTCCTTCTCTTTTTTTGCGTTTGCTTCTTTCTTACTAATTTGTTCACTCTTAAATTTCTCTCCCCTTCAGTATCTATCCATGCTCTGTGTATTAAATCATTTGTTTTGAAGGCAGGGTTAATTAGCTCTTCTCAAAAACTATTTGTACTTTTCCTGTTTACAACTGACGGGCAAATTGAAGAGGAAACTGTAGGACTAGTCCTTTGTGTGTGTGTGTGTGTGTGTGTGTGTGTGTGTGTGTGTGTGTGTGTGTGTGTGTGTGTGTGTCCTATGCAATGTAATGAAGTGCCTTCAGTGTTTCAGTGAGCTGAGGGGATGTCAATCTTCATTAGACAATTGATTGTTGATTACTGTTTTAAGTGCTGCTATGGAGGAGTCTTTTTCTGACATAGCTTGCTGGGGATGTTTGTGTTTGTGTGTGTTTGTGGGTGGATGAATGATTTTTTTTTTTCTCTCTGTGTTTGTATGATTGTGTGTATAAATGACCTCACAGGGGACATTATCCGCTACTCGTGCCTGCCAGGCTTCACCTTGGTGGGCAGTGAGATTCTGACCTGCCGACTTGGAGAGAGACTACAGATGGATGGGCCACCCCCAGTCTGTCAAGGTTGGTTTTATCTACTATGACTTTGAATCTCCGGGAATGTTTTCGTATTTCTTTTGTGGATTTCCGAGTGTACTCGTGTCTGAGTATCACTCCCAGTGTGTGCGTGCACATTCTCCCACATTTATGCGTAACCATGTTCAGTTTGGCGTGTACTTGACACTGCTGTGCCAAGGTTGGTTGCAGTCAGCACCAAGTACTGATGCATCATTTGACAGACTGCCAACAGGGCCCCCTCGACCACATTCTCGTGGCAAACAGCATCTTCAAGTCCAAATACTGCCGACCCAACATCATACAGCTGCAGTTCTGTAGGCCTGGGCCACAACGAAAAACTGAGAAAATATTGACAAACTTTAAAAAATGTGAGAGACCCACAAGTGATAATCAAAATAAATATATATATGTACTTTATTGATCCCAATCTGGGAAATTATATACCCCCTTCCTGATTTCTCATTCTTTTGTCTGTTTGTCACACTTAATGTTATGAACCTGGGGCACGGGTTAGAACTGTAACCAGTTTCTCTTCCCAGTGAGCATTTTTCTGTCTATTCACTGTTATCTATAAGATTATTATGATTTTTTGACTTCTGTTGTGTTTATATTTTTATAGTTTCCGGTTTGTTTATTTTGACAGCGCTGTGCAGCTTCCGGCTGTCAATTTCTTCAGTGTTGCACAGCTGCTGTCCATTCTGTTACTCATGAATTACACCTGTCTCTGATTATTTGTTGTATTAAAGGGACACGACAACCTCTGCCCGTTGTCGTATCCTTCTCCTATGTAACCCGTCCTCTGAATCACTACCGCCGAGTGAAGAGGACTCCACTGTCGAGGTGAGTTGGAGTGCTCCGTCCTGGTGCGTTTTTTCCCCCGTTTTCTCGGCCGTTGAGCCCCGCAGCCCTCGGGAGTGCTCCAGCTGGGTTTTGCTCCTGGTCAGCCATTCCCTGACTTTCCATACCTTTGGACGTCGAGCCCCACTGTCCTCCAGCGTTTGTGTTGTGTGTTCCATTATCGTCGTGCACTTCATTTTGTTGTATTTGTATGAACGTTCTTGTTTGTGCCTTAGTTAATAAATGTGCCAACCTACAGTGAGCGTGTGGTGTCCTATTTGCCCTCGGGAAATGGGTGCATTATGACAGAAGGACACGAACAGTGTGGACACCAGCAGCTGTAGGTTTTGGCGATTTTTCTTTCATAACTATTTATTGGGTTATTGTGGCATTTGTCATGCCACCAGCGTGCCAGGGCCCTGCTAATCAAAGGAAATTTAAAGCAGATGGCCTCACTATTGATGAGCTGTGGGCAGCGGACTTCGCACAGCAGTTTGTGGACGCAGCTTTCACTTCCCGTTCGCTGGAGGAGGTTTGCCGGAACATGGAGGCAGCTGCAAGCACCGTGGAGGCACACCCTGGAATAGGACACTACCCCAGGTATGTGGGGCTACTTTATTCCATCACAGACCTCCAAATGGACCCCCGCAGCCTGTTGGGAGATCTGCCGTCACGAGCGCCCAGGACGAAGTAGACAAGGAGAGAATACTCTCACCTCTCGGACAATTCATTTCCCAACGCTGATACAGAAGCCTCCTTCAGCAGTGCGTAATAAGTGTTTTTTGTCTCCAGCTGAATCGTCAGCTCCTCCCTTCTGTGCAGCTGCTGATTCCTGCTTCTCCCCGGCGCCCGCATCCACAGTTGAGAGGTCACCTGTTTTTTTTCCCGGTTCTGTCCGTCTCCGTGTCCACTGGGGCTGCCCCTCCACGATCCTCTGAGGGGCCAAAATCCATTGTAGTCATGGAGAGGGAAGATGCCATGCCAGCTGCAGCAATAAACATCACAACCCCTGAATACAGGCAAGTGTTGTTTTATTCCCCTTCATTTTATGATGATATGCCTTGTCTGATTCCCGGTAGTGAGACTCAGGATATGCAGTCCCCTGAGCTCTCACCACCTGCTGCAGCTACTAATTTCTCACCTGCCCTCTCCGTGTCTCCTCCTGTTACCCTTGAGTGTCCGCTGGCCCCAGAACTGAGCCGCCAGACGATGGAGGAGCCTGTGGCCCTGAAGAACCTGATTCCAGTTCTGCAGCCACATTACAGACGGAAGGGGAATGCTGAACCCGAGCTGACACATGCGCCAACTATGGAAAGTCTCCGGGCTTCAGCTGAGCATGGATTAGTGCCAGCTGGGAGTCAACCTCCTGTCACCATGCAGGGCGAGCCAACTGCGTGGGCCACATTGCTGAGGGGTCCTAGGACTGCACCAACCACCATGCCTGCTGCAGGGGCCGCCACAGCAGAGTTGGGGCTGGATCTCCAGAGAGCCGGGCCCAAGACACCATCGTTTGGATCGACAGAGTCCTGGATGGCGGTGGAGCTCGAGCTCAGGCAAGTGCTCTCTTTTGTTTTTCTGGTTTCTGTTTTGGAGAGATCTTGCCTGGCTCTTGAAGAGGAGAGTCATGTGTAGCTGTCAGCTGCACCTGAACTCACCTCACCGGGCTCCGCTGCTGCCGGTGACCCTGACCCTGTCTCTCCGTCTGTTTTGTCTGAGCTTTCTCCCAGGGTCACCGAGGTATTTCCTGATCTGCCAGACGTCTCCGTGGGTCCAGGTTCGCTGTCTGAGATCGCCATGGGTCCAGCCCCCCCCCCCCCCCCCCCGCTGAGGCCGTCGCGAGTGCTCCATCCCAACCCAGGACCTCCGTGGGTGCAGTTTCAGCCCAGTCCGGGTCCTCCGTGGGTGCTGCTCCCTTCCCTGCTGAGGTTGTCGAGGGTGCTCTATTCCAGCCTGGGACCTCCATGGTTGCAGCTCCTCCTCATCCCAGGTTTTCATGGGTGCTGTGTCCCAGTCGGGGACCGTTGTGGGTGCTGCGTCCCAGCCTGATGCCAACTTGGGTTCTGCTTCCCAGTGTTGGTCCGCCCTGGGCATTATGCTCCAGCCTGGGGTCCACCATGGGTGCAGCCATGGCCCAGTCCGGGTCCACTGTGGGTGCAGCCATGGCCCAGTCCGGGTCCACTGCGAGTGCAGCCTTGGTCCATCCGGGCCCACCACGGGTACAGCTCCACTCACGCCCGGGCCCACCGCGGGTGCTGCTTCGCTCCATCCTGGAGCCACCGCGGGTGCAGCTTTGCTCCAGCCCAGGGCCGCCGAGGGTGCAGCTCCGCTCAAGCCCAGGGCCGCCGAGGGTGCAGCTCCACTCCAGCCTGGGACTGCCGTGGGTGCAGCTGCGCTCCAGCCCGGGGCCGCCGTGGGTGCTGCTACGCCCCAGCCCGGGGCCGCCGTGGGTGCTGCTACGCCCCAGCCCGGGGCCACCGTGGGTGCATCCCGGGAGGTTTACGCTGATCGGCCGCCCTTTGCTGAAGGATGTCGCCTCCAAGCTCCCATGGCTCGTTGGCTTAGGGATGCTGGGAGGCCGCCTGATGGGCTGCTCCTTCTGCTTCGTTGGTTCTGGGGCACGGGAAGGCCACCCGACATGTTCAGCACAGAAACTGGTGACTGTGGGACTCTGGAAGACCACCTGAACTGCCCCGTCCACTGATGGGTCAGGCTTAGAGTCCCATGTTGCCACCTAGTGGACAGTGTGTGGTTCATGAGTGTTTTCTTTCGGTTTTCTTTTGTTTTTTGGGTTGTTTGCTCTGGTTGCGGTCCCTCCGTGCCTGGGTTCCACCTCCTTCTTCCCCAGGGTGGGTCATTTTTCTATGTGTGGGAGGTTTCGTCTCTTTATCCTTCTCTGTGATATTACCCTGGAGTGTCTGGAATCCACCCCTTGGGGAGGAGGCTCTGTCATGAACCTGGGGCACGGGTTAGCGCCGTGCCCAGTTTCTCTTCCCACTGAGTATTTTTCTGTCTATTCACTGTTATCTATAAGATTATTATGATTGTTTTGAGTTCTGTTGTGTTTGTATTTTTATGGTTTCCGGTTTGTTTATTTTGACAGTGCTGTGCAGCTACCGGCTGTCAATCTCTTTGGGGCTGCACAGCTGCTGTCCATTCTGTTACTCATGAATTACACCTGTCTCTGATTATTTGTTGTATTTAAGGGACACGACAACCTCTGCCTGTTGTTGTGTCCTTGTCTTATGTAACCCGTCCTCTGGATCACTACTGCCAAGTGATGAGGACTCCACTGTCGAGGTGAGTTGGAGTGCTCCACCCTGGTTCGTTTTTTTCCCCTGTTTTCTCGGCTGTTGAGCCCCGCAGCCCTCAGGAGTGCTCCGGCTGGGTTTTGCTCCTGGTCAGCCATTCCCTGACTTTCCATACCTTTGGACATTGAGCCCCACTGTCCTCCAGTGTTTGTGTTTTGTGTTCCATCATCGTCTTGCACTTCATTTTGTTGTATTTGTATGAATGTTCTTGTTTGTGCCTTAGTTAATAAATGTGCCAACCTACAGTGAGCGTGTGGTGTCCTATTTGCGCCCGGGAAACGGGCACATTATGATACTTAAATGTTTCATATCAAACAATTTAAATATTAGACAAAGATAACACAAGTAAACACAAAATGCAGTTTTTAAATGAAGGTGTTTATTATTAAGGATAAAAAAGTCCAAACCTACATGGCCCTGTGTGAAAAAGTGATTGCCCCCTAAACTGCATTTTGTGTTTACTTGTGTTATTGTTGTCTAATATTTAAATTTGTTTGATGATCTGAAACTTTTAAGTGTGACAACCATACAAAAAAATGAGAAATCAGGAAGGGGGCAAACACTTTTTCACACCAGTGTGTGTGTGTGCGTGCGTGCGCACAGTTTAAACAGTTTTGTTCCTGCAGTGCAGTGTTTTTCAAACAGGGATGCCTGAATTATTCAGGTTTCCATGGGAGATTTTCTAATTTCACTTCTTAATTGGTCAAAAAAATTACAAATAATTTGCTGTTGTTCTGTATGGGTTCTGTAGGCACCCATGCCTAGCAATTGAAAAATATTTTCAACTTTAAGTGGAACTGGAAAATTTCTTAATGTAAACTTGAGATTAAACAAACATGACAAACACCACGTTGTCAGCTGACTTTCTGACTGATTATCATTTCGTTGACATGAAGATCCACAGAGTGTGTGGTTGTCTGTCTTTAGGGATCCCCTATACAACAGGATAATGGGACTATACAATATTCAGCTTGTTGGATATTTAAGATCAGAGTGGCTTGGATGTTCTTCTGAGTAGATTGAAACACCTGTAACCTACGTCGCACCACAGGGAAATCTGGCAAGATTTGTCAGAAGAGGAGAAGCTTTAAATCAGTTTCAGATCATCAGGGCTTCATCACTGTTTACAACAGAAAGAGATGTGAGACTGCGTTAACCCATCTATCCTACTTAATGTTCTCATAAGCTTGGTTGACATGAAATGTCTCTCTAACCAAATTTATTTAGAAGATTGCTTTTTTAAATAAGAAACAAAGAAGAATAATCCCCTGTGCTGTGTGCATCACAGATTTTGAATGGACCAAACGACAAATGCCTTCAGCCTGACTGTCATGCCAATACATCTCTACTGCCGACAACAGAGCACTCTGAACCACCCTATCCCCCGTGGATAGCCATCTTTTGAAGTGCCCCAAAGTCCTTTGTCTACAAGTCTCGACTTGATCAGCATTTCTGTCTTTTTTATATCTAGAGACTCTGACTAATCACACTGGACCTGAGATCAAGGCACAGCAGTTACCCAACAAACCCAGAGCCATTCATAAAACATCTTAGAATAGGACTAATGATTTGGAACCCATTTATTGACCCCTGGGTGTTATTATTTGTTGTCTCATTTCATATCTTGGCTCTGTCTTTATGGGGGCTTTGGATTTGACACTGCCTTGGTCTTATAAGTAAAAAGAATGTAGGTATTGTAATTTAGTTTTCTGTAGGTTCTGCAATTAACCCTTGACAGGGCACTTATTGGATTACTTGGAAATTCAAAATTTCAACCACAAACACATTGAAGGATATTAGAAGATTATTGCGATTGTTGTTGTTACTACTATTCTTACATTATTAAGAGATATTATTATTAACCTTGGTGAGACGCAGGAGTAACTGGGCTAGGAGTCACCCCACAGAGCCCAGAACCTCCAAGCCCCAGAAGCACAGGTACCAGCCAGTTCAAAACATCAAGTGAGGGTTAAATGGCCACCAGCCAGCAGAAGGGAGGAATGGTATTAATTTGATGATGATGTGGATGGTATTCTGGAAACTACCATGAAAGGTGGGGCCAACAGAAAACTCCAAACAATGGCAACCTTGATTGTCAGCATCGCCACCGAAAGGTTTGGTACAGTAGAGAATGGATGCACCAAAAGCCAGTACTCCAAGAACCCTAGACCAAACAAGATCACACAGCTGAGACAAGAACTACAACTCTTGAAAAAACAGCTCAATGGGGCAAGTGAGGACCAGAAACCAGGGCTAGCAGAAATATGCATCATCCTGAGGAAGAACTTCCATGCTCTCTGGCGAGGAGAGTGGCACAGGAGGCGGAATCAAGGAAAGAGCTAAGAAGAGGGCTGCCTTCCGAGCAAACCCTTTTGGGTTTATCAAACAACTGCTAGGCAAGAAGCGGGGTGGCCACCTTACATGCTCAAAGGAGGAGATAGACAATCATCTCCATTCCACCTACAGTGATGCATTGTGGAAGGAAGACCTAGATGAATGCAGAGCCCTGATCAATCCACCAGCACCAACCACGGATTTCAACACCAAAGACCACAGTTGGAAGGAAATCCAAGCTGTGATCAAGGCCACCAGAACCAATTCTGCGTCGGGGCCCAATGGTGTACCTTACCTGGTGTACAAGAGATGTCCCAAGCTCACTCAACATCAATCAAAGATCTTGAGAGCAATCTGGAGGAGGGGAAAGGTAGCTCAACAATGGAGATTTGCAGAAGGTGTGTGGATCCCAAAAGAAGAGAAGTCAACCAGCATCGAGCAGTTTAGGACCATCTCTCTGCTAAACATCGAGGGGAAGATATTTTTCAGCATTGTCTCTTGATGACTGATTGACTACCTCCTGAAGAACAAATGCATCGACTCCTCAATGCAGGGGGTGGAATCCCAGGGGTTCCAGGGGTCCCAGGCTGCTTGGAACACAGTGGAGTGGTAGCACAGCTGATCAGAGAGGCTTAAGAATGGAAAGGAGACCTGACTATCGGGTATCGGGTATCGGGCTTGTTGTTATGAGCTATTCGGTCTCTGTACGACCGTTGTGAGAGTTTGGTTCGTATTGCCAACACTCGGTCGGAGTCATTCCCAGTGAGAGTTGGACTCCGCCAGGGCTGCCCTTTGTCACCGATCCTGTTCATAATTTTTATGGACAGGATTTCTAGGCGCAGCCAGGGAATGGAGGGTGTCATGCTTGGTGACCACAGGATCTCATCTCTGTTGTTTGCAGATGATGTTGTCCTGTTGGCTTCATCCAGCAATGACCTACAGCTCTTGCTGGGACGGTTTGCTGCTGAGTGTGAAGCGGCTGGGATGAGAATCAGCACCTCCAAGTCCGAGTCCATGGTCCTCAGCCGGAAAAAGGTGGATTGTCCTGTCCGGGTTGGGGACAGGCTCCTGCCCCAAGTGGAGGAGTTTAAGTATCTTGGGGTCTTGTTCACGAGTGAGGGGAAAATGGAGCGAGAGATCGACAGACGGATTGGAGCAGCATCTGCAGTGATGCGGACGTTGTACCAGTCTGTTGTGGTGAAGAGGGAGCTTAGTTCTAAGGCAAAGTTGTCGATTTACCAGTCAATCTACGTTCCTACTCTCACCTGTGGTCACGAGCTTTGGGTAATGACCGAAAGAACGAGATCGCGGATACAAGCGGCTGAAATGAGCTTTCTCCGTAGGATTGCTGGACTCACCCTCAGAGATAGGGTGAGGAGCTCAGTCATCCGGGAGAGGCTCAGAGTAGAACCGCTGCTCCTCCACATTGAAAGGAGTCAGTTGAGGTGGTATGGGCATCTGATTAGGATGCCTCCTGGACGCCTCCCACTTGAGGTGTTTCAGGCACGTCCCACTGGGAGGAGACCCCGGGGCAGACCCAGGACTCGGTGGAGAGACTATGTCTCCCAGCTGGTCTGGGAACGCCTTGGTATCCCCTCTGAAGAGCTGGAGCAGGTGGCTGGGGAGAGGGAAGTCTGGGCTTCTCTGCTTGAACTGCTGCCTCCGCGACCCGGACCTCCGGAAAAGCGGTAGAAGATGGATGGATGGATGAAGGAGACCTGACTGTGCTATGGCTTGACCTAGCTAATGCTTACGGCTCTATACCACACAAGCTAGTGGAGGTAGGACTGGTGCGAGCAACATCAAGAACATAATCATAGACTATTACAAAAACTTTAATCTGAGGTTCACTTCTTGGACAGTAACATCTGGCCAGCACCGGCTTGAGAAAGGAATTATCACTGAATGCACGATTTCAGTGGCCCTGTTTGATCTAGCCATGAACATGTTGGCAAAGTCAGGCAAAGCAGAATGCAGGGGTCCGAAAACCAAGATGGGAGTCCATCAACCTTCCCTCAGAGCTTTTATGGATGATCTAACAGTAACATGTTCCTCAGTCCCAGGAAGCAGATGGATCCTCCAGGACTTGGACATGCTAACCATCTGGGCTCGGATGCGCTTCAAGCCAAAAAATTCTAGCTCCTTGGTTCTAAAAAAGTGGAAGGTAACAGATAAGTTTAATTTCTTCCTTTGAGGAACCCAAATCCCATCTGTAACAGGAAAAACCTGTGAAGAGCCTCGGGAAAATCTTTGACTGTACCCTAAAGGATGCCGCTTCCATCAGAGCAATAAACCAAGAACTGGAGGGATGGTTGGCAGCTACTGACAAATCAGGCCTTCCAGGGAAATTTAAATCCTGGATATACCAGCATGGCATCCTTCCAAGGATATTATGGCCATTGCTGATATATGAATTTCCACTTTCCACAGTGGAAGGGTTGGAGAGGAGGGTTAGCAGCCATCTCCGAAGGTGGTTAGGATTGCCCAAAAGTCTGAGCAGCATTGCCCTCTATGGCAACAAAAACACAGTGATGCTGCCCATTAGCAGCCTCAGCGAAGAGTTCAAAGTTAGCTGAACAAGGGAGGTGCTCCACTACAAGGAATCCAGCGATCCAACAGTCTCCCAAGCTGGTATTGAAGTGAAGACTGGGAGAAAGTAGAGGGCACAAGAGGCCATGGACCAGGCGGAGTCAAGGCTTCACCACTGAGCGCTGGTGGGTTCTGTGGCAATTGGCCGTGCAGGATTGGATAGCATTTCGACAACAAGCTATAGCACTATAAAAGGCAGGCAGAGGCATGACCTGGTCCAAAAGGAGGTAAGAGCTGGGGTCGAGGAGGAGCGTGCAAGCCAGATGGTGGGACTGAGGCAGCAGGGTACATGGACAAGATGGAAACAAGCAATGGACAGAAAGATCTCGTGCTCCAAGTTGTGGAAGACTGAACCTCACTGCATTAAATTTCTGTGTACGACGTCCTGCCCAGCCCATCTAACCTTTTCTGCTGGGGGAAGACAGAAACACCAGCATGTACCTTGTGCCAAGGAAGAGGAACACTGGAGTACATCCTTAGCAGCTGTCTCAAGGCACTTGGTGAAGGACGCTGTCTCTGGCGTCATGATCATGTGCTGAAGGTGATTGTTGAGTCCATCTGCAGTGCCATTGACCAGAGCAAGCACCACCAACTATCAAAATGCCATATAACATTTATTCGAGCCGGAGAACACCCCAAGTCCCAACTGAGAGGTCAAGTGGGTCACCTGGGAACGGCACACGACTGGCAGCTGAGAGTGGACCTGGGGAAACAACTCCACTTCCCAGAAGTCATTACAGAGACAAGGCTTAGACTGGACATTGTACTGTTCTCCAGAAAATCCAAGCAGGTGGTCATGTTTGAGCTGACAGTGCCCTGGGAAGAGGCTAGCGAAAGGAAGAGGGGGAAATATGCTGAGCTGACAGAGGATTGCCACAGACGGGGGTGGTGAGCACAATGCCTGCCCACTGAAGTGGGGAGCAGAGGCTTTGCAGAAAGATCACTATGCACGGCCTACAGCATCCTGGGCATCACTGGAGTGCACAGGAGGAAAGCCATCAGCAGAGCCTCAGAAGCTGCAGAGAAGGCCTCAAGATGGCTGTGGATCACTAGGGACAAACAGTGGCCTAATGCTGCTTGGACACAGGCTGGGAATTGATCACTCCTGGTTGGGTCACTTGGATGAGGGGGTCTGAAGTTGTAAGACCCAAAACCCCCTATGACCCCAGGTACTTTACTGATTTGTCCAAGTGCATCAAGGGATGTACAGTATGTCACAATCATGACAACTGTTCATATGAAGGGATAAAGTCTGGCACAGTAATAACAGTGTGCAAGTAGGGCTGTGTGATATGACCAAAATTTCATATCCCAATACAAGCAAGGTTATAACCCGATAATTATATATATCACAATATCCATTTTCTGTAAATTCTATAGTTGATATACAGTATAGTAAACATATAGAAAGCATCATCTCTTTATTAGTATTTTAAATTATACTGTATATTGAAAAAAATCAATTGTACAATTCATCCGTCATTAATTTTCTCCTTTTACTTAAAAATGTAATAATATCCAGTTAATGTTCTTGCAATTTTTCCTCCTAATCTAATGTCTTGTTGGAAAACATTAAATATAACGAGGTTTACTTTGACTGCACACCAACGTTTCACATGCTTGTTTAACGAGTACATTAAATCCTACATGGCCTACTATGATTTATTATTCGTAAAATACATTTATTTACAATCAGAAGCTCACCGATGGCTGGATGAAAACAATTGAAATGACCGCTATTACCCCTTCCATCTTCACAAGTCTTTATTATACAGCATTCTGCTGGCAAAAGTCTGTTTTACCATTTGACTCCAGTGTTTAGTTTTACCAGCTGATGATTCTTTAGTGCCTTAAATTTGTTAACGCTCTCCGTAGTCTTTCACGTACATGCCTCTAGCGGAGGTCGTCATGTTGGAACATGCCAGGACCAGGCTGGCCGGGGCACGCTCTGTCCTGACTGCGCATGCGCAGACTGCAAACCGTCACCAGAATGATGTAAAGAGACTGCTGTAAACAGTGTATTTTGTGACACCTTGATAAAAACTTTTCATATGAAACGGCATTTTTATCTCATCGTCTGATATACTGTATATTGTCATATCGCAGATCCCTATGTGTAAGTAGATCCACTATTTACTCAAGGATCTGGAAAGAAATCAGTTTTGTATTTTATTCATATACAGTATGGTACTTAAGCTGTTTCCATTCCTACAAGTTTTAGTTTGGCTAAGTTGAACTCTAGTTTGTTTTCTCCTTTACAGCACTTTGATTTGTCTGAGGTGTGTAAACCAGACCAAGATCCCCAAAAAGAGGTGGTCTCGGTCTAAATAATGAGATGAACTCTGGAGAAAGCATATCAGAGTAAAAGGAGGCAAGAAGCTATGATTGTGCCTTATGGATCTTACATTGACCATGTTTACATGGTCATGAGTAAACCAATTAGCTTTCTGGAGTTACCTGATTATTCAAACTGTCATGTAAACAGAGTAATCTGATTACCTTTATCAGTTAAAGACCATTATCGGTTTATGAGAAAACAGATTAGCACACCTAGTTTATTTGCCCAATAAACTGTTTACTCGTGCATGCACAGTAAACACCATAAACCGCTGACTACATTTACTGTATCGGTTTACTCCAGTAATCAGTTTACACGTGACCATGTAAACAGGGTCATCATCAGCTAATAGATATGCCACAGTTCAGGAGAATTAATGCACACCATTTCCTGTGTTGTCTCAGAACGCTCCGTCAGTACCTCCAGTGCATCAACATGTTGTTTTGAATCTGACCAATACGTAGCAAGGACATTTTCATTTAATTTGAAGTGACTTTTGGTGTGATTGGGCTTTTTCTGAGTGAAAGAAAACCAAAAACCAAACCAAGGGAGTAACAACCTTATTTTTAAAAAAATGCTCAAGTGATTTGGACCAAAACAACTGAACTTGGAGGTAAAACACAGTTAAAAACCTGATATTGATTAGATCTAAAATGCCTAAATGTTAAGAGGCACTAAAACATGACAAAGTGAGAATATTTATATTGATCTAAACCTCTGTGGGCATGTTCTAAAAACAACAGCGATCATCATTTATGTCATTAATAAAGTTCTGCAGGATTTTGTAGAGATAAAAACTAAAGGAGAAAAAGTTGATTGACTTGGGATACAGATGTGCCACCAACAAAGGCTTTACAGGTCCCTCATTAACATCTGTCACTGCATTGCGGGAAGAGAAATAAATGAAGGAAATTGTTTGTTTTCTTGTATTTAGAAACATTGTTTATTTTTAACTGACCAGAAAGACAGAATGGTGGCGTTATGCAAAACTTGGAATAATTATACCAAATGTGTTTATGCCAAGAGAGGGCAGTCAGTCAGTGGAGAGCAGCTGAGGATATTTCTGTCGTTTGTCAGACTTGCCAGCTCACCTTCTCACACCAAGCTCTGCCAAGTGCAACTAGCTCATATCAGCCGAAACTCACATACTCCACTTGAAATCATTTCACAGGCTTTAATTTGAGTGACTAAATGCACCTGCCAAATCCAGATGGCAAAGCCCATTGGAGCTTTTCTAGTAGGATACAATGAGGCAATCAATCATACCTGCGCTTGAAATGTCCTAAACTATTTTGATGTTGGACAGTGCATGCTTTCATACATCATAGTGGCATCCTTTCCTTTTGGTCAGGTTAGAATTAAGGTAACCCAATATTCTGCATGAAAAACAAGCCATTTACCCACCAAACAAGTTTATATAAGAGGCTGAGTTTTTCCTTGATCTAAAAATGTCCTTCCTTTATATCCTGCATTTTGTAAATTTATGTAATCTGTAACATGTATATTTAATGTGAT
Organism: Pholidichthys leucotaenia; assembly: GCA_020510985.1. Taxonomy (NCBI): domain Eukaryota; kingdom Metazoa; phylum Chordata; class Actinopteri; order Cichliformes; family Pholidichthyidae; genus Pholidichthys; species Pholidichthys leucotaenia. The sequence goes on along the minus strand of CM035849.1, from coordinate 201,417,753 downwards.
AAACTGCACTCTTATAAGTTGCTTTAAACATCACATAGCCATAGTTAGTATAACTTTAATGTCTGTCATTTGCTGTTTGACATTTTCATGGATCAATTCATTATTAAAGTCAAGAATTTATTACGTTTTCCTCTACTGGATGTAGTATGTCCTTGTGCCACCTCTAGCAGAAACTAATTGCTCTCCTTGGGACATGTAAAGTTGAGCTTAATTTGAGTTGACCTGCTATTCGGATCCAAGAGACTGCTAGAGTAAGCTGGCAACGGGGCCATTTCTTGACATAGCTTGCCAATAGGAAAGGAAAAAAGAATTCTCCTGTGTGCTCCAGTTTGTTTGCCATCAATCCCTCTGTTAATTGTAATTTTACACTTTTAAGATAACAATGTAATGTCCTTACATGGCTGTGCAGTTTCACCCCCAAAATGTCTTTTTGTCTTTAATTCCCTCTGGTTCTGCCTTATGAATGTTGATGATGAAGGTTATGCATTCGCTTTAATCAAGAACAGAGCTACAAATGAGTTGAGTCCTGTGTTGGGTCAACTGTGTACCCCAGTGAGGATGGGTGTGATGTTTTGGAAGTTGTCATATTGTTACTGTCAGCTTTTTTCTTATTGATTTTCTCATCCTTTATAAACTAATGAAGAACAATGTATACTTTAGAGCAGGGGTTCCTAACTTTAATACTTAAAAGCTTGATCATGTGTTTGCCGTCATGTGTTTGCCATCAAAACAACCCATTCAGTTCAGGTTTGAAATCTTGCTTCATTAGAAGATAATCATAAACAGACAACATAATCTCATACATGCCACCGTGCTGTTTCTCCACAGAAACTCCCGTAATTCACAGTTGTCATACCGCCTGTTAAACGCAATCGACACACACAGCCAACGAACCACACATGAACTATCCAGTCAGAGCTGGGTAGTCAGAAATTGTAGCCAAGTAAAAGTAGGATTACTTTATGATATGACTTACTCAAGTATAAGTGTAGTAGTGACCCCAAAAATTACTTAAGTAAGAGAAAGAAAGTACTGTATGTACTTAAAAAGGTAATTGAGATGTGATTTTAGCCTTAAAATATTGAGATGTTTTTCTTCTAAATTGTTTGGACAGTTGTCTTGTAAATTTACTGCTTTTCTCTTGTAAATTAGAAAGTTTTATTTCACTTAAATGTGGAAGTTTTCTCCTCAATAGTTGTGTTTTTGTCCTTGTAAATTTAGGAGCATCATACATTTGAGACTTTATTCTCCTAAATTTGTGAGGCTTTTCTCAGAAATTTCAGACATTTTTCTTGTAAAGATATTACCTTTTTCTCATTGATTTGTGGGGGGTTTTAGTCCTAATTTTATCTCTGCTTTACAATGAATTTATTAGGTTTTATTTGTTTTCCTGAAATGTTCATGGTTAAATTTGCAGAGCTAGCACAAAACAATGAGTTTACCTCTGGCTTTGAGCAGCTCAGTGGTGCAGTGTGTTAGCACTGTGGCAGCACAGTAAGAAGGTCATGGGATCAAGTCCACCCCTGACCATCATGGCTTCGATCCCACCCCCTGACCATTGGTGACCCTTCTGTGTGGAGTTTGCATGTTCTCCCCGTGTCTGCGTGGGTTTACCCCGGGTACTCCAGTTTCCTCCCACAGGCAAAAACATGCAAATTTGGTTAATTGGAGACTCTAAAGTGGCCCTAGGTGTGAGTGTGTGTTAATAGTGAAGGGGTTGGCGCCGCACTTTGGCTGCCTCATCTGTCCAGGTGGATGCCCTGAATTTCCCTCTGGGATTAATAAAGTATACTAAATATTAAAGAATTAAATTATGAATAAAACTGATGAAACAGACCAAAGATGCAGCTGCTTCTGTTGTAAATTTATAAGAATTTTTATGGTCCCATGCTCAGCACTTTGCTTAATTACTGCATCAGTGTGGCATGGATATGGTGGTAATCAGTGAAGCACAGTAATATTATGGTCAGCAAACCATTTCATAGCAGTTTTGGTACTTTGGGCTGTTGCTTAGTCCTGCTGAAAAAGGAAACTGACATCTCCACAAAGCTTCTTCACAGCTGAGAGCATGAAATACTCTAAAATTTCCTGGTAGACAGCAGTGTTGGCTTATGGAATTTGGCCTTTTTTTTATATCCATGTGATCAGCACCAAACTTCAGCCAAGCCTTAAGGTGCTGCTTCTGGAACAAGGGCTTATTTGTTGCATGGCAACCTCTCAGCCCATAGCCATGTAAAAACATGCTTGACTGTGGACACTGACATCTCTGTTCCAGCAGTTTTTAATTAATTGCATACATGTTTGATCAAATATCTGTCGGCAGCAGGTGATAACTGTTTTTGTCTCAATCATGGCAGTGAAACATCTGTGCCATCCACTTTATACTTGGAACCAATTGTCCAGTTGATTTTAAGATCTGTAGCTGCTTTGAAATGGCTCCAAATGACTTTTGTGACTTTCTTAAGTTAATAATTCACTTTTTAGATCTGTGCTGAACTCTTTAGACTAGAGGTACCCAACCTGGGGCTCCTGGAGCATTCAGGTTTCTGTGGGAAATTTTCTAATTTCACTTCTTAATTGGTCCAAAGATTGGCAAATAATGTGTCATTGTTGTGCATGTGTTCTGTAGGCACCCTTGCACCCATGCAAAACAAAAGCAAATTATTTGCAAATCTTTGGACCAATTAAGAAGTGAAATGAGAAAATTTCCCACAGAAACATGAACGTTCCAGGAGCCCCAGGTTGGGCACCCCTCCTATGGGAAAGTCTAAACTTTAGACTTTGTAATGGCTGTGGAGGAGTGTAATGAGTGTATCAAATTGACCCTATTTAATTTAAATATGCTAAGATAAGTCACCAACTTTAGTCAATTCTAATCACTGATGTGAAGCTCAGAGGCCATGCCACCAAGGCAATTTGATTAACACAACTTTTTAGAGCACTAAAACTATTAATTCAAATTGCTGTACAGCAGGTAAAATAAGTATTGAACACATCAACATTTTTCTCATTAAACATATTTCTGATGGAGCAACTGACCTGAGATTTTCACCAGATATCAGTAAGTAATCCACACATACAAAGAAATCAAAACAACTGTGTTCACAAAACAAGTTATATTTACTAAAGTAGAATGACACAGAGAATAAGTATTGAACACATGAAAAAAGAGGCGCAAAAGGCATAGAAAGCCAAGAAGGCAGCTGAAATTCATCAGAATTTAGGAAGCCATCCCATCCCCCATCAGTGCAAATTAACTTCAGCTGGTTAAGTCTTGACTGATAGCCTTTAAAGGGTACCTGTGGTGAATTTTAATGAATAGCTATTTCAGAGGATCAAGTATGATACAAGGGGTTCTGTCCGGTAATGCTGGTCATGAATCCTTGTCAAGTACACGGGTTTCAAGTCACTGCTCCGTCGTTCAGGCATGGTCAGCAACATGTTGCCTCCTACATGGGCTCTTTCAGCATCGGTAGTGACGTACAGTCGTTGCTTTGTGCGATTGACTGGGCTTCAGTATAGCAGTCAACAAAGTTTTAACATTAGAATTTTATGTAATTTTTTACAACTATGTACAAGCAAATCTACCCACATATAAGTTAATGAAATAAAATTCTAGTATATCAACATTGATTCAATGTGTTCTGAAGTTACTTGACTGGGAACTTGTCTGTTCGTCAGTTCCCCTTCAGGTGCTGGTCCCCGGAGGTACCTGCGGATCATGCCATCAATGGAGGCCATTTCCAAGGACGGTTTGTGCAGTATAGATTTGTGCAGATTTTGCGCTGCTTTCAAATCGGATCTTGCCCCTCTTATCATCTGCTGAATGCGTTTCAACAACTGTACGTCACTTCTGACCGGCAATGACTGCTCCCCATTGGTTCTATCCAAGCGGGTAATTCATGTGATAAAATTATTCAGTATACTGCTTTTATGGTGTTGTTTTTACTGAATAAGTGCATCTTTTGGTTATAAGTAACACCTAAAGCACAATTAATTACAATGACCAGTACAGGTACCATTTAAAAAGGTCTGTAAATCATCAGATTGTCACTCCACAAAGAACTCATGATGGGTAGAAGCAAAGAGCTCTCTCTAGACCTTCGTAACCTTATTGTTGCAAAACATAATGATGGCATTGGTTACAGGCGCATTTCTAAACTGTTGAATGTTCCAGTTTTAAAGCCATCATTCGGAAGTGGAAAGAACATCATTTTACCATAAACCAGTCACGACTAGGAGCTCCTCACAAGATTTCTGACAGAGGAGTTAAAAGAATTATCAGAAGAGTTAACCAACAGCCAAAGACCACTCGTGGAGAGCTCCAGAAAGACCTGGAGTTAGGCACTACTGTTTCAAAGAAAACAATAAGGAATGCATTCAACCGACAGGGGCTCTATGCTCAGTCACCTCGCAAGACTCCATTGCTGAAGAAAAAGCATGTTGAAGCTCGTTTAAAGTTTGCTGCACAACATTTGGGCAAGCCAGTAAAAATACTGGGAGAGTATAGTCTGGTCAGATGAGACCAAAATGGAACTTTTTGGATGCCACAACCCACAGTGTGTTTGGAGGAGAAATAGCACTGCATATCAGCCCAAAACACCATACCAGCAGTGAAGATTGGAGGTGGGACCATCATGGTGTGAGGGTGTTTTTCAGCACATGATACAGACAGACTTCATATAATTGAAGGAAAGATGAATGGAGAAATGGACAGAGACATCCTTGATAAGAACCTGTTGCCATCTGCCAAAATGCTGAAGTTGAAACGAGGGTGGACATTTCAGCAAGACAATGATCCCAAACACACAGCCAAGGAAACTCAACCGGCTCCAGAGTCAGAAAATAAAGCTGCTAGAATGGCCCAGTCAGTCACCTGACCTGAGTCCAATTGAAGCTGGGTTCACACTATAGTGTTTGGACCGACTTTTACAGACGTTTTGAAAAATCAGAAATCAGTCCAAACGTCAGTGAAATTACATTTGTGAGCAGGTTTTGTTTTTTTGTTTTTTTTGTAATCCAGTGCACACCAACTTTTATGAACTTTTACAAACTTTTGCAAACTTTTGCTAGCATTTGCCAGCGTTATATTCAGTGTTGGCAAACTTTTGCCAACTTAGGCTAGTGTATGCGTAGCTGTTGCCAACTTAGGTTAACTTAAGCAAACAAATACTCGGCACAGGTCAGCTGACATCAGTGTCAGGTGATGCTCATATAAAGATCAGCATTTGTAGAGGCTTCCTGCCATTCTGGACCTGCTCTTTTGGGTGGATTCACTCTACAACGTTTGGACCCACTTTTATTGATGTTTTGGTAAACATCTGGCTCTACTGGCAAAAGTTGATAAAAGTTAATGATGGTTGGTCTTTGTTGGCAAACGTTGGTGAAGTTGTATTCCCTGAAAAAGAAAATTTGCCAACGTTTGGAAATAAACATTGGTGAGAGTTGTGCACAGTTTGTAAAAGTTTCTGAGCGCTGGGCTAACTTATGGAGAGTTCACCTAAGTCAGCCTAAGTTAAGCTCCATTGGCAAACGTTGACTGAAATGCTGGTGGAAGCAAATGTTTTTAGCCCAAAACTCACTTCAGACATGCACGGATGCAAGAGAAATGGAGAGAAAGGGGAATTAAAAAAAAGAAAAACATATATATAATCTCCCAAAAATGTGACAGCCCAAAAGAAAAAAAAAATCTCCTCATTGAGAAATTTACTGTTGTTAATTTTCTGCTCCATGCATAATCATTCTCCAGGATTTATTGGTTCGGCTTCCATTGTTGGGAATCAAACAGGCTGATGTAGTGTCAAAAAGTAGATGACATTTAATGGGATTTTATGTTATTTTAATGAAGAGAGTTGTAACAGTCAAAATATAATCACCGTCATTTTATTTATATGATGATACACTAAATAGTTTTTTTTTTATTCTATCCACATTCACATTTTAATTGCGGACTTAGTGTTAGTCTATTTATTATTTTTTTAGATGAATGAATGAATGAATGAATGAATGAATGAATGAATGAATGGGGAAAAGGGCAGGCAGAAGTAGCTACATAGGAATATAAAACAAAAATAAATATGGAAACATACATATGCCCAAGGGAGATGTGTTCATTCCAAAAGCAGGTCCAGAATGGCAGGAAGCCTCCACAAATGCTGATCTTTACATTTACATGAGTGTCACCTGACGCTGATGTCAGCTGACCTGTGCTGAGTGTTCATTTGCTTAAGTTAACCTAAGTTGGCAACAGCTACACATATACTAGCCTAAGTTCGCAAAAGTTTGCCAGCATTGAATGCAACGTTGGCAAATGCTAGCAAAAGTTCGTAAAAGTTGGTGTGCGCTGGATTAAAAAAACTTGCTCTAGAACATAATTTCACCAACGTTTGGACTAATTTCTCTAATTTTTCAAAACATCTGTAAAAGTCGGCACAAACGTCATAGCGTGAACCCAGCTTTAACTTAGGCCGACTTGGATAAACTGCATAACTTAGCCCAGCGCTCAGGAACTTTTACAAACTGAGCACAACTTTCACCAATGTGTTTTTCAAACGTTGGCAAATTTTCAGCATGCTGAAAATTTTCAAGAAACACAACTTTTGCCAACCTTTGCCGACAAACACCAGCTATCATTAACTTTTACCAACTTTAGCCAGCAGAGTTAGGCATTTGCCAAAACATCAGTAAAAGTTGGTCCAAACGTTGCGGTGTGAATCCACCCTGAAAATCTATGGAACAAACTGAAAAACCGAGTTCATAGAAGACACCCATGGAACCTTCAAGATTTGTTTGTGTGGAAGTGGCTAAAATCACTCCTGAGCAATGCCTGTGTCTAGTTTCTCCATACAAGAGGCATCTGGACGCTGTTATTACCAACAAAGGCTTTTCTTCTAAATATTAAATGAATTTCACCAAGCATGTTCAATACTTATTCCCTGTGTCATTCCACTTTATTAAATATAACTTGTTTTGTGAACACAGTTGCCTTGATTTCTTTGTATGTATTAATTACTTGGGTTGTTACTGATATCTGATGAAAATCTCAGGTCAATGGCTCTATCAGAAATGTTTAATCAGAAAAATGTTGACGTGTTCAATACTTATTTTCCTCGCTGCATGTACAGTGCATCCAGAAAGTATTCACAGCGCTTCACTTTTTCCATTTTGTTATGCTACAGCCTTATTCCAAAATGGATTAAATTCATTTTTTTCCTCAAAATTCTACACCCAATACCCCATAAGGACAACGTGAAAAAAGTTTTTTTGAGATTTTTTGCAAATGTATTAAAAATTAAAAAAAACACCGAAGAAATCATATGCACATACTGTAAGTATTCACAGCCTTTGCCATGAAGCTCAAACTTGAGCTCAGGTGCATCCTGTTTCCACTGATCATCCTTGAGATGTTTCTACAGCTTAATTGGAGTCCACCTTTAGTAAGTTCAGTTGATTGGACATGTTGTGGAAAGGCACACACCTGTCTATATAAGGTCCCATAGTTGACAGTGCATGTCAAGGATGATCAGTGGAAACAGGATGCACCTGAGATCAATTTTGAGCTTCATGGCAAAGGCTGTGAATACTTATGTACATGTGATTTCTTTATTTTTTATTTTTAATAAATTTGCAAAAATCTCAAAAAAACTTTTTTCACATTGTCATTATGGGGTGTTGTGTGTAGAATTTTGAGGGCAAAATTCCTTTTGGAATGAGGCTGTAACATAAAGTGTGGAAAAAGTGAAGCACTGTGAATATTTTACGGATGCACTGTAGGTGTGCCAAGCTTGTGGCATCATATTCAAGAAGACTTGAGGCTGTAATTGCTGTCAAAGGTGCGTCAACAAAGTATTGAGCAAAGGCTGTGAATACTTATGTACATGTGATTTCTTCATTTTTTTTATTTTTAATAAATTTGCAAAAATCCCCCTTCCAAAAAACAAACTTTTTTCATGTTGTCAGTATGGGGTATTGTGTGTAGAATTTTGAGGGAAAAAATGAATTTAATCCATTTTGGAATAAGGCTGTAACATAACAAAATGTGGAAAAAGTGAAGCGCTGTAAATACTTTCCGAATGCACTATATAGTTTTGACTCAGCAGATTTTCTCATGTTTTCAAAAGGCCTATTATAAATTTATGAAAACAAAACAAAATGCACTTTTTTTGCAAAAATGTTTTGTCATTCCATCGTATAAAGTTAAGACTTCTAGAAATAATTAGAATTTCAAGACTGCTGTGGAAAACATGCTGTATGGAGGTGTATATAAACTTTTGACCCTGTGTCTCTTTACATTTTCCATGTGATGTCAAATAACAGTTACATCTGGTGAGCTGATATTGTCATTCCAAGTACAAAAGAAAAAGAATTAAGTGGTTAAGTGGTTGAAGATGGATAGATGGATGGATTGTTGGATTGACTGTATTAAAATCGCACATGTGCACACACTTCACCTCTCATTTCATCTGTGGCAAATCGCACATGATTTATGACAAAGGTTTGAAAAATAACCACCATATAAGGCGTAAACTGTTGCTGTGAGCGGTAGGGCCGTTTTGGCTTCTCGTGTCCTAGCAGCACTTGCGGCTGATGGGACATGTTAAATTTTTTTTAATTATTTTTTTTTTCTGTACATAGGATTGCTGGGTTTTATCTTTTACCTTATTTGCACTATGGGTAGCATTACTGTACTTAGACTGCTGTTGTTGTTTTTCATCCTTACTCCTTCTTTTCTTATATATTGCACACACCAGTAAGAGAGAGAGAAATGGCATTTCAATTCTTCTGTATGTCCTGTACGTATAAAAGTATTGACAAATAAAATTCTTTGAATCTTGAAATATTGGGAAAAAACATAATCTCCTTAGTCAGACTGTAAGTTTACTGTGTTACCGTTGTGTATTTGTCCATGGTTTGGTTGCTGTGATATTTGCGTTTTAGTTAACTTTTGTGCATCATTAAAAGTTTTGTACACCATAAGCTTTAACTGCTACCCTCTCTCCCACCTCCCCTCTGCATTGACCAATCACAGCTCTCAAAGGACAGTGTCATACCTAGCAACAGGGTCAACCACCTCTCCTCACTACGATGAAAGTTTTTGGATCCTCATTGCTCAGAATTGCTCTGAGAGTGCTTCTCAATCACTTTACTTGATAGGAATTTTTAAGCTAAAATAGGAGCTCTCCTTGAGGACTTTCAGAATGTTTGAGCAGACAGGCCCTGGTGTGTGTATAAGGCTATGTTGCAGAGGTCTTTGTATTTGCATTAATGTCTTTTACAGAGCCATCTTGAAATGTAAAAGTATTCCGTGTCTGACATTCTTTAAAGCCTCTCATGATTCATTTTTAATCCCTGCCTGCAAGTTTCAAGCAAAGCAATTTAAGCCACAAGTGTTCTTAATGGATAGACTTGTGTTTGTTGCCTGGCAACATTAGTTTATTAAGCAAGTACCCGAGGCTTGGTTATTTCAATAACAAGCTCTTGAAAGCTATATTGCTCTATTTACAGAACATTAGACCATATCAGTCTTGGCCCTTTATGTGCATCTTTAAAAAAAATGTCCAACAAGAGGAAGTGCCACAGGAACGAGGCTCTGTATGACATATGAACAAATAAGGGATGGGTAAACGCAAAATATTCAAAATAGTTTATGGCATTGAAAGCAGCCATTTGTAAGATATTACACACTTTGTCCTGTTAAGGCCTTTGCTTTAAATGTCACTGATATTAGCAGGAGCATAAAGCTGAATAAATAAAGCCACAATCAACTTCAGAGACAGACCGTTTGGTTGTCTACTGTCATGCTGCTATTACACTGCAATTTCCCAGTTTGGGATCAATAAAGTCTATCTATCTATCTATCTATCTATCTATCTATCTATCTATCTATCTATCTATCTATCTATCTATCTATCTATCTATCTGTCTGTCTGTCTGTCTTGTCTGTCTGTCTGTCTGTCTGTCTGTCTGTCTCTGCCACTGAAAATCATAACCTTTCTGCCAAAACACTGTGTAACTTCTGCCCTGACTCAGTACCAGTTCTGTAGCCTGTATACCCTCATTTGACATTGTGTTCTCATTGTGGGGAAAAAATGTTTGCGAATACAGTGGATGAAAATTCCTGCTCACTTTACATGTCTGCTGTTATGGCCTAGCAGAACAGATAATATGCACTTGTGTCACTGCAGTTCTGAACTTAGGGAAATTCACTTGTTACGTTGTTCTTAGAACTGAGGTTTAGTAACTAGTTACATTTTACATACTGCTTAAAAAAAATAAAAGGAACACTTTGAAAACACATCAGATTTTAATGGGAAAAAAAAGCTGGATATCTACACTGATATGGACTGGATAATGTGTTAAGAATGAAAAGATGCCACATCTTTTGACGGAAATGAAAATTATCAACCTACAGCCTACAGAGGGCTGAATTCAAAACACTCCTAAACTTAATCAGATTAAAAAGTGTTCCTTTTATTTTTTTGAGCAGTATATTTAACAAAATTGTACTTATGTTAGTAGCTTTATCACCTCTGCCAAGGGAGGATGGAGGTAATATTTTTAGTGGCGTTGGCTGGTTTGTCGGTTGGTTGGTCGATCAGTCAGTCGGACTGTCAGCAACATAACTCAAAAAATTATGAGCAGATTTTGATAAAATGTTCAGGAATGGTGTGTAATGGCACGGGGAACAGATGATTAGATTATGGTGGTGATTCAGATCACGATCTGGATGCAGGAATTTTTTGAGTATTATTTTATATATCTGGTGCTTTTCATGTACTGCCCCTTTAAGATGTGTCCACTCAGTTACATGAGTGGTCACACCATAGGGCCACGCGCCTCAGCAACCCGGAAGCCAAACACTGCAGAAAAAGTATTAGGGGGCGTGTCCACCAAACCAAACCGCTTTTTGTCGCAGTGCTCAGGTCTGAAAAAAGTTCAACTTGTCAGACTACTGTACAGCTGCACTCATCAATGTCAGACCTTTCTAAGCAGCCAATTAGAATTAAGGAAGGGCGGGACATAGAAGACGAGAATGGGAGGTGACGGTGGAGGAAGTGGAGGTTGAACTTTGCTGCATCAAACAATGTGAAGTTGTAGTTGATAACTGCAAAAAAATGGTATGATACCACACTGTTGTGTAATATTGCTTCATAATTATGAACCTTGTAGTAAACTGTAATGGAGAAGAGAGGAGGACAAAAAAACAAAACCGACCTGAAAGGTTCAGTAAACCATGATGTTGACCTGCCCAGCTCCAATGTATGGTCAATACAATTATGACAATCTTATTATTATTAGTAGTAGTAGTAGTAGTATTATGTTGTTGTTGTTGTTGTTGTTGTTGTTGTCATATTTTTGCTGTTGTTTCTCTCTAATAATAAAAATAATAATGGATTGCATTTATATAGTGCCTTTCATTCAAATTTTCAGGAAAGGTGTATAATGGCACACTGAACACATGATTAGATTTTGGTGATGATTTCAAAATGCATACCTCCGCCAAGCCTCTTATCTTCTCACAGAGTGTTAGCAACAATACTCCAAAACTACTGGATGGATTTGGAGGAAATTTTAACCAGAGGTGGCCCTTTGCTCAAAGATGAACTCATTAGATGCTGGTGGTGATCCGTGAGTGCATACTTCCGCCAAGGCCCTCTCTCGCAATGCATAGATGGATGGCGATATGGACGGACAAAGGAATGGAGGGGAGGACAAAAGGAGGGAGGGACGGAGCCTTGGCGGAGGTATACGCTCTCTGAGTGCCCTCTAGTTGCAGGATGCTTTTTACTTTTACTCTAGTGTATCTTTGAGAAAATATTTCTTTTAATGAAGTACATTATATCACTGATGTAAAAACTGGATAGAAATGTCCTTACTTAGAGTATAACTTATTCTCACCAGAACTGGCCATATCTTGATCATTTTAGTAAATTCATCTTGTTTCATTGATGTCAGTGTTGATATCGTTGTTCTCCCATTCAGGCTTAGTTGCAAAAGAAAAAAAATATGTTATAAATTTGAGTGTGTGTGTGGGGGAGGGGGGTTACATTGCAACTTTAAGAGTAAAAAGTGAATTCTTATGACATAAATTTATGATGAAAACAGGAATAAATTTAAAAGAAAGCTATCTGAAATGTACAAGAAAAACCTCATCTTATGAGAAGGAAGTTTCAAATGTACAAGTAAAAAGTCATAACTTTCTCATAAATGTTTAATTTTTACCATGTAAATGTTCAACCTTTTACTCAAACTTGCAACTTTTTTGTATTAAACTTATGAGAATAAACTTTCAAATGTACAAGTAAAGGCCTTTATATACTCTGAAAGAACAGAGAAATGTGTTCTTTCTCTCAAGGTGGCAAGAACAAGAAAAAAGTTAGTTCTGACCTGGACATTTCATTCTTAACAAGAAACTTAAGTGCAGAACTCCTGGTAAATTCAAATTTCTGATTGATCACGCAGTAGTTGTCAGACGGCACACAAGAAAAAAGTTCTGCCCAAATATGGAAATATGGAAGCAGCTGAGCCCAAATATTGGTATGCTGTGTGCCGATGTGCCTACATCTAGAAGATGAAGCCAACTTTGTCATTCAATCCATACAGACAATCATGTACAGTAGAATGAAATTACATTTCTCCTATAATAATAATAATGGTTTAGATTTATATGGCGCTTTACATGTTGAGTGACATCTCAAAGCGCTTGCAGTAAGTCTATTATTCATTCACTCCAGACAGACACTGATAGTGGTAAGCTACCACTGTAGTCACAGCTGCCCTGGGGCAGACTGATGGAAACGTGGCTGCTAACCCACGCCAACGGCCTCGCCGCCCACTGCCGAACATTTATACACATTCATACCCAGTGTCATGGACACTGGAGGAAAGGTGGGTAAAGTGTCTTACCCAGGAACACACTGGCAGGATGGCTGGGGAGAGCGGGATTTGAACCTCCAACCCTCTGGCTATTGGACGACCTGCACTACCTCCTGAGCCACTGCCACCCACATTTCCCTCTGCCGTTCCATTTTTGCTGAGCATCAAGCTGGACGGCAGGAAGTTCCATTTTTATATGGTCTTTGGTATGACCCGGCCGGGATTTGAACCCACGGCCTCCCGGCTGTGGGGCAGATGCTCTACCTTGAGGCCACCACTCCGGTCAATAGCTAGGCTTTTTTCATTAAAATGTTTTTGCTGTTGAGATCATTTAAGCAGACTTTTTTCTTGACCTCAGTGTGTGCAGAAAGAATAATAGGATTTCAAGCTTTTTTTTTGAAAGAAAATGACTAACTTGGACTTTTTAGAGATCATATTTGCTTGTTATCTTTGAGCTGAAAAATTCAGCAGCGACTCATCAGCAGGAATATTCATAGTGCTTTGTGTTGCAATTGTTACCTCCTGATATATGTCGCATTCTTTCCAATGACCTTTTTATCTGGAACACTCGTTCCCATTAACCTTTTCTATGCATCATGTTTCTTCACTAGTGACCCAGGAGAAAAACCCCTGTTACCAGCAGAAAAGAAAAGAAAGAAACACCCCTGTCATTATTTCAGACATGCCAGCATACAGGAAATGAAGGGAATGTTCTGGCCTAATACACACAGACCCACGTGACCACACACACACACACACACACACACACACACACACACACACACACACACAGGATTTTTCCCATACAAAGTTAGCTGTCACACCTACTGAGTATTATTATTTGATGGATTGATATCAGGGGAGCCTGGTGACAACAGCAGACTTACCAGCTCAGCCCTGAGGTGCAATATGAGACTGGCTGAAATGTAATTGTTTCAAGACTAGTTATTCTGACAATATAATTTCTACTGTCACAGTGGAGCATTCCTTCCCCCCCTTCATTCAAGTCTCCTTGCCTTTTCTCTATTTTGCCTTTCATCGCCTCTCTTATATCTTGTCTCTTTTTTCTGCCTTCGTCCTCTCTTCTCTATCATTCTCTTGCCTTCTGTCTTTTCAACTAACTTCCTAATCCTGTTATTTTGTTTTTGTCCCCACCAGTCCAATGTCCAGCCCATGAGGTGCGCTTTGACTCGACGGGGGTAATCTTAAGCCCCGGTTACCCTGACAACTATCCCAATCTTCAAATGTGCTCCTGGCTAATCAACGTGGAGAAAGGTTACAACATCACTCTACACTTTGAACTCTTTCAGACTGAGAAAGAGTTTGACATCTTGGAAATATTTGATGGTGGGTGTTTTTCTTTTGGTAAGAATGCTGGTGAGATAACTTATCATTTAGGCAGGTCTCACACTGGATGATTGTCAAATCTTAACCGGTTTTTACCCCTCAGCACAATATGTAGAGAAAGAAATGATGTAGGCTTTTCAAACTGATACCACAGTATCTAAGAAAAATCTTGGACAAGTTTGAATTTGGGTGACTTTGACCATGAGGTCAAGGTCAGAGGTCATTTTTCCCTAAATCTTGTAAACATGATAACTTGAGATGGAAATGATGTAGGCTTTTCATACTTGTACTGTAGATATATTTATAAAAAATCAAATTTGGATGACCATTCAGAGGTCAGATTTTCCATAACTCTTGTTAAAATGTGGGAAACTGCTGACATAATGATGGTTTCAGTTGGTATTTAACATTATAATCACACTAGATGAATTAGCCAGACTGCAAGATCACACGCCTGCTATTTTTTAGGAGTAAATTCTCATTTCAGTTCCAATGACATGTTCAAATGTGACTTTAGAACATAAATATGAGGCCTGTCACCATCATCATGTGGCTGTTCCAATTTGCAGCAAATTTTTTTTTACAAACAGCAAAAGTTTGTAATTGAAATTCTAGCTGAATATACACTATAGACGTGACTAACAGTTTGTAGTGCAAGTTGACAACTCTTTTCAATCGGCTTACTCTCATTGGCTATTCAGGATGCAGGACGACTCGATCAGAGAGGCTCCACTTTGATCGGGAGCAGTAAAATAATCCTATTGGCGTTACACATGAGAGGATTATTTTGACAAATAATTGGCAATAATCAGGGTTATGGACTGAAAAAAAAACGTTTTTATAGTTTTTAACCTTCTGAAATGCATCTATTAAGGTTCCTTCACAACAAATGCGAACGGGCAAATTTTTCACACATTACGATTAAATTATAACTCCATGTAAATACATGAATAGACATGAATTCAGCATCTGAGTGAGATGCAGACAGTTGAAGTTGCCTTTATAACTTCTGCAGCAGTGTTCAGCCTGCTGTTGAAATCCCCAAAATAACGTCATGCCTAGGTTTACATTATCCGATGGGGGCTCACCTGAAAAAGTTGTCCCTGCCTCGAAAACTTTATGGGTGTTTGCGTTGCTAGCTTGCTAGCCTTGTTAGCACATCCATGGCAGAAATCCGTGGGTAAATAATGCCAATGTCCCGATTCAGCTGAAGAGCTCCCAAGCCTTCTGTCTCCAGGAGAGTGTCACTCTCATTTTCAAGCTAGTTTACTCTCCAGTGTTGATACTTTTACGCCGATGACGGCAGAATCTCAAAGCCAGCGCTATCCCGCGGATGTGAACGTGCAAATGCACAATTTCACATGTGCTCGCCTCTTTCCATTGACTTTGTATGGATGTGCGCCGCCCATTCTTGTTTGGTGTGAAGGCACCTTTACTCACATGATTTTCAAAAAAATATCAAAATGCTCACTTCTCTTAAAAAACACATAGCCTTTATATCATTTTTGTGTCCAATTAGCCGTTTTAACTCTTCTAGGTTTGCCACGGACCGTCAAAAAATGGTAAACCCAGCCCAGCGCCAACCTTGATACCCATCCACTGCTCTCTTATTGGTCAGCCATGCTGTCTGTCACGTAGAGGACAGTGAAATAACAGTGTCACTAAAAGTTTGTCTTCCAGTTATGGTTTATATTGTTATTTTCTTTAGATTTCCGTCACCCTAACATTCCTGTTTCCACCTGTTCACTAATCCACAGTCAACAATATATCTCACGTCATTCTTGCTTATTTTGTTATATTTTTGCTGTGATGCTACATTGAGCCATTAGCATCATCTTGGGTAGGCGGCTGGACAGTCCGCCTGGCATTAGCGTAACTGCCGATTTGATTGCTACTTTCTATAAATTCTGTTCACCTCCTGCAGGAATCCTTCTTCGTCTACTAACATTTGACCATATATGCCGCTCTTAGATTTTATTTTTGCTAGGCATCTGCTAGGCACTTGGAGCATGAGCTAGGTGCTTTGGAACACCATGCACTCATTCATGAATGCTTCTGTGCTTATTGTACTCCAGGGACCGGTCATATCCTATTGGCCTCTGAAACCACACACCCCTGTCCACCAGTGATTGGTTGGCTCAGGCTTGCTAGCCAGCTGAGATTAGGCAATAGTGACATAAGAGGGAGTGTGGAGTTACCAGCAGTTCTCAGGGATTTAAAGAGACATGCACTGAAATGGGCTGTTCCGAGTAATGCTGCAAAAGATGATTTACACATATGCTGTAATAATTAAATAATTAAAGAAAAATTGACAAAAATATGTAACAAACACTTCATTAAGACTTGTGGGAGCTGTCAACATGTGGAAAAAGGGCAGTCAATGGCCCCTTTAAATTGTTTATATAAAATTAAAGAAAATCTCTACATTTAGTTTTGACAAATTACATTTCAATTTTGTGCTTTGCACTTTAATTGAAACTGAACTTTAAAAAGATTACAAAGTGTGTTGGCTATACCTATATGGATAAGAACAATCAAAGTAACTGAAGTCGTTGGAATGTAAATTAAAACATCAGCCAGTTGCATATCTGATTGATTGATGTCATTCACGTGGATCATTTTCCTCTAAATCTGTTTTTGTCTGTCTTTCTCAGGTCCAAACATCTACAGTCAGAGCCTTTCATCACTCAGTGGTGATATTGAAACGCCCTTCAGTCTGACCACAACAGGGCACCAGCTCCTGCTGCGCTGGTCCTCCGACCATGGCACCAACCGCCGCGGCTTCCACATCAGATACGTGGGTGAGTATCAAAGTATGTATCCAGCTTATAATCACTTTCTCTTTTTATGAATGCCATTTGAATATTTTTTTTCTAAACTGCAGAGAAGTGGTACAAGTCATGGGTCTACAGTGTATGCTGTTGGTTTTATCTAATTCAGGAGAAAGCGTGCCCGTACTATAATAGAGCAAATATGTATGTAACATTAGTTGCAGCTGCTGTATGTTACTGTGTGTATAATACGACCCCATGATTTTTATCACAACCTGCTGTGATTGTATTATGATTTTATTATCTATTAATGTACTAGAATCTAATATCTACAGGTGACATCACTATCAGGGCATACAGGAACAAAAATAATAAGGCAGGAAGAAAGTCATTTGAAGGCTGGGATGCTGTTTTGTGCTTCCTAATTTCAAAAGGTTTACATTTTTAATTGGCTGTTTAATAAAGCAAGCAGTGCTCAGCAAGAGTGGCATACTGATCTTCTGTTTGAAATGCATCAATAATAATGAAAAAAACACAAAAGAAGTTCATTTTTAATATTGTCTCTCTGTTATATTTAATACACGAGAGTGTTCTTGTGAAAGCAAGTGGGTGCGATAAATTTTGTAAAGGGAGCTCCTCCACGACGTGATTGACTTGAACAGAAACTGACTAAAACTCCGGCATGTGTCTGTTCATCTTAAATCCCTGCTATCTCCCAGTCATGCTGATTTGAAGGAATGCTTGACAGCTTTTATGAAGCACGCAGCTGTGCCTTGGATATTTTTTGGCCCATTGGTCATATTCTAGAAATCAAATTTACCTTTTAGTGTTCGATGAGCTGTAAGATGAGGTGGAAACAGAAGCTATGGAACAAATAACTGCATGATACACTAGCACTGCATGGGTAACGGCAAACTGAATGTGTGCACGCCCATAGGCTAGAGAGGAATAGTAATCATGTGATTTTTACAGACTTCCTTTGCTGTTGTGGCACACAGCCAAAGTGCTAAATAGATGTGGCACTCCTCCGGCATTTTTACTTATTATTGTTCTGCACTGAAACAGAAGCCTGACTCTAACAAAAAAAAAAAAATTTTGCTGAAGTCGTTCCCTGGAGATGCGGCTCATCCTGTCCTCTGTTTTATTTACCTTTTTGTTTCTTAATATCCTCTTTTCTTCCCTCTGTCCTCTTTTGGTGCCCTTATTATCACCTTTTTTCCTTTTTTCTCTTTCCTCTGTTTGGCTCTACTTTCTCCTCCCTCGCTCTCTCTCCCCTGCTCCTTTACTCCTCCATCTACCTTAGCCATGTACTGCAGTACCCCCGACTCCCCACAACACGGGTTTGTTGTGAGCCAGACCGGGGGTCATCTTAACAGCGTGGTGCGGTGGGCTTGCGACAGGGGGTACAAGCTAATCGGAAAGGCCACAGCTGTGTGTAGGAACACCACCTATGGCTACCTCGCCTGGGATGCACCAGTTCCTGCATGTCAAGGTGAGCTCATTGGCTCTGGCATCTTTTTGTTTCTACCTTTAGCCTGCCTCTTTCCCCATTCTTCTGGTCACTACTTCGGTGCCCCCCGTCTCAGCAGACAGACATGCAGGCAGCTGGTTAAAGCACCTGAGAGTCTCAGCCCAACCTCCATCCCTGTGTTGTTAGCAGCTGAGCTGAAACCAGCCTAATTGAGAGCCGGCGCCCTGTCAGGTGGAAAGGAAGCAGAAATCAATCCTCCCTTCTTCTGTCAATTTCTACTTCTTCAAATTACTTTGGCTAACTTGCTATTAGCATGCGCTGTCTGCTGCTGTTGGGTTCCACTCAAGTAATTGGGTTCTTTGATGCGCACATGTGGGATGTGTGCGTTTACATGCACGTTACTGGGTGCACCGGCGCCAACATACACGTACACACTCGGCAGCAGCCGTCAGCAGATGGTGTGCTCGACTTCATTTCATCACCATGCAGTGAAATCAAAATATGTATTCCGATGTACTTTAAATGATATAAAAACACTTCACACCTGTGGTTGATTCCATCAGTTTGGTAACTGCACGAAGCTTTTCCGCAAAAAACGGAGGCTGCAGATGAACAGAGGTATCCATACAGATGCTGCCCATCTGTCATCCATTCAGTGGCAAAGATCACATTACAGCATGCTCAATCTTCTGTTCTTGCTGATGTATTTGTGATATGTATGATATTGCTGGGGCCTTTCTGCAATTGTGGGGGTTTCCCCTACAGTTGAAAGTGCTATGAGGTAACTGTTGTTGTGAAATGGCGCTATATAAATAAAGTTGAATTGAATATGTAGAGAACCAGCAGCAGAAGCGCTGTATTAATCCATCAGTGTTACCCAAGTCAGATAAAGAGCAATGACTTTTCAGGCTGTCTGACCTCTTAAGCTTTGACCATTTTAACAAATTCAGTCTTTAGACTGCACAATTTCCCACCTGCAGTTTGGAAAAGTTTGCAGTGTTTTTGATTAGTATCAGTTACATTGTTGTGGAGAAGTACTCAGAAATGACGCTTGATTGATCCTCCCACAGGGACTGTGATGGCTGTGTGCCATTTCTATTTTTAAGACTTCACATTAAGCAGTTGCATACTATTTTTGCTCCATTTTAAGATGTGTGTTTGCATAACTGCAAACACACGGCTGCACGGTGGCGCAGTGGTTAGCACTGCGGCAGCACAGTTTTACCCTCGGCCGGGGGATCGCGGGGATCATGAGATCGTGGGTTCGATCCCTGCCCCCGGCCAACAGTGATCTGTGTGGAGTTTGCATGTTCTCCCCGTGTTGCGTGGGTTTACTCCGGGATTTCTCCGGTTTCCTCCCACATGCTAAAAACATGCAGGTTAGGGATACGGGGCGCTTGCGCACGCAGCGACCGGCAGCTGGTGGCTTGTCACCAGACTGCAAAACAAATCTACCTACGGGTACAAAAAACCCCCAAACAAACTGTTTTTATTCGGTGTGGTAATGCAGATGTTGTTTCCCTCCTGCAACAAGCCCCCATGAGCTGCTGCTGCTGATGACATAACTACAAATTTAAAGAGTAACTTGCAGGTTAAAATCCCAGTGGATTCATATGCAGAGAGCTGATCCAATAAACAGATTTTCAAAAAGACATTGATGTATGTGTCTTCGAACAGTTTTTACAGATGGTTTTTGTAGCAGACATTTAACTCAAAATCACAGCCTGGTTGTGACATCAAAGAGGGAGAGAATGACAGACTGGATCAGTGCCTGCAAGCAGAAATATGGACTTTAAAAGGAGTTTTATTTCTGAGGAGATTGAAATGTGTGTCTGAGGTACCACAGTCTGATGTTAAGATGCCCAGCAATAGATGGAGATTTGGTGTTTTTCGTTTTTGTTCATGAGTACATCCGGAGGAGAACTATGCAGCTGTATTGTGAGTGACCAACACTGGCAAATAATTTTCACACTTGCTACTTATTTTATGAATCGTAGCTGCACAGTTTATTTTGTACCGATGAAGCACTTAGAAAGCCTGTTTTACAGAGAACTGGTTTGTTTAAACTTTGTGTCTTTGAGGAGCTGGGTAGCTTGTAGTTGTTGTTTGTTGGAAAGCTAGCTCAATTATGGTTTGTGTTTGTCAGAGAGTTCATTGTGATATTTGGTTTTTATAGAGCTGGTTTGTAGTCACTTACCCCCGTATCTCACGGAGTGGCGAATGCTGAGGAATGTTCACGAATGTTGTGCTTTTTGGGTTTCATCAGGGTTCGTCAAGGTTCATGAAAGGTTGCCGAACAGTTCGCCAGCAGTTTTTAAGGTTGCCAACAGTTTTTCTTGTCGCCAAAAAATAACATGTTCAGATTTTTTTTGTGTGAATTGATTTTTCCACAAACGGTTGCAAAATAGTTGCAAGCTTTGCTAACGGCTGTAGCATGTGTCGCTAAAATTCTTTTTAGTTTGCCTAGTAGTGAACACTAGCAGCTGTTTAAGTCCCTTCATAACAAAACTGTTGGCAGCCTTAAAAACTGTGTGCAGACTGTTCTGCAACCTTTAACGAACATTGATGAAACCCAAAAAGCACAATGTTCGTGAACGTCCCTCAGCATTCGCCGTTCCATGAGATACTAGCTTGATTTTCGCCGACAGCCATCAGAAAAGTTGGTGAATCTAAAAATCACCCAGTTCCTCAGAATTCACTGCTCTGTGAGATACTACCTTTACTGTTTGTGTTGTCTTAGAGCTACATTAAACACAACCATCCTAATCCTGTCCTGAACATCATGGCACTATTAATACAGTCTTCTTGGCTAAAGTTCATGTGACAGATGCAGCAGGGAAGCCGATCACACTTGACCTTCATAAAAATATACCCAGAGGGAAAACTCCTTTTTTGGTTTGCAGAAGCTGTGGACTCAATGTCATGACAGGTTGGAGTTTGTGCATTTTCCACTAATAAATAATGTACTAACAGAGATGAATTACAATCAGCTGCAGTTAAACCTGCTGCTGCACAGAGAGCTGGCAAAAGAAAAAGGGACAAAAGCTGCTTTCTCATCTAGATTTCTGACTTTTAGCACTGGTAAATCAAATAAAGTCTGCAGTAACTTATTAAAGTATAACAAGAAATTTTGTGTACATATTGAGAGAATTCTTTAACTTGCAAATTGCTTTAATCTAGTACCATAAACCTGTCAAGTGCTAGTAAAATCACAATGATTTTAATGCATGACTGTTCTCCACTTTTACATGTAAGGTTTGTTTAATTAGCCATCTAAGAAATTGATCTTGAATTCCTTTAGCTGAATTTTAATCACTGTGTTTTCAATTTATTATCAGTGGAAATAAAAATTATTGCTTACAAATTCTACATATCATATAAATGGTCAGCGGATTGTTTACCTGTATGGGTAACATTTCTTTCTGGACTTGTATATGTTAAAATATTTATTGCAGTCTTTAATTTTGATAACTTCCCTGCAGTGTGACTACTCGGCGGTGATGTAGCTGGAGGCATTTGTCCTCAAGGGGCCAGTCTCATCAATAATTTATGTGATTTCTCCATCTAGTGAAATTTCAAGTGTAGCCTTATGGTTTCAGAGACTTATGATATAAGGGCTATAAAGAAATGAGTTAAGTGATGCTGTGACACATTCATCATAAATGTATAAAGGAAATGTGGAGGTTTTCCTCCTAAAATGTGGGCTGGATACCCTTTGACAGCCTAAGAAATATAGCAATTTAGAATTGACCCGCTGATGCAGATTTTGAGTTGGGTCATTTTTGTCCTCGATAATTTAGTTCTTTCAAGTACATCAAGTAACAGAAGCTATTTTTTAAATTTCTCTAATGTAAGAGGTCCAAACCTGGGGTGACGTCATAAGTATCAACCACAACCAAGGTTGCTGACCGATTCTAAAAGGGAGTTGAATTGTGGTCGCTCCTGCCAGTGCTCAAGAACCATAGTCACCAAACTTTGTACGCAGGTTGGCCTTGGGATTACCACCTGCGGCTCTGTTTCTGAGGTTGAAAGATTGAAGACTAAAGTCACAGGGTCATGAAAGATCAGAATCAATTTAGATCACCATCACTTTTAGGAAGCATATAAAAGTTGGATGCAGTTCTCCATCTCGGTGTGAATAAGATGGAGGTTTTGATGTTTGGAACACATTTGGACAGACATGATGTTATGCTTGGCCCTTTAGGTTCTTTTAATTCAACAAGCTGCTAAAGGTCCTGATGTGATTGTTGATTCTTTGTTTACATTTGACAAGAAGATTAGTTTGTCAGAACCAGATTCCTTAAAAAAAAGAAATCAAATCATATCTTGTTTCAAAGTATTTTGAGACTCATTCATTCATTTATCACAGAGAGGTTAGAGTACTGTAATTCTGTTTATCGGGCTTTAATAGTAATCCCTCCACTGACTCCAATGAATTCAAAATTTGGCGCCAGTCTTTTAACTTGTAGGAAGAAAGTTGGGCACATAATGCCAGCTTTGGCAGGTCTGTACTCAGGTCCTGTCCAGGTCAGGACTAATTTTAAGATTTTATTGTTTGCTTTTAAGGTTTTAATGGGGTTATACCATCTTATTTATTTACGGGGGGCAGGGAGTGGGCGAACAATCTGAACCTGTTTTTTAATAGGTTTGACCAACCGCCCTCCCCCCCCCCCGACTGCACAACAACCACTGCTGCCTCTAAAGTCATCGAGACCTGCTGTCCACACCCCACTCCAACAACATCCCCCACTCCCAGCACACAGCCCCCCAACCTGACACTCACTAAGACCCAGGTGAGGACGGAGCTGAGGAAGATCAAGGCGAGGAAGGCCTCGGGACCGGACGGCATCAGCGCAAAGCCCTCAAGTCCTGCACAGACCAGCTGTGTGGGATTGTGGAGCGCATCTTCAACCTGAGCCTGAAGCTGGGGAGGGTACCACATTTGTGGAAAACATCTTGTGTGGTACCTGCACCAAAGACTTCCCACCCCAAAGACCTGATCAGCTACAGACCAGTGGCCCTGACGTCTCACATGATGAAGACCCTGGAGAGACTGCTCCTTGCTCACCTCCGCCACCTGGTGGGACCAGCGATGGATCCACTCCAGTTCGCCTACCAGCATGGCATTGGGGTGGAGGATGCAGTGATCTTCCTCCTTCACCGTTCCCTGTCCCACCTGGAGAAGCCCGGGAAAGCGGTGAGGATCATGTTCTTTGACTTCTCCAGCACTTTCAACACCATCCAACCGATGATCCTGAAGGACAAGCTGCTGTGCGCAGGGGTGGACCAGCACCTGTCATTATGGATCCTGGACTACCTCACTAACCGGCCACAGTTTGTGAGAACCCGGGATTGTGTGTCCAACACGATCATCGGCAGCACGGGGGCATCCCAGGGAACGGTTTTGGCTCCCTTCCTGTTCACCCTTTATACTGTGGACTTCTCACACAACACAACACACTGCCACCTACAGAAGTTCTCTGACGACTCTGTGATCGTCGCCCTCATCTCCAACGGAGATGAAGCTGAGTACAGAGGACTTATCCAGGACTTCGTGGACTGGTGCCATCGGAACTGCCTCCAGATCAACGCGAGGAAAACTAAGGAGCTGGTGGTGGACTGCCGCAGGCAAGGACAACCCCTCACAGCACCAGTAAACATCCAGGGAACAGACACTGAGATGGTGACATCCTACAAGTACTGTACCTGGGTGCTCATCTGAACAATAAACTAGACTGGTCACACAATACCGACGCACTCTATAAGAAGGGACAGCGCAGGCTGTTCCTACTGAAGAGGCTCAGGTCTTTTGGTGTACAAGGGGTGCTGCTGAAGGCATTCTATGACACGGTGGTGGCTTCAGCCATCACTTTTGGAGTGGTCTGCTGGGGCAGTGGCATTACAGCAGCCAATAGGAAGAGACTGAACAAACTAATCAAGAAAGCTAGCTCTGTCCTGGGGCAACGCCTTGACCCAGTGGAGGAGATAGGAGAGAGAAGGATGGTGGCTAAACTGTCATCTCTGCTGGAGTCTGAGTCCCACCCTATGCAGGACATCCTGAACGCACTGAGGAGCTCATTTAGCAGCAGACTACATCATCCTAGGTGCGCAACCGAGAGGTTTCGCAGGTCCTTCCTACCTACGGCTGTCAGACTGTATACAGTAATCTAAGCAGGGCTGCTCGCAGAGATAGCAAAAAAAAAACAAAAAAACATGACGACCTAATAGTATTGAATGCAAAAGACACAATAGACTTACACAAATGGTCCCCTCCAGTATACAACTACGACAATATCAGTTGCTACAGAGGGTGACAATATGTATGGGTACATATTCATACCATGTAGGGTAACTAAATAGACGGTTATGCTGTTTATTCCATCTAGCTACATATGTATATTCACTGCTCTTATTTTCTTATCTTCTTAATTATTGCTCTGAGTGTTGCTATCCCTGTGCTGTTGCAATCCTGGAATTTCCCCATTGTGGGACTAATAAAGGCTTATCTTATCTTATCTTATCTTATCTTATTTATGTGATCCTTTAAAACGTCAGCCCAGCCAGACAAACAAGATCATCAAACCAGGTTCTGTTAGATGTTCCCAGATCCAGATGTGAAAGTAAAGGTGACCAAGTTTTTGCAGTGGTCAGACCAAGGCTCTGGAACAACCTGCCTGCTTAAGAGCCACCTCTTCTCCTTGGCTTTTAACTCGGGTTGACCAAGCAAGCCACCAACCTTGGTTCACAGATTGACCTTGGGACCCTCACCTGTGCCTATGGATTGGGGTCAGTCATAAGGTCATGAGCCTTGAAAGCCTTTTCAAAAGCACTTGCACATATTTTATGGTGGATGAGAACGAGACTACTCTGAGCTGTCTTTAGAGAATGCAGAGCATCTCTGTTCAGTGCAGTTCTAGCTGTCATTGCAGAACTGTCACAGTGATCTTTTTATTTTGACATAAAAGGTTATTAATCATTAGAAGTGGAAATACCTAGAACATTGATGTAATTACATATCCTGACATCCAGTAGCTGATTTACTACAAAGAATGTTCCCTTTTATGACTGGTTGGACAACATCTACATTTATTTTTTTCATCAAAATATCATGACCATTAAGTGAATAAATTTATGCCTACCATGCCTATGATTACCAAGCCTTTATCTCCTGCATGTCTGGGACTGTTCACGAGCATGTGGGTTGACATTTGTCCCTTTGCCGCTTGCAGCTGTGTCATGCGGTGTGCCCAGCGCGCCAATGAACGGAGGTGTGCTTGCTGCTGATTACTCCGTCGGCACACGGGTGACCTACTTCTGCAACAGCGGCTACCGGCTCTCCTCCAAAGAGCTGACGACCACAGTCTGCCAGCCAGACGGCACCTGGAGCAATCACAACAAAATACCCCGATGCATTGGTGAGTAAAGGAGCCTAAGAAAGTGTGCAGAGGTGGGACATGGAGGCAAAGTCAAAGTTGTAAAAGACTTAAGCTAGCAGATGGTGTTTATTTGTTTTTTTAAAGATTTACAAATTTTAGTGTTCAGGAGAGTTTTAATTTAGATAACCTCATATTGCTTGTTACCTCCTCTCTATGCTGTGTGGATCCGTGGGAGCCCGTAGCATGATTAAGTTGTGGGAAGGGAGGTTGAATCACGGTGATAGCAAAGCCTTATAGAGAAGACACTGATTTGTCTTGGGAGAACCTGTGGAATATCAAACAGTTTCAGCGAAACACTAGTCTAATGGAGAGTGTCATGAAATATAGACTGCAG
The DNA here is from genome assembly GCA_020510985.1 of Pholidichthys leucotaenia. Taxonomy (NCBI): domain Eukaryota; kingdom Metazoa; phylum Chordata; class Actinopteri; order Cichliformes; family Pholidichthyidae; genus Pholidichthys; species Pholidichthys leucotaenia. The sequence goes on along the minus strand of CM035849.1, from coordinate 201,391,518 downwards.
TCCCCCAGAACCCCAAGTTGTAGCTCCGTTACAAACTCACTGACTTGTCGGGTGATGATAAGATGTTTGGATGAAAGGACGAATAATAGTTGGGAGAAAAACTGTTGCTGCCACTCGGGTAAGGGTTTTATGTTCCGCGTCAACTTCTGCAAGTTTGAAACTCACTTGACTGAGTGATTGACAGTGTTGTTTTCTACTGAGATCAGTGTTTATTCCCTGTTGTATATGTGTCTCAGTGAAAAGGGAAACTGAGTTTGTTTTGAGACTCATTTCTACTGCCAAGTCATAAATAGCTTTGTTGTGGTACAGCGTTTGTAAGGATTAGCTTATTCTGCTGCTTAAAATTTGCTTGTGCTGCATGTGTGTGGTGGATAAGAAAGGAAATTTTAACAAAAGCCGATCCATTTGAATAATCAGAAACAATGTAGCTGCTCAGTAAATAATTTGATCTATGCTTCACTTCTTAGTGATGGCGTGCCCCAGTCTTAGCTCCTTTTCTCTGGACCATGGGAAGTGGAGGATAGTGAATGGATCGCACTATGAGTATGGAACCAAAATCATCTTCACCTGCAACCCTGGATACTATCGCACTGGCCCCGCCCACATCCAGTGCCTGGCCAATGGAGTGTGGAGCTGGAGAAACGAAAGACCTCGCTGTAGAAGTGAGTCACTTGTTGAATTCATAAATGTAAAACTAACAAAATGCACATTCCAAGAGGAAGACTGATCACAGAATTGGATTGCATTTAATGTTTTTTAGATAATTTAACTCATTGTTCATGAAAAATAGAACATAACAAGTTACACACAAGTTATCATGTAGTGACACTTCACAAGCACACTCTCTATTTGTGTCTTTCACTTGAATAGGAATCATTCCAAAATCATTATCAAACCAAATTGAAAAATGTGTCCTGCCAAGCCCAAGGTACAGTACATGAGATTCACAGAGTCTAACATTACGAGACTTGAAGAATGAATACCTTATTCACATCTCACTTAATCAGCACCTCAATGATTCACTTTTGTTCTCCTCACCTACTCGTGTCTCAGTCTAGGTTAGATATTGTTTATTGTGAGACTGGAAATGAAAGATCCTGCTGCCATGGGAACTGCTTTTAAAGAAGCAAGAGAGTTGAATAGCCCATGCAATAGCAAAAGGAGATGCTAGCCAGCATGATGAAAGACACTGGGACAAAGGCAAACACCACCATTATCCTCGTCATGAAATAGTACAGGTCGTTCTTTTATCGCATTAAGGTTGGTGAGATGGGTGTAAATGACTGTCCTCTCCCATTGATTCGGAAGATGTTAGCCAACTTCCATCTTCCTCATAGCTTCTCTCTTGTTTTCTCTTGCTTGCTCTCCTGGGACCTCCTCCATTTCATCCCTCTTCCTTTTCTTCCCCTCTTTCCTCTTTGTCATATTGTAGTCATTTCCTGTGGTGATCTACCCGCTCCTCCAAATGGGAAGAAAATTGGGACTCAGACTACCTTTGGTGCCTCAGCCATTTTCAGCTGTAATCTTGGCTATGTTTTAACTGGATCCACAGTTAGAGAGTGCCTCTTGTCTGGCCTTTGGAGTGGGATGGAAACTCAGTGCCTGGGTAAGCTGGGTTTACATGTTCTCTTAAACTTTTCAAAGGACACTTGACCTGGGTCAGATACCATTGGCAATCTGCTCTGACAGAGTGTGAGCTATTTTGTGGTGTGGCCAACATGTTCAGAATAGATCCAGATGGAAAAGCAGAGGGTGGCTCTAATTGCCTCTGTTGCCAAGTGTGCATGAACAATCAGTGTAAAGCATTTCAAATACACAATTTTCATCACAGGTCGTTCCATTTCAGATGTTGTAGATATAGGACCCTATTTTGATGATCATCTGCTGACTTTTGCCCCAGGCTCCTGCCGTACACCAGTGTTTTTGTTAGTTTCTGTCAGCACATTTTCTGTTTTTTACGCTTCGCGTTGTGCCATCTCATCACCAGTAGACAGTGTGCCCACTTTGCTCTGGGAGGTGGAGAGCCATTTCAAAGAAGTGTGGCCGCGCGCGCAATCTCATACGCATCGGTATTATGGTGTATGTTAATGCTATTTCAGCACCAAGTTTTGAAATCGCGCCACTCCAGAGCTCAGGAGTTGATGAGGAAACAGCACACGGAGGGATTTTCTGTTATTTTAATGAAGAGAGTTTTAACAGTTATAATTTCATCACCTGTCGTTTTAATTATAATGTGAAAATTTAACAGTACTTTATTCCATCCACATTCTCATTTTAATTGCAGACTTAATGTTGAAGTCTGTAGATTAGGCGTTAATGTATGATATTTTTTAGGGGAATGAATGAACAGGCAGCGTGTGTGCGTTCTGGTTTGGATGCGACACACAGGAGAGGTGGTGGGATAGGCTACTGTCAGTCTGAAGATTTTAAACTACAGACCTTTTCTGTGAAAATGTTTTGTCCACTAATTTGTCGTGTGTTGAGTCATCATATCACATCATCATATTGCGTGTCTGTTTGTGCTTGCGCATACCGATTAATGAAAAACACACTCAGCTGGTGTTTTCTGTTAAATGAGGACAGTTAAATACGAACTATTTGAAGACGCAACAGGGTTTTTCACTACAAAGAGGACAAAAGCGTTACGTGGGTTTATGATTCAGTTCTTTACTGGACTGCAGTGGAACCAGTCTGTCCTACTGGGATAACAGCTGTCACCATGACTCCGGAGAAGAGCAGGTATATGTGCCCAAGCCCAATATTCATTACCTAATGATGACAGTTTTTACAATTTTAACCTCATTCACTGTTATTCTTTTAAAGGAATGATTCAAAATGAAAATATTCCAACAGCTGTTTTGAATTAAATATAAAATTTTGCATTCACCAGAGCAGATTAATAGAGCTCAGGTTGAGATGAACAGCTCGCTCTTTCTTGGATTAACCCCTTGCACTCTGGTCAATTTCCCTAAAAACGCCAAAAAATAACGTACCCAAAGTAAATCAAAAGCTGTTCTTCAACCCTTTGCAGCGCTGATCTTCATGGGGTTGGTCTCATTTAAAATAAAACACTTTGAATTTTTTGGCAAAACAGTCATAATCTCTCTAAGTGCTCCGGCCACTGAGTAACAGTTATCTAAACATACTGAACTTGAAGAAAATAAATTTCGCCTGGGTGTTTTTTTGGATACAAATGCTTGCAAATAACACACAGCTTCAGATCCGGGCTGGAAAATGCAACAGAAATGTAGAACCAAGTGTTATCCAGCTGAGGTCAAATTTTGTAGCAATACCACAAAAAATGAATATATTACACAGCTTTTTACTCAGGTTGTTCCCAGGCGTTTTTGATCTGTGCCAAATTGTGCCAAATGGCACAGTTTGGAAAAACGTCTGTACCTTTTGAATGATTCAATATAGAAGCTTGATGTTAGGCTCTAATGAAAGGTGACACTCAGGGCTGTGTGTGTGTGTGTGTGTGGGGTGTCCCCCCACCCCCCGCTACAGAGGATGGCCATCGCCCGGTGTGCCGCAGCCACGGTGCGCCGTGGTCTACTACGCACAGTTGTAATTTACCGATCGGTCAAAAGTCATTTTTGATTACAATTTTCAGGGATAAAGAATAATTTAGCTTATAACACTTACCTGTTCACAATAGCAGCGTAGCTGGCGAACTTCTCTTCCTCATTGTCAGACAAACATGAAGCTGGTCCGCTTGTTACGGACTCGTGGTTCTGGTCACGCGACCCGGTCAAAACATAATTCCATTATTGCGGTTTTGCGCTTCCATGATTGCGGTTTTGGCGAACGATTTTTCAAAACAAATAACAGTAGTAAGAAAAAAAGACTGGCGAACGCGTGTGTGTACCCAGCCTTCGTCGTCGGCCTCCGTCAGTCTATGATGACCATGGAAGAGAATCCTAAACGTCTACTTTGCTGGGACAGCACCGCCTGTGGCTGAACAGGCCGATGCGCGAATGGCAGTCCCTGTCACACAGGTCGCACTTGTGGGTGGTCTCCGTGCTGCTGGGTCTGTGGCGGTTCTTCCTGCGGGTCCTTTTTTCATCTGCTGCAGCAGTCAGTCTCTTTTCACCCAGCCTTACACAAAACGGCTTTCGAACTTCTGTGCTTCAATTGGCTGGCTGTATTCGCAGCCGTTGGTAGGCGGGTCCTTCTTGCTAGGTTTTCAGTCATTGGTTCTTCAAGGTTTCAGAAACCCAATTCAAGGCTCTTATTAGTCGAATGAGAGGTCAATCACATCTAAACCAATCAAAGCACTCCTTTGGCTTTCTGTTCGCGGCTGTGTCTGTAGTGGAAGAATGGAAATGCAGGGGTTTTTTTCTTCAGTGCGCCCTAGGACGCACAGTGTGCGTACTAGGGCGCCCTCGTGCGCTCTAGGACGCAGAGATGTGCCCGCCCGCGGTACACCGGAGTGCAAGAGGTTAAAAGAGAAGCTCGGATGAACGATGATATAACTGAAGAAAATTTTACAACTCTGTCAAACTCATGGCAAAGAGAAAATCTGGTATCATCTCTGAATTGTAGCTGACTCTCATCTGTAGGCAAGCAATGCTATGGAGTTAAAAAGCTCTTCAAAAGCTCCTTGCTCTTAAATGCATTTTGACTTTATGAATGATCCCACATTTTCTTCAGTGCAAAGTGGGATTGTCCTCTCATTTAAACGTTTTCATGTTAGTATCACATCTTTGATCTCGCACCCCTGTTTATTAAAGCGAATGAGAGCAAAGGCAGCGATTGATTTATTTTACGTTACGCCCCAAACACACCTCTGAATAATTAGGAGCATTAGGACAGCCTTTTTTGGCTTTGCACCCCGCGAAAAATTTGGTTTTGCGTGGCTATGATAGCGAAATGAACTTGGAAATGCCCATAAACATATCCTGCACCTCAGACAACTGATGACTGACCGTGTTCTTGTAATACAGCCCATAAGGTCAATTTTATAATTTAGTTGCCATAACAATGGTGATATTTTGACCATATGAGTCTGTCCGCAAAAACCTACATGTATGCAGATTAAAATAAAGATGGGTGAAATTCCATCTCTTCTGCAATTATGCAAGTGCTTCTGGCAAATACTGCAACTATATCGATGCAGGGTTCTATACAGCAAAGCCTTTAAGTGGCTGTTAAATGTGAGAGAGCAGCCGCAGAGCTGCAGCTTCCCTCAAACTGAGAACTTTGCCAAGCTGTGGCAGCACAATTTGAGCTCCTGTTATTATATACTGCATAAACAGAGAAATATGCTACAGCTTAGCTTACCACAGCTCATCACAGCTCTGCTCTATAGAAGAAAATGAGACATACATAATTACTTGAGCCACACTCAATCCCACGCAGCAGCAGAATGTGAAATTTCGCCTGGCGGATGCATTAGTCTGTTTATAAATTGTGTGGCACTAGCACTCCAAGCTTAGCCCAAGATTGGCTTCGTTCATTAAAAGTAAGGCACCTTTCACTTGTTTAGCGATATGACTGACAAGGTTAACATAGCCAGGGACCTCTCGGCGTAGTCGCCTACTTCAGCACTATCTTCACAGAATCTAGCTCCTCTCAAGTGGAATGTGATAATAAAATGCTCGGTTGAGTTTCTGGGTGCAGGAGTGAATTAGGGAAATCAGACTCACAGTCAGTGGCAATTTCCCAGGTTTTAAGTGGCAATGGAAATCTCAGCAAGATCCCCCCCCTCTCTGAAAGGGATTTATTGTAGCTGAAAGTATTACGATTATGTGCATGAGCGTATTGCACAGATTTTGAGGAGTTCCACATACATCTTTCCATCTACTGTAGATGAGAAAGGCAAGGTTATCACCAGAAATGAAGCTGATGGTGTGAATTTAGAAATAATAATTTAGAGATAATGAGCTGAAAAATGTTTTACAAATCCAATATATTTCGTGAATATACTAACTAGTTTTTGCTGGCATGTAATGTAATTCTAAGACTCCTTAAAACAGCTCATTTCATTTTGTGATATTGTTGTCAAAATGCAAAGTTATTCAGATGTGATAACACAATTAACATTGTGTTTCTACTCTCCATCTATCATCCGTCAGAGTGACAGGCATCGCAAGCCAGTATTCTCAAATGATATAAACTGAAGCTGTACTGTATAAATATTAACTGAACTGAAATGAAGGCTGCATTACATGAATTATTGCCAAAGGTTATTCATGGTTATTTTTTTTATTATTGATGCTAGTTTTAAGATGAGTTGCTCTTGTCATTGTAAAGTCTTTCTTATTGAAGCAATCAGTGATCTATTTGAAAAAGAAGAAAACAAGGCTAAAATACTTTTTTATTTTACAGCCGGCCACTGTGGCACACCAGAGCAGATTGTGAATGGGCAGGTGATTGGAGAAAACTTTGGTTACAGAGACACTGTGGTCTACCAGTGCAACCCCGGATTCAGGCTCATCGGCTCTTCAGTACGGATCTGTCAACAGGACCACAGCTGGTCTGGATATCTCCCCGTTTGCATCCGTGAGTGTTTTAACACCATTTCTCACTTCTAAACGGCCAAAAGATGATTTGGGAGGGTGCACGTGTGTTTATGGCTCATAAAGGTGAAGACTGGAGTGAGAGTAGTTGTGCGAGTCAGATTTACAGCGTACAGGGTTTGCATCGGTGTGTTATTTTTTAAAATGTAGGTATAAAACCAGGCAATAAAGCAGAAAAGTGCTCTAAAGACTGCAGACGTTTCCTCGGGTCTGACATTGACCATTTCAATGTTGACAATATTTTTACTGCTGGTAAACAAGCTTTTCACAATACAGTAATGTTAGAGAGTTTTCTGAGTCCAGGGGGAAAATAAGGTTACATTTCCAACACTAAAAGACATTTTTGTCTGATGGCATGCTGACCTACCGAAGGTTTTATGAAAACTCGTTTATTTAACTTTGAGAGAGGATGTCCTCCCTGCTCCCTGCAAGCCGTCAAACCCTTGATTGTGTAGCGCTTAAATCTGGCAAACTGTTGTTAACGACATCTGTTGACCCAGAAATGTGCAAGCAGAAGGCATTTGTGCACATTAAAAAATGACAACTAATTTAGTTCCTCATAAGCTGTTCTCAGACCAAAACCCTCATTGACTTCTTTCCCACTGTGAGCAGACTTTAGCCAAATTCCCGACAGACAAACTTGTGTTTTTGGTTTTTTTGGTTTTTCTCCTTGTCGGTGATGTCATGGATATACTGAAACTGATTCCAGCACAGAAGCCAGAGAGATAGCTGTTACCAACATTTTTTTTAAATGTCTTGTACTTTTGCCAATCAATACAAACAGCACAGACTGAACCCATGAACAGCAATGCTTGTTCCTTTTAGTCTGGCTTGATTGTTTTGGTTCTCAGTTAACGACGCACTGCTTACATTGGGCCTTATGCAAGAACCATTAGTACCAACAGATTTGTTCATAAACGTGAAGTACGATCAATTTAAGTGAACTTGTGGGGTTCACTCATCTGTTAGAGTCTTGAAATTTAGTACAGGCACTAACAAAATTAAGGAGTGGTCCAGACCAGTTATAGGAGATTTATTTCTGCTGTTATTCTTTTCACTAATTTCACAGGCAATGGGCGCCTAATGGTTAGGGATGTGGACTGGTGAGCAGAAGGTTGCGGGTTCAATCCCTGGACCGACAAGATCAGATTTGGGTGGGACAGATGACATAGTAGTGTTTGCCCCACCCTCCTTAACCCCACTGTGGTGCCCTTAAGCAAGGCCCTTAACCCCAACTGCTCCAGTGGAGCTGCTCAGTGGCCACATGTCAGTCTGTGGTTGTGCTGGGCAGCTTCCTGGTGTGAATGTGATCAGGGCGTCCTTCAAAAAGAGAGGTTGCCTCTCAGTGGAACGCCCCAGTAAAAATAAAGATTAAATAAATGGCTTTGTATTGTATTTATTTTAATCAAGTACTGTATATGAGTGTAAATACTATGACCTTAGTTGGCAAGATTTTATACTTTGATTCAAGTTATAATTAAAATAATTAAAAACAGTGTCATTCCATCAACATCCAAATCATATCAAATGCAAAATATAAGATTCTAAATGTCGTTGCTGGGGCAACGCACAACTCATTTATATTGGAGAACAGCACAGTGGGGAAGCATCTGACACAAGCTGATAGTGATGGCTGGCTGGCTGGTGAGTGACTTATCAACTGTCACAGTGCAAACCACATACAGACATGGACAAATTTATTGGTACCCTTCCACAAAAAACAAACACAAAAAACCCTCAACTATCTCTGAAATAACTAGAAGCTTTTTATATCATATTTAACACAAATCAGACTTTACTTTTGATTATTAATTCAGTTAATATTTTGTATAATTAAAGTTAAATTGCATGGGCAAAATAGATGGCACACTTAATTCAATATTTGGCGGCACCATCTTTTGCAGCAATCACTGCCAACAAGGGATCTCTGTACTTCACCAACAGGTAGTTTGGCCCACTCTTTCTGCTCAATTGCTCAAGCTGTCTCAGGTTTCCAGGGTGGTGTCTCCGCACTGCAATTTTCAAATCTATCCCTAGATGTTCAATCAGATTAAGATCTGGCCTCATAGGGGGCCATTTAACAATAGTCCAATGTGTTTTTTCAGCCATTCTTGAGTCCTTTAGTGGTATGTTTTGGGTCATTATCCTGTTGGAGGGCCTGTGACTGGCGACTCAGGCTCAGATTTCTGACACTGGGCAGTATGTCTCACTCCATGATGCCTTGTAGTCTTGAGATTTCATTGTGCCTTGCACAGGTTTGTGGTTCCCCATGCCAGATGTAGCAAAGCACCCCCAAAACAAAACCAATCTCTCCATGTTTCACAGTAGGTATGGTGTTCTTTTCTTTTACAGCTTCATTTTTCCCTCTGTAAACATAGAGGTGGTGTGACTGGCTTAAAAGCTCCAGTTTTGTCTCATCAGTCCAAAGAACATTTTCCCAGAAACTTTGAGGCTTGTCAGCATGCATTTTGGCTGACGTTTTAACTTTTCTGTCAATAGTGGAGCCCTCCTGGTATTCTTCCATGGAGCCCATTATTGTTCAAAATGTGACCCATTGGTACAATCAAAAAGAGACGTATCTTGACCTTGAAGTTCAGCTTGAATGATTTTGGATGGTTTCCTAGGGTCTTTTTCTGCAGTACGCACTATTCTTCTGATTAACCTGGGGTTGCGTTTCCTCTTGTATCCACATCCTGGGAGGTTGGCTACAGTCCCATGAGCCTTATACTTTTTAAAGATGCACTGCAATGGCTATAAATCACCTTAAAAAAAAAATCTACATTGTCTAAAATGGTAACTTATGCCCTTTTTTCTACAAAACACCCTCTAATTGGCTTACAGTTGTTTGTGAAAATCTTTTTCACTTTTCCTCCTCCTTCAAACGCCAGGATCCATGAATATTCTAATTAGGCCCACCCACATTCTGCCCTAGAGGATGCTAACGCGCCACTTGTCCTCCAGGACCACAGCATACACAAGTCTACAATCTGGCAAACTTGACCAAAAAATGATTGTATTGAAGATCTAATGTTTAAAAAATTACAATACAATGCTGGCATGACTGCAGAGTTTACAAACAACCACTCGGCACTTGCAGAGCACCCAAACACCACAGCAAAGTGATATGGTGCACACACCAGCTGCCACCAGTGTCCTCTGCCGGGACATGAGCTATTTACAGCTGCCCAGAAGCACACCAAAAGTCCCCACTGCTGCTTGCGCACCTATAATATCTAAACCTTCTAAAGTTTACACCACCATGACTCTTTAGAGGAATGACCACACTGAACACAGTGGAGAGGCAGCTTTGCAGGCCAGAGCTGCCGGAGCTCCTCTCAGCAATTACCAAACAACACTACACATTTATTCCATGCACAGTCATCTCTGCACAATCTCAACACATCCCAAAAGTATTTTACCTTGTTATGCTGCATCGGAGCAAAGCTGTCAGACGACCCTGTCTGATTACATCTCTTTTCTCCTCCTGACTTTAATGAGCAGCAGCATCTCTCAAAAAAAAAAAGTCTGAACAAACAAGTCAACAAGGGGTAGCTTCTAAATATATCCAGGCTTATCTGGATATTTGTGGATCATTTTCTCTCTAGCACATTACAAGGCTTTGACATTTACTATACGTAAAATCATACTGTTAGTAGACTATAGTATCAGGCACATTAAAGGCTAATGGTGGCTAGTATTACATTAAAGAAACAGAATAAATCCTGCCATAAAGTACAGACTTAACAGTTGAACGACATGCCCATTTATATGCACGGTAGCCCAGGATCATGGTTGAAACTGCCTCGGTCCTTAAAAGCTGCTTAATGGTTAAACCCATCTTATTTTGGGTCAAGTTTTCAAAGCAGCTGTCCAAATATGCTAACTGGCCCCAGAGGCCAAGCCGAGGTTCTGCCCTCTTCGTCCAAGGCCATACCCAGTGCTCAGTGCTGATTGGTTCACCTGTTATAATGACATCACAAAAACAGTCTGTCTAAACTCGCCTTTTTCCCGTGGGATGAGTTTAATGGAACTTTCACTGCAGAAAAACCCAGACATGATGCATAAGATATTTCACTCTTGATATACTGTAGCTTGTAAGTCATAAAAAAACATGTTACAGACATGTTAACAAGAAAAAAATTATTTTCACCAGGGTGTCCCTTTAATAATATTGGCAACTGTGGTCACAGGAACATGAAGCTGCTTGGAGATGGTCTTATAGCCTTAACCATGGTTATCTATAATCTTCTTTCTGAGACTCAAGCAGTTCTCTACTTTGATTTCTATGTTCCATGTTCAATGTGGTGCACACAGTGATGACAAACTACACAGTAGCATGTTTTTCCCTTTTAAATGAACTGAATAGCTGATGAAAAGCTTGAAGGAACCTGTGACACTAATTAAAATCGCTTGTTGGTAGTGATTTCTGCAAAAGGTGGTGCCACAAAATATTAAATTAAGTGTACTATCTACAGTGCATCCTGGAAGTATTCACAGCGCTTCACTTTTTCCACATTTTGTTATGTTACAGCCTTATTCTAAAATGGAATAAATTCATTTTTTTCCTTAAAAGTCTACACACAACGCCTCATAATGACAACATGAAAAAAGTTTTTTGAGATTTTTGCAAATTTATTAAAAATAAAGAACTAAGAAATCACATGTACATAAGTATTCACAGCTTTTGCTCAATACTTTGTTGATGCACCTTTGGCAGCAATTACAGACTCAAGTCTTTTTGAATATGATGCCACAAGCTTGGCACACCTATCTTTGGGCAGTTTGGCTCATTCCTCTTTGCAGTACCTCTCAAGCTCCATCAGGTTGGATGGGAAGCGTTGGTGCACAGCCATTTTCAGATCTCTCCAGAGATGTTCAATTGGATTGAAGTCTGGGCTCTGGCTGGGCCGCCCAAGGACATTCACAGAGTTGTCCTGAAGCCACTCCTTTGATATCTTGGCTGTGTGCTTAGGGTTGTTGTCCTGCTGAAAGATGAACCGTCGCCCCAGTCTGAGGTCAAGAGTGTTCTGGAGCAGGTTTTCATCCAGGATGTCTCTGTACATTGCTGCATTCATCTTCCCCTCTATCCTAACTAGTCTCCCAGTTCCTGTCGCTAAAAAACATCCCCACAGCATGATGCTGCCACCACCATGCTTCACTGTAGGGATAGTATTGGCCTGGTAATGAGCGGTGCCTGGTTTCCTCCAAACATGACGCCTGGCATTCACGCCAACGCATTCAATTTTGTCTCATCAGACCAGAGAATTTTGTTTCTCATGGTCTGAGAGTCCTTCAGGTGCCTTCTGGCAAACTCCAGGTGGGCTGCCATGTGCCTTTTACTAAGGAGTGGCTTGCATCTGGCCACTCTACCATACAGGCGTGATTGGTGGATTGCTGCAGAGATGGTTGTCCTTCTGGAAGGTTGTCCTCTCTTCGCAGAAGAATGCTAAAGCTCTGACAGAGTGACCATTGGGTTCTGGGTCACCTCCCTTACTAAGGCCCTTCTCCCCCATTTGCTCAGTTTAGATGGCTGGCCAGCTCTAGGAAGAGTCCTGGTGGTTCCGAACTTCTTCCATTTATGGACGATGGAGGCCACCGTGCTCATTGGGACCTTCAAAGCCGCAAAAATTTTTCTGTACCCTTCCCCAGATTTGTGCCTCGAGACAATCCTGTTTTGGAGGTCTACAGCCAATCCCTTTGACTTCATGCTTGATTTGTGATCTGACATACACTGTCAGCTGTGAGACCTTATATAGACAGGTGTGTGCCTTTCCAAATCATGTCCAATCAACTGAATTTACCACAGGTGGACTCCAGTTAAGCTGTAGAAACATCTCAAAGATGATCAGTTGAAACAGGATGCACCTGAGCTCAATTTTGAGCTTCATGACAAAGGCTGTGAATACTTATGTAAATGTGATTTCTTAGTTTTTTATTTTTATATATTTGCAAAAATCTCAAAAAAACGCCCTTTTTCACATTGTCATTATGGGGTATTGTGTGTAGAATTTTGAGGGGAAAAATGAATGGGACTAGTGAAGTGCTGTGAATACTTTCTGGATGCACTGTATTTTGTCCATGTCATTGTACTTTGTTTAATTTAATTTTTTTTTTTTGTCTTTCGGCTGCTCCATTTCAGGGTCGCCTCAGCGTATGATCTGCATGTTGATTTGGCAAGGGTTCTTTTTGCCAGATGCCCTTCCTGATGTAACCCTGCCCATTTATCTGGGCATGGGACCGGCACAGGGAGTGCACTGGCTTATACACCCCTCCAGCATTCTGAAAATTTTCAAAGAACACAGCTTTCACCAGCGTTTGCCAACAAAAACCAACTATCATTAACTTTTGCCAGCAGAGCCAGACGTTTGCCAAAACGTCAGTAAAACTTTGTCCAAACGTTGTAGTGTGAAGCCACCTTAAATCTTATACAAAGCTCATTAACAGTCCTAATAAATAGCTGTTGCAGTCTATCCAAAATGTTTCAGTTTTCTGGTGAGCTCCTATAATCTTGTTCACTGAACTCCCACCATAATGAGTAGGTGGTGATGAATTGTTGAATAATTTTTACCACAGCCAAAGAGATTATCATTTGATTGCAATGTTAAAATATAGATCAATATATAACCACACTGACTCCATGCCTGTATCCTGTGAAGAATCTAACTCTGTTTAAATGCTTCCTGCTCCTTTTTCTCTCTAACAGATGCTCAAATGAGCTGATACTCGATGCATAACCTTGTATGGTGGTTCTCTATTTACCTATTGACGTACTAAAATGTGATGTTTACCCTTTCACCGTCGACACCATGTCTCGACTTATAATTCCCCCATTGTCCTCTCAGGTTCATTATATGATAATGATTCTTCTGTGATAGCTGTCACTGAGCATGACCTCAATCACTGTTATTGAATTTTCTCTTTCTCTCTCTTTCTTATACACCATGTTTCCCCCTCCCTCCTCTTTACCTTCCCTTTTTTGTGTCCCTTCTTTGCTGCCTTCCATTTGCCTCTCTCCCTCCTGTTTTCATCTCGTACCTGTACCTGGGTGATGTGTGGCAAATTCAGCTGTCACGTGCGGCCACCCTGGGAGCCCCATCTATGGCCGCACCACGGGTGATGGCTTCAATTACAATGACGTGGTGCACTTTTCCTGCAACAAAGGCTACACCCTGGAAGGACCCTCTACAGCCCAGTGCCAGGCCAACCGCCAGTGGAGCCAACAGCCTCCGACATGCAGGGGTAAGGGCCTGCTACACAGCACCTGCTCACAGTGTATGCATACAAGAGTTTCTCCCACTTTCATCAAGTGCTACTTCTTTGAATAAGCCCAGCTGTAAGTGGAACGAGCAGCTGCCAGCAAGCAGCGGTGGGATTCTGCCAAACTGCTGGAACAGAACAGGATAGCTTTTGCAGATGCTTTCCGATTATTTGGGGTTTTGAAGCTAAGATGACCACACAAATTCAGCAGGCAGAGAACACATCATGATCATTCAGGAATCAGCAGCCAGTGACTGCCAGCTCACAGAGGCGCCATGAAATGAGCAGAATGGATAAAGGAGGTGCTCACACATCTATTGAACTGAATGAAAAAGGGTACCTGCTCTGCTGCTCCGGTTAGAGCATTAGGCAACAACATCTGGAGCCTTGGCCTCAGAGCGCAAGAAGAGAAACTGCTATAATGAGTGAGCTTACAGCAGCATGTGTGGAGAGAGGATAGACAGGGACTTGTTTCTACTGTGTTGCAGCTAGTTTTTACCACGGTGCTGCAGTTAGGCATTACTTTGAAGGAGAGACTTCAAACTGCATTCAGTGGAGAGATGCTACCAGGCATTTGAGATGGCTGCTTCCTTTTTGTTGTAACCAAATGTAGTTTTTCCAGGACGGACTTATTAGTGTGCTCTGTATGTGAGAAACATATGAAAACAGACACTGTTTCACAGGCAGGCTGCACTCCGTAATGGAAATGTTTAATGTTTCATACTTTTTTTTAAAAAAAAGTGTGAAACTGTCCAAAAAAAGTAAACACTAAATATTTGTAACAGGTTTAAACCGATCAGATCATGAAATTATCACAGCGGCTTTAATCGGGGAGATGAATTCCAGCAATATCCAGCAAGGCTTTAATTGGGCTGCTACTTTTGGATCCCTAAACGAAAGCTAGGTTTGCCAGATTTTGCCCATTTATAATAACTCTCCTCTAGGCTTGCATTTTGTTGGCAGTTTGAGATGAAGAGGCACAGTTTTCATGACCGCCTATAGCGCTGCAGAGAGATGGTGAGAGGGTTCAAGCTAAGCTGTCATGGCTCCCTTTGTTCCAGCAGAAAGGTTCTCGCATTAAACTAACGTCATCTTTTTTTGCATTATTGATTTAATTTGGCGTTGCTTTGAAATGAATTTCACCAGCATGCATTTCCCACTGACTGAATCACTTTATCAATATTGTTTTAGTGTCTGTTAATGCTTTTAAATGGGATGCTGAGAAATTCATGACAGTAAATGTGACTTTTTTTCTTTCTTTTTGCAGGGGGATGTATTAGGTGTTATTGTTGTTATTGTTATTGACATCGCTTAATATAGTCTTTGCTGACTTGTCTAGCAGAAACAGTCACTCAGTAGGTCATGTCAGCTCGTTCTATTATTAACTCAGAAGATAGCATGCTGACAAACAGCATTTATGCAAACAGAGCTAAAAAAAAAAAAATTCAGTTTCAGATATTCACAGTAATGCAGAATAAAATAATAAGTTTCCACATATCAATCTAATCTTATAGTATTTTTTCTTGATAAATTAATACATATAGCCTGCATGACTACAGTCCACATAACACAAGAAACAATAACAAAGCTTAAAATACAGTATGCAACACACAAATAAGAATGGCTGCTGCATTGCATCTTTTGCAGTGTATGACTGGACTTTTTTATTGCCATAGCAACAGCTTGGACAAGCATCCTAGATTGTTTTTTTTATAATCTGGATGCATTTCATTTTAATATAGTTAATACTTATCTGACTTATGCAAACTGTGCTATTCACATTAATAATATATCCATGTGATCTTTGAAGACCATGATCAAAAGATGTCAGTGAAAAGGTGTCATGAACAGTAAGCAGTTAGCGGTATTAGAGCGTACTTATGATAAAGAGAAGGAAGATTGCAAGTTAATTCTATAAATAGACTTAGAAAGGGCAAGGTGCCTTTTTTACACTTACTTCAAGTCTTCATTTTAGTATGCAGTTCTCACAGTGCCTTTGGAAATAATCTGGAAAGAAAAATCCTTTAAGCTATAAAAAAAATATTAATTGGTCTCTTAGTATTTTGCTGTCTCTATTCTTCTATTGTGAACAGACTACTAGAGGATTTTGTGGTGACATGGCTGTATTCTTTTTTTCTATACAGTGGTTAACTGCACAGATCCAGGTATCCCGGCCAACTCCATCAGAGAAAGTAAGATAGAACATGGCAACTTCACGTTCGGCAGTGTCGTCTTCTATGACTGCAACCCTGGATATTACCTGTTCGGTTCGTCAGTCCTAACCTGCCAGCCGGCGGGACACTGGGACAAACCTCTGCCAGAGTGCCTAGGTATGGTGGCAAATTTACTGCCATAGCTATTTATTTGTTTATTGAGGTACCACTTTACAGTGAGACTAAAAATAATAAAGGATTGATAAATAGTTCATAAGTAGATTATTATTTGGGTTTTAAACAGTTTATAAATCAATAATAAGCTGTTATAATGTATTAGATAAAAAGGAATGTAGTGGCTTGTTTCTTGTCAAATGGTGAGCCGACACATATCTGTTCTCTCAGGTAGATTTTTGCCATCAGATATTTGTCAATAAGCTACATGGCATTTAAACACTGCAAGTGTTTCTGGCCATAAAGTCTATTGATCTTGCCAATTACTCAGCCTGCATCAATGAATAAGATCGAACATATTTGTTGAGGTTTAGCAGTCATGTGACCGCCCCAGGGTAGCCCACCACTCTGGGGTGAAAACACTGCATGTTACTATAGTTACCGCCCACGCCAATGCCAGGCTAATATGAGCGTTAAGCATGACCCTGCAGTGGCTTATGAAATTGTCTTGAGTGATGTTGTAGAAGCAAAGGGATGGTTTCTTTGGCTCTCAAAACAGCTCTGCCCTGGCATTTACAACTAGCTCATACATCATATCACCACCACCTACAGCTAGCTCAACTGAACCACCGTAACTGCTTATTCATGAGCTGTAAGTATTTATAAACCTAATAATAGCTTACTTATTAACTGCTTGCAAATTCTGTATTACAATGGTCTTATTCTAATGTGATACCAGTTTTATTTACCTATTCAAGATGGTCTTTCTTCTCCCTACCATTCAGTGCCATAGCATCACAATACTTCTATTTAATTACGTCTTTTATGGTAAACTTGGGTGCAGGTAAAACATAGAAAAAGTTTCAATCACTGCTGAGTGTCCTCAACTTAGTTTAATTCCTATTTGCCTGCCAGACTTTTAATGGTACCGTTTGCTAAATGCTATAAATGAGAGCATCTGTGCAATGTGGGATGCACCACTAGCTTATGGTTATGTTTCACTGTGCCTCACTGAGAAATGGCAGAGCTGTCACAGGGCCAGTTGTTGGGGCTATAGCTAATGTTCCCTCAAAACTAAGCACTTAAATTACAACAGCCATCGTCTATGAACTGTAGGGGCTGCGCAAGCTTATTATGTCGCTCTCAAACACCTGGTTTATCATGCACTCTGTTGTCATATGAGTCTGCCAGTAGTAATGACCTATTTTTAGTGAATTTATCTAATGCACACCTCCACATTTTGCACACTGGCTCAAACCCCGCACCACCACCACCTCATTTCATGGTAGAGAAATGATGTGCAGCATTTATTTTATCAAATAGAATAGTAATTAAAGAGATACACGGGAGTTTCTCTCGCCAGTGTTTATTCACTGCTCTAGGCATCAGTGACTCTTTAAAAAAAAATAGCTTTCCAAAATTACAGAAACTTACTCTGCATTATGAGAATAAGCTGATTAAATGACATCTCCCGAAAATCAAGCATAAAGGTCAGAAGAATAATAAATGAGCAGAGGAAATGATCAGGTTAGACTTTACATCCGAAACTTTTCCACAGAGCAATATTATTATGTTTATACACTTCGTTACAATGCAAGTGAAGATGTTGATAATAAAGGGGGAAAAAAGATGTCAGCATAGTTGTTTTGCTTAAATTGTGAATCTTTTGGAACAAAAGACAGAATATGGCAAAATGTTTCAGATCAAGAGACACAGTTTTGGAGGATGGCTCTAATGCATACAGCACTGTATGGGAATACAGGGGGCAGCACTGGACTGGTTCAGATAATATCTGTCTGGTAGAAGTTTCTGTGAACTTTGGTAATTCTGTTTCATCATCAGCTCCTTTGTCATGTGGAGTACCTCAAGGCTTGATTCTCGGTCACTTTCTCTTTTCTCCTTGCTCCCCTTGGGCTGTTTCTTGAGGAAACATAATATTTTATTCCACTGTTCCGCAAATTATTGCCAACTTGATATGCCTTTGAAGCGGGAAGAGACATTTTCAGCTAGTACTTGTTAGACCGTCTTAAGGATGTAAAAGCTTTGATGGCATTGAATTTTTAAAGTTTCAATGAAAATAAAATAGGAATCATTATGTTTGGTCCCAGTGGTACTTGTAAAACCAACCATTTGCATGTTTTTTACTACAGACAATGACATTTTTTTACTGGAGTGGTGGCCTAGTTGGTAGTGCATCCACCCCACAACCAGGAGGTCGTGGGTTCAAATCCCTGCCAGGTCATACCAAAGACCATATAAAAATAGTACTTTCCGCCTTCTTGCTTGGTGCTCAGCATAATAGAATGGGTCAATGCGCAGAGCTACCAGAGGACTGACCCCCCACTGTAGCTCTCACTGCTTGCAGTAGCTTTGTGTCCTAGGGTCAGAGAAACGGAGATAGGCACCGCCCCATACACCACATGGTGTCCCACATGCCGTGGAAGGGAATTAACTAACTAACTCTGTTGGCGCACAGTGGCAAACCAGGGTGTGAAAATGGACTGTGATTTTATACTTGTGAAACATAGTGTCATATAAGTGAGCTTTTTCCACCTCAGACAGCTAGCTAAGGTCAAGCCTGTCCTATCAAGGCAGGATCAAGAAGATGATTCATGCTTTTTGTTTCCCATTTGGACTTGTACATTTCTCTCTATGTTGGACTAAACCAGGCCTCCCTGTCTTGATTGCAGTTAGCCTGGACTGTTGCTCGTCTTTTAACCAGATCGTGCAAGCATGACCACATTACTCCCATCCTGTCCTCTCTTCACTGGCTGTCTGTACACTTCAGTAACAATTTTAAAGTTCTTTTATTTGTTTTGAAATGTCTTAATGGTCTTGCCCCGCCCTATCTCACAGAACTGCTTCAACCATATGTCCCTTGACGATCCCTCCGGTCAGCTGATCAGATGCTTTTATCAGTGCCTAAGTCATGTGTGAAACTCAAAGCCGTCGCTTCTTCAGAACTGTGGGACTTGTTGTCAGTGCGTGTTAGACAGACCTCTTTGTTGTCTGTTTTTAAGTCTTTTCTGAAACTTCCTTCTGAAAACTCCTTACTTTCTTGTCTTTTAATACACAGTGAGATGTAGTGTTTTTTTTCTTGTTTTGTGTTGCTCTGTTATTTATGGTTCTTATTTGATTTTACATGTCTTGTGTTTTTATTGTGGGATCTGTTCTGTTTTATATGTTTCTGTACAGCATTTTGGCTAACAATTGTTTTTCTCAAAACATTTTTAAATAAACTTGGCATGGTATGGAATACAACTTTAAAGAGTTCAGAAAACGCCCTGGCACAGTCTTAAATCTGTTAGAACCAAAGAGGAAACGAAGTTCCTGAAACATATAAGGATAAAAGCACAATTTAAAAAAAAAAATCTGAAGGAACTCATAGTTCTTTATGGAACTTTTGGAAATATGAGTTTTAGGGGTACCTTGTGGTGACTGAGTGAACTACACCAGCCCCATTCATTCTGTTTGTTTCTCTGAAGCTCTGTGCATCAGTATTATCAGAAATAGGACTCCGACCCAGAGTCCTCAGAAGTCAATGCAGTGCATGGGGTTGCAGTGCATTTACAGACCACAAGGTGTCACTAAATATAGAATTTCCAAAAGTTCCATATGGTAGCCTTTAAGACATTTAAAGGTTAATGTGTGCTACAGATGCCCCAAAAGAATAACTGATTCATTAGTTATATGCAAACTAAAAGTGTGTTTTTGATTATGTTTGAAGTGGGGATAAAATATGTTTTTGGTTGGTTTATACAGACTTTTGCCTATCCAACTGGGTGTTTTGTGCTGTTATGATCTCTCCTGGAACCTGAGTTGGGAACCACTGCATAACATTGTCATTCATAGATCAGTTAGTGACATAAATGGCAAGAGCACATCTGCTAAATTCCAAGTACTTGGGGCCCAGACAGTACATCACATCATCTCTGTATAAAACAAGGGACTGTTACAAATGAGCAAGCAAACAACTCTTTTGTGTTTACCAAGTCATTTGAATCTGTTCACTTTGCCCTTTTAAAACAAACTTTTCTGAACTACATTTAGCTTGAGAATTCAAATCTGTATACTGAGCTGGTTGCTGCTTTTAACAGGCTGACAGTCCTGTCGAGCAGTTTCACACAGTCACTGTGTGCAGTTCAGCAAAACAGGGCAATGCTATTAGAAATAAAAATCACAAGTTAATAAATGTTTTACTTAAAAGGCCAAGTAATATTTTCCTCATCAACCTGTTTCTCTAGCAAGGGGGGAAATGTTTCAAAGCAGCATCGGGCAGCATGAGTGCAAGTGGTGATTTTTATAGGTTGTTGAGGCATTAATAAGCAACAGCTCTATCTACCAATAGTTTTGTTTATTTTTTTCATGATAATTAGCCTCCTCCCCTCTCTCTCGATCACGCAGAGGTGGACTGTGGCCACCCAGGTACACCTCCCAACGCAGTGATGAGTGGGGAGAAGTTTACTTTTGGCTCCACCGTGCGCTACTCCTGTCTTGGAGACCGCCAGCTCATTGGAGACTCATCGCTTACCTGCCAGCTGAATGGACACTGGAGCACTTCACTGCCTCATTGCTCAGGTACTCAGACGTTCTCAGAGTTGGTTATGCATGCATATGCTGAAAGTTTTGCACGCCATATGATATCAGTGTTATATTGGGAAATGCCAGTTGTCTTTTGTTAGTTAATGGGAAAAGTTGAGCATTAGATGTGTCACGCCCACAGTTACTATATTCACTGGTACTGTACTCCCTCTTGTGTAATATTGCTTAATCAATGGCCCATATTGTGCAAAATGGTGTTTTCATTGGTTTTAACCTTATAAAGTATGACCATGAGTCACATGTATAATGTTAAAGTATTAAAATGCTAATTACACAAAGAAATACACACCTCTTTTATTTAGTTAAGCTCTTAAACAATGGAGTAGATTGTACTTCCTGGGTTTTATGACATCACAAACCAACAAGCCCTGCCTTGTTGGTCTCCAAGTGAGCAAAATACACACAGAATGACTCCCTCCTTACTTGTGATTGGCCTGCTCAAAAAACCTTTACCCAATCAGATTAGGGGCTCATTAATTTGAAAGTTGAAAGCCGACCGTTTTGAACAGAACATTAAATACAGCTTTTTAGGTGCCAAGGCAGACAAAGCTGATGCGTTGTCTGTCATCTGTCCATCCGTCCACATTTCACAAGAATCACTACTCCCCCTAGGCAATTGCTCTGATGCTCATCGGACTCACTCACAGTGATCCTCAGGTGGGTCTGCATCAAGGCTTTGCTCAAGGTCAACGGTCAGGAGGTCTGAGCAGTCTTGGAGTGATTTCATCAGGCCACAATGAGCCACTCCGTCATTGATGACCCAGTTTGATGGGCTATAAATAAACACATATGCAGATTGTGGTCTTTAAAACGACGCACAGTTAGGTCCACACATATTTGGACACTGACACACATTTTCTTATTTTAGCTGGTTACAAAAACATATTCAATATACAGTTATATAATCAATATGGGTTTAAAGTGCAGACTCTCTGCTTTAATTTGAGGGTATTCACATCCAAATTGGAGTTATCAGTTAGCTTTTGCTTTGAACCCACAACATGCAGTCAAAGGAGCTCTCAGTGGAAGGGAAACAGACCATCCTCAGGCTGAAATGAAGAAGAATTCCATCAGAGAGATAGCAGAAATGTTAGGTGTGGCCAAGTCACCAGTTTGGTACATTCTGAGGAGAAAAAAAAGAGCACACTGGTGAGCTCCAGAACTCAAAAAAAAGCCTGGACGTCCACAGAAGGATGATTGCAGGATCCTTTCCACGGTGAAGAAAAACCCTTTAAAACATCCACCCAAGTGAAGAACGCTCTTTAGGAAGTAGGTGTATCAGTATCTAAGTCTACCATAAAGAGAAAACTTCATGAGCGCGAATACAGACAGTTTATCATAAGAGGCACAGGGGCATCCCCTGGGGAGGGGGGGCATGGCCCCCACTTGGTCCCCCCACCACCACCACTTGGGCCCCCCAGCAGCCACCCCCGGCCCCTGCCACTGGACAGACGAACATAATTTTATAACTTCTTTTTCTATGTCATATTTTACATGTAGTAGATATTTAAGAATAATTAATGTGTGCTGTATATTATTAACAAATGTTAACAAAATACAACAAAGTAGGACAGATCACATTGTCAAGGTGCGTTCAGACCAAATGCAAACGGGCGCGCAGCGTAATTACATTTTAAATTGATTTTTATGTGCCACCCCGAGATTTTCAGTGGCCCCACCTATGAAAAATTTCTGGAGGCGCCCCTGAACAGGCAAACCACTAATCAGCCTCAAAAATAGAAATGCCAGAGTAGAATTTGAAAAAAAAAAAAATTTTTAAAGAAGCCAACAAAGTTCTGGAACAGCATTCTTTGGAGAGATGAAACCAAGATCAACTTGTACCAGAATGATGAGAAGAAAAAAGTATAGAGAAGTCTTGGAACGGCTCGTGATCCAAAGCACATTACATCTTCTGTAAAACATGGTGGAAGCAGTGTGATTCATGGGCATGTGTGTCTTCCAGTGGTACTGGGTCACGAGTGTTTATTGAGGATGTGACAGAAGACAGAAGTAGCCGGATGAATTCTGAAGTGTATAGGGATCTACTGTCTGCTCAGATTCAGCCAAATGCAGCAAAGTTGACTGGACAGTGCTGCATGGTGCAGATGGATAACAAGACATAACAAAAATAATCTTTTTTGTAAGTTGTCTGTGTTTTTTCAACTGATTTAAGACAGTTTTGCACTGCTGAATCCAAAAATGACATCCGTTTCTCTCGATCAGGTCAGGTTTTTATGCTAAGTTGTAAGCAGTTGTACAGTTGTACTGTAAATTGAATAGTAGACATTGATAAAGCTAAGTACATGTAAATTGAATGTTACATCATCATTGTTCAAAATTCAGAGAATTTCAAGAAATAAAGAATTTTGCATCATATATAGCGAAAATAACCATACATGTAAACAAAAACGTAAAAAACATGTGGCCATAGTTCAAAAAGTTGACCTGATTGAGCAAAACCAATGTGATTTTTGGATTCAGCACATCAAAATTGTCCTAAATCAGCTAAAAAAAACTTAGACAATAAATTTGGTGTTGACCAGTGTAATGACCCAAAACATACTGTGAAAGAAACCCAGGAGTTGAGAGAAAGAAGTGGAATATTCAGCAATGACCGAGTCCATCACCAGATCTTAACCAGATGCAGCAGCATTTGACTTGCTTAAGACAAAACATAGGGCAGAAAGATCCACAAAGAAGCAACAACTGAAGACAGCTGCAGTAAAGGTCTGGAAAAGCATCACAGGAGGAAATCCACCATTTGGTGATGTCCATGGGTTCCAGACTTTAGGCAGTCATTGTCTGCAAAGGATTCTCAATAAAGTATTAAAATTAACATGGTTTTTATGGTAATGTTAATTACTTTAATTTGGATATGAATACCCTCAAATTAAAGTTGAGAGGCTGTACTTTAAGCCCATGTTGATTATATAACTAAATATGTTTTTGGTAAACAGCTAAAATAATAAAACTTGTGTCAGTGTCAATAAATATATGACCTAACTGTACGTATATCCTTGAGGATGTTAACATTTAAAATAAAACCATGAAAAATTCATAATTTGGTATCTTTACCTGTAAAATTGATTCTGTGTTGGTCTAGATTATCCACAAAGCACACCCTGATCTTTAAAAGGACTGCAGCATGTATATCCACTGACATTTTTTCAGCTATATTCATATGTTACACAGTAATAAAAATTCATCCTATGGAGATGTAAACACTGTTTTCCTTATTTATACATTTGTGTAGACAATTTCTGGAGAAACCAGTTCTAGTTGCTTAAGCCCCTGTCACACCTAGATGATTTAGGCAGTGTATCCTGGTTGTTTGAAAATTTTGGAAAATACGCTGGTGTACATCGAATAAGTTATGGGAAAGTTTTCAGCATGGTGAAAAATTTCCGACGTATCCAGCGTATGGCTAAAATGTCCCACATACAAGGGGCATAAATTGTAGGGAAGTTATGCATTCGTTCACACACAGTATTTGTAAACGACTCATAAGTTACTCATAAGTTACTCACAGGTTATTCATAAATTACTCATAAGTCGAAATACGTCGCGATAAATGTCTAGCGTACCCACAACTTGTTTCTAACATATGAGTAATGCTCTTTGAACCTATGTGTAACTTACTGAACGGGTTTCTAACTTAGAGATACCGTATAATGGCGTATTTGCAGCATTGGTTCAGAGGAGGGACACAGATAAACTGGTCTTGTTCTTCTGTTCAAACAAAGTAAAGAGATGTTTCATACCTTGACATGTTTCGACTGTGATGGTCTCTGTGTAGACTAGGTGACACCTTTACTAATTAAGAGCTGACTTGAATCCACCTGCTAGCTGTTCTGATCAGCTCAGGTACTGCCTGCAGCAACCACACACGCGCACACACACACACACACACACACACACACACACACACACACAGAGCGCTAAACACACGTACTTGTTTGTATAATGGCACCTGTTGGGGATGTGTCCGGGCCAACTAAGCTACAGGATACTAAGAAGATCCAAATCACTGTTTAGCCCTCCTTGTCATGTTTTCACCTTTGACTGCAGTCTGTGCTATCAGCTGTCCAGTGCTGTGCTGATAGATATGCCAAAATGTCAGAACACCGGAGGAGGAGGATCCAATCAGCTGATCGCCAGAAGTACAGAGCTCAGCTGTTTTCCATGATAAATCCCACTTTGCTGTCCCTTGGCTGTGGCTCTCTGGTGTTTTTGGGGTTCACACTGGCAAAAGAACACTCCATGCATTATTTTGTTTTGTTTTATTTTTTTCACTTTATTGGAAATAAAGTTTTTTAACGCCATCAGTTTGTGTGCCTTTGAGCCAGGCTGTAACAACTGTCATCTAAACTTAATTTAAACATCTTAAACGACTACAGACCTGTTGCCCTGACCTCTGTGGTCATGAAATCCTTGGAGAGATTGGTGCTGAACCACCTGAAGGTCATCACAGGCCCCCTGATGGACCCACTGCAGTTTGCCTACCGGTCAAACAGGTCAGGGGATGATGCAGTGAATATGGGACTACATTACATCCTGCAACACCTCGACTCCCCAGGGACGTACGCCAGGATCCTGTTTGTCGACTTCAGCTCAGCGTTCAACACCATCATCCCAGGCATTCTTCATCAGAAACTCCTCCAGCTCAAGGTGTCCCCCTCCACCTGCCAGTGGATCTCCAGCTTTCTGACTGACAGGTGGCAACAGGTGAAGCTAGGGAGATTTACATCCAGCTCCCGAAAAATTAGTACTGGCGCCCCCCAAGGATGTGTCCTTTCCCCACTGCTCTTCTCCCTCTACTCCAACGACTGCACCTCAGAGGACCCTTCGGTGAAGCTCCTGAAGTTTGCGGACGACACCACAGTCATCGGTTTGATCCGGGATGATGATGAGTCTGCATACAGGCGGGAGGTGGAGCAGCTGATCCTCTGGTGCAGCCAGAACCATCTTGAACTTAACCCAGCCAAAACGGTGGAGATGACTGTGGATTTCAGGCGACACCCCCCTTCATTCCCCCCACTCACCATCCTCAACAGCACAGTGTCCACTGTGGACTCCTTCAAGTTTCTGGGTACCACAATCTCCCGGAACCTGAAGTGGTCCTCCCATATAGACACTGTCCGGAAAAAGGCCCAGCAGAGGTTGTTTTTTCTGCGTCAGCTCAAGAAGTTTGATTTGCCTCAGGAGCTGCTGGTTGTCTTCTACACCGCCATCATCCAATCTGTCCTCTGCTTTTCCATCACTGTCTGGTTTGGATCTGCCACTAAACAGGACAAGACCAGACTGCAGCGGATCATTAAGTCTGCGGAGAGGATCATTGGTACCGACCTACCCTCCATTGAGAACTTATATCGGTCCATAACCAGGAAACGGGCGGGAAACATCTGTGCTGACCCATCACACCCCGGCCACAAACTGTTTGAACTTCTATCTTCTGGTCGTCGTTACAGATCACTGAAGGTCAAAACCACCCGTCACAGGAACAGTTTCTTTCCTCAAGCCATCACTCTGATGAACTCCTAACATTCACCTAGTCCTACCTGTTGCTGTACTCATGACTTTTCATCCATTATTACATTGCACATAACTCTCACACTGCTTTTTACTTCATTCACATTATATCACTGAATCTGAGTCCACATTGAAATACTGTGTGATTGTATATTTTTTCATATATTTCTGCAAAGTGTGGTTAGTCTGAGTAAATAACTGCATATATTCCTGTATATATTTGTATCCTTTTATAGAAACGTGGACAGACTGTAATTTACTGTACATACTCTGTTGTCATTGAATCCGTATTTAAATCCTCCACCTGAACAACGAGAGCAAGTTTTTAGCCAAAGTCAAATTCCTTGTATGTGTTGTGCATACTTGGCCAATAAAGCTGATTCTGATTCTGATTCTGATTCTGATTCTGATTCTGATTCTGATCTGATGTTCCGGACATGTCACATCAGCTGTTTTAGGCGTGAACGACTTGACAGATTTGACAGCTCTGCCAGGTCATTCAGAATCATCTCGGTTGAACAGAGATGATATCTTGCACACCTAGGATTCATCAATCGGGAGGTGACGGCAATTTATGCAGAAGTTATGAAGACGTTAGACTGTTGTTGCTGATAAGTTGTGAACTCCAGCAACACACTAAGCATTAGTTGGTTTAAGTTATTTATAAGTTAACGAAACGTTCTATATAAGTTACTAATACATTATATATACATCAGATTCATTATGGATACGTGATGCATACAGCCAAAAGTGAAAATTTCGGCATATGCCAGCATTTTAGACCAATTTTTATACATTTGGCAAACGCTGCCTAAATCATCATGGTGTGACAGGGCCTTTAGATTGAGCGTTGCAGTTGTTAAGGTAGTGATGGAAGTCAAACTCATGCCTTCAGTACCAGCCTGCATCAATACCCCTCTATACACCTATGAGAATAGGCCATATACTATACTATAAGCCATTTTGGAACCCTCTTCTGCTGCTGCAGTTCTTCCTTCTCATATTATTCCTGACTTACTGTAATATCCTTTCTCTTTTCATTGATTCTTGCGCTGTTTTGTACTAGAATGTCCCTGTGGGTCTTCTCATCTCAGGCTTCCTTTGTATGCATATGTAAGAACAGGAAGTCCCAGAATAGATATATTGCCAAATATAAATCACTGCAGATGGAAATGATCTTCCTTTGTGAAAGTCGTCTCACCATTTCATGAGCGCTACAATTGAATTTTCTTTGTATTACCTTGAGAAAAACAAGCACCACAATAGCTCAGCTGTACTGGGGTTTCCTGGTGTTAATGGGATATTTGTGGTCATAATGAAACAATTTGTTCCCCCGTTACTTTGGGCCATGATGAATAGTTACAGGAACTGACAAACATCTGATGAGTATGGGCCACATTTTTCTTTTTTTTTTTGTCTTTAAACCCTTTCAGCAGTATTATCTTTATCTAACTCCCGTGTCTGTGTTTGAGTGATGAGTGTTTTAAAAGGACAGTAACAGCAGAGCAGCACCCCGGTCGTCCCTTCTCACTTCAGGGATCGGGATTTCACCCGGTTCCTCAGCCCAAGAGCGTGCAGAAACAAATGTTACTTCCTGCTAAAATAATCAGCTTGAGTGAGAGTATCACTCCTGGCACA
Source organism: Pholidichthys leucotaenia (assembly GCA_020510985.1). Classification (NCBI taxonomy): domain Eukaryota; kingdom Metazoa; phylum Chordata; class Actinopteri; order Cichliformes; family Pholidichthyidae; genus Pholidichthys; species Pholidichthys leucotaenia. The sequence goes on along the minus strand of CM035849.1, from coordinate 201,363,644 downwards.
ACCTACAGTGGTGTGAAAAAGTGTTTGCCCCCTTCCTGGTTTCTCTTTTTTTTTTTTTTTTGTATGTTTGTCATACTTAAAAGTTTCAGATCATCAAACAAATTTAAATATTAGACAAAGATAACACAAGTAAACACAAAATGGAGTTCTTAAATGAATTTGTTTATTATTAAGGGAAAAAAATCCAAACCTACATGGCCCTGTGTGAAAAAGTGATTGCTCCTAAACCTAATAACTGGTTGGGCCACCCTTAACAGCAACAACTGCAATCAAGCGTTTGTGATAACTGGCAATGAGTCTTTTACAGCGCTGTGGAGGAATTTTGGCCCACTCATTTTTGCAGAATTGTTGTAATTCAGCCACACTGGAGGGTTTTCAAGCATGAACCACCTTTTTAAGGTCATGCCACAGCATCTCAATCGGATTCTGGACTGGACTTTGACGAGGCCACTCCAGAGTCTTCATTTTGTTTTTCTTAAACCATTCAGAGGTGGACTTGCTGGTGTGTTTTGGATCATTGTCCTGCTGCAGAACCCAAGTGCGCTTCAGCTTGAGATCACGAACAGATGGCCGGACATTCTCCTTCAGGATTTTTTGGTAGACAGCAGAATTCATGGCTCCATTTACCACAGCAAGTCTTCCAGGTCCTGAAGCAGCAAAACAGCCCCAGACCATCACACTACCATCACCATATTTTACTGTTGCTATGATGTTCCTTTTCTGAAATGCTGTGTTACTTTTACACCGGATGTAATGGGACGCACACCTTCCAAAAAGTTCAACTTTTGTTTCGTCAGTCCACAGAATATTTTCCCAAAAGTCTTGGGGATCATCAAGATGTTTTCTGGCAAAACTGAGATAAGCCTTTATGTCCTTTTTGCTCAGCAGTGGTTTTTGTCTTGGAACTCTGCCATGCAGGCCATTTTTGCCCAGTCTCTTATGGTGGAGTCTGGAGTGAGACCTGCAGTTCTTTGGATGCTGTTGTGGGGTCTTTTGTGACCTCTTGGATGAGTTGTTGCTGTGCTCTTGGGGTAATTTTGGTTAGCTGGCCATTCCTGGGAAGGTTCACCACTGTTCCATGTTTTCGCCATTTGTGGATAATGGCTCTCACTATGGTTCACTGGAGTCCCAAAGCTTTACAAATGGCTTCATAACCTTTTCCAGACTGATAGCTCTCATTTACTTTGTTTCTCATTTGTTCCTGAATTTCTTTGGATCACAGCATGATGTCGAGCTTTTGAGGATCTTTTGGTCTACTTCACTTTGTCAGGCAGGTCCTATTTAATTGATTTCTTGATTAAGAACAGGTGTGCCAGTAATCAGGCCTGGGTGTGGCTAGAGAAATTGAACTCAGCTTTCCAAAGATAAAATAAACCAGTTAGTTTATGTTTTAACATTGGGGGGGGGGGGGAATCACTTTTTCACACAGGACCATGTAGGTATGGATTTTTTTTTTTACCCAACAACTTCATTTAAACTTCAAACGTCAACTTCATTTAAAAATGCATTTTGTGTTTATTTGTGTTATCTTTGTCAAATATTTAAATTTGTTTGATGATCTGAAACATTTAGAGATAGCAAAAAGACGTGACAACCTAATAGTATTGAATGCAAAAGACGAAATAGACTTACACAATGGTCCCCTCCGGTATACAACTAGGGAAATACTGGTCGCTACGGAGGGCGACAATATGTATGGGTACATAATCATACCATGTAGGATGACTAAGTAGATGGTTATGCTGTTTCATTCCATCTAGCTACAATGCTCCGCACTGTGTGTGTTTATATATTTATATATTTATTCCATCTAGCTACAATGCTCCGCACTGTGTGTTTATATATTTATTCCATCTAGCTACAATGCTCCGCACTGTGTGTTTATATATCTATATATTTATATGTACATATGTATACTCGCTACTCTTGTTTTTTCTTGTCTTCTGATTGTTGCTCTGAGTGTTGCTATCCCTGTGCTGTTGCAATCCTGGAATTTCCCCATTGTGGGACTTATCTTATTTAAGTGTGACAAACATACAAAAAATTGAGAGATTAGGAAAAGGGCAAACACTTTTTCACACCACTGTAAATGCAAACTTTCCAAAACAAAACTGTTGACAGAACTTTGTGTACCGTCTTCAGTACATCAAACCCCAGACTCTCCTCTTGACATTTGTGGAAAATGCCTTGTAGTGCATGTCTACAGAACTACAGTCTCCTCTCCATAATCACCCTCTGTGCTCTTCCCTCCCATCACACTTAAGCATTCCTGACCATTTAAGTGAATGCTCTTTACTGAATGTTCACTCACTTTGTTCACTTCACTGGCCCAGAAGTAATATTCATAAGCAGACTTATATGTTGGTTGTTTGTTTTTTTTTTTCCCTTTTTCTATAAATGGTAGTGCTAATGCTCTACTCACCTTGAGTGTTTTGTATTTACTCAGACAGTTTAAAACTAGTGAGGCAGAGGGAAAGTTACCGTGAGTCTCAACTTAATCACAAGGATGGGGATCAGGGATTTTTTTTAAAAAATGGCCAGATCTCTACAGTCTTTCAATGATCTCTCTCCAAGGTCTCTAAATGATCTCCAGTGATCTCCTCGGTCCTCACAGATTTGACTCAATCCAAAACAGTCTCTCTGCGATCACCAAAGGGAAGAAATCTCTCAGTGAACTCCCAGTGATCTCATCAATCACCCAATGATCTATCAGCAATATCCGCCGTGGTCTTTCAATGAACACTATTGATCTTTTCATCAAACGATCAGCGATCCCTCACTGATCTCTCAGCCATCACTTTCATTTGGTGATAGTTGAGACAGATTGTTTTGGACTGAGTCAAAACTTTGAGGAGACTGTGGAGACCTCCTTGGTCACCCAAGAAACTCTCAATAATCCCTCAGCGATCTCTCAAGTGTCTTTCAAAGAGCGATATAGATTGGCATAAAAATTGATGAAAATTTAATTTTTGATCTCCCAGACATTCACACAGAAACAGCTTTTTTCCAGGCTTTGAGGTTGTTGAGAGATCGGTCCAATTTTTGATTCTTGGTGGTCACACAACGATCTCCATGCTGTGTGAAGGGGCCCTTACGAAGTTCAGATTACACTTCATTGGCATCTAACAAATTCTGAGATACAAACAGGTAACTGTCTTTGTTTGAACCTGCATTATGACGTGCTGTTTACTAAGTTATAGCCCCAGTGTTAATAAAACATGTAATTGAAATCCTTTTAGTTGGAGATGAACTCTCCCGTGTTGTAAGGCATGTTTTCCCTCTCTGTCAGCCATCACCTCAGTTTTAAAAGCAGTTCGGCATCTGTTATCAGGGTGATTTGATCAACACCTAGCTGTTAAGACAAGTGACCCAGATTTCATTCCATCATTCATGCCAAACTGGGACTTGCAGTGCTGGGGGAAAAAAACCCCCACACATTCGATACCAAACTAGATTAGTGTTTTATTTACTATAACTTGGACAAAACCTTATCAATGACAATATATCACTCTATAAATTAGATAATAAAGCCACTTCCAAGTATTTAGACCATCAAAGTGCTTTTGCTGTTTATGGAGTAAATCCCTGAAGAAATTTGTTCAGAAGAAAAGCAGTCCTGGGTCAGCGACTAGAGGATTTCATTAGAATGAAAATGGATTTGGCTTAGCAAGCTAAAAGAAATGTGCTAAGGTGGGCTGTAAGTGTGAGCATTTAATTGGAATTTTGATTACTTGTAATTGCATCCCAAAATGTGTGTTAGATGTCAGATTTTGAACAATAGCTCTTTCTTCAAGCTGTATAATTTACAGTTGCAATATTTACACACTGACACTTTTTTTTTTGCGAGGTGTGTCGTCTAAATCTCTGATATTAATGCTGCTGTCGAATGTAAATGCTTCATTTTCAGCCTGTCACAGAGGCTTATACTGCAGTGGTGCATCTAATTAACAGCAAAATCAGCAGCTTATAATGGAAAGGAGAAACCACTGTAGATCACTTGCTCATCATTAAAGAGGCTTGATGAATTTAGACCTGGCAGTAAACATCTGTTACAGCTGCAGCCCGCAGTGGGAACACAATACAGCTGCAGCGCAATGTTTGCTTATAGGCGCCAAAGTTATGCAGAGAATGCCTGGAGGGTTTTAAATTAAGTCAAAGTGCACACTTTTGCACCCAGTTTCACTGGAACATTAGCTAAAACTTTTGAAGTGTGTTTCCCTCGGAATAACGATGGACCCAAATGCAGGCACTCCAGTTTACAGAATTTATTAAATGGGAAAATAAACTCTGCTCGTGGGCTGAAAAAATAAAGAGAGCCATGGAAGGCTGAACAAACTTACACGTATGGTGATAAATGTTCACACGCGTGAACACAGCGGCCTCCCTCCTCTCTTCGTGTTTTGTGCTGTTTAGTGTTGTTTAAATTATGGTTAAGTGTATATTCATGTGTTTAATGTACATATATGATGCTGCGCACAAGCTACAGTCGCCACAGCCTTTTGGAGATGAGGAATATGACCAAACTTTACACCCTGGACCAGAGCGTTGCAAAGGAACTCTATGGCCTAGGACTTCTCCACCAGACCTCCACACCCCCGGACTCGACTGCTGTGTCCCATTCCAAATGGAGACGCTGCAGACGGTGTAAGTGAAGACAAAAGAGAGGTAAACACGGAGGTATCTGAACAAAGCTAGCCACTAGCCCACACAGACTCCCAGTTCCTTCCCTCATTCTGGCCAACGTACGCTCACTAGGCAACAAAATGGACCACATACAGCTCCTGAGATCCACACAACGGGATGTGCGGAACTGCTGTGTTTTTATCTTGATGGAAATGTGGCTAAATGACAATATATCGGACTCTGCCATTCAGTTAGCGGGGCTAACATGCTATCGTGCTGATCAGGTGTTCATGGAAGGAGGGAAATCCCGCGGGGGAGGCGTCTGTGTTTACATCAGTGACGCTTGGTGCTGTGATGCAACCGTTGTACACAAACACTGTTCTCCATTGGTGGAATTTATGATAACCAAGTGCCAACCCTTCTACATACCAAGAGAAATTACATCTATCCTGCTTGTCACCGTGTATGTCCTGCCCACCGCCATCGGCGAGAGGAGTAAAGCACTAAAAGAATATCAGGCAATCAGTGAAACACAAACAAATGGTGCATCCAGATGGATTCCTCATCACAGCAGGAGACTTCAACCATGCAGATTTAAAGGCCCTCCTACCAAATCTACACCAACATGTAGACTTTCCAACAAGAGGAGACAACTTGCTGGACCTGGTGTACACAACTCATAAGAGAGCATACAGAGCCTCCCCCCCTTCCCCACCTGGGTCTTTGATCACATCACCATCTTGCTAAGGCCGGCATACAAACCCAGAGTAAAATCCATCAGACCAACAAAAAAGCAGATACGTGTGTGGCCCGAGGGAGCCTCTGATGCTCTGAAAGATTGCTTCAGCACTACAGATTGGGACAGTTTCAAGCATGCAGCCACTCACAATGAACACACAAATATAGAGGAGTACATTGAGGTTGTTGGAGCGTATTTAGTTTAGTTTAATGTTTATTTGACAGGGACATTACATACTAATGAACATTAATACAAATGTAAGTATGCCAGGATTTAGCAATACTGCTAATTTGCATCTGTAGTCCCCCTGTAGTATATAGCTAAATGCATTGATGATGTCACTCACTGCAAACCCATCACTGCTTGTGGTAACCAAAAGCCATGGATGACAGCAGAGGTCCACAGGCTCCTGAGGGCTTAGGACATAGCCTTCAGGGCCGGCGACACTGCAGGACTAACAACGGCTAGGGCCAACCTGTCCCGTGGCATCAAGGAGGCAAAACGACAGTACAGCAAGAAAATATCTGGCCACTTCAGCAACACCAGAGATGCACATTCTCTCTGGTGTGGCATACAGACCCTCACCAACTACAAACCTCCACCTCAGGCCTGTGCGAGTAACATCACACTGCTTAACAACTTAAATGACTTCTTTGGCAGCTTTGAAACAAAACAGCACATCAGCACAGAAGACCACTCCTCCTCCAGACGAGCAGGCCATGAGTCTGGATCCGGCTAGCGTGAAGAGGACCCTCTCCAGGATCAACCTATGCAAGGTAGCTGGACCAGACAACATACCAGGTCGCATTCTGAAGGACTGTGGGGAGAAGCTCAAGAATGTCCTGACTCTCCCTGAGTCAAGATGTTGTCCCCATGTGTTTCAAAACTGCCACCATAATACCAGTCCCAAAGAAGCCTGTCCCATCCAGCTACAACAATTACCGGCCAGTAGCACTGACTTCCACCATAATGAAGTGCTTTGAGTGGCTGGTCATGCAGAACATCAAGTCCACCCTCCCTCCCTCCCACGACCCATCTCAGTTTGCATACAGGTCAGACACAGCCACAGAAGATGCCATCGCTGCTGCTCTCCACCCAGCCCTCACCCACCTGGACTCAAAGAACTCATACGTGCAAATACTGTACTGACATGATTCCAGAAACATCCAGAAGCAGACACGGGCTCAGCAACAATAATGATCTTTTATTGAATGAGAGTGAAGGTTTGTGTGTGCGTATAGTGTTGTGAAAGTGTAGTGTAGCAGGAGCAGGAGTGTACACAGCGGGACAGGTCTGGCAACTCTGGAATGACAGCAGAGATTGAGAGGTTAGAATCCGGCTGACAGGTAAAGATGTTAATAGAGATTTAATGGTCTTACGGCAGCAAAGAGTTAGTCCGGCTCCGAAGAGATGATAATCCAATACTGGTCCAGCGTTCTGCTGTGGTGCCTTGGTGCTGGTGCAGAATATTTACAGTGCAGCTAGGAGTGAAGAATCCATGCCGTGTGCTCCAGCTCACTGATAGCGAGATGGGGGAAACTGCTGTACACAGACGAAGGTCCGGTCCGCTGCCAGGAGGAAGGAGAGGTCCACCTGGAGAGTGGTCCACCTGTGCACAGGGAACAAAAGGGAGAATAGGCGGTTGCAGAGATGCACTCTAAAAAGCTTACGTAGCATTGGGGAGACAGAATTCCCTTGAGGTGAGAAGCCGTAGAGAAGCGAGGAAACTCGTAGAGTTGTGGAGGAAGGCCTTAGGTAGTAGTTCTTCCTGGGAGAGAATGTAGACGTCTCCGTGCTGCCCTCTGGGCAGCGTTCCCTATAAAGGGAGCTTAATGAGGAAATGCAGGTGTGCCCACAGCTGTGAAAGATAATTAGGGCAAAGGTACACACAGCGCGGATCACCACAGTACCCCCCTCCCAACAGGACGCCTCCTGGCGGCCGTTCTAACCCATCCGGGTGCGTCCAATGGAACTCCCGGATGAGTTGAGGATCCAACACAAACGACGGGCACACCCAGGATTGTGCATCAGGTCCATACCCCTCCCAGTCCACCAGATATTGCAGACCGCACCCTCTGCGGCGGACATCCAGGATGTGATTGACCTGGTGCGCAGGACCACCATCGATCATCACAGGTGGGGGTGGAGGTCTAGGTGGTGGACACAGCGGGCTGGACTCGAATGGCTTAACCTGGGAGACATGGAAGGTAGGACAGAAGTGCGTAGAGGGTGGCAGAGCCAGGCGCACAGCAACGGGGTTGATGATATCAGTTATAGGAAAAGGACCAATGAAACGCTGTGACAGCTTCTTGGTCTCACCCTTCAGGTTGATGTTCTTCGTGGAGAGCCATTCCTGCTTCCCCACACAGTAGGAGGGAGCCTGGGTCCTGTGGCGGTTGGCGATCACCATATTGCGGGCTGCCATGTGTCGCAGAGCAGCCTTGGTAGACTTCCAGAGTCGCCGACAACGCCTGATATGAGCCTGGACCGAGGGAACAGCAATCTCCTGCTCCTCCTCCGGGAACAGTGGGGGGGTTGTAGCCTAAAGAAACCTCAAAAGGAGAGAGACCAGTGGCAGAAGAGACAGCAGTGTTATGCGCATACTCAACCCAAGGAAAGTACATGCTCCAAGACGTCGGATTTGAGGATGATTTGCAGGTCGCACACTGAGGGCAGGCACGGATGAATTCACCGACATCCTTCCGCAGAGAAGGCCACCAGAAGGACCTTTGTAATTGGGCCACAGTGCATGCTACCCCATGATGGCACATAATCCTAGAAGAGTGCAGCCAGTTAATCACCTCCCCCCGGACAGCAGAGGGCACGAACATCAATCCTGCTGGCCCTCCACTCGGGTCGGGCTCCGTCTCCTGCACTCTCCTAACCTTCTCCCTAATTTCCCAGGACAGTATGCCCATGATGTAGGAAGGAGGAACAATAGGGTGCAGTGTCGTCTCGGCAGCCTCAGGTGAGAACTGTCTAGAGAGCATGTCGGGCTTGGTGTTCTTCGAACCTGGGTGGTAGGTGATGGTGAAGTTGAATCTCCCAAAAAACAGGGACAAGCGGGCTTGTCTGGCGTTCAACTGTTTAGCAGTCCGGAGGTACTCCAGGTTCTTATGGTCTGTCCAGACGATGATGAAGCGCCCTCCAGCCAGTGACGCCACTCCTCCAAGGCCAACTTCATGGCCAACTTCATGGCTAGCCGCTCCCTGTCCCCCACATCATAGTTCTTCTCAGCAGGAGACAGCCGGCGGGAGAACGCGCAGGGGCGGACCTTGTCGTCAATGGGGGAGCGCTGGGAAAGCACCGCTCCCACCCCAAAATCCGAGGCGTCCATCTCCACCAAACACTGCAGAGCGGGGTCAACCGGGGCCAGAATGGGGGGGGGGGGGGTGAACTCAGCCTTAAGCTTAGAAAATTCTGCCTCTGCCTCCTCAGTCCAACAGAACAGCACCTTCGTGGAGGTCAGGTGGGTGAGAGGTAAAGCAATAATGCTGTAGTTCTTAACGAAACGGCGGTAGAAGGTGGCAGAGCCCAAAAACTGTTGGAGTTGTTTGCGGGAAGAGGGAACAGGCCACTCCACCACTGCCTTTACCTTCTCCGGATCAGCAATGATCTTCTTATGGGAGATTACAAATCCCAGGAACGTGGTGGAATAGACATGGAACTCACACTTCTTGGCCTTGACATATAGCTGGTTCTCCAGTAGGTACTGCAGGACCCGTCTGACATGGATACAGTGTTCCTCCAGAGAATGAGAGAAGATCAGGATATCGTCAAGATAAACAAACACAAAAGCATCCAGAAAATCCCTCAGCACATCATTAATAAGCCACTGGAAAACGGCAGGAGCATTGGTTAACCCAAAAGGCATAACTAAATACTCAAAATGGCCACTAGGGGTGTGAAAACCAGTCTTCCACTCATCCCCCTCCTTGATGCGGACCAGGTGATAGGCGTTCCGCAGATCTAATTTGGTGAAGACCCTGGCTTCCTGGAGGGAATCAAAATCCGTATTAATCAGGGGGAGAGTGTACTTGTCCTTGACAGTAATGTTGTTGAGCTCCCTAAAATCAATGCATGGCCTGAGGAAACCGTCTTTCTTACCCACGAAGAAAAATCCCGCCCCCACCGCTGAGGAGGATGGTCTGATGATACCCGAGCTCAGGGACTCCTTAATGTATTTATCCATGGCCTCACATTCTGGGGCAGAGAGGCTGTAGAGCCGACTCAAAGGCAAGGGAGCCCCCCCGGCGGGAGATTTATGGCACAATCATATGGGTGGTGGGGGGGAAGTGACAGGGCTTTGGCCTTGTTGAACACTGCTGCCAGGTCATGGTACTCCGTGGGCACAGATGAGACATCGGGTGGAGGCAAATCCTGAGAGGCAAGGGGAACAGAGGGAGAACAAGCAGCAGATTGTAGGCAAGCACCCAGACAAAACGTATTCCATGATAAAATTCTGCCAGTATGCCAATCAATAGAGGGATTGTGTAAGCTTAGCCATGGGAATCCTAAGATGACAGGTGAGGCGGTGGAAGGAAGCACAAAAATCCTCATGTGCTCATGATGATTTCCCGAGACCAGCATGGAGACAGGAGCAGTCTGCTTGGTGACGATGGTGAGGGGCATCTTGGAGAGAGTGATCAGCTTGAGAGGCCTCTCCAGGTTGTGACATGGAAGCCTCAGCCGGGTTGCCAGACCCTCCGAAATAAAGCTTTGCTCCGCTCCAGAGTCAATGAGAGCATGTGAGGATATTTCAGTGCGTGCATGTTGAAAATGAATGGGTAGAATAAGGCGTGTAAGGGTTTTAGTGCAGCCACCGTCCGCTAGTCCCCCTACAGTGACTAACGGACTCCCCCTTTTACCTGATTGGAACAGGACGCAACCTCATGCTTGGCGCTGCCACAATATAAACAAAGCCCCAGATCATGGCGGCATTGTTGTTCCACCAGGGGCAATTTGGACTGGCCAACCAGCATGGGCAATTCCTTCCTTGGGGACTCGGGGGGGGAGGGTTCTAAGGGGAGACTGCAGGGAGCGGCGAGGTTGAGCACCCGAGCGACGCCCACTAGTCTGTTCCCTTAACCTGTTGTCAATAGAGATAGCTAGGGAAATGAGCTCATTAAGTTTAGTGGGTCTCTCCCCCCGGGCCAACTCATCCCTCAAGCTAGGGCTAAGACTCTGGATAAAAATGCTACATAATGAGGCATCCTCCCACCCCACCTCAGCAGTCACTACCCAAAAATCCACTGAGTAATCAGCTACCGATTTAACCCCCTGTCTCAAATTAAGGAGGCGAGCGGTGAGAATGCTGTCCCCATCAGAATGATCAAAGACCTCAGGAAATTCAGCCACAAATCGGTCATATGTGTAATTAGCGTAATCGGGTCAGGTCAAAATGGCAGTAGCCCACGTCAAAGCCCGTCCCTCCCTTTGGGCGGTGCGGTGGAGCAGTGGTTAGCACTGCGCCAGCACAGCAACTCACCCTTGGCCATGGGATCCCTGGTTCAATCCCAGCCCCTGACCAACAGTGATCTGTGTGGAGTTTGCATGTTCTCCCCGTATCTGCGTAGGTTTACTTCAGGATTTCTCCGGTTTCCTCCCACAGGCCAAAAACATGCAGGTTTGGTTAACTGGAGACTCTAAAGCGGCCCTAGGTGTGAATGTGTGTGTGAATGGTTAAGGGATAGCGCCGTACCATGGCTGCTTCATCCATCCAGGTGGATGCCCTCAATTTCCCCTCTGGGGATCAATAAAGTATACAAAATAAAAAAAAATAAAAAAAAATAAATAAAAAAAAAAATTCACCATATAACTAATCTGGCTATGATGAGTGGGGAAATCCCCTGGCACATGCTGAAAAACTAAACTGCATTGCAACAAGAAACCCCGTGCCTCCCCTAACTTACCACTAAAGCGGGTGGGAGTGGGGACGGGGATTAACCGGACAGGAGGAGGTGGAGCCTGGAGGGTGGTCCACCTGTGCACAGGGAACAAAAGGGAGAATAGGCGGTTGCAGAGATACATTCTGAAAAGCTTACGTGGCGTTGGGGAGACGGAACTCCCGTGAGGCGAGAAGCCATAGAGAAGCGAGGAAACTCAGAGTTGTGGAGGAAGACCTTAGATAGGAGTTCTTCTTGGGAGAGAGCGTAGACGTCTCCGTGCTGCCCTCTGGGCAGCGTTCCCTATAAAGGGAGCTTAATGAGGAAATGCAGGTGTGCCCGCAGCTGGGAAAGATAATTAGGGCAAAGGCACACACAGCGCCGATCACCACAAATACTGTTCTTGGACTTCAGTTCAGCATTGAACACAATCATCCCCCAGCACCTAAGACAAAAGCTCAGACACTTGGAACTCAAAACCTCTCTCTATAACTGGGTGCTGGACTTTCTCACAGGGAGGCCACAGAACGTGTGGGTTGGCAGCAGCACCTCCAAGATCATCACACTGAGCACAGGGGCCCCACAAGGGTGCATGCTCAGCTCGCTGCTCTTCACCCTGCTGATCCATGACTGTGTACCAGCCTACAACACCAACCACATCATCAAGTTTGCAGACGGTGCGATGGTGGTGGGCCTCATCACCAACAACAAGGATGCCAACTACAGAAATGAGGTGAGCCAACTGGTCCAGTGGCATAAAGACAATAATCTCTTCCTGAACGTGGGAAAAAGCCATTGAGATTGTGGTAGATTTTAGGAGAGGACACACACAGCATCCCCCTCTAATCATCGTTGAAGCAGCTGTGGAGAGGGTGAGCAGCACCAAGTTCCTGGGGGTGCACATCTCTGAGGACCTCTCCTGGTCCAACAACACCACTTCATTGGCTAAGAAGGCTGAAACTCAACTCAGTTTCCTCCGCAAACTGAGGAGAGTACAAGTCCCACCCCCATCACGTGCTCATTCTACCGGGGCACCATTGAGAACATCCTCACCAGTTGCATCACTGTGTGGTATGGAAGCTGCACTGCCTCCTGCCAGAAGACACTACAGCACACAGTGAAAGCAGCCAGAAAAATCACTGTTACCCCTCTGCCTCCCCTCTTGGACATCTACCACACCCGCAGAGCCCACAGAGCCATCAACATTGCAGGCAACACTTCCCACCCCTCACACTCCCTCTTCAGCTCGCTGCCCTCAGAGAGAAGGTACCAGAGCCTCTGGGCCCACTCCACAAGACTGCTAAACAGCTTTGTTCACCAGACCATTAGGACCCTGAACTCTGCCACCCACCTACCCCTGGACCGTAACAAACTCACCCACACAATAATCCACACGGAGTTACTTGCAGTAACAGACTATCACACATTTTCGTGCTTGGTGAAAAAACAGTTAATCTCTAAGCAAACCTGTGTCCATAATGTACTGTGATGTAAAGATGTTAGAGTGTGTGATGTTGACAGTGGGACCAATAAGAGTCAGTGGTTGGATGTGAAAAATTGTTTATATGGATGGAGTTATAAAAATGTATTATTGTATGTTTTAGTTCTTATCAATGTTTTGGGTTCTTATCAATGATATTAATGTTTGTTTTAGTTTTTAGCAATGCTTGGTTTTAGTTTTTTAATCAATGTTTGGTTTTAGTTTTTTATCAATGCTTACTTGTAGTTTTAGCAAATGTCTGCTTTTTAATGCTAACACCAGCCTGCCCAGGGACTACAGGTGGAAATTAGCACTTGTGCTATAACCTGGTACAATGCATCTTTCCTCTTTAAGGTCAATGTATACTGTGCATGTCCCTGCCTAAATAAATAAATAAATAAAATAAATAAAATAAACTACCTCAGCTGTTTGCACAGAAAGATTTGGCACACCAACAGTAATACATCTGCTACTGTATGTCTCTGCATCTTACTGCAATCATTTGCACAAATGCCATATCTGCTGCTGTCTGTCTCTTTTTGAAATATTGATCATGTGCAGTCCAATCTGTCACTGTCTGCACCGGCATTACTGCATTGAACTTGCAGTTACGGGTATTACGGCTCTACCTTTTCTGTATATAGGATTGCTGGGTTTTATAATTTATCTTTATTTTCGCTATGGGTAGCATTACTGTACATAGACTGCTGTTGTTGTTTTTCATCCTTACTCCTTCTTTTCTTATACTGTATATTGCGCACACCAGTAAGAGAGAGAGAGAAACAACATTTCATTTCTCCTGTATGTCCTGTGCGTATAGAAGTATTGACAAATAAATATCTTTGAATCTTGAATCTTTGAATAATCTGATCCACAATTCGGTAAACAAAAGAGGAATTCTAATGTTGCTGCAAAGAGCATACAAGCAGTGGCAATTAATATACTGAACTTATAATTAAATATTAAACACCAGGGCAGCGTTACATAACAAAGAAGCTACGTTCCCATCCACTGTACTTCAACTGTATTCCCAACTTCCTGCTCCCTTCTCAGTGAATATCAGTGGTTAACTGCTCTTCACAAAATTTCTCCATTTGAACCCCGCCCTCCGCTGTGCATTACCACGGTAACCATGAACACGTACTGATACTACAGTGGATAATTTATATTTCTTAAGTAAAACATTAATACAAATATATTTTTATTACTATCAGTTCATATAAACAATAACCAACATCAGTTTAGCTTGTTAATAACTTAAGCAACAATAGTTTTTTACTCATGTTTGAGGTGCAATGGCTTATGGGTAATCTTCTTGCCAACTTCTGGTGAAATGATGCACCGTTGTTCACTTCTTCTCTGCTCAGTTTTCAGTTTCCTTTGACCTGAATACCCGTCACTCCTTTCAGTTTGGAATCTCACTTATTATGGCGGAATAGAAAGCCTAAGTCACGCTCCCTCTACTTCCACACATGGGACCTTAAATCGGAAAAATTCTGCTGTGGAATGAATGGCAAGAGTGAAATTATCTGATCCCAATCAAATTTTGCTATGAGTTACACATATGATGTTTGTCAATTTAAAAGAGAATTTTCCATGTAATTAAAGTTCTCAGCTGTCATACAATAACAGAGTAATACTGTATTTAGTCTTTGTACGGACAGCAACTCTCATCATCCCACACCACTAAACACGATCAACCTCCCCTCCTATTTCCTGACCGATGAAAGAAGAATTCAAAGCGGAGAAAAACAACACAAAGGTATTGTTTTGTATTTTGAGAGCCACAGCTGATCCGGAGGACTGCTAGTTACAATTTGAAACTGCAACGTAGCTTAACATGTCTGTTTGTAGTTTTTTAATTTACATATTACATATTTACATATTTTCACAACCTTATATCTTAACAGTTTAACAACAACCGATGTGGAAAATCATCTTTGAAATTGACAAGCATATGTGTAACTCGTGGCAAAATTTCATTGGGATCCAAAGATAATTTCACTCTTTCCATTCATTTCAGTGGAGATTTTTTTTTTTTCCGATTTAAGGTCCCATGTGTGGAAGTAGAGGGACTTAGGCTCTCTATACCCTGTGCAGTGGACTTTGGAGTACACTGTTGGACAATTGGAATGCACCTACAGTAAACAGTGACTCATACAAAGAGAAAGGATAAGGAAAACCACCACAATAAAACTAGACAAGAGCAAAACAGAAAGCACTTCAAAATAAGAGCAAACTCAGAACCAAGGACTAGCCAGGGAATAAACATGAAATCCTTCCAACATAACAGAAGTCTAGTTGAAATAATAATAATAATGAATATGAAACAAAAGTCAAAGGTTGGACCTGTTTGCAAAAACAGGTCCCCCATGACAAAGCGATGCTGTTAGCACAGCAGTGTTAGCGAGATATAAATGAGCTATCCAGAAATTGGTAATGTATGTTTTAACTTTTCTCTCTTTTTACTAATTGAATTATTATAATATTCATTTGCAGAAATGCTGCCACTTGACTGTGCCTAACTTTGTCTGTGATGAAAACAGCTCATTATCATTTTGTGTTTATCAGTGGCAACAGCAAAATAATTTGGACAAATCCCTCAGAAGTCAGCCCAGATCCAGCAACAGTTCTCATCCATCCATCCATCCATCCATCCATCCATCCATCCATCCCCTCATCTGTCCTCCCTTGTTAATTAGTAAGATGGGGCTTAAAACTGCTTGCCAAGCCATTTGCCTTTTGTCCTAGTCTGTTGCATGGCTGAGTTTAAGGCCTTATTATTCCCTCACAAAAGGAGCCTGGTGAATGGACATTAACTCTGATTTAAACCAAATCCACCACCATCCCAATTAGTGAGATTATAGCTGTCACAGTGCGTGCCGAATCGGCCTGCCTCACCTAACTGGAGGGGACTAATGAAGTACCGACAGCTGCTGTGAGGCATGTACACAAAAACTTGACACACACACACAGGCAATATGTATGCATATTGTGTACTCCCGTGCAGAGACACGAACAAGTACATGGATGGGAACTCGCATGCAATAACTGACTTCCCCATATATACGGAGCCTCAGACTCATTTGCCGGCTTCATCATCCCAGGCTGTGAGCCCTTGACCTGACAAATGCAGTTTGTGCACATGTAAGCAGTGGGACGTGTGTGGAAGATATGAGCTTTGTGTTCGCGCTCCCAGGCTTTGTCAACAAGTTCAGTATTACTGCAGCTGTTTGCTGCTCTGTACATGGAGAGCAGCTGCCATCACACAGGGAATGACGCACGGGGTGTGTGCACAACTCAAGGAACAGGATCTCAAAGCCAATAAAAGCTGAATCTCTCTCGCAAACTGTCTTTCTTTCTATGTGCCCGCCCTATCCTTCTGTCTATTTGAGCATGTGCACGTCTGTGTAGCTACGTATATCTGTCTTTACGTGATGCTTGTCAGAAGCCGAGCGAGTTTCTATTCTTTCCTTGGCTGTGAGAGAACGGGACTGTGGTGGAAGTGGTGGCTTCTGTTACACCTGCTGTGTACTTCCTTCCTTTGCAGTGAGGATGTCCCTAGTGAATACAAAACTACCCCACTCTCGACATAAAATCCTGAGCGGTGATGGCACTGTCCTGATTTCATACCTGTCATCCCGCTCTGATTTTCTATGACTTAGAATGAGAACATGTCCCGTTTCTTTCACCTGCCACAGAAGGCCCTAATGGGAACTTGAAGAGGATTAACAAGAGACGAAGCATCTTTTTATTTGATTTAATTCATAGCCATGCGTGATAGGTGGTGCAAGATAGTGGCCCTGAAAGCACGGTGTATTTCAGCAGAGACTAAAAGACAGAGGGGATAATTCAGGATAATGAAAATGCATTTAGCCTTAGAGGTCAGACTGTATTCATCATTTCTCATAACCACAGCTGGTTGCCTTTTAATGCTGGCTCCACTCTTTTTATGGACAGAAAGCTCTTGGTGTCAAAGCCACAAAAAGTATTGGCCCTACAGGCTGTTGGCATGGCGACAACTGCTCATCGGTGCATTGTGTGTTTTATGGCTGCTTCCTCTAAGACTTAAAGTTGTCCACTTTGAGCCTTCTCCGTATTGTCCTTCTGCGTGACAGACAAGAACACCGCGCCATGATTCAGTGCCACACTGACTTGGAAAGGGTCCGTCTGTGAGTGCACACATAGGCCCTAAAAGCAAATGCCGACTCCCTTTGTCTTGGTTTTCATTGCTCGACGCTTGGTTATCTCCCATTGCAGGAGACTCCACGGGCACCTGTGGAGATCCGGGCACACCGGCCCATGCCAGCAGGGAGGCAGGAAACTTCAAAGTGCGCAGCAAGGTGCGCTTCACCTGCGCAGTGGGACATACACTCTATGGCTCAGCTGAGAGGATCTGCTTTCCCAACGGGACGTGGTCTGGCAAACAGCCGTTCTGCAAACGTAAGTGACATATGAAACGGATGTGAGTTGTGCTGCTTCAAACACACATTCATTTAACCTTCTTCATACACATGGGATTTTTTTTTTTCATGTGGGCAGGTATTCTAGGTAAGTCGAAGTTTTTGGATCCAATAAAATGAGCTTGATTAAACATCAAGTTTAATTTTGTTAGCACTGAATATGATCTATATATATCTACAGTATATCTACACAGTGACCAAAACAGGCACAAATGTGGCTACAGCTGGCCAGGATGAGATGTCTTCACATAATTGCGGGGCTCACTGTACCACTGTAACCCCCCCCCCCAAGAAAAAATGCCTTATAAGCATAACTTGTGCAGCACTCTAAAACGGCAACTCAGTCAATCCAATGCTAAATATAAATGTATAGTGACTGACTAATGAGGCTTTCATTTTATGAGTTAAAGTTTTTGAATATCCACTGACCCTTAGCCCAACATCTGCACAGGCTGGACGTCGTTTTCCAGCCAGCAGGTGACATGTTGAGCATGGCCTTCTGGGCCAAGAAACTTGTCACACAACAGGGTCATGGCTGTTGCTCTAACCTGAAACAAGAGCAAAATTACAAGGAAAAAAAGTGAATTTAGACAAAGGAGACAAATTCATAATTTTGATCAGGCCTTATTCAATTGCTTCCCTTTTGTTTTTTTTCCTCCTCTTCATGTCATGCTAACAAGCGGGATGACTGTCACAAATAGACTATGATTATACAGGAAGGGACTTTTGCTGAGATGCTATTTTGTCCCTTGTTGTTCTGTTTAAAGTGACCCTCTGCCAAAAATTGAGTTTTTTTCTTAACATGTCTATAACATGTTTTTTATGACTTAAAAGACATATCAATAGCGAAATTACTCGAACATCTCATGTCTCTGTTTTCTTGCTGTGAAGTTTCACTTAAGCCCCGCCCCCTGCAAAAAGGTGAGTTGAGACGGAACGTTTTTAGTGATGTAACTCTTCACGGTGCTGGCACGTGGGTAGTGTTGAGCTTGTCAGAACACTCTGGCCTAAATGAAGTTATCCTTAACAAAGTGCTTTGAAAACTTGACCCAAATAAAGATGGGTTTTACCATTAAACTGCTTTTAAGGACCAACGTAGTTTCAGTCATTATCCTGGACCACCGTGCACACAACTGGGCATGTCCTTACTGGTAAGTCTTCACAGGATTTATGCTGATAATGTAGTGCTAGCCACTATTAGCCTTGTGGTATGTGGTATTCACCGATTCTGGTGTTGGGGGGGTGAAAAGATTTTGACATGAAACTGTAAGGCGATGAAAGGTTTTTGGGGTTTTTTTGTAGAAAAAGGGCATAAAATACCATTTTAGACAATGTAAATTTGTTTTTATAGAGCAGGGATATCAAACTCGTTCCACGGAGGGCCAAGACTCTGCATGTTTTACCTCCACCCAGTGCCTTCGACAGGTAAATTCACTGAATTTCTTCCCATTGATTGCTGATGGTGGCGGTGTGGTTAGCACTGCGGCAGCACAGCAACTCACCCTTGGCCGGGGGATCCTGGGTTCGATCCCAGCCCCCGACCAACAGTGATCTGTGTGGAGTTTGCATGTTCTCCCCGTGTCTGCCTGGGTTTACTCCGGGATTTCTCCGGTTTCCTCCCACATGCCAAAAACATGCAAGTTTGGTTAACTGGCATCAAACTGGGGATTCTAAATTGTCCTTAGGTGTGACTGTGAGAGTGAATGGTTGTCTGTCTCTCTGTGTTGGCCCTGCGATGGACTGGCGATCTGTCCAGGGTGTACCCTGCCTCTCACCCAAAGATGCTGGGATAGGCTCCAGCCCCCCTGCAACCCGAAAAGGATTAAGCAGAAGAAGATGGATGGATGGACGATTGCTGATCAGTGGAAACACCTGCTGAAGTCACTAGGTGGTGGTAAAACATGCAGAGTCTTGGTCCTCCATGGAACGAGTTAGATATTATTGTTACAGGGGATTTATATCCACCAGAGTGTGTCTTTAAGGCTTGTGCTGTTTGTTTGTTAAAATTGCTAAACTTAAATGTTAAAAAAGTGACAAATTTATTAGAGAAGTAGCAAATTTTTGAGGGGAAAAAAGTCACATGTATGGTAACAATCACTGAAAATGTATAAGAAAATAGGAAATGTATATAGGCTACTGTAATAAGGAACAACAGTTATTGTTTTACTTTCCTTCTTCTGGAGGGGCAGCTCAGACAAAGACTGGGCAAAAGACTGGACAACTGGACTGCTGTCCGGGCAACATTAGCCCATGCCTGTGCACGTCCCTGTCATGTAAGCAGACTGTGAGGGATTTGGATCCAAGTGAAGACAAACACCCCTGATATCCAGCTTTATAGCCATCATTAAAAGAAGTCAAGGTTAATGGAGTTTTCTTAATTGTGAAGTTTGATTTCAACAAAATTTTTAACCATGTGGGTTTGTCCATGGGTTCCATGTTGGCCCCATCTGTGTTTGCCCACATGGACTTTACCTGTTTATGTGTTTTCAACTTATTTTCTCATAAAATTGCTATTTTCTTTACTGCAAACTTACAACTTTTTCTCATAAATTTGTGACTTTTTATGTGTAATTTTGCCTGTGGCGCCAGTGAACTGAAACCCGCTCACCCATCTTAAGCCCATTGGGGCCCAGATGAGTTTAAAGTGGATAAGCAGATTACCTGCACCACATGTAAAGTCCATGAGGGCAAACACAGATGGGGCCAACTTGGGCCCTGCGAACAAACCCACATGGGACCCGTAAGACAGCCCAGATTTAACCTATAGTGGGGCCCCCATGGGCATCCTGGCTGGGTAGAGACAGCGTGTGGAGCGCAGTCATTCTGAGTAGAGCCCACTGCTCCTCCACATCAAAAAGGAGCCAGCTCAAGTTGTTTGAGGATCTGACCTGGATGCCTCCTAAGTCAGATGTTTTGGGCGTCCCATGTCCTCATGAGACCCTGTGGCAGACCCAGGGCAAACTGGAGATGCTGCTCGTCTGCCACTGGGGAGGGCACTGTTTCAATCTGGGCATCTGTGCTTAGACTGCTGCCCTCCTGAACTTTGGACAAGCTGTACAAAATGGATATGTGTTATATATACACATAATAGAACAAATAGCAGATGCATATCGGGAGAAAAAGAATGCATTCTAAATTTACACTGAAGATTAAGAATGTAGTTAATATGACCTGCATGGGTAACTAAAGCCAAACAATTCCTGTAGTATTTAATGAAAAGACTGTAGTAATGTTAATATCCTTAATTAACATTAATATTTCACATGAAGATTATTGAACTAGTTGGGCAGTTTCATGTCATGATGGCTCCAATATGGAAACTGTTACTGAATCAGTCTGTCTGGGATCTAACGGCCCCGTCACACCTACTGACAGGCAGCAGTTCAAACAGACAGAAAGTGTGACGCTGGTATTGTACCAAAGCTCACATCATCTGTGGTATCTAAATATTTCATGCAGTACACAGCCGTAGCTTAAACATGCAAACACTGTATGCAGCATATTGGCTGCATTCTACCATGTACACACAAACGATTGCTGAAACTCACCAACGCTGCATGGCACCAGATGGATAAATAACTCTCTACTGCAGTCTGGCATTTTCTGCCAGCACATGAGGCTGTGACTAGCTTCCAGATTGCAACCAAAAAAAAAAAAAAAATCATTAATTCTAGACACCTAAAGCCAAGTTCCTTTTTGGATTGTGATAAATGAATCATTGTGGGTTTTGAAGATATTAGCTCGCAGAAAGCCATCTCTGCATCTTGCATAAATTACCCCCCAGGGGTCAACCGGATATTGATGCAAGTGTTTGACTGCTCCTGCCCTCCACTCCTGACTGTCCACCAGCTTGGAAGAGTGCCAGTGTCGTTTTTAATATAATAGGCAAATGTGGAGCCTTTCGGAGCTGCTCTGCCTTTCAATCTCCCTTGTTTCTGCACCTTTTTTTACACCCTCTCTCCCTCTAGCCTTCATGTTGCCCTTTTCTTCTGCTGTTCTTCTGATTTCTCTCCATCTTAATCTTGTTGTCTAGCTGTCTCTCCATCCCTGTCTACTTTTCCATCTCCCTTTTCCCATGCCCTCTCTGTTGCTCGGCCTTTTTCTTCCCTTTTTTTCTTTATTACCCCGCATCGCTCTTTTACTCGCTTTTTATCTGTCCATCTCCCAGCTGAACTCCTGATTTAAAGATTGTTTTAACCATCCCTGCACCTCGGGGGGGGGGGTGGGGGGGTGGGGGGGTTCAGTGCTGTCTGTTGGTGATCTAAAGCCCTGTCTTGTAGTAAAGCTCATCCATCCATTATCCACAACCTTTTACAGTCTCTGGAAAACAGTCACTGTGGATGTTGAGCTTAATGTCATCTCACACTGCCATCGGGGTCTGTTCTGTGTGCATATGTCATTGTGTCGGTCTTGAATTATTTAAAACCAGGTGATACTTTCTGTAGCCATTTACAAAAAAAGCAAACATCCTGTGTATCCGTTTATCCAGTACAGTAATGTAATCGTGCTGAATCTCAGCGTGCTCAGGAATGTGCCTGAGCGATGGGTTTGCGCCTCGCCGAGTTTGCATGTTTGCACATGTGGTAATTGAGGAATCTGCACCACGCTCGCAATACGTCTGTCTCCTACAAGAATCGCTATTCCAGATTTTCCAGGCAATTAGGTGATTGAGAGAGAACATCAATTTTGTAATTAGACATGATGTGGAGCAGTAGGAAAATGCATGAAACTGACTCTGTCCTCTGCACTCTTCAGGGACACATTTTTGCTTGGCGCGTTGCTGAAAATGCTGAACGGGGTAACCGGGTGTAAATAGCCCAATCTTTGTTTGCCGCATAAAGTAAGTCTATATATGTTCCCCCAAGGATTGCACAGTTACATTTGAAGTTTATTATCATTAGCACTCAGCAATAAGCGCTAAGATCATAGCTGCAAATGTCCGCATCACTCAGCGGATCCCCTTGTTTTTGGACAGTGCCGTCATTACCACAGATGTACTGTGGGACTTGACAATACACAAGCTGCACTTTATTTAATGATGACTCATCAATTCTGCGGGGTTTGTGTACCACTTCTGCTCATTAGAACCTCTTAATAAAGCTGTATAGATTAGTTGTTCATTGCCGGTTTGGCTTAGAGCTTCTCGAAGTAGAGCAACAGCTCTTCCCGGCATCCCCTGAATGTAAGGTGCGCACATACACACACACACACATAATGAGGAGCGGCGACATGGGCCGATGATTTCTGCCTGCCCTTTAGACACCGTTCCACCTGAGTGTTAATCAGACACAAGTCAAGAAACGACAAATATTCAGCAGGTCAAAAGCAAAACAGCAATTATTTCACGAATAAATATTTATGTTCGCATAATATGTCGAATATGCCGTTTCACAGCCATTTAATCCCCTCGACACCTTCGGGGGTCATCTCGCAGTCACCTTGGGAGCCTCCAACTCACTGATATGGAAAATAGAAAATCCATTACTATTTTACACATCTGACCTTCACATCCTGCTCTTTTCTCCCGTGTCTTGCAGCGGTGCAGTGTGGGAATCCTGGTACTCCGAGCCATGGTCGCATCTCCCATTTGGACGGCACAACCTTCTCCCACTCCATCGTGTATTCATGCATGGAAGGATATTTCCTTACTGGGTCACCTACACGCCAGTGTCTTGCAAATGGCACGTGGTCTGGCACAGCTCCCAATTGCACAAGTAAGTGACTTTTAAAAAAATGGTCCAGTCATTTTTACTGGGATTTACTCAA
Source organism: Pholidichthys leucotaenia (assembly GCA_020510985.1). Lineage (NCBI taxonomy): Eukaryota > Metazoa > Chordata > Actinopteri > Cichliformes > Pholidichthyidae > Pholidichthys > Pholidichthys leucotaenia. The sequence continues at coordinate 201,340,688 of CM035849.1, read as the reverse complement.
AAACTCATTATGCTGCACAGTGTGCATGGTATGCGGTTATTTGTGTAATGGAAGTGCAAAGTGCGACATGTGATCAAAATGACACGGTCAGACGCAGTCCAAATTTATGCTGCTGCTGTAAAGAGAAGTACAGCAGAGAAAAATTCAGTGACTCTGTTAATCACATTTATGTAAGTCACACTTGCATTGACAGTGGCAGTCACAGGATTTGTGATTTAGGAAATAGAACATAGCCCCCCCCCCCCCCCAAAAAAAAAAAAGTTTAGGAAAATGAAATTGGGCAGGAAGGATTTAGTGTCACTGTGGATTTCAACAGTTGCTGCTGGTCATTTGGGCAGCAATGTATTTGCTATAGATGCAGTGTTAGATTGAATGAATAAATGAATGAATGAATGAATGAATGAAGGCTTTATTTCGGACATGTGAGACAGAATAAAGGCCATAACAAAATCACAGTGTTCAAATCAATAAATACCATACAAAAGCAACATATCCAAAAAGGAGTGAGAAGAAGGAAATGCTTTTTACTCCTACCCCTTCTCCACTATTCAGTCTTCATCATCAGCTGCGCCCATAAACATGTAGATACACATACAGTGATGTGAAAAAGTGTTTGCCCCCTTCCTAATTTCTCATTTTTTTGTGTTTGTCACACTTAAATGTTTCAGATCATCAAAAAAAATTAAATATTAAACAAAGATAACACAAGTAAACACAAAATGAGGTTTTTAAATGAAAGTGTTTATTATTAAGGGAAAAAAATCCAAACCTACATGGCCCTGTGTGAAAAAGTGACTGCCCCCTAAACCTAATAACTGGTTGGGCCACCCTTAGCAGCAACAACTGCAATCAAGCGTCTGCAGTAACTGGCAATGAGTCTTTTACAGCGCTGTGGAGGAATTTTGGCCCACTCATCTTTGCAGAATTATTAGAATTCAGCCACACTGGACGTTTTCGAACATGAACCGCCTTTTTAAAGTCATGCCACAGCATCTCAATCGGATTCAGGTCAGAACGTTTAACTAGGCCACTCCAAAGTCTTCATTTTGTGTTTCTTAAGCCATTCAGAGGTGGACTTGCTGGTGTGTTTTGGATAATTGTCCTGCTGCAGAACCCAAGTGTGTTTCAGCTTGAGGTCACTGTTGTATATGAAATACTTGGGTGAAGGGTGAGGCAGGATGATGGTTGGCGAACACAGCTTTATTAAAGGAACTATATACAGTGCAATACACGGCAGGCACCAGCATGGGCATCCGGCATAAGAAGAGAAAAAATGGATGCCCTCTGCCTTAAATAGGGCGGAGCAGTGGCGTGACGAGAAGTGCACGTCACTATACCGCACTTCACAATAATATGCCATTTTATATACCCCCCCCCCCATAGAGAAGTCCAAAACCACACGCACAATCGAAACCCTCCCCAAATTTGGAACCCGAATCACGCACTAAAATAACGAAAAACAATGTATTAAAATGGCCTAACACATTCACACAAAATAACCTAGAATAGGGCTGATGGGTGGACTACCATACAGCCCACACGGCGGGGTGGATTATTCTGCCACCTTTATCTAAAGAAAAGTGTATTTGCAAAACTAAAAACACGCCGTGCTCCTAAACTAAAAAACACATAAAACAATCCCATATCATAACATACATGCAAAAAACATACAAACTATAAATAAAGTGCTACCGCACAGTCATTTGTGTGAAAAAACTGGAACTTGCATGGAGGCGTCCAGGGCAGCCCTTCAGCAGGTGCGCCCCTGGAGACCGCAGACCCTCAGAGCGATTGCTGATCTTCTGGATGACAGAGCCTGGATCCCACACCACCATCACCGACTCCCGTCCAGCCTCGCCACCTGGAGCGTTCTCCCGGACACGCCAAAGCTGATTGGATTGCCTCGATGAGCCGTCGGACAACCCGAAGCATGCTGTGCCCAGCTTAGCCACTATGCACAGACACACTTGATGTTTTGCTGGCTGTTGTTAGGCCCATCTTCCCTGTGGACATCCTTCACCCCGAACCCGAACCAAGTCCATAACCCGAAGTGGAAATTTACTCGGTCCAATGTGTTGCTGCTGAGCATGCCATAACTCCATGCCTGTCAGTCTGGCCCCGTCCTCTTCTATAAACGTAGTGTTCACCATTGTAGCCGCAGACCCCCCCCCCCCCCAACTGTGGCCAAGAACCAGAGGCATCTGGGGCTAGCATGGTGTTGCTCATCGGCATGGGTACCAACCCTGAGTGAGAACTGGTCGACTTGAAAGCCAGGGCATCCATTAGCTCTCCATACCATTTGCTCCCAGTGTCTGTCGTGAGCGAGCGGGGTGATTTCTCCCTTGGGTTTCCTGGGTAAGACAAACGGCACACCCTGGCATAATGGTTCAAGCGTCCACATTTACCACAATGTTTCCCTCTAGCCGAGCATTTCTTAGCTTTATGGTGGTGCGTCGTGGACCCACAACCCCTGCAACGGGAGTTTCTCGGGGCAGACCTTTGGCTGGCAGCATTGATTTCCCAAAAATCTTCATCCAAGCTATCCTTGCTATTGGGGTCCGCAACACGAGCTGAGGCAAGCAGCTCCGGCTTCTTTTGTGGCTGGCGCCAATTTAGCTCCACAGCTAGCTTATCAACAGGTTCCCACTGGAGAGCTAGCTCCATTGCTTTAGCTAATGTTAAGTCATTAGGCGCCATTAATAGCCTAGCACGCAGCTCAGCATTACACATGTTCTGCTAGTTGGTCCCGTACCATTTCATCTTCAAGCGGTCCAAAACAACACTCGCTGGCTAGCTGCTTCAAGTCAATGACATACTGGCAGATAGGCTCACCTACCCGGTGGCGTCTCTGGCAAAAACGAATTCTCTGAACAGTCACATTGACTGGGGTGGAGAAACATTTAGCCAGCAGCTCCACAACTTCCTCTTATAAATCCGCCATGCAGAGTGTCCACAGTACCCTCCGGACCTCCATACCCAGGTTATGAACGAGAAGCGCCCACACTCTCACCCCATTGAGCGTCCCGTGGCCCAGTGCCGTAATATATGTCTGACAGGCCTCCAGCTAATGCGGCCATAAAACCGGTGGTTCGCCCAAGAGCTCGAGAAAGGGACGAAGCGGTGTAATGCACGCCTCCATGAATTAATCCTCGATCACCAAATGCTACGTATGAAATACCTGGGTGAAGGATGAAGTAGGATGATGGTTGGTGAACACAGCTTTATTAAAGGAACTATATACAGTGCAACACACGGCAGGCACCAGCATGGACATCCGGCGTAAAAGAGCGTAAAATGGATGCCCTCTGCCTTAAATAGGGCGGAGCAGTGATGTGACGGGAAGTCCACGTCACTACACTGCACTTCACAATAATGTGCCATTTTATATATTACAGTCACGAACAGATGGCCAGACATTCTCCTTCAGGATTTTTTGGCAGACAGCAGAATCTATGGTTCCATTTACCACAGCAAGTCTTCCATGTCCTGAAGCAGCAAAACAGCCCTAGACCATCACACTACCACCACCACATTTTACTGTTGGTATGATGTTCCTTTTCTGAAATGCTGTGTTACTTTTATGCCGGATGTAATGGGACACACACCTTCCAGAAAGTTCAACTTTTGTCTTGTCAGTCCACAGAATATTTTCCCAAAAGTCTTGGGGATCATCAAGATGTTTTCTGGCAAAACTGAGACGAGCCTTTATGTTCTTTTTGCTTAGCAGTGGTTTTCGTCTTAGAACTCTGCCATGCATGCCATTTTTGCCCAGTCTTGTTCTTATGGTGGAGTCATGAACACTGACCTTAACTGATGCAAGTGAGGCCTGCAGTTCTTTGGATGTTGTTGTAGGGTATTTGGTGACTTCTTGGATGAGTCGTCGCTGCGCTCTTGGGGTAATTTTGATCGGCCGGCCACTCCTGGGAAGGTTCACCACTGTTCCATGTTTTCGCCATTTGTGGATAATGGCTCTCACTGTGGTTCGCTGGAGTCTCAAAGCTTTAGAAATGGCTTTATAACCTTTTCCAGACTGATAGATCTCAGTTACTTTGTTTCTCATTTGTTCCTGAATTTCTTTGGATTGCAGCATGATGTCTAGCTTTTGAGGATCTTTTGGTCTACTTCACTTTGTCAGGCAGGTCCTATTTAATTGATTTCTTGATTGAGAACAGGTGTGGCAGTAATCAGGCCTGGGTGTGGCTAGAGAAATTGAACTCAGCTTTCCAAAGATGTAATAAATCACAGTTAATTTATGTTTTAACATTGGGGGTGGGGTGGGGGGGGATCACTTTTTCACACAGGGCCATGTAAGTTTGGATTTTTTTTACCCTTAATAATAAACACTTTCATTTAAAAACTGCATTTTGTGTTTATTTGTGTTATCTTTGTCTAATGTTTAAATTTGTTTGATGATCTGAAACATTTAAGTGTGGCAAACATACAAAAAAATGAGAAATCAGGAAGGGGGCAAACACTTTCTCACACCACTGTACTTACCCATATTTACACATGTACATATATTTGTAAGAAAATAACATAAATAATCTGTGAAAACACCTGATGATTGTCAGAGTCCTTCATCCTCCTCGCTGTACCTCGTGAAGACCATGTTTTTGTACAGTTTTTTAAACTGACTCATACTTGGACATTGCCTGAGCTCCACACTTAATCTGTTCCACAACTTCACTCTACATATGGAAATACAAAATGACTGAACAATAACTGACTCTTACTCTGACTCTTATAGATGGATGGATGGATGTACTTTATTGATCCCAAACTGGGAAATTACAGAAAAATATTATTTAAGAGTCAGCCACTGTTACTGTCATGACCCTCCTCGTGCGCTTTTGCACAGCACACAGAGGAGTGAGGAGAAAGGATGGATTTAAGCACATGGTTACACCACAACACATTTATTAAAGAAAGCAACAGTTCCCAAAAGTGGAGACAAACAAAAACGATAAACAGGGTACACTTCTGGCTACACGGAAGTACGTGAAGCGGGCAGACCACAGTGTACAGTGGCACAAAAAAGGCGAAAAACAATACAAAGGACGACAGGGTTCACTTACTGGCTTCCGTGGCTGAGGGCTGCACCTGGCTCTCCTCCCCTAGAGTCAGGCAAGATCTCTCCAACACAGACATAACAAAAACAAGAGAGATAACTTGCCTGAGATCAAGCTCCACCACCGTCCAGAACTCCATCGATCCTGATGATGAAGTCTCAGGCCTGGCCTCTAGGAGGTCCAGCTCTGGCTCCCAATCCGCTGCAGTTGCCTCCGCAGCTGGCAAGATGCTGATTGCAGTCCCACAGTCCTCCTGCAATGGCTCCAACGCTGGGGATTCCTCCAGCATGGCTGCAGGGGGACGTCTCCCTGCTGGCTCCGGAGCGGGATCCTCCAAGGCCACCGGCTCCTCCACTGTCCGATGGCTCTGACCTTGGACCAACGGGCGCTCAGGAAAAAATGGAGGAGACACGGCGAGAACAGGAATAGAGTAAGTGTTTGTATCTGGAGGAGAGAACCCAGCGGACTGCAGAGACTGGGCCTGTCCCTCGGGAGACAGACAAGGTTTATTGTGATTTAGTTGAATAGAATGAAAAAACACTTGCCTGTTATCCCGGTGTTCGATGTTGACAGCTGCAGCAGGCAGACAGTCATCCTTCTCCATGTCAATGGTGATTTGGCCCCCTTCAAAGGGTTTTAGAGGAGCCGTCTCCATGGCAACGGAGTTGGGCGTTCCCAGGGTTTCCCTGGCAGACCTCACGGCAGCTGGAGGGGAGATGACTGCCGAGGATGAGGTGGGCTTCTCCCAACATTTCCCCACAGGATGACGCTGTTTGCGAGTGGCTGAAGCTGATGGCGAGGCTGAGGAGGCAGTGATAGCAGGCTCTGGAGAGCGTCTCCGCTTGGGTTTCATGGAGAGCGCCCCCCTCCTCAGGTTGGTAAACTCCTGATCCAATGCACAGACCGAAGACAACAGCCCCTCGTACTGCGGATAGCTCCAGAGCCCTGGATGCGCCTCCAGGATCCCTACAGCTGAATCCAGGAAGCTCCACTTTGACTTCGGTCCGTGGGCTTCATGGGCCTCGTCCATAAAGTCCTGGATGAAGGCCGCCGCCCAATCCTCCTCCACCGTGGGATGCTTCACCGATCGTCTGCTCCAGCCAGTGTGGGAATGGCGCGCCAAAGGCATCATAGGACAAAAACAGGTGGGTGAGGAAACAGTTCAAAAACGAAAACGTGATGTGTGGGTGTAACCTGCTAAATCCTTTGCTGGCTGGACTATTCTGTCATGACCCTCCTCGTGCGCTTTTGCACGGTGCATGGAAGAGTGAGGAGAAAGGATGGATTTAAGCACAGGGTTACACCACATTTATTAAAGAAAGCAACAGTTCCCAAAAGTGGAGACAAACAAAAACGATAAACAGGGTACACTTCTGGCTACACGGAAGTACGTGAAGCGGGCAGACCACAGTGTACAGTGGCACAAAAAAGGTGAAAAACAATATAAAGGACGACAGGGTTCACTTACTGGCTTCCACAGCGGGACGTGAAGTGGGCAGACCACAGTGAACAGTGGCACAACAGACACCAATGACAATACAATAGTCCAGCAATGCTTGACTGGCAAAGAGCTGCTTACATACAAGCATTGCTGGCAAGGAAGATTGGGTGCACCTAGGCGAAGCGCGGAAAAGGCAATTACCAGAGTAGAACCAGCTGGCTGTCATGAGAGAGGGGGCGTGGTCGGACCGGCAAGTGTCAGACAGCACCCACACGAGAGTAGGCCAAAGGCGGATGCCTCACAGCTGCTGGCCAGAACACAGCAGCTACAGGTGCAGAAATAAACAAAGGAAAATAGAAACTGCAAGAAACTCAAAAGATAGCATAATACAAAACTACACAGATAAACCTGAGCCACAGCAGGTCAGAACCGAGCCCGAAGAACAACCCGACTCAGTTCATGACAGTTACATTATAGTTCTGGTGGCCACAGATCCTAAAAAAAGTCTTTAAAAACACTTTATTCATTATTTTATTAATTTTATTTAATTATTATATAATTAAGTCCTTATTTATCCTTAAAAAAGACAATTGATTATTAAATTATTCTTTTGAGAATGGGGCCCTGTGTTGGACTGATGATCTGTCCAAGGTGTACCCTGCCTGTCACCCAAAGGTGATGGGATAGGCTCCAGCCTTGCTGCGACCCGAAAAGGGTTAAGTGGTTGAAGATTAATGAATGAATCTCTCGAGATCTTAAAAGTACAATAGAAAAAACTAAATTGCAATTTTTTCTTCCTTTGTATGTTGAATGTTTTGTACTTAATTTTTGTGAATTTGTTGTTTCTTATTTGTAGTTTAGCATAATGAAAATTGACACAGGTGGAACCAGAAGTAATCAGTGATTTACAAAAAAAAAATTGGAAATGTACAAGAAAAAAATCTCAAAGTCACAAGAGGAAAATCTGCAAGATTTAAGTCACAAAATTAGGTGAAAAAATGGTAAATTTAAAAGAATGAAGTCTCCAGTTTAAATTATTCTCAAATTTATGAGAAAATGTAGAAATGAAAAAAAACAGCTAATTTACATTAAAAATGTGCACATTTAAAAAAAGTCTACATTTACAAAAAAGTGAAAAGTTAGCAGACAAGTGTCTAATTTAAAAGAAAAAAGTCTCAAATCTATGAGAAAATTCAAACATGTTAATTCATTCATTCATCTTAACTGCTTAATCCTTTCCAAGTCACAGGGGTGCTGAAGCCTATCAAAGCATCTTTGGGCGAGAGGCGGGGTACATCCTGGACGGATCGCCAATCCATCACAGGGCCAACACAGAGACGGACATCCATTCACTCTCACATTCATACCTAAGGACAGTTTACCCCCAGATTTTGCCTATTAATCTAATGTGCATGTCTTTGAACTGTGGGAAGAAACCGGAGTACCTGGTGAAAATCCACACATAACATGGAAGACTAGAAAAGCACTCGGAGAGCGCAGACCTCGGCCAAGCGGCACAGTTCCACCCATACAGTGTTTGTGTGTACGTTTTCAGATTCCTTGACCATGAAAAGATATGACTAGCAATTGGATTGACAATGATAGGATTAGCGGTTCAGTAGTTATTCACAAAAATGGCATTTTCCGTAATGGCGGCGACAGTTCCCCCCATACAGTGTTTGTGTGTACGTTTTGAGATTCCTTGACCATGAAAACATATGACTAGCAATAGCACGGTGATTCTCCGCATCGTCTGTGTTATCTCCCTGCCTTATGTGTTTCACACTTTTAGACTTTGAACGAGGCATGACTGGCAATATCGAGCAGATCTTCTTTTTTTTAAAAAAAAAACATAACCTCCTGGCGGAGGTAATAAGAAAAAAAAATCAATAAAAAAAAATAAAACTAAGCTCGACGAGCTTCAATAGCGGCTGAGTCGCTGCATTTCTTCTGTCGCTGCAGCACGGTGATTCTCCGCATCCTGTGTGTTGAAAATGGCCCTATGTCACAATGTTAAAGAATCCTTTAAAAAATTCCTGTATCCAGATGGTGATCCGGATCATCCCCAAAATTTAATCAGTTCTTCCTTGTACCATTTGCAACAACGCCTGAAAGTTTCATCGAAATCCGTCCAAAACTTTTTGAGTTATCTTGCTAACCAACAGACAGACAGACAGACAAACAGACAAACCCCGGCAAAAACATAACCTCCTGGCCTGCGGCCTGGCGGAGGTGAACATGCAAACTCTACACAGAAGGGTAGCTGTCCAGGGGTGGGATCAAACCCACAACCTTCTTGTTGTGCTACCATAGTGCTAACCACTGCGTCACCCCAAAAAATTCAAAGTCACATAAAAAATTTTCATATTTTTACAAAAAATAGCATATTCAGAGAAAATGATGAATTGTTTAAAAAAAATGACAGATTTACCAAAAGAAGTCTCTGATTCACTTTTTAAAAAATACAATTTTATGAGAAACCGTCAAATAGGTTCATTTTGTCTTCTTTTAATTATTTATCTTTTGTTCATATAAAAGACAAAAAATAAAATAGAAAGATGTCTTTACCTTCTTTACATGTTTCAACTGCACTGCAGCCTTCGTCAGTGAAGAAGCCTTTGAAACTGCACAAGTGAAAAATACTCTTCAAGCAAATGCAAGCCTTATCAAAACATGGGCAGAATGCTTAGCAAATGTGGACACAGATTAGGCTGTTGTGTTGCCATCAGTTTTTTTTTTTACCTGATGAAGGCTGCAGTGCAGTTGAAACATGTAAAGAAGGTAAAGACATCTTTCTATTTTATTTTTTGTCTTTTATATGAACAAAAGATAAATAATTTATGAGAAACCAACAGTAAGGATTTCTTTGTGGGGAGCAGTTTCTGGTTTTTCTGTTTGTACAGTTGCAGTCAAAATCATTCAGCCCCAATTGCAAATTAGGTTTATTGGCAAAATGTACAAACTAACAGCTCTTTGCAATAAACACATCAAACAAGAACAATTTAGGTTGCTCAACACAACTAATATTACAAGTGGTTTCTCCAAGTTCAACACAAAATGCCACTTTTAATGACTACTGGAGTCTTAAAATTATTTAACCCCTTCATGACAAGCATCTTTAGTACTTAGTAGAGCATTCTTTTGATGGTATGACCTGCTGCAAACATAATGCATAGCCAGACACCAGCTTCTGGCAGAGTTTGAGGAATCTTAGCCCATTCCTCATGAGCAAAGACCTCCAGATCACTAAAATTCTTGGTTTTGCATGCTGCAACTGCCTTTTTCAAATCCCACCAGAGATTTTCAATGAAGTTCAAGTCAAGCAATTGTGATGGCCACTCTAGTATCTTCCAGGACTTCTTCTGAAACCAAGCCTTGGTAGAATTTGATGTATGCTTGGGATCACTGTCCTGTCGGAAGGTCCAGTGACACCCAAGCTTCAGCTTCCTCACAGACGGCATGACATTTTCTCCCAGGATTTCCTGATACTTGATTAAAGCCATCTTGCCATCCACATGCTGCAGGTTTCAAGTGCCAGGGTAAGTGAAGCAACCCCAGAGCATCCTTGAGCCACCACCATGCTTTACTGTAGGCAAGGTGTTCTTTTCAGCATATGCTTAATTCTTCCTCCTCCATAGGCTTGAAAAAGTTCAAGTTTTGTTTCTTTGCTCCACAGAACAGAGTCCCCAAACTTCTTTGGCTTATTTATATAGTTTTGAGCAAATTGGAGCTGACTTTTCTTGTGATTTTGGATCAGTGGTGGAGTACATCTTGGAGTTCGTGCATGGAGCCCTTTAGCGTTTAGTATGCGCCTTACTGTGGAAACTGAAACCTCAGTACCTGCTGCCACCAAGTCTTGCTGCAGGTCTTTTGCAGTCAGCCAAGGGCTTTTGACGTCCTGAGGAGGCAGGTGGTAGTTTCCTCTTTCTGCCACATCGAGGTAGTGTAGCCACTGTTCCTGTAACTTTAAACTTGCAAACTATGCTTCCAGCTATATCTCTAGGAACATTGGTGACCTTTTCTATCTTTCTGTGAAAAGCACAAAGTTCTCTGAATGTTTTGGACAATTCTCTTGACTTAACCATATTTTCCTGACATACAGTCAAATGTCACTGTCAACAATCCAGGTATTTGAGGTGTTCTATCGCAAGCAAACCTGATGCAACTAATGAAGCCCTTGATTATTGGCATTAGGTGGGCTTGAGGCCACACCTGATTTGAAAATGTGTGCTCTTCCTTGTAATATTAAATTTTGTTTAATTATTTAAATTGTTCTTGTGTAATTTGTTTATTGTAAACACCAATTTTTTTTTAAAGTTTTTCCAGTAAACCTAAAATGCAACTGGGATTGAATGATTTTGATTGCAACTGTAGCTTAATGAAATAATTTATCCCAAAAATTCATTTTGAGCTGTATTAATAAATATTTAGACAAAATTATTTGTGGTGTCCTCACAAATTTGTTCCTGTTGTATTCTCCATTATCAAACCAAACACAATGAACCAATAAGGGCCCATTTACACAGCACAGAGATCACTGGGAGACCATTAAGAGATCAGTAATTGCCCCGATTTCTCAAAGATTTCCTAAAGGCTTGAAAAAGATGTTTCTGTGCAAATGTATGGGAGATCCTTGTGTGGTTTGGAATAAGTCAAAACTTTGAGGAGACTGTGGGGACCGGGGAGAGCACTGGAAGATCATTGAGATATTGTTGAGAGATCATTGAGAGATCTGGCCAATTTTTGATCTCTCAGTAAGCTCCAGCCCTGTGTAAAGGGGGTATAAACTTCTGTGAAAATGGCACTGCTCCCAATTTTTTCCCAAAAGAAGCTTCCCCTGACTGATCAACAGTGGTGATAAAATTGGCTTTAAGATTTTCAAATAGCATATAAATCTCTTTAAGCCTTTTCTCCCTGTGAAGCACATAAAAATGTCAGGCAGTTTTTATCGTCTGAATTTCACTAAATGAGCCATGCAGTAATTAAAAAGCATGCCAATCTATATTCCATTTGCAACAGGATGACTATCAAACAACAGTACACATTGTTCTTCTCCCTGAAAAGCCCCTTATGTTTTCTTCTTCTTTTTGTTTGTTACTGAATCACCAGGAAGGATTAATGGCATGAAAATAATTTTCAGTTTTGGATGAAATGGATCTTTGGAGGGACTTGTGCATGGCAAGAGAGAGATAGAAGAAAGACTGAAAATCAGATGGAATAATAATGATCAAACATGCAGTAAGGCTGAATCCCTGCCTCTTCCCAACACTTCAGAGGCTTGCTCCTCAGCAAACTTGTTCTCCTTTATACTATCACTTTACATTAAAGTTTAGTGGTCAGTTCAGGGACATCAGGACTTAAAATGCCATGATTGGCTCACTGTGCCTTCATTAAGGAGGCAATCATTTTCATGGTTCATGGGTAATCGATCATGTAGGTTACCACATCAAAGTCGTACGATGTTCTCAAGGGGAAAGAGACAGAAAACTTTTGACTTTATTTTTCCTTTTTACACTCTTGTCGGATGATAAATGAAATTTATAGAGCATGGTAAGGAATTAGCAAATTAAAGTGCATTAGGCAATAGTCTTGTCCAGTAGTGCTTGGCAAAAGGCATGCAGCTGTTCAGGAAATAAACAATAAAAGCAGATTTTTCAGCAGCACTATTTGCCTTGTAATAAGCTGTGATTCAGACGAGTTATGTCATTTTTCCATGTTGCTCACTGTCTTGTCTGTGGCCTCCTTTTTTAATTTGACTAGTGAAGAGATTTGGGGTTGGAGGATGCAATTAAATGAAGATTACATAGCCAAATTCTGATTAAGATAAACAGTAAATAAGTATATACCATTAAGTATTATATTACCAGGTTTCAGGTAGGTTTGTAAAGTGATATCTTCATATTGAAAGCCTCCCATTTTAACTAGCCTGCTAACTAGCTAGAGCAGTAACGTTTGTATAAAAAATTTACATTTAAAAAATAAAAACTGTTTTGATGCAAATCATAACCTTAATATGCCTAGAATGTATCCAGATGTTTTGATTTTTCAATCCAAAATTATTTAAATCCCATTTTTTCTTGAAGTGACTTATTGAAATGCATATAACGTCTATGTATGATTTTCTGTCTTAATCTGATTTCTCTCTGTGTTTTGTTTGCTCAATAAGTGTATTGAATAAAGGGGGAAAAAAATCAGTAAAGTTGCATCGTACGAGTCAATAGCCTGCAGCTGTTTTGCATTGTGCTGACTGGCTGGGTTTTGCTCTCCTACAGATCGACAGGCACATGTAAACATTTACAGTGATGTTCCCCCAGTTTTGATTCTGCTTCCCTCCTTCTCTCCTCTAGTGAAACAAAACCAACTGAAATTTTCATGAGCTGTCTTTTATTTACACCAGCTGCTTCTGGTTAATGTTTGGAAAGACCATACTAGCTTTATGATTATCTGTAATCATGTCACAATGAATTACATATTAACAGTGTGACTAAATACAACACAGTCTTCTCAGATTGCACATATGCAGTATGCTTTTACCCTGATTCAGTAATTAATTAATTAATCAGTAAACTGATTCAGGTGCAGACTGTAAGCATGTTTTCCCATTAATGTTTGACTCTTTCTTCAGAATCTGTACTTTAGATGCAGCTGAAGGAGTTTACTGTATTAATAAATGCTTTTACTGACACCTTTATAGATGCTTTTTACTACCAGAGAATATATATCACTGACTGGTGAGCTGCTTACTTTTCCACAGGGAGGAATGGAATTTTCACATTTTCGGTAAAATATTTGTGCTCACGCTCAGTGGATTAAGGCTGCGTGTCCACGGGGAAAGTAAAACTGCTCTCAACCTGTTTTCCTGACCACTTTTCATGTGCTCATTAAAAAAACCGCTCCGCCCAGTATCCAAGCAACAGCCTGACATGTCACTCAAAGCGTACCGGGGGTTTCACAGATTTTGCTCTGAAATGCTCCACTCACTGGACTAAACCGCATCAAACTGGTAAGAAAATACACATCCTTCCAAGATGTTGCTGTTAAATATTGATCACAGTATCCTTTTAGGTTGATTCTGATCGGCTGGTGAGAGAGGTGTGCAGCTGTTGAGTACTGCAGCACTCCGAAAGTTTAACTTTTTTCAACTTTCAGTAACAGTGACATATACAGTTAGGCCCAAAAATATTTGGACAGTGACACAAGTTTTGTTATTTTAGCTGTTTACGAAAACATATTCAGGACACAATTATATAATCAATATGGGCTTAAAGTGCAGACTGTCAGCTGTAATTTGAGAGTATTCACATCCAAATTGGAGCAAGGGTTTAGGAATTACAGCTCTCTTTTTTTTTTTTTACCTTTATTTAACCAGGAAAAAAAACCCGTTGAGATTGAAAACCTCTTTTTCAAGGGAGTCCTGGCCAAGAGGCAGCAAAAAAATCACAAATACACTCACAATGACATACAAATCATATAAAACAGTTACAAATTAGTGAGGCCGTCTCAAGTGTTCTCAATCTGGATTTAAAGTCGTTCAATGAAACAAGTTCCGTTAGTTTCCAGTCTTTTTGCAACATGTTCCATGTAGAGGGGACTGAGAACATGAAAGCTCTTTTTCCCAGCTGAATATGGGCAAATGGAACAGAAAGCAACAAATGATCATTAGAACGCAAACCATAAGAATCAACACCTCTCAGTGTGATCAAATTACAAATGTAAGGGGGCAACAGTCCAAGCATGGCCTTGTAAATAAAAATGTACCAGTGAGTCAACCTCCTGGTGGACAAAGAGGGCCATCCCACTCTAGAATACAGTTCACAGTGATGGGTCAAGGCTCTACAGTTTGTAACAAACCTCAAAACAGCATGATATACAGAGTCAATCTTACTCAGACACTGAGCTGAAGCGTTCATATACAAGAGGTCTCCATAATCTATAATAGATAAAAAAGTTGCAGTAACGAGATGCTTTTTAACCTCAAAAGAAAAACATTTATTTCGAAATAAAAAACCCAGTTTCAGTTTAAGTTTCTTCACAAGATTTTCAACATGGGGCTTAAAAGTCAGAGCGTCATCAAGCAAGATAGCAAGATACTTGTACGAGTGAACCACCTCAATTTCATTTCCCTCAAAAGTGGACACTGTGGGAAAAATTTGTGGACTCTTCCTAAAATTTGAAAACCACATCAGTTTAGTTCTTTAATACGTAGCCGCCTCTTTTTCAAGGGACCAAAAGTAATTGGACAAATGACTCAGAAGGCTGCAAAAAAAAAAAAAAATTAACAAGGCTACATGGGCTCTTCCCTCGTTAACCTGTCATCAATTAAGCAGTTAAAAGGTCTGGAGTTGATTCCAGGTGTGGCGTTTGCATTTGGAAGCTGTTGCTGTGAACACACAACATGCGGTCAAAGGAGCTCTCGATGGAGGTGAAACAGACCGTCCTGAGGCTGAAAAAAAAGGAGAAATCCATCAGAGAGCAGAAATGTGGCCAAATCAACAGTTTGGTACATTCTGAGAAAAAAGGAGTGCACTGGTGAGCTTGGGAACTCAAAAAGGCCTGGACGCCCACGGAAGACAACAGTGGTGGATGATCGCAGAATCCTTACCATGGTGAAGAACAACCCCTTCACAACCTCCACTCAAGTGAAGAACACTCTCCAGGAAGTAGGTGTATCAGTATCTAAGTCTACCATAAAGAGAAGACTTCATGAGAGTAAATACAAAGGATTCACCACAAGGTGCAAACCATTAATCAGCCTCAAAAATAGAAAGGCCAGAATTGACTTTGCCAAAAAACACCTGAAGAAGCCAGCCCAGTTTTGGAACAGCATTCTTTGGACAGATGAGACTAAGATCAACCTGTACCAGAATGATGGGAAGAAGAAAGATTGGAGAAGAATTGGAACAGCTCATGATCCAAAGCACACCACATCTTCTGTAAAACATGGTAGAGGCAGTGTGATGGCATGGGCATGCATGGCTTCCAATGGCACTGGGTCACTTGTGTTTATTGATGATGTGACAAAAGACAGAAGCAGCCCGATGAATTCTGAAGTGTATAGGAATATACTTTCTGCTCAGATTCAGCCAAATGCAGCAAAGTTGATTGGACTGCGCTTCACAGTACAGATGGACAATGATCCAAAACATACTGCAAAAGCAACCCAGGAGTTTTTTTAAAGCAAAGAAGTGGAATATTCTGCAATGGCCGAGTCAGTCACCAGATCTCAACCCAATCGAGCATGCATTTCACTTGCTCAAGACAAAACTTAAGGCAGAAAGATCCACAAACAAGCAACAACTGAAGACAGCTGCAGTAAAGGCCTGGCAAAGCATCACAAAGGAGGAAACCCAGCGTTTGGTGATGTCCATGGGTTCCAGACTTCAGGCAGTCATTGCCTGCAAAGGATTCTCAACAAAATATTGAAAAGTAACATTTTACTTTGGGTTATGTTTATTTGTCCAATTACTTTTGAGCCCCTGAAATGAGGAGCGTTTGTATAAAAATAGCTATAATTCCTACATGTTTAATCATATATTTTTGTTCAACCCCTTGAATTAAACCTTAAAGTCTGCACTTCAGTTCCATCGTAGTTGTTTCATTTCAAATCCAATGTGGTGGCATGCAGAGCCCAAATCATGAAGATTGTGTCACTGTCCAAATATTTCTGGGCCTAACTGTACACTGACCGCTGAGAGTGTCTTTGTGCCAATGGTGCTGAGCGCATTAAATGCCAGACTACATAGAAAATGAACAGAAACTAGTCACCCACAGCAGAAAATAAACACATTTGGTGGACACACAGCCTTAATCTTTTTGTTTTCTTCTGGGATTAATTAAATAAAGCTCAAATAATTCATGTCTTTCTTATGATCAACTAGTTTGCTAGTTTTACATCTACATATACGTATATTAGCTCCGAAATTTAAGTTCTATAGTTATCTGATATGTAACCAAATGCCTGCAAAGAGTTGTTCAAAGCAATTCTGCTGGTATTACTATAGACTATGCAAATATGCACATAGTATTACTAGAGACCTCGCTTATGTTGTGATCAAAATTCACCAATAGTTTGCGATAAGTGGACATGATCAGAATTTACCATTTACTTTGAGGTGAACAATTCAAATAATTATCCTGAAGAGCAAGAAATGACATTAATGTTCAGGGGGAATGGGAAAGAATTACCCCCTTTAAATTAATCACATTTTGTTGCTTTGTACCCTGAAATGAGAATGGACTCAATTTTTGTTTTTCCAGCTATATTTATTCATTGCAAATTATAACAGCCAACTAAAAGATATACCAGCAAGAGACTGATGTTGCAGAACTGACATTAAATGTTGTTTTTGTTGGTCAATGTCATAAAATAGCAACGCGCCAACTTTGTGCCCAGCCGCACTCCTTTTAAATAAGTGCATTCTGACTGGAGTAAAGCGTGCCCACACTTAATCATTATTTGGATGACAATGGTTCAAAGTGTTAAAATGGACATTGCATCGCCAGAATCTACCAAAACTACCAGTGTGCGAATGTAGGCTTTGGATTGTCATAATAGGGCCCTAGGTAGTACACTGTGCCACATTCTGAGCGCGGGGGGACCCCACCAAGCTCAGGTTATCTACCTTTTTTTTTTTCCATATTTTGTACTGTGTTGTCATTTTGAGTTGTCTGTATGATTTATTTTCACATTTACGTTTGTTGTAGTTTGTTTTTTGTATTTTTGAGGTTGCCTGTTCCCATTCTGCCATATCGTTATGTTTGTTTTCTGTTGTGTTTTTCTCTCTCTTGGGGTCGACAGCTGTCAGTTACTGTCTGGGGGTATCACTCTGCGTGGGCGTGGCTCTGTCAGCTGTCAGCCCTGATTGTGCCCTCCTCTCATCATTTTCAGCTGGCCTAAATTGTTTCTTTGTTTTCTTCTACCCACTCAGGTTCACCACACCTGTTACCACTTTCCTTATTTTGTGTTTAGCCTTAGCAGCCATCAACTACACTTGAGTTTCCCCCGCCGGGCTCCACTGCTGCCGGTGACACTAATCCAGTCTGTGTCTATTCTTTCTCTGACTCTTCTCCTGAGGCCTCCGGGGGCCCCGCTTGTCTGCCTGAGGCCACGGGGGGTGCAACACCTTTGTCTGAGGCCACCATGGGTGCTTCATCCCAGCCCGGGGCCTCCGTGGGAGCTTTGCCAGAGCCCGGGGCCTCCAAGGGTGCAGCATTGGCCCAGTCCGGGCCCACCGAGGGTGCAGCCTTGGCTCAGTTCAGGCCCACTGAGGGTGCAGCTTTGGTCCAGTCCGGGCCCACTGCGGATGCTGCATTGTTCCAGCCCGGAGCCACCGAGGGTGCAGCTCCGTGACTGCCCGGAGCTACCGAGGGTGCAGCTCCACTCCTGCCCAAAGCCACTGAGGGTGCAGCTCCGCTCCTGCCCGAAACCACCGAGGGTGCAGCTTTGCTCCAGTCCGGAGCCTCCGCGGGTTTAACCTTGTCCCAATCCAGGGTCACTGCGGGTGCAACAGTGCTCTAAGCCGGAGCCACCGTGGGTGCAACCTTGTACCTGTCCAGGACCACCGAGGGTGCTACTTGCCAATCCAAGGGTGTCGTGGTCCCCTCTCCTTCATTAGACACCGTCGTGGTCCCCTCTCATCTGCCAGACGCCGTCGTGGTTCCCCCTCCTCTGCCAGACACCATCGTGGTTCCCCCTCCTTTCCCAGATGCCATCGTGGTTTCCCCTCCTCTGCCAGACGCCGTCATGGTTCCTTGTCCTCTGATCATCTTAGTTGGGTGGCCACCCCCTGGACCACCATCTCTGCGGCGGTGGCTCAAGAACTCTGGTCGACTGCTGGTCGACAGGTGTTGCCATTGGGTGGGGTGGTTTGCATTCTCCGGCAGACCACCTGAGTCCTACCACCTTGCCATCTGTCAAGCCTGTGACTTCGGCCGACCTCCTGAACTGCTTAGTTTTTTTGGTCTAGGGGGGCCTAGGTGCCCAGTTCTGTGTGGGTCCTGAGCGGATTTTGTTTTGTTTTCCCTTTGCTTGGGCCGTGCTGGAGGCTTCCTGAGGCTTTTATTTTTTCTATTCAATTCAATTCAATTCAACTTTATTTATATAGCGCCATTTCACAACAACAGTCATCTCATAGCAATTTCAACTGTAGGGGGAACCCCCACAGTTGCAGAAAGACCCCAGCAATCAGGTGATCCCCTGTGAGCAAGCACTTAGCGACGGTGGAGAGGAAAAACTCCCTTTTAACAGGAAGAAACCTCCAGCAGAACCAGGCTCAGGGAGGGGCAGTCATCTGCTGCGACTGGCTGGGGGGTGAGGGGACAGAGAAGATGAAAAGAGCAGACATGTAGAGAGCAAACAGCATGATGGGGACTCAATCTACAGGAGAGAACAAACAGATGTTAATGACCAGCAAAAAAAAAAAAATATTTCATAGAGAGTGAAGAAAGGAGTGAGGCCCAGTGCATTATTGGAGGTCCCCCAGCTGACTAAACCTATTAGCAGCATAACTAAGGGAGGGTTCAGAAACACATGATCCCTCCCTAATTGTAGGCTATATCAAAAAGGAAGGTTTTAACCCTATTCTTAAAAACAGAGATCGAGTCTGACTCCCGAATCCAGATTGGCAGCTGGTTCCACAGGAGAGGAGCTTGATAACTGAAGGCTCTGCCTCCCATTGTACTTTTGGAGATTCTAGTTATTACAAGTAATCTTGCATTTTCTTTTTCAAATTTGAAAATGCTGGCTAAAAGTAACTGTAAATATTCCACAATTGTTATTCACGCCGGCATTAATAACATCCGTCTCCGGCAGTCGGAAGTCACGAAACTTAATATAGAATTGGTGTGTGACTTTGCAAAAACGATGTCTGCCACTGTAGTATTCTCTGGGCCCCTCCCCAATCTGACCAGTGATGACATGTTTAGCCGCTCGTCATCCTTGAACCGCTGGCTGTCTGTGTGGTGTCCTAAAAATGACATGGGCTACATTGACAATTGGAGCTGTTTTGGGGGAAAACCTGGTCTTATGAGACGAGACAGCATTCATCCCACTTTGGATGGTGCTTCTCATTTATCTAACAATCTGGCATCTTTTTTATCCAAATTTCCAAAACCATGACTACTCAGAGTTGGGACCAGGAAGCAGAGTCGCAGTCTTACACGCCTCTCTGCAGCTCCTCTTCATCCGCCACCCCTCAGCTTAGCCCCTGTCTTCCCCATCAGAAAATCGTTGTCTGCTCCCTCCAAAGTGAATAAAAATATAATGTATAAGCATCCCAAAGTGATAAAGCAAAATATTGGTAAAACTCAAATTAAACATAAAGCCTCTAAATTGAATGATTTGGCCTCTGTTCCTCCTCATAATTTAAAAATTAAATGTGGTTTATTAAATATTAGGTCTCTAACTCCCAAGTCTCTGTTAGTCCATGATTTGTTAATTGATCATCAGATTGATTTAATTTCCCTTACAGAGACTTGGTTAGGACAAGAGGATTATGTTGGTTTAAATGGATCAACTCCCTCTGGTTATTTAAACTGTCAAAATCCCAGAAGTTTTGGTCGTGGAGGAGGAGTAGCAACAATTTACCATTCCAAATTACTAGTTAATGTAAAGCAAAAAAACATGTTATAATTCCTTTGAGGGCCTGGTCCTCAGTATTGGGCACTTTAACAATTTTAGGTTAAACCCAATTTTATTTGCCATAGTTTATCGTCCCCCATCAACCTACTCAGAATTTTTATCCGAATTTGCTGATTTCTTAGCTGATTTAGTGCTGAAATCTGATAGAATAATTATAGTAGGGGACTTTAATATACATGTGGATGTAGATAGTGACTGCCTTAATGTGGCATTCAATTCAATATTAGATTCGATTGGGTTTTCTCAGAAAGTAGGAAATTCTACTCATTACCTCCACCATACATTGGACCTTGTTTTGACATATGGCATAGAAATAGAAAATCTTGTAGTGTCTCCTCATAACCCTGTACTGTCGGACCATTGTCTGTTAACCTTTGATTTTACTATTTCTGACTATTTGGCTCCTAAAGAAAAATATTATTACAGTAGATGCCTCTCAGATGATGCTGTTTCCAAATTTATGCAGATTGTTTCCTCTATGCCATGTGTCAACACAACGGAAATAAGCTATAGACAGCTTGCTCCTTCTGTAATTGATAACATGGTGGATAGTGTTTCAGCTTCTCTGCATCAGACTCTAGACTTGGTGGCCCCCTTAAAAAAGAAAAAGTCTAATCAGAGATTTCTAACTCCTTGGTTCAACACAGAAACTCGTACCTTAAAACAGAAGACTCGTCAATTAGAAAGAAAATGGCGCTCTACTAATTTAGATGAAATCTATTTAGCTTGGAGAAATCATCTTTTAATTTATAAAAAATCTCTTAGAAAAGCTAGAACGAGTTATTACTCTGCATTAATAGAAGAGAACAAGAATAATCCCAGGTTTCTTTTCAGTACTGTAGCCAGGTTGACAAAGAGTCAGGACTCTGTCAATCCTAGCATTCCCTTAGAGCTTACTAGTCAGGACTTTATGAACTTTTTCAATAATAAAATTTCATCCATCAGAGATAAAATCAATCAGATTCTTCCCACAGTTAACTTAAATACTGTAACTACTACAACTCCTTCTATTGATGTCTGTCTTGATGAGTTTACTCCAGTCGACCTTTGTGAGTTAGACAAAATAGTTTCCTCATCCAAACCTTCAACTTGTCTTTTAGACCCTATTCCTACCAGGTTATTTAAAGAAGTCTTCCCACTTATTGGTAGCTTTATTCTTCATATAATCAATTCTTCATTAACTTTAGGCCATGTACCGCAGGCTTTTAAAACGGCTGTAATTAAACCCTTACTCAAAAAGCCAACGCTAGATCCAGGAGCTTTAGCTAACTATAGACCAATCTCTAATCTCCCTTTCATTTCAAAAATCTTAGAAAGAGTTGTTGCTACGCAATTATTTGACCACCTGCAGGGAAATGGTTTACTTGAAGAGTTTCAATCTGGGTTTAGAATCCATCATAGTACTGAAACAGCCTTAGCGAAGGTCACTAACGACCTCCTCATTGCATCTGATAATGGACTAGTTTCTGTACTTGTCCTTTTAGACCTTAGTGCAGCTTTTGATACTATCGATCATAATATTCTACTTGATAGATTAGAACACTATGTTGGACTTAATGGAACTTCGTTGCAATGGTTTAGATCTTATTTATCTGATAGGTTCCAGTTTGTTCATGTAAATAATGAGTTTTCTTTCAACTCAAAGCTTAGTCATGGAGTTCCACAGGGATCTGTGCTAGGCCCTACTCTTTTTAGTTTATATATGCTTCCGTTAGGCAACATTATTAGAAAGCACTGTATACATTTTCATTGTTATGCAGATGACACACAATTATACCTGTCAATGAAACCAGATGATAGTAATCAATTAGCCAAGTTAGAAGCCTGTCTTAAGGAAATCAAAGCTTGGATGACTTGTAATTTCCTGCTATTAAATTCAGATAAGACTGAAGTCATTCTTGTTGGTCCAAAAAACCTTAGAAATTCCTTTCCAAATCAAACTTTCAGTTTGGATGCGGTTACTCTTTCTCTTAATAGCTCTGTGAGGAACCTTGGAGTTATTTTTGATCAGGATCTGTCTTTCAATTCACATATTAAATTTGTTTCTAAGACTGCCTTCTATCGTTTGCGTAATATTGCCAAGATTAGGAGCATCTTGTCTCAGAGCGATGCTGACAAACTGATCCACGCTTTTGTTAGCTCGAGATTAGATTATTGTAATTCTTTATTATCAGGTTGTCCTAAAACATATTAAAAAAGTCTTCAGCTGATCCAAAATGCTGCAGCAAAAGTTTTAACAGGTACTAGAAAGAGAGATCATATCTCTCCAGTTCTGGCCTCCCTTCATTGGCTTCCCATAGAGTTTAGAATTAACTTTAAAATCCTTCTTCTTACTTACAAAGCTCTAAACAATCAGGCCCCTTTTTATTTAAAAGATCTGATACTACCGTATTATCCTAACAGAGCACTACGCTCCCAAAATTCAATTCAATTCACTTCAACTTTATTTATATAGCGCCATTTCACAACAACAGTCATCTCATAGCACTATCAACTGTAGGGGGGAACCCCCACAGTTGCAGAAAGACCCCAGCAATCAGGCGATCCCCTGTGAGCAAGCACTTGGCGACGGTGGAGAGGAAAAACTCCCTTTTAACAGGAAGAAACCTCCAGCAGAACCAGGCTCAGGGAGGGGCAGTCATCTGCTGCGACTGGCTGGGGGGTGAGGGGATAGAGAAGAAGAAAAGAACAGACATGTAGAGAGCAAACAGCACGATGGGGACTCAATCTATGGGAGAGAACAAACAGATGTTAATGACCAGCAAAAAAAAATATTTCATAGAGAGTGAGGAAAGGAGTGAGGCCCAGTGCATTACTGGAGGTCCCCCGGCTGACTAAACCTATTAGCAGCATAACTAAGGGAGGGTTCAGAAACACATGATCCCTCCCTAATTGCTGCATTGTTCCAGCCCGGAGCCACCGAGGGTACAGCTCCGCTACTGCCCAGAGCTACCGAGGGTGCAGCTCCACTCCTGCCCGGAGCTACTGAGGATGCAGCTCCGCTCCTGCCCGGAGCAACCAAGGGTGCAGTTTTTCTCCAGTCCGGAGCCTCCGTGGGTTTAACCTTGTCCCAATCCAGGGTCACCGCGGGTGCAACAGTGCTCCAAGCCGGATCCATCGTGGGTGCAACCTTGTACCTGTCCAGGACCACCGAGGGTGCTACTTGCCAATCCAAGGGCGTCGTGGTCCCCTCTCCTTTGCTAGACACCATCGTGGTCCCCTCTCATCTGCCAGACGCCGTTGTGGTTCCCCCTCCTCTGCCAGACACCATCGTGGTTCCCCCTCCTTTCCCAGATGCCATCGTGGTTTCCCCTCCTCTGCCAGACGCCGTCATGGTTCCTTGTCCTCTGATCATCTTAGTTGGGTGGCCACCCCCTGGACCACCATCTCTGCGGCGGTGACTCAAGAACTCTGGTCGACTGCTGGTCGACAGGTGTTGCCATTGGGTGGGGTGGTTTGCATTCTCCGGCAGACCACCTGAGTCCTACCACCTTGCCATCTGTCAGGCCTGTGACTTCGGCCGACCTCCTGAACTGCTTAGTTTTTTTTGGTCTAGGGGGGACTAGGTGCCCAGTTCTGTGTGGGTCCTGAGCAGATTTTGTTTTGTTTTCCCTTTGCTTGGGCCGTGCTGGAGGCTTCCTGAGGCTTTTTTTTTTTTTTTGTTCTTTTGGGTTTGGTTCAGTCCCTCCGTGCCTGAGTCCCCCTCCTCCCACTCGGGGTGGGGTTGTTTTCTTGTTGGGGTGGGATTTCTTTGGGGGGGGGGGGGTCTTCTCTTTTGAGGTTACCTCGAGGTGTCTGGTTTCCACTCCTTGGGGAGGGGGGGCTCTGTCACATTCTGATCACGGGGAACCCCACCAAGCTCAGGTTATCAACCTTTTTTTCCATATTTTGTACTGTGTTGTCATTTTGAGTTGTCTGTATGATTTATTTTCACATTTACATTTGTTGTAGTTTGTTTTTTGTATTTTTGAGGTTGCCTGTTCCCATTCTGCCATATCCTTATGTTTGTTTTCTGTTGTGTTTTTCTCTCTCTTGGGGTTGACAGCTGTCAGTTACTTTCTGGGGGTTTCGCTCTGCGTGGGCGTGGCCCTGTCAGCCCTGATTGTTTCCTCCTCTCATCCTCTTCAGCTGGCCTAAATTGTTTCTTTGTTTTCTCCTACCCGCTCAGGTTCACCACACCTGTTACCACTTACCTTATATTGTGTTTAGCCTTTTTAAGGGGCTGTGCACCATTGTCGGGCGCAGCACCCTACTACCAACTGTCAACAATCGACCTTCTTCTACACATGTAAGTTTGTTTATTTTGTCTTTTGTCATTCTCCTAGCGTGTACTTCACGTCTAGTGTTCCCAGGTGAAGCCGGTGTCTCCCCTCGCCTTACCCTCCGCTATTTTGGGCTTCACCTGTGCCTCTGTTTTCGAACAGCCTTTGGCTTTGTATTGTTTGGTTCTTTGTGCATTTTTCTCCAATAATATTCACAAACTCACAGCCGGCGCGTGGTGCCTTTTATCCTGCCCTGAAGGCCATTTATGACACACTGCTCCATCATATATTCAACACACAGTTGAGACAGAAAAATGATATATGAAGCCTGGAGCCACTAGCTGTGTAAAAATTACATTAATTAATTGCAGTTCTGTGAATGAAAACTGTAAATTCCAGCCAAAGAGAGAGATGTTGAATTACTGTAGTTGTCTTTAGTATACAGGGTATGCATATGGTGTCACCATACAGAACTCATGGCAGTTAAAAAACACTAAGTGTAAAAAATGAGTGGCAGCATTCGGGGGTATGCAGTAAAATACAAAAAAATACACACAGTATTCAGTCACAGCAGTACACAGAGTACCTGCTTGCATTGTGGAGTGCTAATCTTTTTTTTCCACAATATCTTTATTGAACCTTTTTTTTTTTTTTAACAAACATGATACAAACAATCAAACACTAACACTAAAGTACTACAAAAAAAAAAAAAAAAAAAATGCCCTAAAAACACCAACAACCACCAACAAAATCAAGTCTTCAACAATGCTCCTCTGTTTAGTCTAGACAATCCAATACATTAGTATACATATTATGTTCACCAGTTTGGAATTTACAAGGTCCACACACATCATTCACCTTCTTCTTCAAGAGTTATGTTTAAACTTTTTACATAATCAATAAAAGGTCTCCATATATTCTCAAACACAATTTCCTTTGATTTCAGTATATATGTTATTCTTTCTAATGGAAGGTTTGTTAACATCTGTCTTAACCACTGAGTCACATCTGGTCTATGAGTCTTTTTCCATAATAGTGCAATACATTTTTTGGCATTAAGCAAACTGAGGTCTATGAATGTTCTTTCACTTTTATTGAAATTATGCTTTTCTGGGTACAGACCCAACAAAAACAGTTTAGGATTCAATATGATTTGTTTTGAGATTATTTTTTCAATTGTTACCCTCACCTCCTCCCAAAACATTCTTATTAATCTACATTCCCATAAACAATGAAATAGGGTTCCTTTACTTTCCATGCATTTTGTGCATGTATCTGGTATATTTTTGTTATATCTATTTAACTCCTCCGGTGTAACATACATCCGCATTAACCATTTGAAATGTATCAATTTAAGGCGTGCATTTATTGATTTGGTTTGAGCTTCTGTACAAGCCAATTCCCATTGTTCCTCTGAAATTTCAATTTGCAGATCTTCTTTCCAGTAGTTTAATCTTTTCAGTGAATTTTCACTTGAAGATAGTGTCAATGAGTTATAAAACTCTGAAATAATACCCTTTCTTTTACTATCTTTCATCATCATTTTTTCCAAGGATGAATAAATAGGTCGAGTGAGAGCTTTATTTTGATTTGATCGAATAAAGTTTCTAAGTTGAAGATATTTTAAAAAATGTGTTCTATTGAGATTAAATTTGATCCTCAGCTCTTCAAAAGACATTATGTTGTCTGCACATGGCAAATATAAATCCTGAATCTTTTGTATCCCTTTTAAATTCCATACTTTAAATACAGCGTCCGCTCTCCCTGGTTTAAAATATTGATTACCCCATATTGGACTAAATTGTGACAATAACTGTGGTTCTTTTAAATAGTTTTTAGCTTCACACCATATTTTGATCATATGCTTTACAAATGGATTTTTAACTTGTTTTTGTAATTTTTTTGCCGAATCTGAGTATATGAATATGGGAAGAGGTAAAGGTAAATTGTATGATTCCATTTCAGTCCAGTGAGGGAGATCATTTGATGAAAAATAATATGTCATAGACCTCAGTTGTGCCGACCAATAATACAACATAAAATTTGGACATTTCAGACCTCCACGATCAAATGGTAAATATAATAAAGACAAACGTAATCTAGCCCTCCTGTTGTTCCATATAAATTCCACTAACTTTTTTTTTTTCTTGAGAATAGATCTAAAGGTGGTGATAAGGGAATGTATTGAAATAAATAAAGTATTTTAGGTAAAATATTACTTTTAAGTATATTGATTCTCCCGATCATCGACATTGGTAGTGACATCCATCTCTGAGTTAACTCACTGATATCTGACATTAAGGCTTCATAGTTGACACTGGCGACTGATTCTAGCTTAGGCATAATTTGGATTCCTAAATATTTAAACTGATTTACAACATTGAATTGATTTACCTCAGGGGCTGGGTAATTTCTCTGGGTCTCATTTAGCATTAATATTGAAGATTTAGTTTTATTTATTTTATATCCTGATATTTCCCCAAAATTCTTTATTAAATTCAACAAGGTTGGAATTGATTTTTTTAGATTCGACATAAACAAAATTATATCATCAGCGTACAGGGAGATTTTATGTTCTGTTGGTCCAACTTTAATTCCATATATTTGTGAATGTAAACGTATCGCTATCGCTAAAGGTTCAATTGCCATAGTAAACAGTAAAGGTGAAAGTGGACAGCCTTGTCGACATCCTCTATTGATTTTTATTGGTTTTGAAATATTGTTATTTGTTAGGATTTCTGCTGTAGCATTATTGTATATTATTTGAACCCATTTTATGAAATTATTTCCAAGTCCAAACCTTTGTAGGACTTCAAAAAGAAAGGGCCATTCAACTCTATCAAAGGCCTTTTCGGCGTCCAATGATAGGAGAGCTGTATCCGGTGCTTCTTTATTAAAATAAATAATATTAAATAGTCTTCTTACATTATGGAAGCCTTGTCTACCCTTTATAAAGCCATTCTGATCTCGATTAATAATATTTGGTAAAATTTCTTGTATTCGTCTTGCTAAAATTTTACAGATTATCTTAAGGTCGGCGTTTAATAGGCTTATTGGTCTCATATTTTCACATTTATTAGAGGGCTTACCTGGTTTTGGCAGCAGTATAATTAAGGCATTATTTATGTATGATGGTAAATTATTATTTTGAAATGCTTCTAAAACCATTTCCAAAAAAGGTTTTATTAATTTATTCTTAAATTTTTTATAAAGGTCAACTGGAAGACCATCTGGTCCTGCACTTTTTCCTGATTTCATATTATCAATGGCTAGCCCAACTTCTTCTTGACTAATTTTAGACTCCAATATCTCCCTGTTTTCATTTGGAATACACGGTATAGATAGTTCGTTCAAAAACCCATTTAGTTTTGTTAAATCAGGTTCATTTTTGGTATCATATAATTTTTCATAGTAATCTCTAAAGGCTCTATTAATTTCTAAAGGATCTATAACTACCTGTCCATTACTTATAATACTGGTAATTGGTGTTTTAATTTCCAATTGTTTAATCTGCCATGCTAATAATTTTCCTGATTTTTCACCTTGTTCATAAAAAGATTGTTTCAATCTTAGAAGACTCGAGGCAGCTCTATTCGCTGATTTTTTGTCGTATTCAGCTCTCAAAATCAGTAATTCATTCTCCAACCTTGGGTCACTTCCTGCATACACTTTTTCCTGAAGACTTTTTATTTTATGTTCCAATTTAGCTCTCTCCTCTTGAGTCTTCTTAGATTTTGATCCTGTATAACTAATAATATGTCCCCTAATAAAAGCTTTGAAAGCCTCCCACTTTACACATGCTGATGTTTGTGTAGTATTGATGTCAAAGAACTCGTCTATCTGTTTTTCTATATACTTGACAAATTCCTCATCCTGAAGCCATTTATGCTGAAATTGCCATCTACCTGATTCCTTTGTCAATTTTTTATCTACATATATTAGACAACAGGGTGCATGATCAGAAATCACGATGTTATCATAAAAGCAGTTTTGAATCTTGGACCTTAATTCTGTGGAAATCAAAAAATAATCAATACGTGAGAATGTCTTGTAGGTACTGGAATAACAAGAATAGGCTTTAACTTGTGGTTTCATTTCTCTCCATATATCTAACAATCTCAATTCTTTCATAAAATGATTAATAGTCATCCTACATCCAATGTGCGTACAATCCAGTCCTGTTGATCTATCCACACCTGGATTCAATGTACAATTAAAATCCCCTGCTATTATATGTTGCCCTGTAAGTGATGATAAGATGAGAAATAAATTAGCAAAGAACTTCTGATCATCTATATTGGGACCATATAAGTTCACAAGATTTATATTTTCTAATAGCAAAAAACCTTGAATGATTACATATCTTCCAAATTTGTCTCCAATTACATTTTTCACCTGAAAAGGAACTGATTTATGTATGAGAGTCATAACTCCCCTGGCTCGGGATGAAAATGAAGAGGTGAATACACTTCCCTGCCATCTACTCCTAATTCTTTTAACATCCTCCTCTATCAGATGAGTTTCTTGTAAAAACACAATTCTTGAACCCATGTCCTTTATTTTATTCATAACTTGTTTAAGTTTTTTTAAATTTTGTAGACCTCTGCAATTCCATGAAGTTAAATTAAGATTAACACTTTGGTCCATGATCAATAGAGAGTTTAGGATTACCTTGCAGTGTAAACATGCTCATACAGAGAAGCAAAAACATGAGTGGTTGAACATTCATCCTACAAACTACACACAAACAAATTTCCCCTTCCCACACTTGTGGCAAACCCCCCAAAATCAAAAGAAAAATTCTGTCTCCCGATATAGCCATCGACCGTTCCACACCCACGGGGAACAGCCTAAGCCACTCCTTCTTCATCCTCCCAATCACCCTAACTCTACTGCTTTTAATGACGTAACATTAACTCTCCTCTGTAGTTTTCCAACTTAACTCCAAAATTTTTAACAACTTTGTACATCATAGTTTTGTTTTTTTTTTGTTTGTTTTGTTTTTGTTTTGTTTTTTTAATATATAATACAATCTATATTTTGTAAACTTACTATTTACTTCAAGTCAGTCAGATGCCTGTGCAAATGCTTAATTATTCTACCTTATATTTTGTTCATGCTTAGCTCCCACCAGTCTCTTCTTCTTCTTTGATCTTCTTGATGAACTCCTGCGCCTCCTCTGGGGTCTTGAAGATGTGGGTTCTGCCCTCATACGTGGTCAGCAGTCTCGCAGGATAGATTACACCATGACGAATCCCAAGGTTGCGCAGCTCCTTACGTATGGGATCAAACTGCTTCCTCAATTGCTGGATTCCTGTGGCCAAATCTGGGTAGAACCGCACCTGCTGGTCCTGGTGTTTAATCTCTCCTTTAGCACGTGCAGCGTTGAAGATCTTCATCCTGTCTCTGTTGCTAAGAAACTTCATAATTAAGGTCCTCGGCGGTCCCTTATCTCTCCGTGGGCCAATACGATGTGCTTTTTCCAGAACCACTGCTGATTGCAACTCCTCGCTGCCCAGCACCTCCGGAATCCACTTTTCCAGAAAGGAACATACGTCCCGACCTTCTGATTCCTCTGGAAGACCCACCAGCCTCAAATTATTCTGTCTCGACCGAGATTCCAAATCCAAAATATTATCTTCCAGAGATTTTTTTTTTTTTTCCAAAGTGCGCACCTTTAATTGAAGACGGGTGACGTCATCTTCAGCACTAGCGAGACGGAGCTCCATCTGCGCCGTTCGTTCTACACAGTCACCCAATTCCTTTCTTATTCCTTCCAACGCTGTCATAATCCCATCAAATCTAGAGGAAAAGTCCGCTCTCATTGAACTCATGGCAGCCATCAGCGCATCTGCGCCATTCCCCGCAGACATCGCACCGCCGCCAGCCTCCTCCGCCATATATGGAGTTTTGTTTGCTGCGTCACAGACCTGAAAGTCCGTTAATTTGGACTGTTTCGGCGGCTCGCTTTTTCCTTTTCCTGGTTTTCCAGCCTTAGGCTTCGCCGACATATCCTCGCCCAAATGCTGGGATACGTTCTGTCCCAAATGAGAGAGTTATTTGCCGATTTTTTTTCTCCAGGAGCAGAGCAGAGCGAGACACGTCCGTCCTACGTGGCAGCCATAACCGGAAGTGGAGTGCTAATCTTTTCATTCCATTTTGTATTAATTGGCAAAAAAAAGTAAATAAATAAATAATTAAAGGCTCTGAATCAGTTCTTCACTTCCTATGTGCTCCTTGGTCTTTACCCACATATCACTACAGTCAAGTGGTGTGGTATTAACATCTAAAGTAAAAAACAAGTACTCTGCGCACTGTTGTGAATAATATTTTGTGATTTTTATGTTTTGCTGCATGCAAAATAAAGCTGTCACGTGTGATTGCCACTCAGTGCTGTGTTGCTATGGTAGCTGTCCTGTAACTGTCCTGAATTCTGTTCCAGTGTATCTCCTCTATACTATACAAGCGCTCTGACCACACTCATCTCTGAACTCTGCCTTCTCTTTGCTCTCAAATGCACACCTGTAAAGTTTTGTGGCAATATCTTTGGCAGTAGTGAGGCTATCATGTTGACAAATCTGTCTACAGATAGAAGTACAGACATATAAACACCTCAGAGTACTTTAAAGCTATTTTTGATGTAGTTTCCATTATTGAAGGGGTCTCCAGGAGTATATTTTGCCATCACACACACACACACACACACACACACACGCGCAGAATCACAAAAGAGTACATACCAACTCTGTTGTTGTGGTTCATAATAATCAACAACTTCTTTTTCCTCAATCTTTAGATAGGATTTTTGATTGGAATGGTTTTCTACGAGGCATGAGACTGAAAACTGATATTTCAAGCCTTTTAGAAACAAGGATGTATGTAATTACAGTAGTAGACCAGCTGATGGTTATGGGGTGTTTGCTCAGCTCTACACGCACATGGTTTGCCTGTTTTCACCCTCACATGCAACTGAGCAGCAGCACTCTACCAGACTGCAAACATAAATCACCAACTTGCAGACTAACAGTCTTATCCCTTGAAAACAGGATGCTCATATTCACTCTTCTTCTTTTCCTTTCAGCTGACTCATTTCTGTTTAAAGAGATTAGTGACAAGGGTATAATGAGGCCCTACTACCCCCTATGTGTTCATAACCAGCAGCTCCAAAGACCTCCTTCTTCCTTCTGTCTAGAACTAGCAGCTCATAAATGAACATTCTCAGGATGTAAAGTTAGTTTTACCCAGCAATGATAAACGGTTCCAAGTGTTGAAGTCCTTGGCAGAAACTGAAAATAAACAAACAGAAATTAATTTTAGGGTGGAGGCGTTAGCACTGACAGCCATATGCATCAAACTGGCTTCTTACATTAAGGTGACGAAGTCGGGAAAGATTCTGTAATAAGTACTTTATGCACAAATTAGGGCCTGTGAGATGAAACGAGGACTATGAGGAAGCAATCAAATAAAGGCTGGCAACTATAATTTCATCAGAGATGGCACTGGGTTAAGACCTGACAACGTAGTGGGCCAGCACTCAGCCATCTGTTTACTTTAGAGAAATAGTGAAATGAGAGGAAGCCAAGAACTGGCATATTAAAGGAGGAGACAACAAAATATATCAATATTATTATTATTATTTTCACCCCTTCCTCTGCTTAAGTTACATTATACAATGACCATTTTTTTTTAAATGGGGCAAATAAGGCTGTGATGGCAGTCAGCGTTACAATGCAGGCATCCTTCACTCTTAGGTCATCATAACCACTGCTGTGTGGTTATGATTCAAGCTTTGATATGAGGCTATACAATGTTTCTCATCATCATGTTAAGTATGTTAACAAGCAGTGTTTGTCATGCGTGTTGTTGTCCAACCATTACATTTAGAACAACTTCGGAAAGACGTGATTGCCAAATACTTGTATTCAAAAGCTAGAGAGCGCCTTTGTCCTGCACGCCGTCCTTTACAGTATGTTTATTGATTTTTCAGAAAGTTAGTTTTTCCCATGTTTACACTTGTAGAGTGTCATTCAAATGTATTCTGTTTGCATTAATACTATATCAGCAAATTGTTTTAGTTTTGTTTCTTTATCGAACATTGTGTGGGGGAAAAAAACACTAAATACAGTACATCAATCAAGACCACTTTTGCTTTGTTTAAGATATCTTATTTTTTCATAAAGAAATGCATAAATATTGTAAAAGGCACGCAATTGAGTTATTTTATTCTGCCAAAATAAAATAAAAATCACTTTAATGCACAGTAATGGGCTTGAATTGAATTGTCTTTCTAATCATGAAAAAAACAGCTGTATATATCGTTTCAAGAAATTGGTAAAACAGCATGACATGAGTAAATTTCTGAATATAATAGGTATTATTTGGTGTGTAAAAAGTTATGGGCATCTCTTATTTATTTTTGTCCTAGTGGTTATTTGCAATTACTTGAAATCTGATGGATTTTATTGAAGCATTTCTGTTTCCTTTGTTTACCTTTTAAATTCTGTTATTGTTTCTTTGTATATCACTTTTGGTTTAAGATGTTTTGTATCATGTACATTTAAAATTGTGGTTTGCAGGTGCATAGAGTTTTGTCACAGTACACTGCAAAAAATGAAATCTTAGTAAAATATCTTAAAGGTGATAGAGACAACACTCTGACTTCCTAGCCAGTAGGGGTCACACTTCTTGCTGCAACTGATTTCTAGCCACACATGACATTAGAGCTGTGCGATATGACCAAAATACATATCACGATACAGTAATCTTATATCATGATAACGATACATATCACAACATACATTTTCTGTAAATTCTACAGTTTAGACATTATAATCACATAAGGATTTAATTTTTTTACACGCACCTTTTTCCCCTCATAATTTTGCAGTATTGGTAGAAAACTGTTTTTTTTTTATTTGCATTTGAGACTTGATTCTCATAAATTAGATTTTTTTTCTTCTAAATCATATCATATGGATAAAAAGCAAACATCAATAAGTTAAATATTTCCTGAGCCAGAGGAGAGTAGCAATAACTTGGAAAAAAAGTGTCAGTCTGAAAATGAGAAAATTACCCATCACTGCCAGCTACAGATGTAAATTAGCCTGAAGTTGCTATTCTGGCCTGAATTAACCTGTTTGCTTCCTTGTGAAAATATTTCAGATTGGTCATGATCTGAAAATCAGAGACACAAAGGTAATAAAATACATGTAATGACTTGAACTTTGTTCAACTTTATTATTCAATATTGCTACTTGACTGATTAAAATTATTAGAAATCAAGTAGATTACATTAAGAGCCAACTTGCTCCGCCGACATGTTTTAATTTATTTATTATTTATTTTAGGTGTATGTACCTTCATCATGCACTTTTGCAGTTTTAACAAATTTATTTCAGACAAAACTAAGAAACTCAGCAGTAATTTAAACCAAAGAAATGATGGTCTGATCAACTGTTTCCTATTAGCAACAACTTAGCATCGTCATTTAGCATTTGCTGTTTTGAGAGTGGGATGGTGTTAACGTTACTTACCTCCAATAAAAACGAGATTAGAAAACTATCATCTGTGACACAGCATGATGGGAAACAGTCCCACATCCCTGGCAGCTATTTGACCAAACCATTAAATTGGAGTTAGATGCTGTGCTAATCACTAGACCAGGGGTGGGCAATCATGTGCCATGGAGGGCCATTCTACTGCAGGTTTTCTGTTTCACCCAGTCTCTTCTGCAGGTGTTTTCAATGATTAGCAATCCTTGAAGCTGATCAGAGCACACACCTGCTGAAGAGACTGGGTGGAACAAAAAACCTGCAGTGGAATGGCCCTCACTGCCCACCCCTGCACTAGACTGTAGTCTGGCCACCCACCCGTACAGCTGTTCCACTGTGCGTACTGCGGGGGAGAGCCAGGGCGCTGACAAGAAGTGTGTGAGAAATTTGCAGAAGAAATGGGGGTAATGTTTTGTTTTTTTTTTAAAAATCCCATTATAGTTGATAGAGTTTTAGATGAAACTATACACATTTTTATTTCGTCATCCGATATACAGTGGATATTAAAAGTCTACACACCACTGTTCAAATGTCAGGTTTTTGTGATGTAAAAAATGAGACCAAGCTAAATCATTTCAAAACTTTTTCCACCATTAATGTGACCCATATCCTGTGCAACCCAACTGAAAAACAAACTGAAATCTTTTAAGGGAAAAAATATCAAATAAAACACTTACAATAACTTTTTTGCATAAATATGCACATCTTCTTATAATGGGATGTGGGATGTGTTCAGAATTAACCAATCACATTCAAAGTCATGTTAAATGGGAGTCAGCACACACCTGCCACCATTTAAAGTGCCTCTGATTAACCCCAAATAAAGTTCAGCTGTTCTGGTAGGTTTTTCCTGACATTTTTGTAGTCACATCTTACAGCACAAGCCATGGTCCGCAGAGAGCTTCCAAAGCATCAGAGGAATCTCATTGTTCAAAAGTATCAGTCAATTGTGTGTCAATTTAATTGTGTGTTTGCTTGTTTAATTGTGTGTTTGCTTGCTCTTACACCCGTGAAGAGCTACTAAGTATTAGGACTTTCACTCCCACGGATTTACTCCCAGTTTTTTTAGCTCCTGCCGCCGATCTGGTTCATTTTTTAGCCCAAAAAATGAGACGGCGAAAAAGAGGAAGACGAGCGGGCGCTCTGGTGCGGCTTTGCAGGAGAGGCACGCGCACGGCTTTACCTGGGATATTTCTGTCCAATGTTAACTCACTTTGTAACAAGGTAGACGAGCTGAAACTGCTGATGCGAATTAAGGACTTCTCCGCCTCGTGTGCCCTCTGCTTTACTGAGACCTGGCTCAAGGAAAAGACACCGGACAGCGCGCTCTTCCTCGAGGGATTTCAGCCGTTCCGTGCTGACCGCGACACGGGGCTCTCCGGCAAGACCACAGGCGGAGGAGTCTGTTTCTACATCAACAATAGCTGGTGCACCGATGTGACTGTGATCTCCCAATACTGTTCTCCTGCTCTGGAATATCTATTTATCAATTGCAGGCCATTTTATTCTCCGCGTGAGTTCGCTTCATTCATTTTGGCTGCTGTTTATATCTTGCCCGACACGGATGTGCGCGAGGCTCAGCGCGCACTCGCGGATCACATTCAGCAAGTGGAGCGGACTTTCCCAGATTCTCTGGTTACTGTGCTTGGTGACTTTAACCAGAGCAATCTGAGCCATGAACTTCCTCGGTACAAACAGTTTATTAAATGCCCTACCAGAGAGGAAAACACACTGGATCACTGTTACACTACAGTTAAGGACGCATACCGTGCTGTTCCTCACGCTGCGATTGGACTATCTGATCACGTGATGGTTCATCTGATTCCCACATACAGACAGAGATTGAAGCTCACAAAACCTGTTGTGAGCACTACAAGGAAATGGACCAGTGAAGCTGTGGAGAAGTTGCGCACGTGCTTGGAAACAACTGACTGGGACATGTTTAAAGGAGCTACGCATGATCTGGACGAATACACGGATACTGTGACCTCATATATCCACTTTTGTGAGGTGTGCATTCTTCCATCGCACACCAGGGTGAGTTACTCTAATGACAAGCCCTGGTTCACAGCTAAGCTCAGACAGATCAGGAAGGAGAAGGAAGCGGCGCTGAAGGGTGGAGACAGGGACTGCTATAGGGAGGCCAAATACCGGTTTAGCAGAGAGTTGAGGAAAGCTAAATCTGTGTATTCTGAGAGACTCCAGCAGCAGGTCACTGCTAACGACTCTGCTTCTGTGTGGAAAGGACTGAGGCAAATCACCAACTATCGGCTTCAGGCTTCTAAGGGACAGGATGACAAAGTCCTTTGTCAAAGACTGTCCCAACACTATGCCCGTTTTGACACCTCGTCAGCTGTGCCCAATATTCCCCCTCCCCCCTACGTCACTGCCTATATGGTCCCCATTTCATCAAAGGCGGTTCCCCTCTCCTTCCCTCCTGCTCTTGTCATCAGTGAGCAGGACATGCACAGACAGTTCTCTAGACTGAACCCGCGCAAGGCCCCCGGTCCGGACGGCGTGTCTCCCTCCACCTTGAGACTCTGTGCGGAGGAGCTGACTCCTGTCTTTACAGACATTTTTAACATCTCTTTGGAGTCATGCCACATGCCGGCCTGTCTCAAAACCTCTACCATCGTCCCTGTTCCCAAGAAGCCACGGATCACTGGACTTGATGACTACAGACCTGTAGCACTTACCTCTGTAGTCATGAAGTCCTTTGAGCGCCTGGTCCTGTCCCACCTCAAGACCATCATTATTCCTCTCTTGGATCCGCTGCAGTTTGCCTACAGAGCCAACAGGTCTCTGGACGATGCAGTTAATTTGGCCCTTTATTCCATTCTGCAGCATCTGGACTCCCCGGGAACCTATGTTAGGATCCTGTTTGTGGACTTCAGCTCTGCATTTAATACCATCCGCCCTGCTCTGCTCCAGGACAAGCTGATCCAGCTCAACGTGCCTGTCTCCCTCTGCAGGTGGATCACTGACTTCCTGACGGATCGGAGGCAGCATGTGAGGCTGGGAAAGACTGTCTCGGACTCTGTAAGCATCAGCACCGGATCACCACAGGGCTGTGTACTTCCCCCCCTGCTCTTCTCCCTGTACACCAACTGCTGCACCTCTAGCCATCAGTCTGTCAAGCTGATCAAGTTTGCGGATGACACCACCCTCATCGGGCTCATCTCCAATGGCAATGAGTCCGTCTACAGGAGGGAGGTGGCCCGGCTGACGTCTTGGTGCTGCCACAATAATCTGCAGCTGAATGCTCAGAAGACAGTGGAGATGATTGTGGACTTTAGGAAAGTCTCTGCCCCTCTGCCTCCCCTTGTCCTTACAGATTCTCCTATCACCACTGTGGATTCCTTCCATTTCTTGGGTACCACCATTACCCGGGATCTTAAGTGGGAGTTGAACATCAGCTCCCTTATCAAAAAGGCCCAGCAGAGGATGTTCTTTCTGCGGCAGCTGAGGAAGCTCAAGCTGCCCACCAAGATGTTGGTGCAGTTTTATACGGCCATCATCGAGTCCATCCTCACTACCTCTATCACCATGTGGTACGCTGGTGCCACTGTCAGGGAGAGATTAAGACTGCAGCGCGTTGTGCGCGCTGCTGAGAAGGTGATCAGCTGTGAGCTTCCATCCCTCCAGGACCTGTACATTTCCAGGACCCGGAGGCATGCAGGTCGGATCACAGCCGACCCTTCACACCCTGGATACACACTGTTTGCCCCCCTCCCCTCAGGCAGAAGATTACGGTCCATTCAGACTAAAACTTCTCGCTATATGAACAGTTTTTTCCCCTCTGCTATCAGACTGCTGAACACTAAATGACTTATTAGACTCTTGTGCATTAGGTACAGCAGCTCAACTCATGTACAATTATTATTAAAAATTGTATAGAATAGCATTTTAATTTTTTATTGCATGCATAGTTTTCCTTTTTTAATTTATGTTTAATGTTGCAGTATTGCACCGAGACAAATTCCTAGTTTGTGTATTACATGAACAATGGCAATAAATTTTATTCTGATTCTGATTCTGAGAAGGGTACAAAAGAATTTCCAAGGCATTAAATATATCATGGAACACAATAAAGACACTCATCATCAAGTAGAGGAAATATGGCACAACAGTGACATTGCCAAGAACTGGACGTCCCTCCAAAATTGATAAAGAGACAAGAAGAAAACTAGTCAGGGAAGCTGCCAAGAAGCCGACTGCAACACTGAAGGAGCTGCAGGAATTTCTGGCAAGTACTGGCTGTTTAGTACATGTGACAACAATCTCCCATCGTCTCCATATGTCTGGGCTATGGGGCAGGGTGGCAAGACAGAAGCCTTATCTTACAAAGAAAAACATCCAAGCCCGGCTACATTTTGCAAAAACACATTTGAAACCTCCCTAACACATGTGGGAAAATGTGTTGTGGTCTGATGAAACCAAGGTTGAATTTTTTTTCTATAATTTGAAAAGGTATATTTGGCACAAACACAACACTGCTTATCACCAAAAGAACACCATACCTCCAGTGAAGCATGGTGGTGGCAGAATCATGCTTTGGGGCTGTTTTGCTTCACCTGGAACTCTGGCCTTAGTCAAGGTAGAGGGAATTATGAATAGTTCCAAATACCAGTCAGTGTTACACAAAACGTTCAGGCTTTTGCTAGAAAGATGAAGATGAAGAGGATCTTCATCTTTCAGCATGACAATGACCCAAAGTCCACATTCACATCAACAAAAGAATGGCTTCACCAGAAGATTAAGGTTTTGGAATAGCCCAGCCAGAGTCCAGACCTGAATCCGATCGAACATCTGTGGTGTGATCTGAAGAGGGCTGTGCACAGGAGATGCCCTCACAATCTGACAGATTTGAAGTGTTTTTGCAAAGGAGAGTAGGCAAATATTGCCACATCAAGGTGTGCCACGCTGATAGACTCCTACCCAATGTAATAAAAGCCAAAGGTGCTGCAACAAAGTATTAGTTTAAGGGTGTGCATATTTATGCAACCAGGTTATTGTAAGTTTTTTATTGTTTTATTTTTCCCCTTACCTGGAACTGGGGCCTTAGTCAAGGTAGAGGGAATTATGAATAGTTCTAAATACCAGTCAGTTGAATGGCTGTGTTGGGGTGGGGGGTGAGGGTGTGTGTAAGTGTGTCTTAAATTATGTTCTTTTTACTTATATGGATGCCGAGAGAAATGCAATGTCATCTTGCCTGCACTACAGTTGTATGTACAGCAATATGACAGTAAAGGTTGATATGATTTGATTTGATTTGAACTTCATCTTTCACCACAACAATGACCCAAAGCCCACATCCAAATCAACAAAACAATGGCTTCACCAGAAGAAGATTAAGGTTTAGGAATGGCCCAGCCAGAGTCCAGACCTGAAGCCGATCAAACATCTGTGGGGTGATCTGAAGAGGGCTGTGCACAGGAGATACCCTCACAATCTGACAGATTTGGAGTGTTTTTGCAAAGGAGAGTAGGCAAATATTGCCACATCAAGGTGTGCCATGTTGATTGGCTTTTATTACATTAGGTAGGAGTCTAAGGTGCTGCAACAAAGTATTAGTTTAAGGGTGTGCATATTTATGCAACCAGGTTATTGTAAGTTTTTTATTGTTTTATTTTTCCCCTTAAAAGATTTCAGTCTCTTTTTCAATTGGGTCATACAGGTTCAGTTTGTTTTTCAATAGGGTTGTACAGATTGTAGGTCACATTAATGGTGGAAAAAGTTTTGAAATGATTTATCTTGGTCTCATTTTTTACATCACAAAAACCTGGCATTTGAACAGGGGTGTGTAGACTTTTTATATCCTCTGTATATTGTCATATCGCACAGTCCTACATGACATCAACCTATTTACGCTATTGACTGTGACCGGCTGTGACATCCTTACCAGCCATAGATATACGTAAAGATTAGACAGGACATTGCTACCTGCCAGGCTAGTCATGTTCCACAAACACAGCATACTTATGTATATAATTATTAAAATAAATACAATGAACAATTGTTTGTGTATCCTGTTATCACAATGCTGAAGGTGCTGTTAGCTATTATAATTACCTACAAAATATGGCACCTCCATTTGCCATGAAAATGTTAGCCTGTAGATGTTGTCCTATCTAGTGTTTATATATGAGGCGGGGCTGAAAAGTTCATAGTGGTCAAATTTGACCAAATGTAGTTTATTTTTCATCCGCGGGGATCCAAGCACTACAACACTGATGGAAGAAGTGTGTGGACCGAAGGGGAGACTATGTTGAAAAATAAACCACATTTGGTCAAATTTGACCACTATGAACTTTTCAGCCCCCTCTTGTAGATGTATGATACTGGCCACCATCATTTCATCATCCAACTGCTCAGATGTAAATATTATGATTATTTCAGACCCATAGAAAATTTTGTCAGTATGTTTTAATCAATATAATATTTTTTTAAGAATATAAAGACTGTAATTTGGCACTTTTCTAAACATTTTGTTGATGTTTTATTTTGAAAGAACTATTTGTTTTCATGAAAATGCTGTCAGTACACCTTTACTGCACGCTTGTTTGTCCTCTGACAAGATATTTCTCCTCATTGTGCAGTTTTTTGTAAGAAAATTTTACTTCCTATAAGAAAGTTTATACTTGTTTTAAGCGATTTCTATTGGCAGATATTTTTTTCAAATTTTAAGTAAAATTATCTACCAACAGAGCAAAAAAAGTTTGGCTTATCAAATTACTGTAAACAGTAAAAACTTTCTTAAAGAAAGTACATTTTCTTAAAACTGTTTGTCAAGAATAAATATCTTGTCAGACAGCAAACAAGCATATATGTAGCCTTGATTTAAGATATTTCATCTTAGATTCTACTTTTTGCGGTGTACGAATTTTATGGACCCCACGAAGAGTGAGTGCTGTTGCTATGCAAAAGTTACTGGAGGTTGTTTCTTACTTTCTTTCGTTTTAAATTGAAATATACCTAAGTTTTTTTCAGTCATTATTGTTATTATTAGAGGCTGCAGTGACGCATCAGAGTAAAAAGCAGCATAAATGTTTTTACTAAGCCCACTTGTAAAAATGTT
Organism: Pholidichthys leucotaenia; assembly: GCA_020510985.1. Lineage (NCBI taxonomy): Eukaryota > Metazoa > Chordata > Actinopteri > Cichliformes > Pholidichthyidae > Pholidichthys > Pholidichthys leucotaenia. The sequence continues at coordinate 201,299,648 of CM035849.1, read as the reverse complement.
AGGAAAAAAGAAAGAAGGTAAAAAGATTTTTTTTTTTTAGGATTAAAAACAACCATATTGGTTTTTCCTGTAATCACCTTTACTGTGTTTATTCTGTATAGATCAACACATTGGTCCTTTCGCATGTCCAAAAGGTAACTGCAGACCTGCCATTTGCACAGACAAGACAAAAGCCTGCATATGTTGAAAATGTTCAGAACAGTTTAAATCACAGCAGTGACAGACTACTATGAAGCAATTAACAGTTATGACTCCCCAAATCATAATTACTGCCTTGTTGAGTACAAGTGTTGAGCAAATTATCACAGAAAAAAGTGCCGACTGATAAAGATGAATCGTGGGTGTCAGTGCAGCTCCACCCCTTGTTTCTTAACTGAAATATTCATTCAGTACTTTGTAAGCTTCTACAACCAAATGAAGCACAGATGAAATGATGATTATGATTTGGGGGAAAAAAGGTATTTATTGTGTTTGAAATGATAATTAATCAACCACTGCAAACTACTCAAGAACAATTTTCGTTAAAGCATCATAAAAAAATAAAGAATGTACTGTATCTGTAGTTGTTTTCCAAAGGCAGATGGATGAATTGTGTGTAGGATGGCATCAACAATGCTACAAAGCTAAGACTAAAAATAATCTTGAGGGACAGGCAAATCCTTCTCTCTGCACACATCCCTGAGCATGTGTTTGGGCCTGAGAGTTAGTTGCATGTGACACTGCAGTACAAGGGTGTCAAACATACGGTCTGCAAGCCACAGTTGGCTAGTTGAGTGTCCAGTCAAAGCCATCTGCTGTTTTTACATGATTTGAACACTATAGAAGACAAAATAGTGTTGTTGTTTTTAGCTCTTTCCGTCAAAACTAATGCAAAGGTGCTGCATCCGTCGTCTGTCTGTCCGTCCACATTTCATGGGTCTCACTGCTCCCCCATGGTCACAAAGCTCACTCACAATGATCCTCAGGTGGGTCTGCATCCAGGTTGAGTTCAAGGTCATTGTCAAAGGTCAGGAGAGCTGTGCATTTATGAGTTCATGAAAACATTACTTCTGTTAGGCCATTTACACTACCATTCAAAAGTTTGGGGTCACTTAGAAATTTCCTTATTTTTGAAAGAAAAGCACTTTTTTTCGATGAAGATAACTTTAAACTAATCAGAAATACACTCTATACATTGCTAATGTGGTAAATGACTATTCTAGCTGCAAATGTCTGGTTTTTGGTGCAATATCAGCATAGGTGTATAGAGGCCCATTTCCAGCAACTATCACTCCAGTGTTCTAATGGTACAATGTGTTTGCTCATTGTGTCAGAAGGCTAATGGATGATTAGAAAACCCTTGTGCAATCATGTTAGGTCTGCAATGCTGTAATTGCTGCAAATGGAGGCTTCTTTGATGAAAGCAAAGTTTGAAGGAAAAAATTATTATTTCAAATACAAATCATTATTTCTAACCTTGTCAATGTCTTGACTATATTTTCTATTCATTTTACAACTCCTGGTGGTAAATAAGTGTGACTTTTCATGGAAAACACAAAATAATTGTCTGGGTGACCCCAAACTTTTGAACGGTAGTGTACCTTGACCTTAAGCACATCCTAGGTGGGTCTGCATAAGGCCAAGGTCAAAGGTCAGGAGATCTGAGCATTCTACAGGTGATTTTTTTCAGGCCGGAATGAGCTACTTCCCCACTGACAGTCTGGTTTTATACATAACTAGCACAGACTTTTTTGGCCCTTGGACAAAGGTAGTTCATGTCTCCTGCCATAGACCCCCAAAACCCCCAAACAGAACTAAAAATGTCAAAAAAGGAGTCGAAAGTGAGCCCCACTGTTCTTGTTGATCACTTCAAAAATTTGTTCAGGCATGCTTGATGGGAATGTTTCCAGGAGGAGATGGCTGTGAAGACACAGGCCAATCCTTGACCTGCATTAAGGCCCTTACTGATGCTGACTGCAATCCAATAACCATAAGACAGCATCTCCAAAAGAAGGGCTTAAAGAACAAAAAACATCTTCAAAGGCCACGTCTCCTCCCTCACAACTTGCACATTTAGACTTTACAGGGGAGCACCAAACATGGGACACTGAAAGGTGGAAGAAAATTTTATTCTCTGATGAGAACAAATTTTACCTGGGCAATCCTGATAGTTTCAAATGTTACTGGCATAACAAGGAGATCCCACTGGAGATGTTTTCTATGTGGCACAGTGAAGGAGGCTCCATCATGATCTGGGGTGCTTTTTCCTTCGTTGGAACAGTGGTTCTGCAGATTGTGCAGGGGCATCAAACGGCACCTGGCTATGTGGAGATGTTGCAGCGGGCATCCCTCTTGACTGAAGACCCTCATCTGTGCGGTTATGACTGGGTTTTTCAACAGGACAACACTGCAGTTCACAACGGCCGGCTGGCAAAGGACTTCTTCCAGAAGAATAACGTTGCTCTTTTGGACCCTGATCTAGATCCCATTGAGAACATTTGGGAATAGATTGCAAGGGAAGTTTACAAAAATGGACATCAGTTCTAGACTGTGGATGTCCTTCGTGAAACCGTGTTCGCCACATGGAGCAACGTTCCTACCAGCCTCCTGGAAAGACTCTCATCAAGCGTACCTAAACAAATTTTTGAAGTGATCAGCAAGACTGGTGAGGCTACTCACTACATTCCTTTTTTTTTTTTTTTTTTGACACTTTCAGTTCTGTTTTGGGGGTTTTGGGGGGTTATGGTCTCAAACTTTTGCTCAGCTGATTAACAGCCTGTTTGAGTTTAAATGCAGTTTACCTTAATTACCTACTCTTTATTTTTTTGTCTCTTGCTCCTATTTCTGTTTGCATTTTGAAGCTCTACTTACAACATGGTTATGATCCACCAGTGCAAAATGTGAATACTTGTAATTGTTCCCCTGGTCTTAAGATTTTAATGAGGAGTGTACAAGATCTTAGTTAAATCTTAAAGCAGATCCAGATGGAAATAAATTATGTGACATTGCATTAGCTTATTAAAAAGATGCCACAGTAAATTCATGCCATAATCAATGCTAAAGGCTGAGAAGATATTAAAGCGGGGGGTTTGGATGAGACTTTAACAATGGTCTGCTATACCAGATTGATGTAACCAACAAGTCTTTACTATTGCTGTGCTTCCCATTAAGGGCAGCACACTGCCTAATTGTGCAAAGTCTTAAAACACATTTGTATTCCTTTACACTAAAACGATGGAAAAGTCAGAAGATATTGTTTGAGCTCTAATGTAGTTTCTGACCCCACTTGAGATCAAACTATTTCTCCCATTTGTCTACAATCCTTTTCTCATCTTCTTATTTTGCTCCCTTTCGGGGTCACCACAGCACATCATCCCCTGATATTGCAAGGATTTTTACACCGGATGCCCTACCTAACACAGCTCTCCCCCATTTGTCTGTTTTGCTGAACACCAAGCTAGAAGGCAGGAAATACCTTTTTTTTTTTTTTTTAATATGGTCTTTGGTATGACCCAGCCGGGGCTTGAACCCTCGACCTCCCGGTTGTTGGGGCAGATGCTCTACCAGTAGTCCAATACTTTTCCTCATCTCAATTGCACAAATACTGTTGATCAAAACTGCAAAAATTTGTTTTCTGTCATAGCATTTTTTTTTTTCACATTTAAGTTAACTTCTGATTCTTTTTGTTTGACAGTGATCACCTGCAATGACCCCGGTACCCCAGCTAACGGACTGAGATTCGGTGATGACCTGACAGTGGGACAAAATGTGTCGTTCATGTGCCAGCCAGGGTACGTTGTGGCAGGAGGAGACATCACTGTCTCCAGGATCTGCACCAACAACGGAACCTGGAGTGGAACCATGCCAGTATGCCAAGGTAGGCGTTTGTATCAAACACTGCTCTAGCCAGTCAACCTTGATAACCATCAGACCGTGTTTTATCAACCTTGCCATGCTAGCACTCTGTCACGTACAATACGAAGTACATGCTTACACTCAGAGCTCTAATGAGATTAGCAAGGAAGGTGACACGGGACTTCCTGTGTGGTCAGACACTGTCATACTCTTCACTTAAAGTGCTCAGTTAATGCAAGCGTCAATGACACAGAAAGGCACAAACCTATTTGCATAATAAGAGGCATATATTTGCATGCAATCTTCAGCAAGTGTGCACACAGGATATAAGCAGTTTTGATTCTGTTTCTCAAAATATTAATTCTTTAAGAAGTACAATATTGGAGACAGCACTACTCGGCTTTGTTTCAAGTATATGTATTATATGAGAGAGAGAGAGACTAATTTTTGAAGCTCTTGAGCTGGGACAAAGTGATTTCACCCCGACTTCCATCTACAGTTGCACCTGTGCTGGCACTGAGCCAGAGCTAAAAGTCCCGCTGACACCTGCTGATGGATGGTTACCAAGTCCTCTTCATCACCAAGATCCCTCTAATTGCACCCCAACTGTTAATCATTGGCTTCCTCCGTCTGAATTTGTGCACATTCTACTCTATGATTAACATTAAAGTTTGAAAAACCGAAAGAGAACTTAGCTCTTGTACGCCCATCAGCACTACATCACTCTGTGATTTATGATGGCAGACTGGAGCCATAGATTAGCATTTTTGCTGTTGACACCCAAAAGTAAGTATTGCAGGGAAGATTAACTTGTGCAGCGAACAGTTCAAAAGTACACCAGGAAGGGACGAGCCCACAAGGCTAATGGTGGCTCATTGTTGCTAAGGAACAGCTCCCTGGCTGCTGTCTCAGTTACAGTGAAGAAAGCCTCTTGAGAGGTAGGAAAGGACAAATGAAATGTGGGCTGTTGGGGGGGGGGGCAGAGAGTGAGAGTGGCATTTACACATATAAACACAAAAATCTGTTATAGAAAATATATACAGGATGGTTCCAGAATGACTGCATATAGGAAATTAAGCATGCAAAATCCTAGAAAAAGTAGAGCACTTAGTGATCATTTTTTTAACGATATGGCGCATGCATAAAATGACGTTATACAGAAATAACTGTATAGTTATATTGTAATAATTAGGATTTGGAACAACAGACTTTTTTCCCATCTTTATTCTCTGAGCTGAACTTTACAAAGAAGTTTACTACAGTCAACCTGACAGTGATTGTGGTATTTTCATTAGTGCATTTCATTTTTAAATGTGTTCAGGCTGTTAGCTGACAGTTGCACATGGGTTTAAACTGGGAGAGAGGAAGACGGAGTGCATGTGTGTAAAAATCTGTGTGATGCTGCTAACCTCTGAGCTCTAATCCTTGACAGCTACCTCAACCACTCAGGCGCCCGATCCCGATCCCCGCCACACTTAATGTGGGGGTGTCATGGAGAGGTGCAGAAACCCTGGAGCTTAAAACTCCTCATCACATATGCTCAAACACCACCATGCATGAATACAGTCACATGGGGGGGGGGCATTCAATTACAGGAATGTCTCTCTCATGCATACATAGGCAGAGATGCTGACCCTTTCTCACGTTCTCCCCCACCACTGCCTGACTGCTGTCAGCTTGCACTGACCTGTATGCATTAGTCAGTGAGCCACAAGGTCCCTCCTGTCTCCTCTCCCTCTCTGTGCTGCTCTCACTTTTCCAATAGCACTTATTTTTCTCATGGGGTGAATGAATAAAAGAAATTCAAGAGAGAGGCTTTTGATTACTAAGTGGGTGCTTCACATTAATTTTGCTGTTCCTCATTGTGAATGGGGTACTGAGGAGGAATGTAGATGTTTCCAGTCATATTTTCCCCTTGTCACTGCTCTTTTCCACTCCTTTGGTCTCTTTGTACCACTATCTAGGACAAGCAGTTGCAAAGCACACTGGTAATCACAACGTTTTTATCATCTCTGTCACTGACAGCTTACACAGCAGGATGTCTAAGAAAAGGACAGAGAAAATGTCTATATTCTTTTTTTTTCATCTGAACCAGGAAACAATTCCTAGTCCTGTAGGAGTTTTTTTTTTTCTTTTAATTTTCCATGATTGAGGATAAGTTGAAGATGCAGCAGTTCAAGCAAGGGTTGCTGTTTGAAATTGTCATGCCTAGTGTCTGTCATCCTGTCATAGATTGAGATGATTGTGCCACGGGGACATGAGCGGAGTGTATTCACTATTCCAGGACGGGAGTGGGGAAACTGTAAAAAATGTAGGAGGAAAGGAAGCAAAGGCAGGAGGGGGAGAAATGAGAGGAAAAATAGAATGTGTCATGAGCTGAGTACTGGAGGTTTCCGCCATGCTCAGTCTCATGGCTTTTCTCTATATTTGTATATTTGTTGTATTTTGTGCCTTTTGGCTTCTGTATATTTTGTACTGTTGTGTTCTCTCTCTGGATTGACTGCTGTCAGTGGCACTTCCGGGTTTTTGCTCCATGGTGGGCAGTGTCCCTGTCAGCTGTCAGCCCTGTCCTCTCCCTCTCATTGCTCCCAGCTGAAGCGAGTTATAATCATTGTTTCCTCCTGCCCGTTCTGGTATCCACACCTGTTTTCAATTGTATTATGCCTTAATTAAGACCTGCTGCTCCATGTATTCCTCGCTGCGGTCTTGACTACTACCAGACGTAAGTTTGACGTCCTCTATTTTCTTCTATCAGTTACCGTGTAATCTCTTTGTGGCTTTATAGCTATTTTGTGCACTTTGTTCTTCATCTTTGTAATAAACCGTCACAAGCTCACAGTTCAGTGCGTTGGTCTCCTCTCTGCCCCGGAGGGGCATTCATGACAGAAGACCGCAGCCAGTTTGTGATCCAGCTGCTGTGGGTTTGTGGTTTTTTTTACTTCTCCAATCTTTCCATTTTTCACCGGAGCTGTCAGCATGGTCCCCGATTACTCTAGATCAACGGGCGGGCATGCGTACCCGATGAGCCTGGGGTGGGAAGTTTGCAGGACGCTGATGGAGTTGGATGATCTTATCTCCAATGCTCACAGAGCTCTTACCCCTAAAGATGCTCTCTGGTACCTGGGCCTCATGGAGGCAGCTGCTCACTGGTGCAATCAGCTTGTGCAGCATGTTGAGGGGGTAGAGAAGATTACGCTGGTGGCGGCTCTGCGAAGGAAGAACAGCGGTAGGGAGAGGAGCTCCATGAAGAAGCAGAGGTCTGCGCCTACAGGGAGGCATCCCCAGGCCTCAGTACCCCTGTCTCCTCACCCGCCTCCAGCTTCACCTTCAACTTCACCTCCAGCTCCTGCTCCACGATGCCACCATCCAGCTCCAGACCACCGGAGGAACACCCCTGCCTCTCAGGCAGCAATTTCCCCTTCACCGAGGTTGAAGACTCCCACAGCAGTCCCCTTTTCTGGTTTTTCTTCTCCGGCTGTTCCGTCAACCTCCTCCTCCACTGCTGCTACTGCTCCCTCCTCCTTATCGATTCCTCCCACTGCTGAGGTGCCGGCCACTTCTCCCCCGGCTCCGCCCATCTCTGTGTTGGCAGGGGCGGCTCCTGCACGATCTACTGAGGGGCTCATGTCTACCGTAGCCACAGAGAGGGGTGACTCTAGACCAGCTGCAGCAGGAGACATTGTGCCCTGGGAAAACAGGCAAGTAATGTTTCATTCTCAATCTCTAACATATAAACTACCTTGCCTGATTCCCGGTGGTGAGGCTTGGTCTTTGCAGTCCACTGAGTCCTCACCGCCTGCTGCAGCCATTAATTTTACACCTGCCCTCTCCGTGTCTCCTCCTATTTTCCCTGAGTGTCCGTCGACTACTGGGTTGAGCCGCCGGGTGATGGAGGAGCCTGCGGCCCTGGAGAACCTGGTTCCATCCCCGTAGCCATGGTCTGGATGGAGGAAGAGCGCTACCTGTGATCCGGAGCCTGCGCTGATGATTGAGCGTCCCCGGGCTTCAGCTGTGCAGGATTCAGCGCCAGCAGAAGATCGACCTCCTGGATCCATGCCTGACAAGCCACCTGCGTGGGTCACTTCGCTGGGGGGTCCCAGGACTGCATTGACCACCATGCCTGCTGCAGGGGTCGCCGCACCAGAGCTAAAGCTGGACCTCCAGATGGCTGGGCCCGAAACGTCTCCGCATGGATTGACGGAGTCCTGGACGGCAGTGGAGCTCGAGCTCAGGCAAGTGCTCTCCTTTGTTTTCATTGCTTCTGTTTTAGAGAGATCTTGCCTGGCTCTTGATGGGGAGAGCCAAGTGCATCCGTCAGCTGCACCTGAGTTTGCCTCGCCGGGCTCCACTGCCACCAGTGACTATGACCCTGTTTCTCTACCTCTCCTGTCTGAGCCTTTCCCCAGGGCCACTGAGGTTCATCCAACTTCACCAGAGGTCTCCGTGGGTCCAGCCTCACTGCCCAAGATCACCATGGGTCTAGCTCCTCCTGCCGAGGTCATTGCGGGTGCTCCGTCCCAGCCCGGGACCTCCATGGGTGCTACTCCCCCTCCGGATGAGGTCTTTGCAGGAGCTCCTTCCCAACCCGGGACCTCCGTGGGTGCAGTTCATCCTCAGTCCGGGTCTCCATGGTTGCTGTTTCCTAGTCGGGGACCATCGTGGGTGCTGCACCCCAGCCTGAAACCAGCACGGGTGCTGTGCTCCAATGTGGGCCCACCATGGGTGCAGCTCTGGCCCAGTCTGGGCCCACTGAGGGTGCAGCTCTGGTTCAGTCCAGGTCCACGAGGGTGCAGCTCTGACCCAATCCGGTTCCACTACGGGTGCAGCTTTGCTCCAGCCTGGAGCCACCACGGATGCTGCATTGCTCCAGCCCAGAGCCACCACGGGTACAGCTTGGCTCCAGCCCAGAGCCACCACAGGTGCAGCTTTGCTCCAGCCTGGGGCCACCACGGGTGCTGTCTTGCTCCAGGCCGGAGCCGACGCGGGTGCTGCGCTGTTTCAGTCCGGGACCTCCGATGGTGCTACAGGTCAGTCTGAGGGCATCGTGGTTCCCTCTCCTCTGCCTGATGCCGTTGTGGTCCCCCCTCCTTAGCCTGACACCGTCGTGGTCCCCTCTCCTCTGCCAGACGCCGTCGTGGTCCCCTCTCCTCTGTCAGATGCCGTCGTGGTCCCCTCTCCTCAGCCAGATGCCATCGTGGTTCCCTCTCCTCTGCCAGATGCCATCGTGGTCTTCTCTCCTCCGCCCGAGGCTATCGTGGTTCCCTCTCCTCACCCTGACGTTGTCATGGTTTCCCCAACTCCTCATTCTTGTTCATCATTAGTCCTTCCCATTTGGCAGCTGCCTCCTAGACCACCCTTTCCGTCCAGGTAGTTAAAGAACTCTGGTAGACCACCCGACAGACTGTGCTGCCGGGTTGGGTGGCCCACGTTCTCTGGTAGGCCACCCAACTCTTTCCATCATGCCACCTGTCGGGCCTGGGACTCTGGCCACCCGCCTGAACTGTCCAGCCCTTCGGTCCAGGGGGATTATGCGGTTGTGTTTTTGCCTGGCATGGGTCCTGAGCGGGTATTGTTTTGTTCCCTCCTAACCTGTTCCCCCCACCACCCACCCGGGGTGGTTTATTGTTATACTCCCTTTTTTTTGGGGGGGGGGGGTCTTTTTGATGTACCCTGGGTGTCTGGTGTCCACCCCTTCAGAGGGGGGCTCTGTCATGAGCTGAGCACTGGAGGTTTCCGCTGTGCTCTGTCTCATGGCTTTTCTCTATATTTATATTTGTTGTATCTTGTGCCATTTATGTTCTGTATATTTTGTACTGTTGTGTTCTCTCTCTGGATTGACAGCTGTCAGTGGCACTTCCAGATTTTTGCTCCATGGTGGGCAGTGTCCCTGTCAGCTGTCAGCCCCGTCCTCTCCCCTCTCATTGCTCCCAGCTGACCCGAGTTATAATTATTATTTCCTCCTGCCCGCTCTGGTATCCACACCTGTTTTCAATTGTATTATGCCTTATTTAAGACCCGCTGCTCCATGTATTCCTCGCTGCAGTCTTGACTACTACCAGATGTGAGTTTGACATCCTCTATTTTCTTCTATCAGTTATCATGTAATCTCTTTGTGGCTTTATAGTTATTTTGTGCACTTTGTTCTTTATCTTTGTAATAAACCGTCACAAACTCACAGTTCAGTGCATGGGTCTCCTCTCTGCCCCGGAGGGGCATTCATGACAGAATGAGACTTTTTACATGTGCCGACTCTATGCATAATTTCACACTTAGCATATGAGCTTCCATTTTAGCCACAGCATTTGTGTGTGATGACGAATTTTAAGCCTCGCCCGGCAACAATTCAGTTTGAATCCCAGGTTTGGCATGTTCAGCTGAGAGGCACTAATGCTGCTTAGAACTACTTAGGAAAATGGGGACACTCTACGCCGTTCTGCCTGCCACCCATGCTTTTTATTTTTTTTAATGTTTTCATTTTTTTAAGTAATTTCTGATGCTCTCCTTACAGGATTAGCAGGCCTATTCCTCTAATCAGTGTAATTTGCCTTCTTGCACACATGCTCTCATACATTTACCCAACCCCCAAACACAGACACACATAACATAGTTTCTTTCACACAAACAAATATTGTAAGATAGCTCAGAAACACAGCTCATTTACTTTCTACTGTACAGCAACACGTGAGGCATTTTGATAAAATAAAAAGCCCCCCCAATGCTCCAGAGCAACAACATAGAAATCCCAAACTCAAGACACTCTTACTAATCCACTAACTTCAAAGAGAAGCAAATTCAACTGAACCTTAATAACTTTAGAAGCAAATAACATTAACAAGCAAAACATTAGAGCAACTGATACCAATATTTGTAGAGTTTTTAGCCATGCGTCATGGCCTAAATATATTTCAAAGTGTCACGTGCCTTGTAAACACTGTATACTACAGAACATCCATATGGAAATTGTGTTGGATCCTCTGCCAACCAAGAACAAAAGGTAGTTCCACCTTTGAGAGGGTGTATGAATATTCCACTGTGGCTTGCTCTACATTCATTTTAATTCACCGTGCAAAAATTAAAATGAGGCACACATTAAAAACGACAAAGCTAATGGAGCAAGACCACTGTTCATCAAGTGTTATAACGGCTTCATAAGTGTAAAATGAAACCCACTATATATATTTTTTTTAACCTTTATGTGTTGTAGAGATTATTTTAATTATCAGAGGTTTTTGTCTTAAACGTCCCATATTGTGCAAAATGGTGTTTTCGTGGGTTTTAGTGTTATAAAATACAACCATGCATCACTTAATACCATAAAAAATATTAAAACTCTCACTTCACAAAGAAAAATACTCTAGTTAAGGTCTTAAAGAACTGGGCAGTTTGCACTTCCTGGATTTTATGATGTCACAAACATCATAAAAAGCCAGACAAATATCTAATGATATCTCACATTCACTGAATTCTGAGTTTGTGTTGCTCCCTTCTGGCCACGGATTTAAGGTCCCGAGGGTCAGTCGGAGTATATATCAGACATCCTTCATACCTTGTGCCATTCAGACACTGATTGCAACTGATTGCAATAGTTTTTCTATGTTATGTTATGTTATGTTATGCTATGTTACAGTGCATCTGGAAAGTATTCACAGTGCTTCACTTTTTCCACATTTTGTTATGTTACAGCCTTATTCTAAAATGGATTAATTCATTTTTTTCCTCAAAATTATACACACAATACACCATAATGACAATGTGAAAAAAGTTTTTTTTGAGATTTTTGCAAATTTATTAAAAATAAATCACATGTACATAAGTATTCACAGCCTTTGCCATGAAGCATAAAATTGAGCTCAGGTGCATCCTGTTTCCACTGATCATCCTTGAGATGTTTCTACAGCTTAATTGTAGTCCACCTGTGGTAAATTCAGTTGATTGGACATGATTTGGAAAAGCACACACCTGTCTATATAAGGCCCTACAGTTGACAGTGCATGTCAGAGCACAAACCAAGCATGAAGTCTAAGGAACTGTCTGTAGACCTCCGAGACAGGATTGTCTCGAGGCACAAATCTGGGGAAGGGTACAGAAAAATTTCTGCTGCTTTGAAGGTCTCAGTGAGTACAGTGGCCTCCATCATCCATAAATGGAAGAAGTTCGGAACCACCAGGACTCTTCCTAGAGCTGGCCGGCTGCCTAAATTGAGCAGTTGGGGGAGAAGGGCCTTAGGGTGCTTTCACACCTACAGGCTTTAGTTCGTTTCAGTCGAACTCGAATTCATTTTCTCCGTTAGTGCAGTTCGTTTTGTCTGGTGAGAACATGGTAATTGCACTCAAGTGTGCACCAAAACAACCGTACTGAGACCACCTGAAAGAGGTGGTCTCGATTCGAATCAAATAACAAACTCTGGTGTGGTCCTGCAGGTGAGAAAGCGACCGCACTAAAACTGGACCAGAGGCAAACGGTAGAACATTTTATGTCACTATACATACCTGATGGATCTTTGAAAATATCTGTTGCTGAGCATGTCACGGTTCAGGAGGCTTAATGAACGTTAAAATGTTATTTCCCATCCGTAGCAGCACTTCATTTTCAAACTGTACGATATGCCAAAAGTGGTATATGCACGTATGTAATAAACAATAACCAGGGTGATGAAAACCCCCTTAGATTACGCTACGATTTGTATTATTTTCTCCCCAGAAATGCATAAATACACAGTAGTCATCTTACTTCCTGTATTTACCTTTCCTGTTCTTGCAGGAAAAAAACCTGACCAATAAGAACAGAGAACGTTCTGATTCAAGTATCGCGGGATTTAACGTGATGCAGTTTGGTCTGCTTGAATTTTTGCCTGTGTGAAAGGGGACCAAACCAAGGAGAAAATGATAAAAAGTAACAAACTTGTCAACTGATTTGGACCAAATTAAATGAATTTAGGTTTGAAAGCACCCTTAGTAAGGGAGGTGACCAAGAACCCAATGGTCACTCTGCCAGAGCTCCAGTATTCCTCTGTGGAGAGAGGAGAACCTTCTAGAAGGACAACCATCTCTGCAGCAATCCACCAATCACGCCTGTATGGTAGAGTGGCCAGAAGGAAGCCACTCCTTAGTAAAAGACACATGGCAGCCCATCTGGAGTTTGCCAAAAGGCACCAGAAGGACTCTCAAACCATAAGAAACAAAATTCTCTGGTCTGGTGAGACAAAGATTGACTTCTTTGGCGTGAATGCCAGGCATCATATTTGGAGAAAACCAGGCACCGCTCATCACTAGGCCAATACAATCCCTACAGTGAAGCATGGTGGTGGCAGCTTTATGCTGTGGGGATGTTTTTCAGCAGCAGGAAGTGGGAGACTGGTCAGGACAGAGGGAAAGATCAATGCAGCAGTGTACAGAGACATCCTGGATGAAAACCTGCTCCAGAGAGCTCTTGACCTCAGACTGGGGTGACGGTTCATTTTTCAGCAGGACAATGACCCTAAGCACACAGCCAAGATATCAAAGGAGTGGCTTCAGGACAACTCTGTGAATGTCCTTGAGTGGCCCAGCCAGAGTCCAGACTTGAATCCAACTGAACATCTCTGGAGAGATCTGAAAATGGCTGTGCATCGACGCTTCCCATCCAACCTGATGGAGCTTGAGAGGTGCTGCAAAGAGGAATGGGCAAAACTGGACAAAGATTGGTGGGCCAAGCTTGTGGCATCATATTCAAAAAGACTTGAGTCTGTAATTGCTGCCAAAGGTGCATCAACAAAGTATTGAGCAAAGGCTGTGAATATTTATGTACATGTGATTTCTTAGTTTTGTATTTTTAATAAATTTGCAAAAAATCTCGAAAAGAATGTTTCTCATGTTGTCATTATGGGGTATTGTGTATCAAATTTTGAGGAAAAAAAATGAACTTATTCCGTTTTGGAATAAAGTTGTAATGTGACAAAATGTGGAAAAAGTGAAGCGCTGTGAGTACTTTCCGAATGCACTGTATGTTATGGAGGAGAGCCAAAGACAAATTTCCACTAAGGACAATAAAGTCATTTCATTTAACAGGTTCAGGTTCAGGTTACTTTATTTGTACCCGTAGGTAGATTTGTTTTGCAGTCTGGTGACATCCATATTTACAAGCCACAATTACATTCAACATAAACACAAACACGGGCACACATGAAGCTGACTATAAACATGATAAAAATACTCAAGGCTCCATCAATCAGGGTATAAAGACAAAGAGATGAGAGATAAACCAGAGATAAGAGAGAAGGGTCATATTAAAAAGTTAAAGACTAGTCAAAGAGGTTAAAAACTCAAAGGTCTCAAACCCAATAAAAGATTTAGAACCCAAATAAAATCCTACGAAAATAAGTAAATATAAAATGGAGCTAATAAATAGGTACCTAAATTATGTGCAATACAGTATATTGTTACAACTTGTTCAACTCTTTGACAGCAGCAGGAACAAAGCTGTTTTTGTAGCGCTGGGTTTTACTTTTTGGGACAGCAAACCTCCGTCTTGAGGGAAGAAGCTGAAAGTTGCAGTGCAAAGGGTGGGAGTCATCATTTAAAATGGAGGTAGCAATCCTCTGTACCTGTCTGGTGTACAAGGATGTCAGGCTCAGCTGTGACTCACCAAGCAAGCGACTGGACCATCTAACTACCTGATCCAAGGATTTCCTTTGTTTCAGTTTTATCTGACCAAACCATGACACTAAAGAAAAGGATAAAACAGATTCAATAAAAGCCCGATAGAACATTGTCATTATGGTTTGGTCAATTTGGAAGCGTGCAAGTTTCCTCAAACAATGCAAATGTTGCTGACCCTTTTTGCACACCCTTTCACAGTTCTCTTCAAAGTTTAAATTACTATCAATAATCATCCCAAGATATTTGTAGGATTGTACACATTCAGTGGTCTGACCTTTTAGTACGGTGACTTTGTGCCTGGGAGTTTTCCTCCTAAAGTCAATAATCATATCTTTAGTTTTTGTCGTATTCAGCTGCAGGTAGGAATCCTCACACCAGTGAACAAAATCATCATCTACTGGGCCGTGGCCACTCTCACCATCCTAGAGGAGACTGACAATAACTGAGTCATCAGCATACTTTATAATGTGTCTGTTGTCATGTCTGCTCCGACACATGTTTGTGTACAGGATGAAGAGTAGTGGTGACAACACACACCCCTGAGGAGAGCCAGTAGAAAAGCACTTTAGGTCAGACAATGTACCATTGACCCATACTCTCTGCGTCCTGTTGGTTAAGAAATCCAGAATCCAACCCACCAGATTATTACTCAAGTCAAATTGTTGCAGGAGCCTTTCAACTAAAATATGAGGTTGGATTGTATTAAAGGCGTAGGAAAAGTCCACAAATAAAAGCCTGGCATGTGTCCCATTAAAATCCAGATGTTTAAAAAGCATGTTAAGCAGAGTGACAGTGGCATCCTCCACTCCTCTGTGAGGCCTATAGGCAAACTGCAAAGGATCCAATGCATGTTCAGTCTGCTTTAGGAACTCACATCTGACCAGTTTTTCAAAAATTTTCATTAAAATTGAAGTCAAAGCAACTGGTCTAAAGTCTTTTACCGTTTTAGGACAGCTGGATTTTGGAACGGGAACAACCACGGCATCTTTCCAGATCTTGGGCACATGTTGTGTCTGTAAGGGCTTATTGAAGATGTAATGAAATACAGGACTCAGTTCATGTGCACAGGACTTTACCAAGCGCCCACATATATTATCAGGGCCCTGACTTTTGTTCACTTTTACAGCGCAGAACTCCCTTTTAATATCCTGCACCTCAATATTAAAGTGCTGATTGTCTTTGAGTTTCTGTTTCAAATCTTGGGTTTCTGTGCTAAAATCAAAGGAATCAAAGCGACCATAAAAACAATTAAGAGCATTAGCCAGCTCTGTGTCTGAATTATAACCATCTAAAAACACACGATTACTGTGCTCTGTGCTCTGAAGGCCTGCAATAGTTTTCATACTGGCCCAGGCTGAACCAAGTTTCTTTGTTGCCATCTTACTTTCCAATTCTGATTTATAATTCTGTTTTGCTCTTAAAATTTCAGACTTCAGCTCTTTTGTGGCAACCTGTAGCTCAGAAACAGACCCCTGTTTAAAGGCAAGGGCTTTCCTCTGTAAGCAGGATTTAACTGATTTTGTAACCCATGGCTTGTTGTTGGGATATATTTTGACATGTTTACGTGGAACGATCATATTTTTACAGAAAGCCATGTATGAGTATGTGACGTCCACCAGGGAGTCCAAATCATCCCCGCAGGACAGTGTGAAAACCTCCCAGTCCGTACAGTTAAAGCATTCCTGGAAGCAGTGCACTGAATCCTCTGTCCACACCTCTGTGTCTCTGGTCTCCACTTTGCCTCTTCTGAGAACAGTTTTATATGTGGGCAGCAAATGTACACAGTTGTGATCTGAGGATCCTAAAGGTGGAAGGGGAGGTGATTTATAGGCCCTCTCAATGGATCCATAGCACAGGTCCAATGTCTTTTTTCACCTGGTTGGGCAGGAGACATACTGATAAAAGTTTTTAAGTGTCTTCTTTAAAGAAACATGGTTAAAATCCCCAAGAATAAGGTTTGGCGCCTCTGGAGAAATTGACTGCAGCCGCTGGACCACATCAAAGACGGTGCTGGAGGCGGAGTCAGCGTCTGCCCTCGGGTGAATGTACACAGTTGTGATGAAAAGTTGGGGGAACACGCGAGGCAGATAAATGGGGCGTAGCGATACGGACAGAAGCTCCACATCGGGTGTACAGATGCGCTCTCTGACCGTGATAGATGTGCAGTACTGTTTATTAATATATAAACATACGCCGCCCCCCTGACGTTTTCCCGTTACTTCTTCCTGCCGATCCGAGCGAAGTGGGGCTCCAAAGCTGTCAATCCACAGGTCCGCGTCCCGGTCATGCGCATTAAGCCACGTCTCCGTGGGCTGCACGGTGGCGCAGTGGTTTAGCACTGTGACAGCACAGTTTTACCCTCGGCCGGGGGATCGCGGGGATCATGAGGCCGTGGGTTCGATCCCAGCCCCCGACCAACAGTGAGCTGTGTAGAGTTTGCATGTTCTCCCCGTGTTGCGTGGGTTTACTCCGGGATTTCTCCGGTTTCCTCCCGCATACCAAAAACATGTAGGTTTAGGGCGCTCGCGCACGCAGCGACCAGCAGCCGGTGGCTTGTCACCAGACTGCAAACCAAGTCTACCTACGGGTACAAATAAGTTACAAAAAAAAAAAAAAAAAAAAAAGCCATGACACAGCAGTTCTTGAAGTCCTTCTGATAGCGTACATTCCCTTGAATTTCATCTACCTTATTCCTCAGAGATTGTACGTTCCCCAAAATCATGGAAGGAAGAGGAATGCTGTTAAACTGACGTTTCCTCAGGCGTAATTTCACGCCTCCATGCTTTCCGCACTTCCTCCTCTTGTCTCTCCCCTCATCGCTGTGTCCATGAGAATCTCTTAAAATAAAGACCGGCAGTTGCGGCATAGACTCAGTCACAGATGCTGCATTATCCGTGTTTAAATGCAGTAACATGTCCCTGGAATATTGTATTCTCCCCTGCATGATCGTGATCGCGCTTACCTCAGAGACAAAGAGCCGGTGGGAAAGAAGTAGCAGTGCAAAAATGGGGAGAAAATCCATATTGATGGAACCAGGGGGCTCTTCATTATACAGTCCACAAACATTCCAGGACAAGGATGACACAGAGAATTTCGTTAAAACACATTAAAGTGCGTAAAAACAAGACACACAGACGACGGACTTTTTTCACCAGCTGCCGGTCACTGCGTGCGCATGCGCCCATTAGGCCAACACTGCCCAAACAGGGCAGTGGTGGCCTAATGGTTAGGGATTTGGACTCGTGAGCGGAGGGTCGCTGGTTCAATCCTAGGACCGGCAGGAGCAGATCTGGGTGGGACAGATGGAATGGAATGGAATAGAATAGAATAGGCTTTATTGTCATTGTACAGTAGTACAGTACAGCAAAATTGTGGGTGCTCCACCAGGCTACTGCACAATAAAGTACGGGAGAAGGATTAGATAAAACACGGTTACAGAGTACACGATTAAACACACGACTGAAATAAAAATAAATGAAAAAAAATTGGCCCAGGATTATGGAAATATACATAGGTATGGCAGTGGCTACGCAGGTGGAACTACAGTATGTACATAAGAGTGCAGAGTGCAGACACACAGTTGAACACACAATTGAGTAAAATGGCCCAGGATTATGGAAAATATACAGTACATAATAGTGATTTCACGGATGGGTCAATATACATGAAAGTGAGAAGTGCAAAGACAGGTGAGTTATCGTAATAATTAAAAGGTCCTCAGTTCTGAACATGTGAATGTTTGGAGGGAGGGGGGTGGGGCCCCTGACTGTTTGCAGTTTGGATGGCCCAGGGGAAGAAACTGTCAGTCTGGAGGTGTAGGACCTGATCGATCTGAACCGTCGTCCAGAGGGAAGCAGGCCGAACAGGTGATGGGCGGGATGTGAGGGGTCTCCTGTGATGGCCTTGATCCTTCTGAGACAGGAGGATCTGGACATGTCTACTAAGGAGGGCAGAGGGCCGCTGATAATTTTTTGGGCTGTGTTGATGACCCTCTGCACAGCCTTCCTGTTCTCAGCCGTGGAGCCGGTGTACCACACACCCAGACAGTAGGTGAGCACGCTTTCCACTGAGCAGTGATAGAAGGCCAGCAGCAGCTACTGGTCCAGGTTGTTCTTCCTCAGGACACAGAGGAAGTGCAACCGCTGCTGGGCTTTTTTCGCCAGGGCCTTGTTGTTGACAGTTCAGGAGATGTCAGAGATGTTGGTTCCCAGGAACCTGAAGACTGGGATGTTTTCCATACGGTTGCCATTTATGAGGACGGGGGATGGGAGTTGCTGTCTGTTCTTCCTGAAGTATGAGTTCTTTGGTTTTTTGGACATTCAGTTTCAGGTTGTTTGCTTGGCAACACAGCAGCAGATTGTTGACCCTGTATGCCTTCTCATTGTCATCGATGATGAGCCCAACCAAGGTGGTGCCATCCATGTATTTCACGATGACGGTGGGTGGGTGGGCGGGTTGGAATACAGTCAAAGGTGTACAGGGAGTACAGTAGAGGGCTTAGCATGCAGCCCTGGGGGGAGCCAGTGCTAAGAGACAGTGTGGAGGAGTGGTGGGGGCCCAAGTCTGACTGTTTGTGGGCGGTTGGTGAGAAAGTTTTTTATCCAAGAGCGGGTGTGGGTGGGGGGGGGGGTTCTGAAGGAGGTGCAGTTTGTTGATCAGGAGGTCTGGGGTGATGATGTTGAAAGCTGGGCTGTAGTCCACAAAGAGCAGCCTCACGTAGTTCCTTGGGTTCTCCAGGTGACTCAGCGCTCTGTGGAGAGTGATGGTGATGGTGTCTTCTGTGGAACGGTTCTCCCTGTAGGCGAACTGGTGGAGGTCGAAGGAGGGGGGAAGACAGTCCCTGATGTGCTGGGACACCAGACGCTCAAAACACTTCATGACTACAGACATGAGTGCTATGGGTCTGTAGTCATTCAGGCTGTCAGTTGCGGACTTTTTGGAGATGGGGATGATGGTGGAGGCCTTGAGACAGGAGGGGGCAGTGGCGTGCGTCAGGGAGAGGTTGAACAGCTTGGTGAGGATCCCTGCTAGCTGGTCTGCATATGCTTGGTCTGCACATATCGTAGCAGTGTTTGCCCCACCCTCCTTAACCCCACTGTGGTGCCTTTGAGCAAGGCCCTCAACCCCAACTGCTCCATTGGAGCTGCTCAGTGGCCACAGGTCAGTCTGTGGTTGTACTGGGCAGTTTCCTGGTATGAATGTGTGAGTATGAACAGGGCGTCCTTGAAAAGGAGAGGTTGCTTTTCAGTGGAACTACCTGTATAAATCAAGGTTAAATTTTAATTTTTTTTTTTTTAAAAATCAGATTTCCAAGTCAGCAAAACAAACACATCCTGTTGGCAACCTTACTAATTGTCCCACACAGAGAAGCTTTACCCAATCAGATTAGCTGCTTTTTAATGTTAATGAGCTGGCTGAAAACCCAACTGTTTCAGACAGAACTTTAAAGACAGCTTTTTGATGAGCTGTTAAACAACCATGAAAAAAAATATACTGTATATACTGTACATCCTGGAGGATTTCCAAAACTTAAAATGACCTCTGAAAATGCAAAATATGGGACCTTTAATTGCACGCTTCAACAAGCATTCTTTTTCCTCAAAATAATAGTAAACACCTAGCTTTTTCTAGAAAGTGCCTACAGACCAGTCCTACTGTGTTAGAGTTGATATTGTACTGTATAAACTAAACATGTGATCTTGTAAGACAGTTGCAGGGCTTGAAGAAACCCTGACTTCAATTTGCAGATGTTTGTTCAAGTGTTTAGCCAAACACAAATCTGCTTGAAAGAGAAAGACTCGGGGAAAGGCAGGGTGTTGAGGGAGAGCACTAATGGTATAAAACAACTGCAATGATTTATTCACATCTCTGAAACCCATATCCCATCTGCATCCCCATGGGTTCATCTTCAAGTATGTCAGAACAAACTCCGAGCTTTATTATGCATTCATTTATTACATTTGTTGTGCAGGAAGTTGAGGGCTTACACAGACTCGAGATGTCCCTTCATTTCTTGCTGAAATTATTCAGGATATTCCAAACAGAAATCCTTCACAGTCATAACAGAATATTTCTCTGGGCTAAAGACCTAATTTTCACTAAGCTGAAATCCAAAATGTGTAGGGTGGTGAATTTGGGCCACCACTTACTGCTTCTCTATATCTGTGAAATAGTGCAATAATTTGATGCATAGAGAGCAATAACGATTTTGGCAAAGCATAGCGAATTTTTAACTTGCGTGTAAGGCTAACTTTAATCCTGCTGTGTTTAGAAATACTGTGTACAGTGTCTTTCTGTACGTGAAAGGATCTGAAGGTCAAATTCCACACCATTTCCACTATATTCTTCAAAGTCATCAAAATTTTATGAGAACTTGAAGACCTAGGGTAGGGATGGGCAACTTCTCAGCTGTAGCATTTATTCTTGTTTAACAGCAGCCTACTGCTGTTTACAGCCTATTAATACAGTCTTAGCATGCAACACATACCTTACAAAACGTGCTCCGGTGCACACTGTTCCCTCTGTATCTCTGTGGCTCCCTCACCCTCGCTCTCTTGCTCCACCATTCCCCCAGAGCAGCACCTAGGTTTTGATTAGAGCTCCCTCTGCTGGCGGACTCTAGAACTTCATTTAAGAAAGCAGTTCCAAACGAAATCTAGTTTATTTTTTTGGTCATGGACTGGTGGGCTGCAGGGCCACCAGTTGCCTATTTCTGTCCTAGGGTGCTGCCATATGCCAGCCAACTGAGATAAATAATAGACATTATTTCTGCTTTTGAACATTGTGTCGTATACTGGAGTTACATCCACTAGCTGTTTGGTTCACTTGTTTCAAGGCAGATGAAAGAAGCAAAAGTTTTCCGACAAATTCCTTATGATCTTTTTCCACACTTGTGTCCATGGCTGTAGAATCCAGTGTTTTCAACACTGCAGAGTTTTCTTGATTTATTCATATTCAGCCAAAGACATGCCATGGTTCTGAATTGATTGCAAACATTTTGACCATTTTGCTGAATCTCAAAGAGAGAGCCATGAATATTGCCGATAAACAATATCAAAGACTTGAACTTTACCCAGAAATACAACTCCTACAACTCCATGTTTGCTTTAGACCTTCAGCTACTGCCAAAGGCAACAGCATGAAACAAATATGGATTTTTTTCTATGTATAATGCTAGAAAGGCTTCTGTGTCCTGTCATCATAGGCCGTAATGCAGTGTTCTCTTTCATAGCATTGGTTTTGTGTCTCACTATAGGAACGCTCTAGGTGTGACCTCAACAGAAGCTCCTATTACACTCAACCAGCCTGGACTGGCTGGAAATAAGACGCCATAGTCATGGGTGCAGTATAAATACAACTGGTGCACTACACACAAGTCATTCAAAAACCTCTTCTTGCTACGAGCAGAAGCAAAAATGTTTCTCCAGGCTAACTGTCTTCTGGGACTTAGCTTAACTGTCCACAGACACAAGTGCAAACTCAGTTGCTGAGCTCTTCAATCTCAACAAGTACAGTTAGGGGAGAAAGTTCCTAAGTGTCAAGGGAAGCAATACTGCTTCACCGTTAGCTCCAGAAAGTAGCAATACTCCCCTGGTATAAATGCCAAGTAGAAATACTTAAGCATGGGCTATCACTAGCCACCATATATTCCCACCACTCACACACAACCTCAGTACATTCATACTTCTCCCAGCCCCCCACAAACTCTGACTTGTAACTTTCCCACTTAATATCAAAAACACATCATGGGAGTTTCCACTTCTCAGAACAATATGCACTTTACTGTTCCTGCTCATATTTATTATTTATTATGTATTACTCGCAAAAGTACATATCATACACATATGCAATTCATGTAAATATTCAATTCCAGTTACACCTTATCCAGAGCCACTGTTCCGTGTGTTATTGTTCATTCTACAGTTTTTTATTTTTTTTTGTTTGTTTGAGAGTTTGTCACACAGACTTTCTATTTATTTTATGTTGTACAACAACCTCAGGTTTTTCCTCGTGTGCTGCTTCACTCTGCCTTTTAAATTGCCCCTCAGAGAGAACAAAGTTATATTGAATTGAATATGTTAAACTAAAGGATGTCCTGTAATTAGCATCACAGGTGTCTTCAAACTTGTAATCATTCATTTCCCAGTTTGGGATCAATAAAGTTCATCAATCTGAGAGTAGTCACTGTGCTGTTTGGTATCGTGGTGTGTATCACACTGAAGATGGAGCACAGAAAGCTAAGGAGAGAGTTGTCTCAGGAGATTAGAAAGACAATTATAGACAAGCATGTTAAAGGTAAAGGCTATAGGACCATCTCCAAGCATCTTGATGTTCCTGGGACCACAATTGCCAATATTATTAAAAAGTATGAGGTTCATGGGCCTGTAGCCACTTTGACAGGACATGGACGCAAAAGGAAATGCAACCCCAGGTTGATCAAAAGAATAGTGTGTTTTGTAGAAAAAGAACCAAGGAAGCCATCCAAAATCATTCAAGCTGAGCTCCAAGGTCAAGGTAAGTTGCTTTCTAATTGCACCATGGGTCACATTTTCAACAATAATGGACTCCATGGAAGAAGACCAGGAGGACTCCACTACTGACAGAAAGATATTAAAAAGACAGCCAAAATGTATGTTGACAAGCCCCAAAGTCTCTGGGAGGTTGTCCTTTGGACTGACAAGACAAAACTGGAGCTTTTGGGCCATCACATAATGACCCAGAACACATTAAAAACACCAGAGAATGGCTAAGAACAAAACACTGGACTATTTTGCAGTGGCCTTCTGTGAGTCCTGATCTAAATCCCATTGAACATCTGTGGAAGGAGCTAAAACATGCAGTCTGGAGAAGGCACCCTTCAACCCTGAGACAGCTGGAGCAGGTTTCTCACGAGGAGTGGACCAAAATACCTGTTGACAAGTGTAGAAGTCTCATTGAGACAGAAACCCCTTGATTACAGTGATTGCATCAGAAGGTTGTGCAACAGAATATTAAGGGTATCATTTTTGTCCAGGCCAGTTTCACTATAGTTTTTTTATGATTCTTTTGAACCAAAATTCAAATGCAATGCCTGATTTCCATTAGTTAATTTTCAGAAAATTTTTATTTATTACTGCTTTTGTCAGTTTCAAGTTATTTCAGTGACCATTGTGGGATTTTCTTTAACGGATAGTTACCAACAAATTTGTCCACGTCTGTAAGTCAGTTCCCCTCCCCAGCTGAGGTCCAACCCATTATATCCCTTTAAATATGGATCCTTGCTTTATATGTGACTTAGACAATCAGAATATTAGTTATAGCCATGAACTTGGCACTTTCCCTGCTGGTGATAGCTCCCTAGTGATGGTGCTTCACCACTTGGATCCTCAGTGCCCAGCCATAAGCCTTAAGCCATAAGTTTTACACTGATGAAGGTTTCTTTACCTTGATTTTTTTGTATGTATGAATTACTTGGATTGTTACTGATATCTGGTGAAAATCTCAGGTCATTGGCTCCATCATAAATATGTTTAATGAGAAAAATGTTGACGTGTTCAGTACTTATTTTCTCCACTGTAAGAAATTATACAAAGAGTATCAAAGTGCAGTAAGCCCTTCTTCTTTAAATTTGAATTGTAAGAATGTTCCTTTCTGACCACAGTTCAGTGTCAGTTCATGTATGTGCAAATATGTCAGTTAATGGAAGCCACAGCCTCCATATACACTCCTTTACTATTTCCCCATCTGTAAAGGGCTTTTTTTATGTTTAACTAAAATCCACTATTCTCAGTGAGCACTCATGCTTATTGTTGAGCTGTGAGGGAGGATCTGTTTAGATAGCTCATACTAGACTTTGATCTCATTTATTCTTGATATCCTTACCTCGGACTGGGGAGGGTAAGTTTCTTCAAAGTGTCTGTCTGATTTCCATTTTTTTACAGCTGCAACAGACTTGGTGCAAACAAGACACACTGGCCTCATACTGCTCAAAGCAGAAAGAATAAAAAGAATATTTTTCCATCCATTCATCACAGAATATTCTGTTTTCACCTTTCTCCCTTGAGTTGGACTGTTATGAAAATATTCATTTTTTTATAATTTTATTCTAAGATAAACGTTCATCTATTTCATATTCCTTAAAATCAAAGGGAAATATTTCGTCTTTTGTGTTTTAATTTTGATGATTATGATATATAGCTTTTGAAAATCTGGTATCCCAAGTCATTAGAATATTTAATTTTGAGTGTCAGTAAATCACTATTCAAAATATGTAAATACCATGTACAGTGGGGGAAATAAGTATTGAACATGTCAACATTTTCTCAAACATATTTCTGATTTAGCCATGAACCCAGACACAGGAGGTGCACAAGCCAGTGTAGTCCTTGTGCCGGTCCCATGCCCGGGTAAATGGGGAGGGTTGTGTCAGGAAGGGCACTTTCATACCAGATCGGTCGAGGCCCAGGTTAACAATGACCACCACTGGTGCTGTTAACCGACAGGGTGCCGGTGAAAATTTGGCTACTGTTGGTCGAAGATCGAGGAGGAGGAGAGGGGGAAGACGTGTTAGGAAGGACAGAGAGAAAAGGAAAGGTAGAAGTGTGGAGGTGAGAGTCGGGACGTTAAATGTAGGGACTATGACTGATAAAGGCTGAGAGTTGGCTGATATGATGGAGAGAAGAAAGGTAGATATACTGTGTGTTCAAGAAACCAGATGGAAGGAAAGCAAGGCTAGGAGCATTGGAGGTGGATTTAAACTGTTCTACCATGGTGCAGATATGAAGAAAAATGGAGTAGGAGTAATCTTGAAGGAAGAGTATGTGAAGAGTGTTCAGGAGGTAAAGAGGGAGTCAGACAGAATCATGAGTTTGAAGCTAGAATTCAAAGGTGGGATGTTGAATGTTATCAGTGCGTATCCCCCACAAGTTGGATGTCAGGTAGAAGACAAATTCTGGAGTAAGTTGGATGAAGTGGTAGAGAGTGTTCCCAGGGGGGAGAGAGTAGTGATTGGAGGGGACTTTAATGGACATGTAGGTGAAGGGAACAGAGGTGATGAGGATGTCCTGGGTAGGTATGGTCTGAAGGAGAGAAATGTGGAAGGACAGATGGTTGTGAATTTTGCTAAAAGGATGGAAATGGCTGTGGTTAACACATACTTTGAGAAGAGAGAGGAACATAGGGTGACTTACAAGAATGGAAGAAGGTGCACACAGGTGGACTACATCTTACGCAGAAGGAGAAATCTGAAAGAGATAGGAGACTGCAAGGTGGTGGCAGGGGAGAATGTAGCTAGACAGCATCGGATGGTAGTCTGTAGGATAACTTTGCAAAGCAAGAAGAGGAAAACAGTGAAGGAAAAGCCAAAGATTAAGTGGGGGAAGTTACAGAAGAAAGAAGGTGGCACAGAGCTCAGGAAGAGTTGATACAGGCTCTGGGTTGTAGGGAAGAATTACCAGATGACTGGGAAAGTACAGCAAAAGTATTGAAGGAAATGGGTAGAAAGGTACAGTGGGGAAAAAAAGTATTTAGTCAGCCACCAATTGTGCAAGTTCTCCCACTTAAAAGATGAGAGAGGTCTCCGATTTTCATCATAGGTATACCTCAACTATGAGAGACAAAATGAGAAAAAAAAAATCCAGAAAATCACATTGAAGGATTTTTAATGAATTAATTGGTAAATTCCTTGGTAAAATAAGTATTTGGTCACCTACAAACAAGCAAGATTTCTGGCTCTCACAGACCTGTAACTTCTTCTTTAAGAGGCTCCTCTGCCCTCCACTCGTTACCTGTATTAATGGCACCTGTTTGAATTCTTTATCAGTATAAAAGACACCTGTCCACAACCTCAAACAGTCAGACTCCAAACTCCACTATGGCCAAGACCAAAGAGCTGTCAAAGGACACCAGAAACAAAATTGTAGACCTTCACCAGGCTGGGAAGACTGAATTTGCAATAGGTAAGCAGCTTGGTGTGAAGAAATCAACTGTGGGAGCAATTATTAGAAAATGGAAGACATACAAGACCACTGATAATCTCCCTCGATCTGGGGCTCCACGCAAGATCTCACCCCATGGGGTCAAAATTATCACGAGAACGGTGAGCAAAAATCCCAGAACCACACAGGGGGACCTAGTGAATGACCTGCAGAGAGCTGGGACCAAAGTAACAAAGGCTACCGTCAGTAACACACTACGCCGCCAGGGACTCAAACCCTGCAGTGCCAGATGTGTCCCCCTGCTTAAGCCAGTGCATGTCCAGGCCGGTCTGAAGTTTGCTAGAGAGCATTTGGATGATCCAGAAGAGGATTGGGAGAATGTCATATGGTTAGATGAAACCAAAATAGAACTTTATTGTAAAAACTCAACTTGTCGTGTTTGGAGGAGAAAGAACACCATACCTACTGTGAAGGATGGGGGTGGAAACATCATGCTTTGGGGCTGTTTTTCTGCAAAGTGACCAGGACGACTGATCCGTGTAAAGGAAAGAATGAATGGGGCCATGTATCATGAGATTTTGAGTGAAAACCTCCTTCCATCAGTAAGGGCATTGAAGATGAAACGTGGCTGGGTCTTTCAGCATGACAATGATCCCAAACACACCGCCCAGGCAACGAAGGAGTGGCTTCGTAAGAAGCATTTGAAGGTCCTGGAGTGGCCTAGCCAGTCTCCAGCTCTCAACCCCATAGAAAATCTTTGGAGGGAGTTGAAAGTCCGTGTTGCCCAGCGAGAGCCCCAAAACATCACTGCTCTAGAGGAGATCTGCATGGAGGAATGGGCCAAAATACCAGCAACAGTGTGTGAAAACCTTGTGAAGACTTACAGAAAACGTTTGACCTCTGTCATTGCCAACAAAGGGTATATAACAAAGTATTGAGATGAACTTTTGTTATTGACCAAATACTTATTTTACCGAGGAATTTACCAATTAATTCATTAAAAATCCTTCAATGTGATTTTCTGGATTTTTTTTTTTCTCATTTTGTCTCTCATAGTTGAGGTATACCTATGATGAAAATTGGAGACTTCTCTCATCTTTTAAGTGGGAGAACTTGCACAATTGGTGGCTGACTACATACTTTTTTGCCCCACCGTATGTGGTGTATCCAGTGAACAGAGGAAGGAAGACAAGGAGACTTGGTGGTGGAGTGAGGAGGTACAGGAAAGTATTCAACGGAAGAGGTTAGCAAAGAAAAAGTGGGATAGCCAGGGAGATGAAGAAAGCAGACAGGAGTATTTGGAATCTAGGTGCATGGCAAAGAGAGAGGTGGCAATGGTGAAGGAAAAGACATATAGTGAGTTGTATGAGAGGCTGGACACTAAAGAGGGAGAATAGGACTTGTATCGATTGGCTAGACAGAGAGATTGAGTTGGAAAGGACGTACAGCAGGTTAGGTTGATTAAGGACAGAAATGATAATGTACTAACAAATGATGAGAGTGTTGAAAAGGTGGAAGGAATACTTTGAAGAGCTAATGAATAAAGAAAATGAGAGAGAGTAGAATGGATGAAGGCAAGATAGTGAACAAGGAATTCCCAAGGATTAGCAAGGCAGAAGTGAGGGCAGCTTTGAAGAGGATGAAGAATGGAAAGTCGGTTTGTCCAGATGACATACCTGTGGAAGTATGGAGATGTTTAGGAGAGATGGCAGTGGACTTTTTAACCAGATTGTTTAACACAATCTTGAAGAGTGAGAGGATGCCTAAGGAATGGAAAAGATGTGTTTTGGTACCAATTTTCAAGAACAAAGGTGATGCTCAGAGCTGTAGTAACTACAGAGGTATAAAGTTGATCAGCCACACTATGAAGATATGTGAAAGAGTTGTTAAAGCCAGGTTAAGAGGAGAGGTGATAATCAGTGAGGAGCAGTACGGCTTCATGCCAAGAAAGAGTACTACAGATGCGATTTTTGCTTTTAGAGTGTTGGAGAAGTATAGAGGAGGTCAGAAGGAGTTGCACTGTGTCTTTGTGGATCTAGAGAAAGCATATGATAGCGTGCCAAGAGAGGAAGTGTGGTACTGTATGAAGAAGTTAGGAGTGGCCGAGAAGTATGTGAGGGTAGTGCAGGACATGTATGAGGACAGCAAGACGGTGGTGAGGTGTGCTGTAGGAGTGCCAGATAGTGGATATATTGAACAAAGGATGTTGAAGATGAAGCTGCCAGGCAGGAGGAAAAGAGGAAGACCACAGAGAAGATCCATGGATGTAGTGAAGGAGGAGATGGAGAGGGTTGGTGTTACAGAGGAAGATACAAGGGATAGGGCGAGATGGAGGTAGATCATTCGCTGTGGTGTATGCTGATGACTCAGTCATTGTCAGTCTCCTCCAGGATGGTGAGAGTGGCCACGGCCCAGTAGTTAATGACTTTGTTCACTGGTGTGAGGATTCCTACCTGCAGCTGAATACAACAAAAACGAAAGATATGATTATTGACTTTAGGAGGAAAACTCCCAGGCACAAAGTCACCATACTAAAAGGCCAGACCACTGAATGTGTACAATCGTACAAATATCTTGGGACAATTATTGATAGTGGATTGAACTTTGAGGTGAACTGTGAAAGGGTGTGCAAAAAGGGTCAGCAAAATTTGCATTGTTTGAGGAAACTTGCACGCTTCCAAATTGACCGAACCATAATGACTATGTTCTATCGGGCTTTTATTGAATTTGTTTTATCCTTTTCTTTAATGTCATGGTTTGGTCAGATAAAACTGAAACAGAGGAAATCCTTGGATCAGGTAGTCAGATGGTCCAGTCGTTTGCTTGGTGAGTCACAGCTGAGCCTGACATCCCTGTACACCAGACAAGTACAGAGGATGGCCGACTCGATTTTAAATGATGACTCCCACCCTTTGCACTGCAACTTTCAGCTTCTTCCCTCCAGACGGAGGTTTGCTGTCCCAAAAAGTAGAACCCAGCGCTACAAAAACAGCTTTGTCCCTGCTGCTGTCAAAGAGTTGAACAAGCTATAAAAATTATATTGTACATATTTTATATTTACCTATTTTGTAAGATGTGTGCCTGTGTTTGTGTCTATGTTGAATGTAATTAGTGGCTTGTAAATATGGATGTCACCAACTGCAAAACAAATCTACCTACGGGTACAAATAAAGTAACCTGAACCTGAACCTGAACCTGAACCTGAACCTGAACCCCTAAAGGGAACAGCCAAAAGAAGAAGAAGAAAAAGATTTCTGATGGAGCCATTAACCTGAGATTTTCACTAGATATCTGTAACAACCCAAGTAATCCATACATACAAAGAAATCAAGGCAACTGTCTTCACAAAACAAGTTAAAGTGGAATAACACAGGGAATAAGTATTGAACACGTGACAAAAAAGAGGTGCAAAAAGGCATAGAAAGCCAAGAAACCAGCTGAAATCCATCAAATTTTAGGAAGCCATCCCATCCCCCATCAGTGCAAATTAATTTCAGCTGGTTAAGTCCTAAGTGATAGCCTTTAAAAAGGTCTGTGAATATCAGATTGTCACGCCACACAGAACTCATGAGGGGTAGAAGCAAAGAGCTCTCTCTGGACCTTCACAATCTAATTCTTGCAAAACATAATGATTGCATTGGTTACAGGTGCATCTCTAAACTGCTGAATGCTCCAGTGAACACTGTTGGAGACATCATTCATAAGTGGAAAGAAAATCATTTTACCATAAACCGGTCATGACCAACAGCTCCTCGCAAAATTTCTGACAGAGGAGTCAAAAGAATTATCAGAAGAGTTATCCAAGAGCCAAAGACCACTCGTGGAGAGCTCCAGAAAGACCTGGAGTTAGCAGGTACTGCTGTTTCAAAGAAAATAATATGTAATGCACTCAACTGACATGGGCTCTATGCCCGCTCACATATACAGTGGATATAAAAAGTCTACACACCCCTGTTCAAATGCCAGGTTTTTGTGATGTAAAAAAATGAGACCAAGAGAAATCATTTCAAAATTTTTTCCACCATTAATATGACCTATAACCTGTACAACTCAATTGAAAAACAAACTGAAATCTTTTAAGGGGAAAAAATAAAAAACTTACAATAACCTGGTTGCATAAATATACACACCCTTAAACTAATACTTTGTTGTAGCACCTTTGGCTTTTATTACAGCACTCAGTCTTTTTGGGTAGGAGTCTATTAGCATGACACATCTTAATGTGGCAATATTTTCCCACTCTTCTTTGCAAAAATGCTCCAAATCTGTCAGATTGTGAGGGCATCTCCTGTGCACAGCCCTCTTCAGATTACCCCACAGATGTTTGATCGGCTTCAGGTCTGGACTCTGGCTGGGCCATTCCAAAACCTTAATCTTCTTCTGGTGAAGCCATTGTTTTGTTGATTTGGATGTGGGCTTTGGGTCATTGTCGTGGTGAAAGATGAAGTTCAAATCAAATCAAATCAACCTTTATTGTCATATTGCTGTACATACAACTGTAGTGCAGGCAAGATGAAACTGCGTTTCTCTCGGCATCCATATAAGTAAAAAGAACATAATTTAAGACACGCTCACACACACCCTCACCCCCCACCCCAACACAGCCATTCACACATCCCTGAGACATACTTGAAAAATAACCAGAAGTATAATATACAAATAATATACATAATGTCCACAGGTGTAGTAGTATGTATGAGAGATTCTGGATCAACTGTTCAGCATCCTAACAGCTTGTGGAAGGAAGCTGTTAATCAGTCTGGTGGTTCTGCCTCTGATGCTCCGGAATCGTTTGCCAGATGGCAGAAGTTCAAAGTGTTTATGCAGAGGGTGAGAGTGGTCCTTGACAATGTTCAGTGCCCTGCTCCTACAACGGTTCTGAAAAAGTTCTTGGACAGAGGGGAGGGAAACTCCAGTTACCCTCTTAGCTCCCTTAACAGGGAGCAATGCAGTACATCAGAACACTCTCCACCACACCTCTGTAGAAGGTCTTGAGGATGCAGATGGGGAGAGAGGCCTGTTTGAGTTTCCTCAAGAAGTGCAGTCTCTGCTGGGCCCGCTTCCTGATCCCTAAGGAATTCTTGCTCCAGGTCAGGTCCTGCGAGATCTGCACTCCGAGGAACTTGATGTTCTCCACTCTCTCCACTAAACGGCCGCCGAAGCTGAGAGGGACGTGTTCAGGCTGTGACCGCCGGAAGTCAATAATCATCTCTTTCGTTTTGTCCACGTTGAGCACCAGATTGTTCTCCGTACACCAGCCCTCCAGATCTCTAACTTCTTCCCTGTACATTGATTCCTCATCCCTCTGAATAAGTCCCACCACTGTGGTGTCGTCTGCAAACTTAATAATCTGGTTTCCCTCGTGTCTGGATACACAGTCATGTGTTAGAAGTGTAAACAACAGTGGACTGAGTACGCAGCCTTGAGGGGATCCGGTGCTCAGTGTGATAGAGTTGGAGATGTTATTTCCAACACGGACAGACTGAGGTCTCTCAGTCAGGAAATCCAGGATCCAGAGACATGTGGCGGTGTTCAGACCGAGAAGGAGTAATTTCTCCATCAGTCTCTGGGGAATGATGGTGTTGAATGCTGAACTGAAATCAATGTACAGGAGTCTGGCATAGGTGTCTTTCTGATCCAGGTGAGTGATGACAGAGTGCAGGGTGGTGACTATAGCATCCTCCGTGGAGCGGTTTGAACGATATGCAAACTGGAGCGGGTCATGTGATGCAGGGAGGCAGGCTGTGATGTGTGGTTTAACAATCCGTTCAAAACACTTCATCACAATTGCTGTCAGTGCAACAGGACTATAGTCATTCAGACAAGACACAACTGGTTTCTTTGCCACCGGTACTATGGTAGAGGTCTTAAAGCATCTGGGAACGATTGCCTGACTCAGGGAGATGTTATAAATGTCAGTCAGGACATCCGCCAACTCGCTTGCGCAGTCTCGGAGCACACGTCCCGGGATGTTGTCCGGACCTGCAGCTTTACGTGGGTTGACCCTGATTAGGGTCCTCCATGTGTCCGCTGCGTTGATGGTGATAGCTGACCCAACCGATGGTGGAGATGGGCCAGCCCTCCCTCTGGTTGTCAGATTTGATGCTTCAAAACGTGCAAAGAAGTCGTTGAGCCTGTCTAAAAGCGAAGCGTCGTCATCATCGACCCCCTGCCTAGACTTATAATCCGTCAGCGCCCGAACTCCCTGCCACATCCATTTGGTGTTCCTTCTGTCACAGAGGCATTTCTGGATTTTCTCCGCATAGGCACGCTTCGCCATCTTAATTCCCTTTGAGAGCACAGACCTGGCTGAGCGGAGGGCGATCCTGTCCTTTGCTCTGAAGGCTGCATCTCTGGCTGTGAGCAGCGAGCGCACCTCTGCAGTCATCCAGGGTTTATAGTTGCCCCGTGCAGTGATAGTCTTCACTATAGTGACATCCTCTGTGCACTTCGCGATGTAGCTGGTGACCGTTTCAGCATACTCCTCCACATCTGTCCTGTCTTCCTGGGAGGCTGCTATTTTGAAAACCTCCCAGTCTGTGTGCAGAAAACAGTCTTTAAGTGCTGAGGTTGTACCCTGTGGCCAAATCCTGATTTGTTTCACTACTGGCCTGCTGCGCTTCAGTAAAGGTTTGTAGGCAGGCACCAGCATCATGGATAGGTGGTCAGAATGGCCGAGGTGGGGGCGAGGTGTTGCCTTATAAGCGTCTGGAGAGTTTGTGTACACCAAGTCCAACATATTCTCTCCTCTGGTCTTAAAGTCTACACATTGTTTAAACTTGGGGAGCACAGTCTTTAAACTGGTGTGATTAAAATCCCCCACAACCACCACAAAACTGTCCAGGTGTGAAGTTTGAAATTCACTAATAGCATCATGCAGCTCTCCGAGTGCCTCGTTAACATTAGCTTTAGCATTAGCGCTAGGAGCTATGTAAACAGCAGCTATAAACACGTTGGTGAATTCCCTCGGCAAATAAAATGGCCGACAATTTACAATAAGGAACTCCGCCAATGGAGAGCAGTGTTTAGATACTAACGTGGCGTTAACGCACCAGTTCTTGTTAATATAGATGCATAGCCCCCCCCCCCCCCTCGGCTCTTCCTGTCATGAATTGCCCTTCAGGGCAGCGAGGTGAGACCCACACATGGAACTGTGAGGTTGTGAGGTTCATTGAAAATAACACAACATAAGTCCACACAGTTCTCTTAACAGAAAATACAAACAAATGGGTAACTTACAGATTAAGTGCACCAGAACGAGACAGGGCTCTGGTGGAGACGAAGAGAAACTCAAACAAGACAGCGGCAGCAAGAAATGAAAATAACTGCCCTTAAATAGGGTCAGAAACAGTTTACATAAGTAACAACAGGTGTGGGTCACATGAGCGGGCAGAAGGAACCAATGTCATAATAGGACCAGCTGGGGGCGATGAGAGGAGAGCAGCTGAAGCTGACAGGGGCAACGCCCACACGAAACGCAAAACTCGGAAACACCCTTGACAGCTGTCAACCCAACAGTAAAGATCTAAAGAATAAAATATCAACAAATGCAGACTGAAATATAAATGTATATTAATACAAAATAAAACTGCAACAAAACTAAAACATATATAGGAAAATATTAAACAGTGCAAGAATACAGAAACCCAAAAAGCACAAAATACAACAAATATATAAATATTAAGAAAAAGCCATGAGACTGAGCAAGGCACAAACCTCCTGTGCTCAGCTCGTGACAGTTCCTCTTCATCTTCAGCTTTCTAGCAGAAGCCTGAAAGTTTTGTGCAACACTGACTGGTATTTGAAACTATTCATAATTCCCTCCACCTTGACTAAGGCCCCAGTTCCACCTGAAGAAAAACAGCTCCGAAGCATGTTGCTGCCACCACCATGCTTCACTGTAGGTATGGTGTTCTTTTAGTGATGAGCAATGTTGCATTTGCACCAAATATACTGTACCTTTTGGAATTATGGCCAAAAAGTTCAACCTTGGTTTCATCGGACTATAACACATTTTCTCACATGCGTTTGGGAGATTTCAAATGTGCTTTTGAAAAATGTAGCTGGGCTTGGATGTTTTTCTTCGTAAGACAAGGCTTCAGTCTTGCCACCCTACCCCATAGCCCAGACATATGAAGAAGGCGAGAAATTGTTGTCACATGTACTAAACAGCCAGTACTTGCCAGAAATTCCTGCAGCTCCTTCAATGTTGCTGTCGGCCTCTTGACAGCCTCCCTGACCAGTTTTCTTCTCATCTTTTCATCAATTTTGGAGGGACGTCCAGTTCTTGGTAATGTCACTGTTGTGCCATAGTTTCTCCACTTGATGATGACTGTCTTCACTGTGTTCAAGAGATTCAAAGGTTTTATTGTCAATACTACTATACATGCAGGGCATACAGGAGAATTGAAATGGTGCTTCTCTCTCTCTTCATTGGTGTGCATAATATGAAAGGAAAAGGAAAAAGGCTGGAAAAAAGAAAACAACAACAGCAGTCTATGTACAGTAATGCAACCCATAGTGCAAATGGTGACAAGAAAGACCCAGACCTCCCATAGTGCAAATGGAGATATATGATTAACGATGATAAAAATCCAGCAATCATATATACAGACACCTTGAGATGAATACCCGTAGTTGCAGTTCAGTGCAGTAGTGTAGGTGCAGATACAGTCGTAACAGATAGGACTGCACGTGATCAGTATTGCAGTGACAGACAGACAGCAGCAGATATGGCATTTGTGCAAATGGTTGCGGTTAATGTGCAGAGACATACAGCAGCAAAAGTATTACTGTTGGTGTGCCAGTCTTTCTGTGCCAACAGCTGAGGTAATTATTGTGCGGGTGATTGTGTTACTGTCCGGGGCAAGGAAGTGAACAGAGTTCAGGGTCCTGATGGCCTGATGAATGAAGCTGTTAAGCAGTCTTGTGGAGCGGGCCCGGAGGCTTTGGTACCTTTTCCCCGAGGGCAGGGGGCTGAAGAGGGAGTCTGAGGGGTGGGAGGTGTTGCCTGTGATGCTGATGGCTCTGCGGGTGAGGCAGGTGAGGTAGATGTCTGAGAGGGGGGGCAGAGGGGCACGATGATGTTGCTGGCTGCTTTCTTTGCACATTGTAGTGTCTTCCAGCAGGCAGCGGTACAGCTTCCATATCATATGGTATATTTAATGCCTTGGAAATTCTTTTGTACCCTTCTCCTGACTGATACCTTTGAACATTGAGATCCCTGTGATACTTTGGAAGCTCTCTGCAGACCATGGCTTGTGCTGTAAGATGTGACTACAAAAATGTCAGGAAAAGCCTACTAGAACAGTTAAACTTAAGTTGGGGTTAATGAGAGGCACTTTAAATGGTGGCAGGAGCGTGCTGACTCCCATTTAACATGAGTTTGAATGTGATTGGTTAATTCTGAACACACCCACATCCCGTTATAAGAGGCTGTGCATATTTATGCAACCAGGTTATTGTAATTTTTTTTATTTTTCCCCTTAAAAGACACAAAAAACACAAGGTCTCTAATATCCACCAGCTCTGTGATGTCGTCTTGGAGGAATGGAAGAGGATTCCAGTGGCAACCTGTGAAGCTCTAGTGAACTCCATGCTCAAGAGAGTTAAGGCAGTGCTGGAAAGTAATGGTAGCCACACAAAATATTGACACTTTGGGCACAATTTGGACATTTTCACTTAGGGGCGTACTCACTTTTGTTGCCAGCAATTTAGACATTAATGGCTGTGTTGAGTTATTTTGAGGGGACAGCAAATTTACACTGTTATACAAGCTGTACACTGACTACTTTACATTGTATCAAAGTGTCATATCTTCAGTGTTGTCCCATGAAAAGATATAATAAAATATTTACAAAAATGTGAGGGGTGTACTCACTTTTGTGAGATACTGTAAGTGAAGGAAAGATGAATGGGCAAATGTACAGAGATATCCTTGATAACCAGTGTCTTCAACTGCAGATTTCACTGAACTTCTTCCCACTGATTGCTGATCAGTGAAAACACCTGCTGAAGAGACTGGGTAGAAGAGAAAACCTACAGGGTTTTGGCCCTCCATGGCACGATTTTACACCTCTGGCCTAATTGATAGAGCATCCACTCCACAACCGGGAGGTTGGGGGTTCAGGTCCTGGCTGGGTCATACCAAAGACCATATAAAAATGATACTTTCCGCCTTCTGGCTTGGTGCTCAGCGTAATAGAATGGGGAAAGGAGAAGTTGTTTGTGGTGGCCCCTTACATGGCAGCGATCCCTCTGATTCTACATGTGATTAACATTGTAGAGAGGAGAAACGTAATTTCGTTCTTCTGTGCACAATTGGCTGTATGAGCTAAATGACAATAGAGATCTTCTTCAGTTTCTGTGGAAGAATGGGCTAAAATCACTCCTGAGCAATACCTGCACCTAATTTATCCATAGAGAAGGCATCTGGAAACTGTTATTACCAACAAAGGCTTTTCTCCTAAATATTAAATGAATTTCACCAGGCGTGTTTAATACTTATTCCCTGTGTGATTCCACTTTATTAAATATAACTTGTTTTGTGAAAACAGTTGCCTTGATTTCTTTGTATGTATGGATTACTTGAGTTGTTCTTGATATCTGGTGAAAATCTCAGGTCAATGGCCCCATCAGAAATATGTGTAATGAGAAAAATGTTGGTGTGTTCAATACTTACAGTTGTGCTTATAAGTTTGCATACCCTGGCGGAATTTGTGATTTTTTTGGCCATTTTTCAGAGAATATGAATGATAATACATAAACTTTTCTTTCACTCATAGTTAGTGGTTGGGTGAAGCCATTTATTATCAAACAATTGTTGTTTGCTCTTTTTAAATCATAATGACTACAGAAACTACCCAAATGACCCTGATCAAAAGTTTACATACCCTAGTTCTTAATACTGTGTATTGCCGTCTTTAGCATCAATGACAGCGTGAAGTCTTTTGTGGTAGTTGTGGATGAGGCACTTTATTTTCTCAGATGGTAAAGCTGCCCATTCTTCTTGGCAAAAAGCCTCCAGTTCCTGTAAATTCTCGGGCTGTCATTCATGAACTGCATGTTTGAGATCTTCTCAAAGTGGCTCAATGATATTGAGGTCAGAAGACTGAGATGGCCACTCTAGAACCTTCACTTTTTTCTGCTGTAGCCAACAACAGGTTGACTTGGCCTTGTGTTCTGGATCATTGTCATGTTGGAACATATCCAAGTGCATCCCATGAGCAGCTTCCAGCCTGATGAGTGCAAATTTTCTTCCAGTGCTTTCTGACAACATGCTGCATTCATCTTGCCATCAATTTTGACCAAGTTTCCTGTGCCTTTGTAACTCACACATCCCCAAAACATCAGTGATCCACCTCCATGTCTCACAGTAGGGATGGTGTACTTTTCACCGTAGGATTTGTTGACTCCTCTCCTAATGTAACGTTTATGGTTGTGGCCGAAAAGTTCAATTTTGGTCTCATCACTCTAAATAACTTCTGTTCCAGAAGTTTTGAGGCTTGTCTCTGTGCTGTTGGGTGTATTGTAAGCGGGCTGCTTTGTGGCATTGGCATAGTAGTGGCTTTCTTCTGGCAACTCTTCTGGCGACTCGACCATGCAGCCCATTTTTCTTGAAGTTCCTCCTTATTGTGCATCTTGAAACAGCCACACCACATTTTTTCAGAGTCCTGTATGTCAGCTGAAGTTATCTGAGGGTTTTTCTTTGCATGCCAAACAATTTTCGTGGCAGCTGTGGCTGAAATTTTTGTTGGTCTACCTGACTGTGGCTTGGTTTCAACAGAATCCCTCATTTTCCACTTCTTAATTAGAGTTTGAACACTGCTGACTGACATTCTCAATTCCTTTGATATCTTTTTATACCCTTTTCCTGTTTTATAAAGTTCAACTGTATTCTCCCACAGGTCGTTTTATAATTCTTTTGCTTTCCTCATGGCTTGGAATCCAGCAACGTCAGTGCAGCACTGGATGAAACATTCAGGGGTCTGTCAGGAGCCCAGAAACTCACTGACTTTTTCTACACACACACTAATTACAAGTAAACAGATCACAGGTGAGGATGGTTACCTTTAGTAGCCATTTAAACCCTTGTGTGTCAACTTGTGTGTATGTTATCAGGCAAAAACTTCCAGGGTATGTAAACTTTTGATCAGGGTCATTTGGGTAGTTTCTGTTGTCATTATGATTTAAAAAGAGCAAACACAATTGTTTGATAATAAATGGCTTCACCCAACTACTGTGAGTGAAAGAAAAGTTTTTGTATTATCATTTCTATTCTCTGAAAAATGACCAAAAAATCATAAATTCCACCAGGGTATGTAAACTTATGAGCATGACTGTTTTTGTCCTGCTGTATCTCCAGTTCAGTTCAGTACACACAGCCATAATGGGCAATGGTGGCCTAATGGTTAGGCATATGAACTTGTGACTGGACGGTCACTGGTTCGATCCCTGGACCAGCAGGGTCAGATCTGGGTGGGACAGATAACATAGCAGTGTTTGCCCCACCTTCCTTAACCCTACTGCGGTACCCTTGAGCAAGGCCCTTAACCCCAACTGCCCCAGTGGAGCTGCTCAGTGGCCACATGTCACTCTGGTTGTACTGGGCAGCTTCCAGGTGTGACTGTGTAATTATGTGAATGTGATCAGGGTGTCCTTGAAACAGAGAGGTTGTTTCTCAGTGGACCTCCCCTGAATAAATAAATATTAAAAAAATAATCATGAGATAGGCAATTGACTTAACAGTTGTGCAGAAAACAGTCATCCATAAGGAGGGTAAGCCACAGAAGGTCATTGGTGAAAATCCTAGCTGATCACAATGTGCTGTGTCAAAGCATATTAATGGTAAATGGACCTGAAGAATAAAGTGTGGTAGAAAAAGGTGCACAAGCAACAGGGATGACCATTGGCTTGAGAGGATTGTCATGAAAAATTGATTCAAGAAGTTGGATTGAGTCTGATGTCAGTCTATCAAGAACCATATGGTGGCATGGACCATCGCTGGTTTACTCACTCTTTCCCTTTATTTCCCCATCTCTATTTAATACTTTTCTTGACTTAGCTTATCTGTGCTGAATTATCCATTACAATAATATCCTTACTTCTGTGTCGTCCTCCCAGTGGTGACATGCCCCACACCCGCACCCATTCCAAATGGACTTCTGGAGGGCTCCGTCCTGGAGTGGGGCACCAGTGTGAGCTATAGCTGTCTGCCAGGCTATGAGCTGTCCTTCCCTGCTGTGCTGACTTGCACGGGGAACGGAACATGGAGCGGAGACTTTCCCCAGTGCTTGCGTAAGTGACCATTTCTTACCTTGGCTTGTATCTACCATTATGATAATGTATTTGACAATTACAGACATCTATAGAGGAAGTCTCTTCATGCTTAGACTGAAATGGACTCTGTGACATTTCTGCTGCTGCTGTTGTAAAGTTGTTTCCCATGGTGATCTAAAATGGCTCTTTTCTCGATGTCTCTCTTTAAACATTAGCAAGCATATGAAATGTTGTTTTTTTAATTAAAACTAGAAAGTAATTGTAATGCATTTGTTGCCTTCTCTCTTCCTTATTCATTTCCCATGGAATAGTATTGCATCATTGGGACATAAAGATGGAAATTACTTTTCTTTTTGGATTTGGGAATGAAATTCCCAGAGTTTCCAGTTACCAGATCTTATGACAGTTCTACACCTGCATGTTATTTTACAATTAACCTTGTACAGTATTACATTAATTTTAATTGTTTTCAGTTTACCGCTTTGCCTTTTACAACTTTAGAGAGATATTTCAATGAAAATAGTGGAATAATGACTTGAGTAGATGGAAAAGCTGAAGTACCATATACAAATAGAATAAGGTGGCGTTGTGGAAATACTGAAAGGAGACTGGTTGTATATTTTTTTCTGAACCAGTCAATCATCCATGACCTTACAACCCTTTTAAAACTAGAAAATGTCATATTTTCAAATGAAATACTGAAAAAATGTTTAGCACTAGAAAGACATTAGTCCTTTCCTATTTGTGATTAATGTTTCATCATTGTGACATGGAATCAAATGTCTAATTTAAACACTGATCAAATATAACGTGAATTGACCTCTAGCCCTTGAGACAAAGCTACAATGTTAATGATGGGGATGATGATCTGGCTACAGGCACAAGTGGAGTGTCTGATACTCCTTACTGCATTAAGGCCATTTCAGAATCATCTTTGCAAGCATAATAATAACCTCTGGGATGCATGACTGATCAAGAGTGTCTCACTGTCATCTGAATCATTCCTGCATTATTGCAGTCAGACAGAAATGAAACATTCAAAATAGGTGAAGAAGTTCCTTTCTCTCTGACTAGTAGAATAAAACCAAGGTGACTAGAAAATAACCGTCCTTTTTATTATTTTTGCTTCAGCTGCTTAATGTAGGCACTTTTTTGTTTTCAGTAAAATGCCTCAATTTGCATCACATAAACACATTTTTACAGCCTCCCATACTCTAAGCTTCTGCAAAGGAGCTAATGCAATAATGCAGCATCTGTCATTCATCAGTCTGTTTGTACGTCTGTCCATCCATCCACATTTCACACAAATCGCTACTCCTCAGCTAGGGGTCTGCAACCTCTGCAAACTGAAGAGCCATTTTGAACCTCGCTGACTAAAATTGAATTAGTTGAAAGCTGCAACAGCTATCTGACCTTTAAAATAACAATTATGCTTCTTAAAAGTTATATATATGTATATATATATATATATATATAGCACTGAATGTACAAGAAATGTAGTTTGTGACATTTATGAATTCATACTACAACAGCTCAAAAGACTGATGGAACTATATTGCTGTTATATGTTGAGACTCTTCTGAAAAAATGTCTCATATGGCCTTTGAAATTAACTGAAAATCAAACTATGCAGTCTGTCTCATAAATAAAGGAAGAGCTGGCACACTTTCAAATAAAAAAACAGTTATGTGCAAACAGTTATGGCTGTGTGCTTGTTTTGGAAATGGTTTTCAAGGTTGGATTTTTTGTTGTTTGCCATTTTCTCACCACATAACAAGCATATAGGTAAAGTCCAATTCATGGTGGCACAACCACGTTGCATCTTCCCTCCTGCAGAGCATGGGTGCAGACCAGTCATGTGCAGGCCCCCAAAAAATGAATGCAGGGAGAGTATGCAAGCAGATGCAAAGCAGATGCAAACAGATTTGAGATACCGTCACAACACCGGAAACAAATAGTAAGTCAAACTCGCCAGCACAAAAAAGCGGTAATGCCACAAAAAGCTCCTTCCTCATCAATCAAGCCCTTCCAATACCTAGAATCAATAACAGTCAAAACAAATCCAGTTCTGTGTCATTGCCACAGATCCAACAGATCCACTCAAGCAAGATTCACCATCCTTTTACCTTGTTACACTGATAAATAAACATGTAAAATACAGTAAATATCCCTGTGCCATTATTATAAAACAATCCAGCTGAGTCATGTTTTGTGATCTTATATGATTATGTGCTTTGATGTAGAGAACCTGCCATGACACACATCATTTGAAAGCCCAGAATTTCATGTACCTGGTCACCAAAACCATAGCACAAACAGTGCAACAAACAAGTTAGCCACTGAGCCTAGCATAATAGCAACCATTTACTGAACACAGTTCCCTCCAGTCCCAGCATTAATAATAATCTGACAAATCCAGTCCCGTTTCATTGTTACAGGTCCAATAGAGCCTTTAGACTCTGTGGATGGAGAATAAGTTTTCCTCTAAGGTTTAGAGAAAGACTTGTCCTCCATCCACATCTTTACGCTTTTATATTTGTGCAATATTACCCGAGAGTGAGTTCGGTATCATGAATATACTGACTTCAAGGTGTGATGCGGCTTGTAACGAACTCGAGTGTAATATTGCTTTTATACAACAGTTCTGCAAGCACAATTTTTAAATGACAGCAATACTGGACAAAATATTATGATTTGTTTGTTTAACCAGTTATTTTGCGCAGCTGAGAAAAAATAGTCCCTTGTAAATGTAGCCAGTATCTGTTGCTAAACATCTCAATTAGCATAAAGACATCTATTGTCATTTCACACACATGGAAACAGATTAAATATTGTCAAGTGCAGAAGTAATAAGTGTTTATAAAACATATACCTGTTGATTAGGTACTGCAAAAGAACCCAGATCAAAATAGATCAAAATGTATCCAATGCCATTCATCAAAACACCGGTAGACTCTGTGCGAAACAGCTGGCTCCTGTATTCACAGACATTTTTAACACCTCCCTTAAGTTATGCCACGTGCCGTCCTGCCTCAAATCCTCCACCATCATCCCTGTCCCCAAGAAGCCACGGATCACTGGACTTAATGACTACAGACCTGTAGCGCTCACCTCTGTAGTCATGAAGTCCTTTGAGCGCCTGGTCCTGTCCCACCTCAAGTCCATCACCACCCCTCTCCTGGACCCGCTGCAGTTTGCCTACCGAGCCAACAGGTCTGTAGACGATGCAGTCAACCTGGCCCTCCACTCCATCCTGCAGCACCTGGACTCCCCGGGAACCTACGCCAGGATCCTGTTTGTGGACTTCAGCTCCGCATTCAACACCATCCGCCCCGCTCTGCTCCGGGACAAGCTG
This sequence comes from Pholidichthys leucotaenia, assembly GCA_020510985.1. Taxonomy (NCBI): domain Eukaryota; kingdom Metazoa; phylum Chordata; class Actinopteri; order Cichliformes; family Pholidichthyidae; genus Pholidichthys; species Pholidichthys leucotaenia. The sequence goes on along the minus strand of CM035849.1, from coordinate 201,256,629 downwards.
TCCCTGCTCAACGTGCCTGACTCCCTCTGCAGGTGGATCATCGACTTCCTGACGGACTCGGAGGCAGCATGTGCGGCTGGGAAAGACTGTCTCAGACTATACTAGCATCAGCACCGGATCACCCCAGGGCTGTGTACTTTCCCCCCTACTCTTCTCCCTTTACACCAACTCCTGCACCTCCAGCCACCAGTCTGTCAAGTTGATCAAGTTTGCGGACGACACCACCCTCATCGGGCTCATCTCCAACGGCGACGAGTCCGCCTACAGGAGAGAGGTGGCCCAGCTGGCGTCCTGGTGCAGCCACAACAACCTGCAGCTGAACGCTCTGAAGACAGTGGAGATGATTGTAGACTTCAGGAAAGTCACTACTCCTCTGCCCCCCCTCACCCTCTCAGGCTCTCCCATCACCACTGCTGATTCCTTCCGCTTCCTAGGCACTACCATCACCAGGGACCTCAAATGGGAGCTGACCATCAGCTCACTCATCAAAAAAGCCCAGCAGAGGATGTTCTTCCTGCGGCAGCTGAGGAAGCTCAAGCTACCCACCAAGATGTTAGTGCAGTTCTACACAGCCATCATCGAGTCCATCCTCACCACCTCCATAACCGTGTGGTACGCAGGAGCCACTGCCAGGGACAGACTAAGGCTGCAGCGCGTCGTGCGCACTGCTGAGAAGGTGATCGGCTGCAAGCTCCCATCTCTCCAGGATCTGTACATCTCCAGGACCCGGAGGCGTGCTGGCCGGATCATAGCCGATCCCTCACACCCTGGTCACGTACTGTTTGCCCCCCTCCCCTCTGGTAGAAGACTTCGGTCCATCCAGACTAAAACCTCCCGTCACATGAACAGCTTCTTCCCCTCTGCCATTAGACTGCTGAACACTAAGTGACTTATTGACTCTCGTGCACCATGTACAGCAGCTCAACCAGACTCATGTCAATCATCACTGTTTTCTTCCTGCATTACCGACTGCACTATATAGTTCTCCACAGTATCTGCTGCTGGCTAATATATATTTTAACTGTTGACCAGTATCACTTAATCTTATCCTACACTTTATTACATGTATAGTTTATTTCTCTTATCTTATCATGTTTAATGTTGCAGCATTGTACCGAGACAAATTCCTAGTTTGTGTACTACATGAACAATGGCAATAAACCTGATTCTGATTCTGATTCTGATAGATAGCCGGTAGATAGTAGTTAGCATGCTAGCGATTTAGCTCACTTTGCTCACTTTTCTTCACATTTTCAGATGAAACAAAGAGTCCATCACCACAAAGGTTTTGTGGCTTGTTAATCAAGACAATAAATCAAACTCTAGCACTGCCTATTTTTTTAACCAGAGGTGAAGTAGCTTAATGACTTCTATACAGGGGTAGTGTCATGTGTCTGAGCTCATGTTTTCACTGAGCTCAGACCCTCACTTTATTCCTAAGTATTGTATGTCTGATTAGTTTGATTTGTTAGTTTTCTGTATACATTTTGGGTTTGTTTACACTTGTGCCTCCCCCTTTCCCAGACACTCCCTCTAACTGCTCACAGTCTGCTTCCCTCTCAGCTCAGCTGCCAACAGTTGGGCTAATTAGGTTACCTGTTCACTCAGTGACTCACATCTGCAGCTCATTCACCTTTGTGTATTTAAGCACTGTCTATCCTCTGTGTTACTGTGGCAATTTTGGTTAATCTGATCACTCCACCTCTCTCAGCCCCTGAAGTGTTTTTACTTCTCCAGAGTGCTCCCTGCTCTGAGGCTCATCTTGTAAGTTATTCTTGTTTTTCATTTTTGTATTGTTGGCACTATTTTTGAACCTTACATTATTTTCGTTAATAAATGTCACAAACTCAATCCAGCGCCTGGGCCTGTTTTCCTGCCCTGAAGGGACATTCATGGCAGGTAGACGGAAACAGCTTTTTTTCAAAAGGGTAGAACTTCCGAGTCATGGATGTATAATTTCTTGTCAAACAGCACCTCACTGTGGAAATTAAGGTATCCAGAACAGTACTGCAATTGTCAAGAGAGTTGACAGTAAATTACTGTTAGTAATTAACGGTTACATGAACACCTTTGAAGCGGAGTGATACATATCCAGTGAAATTGGAGTGCAGTTATCTTGGAATATAGTAACTCCTGGAATCCATGTTGTCCAATTAAATTGCTCAGTTGGAACTAACTGTTGCATAATTTATACAAAAATTGCACTCCAATTTCACTGGTGTTCTGATGAACGGCATTTGATACATTTTGATCCGGGGTCTTCTGCAGTACTGACTCAGCAGGTATATGTTTTACAAACACATTACTTTTGCACCTGACAATATTTAATTTGTTTACATGTGTGTGAAATGACAATAGACGTCTTCATGCTGATTGAGATGTTTAGCAACAGTTACTGGCTACATTGAGAAGGAACTATTTTTTTCTCAGCTGCACAAAATAACTGGTTAAACAAACAAGTCATAATATTTTGTCCAGTATTGCTGTCATTTAATAAATTGTGCTTGCAGAACTGTTGTATAAAAGCAATATTACACTCAACGTTGTTAGGGTATCATGAATTTAGTAAGATGGGTATGACACTCTCATGAAGGCATTACCGCATCACAACCTGCAGTTACAATATTCACTGATACCATACTTCATCTCCTGTAATATTGCTTAATCATTTGCTGAGTTGTCCAAATCTCCTCTGTACTTCTGTCTCAGTTTAAGTGGATGAACCCACAGTTAATTTGGTCAGATGTGACACATGTTTTAGTTCACAACACAATAAAACATTTAATATATACTGCTCAAAAAAATTAAAGGAACACTTTTTAATCTGAGTAAGCTGGACTAGCCTGCCACAATTTCTTCACTTTAAGTTTTGGAGTGTTTTCATTTCCATCAAAAGACATGGAATTTTTTCATTCTTAACACATTATCCAGTCCATATCAGTGTAGCTATCCAGTTTATTTTTTCCCATTAAAATCTGATGTGTTTTCAAAGTGTTCCTTTAATTTTTTTGAGCAGTATATATCATGTTCACATAGCATGCATTTCAGTTGAAAAATGTATCCAATATGCAATAATTTGAAAAATAAAATAATTCATTATTGCCATTCCATTTTGAGATGTGGGGGTTCTGGAGCAGCAGGTTGCCAATCCCTGTCCCAGACATTTGCTGCTATAGTCACCAAACTCACTCACAAATGATCCTAAGGTGGGTCTGCATCCAGGTTATGCCCAAGGTCAAGGTCAAAGGTAAGGAGATCTGGGCACTTAGGTGATTTCATAAAAATTCCTGTTTCTCAGAGGCAGTTGCCCCAGTGGTCAACAAACTCACAAGGATCCTCAGGTACATTTGCATCCAAGTTGTGCGCAAGGTCAAATATCAGGAGATCTGGGTACATACTGTATGTGATTTCAGAAAAATCACTACTCCTCCTAGCCAGTGAATTTCAACCAGGGTTCCTAGGGACCCCAGATATTCGAAAAAAATGTCCAATTTCACTTGATTGGTTCAGAAAAGTTGGTTGGTTCAAAAAAGTTGGCCAATTTGTTTGATCAATCAAGTGAACCCAGACAGTCCTCCTGAGCCAGACAATTTTTCACAGCACACCAGGCACATAGGTTGAAAATTACTGTAATTGTCTTGAGGCTCACCAAACTCACTCACAGTGATCCTCAGGTGGTTCTGCATCCAGGTTGTGCTCGTCAAAGGTCAAGCGATATGAGCACTTACGTCATTTCAGAAAAGTCAGTACTCCCCCTAGGCCAGGGATCAGCAGTCCGCGACTCCGGGGCCGCATGCATCTCTTTAACCTCCATACTGTGGCTCCCTGCAAATGCATTTCAAAACACATAGAAATTAAGGCCAAATCAACAGTTTTTTGCATTATGAAAAAAAAGCACACACTGGTGGACTCGGGAACTCAAAAAAATACCTGGACGTCCACTTAACACAGCAGTGGTGGTTTATCGCAGGATCATTTCCATCATGAAGAAAAACCCTTCAAAGCATCCACCCAAGTGAAGAACACTCTCCAGGAAGTAGGTGTCTCAGTATCTAAGTCTACCACAAAGAAAAAAATCCATGAGAGTAAATACATGGAGTTCATTATGAGGTGCAAAACATTAAGCAGCCTCAACAACAGAAAGCCAGATTAGATTTTGCCAAAAAAAAAGAGAAAAACATCGAAAAAACCCAGACCAGTTCTGGAACAGTAATCTTTGGACAGATGAAACAAAGATCAAGTTGAACGAGAATGATGAGAAGAAGAAAGGAAGGAGAAGGCTTCAGACACCTCATGATCCAGAGCACACCACATCTTCTGTAAGACATGATGCAGGCAGTGTGATTCATGGGCATGGATGGCTTCCAGTGGTACTGAGTCACTAGTGTTTATTGATGATGTGACAGAAGACAGAAATCACCACCTGGTGGTGAGTTGGATCCAGTGGCGGGGAGGAGGCCATTCAGACCTGGTAGATCCAAACGTATAGTGAGGGTGTGCTGGGAACATCTGGCTGAGGCCCCTGTCCAGGAGGTCTTCAACTCCCACCTCAGGAAGAACTTCAACCACATTCTGAGGGAGTCTGGAGACATGGAGTCTGAATGGGCCATGTTCTCCACCTCCATTGTTGAAGCAGCTGCCCAGAGCTGAGACCACAAGGTCGTTGGGCATCTCATGGTGGCAACCCCCAAACCAAGAGGTGGACACCAGTGGTGAGGGGGGCCATTAAGCTGAAGAAGGAGTCCTATCAATCTTGGTTGGCTTGTGGGACTACCGAAGCAGTTGAGGTGTACCGGCAGGCCAAGCGGAGTGCAGCTCGGGTGGTTGCTGAAGCAAAAACTCAGGTATGGGAGGAGTTTGGTGAGACCATGGAACAAGACTTTTGGTTGGCCTCGAAGACATTCTGGCAAACTGTCCGGCCGCTCAGGAGGGGGAAGCAGCTCCCTGTCCACACTGTGTATGGTGCGGATGGGGCACTGCTGACTTCGACTGGAGATATCGTCGGGCGGTGGAAGGAATACTTCAAGGATCTCCTCAATCCCACTGACACGCCTTCCACAGAGGAAGCAGGACTTGTGGACGAGGGGGACGACTCGCCCATCACAGGGGCTGAGGTCACCAAGGTGGTTAAAAATCTCTTTGGTGGCTGGGCCCAGGGGTGGATGAGATTCGCCCTGAGTACCCCAAGGCCTTGGATGTTGTAGGGCTGTCATGGTTGGCACGCCTCTGCAACATTGCATGGAGGTCGGGGGCAGTGCCTTTGGCATGGCAAACCGGGGTGGTGGTTCCTCTCTTCAAAAAAGGGGACCGGAGGGTGGGCTCCAACTTTAGAGGGATCACACCTCCTCAGCCTCCCTGGGAAGGTCTATGCCAAGGTACTGGAGAGGAGAGTCCAGCCGTTGGTCAAACCTCAGATTCAGGAGGAGCAATGTGGTTTTTGTCCTGGCCGTGGCACATCGGACCAGCTCTTTACCCTCTCGAATATCCTCGAGGGTTCGTGGGAGTTTGCCCAACCAGTTTACATGTGTTTTGTGGACTTTGAGAAGGCATTTGACTGCGTCCCTCATGGTTTTTTGTGGGGGTGCTTCGGGAGTATGGGGTATCGGGCTTGTTGTTATGAGCTATTCGGTCTCTGTACGACCGTTGTGAGAGTTTGGGCTCCAAACAGTAGTCCAATCCCCTCCTCCGTCCTTGATGTGGCTGTGGGGCTGGAATCTTCTGCTCCAGGACCGCAGGCCCCCTCCTCATCTGATGACGCTCGGCTGACATCGAGGAACGCTCAGCGGGGGGAGACACAGAGGCAGCGGGTTTAGTAATTACCTCAGCAGGTGGCGGAGGCTTGGGGGACTGCAAACCCCGAACCTCACCCCCAGGAGTCAGGCAAGACAAATCACTATTAGGGGAAAAAGAGTGAACTTGTACTCGCCTATCTCCCGGAGGGAGGATGGTGCCTGCTGCAGGGAACGTTGCTCCTTCCTCTCCCCGTCGGATGGTGGCAGAGGGCTCCCTGGAAGGATGAGGGGGGCCACTCGAGATGAAATCGACGCAGGGCTCGCCGGAGCAGAACTCCTCATACACCCAGCAGCTGGAGAAGGCGTTGGAGAGGAGGGGGCGACAGCTGAGACGGGTCGGGCACGACGCGCTGACGGGACAGCGGGGGAAGACGGCCCGGGGAGAGAGGCTGCGGGGGTTCCCTCCTGGTGAGACGCTGAAGAGACAGCTGTCGGGTTGAAGGGGTCAGTCCACCAACCCGGAGCAGGATCCGGACGGGACTCTTGCTGAGAATGTCTCTGGCTGCGACGCCGACGTCTTTGACGGGCCACAGGTGGTGCGAACTCCTGGACTGGATCGAGGAAGGGATCGGGATCCCAAAGCGGGCAGCGAGGGTGCCGTCTCCCCCACCTCAGGTTGTCTTTCCTCGTCCAACTGGAAAATCACGTGTTGGGCAGCGATGTCTAGCCTCCTCGCGTCGACTTCTGGGTGGTCGGCGCAGCGGGGGGGCAGTTGGCTAAGCGCCCTCTCAGCGCAGTCCAGGTAACAGTGGATCTCAGAATTAAAGTCAAGGTCGGAGGCGGTGATGAGGATTTCATCATCTTCCTCCAGCACTTCGGTCAGCTGGTGGCTTTAACCCCGAGTGCGACCCCTCCGCGACGGCATAATTCCAGTTCACCGTACCCAGACAGGAAAGAGCAGAGTTCTCCTGCATGCAACTTCACCGAGAACGGTGTCTCCTTCTGGCGGCTGTCTACTGTCACGGCTGGCCCTCACGAGCCAGCATAAGATGCCACAGACCAGTAAAGTTGCACTTAGGTTTATTTACAGTTCAAGGCAAGGGTAGGACAAGATAACTAGCTGCGTGGGCTGAGCAGCAAGATTATCCATTAACATAACAACAATCACTGACGGCTGAGATGAGGAACGCTCGCTCACCGTCAGACAAAGGAAAAGGGCAAGGAATACGAGCGATAACTTTAACAATAAACACACTTACATTAGAGGAGAATCGTGGATGAACATTAGGAGAATGTTGACGGGAATGTTGACGAGACAGCCGCAAGATGCAGCCGCTGGCGCCGGCATTTAAAGCCGGCTGCTAACGACCGCAAATGCAGCGCAGCTGCTCAGACTCTGACAGCAGGGAACTCCCGAGCGTTTGACCAATCAGAGCCCGGGGAGCCAGAATGACACCACCGCTGTCAAAGCCTGACAGGAATGATGTGTAGCCCGAGCGCGGACAAAATAGCGCTTGGGTTATGACATTGTCAGCCTGGCTATAGTGTTGAAAAGAAACCTAGGGTTATTCTTATTCGCTTCTATTAATGCAGAATAATAACTTGATCTAGTTTTTCTAAGAGATTTTTTATAAATTAAGAGATGATTTCTCCATGCTAGATAGAATTCCTCTAAATTAGTAGAACGCCATTTCCTTTCCAATTGACGAGTCTTCTCTTTTAAGCTACGAGTTTCTGAGTTAAACCAAGGGGTTAGAAATCTCTGGTTAGACTTTTTCTTTTTTAAAGGGGCTACCAAATCTAGAGTCCAATGCAGAGAAGCTGTAACAATATCTACCATGCAATCAATTACGAAAGGAGCAGGCTCTCCATCTTTTATTTCTGTTGTGTTGACCCATGATATAGAGGAGGCAATCTGCAAAAATTTGGATTGAGGAGGGTGAGGAGCTCAGTCATCCTGGAGAGGCTCAGAGTAGAACCACTGCTCCTCCACATTGAAAGGAGCCAGTTGAGGTGGTGTTTTTTTTTTTTTTTTTATTTTGTATACTTTATTTATCCCCAGAGGGGAAATTGAGGGCATCCACCTGGATGGATGAAGCAGCCACAGTACGGCGCTATCCCTTCACCATTCACACACACATTCACACCTAGGGCCAATTTAGAGTCTCCAATTAACCTAACCTGCATGTTTTTGGCCTGTGGGAGGAAACCGGAGAAATCCCGAAGTAAACCCATGCAGACACGGGGAGAACATGCAAACTCCACACAGATCACTGTTGGTCAGGGGCTGGGATCGAACCAGGGATCCCATGGCCAAGGGTGAGTTGCTGTGCTGCCGCAGTGCTAACCACTGTGCCACCGCACCCCCCAATGGGCATCTGATCAGAATGCCTCCTGGACACCTCCCACTTGAGGTGCTTCGGGCACATCCCTCTGGGACGAGACCCCGGGGCAGACCTAGGACTCGCTGGAGAGACTATGTCTCCCAGCTGGTCTGGGAACGCCTTGGTATCCTCTCTGAAGAGCTGGAGCCGGTGGCTTGGGAGAGGGAAGTCTGGGCTTCTCTGCTTGAACTGCTGCCACCGGGACCTGGACCTCTGGAAAAGCGGTAGAAGATGGATGGATGGGTGGATAAAGAACCCAGACCAGTTCTGGAACAGCAATCTTTGGATAGATGAAGCAAAGATCAACTTGCACCAGAATGATGAGAAGAAGAAAGTATGGAGAAGGCTTCAGACACCTCATGATCCAGGGCACACCACATCTTCTGTAAGACATGATGCAGGCAGCGGGATTCATGGGCGTGGATGGCTTCCAGTGGTACTGAGTTACTAGTGTTTATTGATGATGTGACAGAAGATAGAAGCAGCCGGAATTCTGAAGTGTATAGTGAGCTGCTGTCTGCTGAGATTCAGCCAAATGCAGTAAAGTTAATTGGACGGTGCTGCACGGTGCAAATGGATATTTTTTTTTGTAATTTGTATACTTTATTAACCCCAGAGGGAAATTCAGGGCATCCACCTGGATGGATGAAGCAGCCACGGTACGGCACCAATCCCTTCACCATTCACACACACATTTGCACCTAGGGCCACTTTAGAGTCTCCAATTAACCTAATTACATATATGTAGTATATGGGATAATGACCCAAAACATACCATGAAAGCAACCCAGGAGTTTTTTAAGGCAAAGAAGTAGAATATTCTGCAATGGCTGAGTCAGTCACCAGATTTTAAACCGAACAAGCAGCATTTGACTTGCTTAAGGCAAAATTAAGGCAGAAAGACCCACAAGCAAACAACTGAAGACAGCTGCAGTAAAGACCTGGAAAAGCATGACACAGGAGGAAACACAGCGTTTGGTGATGTGCATGGATTCCAGACTTTAGGCAGTCATCATCTGCAAAGGATTCTCAACCAAGTATAAAAATTAACATTTTATTTATGGTAATGTTAATTTGTCCAATTACTTTTGAGCCGCTAAAATGAGAAGATTTTGAATAAAAATTGTTCTGGTTCCTCAACTGTAACTCCAATTTGGATGTGAATACCCTCAAATTAAAGGTGAGAGTCTGCACTTTAAACCCATATTGTTTATATAACTCTATCATTAATATGTTTTGGTAAACAGCTAAAATAACAAAACACGAGTCACTGTCCAAATATATATGAACCCAACTGTAAATGCGTTACATCCAACAGCGGCTCATGTACACCGGAGAGGCGCTGAGCCCAGCAGCTTCCTGCTTATCCTCCCACACCCTTGGTAAGATATGGACAAATCCAGAAAAATACAAATCACAAAGGAAAATAGAGAGTTTAATTCTGTGTGGACAGATTCATTTGCGTTCATGTGTGGTTGTCATGTGGTGAGAATTTCTCCACAAGAACACAAACAACCACTCATTAGTGTCTTCAGGTCCATAAAAAGTCTTAAATGTAATTATCTGAAATCAACACCTTAATTATCCTCAAAAATGAGAAACAATCCTTGAATTCCTGCTCAATAACCTTAAAATTAGTAGCCTACGTTATAAATCCTGGATTCAACAGACATGACAGAAGGCTGAGTTAGAGTAAATTTATTTTCACCATCACAACTCAATACATCCTGAGTTATTTAAAAATAAAAGCCCTCTATTGCAATTCAGTTTTCAGAATGTTATGTGCTTTTTGTAGTGGAGCTTGAAATAACGAGGCGATGTGATTCATAAACCAAAGTTTATTATCAGCTCCTCTAACAAGTCTCATCTAGGTGCAGCAGCAGAAGAAAGAAGAGAGCGAACACCTTCGGCTCTACGAACTTATACTCGCACATAACAAAAGACATGCATATCAAAGCTGACATCCCTCACTATCTTAATCCCCTCTTTTGTCTTCGTACTCCTCCACCTGGCCCTGGGGGTTCAGGGCGACCCATCTGGTCTCTACCGCAGCACCTTGGATGCTCTTTAATCTTCACTGGCGGTTGAGACCCTTTTGTCCTGTTCTGAGGTGTGAAGTCGCTTTACATATGTAATCACCAAACATTCTCACATGCTTATACATATGAAGGTTATGGGATATATGATTAATATAGACCACAGCCCCCCCCCCAAACGACTAAGAAAAGGACAATAGAAAAATTCACAGTTTAAGATAATTATTATGACATACTAACTGCTACACCTCTTGACACAGAAGAAACTTTCCAGCAGCCATGCTCCTAAGAGAGTTCAGTGGTAATCATAACAGCGTAGTAATATCACAAGTCAGTCCTAAACTGTTACAGCACAATTAGTGAACAACTGTTGAGTAGTTTGCATCAGTCCCTGTGCCGTCTGGGTTTTAATCTTCTCCCGAATCTGCTGTGGGTCCGCTTGGGCGTCCTGGTGGGACCTTCCTGTAAGGAATCTGCAGCTTGGGGAGGAGAGTGATTATTTGTTCCCTGCAGGGGGGCTGAGTCTTTTCTCTTGGGGGGTCTACCCCGCCGAGGTGCTCTCGCCAACCGTGCAGGCTCGTCTCTCAACAAGAAGGCAGGTTTAAGTCTGTTAATGCTGACTGTTTCTTTTCTATCCCCAAAATCAAGCACAAAATGCTTATCACCAGGTTCCAGCACTCTGAATGGTCCATCGTATGGTGGGCGGAAAGTTGGTTTTAAAGCTTCATGTCTAACAAAAACGAATTCAGCGTTTTTTAAAGCTTGGGGGACAAAAACCCGTGGAAAAGAGTGATGTGCCGGTCCGGGGAGAGAGTCCAGTCCGTTGCTGCCTAAAAGCCTCGGGGCTGGAAGATGCCCTGGCTCTGGGTTCTCTGGTAAAAATTCACCTGGGAGCCTGAGAGGTTGTGCAAAAACTAATTCTGCTGGGGAGGCGTCTAGATCCTCTTTAGGCGTAGCACGCAACCCCAATAAAACCCAGGGAAGTTTATTCACCCAATTTGTATCCGTTAGTGAGGCTCTGAGGGCGGCCTTTAAAGATCTGTGAAAACGCTCGCATAACCCATTAGCCTGAGGGTGATAAGCGGTGGTGCGGTGAATTGTCGCCCCTAAGCTGCTGGCCATGGCTGACCAAAGCTCTGAGACAAATTGAGGCCCCCTATCGGACGTGATGTCCGATGGGACGCCGAAACGTGCCACCCAGTTTGTCAAAAAAACGCGAGCGACTTCCTCCGCTGTGGTTGACGCCAGAGGGACCGCCTCAGGCCAGCGCGTAGTACGGTCTATCATTGTTAACAGATATGTGAAACCGTGGGAGGAAGGTAGTGGCCCCACGAGGTCGACATGAACGTGGTCGAACCTTCTAGCAGGGATTCGAAAAGGCTCTAGAGGGGCTTTTGTGTGTTTGTGTACTTTGGCGCGCTGACAAGAAATGCAAGTCTTTGCCCATTCTTTTACGTTTTTGCGCAGGCCAGGCCACACAAACTTTTCGGCGACCATTTTAACCAAAGCGCGCACACCTGGGTGCGCGAGGGAGTAAATCGAGTCGAAAATATGGCGGCGCCATGCAGCTGGGACTAACGGGCGAGGTCGGCCGGTTGAGATGTCGCATATTAGGGGGGGCACACCGTCGCGTAAACCCCTTTCCTCCAGCCTTAACCCTGTTGGTCCAGACAAGAGTGCGCGCACGTCCGCGTCACTACTTTGCTCCTCCGCCATGGCTGCATAATCTATCCCTGCATGGATTGGGACCGCGTATGTGTCCGCGTTGGCGAAGAGTTCTGCGGCTGAGATAGTATAATCTGTCTCCTCGTGCTCTGGTGATGTCACAGCGCGAGAGAGACAGTCTGCTACCACGTTAAGTTTGCCTGCCACATGTCGAATGTCTGTGGTGAACTCTGAAATCGCAGCTAGCTGTCTCTGTTGCCTGCCTGACCACGGTTCGGAAATTTTAGCCATCGCAAAGGTGAGCGGTTTGTGGTCTACAAAAGCCGTGAAATGCCGCCCTTCCAACCAGAACTGGAAGTGGCGGATGGATAAATGAAGCGCTAGCAGCTCCCTGTCAAAAGTGCTGTATTTACGCTCAGTTTGATTTAGCGATTTGCTGAAGAATGCCAAAGGTTGCCAGATTCCGCTGACGTGTTGTTCTACAACTGCCCCTATGGCCAGGTCTGAAGCGTCTGTGGTTAGCGCAATGTGGGCCGAGGGATCGGGGTGAACCAACAATGTGGCATTAGCTAGGGCACTTTTTACTTCCGCGAAGGCACGTTCGCGCTCCGGGGTTCATTCGACCGCGTTGGAAGGTTTTTGTTTTCTGAGTGCGTCATATAGGGGCTGCATGAGCTGAGCTGCGTGGGTGTCTGTTCCTTGCAGGCGTTGACGAGCCGTTGAGCTTCGTGAGCCAGCGTGCGGAAGTCCTGCTGGGTGCTGCATCGCATGTTGGCAAGCGTCCCTCTCATGTGTGGCGGCAGCGTACTGAGGAATATGAATTGGAAGAGGAAGTTGTCATTGTCCTCTTCTTTAAGTTGCAGCAAGTCCTCCATGAGGGCGTTGGGTCTGCATCCTCTGTGGCCGTAGACCGCCAGGATCCTCTCGGCTCTCTCCTCGGCTGAGGGGACGAAATTTGCCACGACGGTCGTTTTCAGTTCTTTATATTTGTCCTGGGCCGGCGGCCGCTGGATTATGCTCCGCGCACATCTCGAAGTGGCGGCGTCGAGTTTGGCGACGATGTAATAGAACTTTGTATCGTCAGTCATGATGCCCGCAAGTGCAAACTGGGCTTCAGCTTGCTGAAACCACGAGGCGGGGTCTTCCTGCCAGAAGTCCGGCAGCTTGACGGTGACAGCGTTTGTGTGGGCCGCCACTGATGTGTCCGCTGGGTGAGAGTGCCTTCCCTCGGCTCTCTCAGCGGCGCTGGTGCTCGGTTGAGCCCTCTCTATCACTTCTGCCGTGGGGGAACGTCGTCCATCTGTTCCCCTGTCTGCATGGGCGCCGGCGTCTGCCTGGGTCGCCACAGATGAGTCGATCGCGGGGGAACGCCTCTGGTCCATCCTCGCGTCAGGGTCACCAGTGTAGTGGAGCTTGAAATAACGAGGCGATGTGATTCATAAACCAAAGTTTATTATCAGCTCCTCTAACAAGTCTCATCTAGGTGCAGCAGCAGAAGAAGGAAGAGAGCGAACACCTTCGGCTCTACGAACTTATACTCGCACATAACAAAAGACATGCATATCAAAAGCTGACATCCCTCACTATCTTAATCCCCTCTTTTGTCTTCGTACTCCTCCACCTGGCCCTGGGGGGTCAGGGCGACCCATCTGGTCTCCACCACAGCGCCTTGGATGCTCTTTAATCTTCACTGGCGGTTGAGACCCTTTTGTCCTGTTCTGAGGTGTGAAGTCGCTTTACATATGTAATCACTAAACATTCTCACATGCTTATACATATGAAGGTTATGGGGTATATGATTAATATAGACCACACTTTTAATGTTAAACACCCTCAACCAGATGTACTTGTCTGAAATCAGCAACCTACAGCTGACAGTTTTCCCCTCACAATTTGTAAAAGATAAACTAGAAAAGCACTCGGAGAACGCAGACCTCCGCCAAGCGCCACAGTTCCCCCCATACAGTGTTTGTGTGTACGTTTTCAGATTCCTTGACCATGAAAACATATGACTAGCAATTGGATTCACAATGATAGGATTACTGGTTCAGTAGTAAAAGCATTACCTCCTTGGTGGAGGTAATAAAGTCAAGTGTTGCTGTTGTGTCCATCTGCTCCATCTCCAAACTCCCAGGCTGTGGGCGTTGCAATTCATCGCACAACCGCGTACAACCCACAGGCCAATGGGTTATGCGAGCGTTTTCATAGATCACTGAAAGCAGCACTCAGGGCTTCACTGACGGATGCAAATTGGGTAGACAGGTTGCCGTGGGTTTTATATTGGGGTTGCGCTCCGCGCCAAAAGAGGATTTGGAAGCTTCCCCGGCAGAGAGCTTGTTTTTGCGCAGCCCCTATGGCTGCCCGGGGAATTTCTGCCAAATAATCCCACGCCGGACAGCTGCCCGTCTCAGCTTTTGCAGCGTAGCGCAAACACAGGCACGCTGCCAGGCCCGGCCCACCACTGTTTTCCGCGTGCTTTTGTGCCTAAAACTTTGAAGAACGCGGAGTTCGTGTTCGTCAGACACGACGACCAGCGCCCTCCATTGTGCCTGCACACATGTTGAAAATGGCCATATCTCACAATGTTAAAGAATCCTTTAAAAAATTCCTGTATCCAGACGGTGATCTGGATCATCCCCAAAATTTAATCAGTTCTTCCTTGTACCATTTCCAACAACGCCTGAAAGTTTCATGGAAATCTGTCCAAAACTTTTTGAGTTATCTTGCTAACCAACAGACAGACAGACAGACAGACAGACAAACGCTGGCAAAAGCATAACCTCCTGCGGCCTGGCGGAGGTAAAAAGAAACAATAGTAAAATGAGTTCAAATGAGTGAAACGAGAGGAGAGAAGATTCCCTGACAGTGGCGTAGAGGTGAGCTTTATATTGTTTTAAGGATGCTTTCAACTTCTCTCTGCAGGATAACTAGTAGCTTGCTACCTGATTTTGTTAATGGGGTTTGGGGCAAACAGTGAATTATATCTGCAGACTGTCTATCAGTGCCACACATTTTTTTAATTTATCGTAAAGGCATAACAATTAGCTCAGCAGAAGAAGTGAGTTTTTTAACCATTTTTTTCACTCTGCTGTAATTGTTTCTAATTAGCTTAATTTGCACCAAATGATTGTTTAAAGTTATAGTAATTAGAAACTTTAGTATTCTTTTTTGTTTAATTCCAAAATAAATAAAAAAAGAATATGTAAAAGTTATGAGACATCCAGTCCGCTAGTTATCAAACTGAGAGTCCAGAGAACAGGTGAAGCATACAGATTTATATTATATATAGAGAGAGAGAGCTGAATAAAGAACATTTTTGAGGAAACACAAAAATCATGAAAAGTAGCTTCTTCTAAATAAAGCGGTCATCTCAAATTTATTAAAATATAAGGAACTAAAGCTGTGTGATCATTGTTGAAAGTGAGAGATGGATGATATTTTTCAGATTTAAACACTATGAATGCGCTGATGGTTGAAAACAAAACAGTCCGATATTCAGATAGAGCCTTTATTTTTCAGCACAAAACAATTTGCAATATTTTTATTTCATGAATGAAGTTATATGTAAAACTTGACAGTTATGTATATGTAAAACTTTATAAGCAACATAATATTTATTTTAAAGGTCACATTTCTGATGCTGCTCTCAGCTACTTCTGTTTTGGTTGTCAAAGGCTGCAGACCCCTGTCCTAGGCAATTGCCCCAATTCTCAACAAACTCATGCAAAAGGATCATCAGGTGGGTCTGCATCAAGCTTGCACTGAATGTTAGGGTCAAAGGTCAGGAGATCTCAACGGTTATATGATTTAATGAAAACTGTTCTTCCACCAAGGCAATTGCCCTAGTTCTCAACAGACTCATACCCAAAGATCCTCAGGTTTGTCTTCATCCAGGCTGATGTCAAGGTCATTGTCAAAGGTCATGAGATGTGACCACTCTCGGTGTGATTTCATTAGGCTGGAGTGAGCTACAGACTCTGTCACTGATGGTCTGGTTTTGATAGCTACAAGCATTAATAGTACATGAAGTTCCTCTATATTATACTGGATATTGATTTTAGGTGTAGGATCTAGACTAGGGTTTGTTTTACCACAGCCTCACATGTTTATCACAAAAAACACCTTAAGTATTAGGCACCCCCGAGCCCTTTTAAAAAAGAGCTATTTCTGCCTCTATGCTCTTTTGTAATTGATGCTGATAACAGACTTCAGTGCTTGTGGCCGTCATCAGTCAGGCGAGCATGGTCCCAGTTGGGTACTTGGCATCTAAAATGCAGCTGACAGACTGCTGGTGTTTGCGACCATGCAAGCAGGAGGATGGTACCTGACACAGCCATCCGCTCCGCTCAATGGCCACGTTGCAGCCGTTTACTGTAATTCATGTAAGTCAGGGTGCACGCTGCATTCTGATTTACATTCTGCTTAAGTGTAAAGGTTTTTGTTAGTTACCAGTAAATAGTGGTTTAAAAGCACTGGAACAAAGTACATATCATTACTGGGGTGGATTAGTAATTGTAATGTTGTCTGGTGCTGGGTAAAAAACATAATCTGGGTAAAACGTGTAAAACTAAGTCCGTTCACTAATTGAATGGGTGAGGTTTCACTTGGTGAATTTCCTATGTGTAGACGCTGTCTGTTTTAATTATGATGAGCCCTGTCATCCCTCAACATAGTAGTCATTTTTCCACATCACCACCCCAACACCCTCTTGTACAGCAATGTGAGCAACTAACCTTTATACTAACCTCTGTGGTGTTTTGTGTATCTAGGCAGATAATTGTCTTTGAATAGTAATTAGATTTCATATCACTTCCACTCATGACATAGAGTGCAGGCTTCAATGATTTTGCACAACTGACGCAATGCCGTTGTAAATATTATTCAGTAGACCAATAACCAACTACTGTAAAAGAAAGCTTTGCTCTTCTGCTACATTTACTTGCACTGAAAGCAAGTCTGTGATAAATCGCTAAAGTTTACCAAGGAAAATGAATGAGTCCATAAAATGGGTACAAAGGGGAAGAAAATGCTGATCATCTTTGGTGAAGAAAAGGCCATTATCTATGCATTAAAATGACAGCACAGCACTATCTTGAGCATTCGCGGGTGGTGGTTATTATCAGTCGTAAAACCATTATAGAGAGGTAAATCTTTGGCTTTGCTCAGATTCACCCTGAGCCACGAGGCACCAAAAACTGTCACCAGTCTGCAGTTCAGAGTTCCAAGTGATTGTCTTTGCATGCACCTCCCGCACCTTACAGGACTCGTATGTGTGTGTGTGTGGTGTAGTGAGTGTGGTTTGTGTGTGCTGCCATACCCGCTCCTGGTGTGACGTCAGGCGGGCATGGCCCTTGTGTATAAATAGTTCAGTTCTGATAATAAAGGATGAACTTGCTGCATGACAGACGAGACTCCTGTCCCTCATTTTACATATATAACATTCGGCGATGAGGATAAAATTATGGGAGTGTTCGGGCTACCTCCGCCACTATCACCGTTTCTAGAGTACACGGGAGAGCCGGTGATCCTGTGGCCGCAGTGGAGGGCCATGTTCGAGGATTACATCAGGGCACTGGGCTTAAGTAGGCTCAACGGTAGACGACGGCGAGCACTCCTGGCCCACAATCTCGGCGCGGAGGGTCGAAGAATTCTCGGTACGTTGGGTAAAACGGAGTACTATGAAGATGCTGTCGAGCAGCTGGCTGAGTACTTCAATGAGCAGACGAGGACCATGAAGCTGTGGGCAATGGAGCTGTTGGCACCAGGAACAGGTAAGCTAGTTAGCCGGGGGAAGCTAACAACCCGTTCTGTGCCTATGGAAAGGTTAGCCGCTAAACTAACTTCACGCCAATACCAAGCTACCAGCTACCAGCTAGACTTCGAGGTAGGACCGGGGCCACAAATGGAGGAGTTCCTGGTCACTGAAGATGGTGAGCCGGTCAAGGAGCTCAGCACGGTACAGGACCATAGCGCTGATGAGTTGGACAGCACGGTGTGCAGCAACAGCAGAGAGGGAGAGCAGCAGGAGTCATCCCCGCAGCTGGAGGCTAGGCAGCGAGTGAGCAGAACCATGGAAGCTGAGAGCCCCAGGGAAGAACAGCGACAGCCGGGCATGGAGACGACGCAGCAGAGCACCTGGAACGAGGGTACCAAGAGCAGCGACAAAACTCCTGGGTCGGAGAGTGATGCTGATGAGAGTGACGCTGTGAGCTACGAGGGAGAGCAACAGCAGCTGGACATGGAGGCAGCACAGCGGAGCACCTGGAATGAGGGTGCTGGGAGCAGCAGCGAGGTGCCGGGATTGGGAAACGACGCTGGTGAAAGCGATGCTGTGAGCCACGGGAGGGAGCAACAGCAACCATGCGCCACGGAGGTCGGGCAGTGTCTCAGTGCTGGAGCTCAGGCCGCCCTGGATGAGGGTGCCAGGCATTATGGCAAGGCGCCGGAGGCAGCGAGTGGCACCAGTGAGCAGGCTTCGGGTGTCCCCAGAGTTAGGCCACGGGGGGCCGGAGTGTTCGGGACAACGATGGCAGCTGCGACGTGTTGAAAGCAGTCAGGAGCAGACCGACGAGCATGGAGAGACGGTGTGCTGACAGCAGCACGGCGGGTCATGAGGAATGAGGTGGTGAAGAGTGGCATTTTTGCGAGAGAGGCTGGTTTTGATCCCGGAGGCAGACAGCGGCCAGGGGCGTTCATGCCGTGGGGCTGCCCCGGACCTCCAAGCCGGTCTTATCTTCAGCGCCCAGGGGCATGCATGATTTGGGGCTGCCCTGGTCCCCCGGGCCGGTATTACCTCTGGCTGCCGGTGGACATACGTGTGACTTAAATATCATTGATGTAAATATGTAGATATACTCTGCTGGTGTGCATGTGAGTATGTATGTATGTTTTGAGATTATTTTACTTATTTTAGAGACATGGTCCAATTTAGTTATTTTTTGTGTGTACAGTATATTTTGAAAAAAAAAAAAAAAGAAAAAACGCTGGTTTGAGTATTTTGTGTGAATGTGATAGGCCATTTTCCTACAGTTCATGATTCCTTGTTCCTTAGAGCATGAGTCAGGTCCTAAATTGTGGAAGGTCTTGACTGTGTGTGTGGTTTGCATTTTTGTAAGGGGGAGGGGAATTGTGGTGTAGTGAGTGTGGTGTGTGTTTGTGCTGCCGTACCCGCCCCCGGTGTGACGTCAGGCGGGCACGGCCCCTGTGTGTAAATAGCTCGGTTCTGATAATAAAGGGTGAACTTGCTGCTTGACAGACGAGACTCCTGTCCCTCATTTTACATACATAACAGTGTGGTCCTACAGAAGTAGTGAAACAACACACCTTGCACAATACCTCCAGAAATCCTGGTTGTAAAACTAATTAGCAACACCAGTTTCAGTTGTAATAAAGAAAACCAATCTAACCAATTTAAACATTTTACCTACCACAACACAAGATGTCCATTTAGAGGAATTAAATATTCCCCCATTTGGACTATATTTAAACTAACAAAACTAAAGAGTGGATGGCAGTATCAGTAATGGAAGGAGGTGAGTGAAGGTGCTGTTGAATTGCTCAAGGTGCGCGCTCAGATGAGAGCTAATGGATGAGTGCAGGTCAGCTTCATTAGACGATAACCCTCCATGGTGGTCAGTTACCCTCCAGGGTAGTTTAAGGCCTCCTCTCTCTCTCTGTGTGTGTGTGTGTGTGTGTGTGTGTGTGTGTGTGTGTGTGTGTGTGTAGGAGGGTGTCTTGGAGAAGCTATAAATACAAATGTCTATAATCTATTTGTATCCGTGCCAAAGAGTGTACTATTGAGATAGTCAAAAAGATGTTTCATCAAATTTTACCAACAAAAATTATGCAGTCATCGGGATAAATGATGGCTACATAATATGTACTGCTAATTGAATCTGTTGGCATGCATTTCCTTTTTCTTACACTCGCTGCCTTTCTCTTCATTTGACGTACATTTTGGTGGCTTTACTGTCCATCCCAGAAATATAATGGAAATTCATCATCAACCCAGCCCTTCCAGATGAAATGCGACTCAGCAAAAACTCCAGGAGCTGTAATGAATCAGCAGAAGGTGCAAGTCTTTTCTCAACATGCACTTTTCTAAACATTTGCAGTGAAACTGGATTAAGATGCATGTTGGTTGCCTAAAATGGCAGACAGGCATCTGCAAAAATTCAGTGTTTTAGAAAGCCAGCACATGTGTCTGCAGGGATACAGCTGTGATCCCTGCTTTGAATCTGGCCTCTGCATGCTGATTATTTCAAAGCATTGATAATTCATCAAGGAGCGGTTGAGGCTTTGGGAAAGTGAGGGAGAACACATTTGACTGGTCTCCCTCTCTTACTCCTCCGCCTACACACACACACACATTCACACTCAGACACATTAAATATGCTGAGCTTGGTTTGGCCTGGGGCCATTTCTCTTATGTATCCAGAAAACAGTACATTATTTACCTGCGGCTTGAAACATATGACTGATATCCTTGTCACCTGTTTGGTCTGTATTGTCACTCCTTCAAAAAATGCCATCTGCATACCAACTCTTGGAACGCCATTTTCAGACCTGTCCAAATGTTTGCATCACATTAGCTGTCATATCAAATGCATTCAGACTGTTTTATACCAGAGGCTTGGAGAATGACTGCATTCCAAATCAGTTCTACAGTTTATAGTAAGGAAGCACCAATTTATTGTTTTAATGTTATTATCTTCTGATAGTCACCTTGTTGACTATTGGCATATTAATAAAAAATAGCATTGACAATGATTAGTGCACTAACTGGTAACATGAAGGCCGAGTGGAATGAGTAGAATATCTAGAAAATAAAAACAGACACTAAGCTTGGTTACTCTGTTAGCAGCACAATTGCAGGCCGATTCCAGCCAAAACATTTTTTAAAAGCACAATAAGCCAGAATAATGCCTGTAAGCAATATATATTATTATACAGTGGTGTGAAAAAGTGTTTGCCCCTTTCCGAATTTCTCACTTTTTTGTATGTTTGTCACACTTAAATGTTTCAGATCATCAAACAAATTTAAATATTTGACAAAGATAACACAAATAAACTCAAAATGCAGTTTTTAAATGAAGTTGTTTATTATTAAGGGTAAAAAAAATCCACACCTACATGGCCTTGTGTGAAAAAGTGATTGCCTCCCTGTTAAAACATAAATTAACTGTGGTTTATCGCATCTTTGGAAAGCTGAGTTCAATTTCTCTTGCCACATCCAGGCCTGATTACTGCCACACCTGTTCTCAATCAAGAAATCACTTAAATAGGACCTGCCTGAAAACGTGAAGTAGACCAAAAGATCCTCAAAAGCTAGACATTCAATAGAAATTCAGGAACAAATGAGAAACAAAGTAATTGAGATCTGTCAGTCTGGAAAAGGTTATAAAGCCATTTCTAAAACTTTGGGACTCCAGCGAATCACAGTGAGAGCCATTATCCACAAATGGCAAAAATATGGAACAGTGGTTAACCTTCCCAGGAGTGGCTGGCCAACCAAAATTACCCCGAGAGCACAGCAACGACTCATCCAAGAGGTCACAAAAGACCCCACAACAACATCCAAAGAACTGCAGGTCTCACTCCAGACTCCACCATAAGAGACTGGGCAAAAATGGCCTTCCAAGACAAAAACCACTGCTGAGCAAAAAGAACATAAAGGCTTATCTCAGTTTTGCCGGAAAACATCTTGATGATCCCCAAGACTTTTGGGAAAATACTCTGTGGACTGATGAGACAAAAGTTGAACTTTTAGGAACGTGTGTGTCCCATTACATCCGGTGTAAAAATAACACAGCATTTCAGAAAAGGAACATCATACCAACAGTAAAATATGGTGGTGGTAGTGGGATGGTCTGGGGCTGTTTTGCTGCTTCAGGACCTGGAAGACTTGGTGTGGTAAATGGAACCATGAATTCTGCTGTCTACCAAAAAATCCTGAAGGAGAGTGTCTGGCCATCTGTTCGTGGCCTCAAGCTGAAGCACACTTGGGTTCTGCAGCAGGACAATGATCCAAAACACACCAGAAAGTCCACCTCTGAATGGCTAAAGAAAAACAAAATGAAGACTTTGGAGTTGCCTAGTCAAAGTCGTGACCTGAATCTGATTGAGATGCTGTGGCATGATCTTAAAAAGGCGGTTCATACTCGAGAACCCTCCAATGTGGCTGAATTACAACAATTCTGCAAAGATGAGTGGGCCAAAATTCCTCCACAGTACTGTAAAAAGACTCATTGCCAGTGTCATGTGTCTGAGCCTTGCTCTCAGTGCTCAGACTTCCTTTTGTTGTTTTGAGTATTTTTCTGTCTGTTATCATTATGTTGGTAGTTCTATGTGTATATTTTGGTTTGTTGTTTCTGAACCCTTCCCTCTTGCCAGCCACACTCACTTACTACCCAGGCTGTCACTCTGCCAGCTCAGCTGCATGTTATTGATTAATCAGGTCACTTGCTCACTCTGCTCCCCGCATCTGTGCCTCATTTGATTGTCTGCTATTTATACACTGCCGGCTCATTGTTTTTTTGCTGCAGTCATACATGGATGTACTGGATTCTTCCTCTGTTTATCTCCTACCTGCACTCGCGGGGCGATTTCGGCTCCGGAGTGCTTGTCTGTAAGTTTTCCTTTTTGCAATTTTTTGTATGTCATGCACTGTTTGTCTTTTGGTTAAATAAATGTCACACTACAGTCCTGTGTGTGGATCTGTCTTTTCTGCCCCGAAGGGGCGCGTTCATGACAGCTAGTTATCACTTGATTGCAGTTGTTGCTGCTAAGGGTGGCCCAACCAGTTATTAGGTTTAAGGGGCAATCACTTTTTCACACAGGGCCATGTAGGTTTGGATTTTTTTTCCCCTTAATAATAAACACCTTCATTTAAAAACTGCATTTTGTGTTTACTTGAATGAATGAATTAATTAATAAATGAATGAATCTTTGAATGAATGAATCTTTATTTCGGATAGATTAAAAGTGAAGATTAAAAAGAAACAGAATAATATAACAAAGGCGAAAAAATCCAACAAGGTCGAATTAAACAATAACTCCTCTGATTATACAGTTCAACATAAGTTATCCGAAATGGGTGATGGCTGAAGCCGCAGCTTATATTGCCCACCCATATTCCATCCAAGAATTCAAAAGAAAAACAAAACAAGAGCGATTACAATTCGGAACAAAGCTAAGACAAAATGTGACAAAAAAAACTAAGGAACAACACAACACAGACTGGATATGACAATCCTTATGTGATTTTACATGTCATCTTGTATATATGTTTGGAGTATTTCTTCCTTTAGTTTTTGTTTAAATTGTCCAAGCGTTGTACATGATTTTAATTCAGGTCCAAAATCGTTCCATAATCTGACTCCTTGCACTGAAACACAGTGTTGCTTGGTGGTAGTTCTCACTGAAGGTTTTTGAAATATACATGTTCCTCTGAAATGATATTGTTTCTCCCTTATTTGGAACAGCTTTTGGATATTTGCGGGCAGTGATAGATTCTTCTTGTGTTATCTTTGTCTAATATTTAAATTTGTTGGATGATCTGAAACATGTAAGTGTGACAAACATACAAAAAAATGAGAAATCCATACAAAAAAATGAGAAATCAGGAAGGGGGCAAACACTTTGTCACATCACTGTATGTGGGCAATAAACTCTAGGCTACTGGAGTGGTAGTCTAGAGGTAGAGCATCCGCCCCACAACCCAGAGGTTGGGGTTCAAGTCCCAGCCAGGTCATGCCAAAGACTATATAACAGTGGAACTTCCTGGCATCCAGCTTGGTGCTCAGCAATAATGGAACGGAGGAGAAAAATGTGGGCGGCAGTGGCTCAGGAGATAGAGCGGGTAGTCCAATAACCAGAGCGTTGGTGGTTGAAATTCCACCCTCCCCAGCCACCCTGCTGTTGTGTCCCTGGTCAAGACACTTTATCCACCTTGCCTCCAGTGTCCATGACACTGGGTATGAATGTGCATGAATGTTCGGTAGTGGTCGGAGAGGCCGTTGGCACGGATTGGCAGCCACGTTTCTGTCAGTCTGCCACAGGGCAGCTGTGCCTGCAGCAGTAGCTTACCACTACCATTGCCTGTGGAGTGAATGAATAATGGACTCATTGTAAAGCGCTCTTGGTATCTTGAAAGGTGCTATATAAGTGCAATCCATTATTATATGACTGTGGAATAAAGAACATGGATGTATTGTATATTGAGATGAGTAATGGCCATAAAAACCATGGTTAACCTAACTTAGATATAATAATAATAATAATAATAATAATAATAATACATTTCATCTCTAGACACCTTTCAGAGCACTCAAGGACACCATGCAATAAAATCAAACAACAAGTCTATCAGGCAGTCAAAACAACAGAATATCAAAATGGCTTTGGTGAGCCGGTGAGCAGTGCCAGCGTTCACTCAACCAGAAGTTCACGATAGTAAGACAGTATCTCCTGTTCTTATGAAAAAAGTGAAGGCATCCAAGAACAGCTCACAAAATAGGGCCAAGGGGGACTCTAACAAAGTGACAGCATTGTGCTTTGTTTTTTTCCTCATTGGTAGCCACTTCAGATGCCCAAATTCTCATTCAAGAGACTAAAAAAGTGAAAAATTCATCATGCAGTGTATCCTTTTGAAAATGTTTCAATTTTTTTTTAATAATTTATATTTTCTTGTTTCCCTGGCATTAAAAAAGGAATAGATGACAAAGATTTAAAGTATTTTAAAATTATTTTAAACATTTGTGACTGTCCAAAATGTCACAGCTGATGCATCCCTAGTTTTCAGAAGCTGCATCCCCAAATACAAGGGTTGGTTTCTGACATGGCAGCATTTGCAGTAATGGCTTTATTCATAAGGGTGGACCCTAATCACCACTTCTACTATATATCGGCTATGTCAGGGATTGGTTTTGGGAACACCCTGCTGGTTGGTTGCTTGCTTGCTTGCTTGCTTGGTTAAGTTTCAGCAAGCGTGCGAGGAAGGAACTTATCTCTGTCTCCAGACCTCCATGCTGCACCACTTGTCAGGTCTAGAGCAGCAGCCTCCCTTATTACTGGCTTGATCCCACAGTGCTCTGGCTGCATGACCGAATTCTGTGACTCTCATCCCCGTCTCTGCTCCCAGCACACACACACACACACACACACAGCATTTGTTGAACCCTCTGCATCTAACAAGTAACATCGACTGATCAGGGTGGTTGCAGATGGATTTATATGTGAAATAAGAACGCATAGAAAACTCCATTTAGAGACCATCTTCGTCCTCTCACCTTCAACCCTGTTTGGCTTAAATCATTCCAGTCAGTTTAATTGGATGTCTATAAGCAATAAATTGAAGCAGCAGCAGTGATAATCCATTGGGCATCATCTGCTGACGCTGTGGCTGCAGTCCCATTAACACAGTGATATCAAACAAGAAGCTTTGGAGAGCAACTGCAGCAGATGGCTCTAGTTGTGTTAACCTCAAGGCCCTGTCAGAGAAATTAATATTTCACTTGCTAATTATTTTGATCTAAAATTGAAAACCTGCCCTCCACCACACCCTCCATTCCATCTTTGCTGCCAAAACAAATTTTCACCTGCCTGTTGTAGCTACTCACCATCAAGGCTCATTGTTGGGCACAGAAAAAAAATTATTAGACGGAGCAATTGATCCTGAGACGAGCATCAGCCCACATGCAATAAAAAATGAGAGTAATGCCAGTGGTGTCTGAATGAGTCGGTTCTTGTAGACTCTCTGGATGATTTAGAAAGAAAATCCTTTTTGCAGTCAAGTACTCAAATAAGATATCATCAAAAGGGCATCAGAAAAAACCACAAAGCTCAGTACAGCAATGAAAACCATTGTTGTGGTCTCATTATGTGCATAACGTTGCACAATCTGTTTTTTTTTTCCCCTCAATATTTCTTATTGGACTTTAGGTGAACAAAGACATATCCTTGAATCTTAAATATGAGGTAGATCAGCAGGGTGTCTTTGTTGCCATGAACAGAGGGAATGGTGCAGGACTTTTTAGCTTATCAGCAATATTACACTTTTGTCTTGCAGCAAAGTTCTGTGGAGATCCTGGCACGCCCCCCAAAGGACGACGAGAAGGTCGCAGTTTTATCTTTAAGTCGGAGGTCACATTTACTTGTGATGCCCCATACGTGCTGGTGGGATCCCCGATGCGTGTGTGCCACGAAGATGGAAGCTGGAGCGGGTCCCAACCTCGATGTATAGGTATTAATTTAGCTAGCAATAATAATAAATGACTCCATCTTCAGGCTATTTAGATTATTTATTTATTTATTATGCAAGATATTCAATATACACTACCGTTCAAAAGTTTGGGGTCACCTCAGACAATTTTGTGTTTTCCATGAAAAGTCACACTTTTATTTACCACCATGAGTTGTAAAATGAATAGAAAATATAGTCAAGACATTGACAAGGTTAGAAATAATGATTTGTATTTGAAATAATTTTTTCCTTCAAACTTTGCTTTCGTCAAAGAATCCTCCATTTGCAGCAATTACAGCATTGCAGACCTAACATGATTGCACAAGGGTTTTCTAATCATCCATTAGCCTTCTGACCCAATGAGCAAACACGTTGTACCATTAGAACACTGGAGTGATAGTTGCTGGAAATGGGCCTCTATACACCTATGTAGATATTGCACCAAAAACCAGACGTTTGCAGCTAAGTGACCCCAAACTTTTGAACGGTAGTGTATGTTATGGCAAAAAATAATTAAATGTTTTGTTTTTATGGAAGAGCTTATGAGGGTGGGCTGGAAAGTTCATAGTGGTCAAATATGACCACTCGTACATAAAAAGAGCAAAACACGAAGTGAACTACAGTGCTGTGAAAAGATCATCAGTTGCTCTCCTAGGCATTTGCCCCAATTCTCACCAAACTCACTCACAAGGATCCTCAGGTGAGTCTGCATCCAAGTTGTGCTCAAGGTCAAATGTCAAGAGACTTGGGCATTTAGGGGATTACTTGAAAATTGCTACTCTTTCTAGGCAATTGCACCTATGTTCACAAAACTCGCTCACAAGGATCCTCAGGAGGGTCTGCTTCCAGATTATTCTCAAGGTCAATATCAAGGTCAAAGGTCAGGAGATCTAGGCACTTACATGATTTTAGAAAAATCACTACTCCTTCTAGGCTTTTACTTCGATTTTCACCAAACTCGCTCACAGTGACCCTCAGATAGGTCTGCATCCAGGTTGAAGTCAAGGTCATTGTCAAAGGTCAGGAGATCTGGGCATTTATGACTTCATGAAAAACTTTGCTCCTCCTAGTACATTGACCTTGACTTCAAGCACATTTTAGATGGGTCTGTGTCTAGGCTGTGCATAAGGTCAAGGTCAATGGTCAGGAGATCTGGGCACCTCCAAGTTGTTTTTGTTGGAATTCGGCTGGAATGAGCTACTCTGTCAATGACAGTCTGGTTAAAAATCCTCTTGTTAAATCCTCTGGTTAAAAATGTCTTCCACTTGTCCAGTTTCTTCAAATTTTTTTGAGGAAACTGAACAATGATCAGCTATATGGACCAGACTGAAACTGAGTGATAAAGAACCTAATGTCCAAAGAAAAACTTGGAAAGCCCTTCAGAAAGCCTAGAGAACTATTGTTCAAGACCAATTTAAAAAAAAAAAGAGAGAAAGTCTGGCTTGCTTGAAGCAAAATATAATGAAAAGAAGTGT
Organism: Pholidichthys leucotaenia; assembly: GCA_020510985.1. NCBI lineage: Eukaryota > Metazoa > Chordata > Actinopteri > Cichliformes > Pholidichthyidae > Pholidichthys > Pholidichthys leucotaenia. The sequence goes on along the minus strand of CM035849.1, from coordinate 201,229,095 downwards.
GGCTCAAAACTTTTGCAGAGTACCGTAAATCACAAGAATGATTTAAATTATTTGCTCTAAATTTCATAGGAGTTGAGAAAAGGAATTAGTTGTAAAATAGGCCAGAGGTTGTATAGTATTTGAGCTCATGGAACCAAGCCACTTGAATAATGCTACCTGAGAGAGGAATAACTTTTTTTTTTTTTTGGCACCTTCTAACTTCCATCTCTCCTGTGGTTTCCAGAGCCCATGAGAACCACCTGTGAAAATCCAGGGACACCTGAGCATGGCTTCATGAATTACTCAACTGGATTTAAGGTAAAAACTTTGAAGAAAAAAACGTGATAGATGTGTTTAATAAAGGATGGCTCTATGGGCCTCAAGACTGGGGGGATTTTTAACTTTGAATTTATTTTATAAAGAGGTACCTCGAGTCGGCCTGCCTTCTACAGCAGGAAGGCAATTTAATATTACAAACCAGGAATAAAGTGCCGTCCACTACAGGACCTCCACTTTCCACTGCCTTAAAAAGATAGGGTTCATTGGATTCTGTTATAAAGATACATGCCTTAGTGAATATGGCCAGTATATGACTGGAAAATGTACTGATTACTTTGCTAGCAGAACATGTATGATATTTGGAGTAGCCTGGCTATTGTAGCTGAGAGGCAGGCGTAGATGAGTAAGAACAAGAAGCACCACATCAAAGTACCTCTCAAAGCAGCTGCACTGCTTTAACTGCCCTTAGTCCTCTTTCAAATGGACAATTTCCAGTGAATTTTCCAGGTAAAATCATCATTTATTCCGTTGGATGATGTTATGTGGGTGCAAGTGTATAGCAGTGCTGGCGTGTGAACAAATCCATCCCAAAAACTAAGTGGATTTCAAAAATCCCCTGCATGTCTGTGAGGAGACGTGGGGAAATTTTTTTGATCCATCATAATGTGCAATATATTTTGCAGTTTGATGGTGCGCGTAAGACAAGTGATGCAAAAAGGCATCATAGAAAAACTTTAATATTATGGCCATGTACTCAGTGAGATGAGCTGCAGTTCATTTTATTTTCCTCTCTGGCTCTTCACTTAAAAGTGCAAACAATTTCTCTCTGATGTTTAGCTCAATATCTGATATGAAACTTGTCCCAAAGCAAGAAAAATCAGCTTATTTAGATAAGTGCCCATAATGTTGGCGAGCCTTGCATTTTTCTGTATTACTGAACAACTTTACCAGTATGTGGAGAGCACTGAAATGAGAAAAATCCTGTGTCGATAAAGTTTTGTAAAGACTCCACAAGGATGGCCACCGAAAATGAAGCTTTTTATTAACATACAGAAAAGCATACAGTGTTTTCACCTAGAAGTCCTCTCCCTCACTCTTTAATGTCTGTGCATGAGTTGAGAACACAAACACAGGCCATCGCCTCCAGGAATAGTCTCCATCTGCCTCCGCGCACCACAGATAATCATTAAAAAAAAGGGGGGGTGAAAAAAACTTTAGCGTGCAGTGTTTTCTCCGAGCTCTTTAGATTTGATGCTGGGAGCCTATTGGCATTTGCATCAGCGTATTGACTCTTTCCACTTTGTGTGCTGTCTGTTTGTGGCCAGGTGGGCAGCCGAGTAGACTTCCAGTGCCAACAGGGACACATACTGCAGGGCTCCACAACAAGGCTCTGCTTGCCTGATCTCACCTGGACTGGCATCCAGCCTACCTGCATCCGTGAGTGCTTGTTCCTTGTGCTCTAACGATATTGCTGCATTACTCTCCCTGTCGTTCTTTTTCACCACTGCTGCTGGCAGTCTGTCACTGCTTATCCGCATTGCCGACTACCTAGAGTCTCTGGTTTTTGGGGTTTTTTTGTTTTTTTTTTCTGCTTGTCCCTCTCTTGTCACTCTGTTTCTATCGGTGGCTTTTCTCAGAACTTCACTCACATTCGCTCAATCCTGCCATAACCCCCGACCTCCCAGTAGATTGCAGCTTGTGCCTCAATCAACCTGCCATCGTCCCAAGAGTGAAATGTTGGCCGTGATTACTGTCATTCTATTTGAACTACCTGAACTGGTGACCGACACCAAACTATGGCCGTGCAGTTTAGCCCGCTCCCTTTGCGAGAGACCAGCAGTTTTCCGAGTTGAGATATAATCCAGAGTCTTTGTGTATTCCCTTTCAGCTGCAGCATTTGTTATGGACACGTTCCCACTTCAAATCTTATTCTAAACTGCATTTTACTGAGCATTTACATTGTAAACACTTGAGCTGTGTGATGATAAGGGGATTCAGATGATATTTTGTAATCTTGATTTCATACAGAACCACAGAAAGATATGGCACCCACTCAAATCCCAGAGACATTTATGCTGAGGAAGCAAACGCATTGTAATACCTAGCCTTCATTTGCTGCATGATTCACCACTCTGCTTCACAGCCGCATGTGTCTGTGCATCTGCTACAGCAGGAGAAAGGAAGGGGGTTTACAGGGGCTGTGAAACCTGAAATTTGTATGCTGTTTTTATTGTTCATATACTCTCCTGACAGTTTATTGGTGAACCTAACTGAAGCTAATACACTCTTGTATAACCTCCGCACATTAAATCCTATTTTCATGAGTGTTAATGTGTTGGACATTTAGAACTTATTTCAGAGGGGTTTGGTGGTGATTTAAAGGCTGTAGTTTGTAAAAGTGGCAAATTAAAACGTGTTATTCCTAAATTTTTCATCACCTCAAATAAAACATTTATGGTGTATGTATGGGATTATATTCATTTAAAGGCCTTTTATTTAAGCACTTAATAAGTGAAATGCACAGTAAAATAATCAAGTCCTCCAGCTAATATGACTACTGTCATCATCTTGAATTCCTGCCTTCACAGTAAGACATAAACATATGTGAGGTGTGTTTCGAAAGCAAAGAAATCTGTGTAAGGAGGTAATAAAATGAAATGATAATGGACTTCCACACTGATGATCAGAGCTCAAGCCTGCCTGCAAATCTTTCTGAGTTTTGCTTTACTTCCAGGTTGCTGAATTACTTCTTTTACTCTTTAATATATTTAAATATTTATTTGCATTTTCTTAGTTAGGGTTTGCTACTGAAACAGTAGAAGGTTAGGGGAAGATGAAAGGCTAAAGCTATCACACATTAAAGCTCTTACCCACATACACCTCTCTTCGTCTCACTTCATGTAACTTTCCGAACCACTGGATGTTTTTTTTAAACCTTACTACAAGTCATAATTCCTCCTAGTAAAAACCATAGACTGTCAATAAAGATGAAGGACATGAGAGAGCTCCAAAGGTAAAGCTCACACATCTCAATCACCCTCTTGTGGCTGACTGCAGTAAGACATTAGTCTCCCCCTCACCCCATTACTGTGTGCACCCTTTTGCCAAATTGAAATAAAAAATTCTCCTTGAATATTTTTTTTTCAAAAGATCGTTTCTGTCCTCATAGGTAGTTTTATCATGCTGATTTATGTTCAAGTGTTTGTTTTTTTATCACTTTGGTTTTACTTAGGTATTTTATACAGTTAAAAATGGGGGTGTGGTTGGGACTTAGTATGGTCAGGATTGGTCAGGATTAAGGTAGCCGTCTATGAACTGCGGCATAGACTTTTATGGATGTCCATGTGGGTGGAAACTCAATGCTGTGGCTCCCTTTCATGGACACTTCTGCTCAGACTATGGCTACAAATGACAACAAAACTGCAAGACAGCACCATCCTAAATCCTGAAAGTGGAGCTTCACTTTTCCACAGTGGAAGTGGCTGCATGCCATATGTTTGGAGATGGAGCAGGCCTTCAAATTTGCTTAATTCTCATCATTTAATCACACTTTTCATCTATAATGAATGTTTAACATACATACATACAAAATCACCGCTTTTGAGGCCTTAATGTTATTCATGATTTTTCTTTTTCAAAATTAAGATTTTCTAAGCCATTCATTTGAACAACCGACAGCAGAAAAGGCTGCAGAAAGCATGCCTGTCTACACTTGACAGCTCATCAACCCTTCCTGCTCCACCTGTGCTTTCGTACTGTTGACCCTGTCATCCTGCTCATTCAGGATGTCGCACCTCCACAGACTCTTTAATGGCATTTACTTCGACTGCTGTGAAACCTAAAAAGAAAACAGCCAGTCAGTGTAAATTTAGGTCAACATAATTACAGTTTAAAACTTTGAGCAAAGCCATATAAGACTCAAAGTTTCATTGTGACTAAAAGACTGACATCCAGTGACTGGATACAGTTTCGGCAGCTCCGTGAGGAGAAGGAAGATTATCTGATTGCTAACCCCTGTATCGCACCGAGCAGAGAATGCTGGTGAATGTGGTGATTTTGGGGTTTTGTCAGGGTTCGTAAAAGCTTGGCAAATAGTTTGGAAAACCGTTTTTCTTTTTGCCCCAAAAAATTTAAACATGTTTGATTCTTTTTGGCAGATGCATTTTTCTGCAAGCAGTTGCGAATGTTTGCAAAATAGTTGAAAGAATTTGCAGATGGTTGGAGCACATTTGCAGACAGTTGTAACACACGTCACAACAGCTCATTTTGGTTTGCCAAGTAATGAACACTAGCAAAGAACTGCTGACAGACGGTCTGACAGACAGTTTGGGGGTTTTATTATGTGAATAACTTTGTTTAAACAAAACCTACATGCCTCCCAGGCCATGACTTTTCCTAAATATGTGTTTTATATTTTCACACACACACACACACACACACACACAATTTCAGGTCATTTATTCCTTGAACTACCACCCGCTGTCATTTAGACCACAGCTGGTCATGCCTGCAACCATATAAGGAATTATGCCTATATAAGGAGTTACTACAATGTTTTCATTTCCAGGGATGTTTTTGCCGTCTGTTTTTGTTTTTTTTTTCATTTTGTTGTTGTTTTCCTCCTAATATTACTTGGTATATCCTGATCTGTGAGGGAGATTGAGAGAGAAGAGGGAGATGAATCACCATTTTATGCACTAGATAGCTGCAAACAAATATGGATAGAGCAAAAACTGTGAACAGACTCCGAGCCTGAACTTCAGCGGAAAAAAAAAAAAAAGATCCCTATCAGCTGAGACATCTGTTAGTAGACCTCTGTCCACCCCAGGTATGAAGGGCTAGTACACAAACATTTTGTCAATACAAATTGATTTAGCATATGTAAAAAAAAAAAAATTCCCTCATGAATAAAGAATTATAGCCTAATCCATTCCTATAAATCTCTCCCAATGCCAGCTGCTTGCCAGTTCAGAACCACACCACTGGTGTCTGTGAGACTGTTTAGGCGTCTTGCTGACCTTCTTCAGATGAAGGCAGAGCTCGCTATATTTGCATGTTGATTTAAAAATACTAAGTATATATTTAGCCTAAGTGTGTGTGGTCTATGTTTGCATTTTGCAGTCTGCAGCTCATGTGAGCAGGGATGAGCTGGGAAGTTTCTGCCCCAGCTGTTAATAATTATTTTTTCACAAGGGTAATTTCATTCATTTACATATATAATAAATCAATGTATGTTCACAAAATAATGTCTGTGTACTAGTGCTTCCTACCTGGAGTGGACATGGGTCTACTAACAGATGTGTCAGCGGACAGTGAGTTTTTTGTCGCAGAGGTTCAGGTTTGGAGTTTTTTTTTTCCCTTTGTCCATATTTGTTTGTTGCTATCTGGTGAATAAAATGGTGATTTATCTCCCTCTTCTCTCTTGTTGTCTCTCCCAGATCAGGATATATAATGTAGTATTAGGAGGAAGTCAACAACAACAACAAAAAATACAGACTGTGAAAACATCCCTGGAAATTGAAATACTTCTAATACTGTATAGACATATTTCCTAATATGGTCATAGCTGTGATCAGCTGAGATCTTAATGAGAGCAGGTGGCAGTCCAAGGAATAAATGCTCTGAAATCATCTGTGTTTTATTTTTAATACATTCTAGACATCAGAAAACATAAAACAGACATATTTAGGAAAAGTCATGGACTGAGAGACATGTAGATTTTGTTCAGAGTTATTCACATGATAAAACCCCAAACTATCAGTCAGTCCGTCCAGTGATTCATGTTCACTACTTGGTGAACCAGAAAGAACTATAGTGACATACTGTATGTTACAACTATTTTGCAAAAGTTTGCAACTGTTTACTGAAAAATACATTTGCCAAAAGAATTCAAACATGTTCATTCAAATTTTGGGCGACAACAAAAACTGTTCTGGACCTTAAAAACTGTTTGTGAATTGTTTGGCAACCTTTTGCAAACCCTGATGAAACCCTAAAATCACCACGTTCGCCATTATTTGCAGCTCTGTGAGATACAGGGGTAAACATGGAAATAATTAAGCTCCCAAATATGTTTTTCTGCATCATTTTTGCATTGTTGGGCACCATCCCTCTCAAATAATAATCATCTCTCTCACACAATGTAATGTATAAAAATGTAGCTTTCTGTGTTGTGGAAATGCAAGTGAAGACGGCCACTGTCAGTGCTATTGAAAGCTTAATACAAGGGATTTTATCAACAGCATCTCAGCTTGCTTCCCAATGAGCACCAAAAGCACAAGCCACGAGTCAGCCAACTGCTAAAGAAACATTTTCTCTACGCCCAATTGAAATTCTTAATATTTATCCCATTGTGTGTTTAAATGTGGTAATTTAGACTGAAGACTTAACAGATTAATGTGAGAACTGATAGATTTTATATTGCAGTTGGTTTTTCAGCATGTTGACTTTAATGGTAAATACATTTATGGTTAAAAATTTGCAGTTTTGCCCAATCCCATCCATGCGATTATTCGGTGACTATAAAGAAATAATGAAGAATTATTATGAAGACATTTTCACATATTCTTGAAAAACATCCAAGCAGTCACAGTTACTTTTACAGTGCTACCATACACTCAAAGTTTTAAGTGATGCGTGGTGTTAAACTTTCAGGCTTTTTTGATACTTTCCGTGACTCCTGCTCCTCACCAGGTTGGGTTTCTTTGCCTCCGACGTCTGCTGTGGTTGCAGCTTTTCAGGAGACGGCCCCTGGACTTGTTCCACTGCCTCTAGTGACCTGTAAAATGCATTGTTTTTTTCTTCCCTCTGACTTCATCCTGATATTGTCAAGGCTAGAATTGAAACATCTGACATTCATCGGATTTTCATAAAATGCACTTATGTAATGATCCCTAAATAATGTGAAAACTATTTTACCTTGATTTTGTGTGAGCACTGGTCTGGTTCACTTAAACAATCACGTTTCCATTCTACAGTGAAGAAGACTCATCTTGCTGTTTTGCAGCATGCTAAATGAATAAAAAGGTGAAAAGGGGAAGATAAAATCTGCAAGAAATAAATGTTAAAAGTTCACCCATAAGGCTGTGCTGGTTTGATCTGCAGAGAAACACCAGCTTAAGTGCACTGCTGCCAAAGAAGGCTTGGCAGCAGAGAGGATGTTTATTAAATTCTCCAGGATCACGGTGAATGCTCCGTGTTGAAACACTGTAATTGTTTGTTTGTTATTAGCTTAAGTAACTGTGTGTATGTAATTCCAAAGGGTTCCGTTCGTTTTTCCTTCCCCGACAGGTGCAGACTTGTAAAACGATGATGACGGCTTGTTCAGGCACACGTAATATATATACTGATACAGCCAGCCCACAACTTTAAAGTTAGTCAGGTCTTTTTAATAAAATACGCTTGACAAACAGAGCCTGCGGTGCAATATGAATGTGGAATAGCTGCTGGGTGTTATGTGCCGGTTAATGAGGCAGGATGCTGAGACGTTGGAGTTTTGCATTGTCTGCTGATCAACACTGAGGCCAAACTCTTGACCTTCCATCTTTGCAGATTTTCAGTTATTCTGTATTTTTAAAGTCCACTGGGCATCCACTACTAAATACTTGTGAGATGGTACTTAAATTTGGCCTGCACTTGTTTATCTGACCTCTTCCTGTACTTTTTAGCATTTTGGTCTTTATTTTTTAAAAATCTTTATTTCAAGTTCACATCAACCTGTGTTGAATATAACTTTTTGAATTGCTCATTTATAGCTTGTTCATATTTAAAAAGATAACAATGATGACTCAATGAAGCATTTTCATAATGTTATTATCATACTGCTGCTTTTTTTGTTGTTCAAATACAAAGACACATGGGTGGAAGAGCATTTGTAACTCCAACAGTTATCTGGGAGAGGTGGTGCATTTTCTGACTCAAATGCAGGGGTGCATGTATATATTATGACTATAATTAAAATGGTTGTTGCATGTTTTCCTTTAAGATGAAACTACTATAACTTGGATATTTAAAAAATGATTATACACAGACACAGAAGGTGGGCCTGCAGACCCAGCGGGCTATCTGAACGGGAATGCATTGTGGGAAAACAGTGGTTATGTATATGTATTTGAGTGCGAGCACTTTTGTATGGATCCAACACTCCGTTTTGACCCTCAGCCACAACGCAGTCATAAATCCTTCGTCGTACCTTTCTCTATGATTAAATGCTCCTCTGTTACTGTGAAGCCACTTAAATGGATTTTAAAGTGAAGCCGACCAATCTTGCACTGCTGGAAAAAGCAAAAACTTGGAGGGATTACCCATGCAGTAAATGTAATAGATTCAAGGGACACAAGTTTAATATTACTGAATTGTGCCTGGATTATCATTTTATCAGATCAGGGGGTTTTTTCTAGGTGTAAACGCCAAGCCTCCAAATGTCTTTTCTGCTTGCTGTATGCTCTAACTTTGCCAGTAATGCTTTTAAAATCAACAAGAATCAGTACTTGTTTCCAAAACCTCAACAGGTTTATGACATGATTTGAGTTTGATGTGTGTATGTTAAATAGAAGTTGCAAAATGCACCCATTCCTTTTGAAGTAGTAGTCGTGATTGAACTTCTTTATATCCCCTTTATGCAAGGGTGAAGATTGTTGAGAGATTGTTGAATGATTTTTTTTAAAAAAATGGGCAGATCTCTCAATGATCTTGAGTTATCCCTACGATCCTCAAAGTTTCACTCAGTCCAAGGCAATCTCTCAACTATCACTAAACAGAAGCAATCTCTCAACAAACTCTCAAGGAGTACTAAATGATCTCATTGAGCTCTCAGTGATTTCTGCCGCAGTCTCTTAATGAACTTTTTCAGTCTTTCATCGAATGCTCAGCAATCCCTGACTGATCTCTTAGCCATCTCTACCTTCAGCGTGGAAAGATATGGAGTTCCTTGAAACGTCTCAGAGATCGTTGGGAAATCGACGAGATCATTGATTGGTCAAGGAGTGCTCAGAGAGCACTCAGCCAGCTCCCAATAATCTCTCAGCAACTAGCTTTTTTCCCCTTAATTGAAATCATCATTTAAAAACTGCATTTTGTATTTACTTAGGTTATCTAATATTAAAATTTGTTTGATGATCTGAAGCATTTAAGTGTGACAAATGTACAAAAATATAAGAAATCAGGAAGAGGGCAAATGCTTTTTAACATCCCAGCAGTTTATTGTTACAGTACTCTAATGCGACACAGAATCATATTTTTTTTTTTAAAAAGTCATAGCTCCTGCGGTCCATATAAGATGACATGGCGGGCTGTGTTTGGCCCGCAGGCCTTGAGTGTGACACGTGTTTTAGACACTGAGGTATGCTAATAGCCCCAACTTGAACAAGTGGTAAATGGTTATTGGGAAAACATGATTAACTTTCACTGTTACATCCTCCTCTTGCCCCGCGGCTAAAGAAGCTGGCCGACTCCCTTGTCTCCAACAGAAATCCATCAGCGGCGCTGTCTCCGTGCACGTCTATCTGTCTCCGTCTGTCTCCCCAGTCCCTATGCCGACTTGAGGAGAGAACATTAGATGCTGCTGTGTGACAGAAAAAGTGTTCTTTGAGGCCTGGTGTAATCTCAGGAGTGAAGCCCGCCGAGCCGTTTGAAGTGTAAATAAACATAACACTGTCACTAAAACTTGACGGGAGAGCTGACATGTCTTTGATACGACAATTCGTCGGCCTTGTAAGTGTCTTTAGTATTCATGGTCTACAACTCTACAGCCACTCCGGACATGTGGCGACAGTCATTTTAAATGGGATACATGGAATTGTGCTCAGATCATGAGCAGGGAGTATATTGTTACATTTATTTATGTTGGTAGACTTTATAACAACTTATGGACCAAGGCAGTTTTCGTCTGTATTTTTTTTCCCACTGTAAATAAAAACCACATTAGATTTCCTAATGACAGCTTCATGAACTCATTTAAAGAGTGCTGGGTGCCACATGCAGTTGACTCGTACACTTGTCCTTGTGCGTTCCCCAGCCATCTTCCTTAATGTATACTTAATAGTTTCACCCGTTTGTAACTGAGTGCAAGATGAGTTGGAAGAACCATCCAGCCGGATTTCAGCGCTGCTTTCACCTTGATGCGCCTCTTTTCCTTTGCAGACATTACCATTCAAGACAGGAGCAAACGGATAATGTTGGTGAACAAACATTTCTCAGCCGCACGGGAATTTCCTGCAGCCTCCTCCATCTTTCATAAAGCCCAAAGTGGGTTTCATCACGGCCCCCCCCCCCTCCTCACCCCTGTTGCCACGGATGTCATTAAGATGCCATGAAGGACTGATTTAGTTGCGTGCCTCACTTGCAGCTGTCTCTCATTTGACAGTGTTGTGGTGATGCAGGGAGATGAGCATCTTTTTTTTTGTTGTTGTTTTGTTGAGAGAGGGTTTGTTGGTGTGAACATTTAAGCTAAGTATAGTCAAAGCACTGATAAGGAAAATGAAAATATTTAGTGTGGTCTGTGTGAGCGGCTGGTGTTTTGGCGCCATGGTAATAACAGATTTTATCCTACTTTCAGATTCAGCCAAAGCCTGTGAACAGCACTTTTTCATGCCATTCCTATTCAGCATATAACTAGATTTTAAGCAATAAGATGTATTTGATTTGGTGTGTCAGTGCAGAGCATCCAGATAGTTTTCTGTTTCAAATTAAATTATAACACTTTACCAAGGACAGGAGATCACCTGGATGCATTGATGGCTTAGTGCTTCATTGTTTCTTGTTTCTTAGCCACCTCTCTGATTAGCTCTTGTGTTGCACTTATAAATGTTCCATTTGCTTTTGAATTCAGGATTCACTTTATCTTCTGCACGCAACATCGATGAACATGGTTACAGTGGCATGTAAGAGTTGCAACCACATTCACTTCAGCACTTGTTTTGCAAGGACACCAGTGAGTTTGGGCTGGCTCCACCTTGGTCATGCCCTTGAACATTTTGATCCTTTCAAGAAATAATTAAAAAAAAAAAAGACAAATGGATTTTTCCCCTCTATATCTTCTTTTTCCAATTGCTGACTGAATTACAATCGGCTCAGTCAGGACCTTGTTTCCCTGGTGCAGCATCATAACTGGTTATTCTTTTGTTTTTTTTAATCAAGTGCTGGAAAACAGTTTATAACAATAAATGCAGTTATTATTTGGCCTTCATTTGACACTTGATCTTGTTGTAGGCAATATGAGAGTAATTTTAATAGTAGTTAAACCCAAATGTTCATATTTGCATCACAAAGGAGGCATGCATATATTTAATGAACATTATGTTTCATAATATCTGCCCGGACTTAAAGTACACAGCGTGTGCTGTTTTAAATGTCTTCCCCTTTCTTCATCCCCCCATTGGAAGTGAAAAAAGATTTTATCTATACATCACGGTGTCAGTCTGTGCGCATGACTCTGAATCTTATGGCTCCATTTTGCATGCATGCGTACTCTGTGTGTGTGTGTGTGTGTGTGTGTTGTGCATTAACATACCGTCTCTCTGCTTGATCTCCAGCCCACTCCTGCAAGCAGCCGCGGAGCCCAGCCAACGCCGACGTCCTGGGTCTGGACCTTCCCTCGTACGGCTACACCCTGGTGTACACCTGTCAGCCAGGTTATTTCCTCTCTGGGGGCTCGGAGCACCGCGTCTGCCGCTCTGACGGCAGCTGGACTGGCAAGGTGCCTGTGTGCAGAGGTACGTGGTTGGCAGAGGTCTGCAAGGGCAGCTGCTGCAGAAGAAGTCAGGGAAAGTGAGGGGGAAAGAGTCAAACTTAAATCAAATGCAGCTATAATGAGATGCTTTCTGTGAATCCGCTGTGCCACTGCATTGTCAAGCAGTTTCTGTAAGATTTATTTTTTCCCCTCTTGAAGTCTCATAAATGTTTATGTTGCAGCCAAGCCACCAGAGTTCTTAACAGTTTAAAATAGGCAGCATGTTACAGTTGAGTAGTATTTACTTTTGAGGCACCCTCCAACTGTTAAGCCTTGCTGTGTATCACCACGTTTTGTGACAGACATATTTATGTTCTTCTGTAGCCGGTTCCAAAGCGCATGAGAAAACTGTCAAAGCCGTACCAGGGACACCAAGCCCTAAAGTAAATGGTGAGTATTGCGTTATATAGACGCTTCAGCTAATCGACACAAAAGTTGACAGATTTATTTGTGTTTTTTGATAGGCCGAGCATCAACTACAGCAAAAGCTTGTTTGTTTGGTTTTTCTCTTTTTTACAGAGGAGAATTCAGTATTCATTCTAAAACCTCCACCCTCTAGCAGGTGGTGATTTTTTTTTTTTCATTCACCCTGAAATGTAAGCACGGTGACTACAATGTGAATTCAGTCACAGGTGGGACAGAAGGGAAACAATCTGTATTTATCACCATCAAAATCTCCAAAATTATTTAAAATATCATTTTGAATTATACACTTACGTAGGTTTTATTGCTGTATTGTAAGGTGTAGAGAAAATTAATTACAATAGAAGTGAAATTGCTAATTTAGAAAATAGTGTTTTTATTGTGACTGTAATAAGAGCATAAATTCCCTTCACAGGTTTATTATCCTGCACTTTCTAATTAAGGATATAAAAACAGTGAATTAAATATATTGTTTCCAGAAAAAGTTAATAGGTTTTAAATAGAGGAAAAGATCTACTCATTACATGCAGTGTAATTCATCTCTAATTAGAGAATGTTTGTGGAGTCAGGTAATTACTAGCAAGAGACACATAATACTTGTATGTAAATGCGACAGATATTATCTTGTAATTATAATTTATTAGCAAGAACTGTAATGCTGTGAAAAATTATTTCAAATTTGTTAGTTTACAACATTCTAATAGAATTTATTAGTTAATTAAATTAATCTGTACCCTGTATGTGGTTTGAAAAAAATTCCCACAAATTAAATGTTTTTCAGTGTTAACAGAAATCTCAGTAATTTTTCATTTCAGTTCATTAGCCCTTCATAAACCACAATGTTTAAAAAAAGATACAAAACATTGTCATCAGTGCTAATTAACAGTTCAGCACTTTGAATGATTGTTGAGAAAAAGTGCTATATAGGAATCCCAATTCCAATGAAGTTGGGACATTGTGTAAAATGTAAATAAGATAAGATAAGATAAGATAAGCCTTTATTAGTCCCACAACGGGGAAATTCCAGGATTGCAACAGCACAGGGATAGCAACACTCAGAGCAATAATCAGAAGGCAAGAAAAAAAAAAAACAAGCAAGCAAGAGCAGCTAATATACATATGTACATATTACTATAAAATATATATATACACACACACACACACACACACAGTGCAGAGCATTGTAGCTGGATGGAATAAATATATGAATATATGAACACACAGTGCAGAGCATTGTAGCTAGATGGAATAAATATGTAAATATATAAACACCCACAGTACGGAGCATTGCAGCTAGGTGGAATAAATATGCAAGTATATAAACACACACAGTGCGGAGCAATGTGGCTAGATGGAATAAATATATAGATATATAAATATAAACACACCCAGTGCTGAGCATTGTAGCTAGATGGAATAAATATGTAAATATATAAACACACACAGTGCAGAGCATTGTTGCTAGGTGGGATGAAACAGCATAACCGTCTATTTAGTTATCCTACATGGTATGATTATGTGCCCATACATATTCTCACCCTCCATAGCGACCGGTATGTTCCTAGTTGTATGCCGGAGAGGACCATTGTGTAAGTCTATTGCATCTTTTGCATTCAAAAAAACTATTAGTTTGTTACGTCTTTTTGCTATCTCTGCGAGCAGCCCTGCTTAGGTTGTACAGTCTGACAGCCGTTGGTAGGAAGGACCTACGAAACCTCTCGGTTGTGCACCTGGGATGATGTAGTCTGCTGCTAAATGAGCTCCACAGTGCATCCAGTATGTCCTGCATAGGGTGGAACTCGGACTCCAGCAGAGATGACAGTTTAGCCACCGTCCTTCTCTCTCCTATCTCCTCCATCGGATCAAGGCGCTGCCCCAGGACAGAGCTAGCTTTCTTAATCAGTTTGTTCAGTCTCTTCCTATCGGCTGCAGTAATGCCACTGCCCCAGCAGACCACTCCAAAAGTGATGGCTGATGCCACCACCGTGTCATAGAATGACTTCAGCAGCGCCCCTTGTACACCAAAAGACCTGAGTCTCCTCAGCAGGAACAGCCTGCGCTGTCCCTTCTTGTAGAGTGCGTCAGTATTGTGTGACCAGTCTAGTTTATTGTTCAGATGAATACCCAGGTACTTATAGGATGTCACCATCTCGATGTCTGTTCCCTGTATATTTACTGGTGCTGTGAGGGGCTGCCCATGCCTGCGGCAGTCCACCACCAGCTCCTTAGTTTTCCTTGCGTTGATCTGGAGGCAGTTCCGATGGCACCAGTCCACAAAGTCCTGGATAAGCCCTCTGTACTCAGCTTCATCTCCGTTGGAGATGAGACCAACGATCGCAGAGTCATCAGAGAACTTCTGTAGATGGCAATGTGTTGTGTTGTGTGAGAAGTCCGCAGTATAAAGAGTGAACAGGAAGGGAGCCAGCACCGTTCCCTGGGGGGCCCCCGTGCTACTGATGATCGTGTCGGAAACACAGTCCCGGGTTCTCACAAACTGAGGCCGGTTCGTGAGGTAGTCCAGGATCCATGATGACAGGTGCTGGTCCACCCCTGCGCGCAGCAGCTTGTCCTTCAGGATCATCGGTTGGATGGTGTTGAAAGCACTGGAGAAGTCAAAGAACATAATGGAAAATAAGAACAGAATACAATGATTGACTAATTCTTTTCACTCTGAATTCAACTGCATACACTACAAAGACAAGATAATGTTCAAACTAATAAAGGTTTTTTTTTGGGGGGGGGGGCGGGGTTTGCAGCTATTCACTCATTTTGAATTTGATGGCTGCAACACGCTCCAAAAAGGCTGGGACAGGAGTATGTTTACCACTGCGTTACAGCACCTTTCTTTTTAACACACTCAATAATCATTTAGGAACTGAGGGCATTAATTGTTGAAACTTTGGAGGTGGAATTCTTTCCCGTTTTTGCTTGATGTACGACTTCGGGTCTCTGTTGTCATATTTTGTGCTTCATAATGTGCCACACATTTTCAGTGGGAGACAGGTATGGACTGCAGTCAGGCCAGTCGAGTACCCGCACTCTTACTACAAAGCCACGCTGTTGTAACACGTGCAGAATGTGGCTTGACATCTACCACAAGACCACCACCAGCATCCGCCCCTCAGCCAGGAGCTCATGGGTTCAAGCCCCGGCCGGGTCATACCAAAGACCATATGAAAATGGTACTTCCCACCCTCTAGCTTGGTGCTCAGCATAATAGAATGGGGGGGAGGAAAAATTGTAACCCACAGACAACAGATGGAAATTAGCCACTGGCTACAATCTGGCAAGTTTACATTGATTAATATCAATGTTCATCAACTTGCATTGTCCTTAAAAACAACAATTTACATTGTCTTGCTGAAATATGCAGGGACGTCCCTGAAAAGGTCAGTGCTTTGATGGCAGCATACTGTATGTTGCTGCAAAACTTGTATATACCATTCAGCATTAATGGTGCCTATACAGATGTGCAAGTTACCCATGCTATGGACAGTAACCCCCCCCCCCCCATACCATCACAGATGCTGGCTTTTGAACTTTGCCCTGATAACAATCTGGATGATCCTTTCCCTGTTTAGCCTGGAGGACATGACGTCCATGATTTCCCAAAACAGTTTGAAATGTGGACTCGTCAGACCACAGCACACTTTTCCACTTTGTGTCAGTCCATCTAAGATGGGCTCTGGCCCAGAGCAACCGGCGGCGTTGTTGATGCTTCCTGTAATTTCCCCATTGTGGGACTAATAAAGGCTTATCTTATCTTATCTTATATGGCTTTCATTTTCCATGGTAGAGTTTTAACTTGCACTTGTAGTAATAATAGTAATAATAATAATAGATTAGATTCATCTGGCGCTTTACATGTCAAGTGACATCTCGAAGTGCTTACAGTGAGTCCATTATTCCTCCACTCCAGACAGACATTGATAGTGGTAAGCTACATCTGTAGCCACAGCTTCCCTGGGGCAGACTGATGGAGATGTAGCTGCCAGTCTCCCCCAACAGCTTCTCCGACCACTACCAAACATTTATACAGATTCATAGTCAGTGTCATGAACACTGCAGGAAAGGTGGGTAAAGTGTCTTGCCCAGAGACACAACAGCAGGATAGCTGGGGAGAGCGGGATTCGAACTGCCAACCCTCCAGTTATTGGATGACCTGCTCTACCCCCTGAGCCACTGCCACAAACTGTAGCAGCAAACTGTTAACTGACAGTGGTTTTCCAAAATGTTCCTCAGCCCACGTGGCTCAGGAAGACTGTGAGGGATCGAAGGTCATGGACATTCAGGAGCCTATTTTGACAGTCAGCCGCGCACTTTTCTGACTGACTTTCCGCTGTATGCCAGTGTTTTTGTTTGTTTCTGTCAGCGCATTGTCTGTTTTTTACGCTTTGCTTCACACAATTACCAGTAGACAGTGTGCCCACTCTGCGCTGGGAGGAGGAGAGTCATTTCAAAGAGGTGTGGCAGCACGCAGTCTAATGCGCATTACTATTATAGTGCATTCCATGAGAATCCACTTTTTTTAAGTAATCAAGGTTTAACGACTGGTTTTGCCATCTGAGAGATGAAAATTGGCCATTAAGCAGAGTATTAAACTACTGACCACATCACATTGTACAAATCAAAATCTTAAAAATTAGCAACTAACAAAAGTTTATAATTGATTAACCAAAAATGCATTTACAGATGACTTGAATGAGTATGTTTGGAGCAGCAGGAAACACAGATGCTAGAAGAGAGTTCCATAGCTGACTTGTCCTAGGGATGTAGAAAGATATATGGAGATTGGTGTTGGACTTTGGAACAGTTTCAGTTTATGGGTGACAGCTTATAGTGGATCTTGTTACCCGCATGCTAGAAGCTCCAGAAGGCAAGATATTTGTCAGCTCAATTGAAGATTGAAGGAAGAAATGGCAGTAGAATGTACACAAAGATGCCACCTTTCTCTTGTGCTCTAATGGGTAAATTCCTGCCTTGTAAGGATCATCAATTTTGTGTAGATGGAGGGCTTTTTTTGCAGCCTGTCTAAGAGACTTAGTGCCATGGTTCCTGCCCCACTCCATATTGGAGAGGCATACTCCATGAGAGGTTAGATGTAGGCCTTGTATATAGTAGTACCAGCTTTGAGAGGAAGAAGCTTCTTAGTATGCCCCAGGATGTACAATCTCTTTACAGTCTTTTTTGGCTAGTCCTGTGATGTAAGGAGTTCAGGACAGAGTATTGGTGATGATGATACCAAGGAGAGTAATACTGTGTGTTGGAGTGAGTTCCTTGTTCATGAAATGAAGAGGAGGAGGATTTTGGACACACTTCCTGCTGATGATCATTTCCTCAGTCTTATTTGCATTAAATGTGATGCACCAGTCTGTAGTGGATTTATGGATTTTATAGGTGTTTTATTGTTGGTACAAGTATTAATGTAAACATGAGTGTGAGAAGGGATGAAAATTTCCTTTCCTTACACAAACATATCCTTGTAGGGCACCAATCCAGATAATGGACAATTTTATTAACAATTCTTTATTTGTACTAATTATGAATGAGTCTAAAAAAAAAAAAAAAACCCTTGTGAGTTCTTGTCTGCTGATAATCAAGAAGATGGACATGAAATCAAACAATAACTCCCATATGTCTTTCAATAGTTTAATAAGAAATATCAGAATAGGTTAACATATATGGATAGCTTTAAAACAGAGAATTCAACATGTATTATGAACATCATAGACTGTTATTGAGTTACTGGGTGTAACCTGTGAATCAAACATTTTTGGAACCAAAGAACCCTAGTTTAACTTGGCGATATAATGGAAATTGGAAAATGATAAAAAAGCACTGGCTAAGAATAGTGGATGCAGTTTTATGAAGAAAGTGATGATTAACTATTTATAAAAATGGAAAATTGGTGTTACTCTGAAAAAGAACGTAAATTAATGAAAGGACCAAAATGCATTTTGAATTCTGATGGGGGGGGGGGGGTTGCATGAAATTAAGTTTAAAGCACTTATTCAATTCAATTCAACTTTATATACACTACCGTTCAAAAGTTTGGGGTCACCCAGACAATTATTTTGTGTTTTCCATGAAAAGTCACACTTATTTACCACCATGAGTTGTAAAATGAATAGAAATTATAGTCAAGACATTGACAAGGTTAGAAATAATGATTTGTATTTGAAATGATAATTTTTTCCTTCAAACTTTGCTTTCGTCAAAGAATCCTCCATTTGCAGCAATTACAGCATTGCAGACCTAACATGATTGCACAAGGGTTTTCTAATCATCCATGAGCCTTCTGACGCAATGAGCAAACACATTGTACCATTAGAACACTGGAGTGATAGTTGCTGGAAATGGGCCTCTATACACCTATGTAGATATTGCACCAAAAACCAGACATTTGCAGCTAGATTAGTCATTTACCACATTAGTAATGTATAGAGTGTATTTCTGATTAGTTTAAAGTTATCTTCATTGAAAAAAAGTGCTTTTCTTTCAAAAATATGGAAATTTCTAAGTGACCCCAAACTTTTGAACGGTAGTGTATATAGCGCCATTTCACCACAACAGTCATCTCATAGCACTTTCAACTGTAGGAGAAACCCCCACAATTGCAGAAAGACCCCAGCAATCAGGCGATCCCCTGTGAGCAAGCGCTTGGCAATGGTGGAGAGGAAAAACTCCCTTTTAACAGGAAGAAACCTCCAGCAGAACCAGGCTCAGGGAGGGGCAGTCATCTGCTGTGACTGGCTGGGGAGTGAGGGGATAGAGAAGAAGAAAAGAACAGACATGTAGAGAGCAAACAGCATGATGAGGACTCAATCTATGGGCGAGAACAAACAGATGTATACTTATACCAGGAATATTCTGAAAAATTAAGTTTATATTAAACAACAGACCATCAGCCAAGCAGAATCATTGTGTCCCAGTAGATAGCAGGCAGTCCACTTGATTCTGTTTCAACTGGACCACCGTGGGTTCTGTTGGAAGACTGGCAGGCAGGCTTCTTACCACAGTTATGGCCTACTCCCGAGATCACAGTGGCTGTTCTTCAGCAGGCTGGCTGCGGTCTTCTCTTATGCACTGAAGAAGGAATTGGTTAAAGTCCCATCAGAAATTCAAACTGAGGCAAAAACATATCACAAATCAATTTCTTCCGATGTTGGTGGTTTAAATGAGTTGGTTTAAGCTTAGAAAAAAATCAAACAAAATCTTCTTGCACAGTGATTTAAAAAAAAGATTAAAATAAGAGAAAGTGAATTTTAAAGAAAAGAACACGATTTTCACAGAGCCTGGAAGACTCTGGGCCTATTTAAAAGATAGAAAAAATGGAAGAGCAAAAAAAGGCTCCTTACAGCTTGACCAACGCCCCAAAACTGCCACAAAGGAAAGCTTTTTCCTAGGTGTGGCAGAATCTCACTGAATTTCATGGAACTTGAGCTGAACCAATTACATGGAGTTTTGTTCAAAAGAAGTCATAAACTCGACCTAAAAAGGAGATGCAGTAAAGCCTGGAGTTCTATTGGTCAGTTAAATCCAGCTATGGTCTCCTAAAGAGCAGAGAGAGGAGGGGGTAAAAACATTTGATATGAGAAGTGAGACCCTCCTAAAGTATATGTGCTGAATAAAGCATAAATTCCTTCAACTTTAGTGACTAAGATATTCTACTCAATAATAAGGGAACATACGATGTCTCTACATTGTAACTGTAATAAATTTCTGATAGTAAGCATGCAAAAATTAATTTCTTCCTGAAAATAAAGCAACACATATCAAATCATATCAATAAAAGCATTTAAAACCACATTGTCCATCCCAAGAGTTCAACCATGTCTTCAGTAGCTGATACTGTCTTGAGAGAAAGAATCTGAATTAATTTATTTGTCCATAATGCATAAAATCCACTGCAAAGAGAAAAAAAAAATTCAATATTCCTGATTCATCCACCAGCTGGCACTGTGAAACTGTCTGGTTGTTTACTGGAGAATCTTGACTCCCACGTCTGCATTCGTTGGCCTCCGTCGGTCTATGATGACCATGGAAGAGAATCCTAAACGTCTACTCTGCTGGAACAGCACCGCCTGTGGCTGAACAGGCCAATGCGCGAATGGCAGTCCCTGTCACACAGGTCGCACTTGTGGGTGGTCTCCGTGCTGCTGGGTCTGTGGCGGTTCTTCCTGCGGGTCCTTTTTTCATCTGCTGCAGCAGTCAGTCGCTCTTCACCCGCCTTGAGCTGTCTGGTCAGGGTGCCTCTCCATTTGGAGCGGTCCGTTGCAAGGTCCTCCCAGCGCTCTATGTTGATCTCCAGGGCCTTCATGTCTCTTCTTGCAGACATCTCTAAAGCACAGCTGTGGGCGACCAACGTCTCTCCTGCCAGTCGCCAGTTCTCCGTAGAGGACGTCTTTGGGGATTCTGCCATCCTCCATATGGTGAACGTGGCCTAGCCAGCGGAGCCTGCGCTGCCTGAGTAGAGTGAACATGGAGGGAAGGCCGGTGCGGGACAGAACTTCTGTGTTGGGCACTTGTCCTGCCAGGATATGTCCAGGATGTGGCGAATGCAGCACAAGTGGAAGGAGTTCAGTCTCTTTTGCTGCCGGGCGTATGTTGTCCACGTCTCAATCCCATAGAGCAGTGTGCTGATGACGCAGGCGTTGTACACTGCCATCTTTGTCTTGACAGAGAGTTTGGGATTCTCCCACACTCGTGTGGTGAGGCGAGCGAGTGTGAAGGCTGATTTTCCAGTCCTCTTGTCGATCTCTGTATCAAGGGAGAGGTTGTTGCTGATCGTGGACCCCAGGTACGTGGACTGATTCACGACCTCCAGCTCGTAGTCGTCGATGGTGATGGTTGGTGGTGCTTCCGTGCCTTGCGCCAAGACGTTAGTCTTCTTCAGGCTGATGGTAAGCCTGAAGTCCTTGCATGCCTGGGAGAAGCGGTCCATCAGGGTCTGAAGCTCCTGCTGTGTGTGGGTTGCGACTGCAGCGTCGTCTGCGAACAGCACGTCTCTGATCAGAGCCTTGCGTACTTTAGTTCTGGCTTTCAGGCGGGCGAGGTTGAAAAGCCTGCCGTCAGATCTTGTGTGCAGGTAGATTCCCTCTGTTGCTGTGCTGAAGGCATGCCTCAGGAGCATAGCAAAGAAAATCCCAGAGGGTTGGCGCAAGTACACAGCCCTGTTTCACTTCGCTGCGTATGTTGAATGGCTCTGAGACGTTGCCGTCGTGCTGCACTATCCCCTGCATGTTGGTGTGAAACGATTCGATGAGGCTTTGCAACTTTGGTGGGCATCCTATCTTTGGCAGGATCTTGAAAAGACCCTCTCTGCTGACCAGATCGAACACTTTGGTGAGGTCGATGAAGGCGACGTACAGGGGCATGTTCTGTTCTCTGCATTTCTCCTGGAGTTGGCGGATGGAGAATATCATGTCTACCGTCGATCGCTCAGCGCGGAAGCCACACTGAGACTCGGGGTAGACACGTTCGGCAAGCTTCTGTAGATGAACGAGAACAACTCGTGCGTAGACTTTGCCAACAACGCTGAGGAGGGAGAGGCCCCTGTATTTGTTGCAGTCGCTTCTCTCCCCTTTGTTTTTGTAGAGGGTGATGATCTTGGCGTCCCTCATGTCCTGTGGTACGGCACCTTCCTTCCAGCACTGGCAGAGGACGTCATGCAGTGGCAGCAGTAGGGCGGTCTTGCAGTGCTTGATCAGGTCGGGGGGTATGCCGTCGCTGCCGGGTGCCTTGCCAGCGGCCAAGCTATCAATGGCCTTGCTGAGTTCGTCGATGGTTGGCTCGGCGTCAAGTTCATCCATGGATGGCAGGCAGTCGATGGCATCAAGGGCTGACGGTGTCACGGTGTTCTGTCTGGAGTAGAGGTCGGAGTAGTGTTCCACCCATCTCTCCATCTGCTTGTTCTTTTCTGTGATCATCTCCCCAGTGGAGGATTTGAGGGGGGCCGTCTTGCTCTGAGCTGGACCAAGTGCTTTATTGATGCCATCGTACATACCACGGATGTTCCCTGTTATGGCAGCGGTTTGAATGTCTTGGCTGAGCTGAGTCCAGTACTCGTTGGCACAGTGCCAAACAGTCTGCTGAACTTTGCTTCTCGCAGCTCTGAGAATCTGGAGATTCTTCTCGTTTGGGTACTTCTTGTACTCAGCAAGTGCTGAGCACTTGGCTTCAATGACGGGAGTCATCTCAGTCAACTTGGCATCAAACCAGTCCTGTGACTTCGAGGTCTCCCTCCCAAAGGTAGCCAAGGCTGTGCGGTGGATGGTGTTTCGCAGCTCTTCCCACTTCTGCTTTGCAGATTCTCCTTCTTGTGGTACACTAAGTTCCTTCTCAAAGGTGGAGGCAAACTGCTCAACAAGTTCTGGTTGGGCCATCTTGCTGGTGTCAATCCGTGTCTTTCCAGGCTGTCTAGCACGATGGAATTTCTTCAGCTGCAGCTTGACCTTGCAACACACCAGTGAATGGTCTGTGTTGCAATCTGCACTCTGGAACGAACGGGTGATTAGCACGTTCTTCAGTGAGGTGCGCCTGGTCAGAATCAAGTCCAGCTGGTGCCAGTGCTTTGAGCGCGGATGTCGCCAGGAAACCTTGTATTGGGGCTTGGTCTTGAAGAACGAGTTTGTGATGCATAGATCGTGATATGTGCAGAACTCGAGCAGCTGCTGTCCGTTGTCGTTCATTCTGCCCATGCCAAATGGTCCAAGACAGGAGGGCCAGGAGTCGTGGTCAGCACCCACTCTGGCATTGAAGTCTCCAAGGAGAATGAGTTGTTCAGAGTTGGGGATGATCCTGACAGTTGTTGCAAGATTCTCGTAGAACTCGTCTTTTGCCTCTGGTGTGGCTGTCAGTGTTGGGGCATACACACTGACAAGGGTGACTGGGCCTTGAGTGGTGTTGAGGCGGAGGGTGAGGAGTCGTGCAGAGCCAGTGCTGCCCGGTTCCACCATCTTCAGCAAGGTGTTCTTCACTGCAAAGCCCACTCCGTGTTCCCTGTGTTTGTCACTGCCCTTTCCCTGCCAGTAGAACGTGTAGTCCTTCTCTCTCAGTGTGCCTGCGTCAGCCAACCGTGTTTCCTGGAGAGTGGCGATATCCACTTCCAGTCTCTTCAGCTCATTATTGATGATGGCAGTCTTCCTGGTGTCATTGATGTCCTTGAGGTTAGCAGCGAGTCCTGTCATCATAGTGCGGACATTCCAAGTTCCCAGTTTTAGAGTTGGTCTCTTTTGTTTTTTTGTCTTGCCTCGTGCGAAGGTTCTCAGCCTGCTGTTCAGACTTCTCCTCATCCCCATGCACCCAATGAGGAAAGCAAGCTGTGGCGGGACAACACATTATTGGCTGGGGGCTGCCCAGCTTGAGGCGGGCGGTAGCTGTCCAGTGAGATCCGATGATCCCTCCCACCGTCGGGAACAACCCCTGGCGCCGCGCTCTACGCCAATTGAGCGGTAGCTTATAACCGGTAACTGTCATTCCCCGTGTTTTGTCTATGCCAAAAGCGAAGCTGGAGTGTCCTCTCCAGTGATCCGGTGTTCTACCTTCCAGCGTTGGGCGTTGGTAGGATTCAAGCCTGGACAGGAAGATATGGAGGACAAGGTGTTGCCCATGCAGCATGTCCCCCCTCTCCACGTCACTGATGAATCCAAAGGAACAGCAGGGCTGCTACAGTTTGGCACCAGCGCCGTCGCAGGAGCTGCCAGAACGATGTTGAGCACAACAGAGAACTGCCTTAGGAACTCCGACTCCGGATTTTTCCTCAGGGTTGACTCCCGAAACCTTTCCCGTGACCGGGTGTGCCGCAAGGCAGCGGAGGTTTGAAATCAGGGTTTACCTTCCCCTAGATGGACTACCTTCCCAGGTTGACGAGCCACCATCTACCCGAAGCATCTGGTTTTAAGGCGCCAGAGGTCCGCCCTCGCCCCTTCTCCTATTAGTAAAAGCAGTTCCGCCGGGTTTAGAGACTAAACCACACGGGCAGGCTATGAGTTGGACTTAGTTGTCAGAGGCTTTTCGAGACGCACGCCATAAGGAGCATTTTATGAGCACTGGGAGCTTAACCCCAGTGCCGCTCCTGGCTATGACAACCTTGGAACCAACGTCTGGATTATATCATCCATAAATCTGTTGATTTGAAACATTACTTAGCCAAAGAGCAGAAAAGGGAGAATGACTAAGTTCCGGAGAAAGGATTAACTTCCACTTTATGGCTGATGGATCATGTTACAACTCTGGTCCTTGGATGATAGAAGCAGTTCATGACCAGACTTTTGAGTTGAAACAATTTTTCTTCAGCAAAGAATGATTTTATAGATTGGAACTCAAGGTCAACACTACAAGTCAGAGGCCCACTTTTCAATTGTGTCCAAGTCACGTGGAAGACTCTCGGCACAGGTATGTCAGAGGCCTGGATTTTTTATTACGATATGAAGTGTTGAATCTAGGGCTGCTGCTAATGACTATTTTACGGCTCAGGTAATTGCCCACTCTAATCGAAGATTACTCGAGTAATCTGACACATTTTTTAAAGAAACTTGCATTGACTAATGTGTGGAACTCTCTTTCCTAAAGAGCAGTAGTAATTGTACCAAACACTCAGTAACACAGGTACACATTTATTGCAGTGCTTATTGCAGTGTTTATTGCATAGAACGTAACTTTAAACAGTATGTTACACCATAAAGTTCTGTTTGCTAGCTGTTAGCATCCGGATGCTAACAGCGGTGGCTATATGTTTTTTTTTTTTTTTTTGTCATATAAGCATAATTAGCATAGCTGACTACATTCTGTTTATCTCAATTTAAAATCTCAATCATGGACCTTGTCTCGGGTGTGCTGGCTGTGCATGATATGGGATGCTTTCTGCCGAGACACTGTAACATCTGACTTTGTAGCATGCTAGCTCACTGCTGGGCTTTACTATGTATGCACTGCTCAGGGTTTTCCTTCAATTTGAGCTTGAAATGATTCCAGACTTGAGATACTTTTGTCGTTTTTGTTTTTTGTTTGTTTGTTTTTTTTAAATTTTCTTCATCTTTGCCGGCCTGTCACTATGCCGCTCTGCCATGGTGGTGTGAAATAAATATGCGTTTTGTTTAGGTAACATGACCAGAAGATGGTTACACCGGAAGAAGGTCAGATAGACTGGAAGTGCTGCATTAAACGGCACGTTGACACGTAAATTTTGAATCGAGAATTTTTTGTAATCAAATTATTCGAGTAATTGTTGCAGCCCTAGTTGAGTCATCTGCAAATAGATGAAGCTCATTCTCCAGTTGAGATGCCAAGTCATCAGTGTAGATGAGGAATAGCAGTGGGCCAATTACGCTTCCTTAGGGCACTCCAGCAGTCAAGGGTAGCGGAGAAGAGGTGAAGGATTGGCAGTGTTTGTGAATGAAAGGTGCGGTAATCTCGAACACATTTATGTGAAGGAATGGCACTGCAGCCCAGACATTGAACTGCTGACTGTGAGTATGCAACGTTATTATATGCCACGAGAGTTCACGTGTGCCATTGTGATTACTGTCTACGTCCCTCCATCAGCTGATGCAGCGGTGCCCTGTGACGTCATCAGATCCACTACTGCCACTTTACTGGAGCAGCACCCTGACACATTTATTTCTGTTTGTATTTATACTTTATTCAGTTTATAATCTATGATAAAAAATAAAAGAAAATATAACTACAATAAGAAAGCAAAAAGGGTGTAGGCTGAAGCTGAGGCTTATATAACGCCTACCCCTAATATTTATGGCCATCACAGGTGATTTTAACCATATCTCACTGGGCAAAACACTACCAAACGTCCACCAGTTTGTTGACTGTCCCACCAGAGAAAATGAAACACTGGATCTACTGTATGCCAGTGCAAGAGATGCATACAGTGCCACAGCCTTACCCTCCTTGGCGGATCAGACCACAACGTGGTCCTGTTATCACCCAAGTATGTTCCCTTTGTGCAAAGGCAGCCTGCTTATACATGGACTGTGAGGAGGTGGACACAGGAGGCTGCTGATGCAATACAGGACTGCTTTGAGACGACGGACTGGGGCATACTCTGTGAATCACATGGGATGGACATAGACAATATGACCGACTGCATCACAGAATACATCAGACTCTGTGAACACTCAACCATGCCAGCTCAGACCGTGTGCTCTTTCCCCAACAACAAACCATGGATCACCAGTGACCTGAAAGCACTTCTTAAGGTGGATTCACACTACAACAATTGGACCGACTTTTACTGACGTTTTGGCAAATGTCTGGCTCTGCTGGCAAAAGTTAAGGATTGCTGGCGTTTGTTGGCAAACACTGGTGAAAGTTGTATACTTTGAAAATTTTCAGCCTGCTGAAAATTTACCAACGTTTGGAAATACATGTTGGTGAACGTTGTGCTCATTTTGTAAAAGTTTGAGTGCTGAGCTAAGTTATGCAGAGTTTACCTAAGTCAGCCTAAGTTAAAACTGGGTTCACTCTATAGCGTTTGGACCAATTTTTACAGACGTTTTGAAAAATCAGAGAAAAACTCAGCGCAGTTCATCTGACATCAGCGTCAGGTGACGCACATATAAAGATCAGTGTTTGTGGAGGCTTCCTGCCGTTCTGGACCTGCTTCTGGAGTGACCACATCTCCCTTGGGCATACGTTTCAGTATTTATTTTCATTTTATATTCCTATGTTGTTACTTCTGTATACCATTTTCCCCTGTTATTCGTTCATTCAGTCAGTCAGTCAGTCATCTAAAAAAATAATAAAATAATGCTATAGACTCCAACCCTAAGTCTGCAATTAAAATGTGAATGTGGATGGAATTAAAAAAAACTATTAATGAATCATCATATAAATAAAATGACGGGTGATTATCAGAATCAGAATCAGAATCAGATTTATTGCCATTGTTCATGTAGTACACAAACTAGGAATTTGTCTCGATGCCATGCTGCAACATTAAAAACATGATGAGAAAAAGAGATAAACTAAAAAACTAAAGGACTGAAAACGTGCAATAAGTGTAGAAAAATAAGTAATAATAAGTAATAATGATAATAATAATAATAACAATACTAGTAATAATGAGTAGTACTAGTCAAGGCAGTTTTAAAAAATTAGCAAGTAGCAGATAATGTGAAGTACCACATAGTGCAGTCGATAATGCAACAGAAAACAGTGATGAATGACGTGAGTCTGGTTGAGCTGCTGTACATAGCGCACGAGAGTCAAAAAGTCACTTAATGTTCAGCAGTCTGATGGCAGAGGGGAAAAAGCTGTTCATGTGCCGGGAGGTTTTAGTCCGAATGGACCGAAGTCTTCTACCTGAGGGGAGGGGAGCAAACAGTACATGACCAGGATGTGAAGGATCGGCTATGATCCGGCCAGCACGCCTCCGGGTCCTGGAGAGATGGGAGCTCGCAGCCTATCACCTTCTCAGCAGTGCGCACGACGCGCTGCAGCCTTAGTCTGTCCCTGGCAGTGGCTCCTGCATACCACACAGTTATGGAGGAGGTGAGGATGGACTCGATGATGGCCGTGTAGAACTGCACTAACATCTTGGTGGGTAGCTTGAGCTTCCTCAGCTGCCGCAGAAAGAACATCCTCTGCTGGGCCTTTTTGATGAGGGAGCTGATGGTTGGCTCCCATTTGAGGTCTCGGGTGATGGTGGTGCCCAAGAAGCAGAAGGAATCTGCAATGGTGATGGGAGAGCCTGTGATGGTGAGGGGGGGCAGGGGGGTTGTGACTTTCCTGAAGTCCACAATCATCTCCGCTGTCTTCAGAGCATTCAGCTGCAGGTTGTTGTGGCTGCACCAGGACACCAGCTGGGCCACCTCTTCCCTGTAGGCGGACTCGTCGCCGTTGGAGATGAGCCCGATGAGGGTGGTGTCGTCCGCAAACTTAATCAGCTTAACAGACTGGTGGGAGGAGGTGCAGGAGTTGGTATAAAGGGAGAAGAGTAGGGGGGAAAGTACACAGCCCTGGGGTGATCCAATGCTGATGCTAACAGAGTCTGAGACAGACTTCCCCAGCCACACATGCTGTCTCCGGTCCGTCAGGAAGTCGGTGATCCACCTGCAGAGGGAGTCAGGCACATTGAGCAGGGACAGCTTGTCCTGGAGCAGATCGGGGCGGATGGTGTTGAATGCGGAGCTGAAGTCCACAAACAGAATCCTGGCGTAGGTTCCCGGGGAGTCCAGGTGCTGCAGGATGGAGTGGAGGGCCAGGTTGACTGCGTCATCCACAGACCTGTTAGCACGGTAGGCAAACTGCAGCGGGTCTAGGAGGGGTGTGGTGATGGACTTGAGGTGAGACAGGACCAGGCGCTCAAAGGACTTCATGACTACAGAGGTGAGCGCTACAGGTCTGAAGTCGTTAAGTCCAGCAATCCGTGGCTTCTTGGGGACAGGGATGATGGTGGAGGATTTGAGGCAGGTCGGCACGTGACATTGCTTAAGGGAGGTGTTAAAAATGTCTGTGAAGACAGGAGCCAGCTCTTTCGCACAGTGTCTCAGGGTGGAGGGAGACACACCGTCCGGCCCGGGGGCCTTGCGCGGGTTCAGTCTGGAGAACTGTCTGTGCACGTCCTGCTCACTGATGACAAGGGGAGGGGGGGAGGAGGAGGAGGAGGGGGGGGACCGCTTTTGATGAATTAGGGGCTGAGGAGGCAGTGGAGCTGGGTGGAGTGGGTGAGTTGGACACAGCTGACGAGGTGTCAAAACGGGCGTAATGTTGGGACAGTTTTTGACAAAGGGCTTTGTCATCCTGACCTTTAGAAGCCTGAGGCCGATAGTTGGTGATTTGCCTCAGTCCTCTCCACACAGAAGCCGAGTCATTAGCAGTGAACTGCTGCTGGAGTTTCTCAGAATACACAGATTTAGCTCTCCTCAGCTCTCTGTTAAACCGATATTTGACCTCTCTATAGCAGTCCCTGTCTCCACTTTTCAACGCTGCTTCCTTCTCTTTCCTGATCCGTCTGAGCTTAGCTGTGAACCAGGGCTTGTCATTAGAATATGACAAATAATATATTTTGGCTGTTACACTTCTCTCCATTAAAATAATATAAAATCCAGTTAAATGTCATTTACTTTTTGACACCACATCAGCGCTGTTTGATTCCCACAATGGAAGTGAACCAATAAATCCTGGAGAATGATTACACACGGAGCAGAAAATTAAGAACAGTAAATTTCTCAATGGGGAGATTTTTTTTCCTTTTGGGTAGTCACATTTTTGGGAGATTATATATATACACATATGTGTGTGTGTGTGTGTGTGTGTGTGTGTGTGTGTGTGTGTGTGTGTGTGTGTGTAGCAGGCAGAGAGTAGACAGACTGACTGAAAATTTCATGAAAACCTTTATTCCACGAACCAAGAAAATGTTTTTTCAGACAGCAAAAAAAAAAAAAAAAACTGCTGTTGTTTCCAAGGCATCCAGTAATCCATACTGGCAAAAGACACATTTGCACAACAGCACAGCCTAATGGTAGTAAAATAACACTGCAAAGACACCAAATCACTCACCAAATCACACCCATCACCTGCAAACAAACCTACAAATGTCCAATATATGTGTGCGCGCGCGCGTGTGTGTGTGTGTGTGTGTGTAAAATTTAAAAAAAGTCATACACACCATGTTGTCACCAAACAAATACTTTTCATTGTCTTCTTACATATTTTCTTTTTTTAACTCCCCCTTCTCTCCATTTCTCTTTCGTTCCTGCATGTCTGAACTGACTTTTGATCTAAAAACGTCTGCTTTCACCAGCATTTCAGTCAACGTTTGCCAAAGGAGCTTAACTTAGGCTGACTTAGGTGAACTCTGCATAACTTAGCCCAGAGCTCAGGAACTTTTACAAATTGAGCACAGCTTTCACCAGTGTTTATTTCCAAACATCAGCAAATTTTCAGCATGCTGAAAATTCTCAACAAATACAACTTTGCCAGCGTTTGCCAACAAACACCAATTTTTATCAACTTTTGCCAGCAGAGCCAGACATTTGCCAAAATGTTAGTAAACGTTGGTGCAAACGTTGTAGTGTGAATCCACCCAAAAAAGCAGGTCCAGGATGGCAGGAAGCCTCCACAAACACTGATCTTTATATGAGCGTCACCTGACGTTGATGTCAGCTGAACTGCACTGAGTATTCCTTTGCTTAAGTTAACCTAAGAGAGCACTGATACAGTTCAGACAGTGGTGTTTGTGGTGAGCCAATGATTTTACTAGCCTGATTAACTATACGGGAAAGCTTTGTTTTGTGCTTGATGAAGGTGGAGCTATACCAGGATGAAATGTTAAAAGTGAGAATGGATGACGTGTAAACCAGAGTTAAAATGTGTCTGCTTATATTAAAAGTCCTCAATTTCTTTAACAGGTGGAGGCGTTGTTTTGCTTTTTTATAGACAGAGTCAACATGGTGTGCAAAAGACAGGCTGCAGTCCATCTCTATTCCAAAATATTTAAAAACTGGAATTTGCACAATAGCCTGACCCTGGATACTGTGGGGTGTAAAGAGAGTAGCTGAAAGTTTCTCTCTGCTCCTACAGCACAACTCCTTAGTCTTTGTGGTGTTTAACTCCAGAACGTTTTGATTAAAAGTCTGAGCTAGATCATTGACTGCCTGCTGATAGCAGGTCAGTGCAGAACCGTCTGTCATATGAGCCACCAGGGCCATGTCATCTGCATATTTAAAAGAGTCATTCCTTCACTGTTACAGGAGATGTTATTTGTGTACACAGAGAACAAAACCAAAGATAAAACACAACCTTGAGGAAGACCTGTGTTTAAAATTGACTTGTTAGATGTAAAACATTTAAAAACACCTGTTGTGGCCTGCCATATAAAAAAACTCTGAATCCATAAAATCAATGTTGGGTGAACCTGCAGGGCTGTCAAGTGATGTAGCAAGGTGCCAGTGTGTACAGTGTTAAAAGCAGAAGAGAAGTCCATAAACAAAATCCTTGGGTGTGGGTGTGAAAAATCCAGTTGTTTAGTGACAGTGTCTAGAAGTGTAAGACATGCATCCTCTACACCCCGTTTTGCCTTATAGGTAAACTGGAGGAGATCCAATTTGTGTGACAACATGTTGGTCAAAAAGTCACACACTACTCGCTCCATACATTTACAGAGCACAGAGGTCAGGGCCACTGGTCTGTAGTCTTTCAGGTCCTTAGGGTGAGTCTTTTTGGGGATTGGAATGATGGTAGATTCCTTCAACTGGTCAGGGCCACTTCCAGAATCCAAGAGATGCTGAAAAAGTCTGGTGAGGGTGCCACCTAGCTGAGTGGAACATTCCTTGAGGACGCTGCCTCTGAGCCTATCAGGGCCAGCGGCTTTGTGTTGGTTGACCCTATGTAAGATGGACGTCACAAGTTGCTCCTCAATGATAAGGGGTTCATGGGGGGAGATGGAAGGGGGGGAGGTCCAGGTGGTCGGTGTGCTGCTGGTATTAAAACGGGTGAAGAAGGTGTTAAGCTGTTCTGCAAAGGAAGTGGGGTCTGGGCACTTCCTGATGTTAATTTCTGCTCCACCTTATTCTTAAAGTTTATTTTAACCAGCTTTGCCATCCTCCCAAAATCTTTCTGCAGTTCCTCCACCCTCAGCTTGTCTTCTGCAGGAAAGCTTTTTTTCTTTTGGACCAGTCAGATTTTCATGTCCCTTGTAACCCATTTCTTATTATTTGTGTGCATTATTATATGGTGGGTGGGAGTAACAGTGTCCTCACAGAATAAAATGTAAGAGGTCAGCACATCTGTCACCATGTTAAAATCACTGCCACAGTCATTGAAGAATAGATCCCAGTCCATCAATTCGAAGCAAGCTCTCAGTAATTCAGCTGCGTCTTTATTCCAGACTCTGATGGGGGTTTTTTATGGGTTTACCCATTTTTAATTGTGATCTGTATTTTGGCAGTAGCAGAATGACGTTGTGATCAGAACATCCAAGAGGTGGGCGTGGTTTTGAGATATATGCACCAGGGACATTACCATAACACAAGTCCAACATGTTTTCCTTTCTGGTGGGAATTGTGACATATTGCTCCAGATTGGGCAAATATGTGGTGATGTCGCATCTGTTAAAATCCCCCAGTAAAAACACAGGCTGCGCTCCAGTCTGATTGACAGCTCTATTATAACAGTCAGCTATGTGCTCCGCAGCTCTGCTAAAATCAGGACCTGAAACATAGGTTAAAATAACCGTTACTTGAGCAACTTCTCGAGGTAAATAGTGAGGTCTGAAGGACACAGTCAATAATTTGTAGTGTTTACAATGTTCAGTCTCTCTCACTGTGAAGTTTGTTGCCCACTTACTATTGACAGCCACGCAGAGCCCTCCCCCAATTAATTTCCGTGTTTTTTCCTTGTCCCTGTCAGCACAGATGATGTTTAAACCTTCCAAACCAAAGTCTATATCCTCAGAAAACCATGTCTCTGTGAAACAGAAGAGACTGGTTTGCTGGTAATCCCGATCATACCTGATCAGTGTGGCGAGTTCTTCACTTTTGTTCTTTAGCGAACGCACGTTTGACAGGGTTATGGCAGGTAAAGGTAAGCGGCTGCCTCTCCTCCTCAGTCTGTTCCTTATTCCTCCTCTTGACCCTCTTTTCCTTCGTATTCGCTTCCCCTTGTATCCACGGATTAACTCCACAGGTACTGTATGTTGTCATCGTGGAGTGATGTCAGTGCGGACTCTGGCACCAAGCGGCTCAATTCTAACAGGTAGTCCCGTGAATAAGCGAGCCTACCTGGGATGGTGGTGAATGGCTACGCCAGTTGTAAACAAAGTTCGTTTGCACACCACAGATTCATGATAAAGAGCCAGGCACAGGCTGCATAGAACACTGTTTCAATTATAATTTCAGCAAGAGCAAAAAAAAGACAGAAAAACATGGAAAAAGCACACAAAAACAACATTAATTCTCCCATTCACTCAGCAGTGAAAACCCTCAGAAGAGGGCTTTTAGATCTGGAGACAGGGAGGAACTGAGGAGAGTGCAATGTGAACTGAGAGATGCTGAGGATGTGTAAAGACAATTACAGGAGGAAGTTGGAGGATAAACTCAGGCAAAGCAATGCGAAAGATATCTGGATGGGAATGAAACTCATCACTGGGTGTAAGGGTTCAGGTTCAGGTTCAGGTTCCTTTATTTGTACCCGTAGGTAGATTTGTTTTGCAGTCTGGTGACATCCATATTTACAAGCCACAAATTACATTCAACATAGACACAAACACAGGCACATATGAAGCTGACTATAAACATGATAAGAATACTCAAGGCTCCATCAATCAGGGTATAAAAAGACAAAGAGATGGGAGAAAAACCAGAGGTAAGAGAGAAGGGTCATATTAAAAGTTAAAAACTAGTCAAAGAGGTTAAAAACTCAAAGGTCTAAAACCCAATAAAATATTTAGAACCCAAGTGACATCCTACAAAAATAAGTAAATATAAAATGGAGTTAATAAATAGGTACCTAAATTATGTGCAATATATTTTTACAGCTTGTTCAACTCATTGACAGCAGCAGGGACAAAGCTGTTTTTGGAGCGCTGGGTTCTACTTTTTGGGACAGCAAACCTCCGTCTTGAGGGAAGAAGCTGAAAGTTGCAGTGCAAAGGGTGGGAGTCATCATTTAAAATGGAGGTAGCCATCCTCTGTACTTGTCTGGTGTACAGGGATGTCAGGCTCAGCTGTGGCTCACCAAGCAAACGACTGGACCATCTAACTACCTGATCCAAGGATTTCCTCTGTTTCAGTTTTATCTGACCAAACCATGACACTAAAGAAAAGGATAAAACAGATTCAATAAAAGCCCGATAAAACATTGTCATTATGGTTCAGTCAACTTGGAAGCGTGCAAGTTTTCTCAAGCAATGCAAATGTTGCTGACCCTTTTTGCACACCCTTTCACAGTTCTCTTCAAAGTTTAAATTACTATCAATAATCGTCCCAAGATATTTGTAGGATTGTACACATTCGGTGGTCTGGCCTTTTAGTACGGTGACTTTGTGCCTGGGATTTTTCCTCCTAAAGTCAATAATCATATCTTTAGTTTTTGTCGTATTCAGCTGCAGGTAGGAATCCTCACACCAGTGAACAAAATCATCAACTACTGGGCCGTGGCCACTCTCACCATCCTGGAGGACACTGACAATAACTGAGTCATCAGCATACTTTATAATGTGTCTGTTGTCATGTCTGCCCCGACACATGTTTGTGTACAGGATGAAGAGTAGTGGTGACAACACACACCCCTGAGGAGAACCAGTAGAAGAGCACTTTAGGCCAGACAATGTACCATTGACCCTTACTTTCTGTGTCCTGTTGGTTAAGAAATCCAGAATCCAACCCACCAGATTATTGCTCAAATCAAATTGCTGCAGGAGCCTTTCAACTAAGATATGAGGTTGGATTGTATTAAAGGCGGAGGAAAAATCCACAAATAAAAGTCTGGCGTGTGTCCCATTAAAATCCAGATGTTTAAAAAGCATGTTAAACAGAGTGACAGTGGCATCCTCCACTCCTTTGTGAGGCCTATAGGCAAACTGCAGAGGATCCAATGCATGCTCAGTCTGCTTTAGGACCTCACATCTGACCAGTTTTTCAAAAATTTCAAAAAGGGGAGAGACAGACAGACATTGGGGAGCCTTGAGAGAGCTGATGAGCTGAATCTGTTTTTTAATAGGTTCAACTCACCATCTGTCACCCTCACAACACAGCCAGATGCCCACACACCCCTCCCCCTTCCCCTCCAGTGCAGCACCCCTCCCCCCCGGGGGCACCAGCACCAGCCCCCCCCTCACATCACATCTCATGTGATGAAGGTCCTGGAGAGACTGGTCTTAGCCCATCTAAGGCTACAGGTGAAGACGTGGCTGGACTCCCTACAGTTTGCATATCAGCCTCATTTAGGGGCTGAAGACGTCATCAGCCTGCTGCAATGAGCCCATTTGCACCTGGATGGTGGAGGAGACACTGTGAGAATCACATTCTTTGATTTCTCCAGTGCGTTTAACACCATCCAGTCACTGCTGTTGGGTGAGAAGCTGCAGGGGACGGGGGTCGACAGCTCTGTGATCTCCTGGATTACTGACTACCTGACAGGCAGGCCACAGTTTGACTGGCTGGGCAGTGTCTTGTCTGATGTGGTGGTTAGTGATACAGGAGTTTCAGAGGGGACTTTTCTCTTCACCTTATACACCACCGACTTTCAGCACAACATCGAGTCATGCCACCTTCAGAAATTCTCTGATGACTCAGCTGTTGTTGGGTGTATAAGAGGGGGAGAGGAGGGGGAGTACAGGGCACTGTAGACAGATTTGTGGAGTGAACCGAGCAGAATCACCTGAAGCTGAACGTCAGCAAGACCAGAGAGATGGTGATTGACTTCAGGAAGAAGAGTAGACCTTCACAGCCATTGCAGATTAGAGGGGAGGATGTGGAGGTAGTGGAGGACTACAAATACCTGGGTGTCATGATCAGCAATGGACTGGACTGGCAATCTAACACCAATGCTGTGAAGGGGATGAGCAGACTCTACTTTCTGAGGAAGCTGAGATCCTTCATGTGCAACAAGATGCTGGAGCTTTTCAACCAGACCATTGTTGCCAGTGCCATCTTCTTTGCTGCTAGCTGTTGAGGTACCAGTATCAAAGCCAGCTACACCAACAGACTTGGCAAGATTGTCAAGAGGGCTGGCTCTGTAATTGGTCTCAGGCCGGAGACCTTTGAGACTGTAGTGGAGAGGAGGACACTGAACAAACTGTGATCCATCATAGACAACCCTGATCACTCCCTCCACCACATACTGGACAGACAGCAGAGCACTTTCTCCAGCAGACTGCTACACCTTCACTGCTGAACGGTTAGGTACAGGAAATCTTTCCTGCCAAATGAAATTTCACTGTACAATAACTCACTCTTATGTTGTATTCTGGTCATAACTATGCTGTCATACTGCACCTTGCAGTATAATTGTTACCTCACATTGCACCCTGCACCTGATAGTCCTTCATTTTACAGCGAGTAAGATTCGTGTATCTATAGGGTTTCATCTATTCATCTACGATGTATATAAGCTGTTTAGGCAGTTTTACTTTCCATGGGTAATCCTTTTGTCTATTATGCTGTGTGTGTTTCTGTCGTTTTGATCGTCTACTGTCATGCTGCTGTTACACTGTAATTTCCCAGTTTGGGATCAGTAAAGTACATCTATCTATCTATAACCCATCCAAGACCACAGACTGTTGTATATCAGCTAGGAAGGATGATATCCAGTCAAGTCACCTTGAATGCCGAATGCAGTCAGCTTTGATCAGTCCGCGATGCCATACTTGACCAAAAGCCTTTTTGATATCTAGGGCAATGACTCGGATTTCCTGTTGAGAGTCAAGAGCATTGTTCCACCACTGAGTAATGTTTGAGGTAGGGGTGTTGGAAAAAAAATGATTCACATAGGAATCTCGATTCTCATTTTACACGATCCAGAACCGATTCACAAAAATTAACAATCAATTTTTTTTTATTTTTTTTTTTTGCGGCGGTGCCGGGGTCCTATCACATGACACGTATTGCCACTTCGTGATATGCAATTACACATTGACGCTGCCAACGGAGGACAGCCACGCAGAGTAGCTTACTAGCTAACAACCAGATGAAACAGTCGGAATAAAGAAAAAATGGAGCAGCAAGAAATTCGAGACAGGTCTGTCTGCAGCTCGCAGACTCTGCCAACACCCTTCAACTAGTTACGCTCCCTCAGCAAGTTACACCCCCATGTTATGTCACTCCACAAAATGGCTGGTCGTAGCTGACCATGCAAATGTGGCTGAGCCAGCACTGTGCTGATCATACACAAATTCAGGTGTTGTAACCTTGTTGACAGGCCGATGGTGGCCACACATTTCAAAGGATGAATGTAAAAGAATCTAAAAATGAGAGAGTTTAGTCCATAGATGGTAAAAAAGGTTTATGGTCTAGTCTTTGGATGACGTTTGTTTGCATGACCACGCACTACCACATTACCCAGCAACCCTGACAGCCGCAGTTGAGTTTTTTTTCTAACATTTTTTGACAGCAATGGAAGCAGTATTCTTTTCATTGAATAAAAAACAAATCTTGTTATTTGGGCTTGTTATTTGTTATTTCTTGGTTATTTGGGCTGCACGGTGGCGCAGTG
This sequence comes from Pholidichthys leucotaenia, assembly GCA_020510985.1. NCBI lineage: Eukaryota > Metazoa > Chordata > Actinopteri > Cichliformes > Pholidichthyidae > Pholidichthys > Pholidichthys leucotaenia. The sequence goes on along the minus strand of CM035849.1, from coordinate 201,191,516 downwards.
GTTAGCACTGCGGCAGCACAGTTTACCCTTGGCCGGGGGATTGTGGGGATCGTGGGATCGTGGGTTCGATCCCAGCCCCCGACCAACAGTGATCTGTGTGGAGTTTGCATGTTCTCCCCGTGTTGCGTGGGTTTACTCCGGGATTTCTCCGGTTTCCTCCCACATGCCAAAAACATGCAGGTTAGGTTAATTGGCTGTTCTAAATTGTCCCTAGATATCTGTTTCCTATAGGCCCTTAGAATAGAGGGTTAGTATTAATGAAAGCGCTTTGAGTGGTCTTTGTGACTAGAAAAGCGCTATATAAGTGCAGGTTAGTTAGTTAGTAGTTAGTTATTGACTAATAAATGAGAAATAAGACAAACTATCCATCCATCCATCCATCTTCTACCACTTTTCCGGAGGTCTGGGTCACGGAGGCAGCAGTTCAAGGAGAGAAGCCCAGACTCCCATCTCCCCAGCCACCTGCTCCAGCTCTTCAGAGAGGATGCCAAGGCATTCCCAGACCAGCTGGGAGACATAGTCTCTCCAGCGAGTCCTGGGTCTACCCCAGGGTCTCCTCCCAGTGGGACGTGCCTAAAACACCTCAAGTGGGAGGCGTCTAGGAGGCATCCTGATCAGATGCCCATACCACCTCAACTGGCTCCTTTCAATGTGGAGGAGCAGCGGTTCAACTCTGAGCCTCTCCCGGATGACTGAGCTCCTCACCGTGTCTCTAAGGGTGAGTCCAGCAAGCCTACGAAAGAAGCTTATTTCAGCCACTTGTATCCGCGATCTCATTCTTTCAGTCATTACCCAAAGCTCGTGATCATAGGTGAGGGTAGGAATGTAGATTGACCGGTAAATTGACAGCTTTGCCTTAGAGCTTAGCTCCCTCTTCACCACAACAGACCAGTACAACGTCCGCATCACTGCAGATGCTGCTCCGATCCATCTATCAACCTCTCTCTCCAGTCTTCCTTCACTCGTGAATAAGACCCCAAGATACTTAAACTCCTCCACTTGGGGCAGGAGCTTGTCCCCAACCCGGAGAGGACAATCCACCTTTTTCCAGCTGAGGACCATCGACTCAGACTTGGAGGTACTGATTCTCATCCCAGTCACTTCACACTCAGCGGCAAACCGTCGCAGTAAGACCTGTAGGTCATTGCTGGATGAGCCAACAGGACAACATCGTCTGCAAACAACAGAGATGAGATTGTGTGGTCACCGAGCATGACACCCTCTGCTCCCTGGCTGCGTCTAGAAATCCTGTCAATAAAAATTATGAACAGGATCGGTGACAAAGGGCAGCCCTGGTGGAGTCCAACTCTCACTGGAAATGAATCCAACCAAGTGTTGGCAATGTGAACCAAACTCTCACAACAGTTGTATACAGACCAGATAGCTCGTAATAACAAGCCCGATACCCCATACTCCCGAAGCACCCCCCACAAAGAACCACGAGGGACGTGGTTGAATACCTTCTCCAAGTCCACAAAACACATGTAAACTGGTTGGGCAAACTCCCACGAACCCTCGAGGATTCTCGAGAGGGTAAAGAGTTGGGCCAGTGTTCCATAGCCAGGACGAAAACCACATTGCTCCTCCTGAATCCGAGGTTCGACCAAGAGCTGGACTCTCCTCTCCAGTACCTTGGCATAGACCTTCCCAGGGAAGCTGAGGAATGTGATCCCTCTAAAGTTGGAGCAGACCTTCCGGTCCCCCTTTTTAAAGAAGGGAACCACCACCCCAGTTTGCCATGCCAAAGGCACTGTCCCCAACCTCCACACAATGTTTCAGAGGCGTGTCAACTATGACAGCCCTACAACATCCAGGACCTTGAGGTACTCAGGGCGAATTTCGTCCACCCTTGGGCCCCGGCCATCAAAGAGATTTTTAACCACCTTGGTGACCTCAGCCCCTGTGATGGGTGAGTTGTCCCCCTCGTCCACAAGCCCTGCTTCCTCTGTGGAAGGCGTATCAGTGGGATTGATTGATCAGTGATGTACTTGGCATCTCACTGTTATGTTCTTTATGTCTGTCCTCTCCATCCTCTCTATCCCCTCACCCCCAGCCAGTCGCAGCAGATGACTGCCCCTCCCTGAGCCTGGTTCTGCTAGAGGTTTCTTCCTGCTAAATGGGAGTTTTTCCTCTCCACTGTCGCTAAGTGCTTGCTCACAGGGGGTCTGATTGCTGGGTTCTTCTGAGATTGTGGGGTTTTTTCTGAATTGTGGCCCCAAGAGACGGCTTCTGTTGTGATGTGGCACTGTATAAATAAAGCTGAATTGAATTAAGATAAGATAAGATAAGATAAGCCTTTATTAGTCCTACAATGGGGAAATTCCAGGATTGCAACAGCACAGGGATAGCAACACTCAGAGCAATAATTTAGAAGATAAGAAAATAAGAGCAGTGAATATACAGTACATACACACACACACACACACACACACACACACATATATATATATATATATATATATATATATATATATATATATACATATACACAGTGCGGAGCATTGTAGCTAGATGGACTAAACAGCATACCCGTCTATTTAGTTACCCTTCATGGTATGAATATGTATCCATACATATTGTCTCCCTCCAGAGCGATTGATGTTGTCCTAGTTGTATACTGGAGGGGACCATTTATGTAAGTCTGTTGCGTCTTTTGCATTCAATACTATTAGGTCATCACGTTTTTTTGCGATCTCTGCGAGCAGCCCTGCTTAGGTTATAAAGTCTGACAGCCGTAGGTAGGAAGGACCTGCGAAACCTCTCGGTCACACATCTAGGATGATGTAGTCTACTGCTAAATGAGCTCCTCAGTGCATCCAGTATGTCCTGCATAGGGTGGGACTCGGACTCCAACAGAGATGACAGTTTAGCCACCATACTTCTCTCTCCTATCTCCTCCACTGGGTCAAAGCGTTGCCCCAGGACAGAGCTAGCTTTCTTGATTAGTTTGTTCAGTCTCTTCCTATCGGCTGCTGTAATGCCGTTGCCCCAGCAGACCACTCCAAAAGTGATGGCTGATGCCACCACCGTGTCGTAGAATGTCTTCAAGAGCACCCCTTGTACACCAAAAGACCTGAGCCTCCTCAGTAGGAACAGCCTACGCTGTCTCTTCTTGTAGAGTGCGTCGGTATTGTGTGACCAGTCTAGTTTATTGTTCAGATGAACACCCAGGTACTTGTAGGATGTCACCATCTCAATGTCTGTTCCCTGGATGTTTACTGGTGCTGTGAGGGGTTGTCCTTGCCTGCGGCAGTCCACCACCAGCTCCTTAGTTTTCCTCGCGTTGATCTGGAGACCGTTCTGATGGAACCAGTCCACGATGTCCTGGGTAAGTCCTCTGTACTCAGCTTCATCTCCATCTCATTGGAGATGAGGCCGACGATCGCAGAGTCGTCAGAGAACTTCTGTAGATGGCAGTGTGTTGTGTTGTGTGAGAAGTCCGCAGTGTAAAGGGTGAACAGGAAGGGAGCCAAAACTGTTCCCTGGGGGGCCCCCGTGTTGCCGATGATCATGTCGGACACACAATCCCGGGTTCTCACAAACTGTGGCCGGTTAGTGAGGTAGTCCAGGATCCATGATGACAGGTGCTGGTGCCCCCCTGCGCACAGCAGCTTGTCCTTCAGGATCATCGGTTGGATGGTGTTGAAAGCACTGGAGAAGTCAAAGAACATGATCCTCTCTGCATTCCCGGGCTTCTCCAGGTGGGACAGGGAACGGTGAAGGAGGAAGATCACTGCATCCTCCACCCCAATACCATGCTGGTAGACGAACTGGAGTGGATCCATCGCTGGTCCCACCAGGGGGCGGAGATGAGCAAGGAGCAGTCTCTCCAGGGTCTTCATCATGTGAGACGTCAGGGCCACTGGCCTGTAGCTGTTCAGGTCTTTGGGGTGGGAAGTCTTTGGTACAGGTACCACACAAGATGTTTTCCACAAATGTGGTGCCCTCCCCAGCTTCAGGCTCAGGTTGAAGATGTGCTCCACAATCCCACACAGCTGGTCTGCACAGGACTTGAGGAGCTTTGCGCTGATGCCGTCCGGTCCCGAGGCCTTCCTCGCCTTGATCTTCCTCAGCTCCGTCCTCACCTGGGTCTTAGTGAGGGTCAGGTTGGGGGGCTGTGTGCTGAGAGTGGGGGGTGTTGGTGGAATGGGGTGTGGACAGCAGGTCTCGATGACTGTAGAGGCAGCAGTGGTTGTTGTGCAGTCGGCGGGGGGGTTGGTCAAACCTATTAACCCCTTGCACTCTGGTCAATTTCCCTAAAAACGCCAAAAAATAACGTACCCAAGGTAAATCAAAAGCTGTTCTTCAACCCTTTGCAGCATCTTCATGGGGTTGGTCTCATTTAAAAGAAAACACTTTGAATTTTTTGGCAAAACAGTCATAATCTCTCTAAGTGCTCCTGCCACTGAGTAACAGTCATCTAAACATACTGAACTTGAAGAAAATAAATTTCGCCTGGGTGTTTTTTTGGATACAAATGCTTGCAAATAACACACAGCTTCAGATCCGGGCTGGAAAGTGCAACAGAAATGTAGAACCAAGTGTTATCCAGCTGAGATCAAAATTTTGTAACAATACCACAAAAAATGAATATATTACACAGCTTTTTTCTTAGGTTGTTCCCAGGCATTTTTGAACTGTGCCAAATTGTGCCAAATGGCACAGTTTGGAAAAACATCTGTAACTTTTGAATGATTCAATATAGAAGCTTCATCTTGGGCTCGAATGAAAGTTGAAGGGCTATGTGTGTGTGTGGGGGGGGTTGTTTATTCATTCATGAATGAATGAATGAACAAACAAGCCCCCACACACAAAGAAGCATGCCATGTAAAAAATGTGTCTTTTTTTTTACAAGAAAAAGTGCACTACAGTACAGTGCACTAAAAATTATACTAGAATATCTGTAATGTAGAAGATAACAACTCCCACTCCCCCCGCTACAGAGGACGGACATCGCCCATCGCTACATGACGGAAAGTGGTGATGGTGCGCCGCAGTCTAATACGCACAGTTGCACTAAAATATCTGCAATAAATCTGCAATCTGCTACAGAAGAGTACCGGGGGGGGGCGTTCACAACATGACGGGGGGGCCGTTCGCAACATGACGGACCCGGACCGGAGCAGTCCGGGTCCGTCATGTTGCGATAACGCACAGTTGTAATTTACCGATCGGTCAAAAGTCATTTGGATTACAATTTTCAGGGATAAAGAATAATTTAGCTTATAACACTTACCTGTCCACAACAGCAGTGTCGCTGGCGAACTTCTCTTCCTCATTGTCAGACGAACATGACGCTGGTCCGCTTGTTACGGACTCATGGTTCTGGTCACGCGACCCGGTCAAACCATAATTCCATTATTGCGGTTTTGCGCTTCCATGATTGCGGTTTTGGCGAACGATTTTTCAAAACAAATAAGAACAGTAGTTAGAAAAAAAGACTGGCGAACGCCTGTGTGTCACCCAGCATTACACAAAACAGCTTTCGAACTTCTGTGCTTCAATTGGCTGGCTGTATTCGCAGCCGTTGGTAGGCGGGTCCTTCTTGCTAGGTTTTCAGTCATTGGTTCTTCAAGGTTTCAGAAACCCAATTCAAGGCTCTTATTAGTCGAATGAGAGGTCAATCACATCTAAACCAATCAAAGCACTCCTTTGGCTTTCTGTTCGCGGCTGTGTCTGTAGTGGAAGAACGGAAATGCAGCTTTTTTTTTCAGTGCACTCTAGGACGCAGCGCCCTCGTGTGCCCTCATGCACCCTCGTGCGCTCTAGGACGCAGAGACGTGTCCGCCCGCGGTACACCGAAGTGCAACAGGTTAAAAAACAGGTTCAGATTGTTCTCCCACTCCCTGCCCCCTGTGGCCTGGGAGGAGGTATTCTGGAGCCCAGAAATGGTTCTAAGGTTTCTCCAGACCCCGCTGATGTCACTCTGTTGCAGCTTGTCCTCCATCTTCTTCCTGAAGCTGTCCTTGCCTTCTCTGATCTTCCTCCTCAGCTCCCTCTGTACGGACTTCAGCATCTCCCTGTTCCCCGACCTGAAGATCCTCTTCTTCTGTCTCAGAAGTGTTTTTATCTCAGGGTGGATCCAGGGTTTGTTGTTTGAGCTACACCGTATGGTCTTGGTGGGTACGGTGTTGTCCACACAGAAGTTGATGTAGTCCATGATGGTGTGAGTGAGGCCATCGATGTCCTCACCATGTGGATTGCAGAGCTGCTCCTGGGCAGTAGTTTCAAGACAGTCCTTTAAAGCGTCCATTGCCTCCTCAGACTATATCTTCACCGTGCGCATGACCGGAGGTTGTCTGTGTACTAGGGGTTTGTACACCGGCAGGAGATGAACCAAGTTGTGATCCGATCTCCCGAGTGGGGGGGGGGGGGGGGTGATGAGGTGTACGCCTCCTTAGTGTTAGCATGGAATAAGTCCAGTGTTTTATTGTCTCTAGTGTGGCATGTGACATACTGGGTGAACATGGGCAGAATGGGGGATAGTGAAATATGTTTGAAATCACCTGAGATGAGGACAAGAGCATCTGGGTGTTCTGTCAGCAGCCTGCCAGTTACTGAGTGGATGGCGTCACGTGCTGTCCCAGCGTTCGCCGTCGGATTTGCATAAATAACAATGCAGATCACGTGTGAGTATTCCCTCGGGAGATAGGTAGGCCGCATGCTAACAGCTAGCAACTCAGTGGCTTTGCTGCAGTGATGTTATTTAACCGTGATATGTTCCGGTCGGCACCAGCTGTTATTGACATACATTATCACTCCTCCGCCCCTTGCCTTCCCACTGTCTGGTGTCCGGTCTGCCCATATTGCGTGGAAACCCTCCAGTTCGATGTTAGCGTCTGTTGCTAGTTCTGTTAGCCACATCTCAGTAAACAACATCAAGCTAATCTCTCTGAAGATGCTCTCGTAGCGGGAGATAGCCGCTAGCTCGTCAGTCTTATTGAGTAACGATCGTACATTCCTCATAATAACGGATGGAAGGACGGGTCTGTACCTTATATTTTCTCGCCCGCCGTCTTGCTCCAGCACGGCATCCACGTCGTTTCTGTCTTATTTCACCCGGTATGTCGATGTCTTGCGCTAACATCTTGGTCCGGTTAAGTGCTAACAGCTGGTCTCTGCTGTAACGTATCCTGCTAAAAACAGTGGCTCCATCTGCCGGCTCAGGAGACATTTGGGCGATCCGTGTGTCTGTCCAATGTATAAGGTATTGCCGGATCAGAAAGATTAGCAAGAGAAGCCAGATTGTAAATATAAATAGGAAGAAATTGATCCGCTGTTGCAAAAAGGCAGCCTACTCGTGTGGCGCCTTTTTGATTGAGGAGATCCTCGAAGTATTCCTTCCACCGCCCAACGATATCCCCAGTCAAAGTCAGCAGCACCCCATCCGCACCATACACAGTGCGGACAGGGAGCTGCTTCCCCCTCCTGAGTTACCAGACAGTTTGCCAGAATCTCTTCGATGCAGACCAAAAGTCTTGTTCCATGGACTCACCGAACTCCTCCCACGCCCGAGTTTTTGCTTCAGCAACCACCCGAGCCGCACTCCGCTTGGCCTGCCGGTACACCTCTGCTGCTTCGGGAGTCCCACAAGCCAACCAAGCTTGACAGGTCTCTTTCTTCAGCTTAATGGCTCCCCTCACCACTGGTGTCCACCACTTGGTTCGGGGGTTGCCACCACAAGATGCACTGACGACCTTGCGGCCACAGCTCTGGGCAGCCGCTTCAACAATGGAGGTGGAGAACATGGCCCATTAAGACTCCATGTCTCTAGACTCCCTCAGAATGTGGTTGAAGTTCTTCCAGAGGTGGGAGTTGAAAACCTCCCGGACAGGGGCCTCAGCCAGACGTTCCCAGCACACCCTCACTATACGTTTGGGTCTACCAGGTCTGAATGGCGTCCTCCCCTACCATCAGATCCAACTCACCACCAGGTGGTGATCAGTTGATAGCTCTGCACCTCTCTTTACTCAAGTGTCCAAGACATACTGTCGCAGGTCTGATGACAAGATAATAAAATTGATCATCGACCTGCGACCTAGGGTGTCCTGGTGCCAGGTGCACATGTGGACATCCTTATGCTTGAACATGGTGGTCGTTATGGACAAACTGTTGCTAGCACAGAAGTCCAATAACTGAACACCACTCGGGTTCAGATCGGGCAGGCCGTTCCTCCCAATCATCCCCTCCAGGTTTTACTGTCGTTGCCCACGTGCGCATTGAAGTCCCCCAGTAGGACAATGGCGTCTCCAAGAGGAGCACCCTCCAGCACCCCAGTCAGAGACTCCAAAAAGGGTGGGTACTCTGAAACATCACTTGGTGCATAGGCACAGATGATTGATCAGGACCCATTTCCCACCCAAAGGTGCAGGGAAACAACCCTTTTGTCCACTGGGGAAAACTCCAATATACATCCTGCAAGGTGGGGGGATACAAGAATACCCACCTCTGCTCGCCGCCTCTTGCCCGGGGCAACTCCAGAGTAGGCCAAGCTCCAGCCCCTCTCCAGGAGACTGGTTTCGGAACCAGAGCTGTGTGTTGAGGTGATGCCGACTATATCTAGCCAGTCTCTCTCAACCTCATGCACCAGCTCAGGCTCCTTCCCCACCAGAGGGGTGACATTCCACGTCCCAAAAGCCAGTTTAGGAAGCCTGGGATCAGACCGCCAAGGTCTCCGCCTTCAACCGCCACCTGATCCACAGAGCACCAGACCCCCTTGGTCCCTCCTGCAGGTGGTGAGCTCACTCGAGGGTGGACCCATGTAACTCCTCCAGGCTGAGACCGGCCGGGTCCCATGGGTGGAAACCCGGCCACCAGACGCTAGCCATCAAGCCCCTCCCCCAGGCCTGCCTCCAAGGTGGGGCCCCGGTAACCCCATACCGGGCGGGGTACGCTTCACCCAGGACCAGTTTATCTTGGGTGACCCTACCAGAGGCAAATTGCCCCGGACAACATAGCTCCTGGGATCACTAGGGCACGCAAACCCCCAACCACGATAAGGTGATGATCCATGAGGGGACTGATTGATTCTAAACAGACTAAAATAAAACTATAAAAATAAAATCATCACAATAAAGCTGGACTCAAATTAGGTGTCAAAAGTAAAATGCATAAATGGTAATTTTCGTTTAACTTCTAGCTTTAATGGATGGAAAAAAATAGATATAGTTTTAGTTGACAAAATTAATACTGGATGGAAGTTTATTTTTGTTTGTTTATTTTAAATTATTGCATTTACTTTACCTTTTACTGGAGAAGCTTTACCAGTCAAAGGACTATGACCAGATAATCACCCAGAGTTGAAAGAAGTGGAAAAAGTTCTAAGTCCTCCTGCTGAACAACGCACACTGCACCACTTTAACAAACTCCCAGCAAATTCTGAACAGGCAAAAAAAAAAAAAAAATCACGAAAACTTGTAACAGCACTTTATTTTGTTTTATAACTTTAATTTGTTTTTTAAGTCTCCGAAGAATTTAGATACTTAAGTTTATATTTGTGCAATTTTAAAATTAATATTATTTGTGCACCAATTGCATTTGGTTCTTATTGAATTTGTTCAATGCATTAAGTTACTGTATAGGTAACTAAATTGACTGCATACAGTCAGGTAGCACTACTGTTTAAATGGATGTTCAAAGTATTTGTGATAGAATTTACTTTTGTTTTTAAATGAATAACCTATATTTCTAGAATGCTGGAGGGTGACCAAACCTGCACACTGTGTAAAAGTTGTTAGGAATTGTGATATGCTGGAAAGGACAATTTTCAAAATGTATTTCACTTGTGTGCAATTTCGTTTTTGAAACTCACAAGTTTTCAAGAAATAAAAAAGCAGTTACTAACCTCAGCCTACTTTTTTCATTTAACAGTATTTTATTGGAAATCAATTGATGTAATTTTTAGAAAATATAACCCCCAGAACCCTGCGATGGACTGGCAATCTGTCCAGGGTGTACCCTGCCTCTCGCCCAAAGATGCTGGGATAGGCTCCAGCCCCCCCACCCCCACAACCCGAAAAGGATTAAGCGGAAGAACATGGATAAACACCCCCCCCCCCCCCCCAGAACATCAGCACGCTGTACTCTGCTTTTAAGCTTACCTCAGCATTTTTTGCAGTGGACCGCTTTTTCCTGAGATTAGTGGGGTTTTTATACTGAACTGAGAACCAAATGTGAATTGAAAATCGTTTAGAAATAAAAATTGATTCTGAATCGAATTGTGACCCCAAAAATCAGAATTGAATTGAATCTTGTGAATTCTAAAGATTCTCAGGCTTAGTATGAGAGTATGTCCACTGTAGATCTCTTCTCTCAAAATCCATCCTGGGTGTCGCAGAGAAGCTGGTGCTTGTCGAGATGTTTGCATATGTGGTCACAGATAATGCTTTCCATGACTTTGGAAATTATGGACAGTAGGGATATAGGTCTGTAGTTGGATGGGTCTTGCTTCTTACCCTTCTTGTACAGCAATCACATTGGCAGATTTCCATCCTGAAGGGACTGTCTTGGTTTCAAGAGAAATCTGGAATAGCTTTGCCAGAACTGGTACAAGCTCTGGTGCACAGTTCTTGAGTACAGATGCAGAAATCCCATCAGGGCCATTGGCCTTGGGTGTGTCCAGACTGCAAAGTTTTCTAGGAATCTTTTTTGGTTGGAATTTCACGGTGGACAGGACTTTGCTTGTTTTTGGTGGCAATTTTGGAGGACTTACCACCATCATCAAGTTGAGCATTAGCTGCAGATGTGTTATTTAGCAGCTTGCTTTGCCTTTGGCTTTATTCAAGGTTTGACCATTACTACTTAGCGGAGAACAGCAGAAGTCTTGTTGTTGTCAGTAACAGCTTTAACAAGTTTACACCCCTGTTTATTATCTGCACATTTCAGTTACTGCTGTAGTTGGTATGAAAACTGCCTGTGAGCAGATCATATAGTACGCTGGCATTCAGATTTGGAGTTCAAATACAAAATCCAGAAACCCTTTGTACGATACTTCTGCCACTTTTTGTAGGCCTTCTGTTTGTCTTGTATAGCATCATGGCACTCTTCATTCAACAAAGATTGGAGTATCGGTGCTTGACTGACTTTGAAGGTATAAAGTAGTCCATGGCATCAGCTATGTTGTCCCTGATGCAGGTCCATGCTGCATTAACATGAGGCCTTTTTGAGAGCAATACCCATTTTGCATCAGCCAAATATGTATGCATGCCATCTCAATCGGCTTTTTCATAGACACAGATCTTACGTTTGGCAGATTTACGTTGAGGGTGGAGCGGCAAGACTTACCAGACTGAATAGTGAAACTTGGATCGAGGAGGAATTCCGGAGGGTCACACTCAAGCCACTACTGTCCACATTCATGGGGAGGTTGGACCAATATATGGCCAAACTGTTGTGCCTGTACAGGAGGAAGAGAGGAGCTGTAGGGAAGAAACTTGATGAGATGCTCAACATGTTAAATGAGGACAACAGCATAGAGTCCCGAAAAGAAGCTGTGATCAGGGGCCTCGTTCTCTATCTTGGAGAAAAGCCAGAGGAGTTCATCCAAGTCTACCAGATTGTTAATGATGACGATGCTGCAGCCATCCAAGAGCCCTGACTACACTTGTGCTCAGCATCTTTGTGGTCAGCAAAGGTCCCAACAAATAAACAGGCATAGCCATCGAGGGAGCAGATTTCCTTTTTGGTATTTGTGATGTTACACATGCTTGTGCCTACTTGATGGGCCTTATGTATGCCCTGGAACTAAACTACCCTAAGAAACTGAAATACACCTTTGAAGTTTTTCAAACGATCTTTCTGGAGCTGGAAGATGTAAATCAAAAAATGTCCTCCAAGGTCCATGATCTCAAAGTCAGCTTGCATGCCTAAAAGCCAAACAGACATTGTTGCTTGGAGAGAGTTTTGTGTGACCTCCTTCTTGTGTTGTTGTTGTTTATGTTTGTGGTGGCACCTTGCATGGCAGTGGCCCCTCTGATTCTAGATGTGATTAACATTGTAGATAGGAGAAACGTAAGTTTGTTCTACTGTACATAATTGGCTGTATGGATTGAATGACAATAAAGTTGACTTCTTCTTCTTCTTCTTACTCTGTGTTGGAAGTCTGTAGTTAACAGCAGTTGACACAACACAGTGGTGAGATGAGCCAAGAGGTGTGCTGACTGTGACATCATGATTGTCTGGTGAAGACGTAAGGAAGAGATCTAGCACGGAGCAATTTCCATCTTTTCCAATCCTAGTAGGGTCATTAACAAGTTGTTGGAGGTTGTTGAGAACAGCAAACTCATGAGCAGGTTCTCCATGATTGTCAGTTTTTTTGCTTCCCAGCCATTCTTGATGGTGAGCATTCAGATCCCCAAGAACAATGATTTCAAACCTTGGGTGTAAATCTTGGACGGTATCAGTTTTCTGTGTTACTGCCTCGTATACAGAGTCATCAGCTGATGAAGGTCTGTAAACATGAAACATGAATGCCAGGTGACCTGGAAGCACTAGTTTCAGGCAAATTATTTCATGCTGTGGGTGTTCAAATTCAGGCACTCTGGTGGCAGTTATAGTGTCATTGTAGAAGACCACCAGTCCACCCCAGCCTGAGTCACTCAGACAGTCTCGTCTGAAGAAGGAGTTTTCAGGTACTGTAAACATCTTATCATCTAGCTTGCTGTTCAAAAAAGTTTCTGATAAACAAAAAATGTGAGGACAAGTTTTAACAAGGTAGTGTTCAAGGTAGACCCAGTTGATATGAAGGCCTCTTATATTTGTCAAGCAAGCATTGAACTTGTTCTAAGTGGTCCCAGGTTAGGTTAGATGTCACAACAAATTAATAACAAAAGCATCAGCGGTAGTGAGAGTTGAATCACAATTTCATAATCTTGGTCAGTCCTTTCCAAAATCATCAAATAATCAGTCAATTTCGAGGCTTTACTTTTTTGTGATGTGACAACAGCTTAAGATGATTTGGGCAATCATTCCAAACCAAATATAACTGGGGGCTGAAGCCATTTGCTCCTGGGACTGAAATAGGGTTTCCCCCTTCAGAGCCTGTACAGATGCAAGATAGGGGTGGCATCCCCGTAGGGAGCCTGGCTTGCTAAACAAGATATTTAGCCTCCCCTAAATGAGATATTTAGCTCCCCTAATTTTGATCAGGAAAAAGGAGGTCTATCATCAGAAGCGCATTGTTTAATGATATTTCAGTGGCGTGTTTTGAAATCGTGCAGCTCCAGAGCCTATGAGGACCATGCACTGATCTTATTTTAATAGAAAGTTGTAATAGTCATCACATAATCACCCATCATTTTAATTATATGATGATCACACACTAGTTTTTTTATTTATTCCATCCACACATTTTAATTGCAGACTTACCATTGGAGCCTATAGATTAGGTATTAATGTAGGATTATTTTTTTTTTTTAGGGGAATGAACGAATGAACAAGGAGCATGTGTGCCACTGTGTTCCAGTGTGATGTGCGGCTGGAGGAAGGGGGGGGGTGTTTTCATCACAGACTTGTTAGACATTAATGTGTTTATTTTTAGGGGAATAAATGAATGAACAAGGAATGTGCAGTATTTTACTTTTCACTGTAACTACCCACAGAGACAGGAGATGTGTCTCTGCCTTGGCTGTGCACCCTTCCAGCCCAGCAAGCTCCCTGACAGTCACCCATCAGCCCCTGGCAGAGGCTGGCGAGAGCGGGCTTGCGTTGTGGCAGGGGCCGGTGGCGGGCGAAAAGTCACGCCAGATTGCCTCCTTTCCTCCATCTCTCCACGGGAGATGGAGGAAAGGAAAGGAAAGGAAAGGAGGAAACAATGGCACAGAGCGACTTCCGTGCCATCGTTAATGAAAGTTTATGAAAATTAATGGAAGTCTACAGAGGTATCACCCTCTTTTCCTGAAGTTTCAAACCCATTCATGTCTGTGTGTTGCAACCGTGTGCACTACGTTTATTTATTTTATTTTATTTGCTGGTTCATTTGACAGGGACATTGTACATTAATTCACGTTACTGTAAAATGCACCAGAATTAGCCAAAATGGCTTCATCCACAGTCCCTGGACAGATATTAAACTCTCATCCTAAAAAATAAGGCAAGGTTACATTATTATTTACAAAAACCATTAAACAATTCAGCTGATTTTTCAGCCCATTCTTCATTTGTTCTTTATAACTAACTTCTTTATTACTAAGTAGCATTACTATCACGTGCATTTTGGCTCACACACATGAGCGTTGGTCAGGCAAAACCTGTCTTAAATCATCATGATCACAGTTCACTTTAGATAATGTGCCTCTTTGCATTAAAGGGATGGGAAGGAGCACTTTGGATTGGATTATCCAAAACACATCTCTGAATGATTACACCAGCCTCTTTGCGTCATGCGCCAGTGGAAAATTAGTTGTTACGCCATTGTGATAAGGAAATGAACTGGGAAACACCCATAAATGTGTTCTGTGTCACTGACAACTGATCAACCTTCCCTGTCGCTGTAATACGGCCCTCGCTGTTGGTTTTTAACTTTGCCACTTAACGTGTTGAAATTTCTCCAGATTCTCTGAATCTTTTGATGATACAATATTATGGACTGTAGATGATGAATCCCTTGAAATCCCTACTTGCAATTGTACATTGAGAAAGGTTCTTAAACTGTTGGACTATTTGCCCACACAGTTGTCCACAAAGTGGTGAACCTTGCCCTATCCTTGCTTGTGAACGACTGAGCCTTTTGGGAATGCTCATTTTATACCATGATAACTGCCTGTTTCCAATGAACCTATTCAGCTGTGGAATATTGCAAAAAGGTGTTTTTTTGAGCATTCCTCAACTTTCCCAGTCTTTTCTTGCCCCTGTCCCAGTTTTTTTGGAAAGTGTTGTGGGCATCAAATTCAAAATGAGTGAATATTTGCAAAAAAAAAAAAAAAAAAAGTTTATCAGTTTGAACATTAAATATTTTGTCTTTGTAGTGTATTCAATTTAATATAGGCTGAAAAACATTTACAAATCTTTGTATTCTGTTTTTATTTACATTTTACACAATGTCCCAACTTCATTTCAATTGGTGTTTGTAAGTATAGATCCCTCACAAAGGTGTAAACTTTGTAAATGTTTACCTGAAGTGGCATTCCCATTTTAAGCAAGGTGACATAATGACATAGATTTAACTAAGAGCACCATTCCTTTTTTAACAGTTTTAAAAACTGGCCTGTTTCTGTAAATCTGGTCATAGAATTGTTATGTTCTGCTGCCGAGGAGGCAGAGAGGGTGGACCCAAATGCAGATATGAGAGTCAGCAGTTTTAATCATAAACCAAGGGTGCAGCTCAGAGGCTGAAAAACACACAGTTAAATTCAAATACAAACGTTAAATTAAAGGTACTAACCAGACAGGAGAGTGGTGAACAACAGGAAATGATGAGCATAAAATTAGTCTAACTCTCAGCGGGAAACAGGAATGTGGGAGGCTATATACGGATACTTATCAGGGGAAATGAGAAACAGCTGAGGGAAATTACGGAAATGTAAATAGCAAATTATGACGGTGAACCAGAGGGAGGACTACAACAATAAGACAGCAGGAAATGAACAGGAATGATTTCAAAATAATACCAAACACAGAACTAGGAATAACTAAGAGAAAGTAATAATAATAATGATAATGATGATAATGAAGAGAATAATAACAACCAAGAATACATGAAAATATAGAAAATGTTGGACATGGCCAGTAGCCAAGCCCAGACACTACAAAAACTTCTATAATCATATTAAATCTGTGTTATAGTCAAATCTCTTAGATTAATAATACTAAAGAGAAACTATTTACTCTTTTGCAAAGTCAGTGCAACATTAAATTGTAAGCTATCAGCATCAGCAGTTATGATAATATTGAAGGTAAGCCAAAACCCCTTTAATAATAACTTACTTTGTAAGTTATATTTATTCAGACTATTCTCAGCATTAACAATTCTGTTTTTATTCTCATAAGAACTCAGAAGGTTTATTATCATGACATTGTAAAATAAAGTTCTGAAGATTTCCCAAAGAGTATGGAGTTATCGCTCTCTTAAAATGTTTTCTTTAATTATTATTTGATGAGTCTGACTAAATAAATTAGGAACATGATATGATTCAGATTGTAAAGATTGTTATCAGCTGATTGATGTGTTGATTCTACAGCATTTCTAATTACCCTTTTGCAGTTTGGGTGCAAGCATTCACCTTAAAACAATGTTGATTTAATACTTCAGAAATATATGTACTGCATATGATTTAAATATTTGCAAACACCCAAGTATTTATTCTATATCTTTGTCCATGTAGCTTCCTATTGACTTAACTGATTCTTCGTTCTCTCTCCCTCTCCAGTTCCCGATGATGTTTTTGCCCCTGATTTCATCTGGAAAGGGTCCTATGATTACAAAGGCCAGAAGCAGCCAATGACTTTGACCGTCACAAGCTTTAATGCCACGACGGGAAAAGTCAATGTAACTTTAACTGACAGTAGCATGGAGTTTCTGCTCTCTGGTGAGTCATCGAAGTCATCTGCCTTCGCCTACCTCCCCTCCACCTCTTCTCACCAAACCTGTGTGTCACTTCCATTTATTTTGAGGATGCCTCATGTCAATCAGTCAATCACCAAATGATCTCATGCATGAGAGTGGAAATTAACTATCGGCTCTAAAGACGGATGTATCAGTCTGCACCGAGTGACTGACTAACTGCCCACTCAACAGTCACTTGTCTCCTCCCCTCCTCCCTCAGCTGTTTTCTTCAGCTTTTCCTCTCATACTTCTCCCTGCTTGCTTCTTTTTTTTTTTTTTAATCACTCACGAGGTATTGCCTTATGTCTTTAGTCGCATCGTTTCTTTTCTTGTCCTACACCTTCCAGGAGTCTACAAGCGCCAGGAGGCACGGCTAATGCTCCTGCTGTACCAGATGAGAGCTGTTGCTCACAGCTCCTTGAGCAGGATTACTGATGAGACTTGGGCAATGGATGGATTTGTGAGTGTACATGGGGATTCATCACACGTGGAAAATGGCCTTTAAGAAAAATTATTTAGTCTGACAATTATAGTTTTTACAAGCAGATGGACTGAAGCATCACAGCTCAGTGTTGCCTCTTTTTTCTGACATGAACACATGCAGCAAAGAGCATGAAATGTAAATTACAAGTGTTACAGGCTGTATTCCTGTCAACACTTTCTTAGGTTGGCTGTACATAAGATGCACCAGGCACAGTATCTCAGTCACTTCAGTTCCCACATTGACAATTTGCTGAATGAGCTCAGACTTGAGATCTAAGGGTGCTGGGATGACAGCAGAATAAATTTCCTTGGTGGAATTGAAGTTCCTTTTTCTAAAATAAACTTCAAGGTCCACTTAATAACAGCCCGAGACAGGTGACTACACACAGCTGAGCTATTGATAGCATAGCTCACTGCTTCCAGAGCAGAGTTGAAGAAGAAAAAACAAAGGTTTTATTTTCAAATGTAGCATGACAGAATGTGTTGTCTGTCTTGCTAAATGCAGTATGTCTACAGTTTTGATGTAGAGTGGAATAATGTGGCACACTCCTAGGCGCCATCAAAGAACACATTTTATTTGTACAGCTGAAACAAAATGAACTGTTTCTCCAGTTCTGTGCTGTATTTTTTTCCAGGTTTCAGCTGAGCCTGAGGGTGGCAGCTATGTGTTTCAAGGCTACATACAGAGTAAAGACTACGGCCAGTTTGGACTACAGCGAGTTGGTGAGCACCTGTTTAACTGTTCCATGGTCACTTATCTCTATTATCCTGTCACATTATTCTGATTATTATTTGATAAATAAAATGTAGTGTCTAGTTATGTTTAGGAGTGACGTCACAGATTGAGGACCCAGCGACAGTTGGCAAAAGACTGATTCTGACCAACTAGGCTGTTTTTATTGTGTGTTGTTAGAGCTTGAACACTGTGGAAATTATAGGCAATTAGGCTAACAGTTGTGTAGAACAGACAACATGCCAACAACTTTCTGTGCCTTTTAGCTTGAGCACAAGCTAATTAATTAGCCTTATTCTGCTAGCTCTCAGCCACATTACAATGTCAGCACAGAGCCTTTTTAATAATACTCAGGCTGCTCAGCCTTTAGCTGAATATCCGCCAAATACTTTGTCATACTATACATAACCCAGAGAAGCTGCCGTAAAGGTCACATTAAACAAGTAGCTAATAAACTCAGTAGTTAGCAGCAACCAGATATAATACACAGAGTAAACAACCACACACACATACAATGTAACAGCCAGATTAAAAATAAGTTAAATATTCTTCTTAACTGTTTAGACTTAATTCTTTGTCCCAGAGACCCTCATATCTGTTCCGGCATCATCAGCACAGGCCACTCAGTTTGTCAGTCATAATATGAGAGAGTTATTGTAAGCATAAAAAACTAAGGAGGATCAGAAAGGAGGAGTAAATGCAGTTTCCTCATCAGCAGCAGAGTTCATGTTTTGGCAGAAGTCTGCAGAATGTCTCATAACCTGGTGCACAGGTAAACCCTCCTTAGATCACAACAGCTTCAGTCCACTGACTAGTCTTCACTTGTTTACCTTTTGCTAATGGATGTGCTGATTGGTGCCTTTAAGATACAGTATGAGGCGAAATTAATCATTGAGAATGAAAGGGATGTAGACCTTGTGAAGTCCACAGTGATGCATTCTATATATTTTTCAAGCATAAATTCCATTAGTTTGTCGTTAGCCTGTTGATATGGAGCTGTATGTTTGTCGCCCACAATTTTGTCCAAATTCATGAGTTTTTCTGAGGGCAGCTCTGTTTTCTCTGTGGGGTTGGCTATCTTGTACTCCTCTTTTACGTACTAGTCAACTGCACATGCAGAAAAACAGAAAAACGAGTGTTTATCTGTAGTATATTTTCTGCATGTTTACATTTGTGAGTCACTGCTTATTGTACCTGCTGTCAGCCTCATCTCGCCACAGTCACACAGCAAGCAGCAGATTATCCTCTTCACTGCCATTGCCCTTCATTTTTTTGTTCTGAGTGTTGCCGCTGTTATCATCACATGATGGCCTCCACCAGATTATCACAGTCATGGAGATCATTATCTGTGTGATCATTATGGTTATTAACTGGCTGCTACGTCTTCAACTTGTCAACATTATGATTTTCATCATCTGCGTCGTCATTATCATCACCAGCAGATATGTATCTTTCTATTACTCTATTTTGTTTCTCCATTGTCTGTTCTTGTGGGATTTTATAAAGTCAAAATCTGAATAAACACACTTTATGCCAAATATGCTACAAATTGATTTGATGAACTTCTCTTTTTTTTTTTTTTCAGGTTTGAGCGTGAGAGGGAACATTACACTCATCGACCCTGAAACCAATGGCTCCACCAACAGCAGTTCTGTTGCCATCGCTATCCTTGTGCCTTTCTTTGCCCTCATCTTTGCAGGCCTGGGTTTTTATCTCTACAAGCAGCGGTATGTTGTGTACCTTGAAGTCTTCCATATTGCCCTCTATCCATTTGGTTCCTACATGTGAAAGAACATTAAGTCCCTGGTTGAATTTGAGATATTTGGATGGTTGCAGTTCTTTTTTTTTTTTTTCTTAAAGTTTCCAAATCCCAGGTTTGTGTAGATTTTATATTTGCAGCCAAAGGTAGATGCTACACTGTGGTCCACTTTCACAGCCTGCTTTACATGTGGTTTGATACTGGATGCAGACGCATGCTTGGAAGAGACTTCAAAGCATGATGTAATATTAGTCGGTGTGTTACCATCCCAATCATATTACAGTAGTGCCATACAGCTGAGATTTTTTTAAGGAGGGCTACTTTGAAACGATATGTAATTTACTGTATGTTCACAGACTTATGTAAGCACACTTGGTCAGCTTTTGTCTTAATTTAATCAGATTACATATGCGAGCATGCAAAATCTTGCACTCATTATGCTACCTAACAGGGAAACAGCAGAGAACACCTCTGACTGCTCTTTTCAACAGTAATTGCCATTCAGCCTCATTTACCTGCTGCAGCTGTCCACACCAAGATAATGGAAAAATGTTTTGTTGATTGGAAGAAAGGGAGATAATTGGGGATACTGTCTCTCTTTACTAAAATGCACCCTCCTTTTCTTTTCTGTTTCCCGCCACATAGGAAAACGGATAAGGCTCAGTACACAGGATGTTCAGTCCACGAGAACAACAATGGACAAGCCACATTCGAGAATCCCATGTATAACACAAACACAAAAGCTGCTGAGGGGAAAGTTGTCCGCTTTGACCCCAACCTGAATACCATCTGCACCATGGTTTGATGTCTACTGAGAACAAGGTGGAAGACAGAAAATGGAGAGGACCACATTAAGATGCATGGAGAAGACAACTTCTCCTGGTTTCTTTCATGAGTATAAATATATATATATATATATATATATAGAGAGAGAGACATATTTATATTTCTGAGTTTCTATTAACACACAGCAAAGACACCAATTTGCTCAGAAACATAAAGCACACTTTCAGCAACACATACAGAAGTTGCACTCAATCGTATACAAAAGATGAAAGAGAGAGAGGAAGGGTAGGTGCTGCACCTATTCAGAGCTTCCCATAGTTTGGTGAAGAGAAGTGTTTTTACACTCTGTGAGTGTTTGCTTTATGAATAAAAGAGCCTCTGGCATATAAATAAAATAGAGTATTTTATACTCTGTGGTATAATTAAAGGGGGTTATTTCACAATGCCAAATAAAAAAGTATATTTTCTTTTCAAAAAAAAAAAAAAAAATCAGCCCAGATTTCGAATGAGTTGTTTGTTTTTGTCTGAGTCTGCTCTGTCCTGATGAGAATTATTTTCTGTCATGAAGGTGAGGAGCTTCTAGGCTGGGAGGTGATCAATGTAATCTGTTTTCTATTTTCTGAGCAGTGGGGTGTGTAAGAGGGGATGAAGTAGTAGAGGAGTAGCTGCCTCTCACGGAGTCAGTGCTGTGGTCACTTCAGAGTTATATGGTCAATTATACTTCTTAATTGGTTGGTACCTCCTACTGATGGAATATACGGCCAGCAATTTAATTACTGAAATGCAGTAGCTTTCTGGGTACCGCTGGGAATGCTGGGGCTTTTATTGTTACAGTGCCAGGGTTAGGGTGCATTTTCTTCACTTTGGAGTTTATAATTAAGATGTGTGCAGTGAATTTATTTTTGATTTAAACATTTGTTAATTATGACCATTTTATTCACTGGCTTGCCTAAAAGACTTTTGTGCATTCTGTACCTTTCAATGCGTTAGTAAATGTTGGGTTGTATTTAAGTGTTCTGAAAATGATGAGTTCTAGTTCAGCCTTATTTTTTTTCTTGGCATGGTTTGTCGTTCACAAACTCAGAAACACTCAAACCAAATCTGGTATGAATTAACCCCAGCCTCGAGCCTGTATGCATCAAGAATTTCGTAGTAGGAGTTACTCACCTATTTATTTCAGGTTTTAATAAATGATAAGGTTGCGAATATTTACGCTGCACAGAATCTGGCCTGGTTTCCCACAAGTTTATTTGATTCTGGATGTCAGTTACTGCTCAGACAACTGAAGTGAGAAGCTTGCTTGGTGTTCATAAAATTCTTGACATGCATCAGCCTTACTTTAGCTGCAAGTATCTCCAAGAGAGAATAAGTGCAACTAACATGTCATCTCCAATTTTCATAAACCAAGCGGTGTTTGTTGTTCTCTATTTCTTTTGGGAAACCGTGCCTTAGTCAGTAAATTCTTCATCCACACTCCTACTCTAAGACACTTGATGAATACATGGCCTTGGCCTGTTTTATTAACACCTGCTGATACAAATGGTTATTTCAATGTTTTACACAACCATCAGCTTCTGCCAACAAATGTACAGTATACATGAGAGAATTTGCACACTTACACATAAGCCGCCATCAGTATTGTACCATTATATGAGACCAATTCTGTTTTGAAAATGAAAAATGAATTTGTCCCTGTCATCACATTTCTACATCATTGCAGTGCCTTGAATACTGTATGGGCATATGTTTTTAAGAAAGACACAGCACTTATTGCATTAGTAAAACTGCACACTTGTGTAATCTGTCTGCACAGTTTGCAATGATTTAGCAGAGTGATGTCAGATGGTTTATCTTTGAAGAGCATCAAAAAGCAGCTCATAGTTTCATACCTGTGCATGATGGCAAAAAGAGATCCAGTACAGCAACTGCTGCTATCGAGTACTTTATATCACTATGTTGACTCCTGTCATTGCTATTCCATTTTGTACATTTATACAGTTTTGATACTTGATGGCATTCTTTGGCAAGATGTCTTGTGTTATCAATATGTAATATATTTTGCAAGTTCACATTTCTTATGGATGAGAAAAGAAATGCAACCGGTTTAAAAAAAAAAAAAAACAGTAAAACTTCAGTCTTACATCCAGAGACTCCAGAGTAGAGTAGACTGCTTTTCAATGTACCACACAATTGTTATCCCACTCAAGAACATGTGTATAAGAATATGTACATATAACAAAACTTTTGTAAAGAGATATATTTTTTATGCAAATTAAGCATTTGTAAGTTATTGAATATGTTGTGTAAAATTACACATGTAAATGTCATGTAAGATTGAAGAATTTGTATTTTTTCTTTATCAGCAATGTATAAATCGTTAATTTATATATAAAATATAAAATAATGAACTTGCGTCATGTTGTTTTATTTGAGAGTTGATTGTTTTTGTTACAGTCACCAAGGAGATTGTTTTGTGTTATGTCTGTCTGTTGTAGTTGAGACCTCGTCAAGACCAGAGTCTTCCAAGATGAAGACCAGAGGGTATGCGTATGATGTCACTGAACAGAACTCATGCCAGTTAAAAAGTACTGAGTGGCAAAAATGAGTGGCAGCATTAGGGGGTATGCATTAAAACACAAAAAAAATGCACACAGTATTCAATCACAGCAGTACAGAGAACCTGCTTACATTGTTGAGAGTGATTCTTATCATTCCATCTTGTATTAATTGGCAAAAAATTAAATAAATACACAATTAAAGGCTCTGAATCAGTTCTTCACTTACCGTGCGTTCCTTGGTCTTTACCCACACGTTACCATCACCCACACATCTCTTACAAACTGTTTGCATGACATCAAAACCTGCATGACCACCATCCTGCTCCAACTCAATAGCCGGAAAACAGAGCTTATTGTTGTTGCTCCAAAAACTCTCCTCCACAAGATCGGGGATCTTGTCCTCAATGTT
This sequence comes from Pholidichthys leucotaenia, assembly GCA_020510985.1. Taxonomy (NCBI): domain Eukaryota; kingdom Metazoa; phylum Chordata; class Actinopteri; order Cichliformes; family Pholidichthyidae; genus Pholidichthys; species Pholidichthys leucotaenia. The sequence goes on along the minus strand of CM035849.1, from coordinate 201,168,248 downwards.
GATGGCCACTCCACCTCCCCGTCTGTCGAGGTTCGCAACCTGGGTGTCATTATGGACTCCACTCTGTCTTTCGACACACACATTAAATCTGTCACCAAAGCTCCCTTCTTCCACTTAAAAAAAATATCTCCAGACTCCGACCATCACTCCCTGATTCTGTTGCAGAAAATCTAGTACATGCCTTCGTAACCTCACGCCTGGACTACTGTAATGCCATCCTCCAAGGGGTCACCAGTAAAACTCTGGACAGACAGCAACATGTTCAAAACTCAGCTGCCAGGGTTCTCACTTGGACCAAACCATGGCAGCACATCACCCCTACTCTAAAACAATTGCACCAGCTTCCTGTTAAATCCCAGATCATTTTCAAACTTCTCCTCCTCACCTACAACTTCCTTCATGCATTTGCTCCACAGTACCTATCCGATCTTCTCCGTGTTCACCACCCCTCTCAGAACCTTTGGTTTGCTGTTCTAGGTCTCCTCTCCATTCCCTGCACTTGAAGGAGAACCTTTGTGAACAGGGCCTTCAGTGTGGCAGCTCCTACCCTGTGGAACTCGCTCCCTGTGACAGTTCATAAGGCTTTACCTTGGAGTCTTTTAAATCCAGGCTGAAAAGATGCTTGTTCCTGCAGGCTTTTCCTGGCTAACTTGTTTTATGTTGTCTGTGTCTATTATTTGTTTGTTTGTTTGGAAAGTGACCTTGGGTTTCTTGAAAGGCACTATATGAGATGAAATTATTATTATTATTATTATCCATCCATCCATCCATCTTCTACCGCTTTTCCGGAGGTCGGGGTCGCGGAGGCAGCAGTTCAAGCAGAGAAGCCCAGACTTCCCTCTCCCCAGCCACCTGCTTCAGCTCTTCAGAAGGGATACCAAGGCGTTCCCAGACCAGCTGGGAGACATAGTCTCTCCACCGAGTCCTGGGTCTGCCCCGGGGTCTCCTCTCAGTGGGACGTACCTGAAACACCTCAAGTGGGAGGCATCCAGGAGGCATCCTAATCAGATGCCCATACCACCTCAACTGACTCCTTTCAATGTGGAGGAGCAGCGGTTCTACTGTGAGCCTCTCCCGGATGACTGAGCTCCTCACCCTATCTCTGAGGGTGAGTCCAGCAATCCTACGGAGAAAGCTCATTTCAGCCGCTTGTATCCGCGATCTCGTTCTTTCGGTCATTACCCAAAGCTCGTGACCATAGGTGAGAGTAGGAACGTAGATTGACTGGTAAATCGACAGCTTTGCCTTAGAACTAAGCTCCCTCTTCACCACAACAGGCCGGTACAACGTCCGCATCACTGCAGATGCTGCTCCAATGCAGTTTAGAAAGCTTGGGATCAGTCCGCCAAGGTCTCCGCCTTTAACCGCCACCTAATCCACATAGCACCGGACCCCCATGATCCCTCCTGCAGGTGGTGAACCCACTGGAGGGCAGACCCATGTAACTCCTTCGGGCTGAGCCCGGCCGGGTCCCATGGGTGGAAACCCGGCCACCAGACGCTAGCCTTCGAGCCCCTCCCCCAGGCCTGGCTCCAGGGTGGGGCCCCGGTAACCCCATACCGGGCGGGGTACACTGAATCCTTGATATACAATTTATCATGAGAGTCTGTTGGATCGTTCTTAGTCTGGCCCTTCACCCAGGATCAGTTTGTCTTGGGAGACCCTATCAGAGGCAAATTGCCCCCGGACAACATAGCTCCTGGGATCACTGGGGCACGCAAACCCCCCCACCACGATAAGGTGACGATCCATGAGGAGGATTATTATTATTATTATTATTATTATTGTGGAGAGTGTGGGAAATGAGGAGACAGGTTTACGAACAGATGAAATTTATTAACACTCTCACATCAGTCATACGCAGAAAAAGCATGATGCAGCCAAGCACGGTTTCTCCTTATAAACCCAACAGATCATCTCACATCTGCATGACATTTCACATCACACTGAATGACATTTAACATCACAAAACATTCCCCTTCAACCCCCGGCTCCTCCTTCTTGCCAACTCCCCATGACATCCCTGCCTATTGTCCTCCTATGTTTAACCACTGCATCCTGACTGAGACGCTGTCTGCTGACTCTCCCTAATCTCCACAATATGCATTTTGTCTCTGCTACACCACCACCCCCCAGACAGAGTTTGAGTCTCCACGTCTCTTGGGCTTCAGTCTCCTCCCATATCTGCTGTAACGGGGGTCTCTGCGCCGGTGGGGGGCTGCTGGACGTGTGTCTGACTGTGGGTGGGCCATGGTGGGGGGGGGGGGACTTCACTTTGCCTGTGTGGCTGTCCTGGTGAATCGTTTGCCTGGGGAGCTCTCAGTGGGGGTCTTCCACGCCGAGGGGCCCAAGCCAGCAGCACTTGCTCGTCCGCCACTACAAAGGCAGGCTTAAGTCTGTCTATGCATATTTTCTCCCGACGCCCCCCCAAGTCTAACAAAAAATGCTTGTCCCCTGTTTCCAGCACTCTGAACAGGCCATCATAGGGTGGGCACAATGGAGGGCGGTGGGCATCGTGTCTGACGAACACGAACTCTGCGTTCTTCAAAGTTTTTGGCACGAAAGCGCGTGGAAAACAGTGGTGGGCCGGGCCGGGCAGCGTGCCTGTGTCTGCACTACGCTGCAAACGCTGAGACGGGCAGTTGTCCGGCGCGGGATTATCTGGCAAAAATTACCCGGGCAGCCGCAGTGGCTGAGAAAAAAACAGCTCAGCCGGGGAAGCCTCCAAATCCTCTTTTGGTGCGGAACGCAACCCCAATAAAACCCACGGCAACCGGTCAACCCAATTTGCATCCGACAACGAAGCCCTGAGTGCTGCTTTCAGTGACCTGTGAAAACGCTCGCATAACCCATTTGCCTGTGGGTTGTACGCGGTTGTGCGATGAATTGCAACACCCAGGTTGCAGGCCATCGCGGACCAAAGTTCGGAAACAAACTGAGGGCCCCTATCGGACGTGATGTCCAACGGGATTCAAAAACGCGCCACCCATGTTGTCAAAAAAGCGCACGCCACGTCCACGGATGTGGTTGCCGCCAGCGGGACTGCTTTTGGCCAGCGTGTGGTGCAGTCCACCACTGTCAGAAGGTGCGTGCACCCCTGCGACGGCAGGAGGTGGCCCACGAGGTCCACGTGAACATGGTCAAATCTTTTAGCTGGTATACTAAACGGCTCCAAAGGAGCCTTGGTGTGTCTGTGCACTTTGGCTCTTTGGCACACTACGCAGGCTGCCGCCCACTCTTTCACTTGTTTGCGCCGGCCTGGCCACACGAATTTCGCTCCCACCATTTTGACTGACGCGCGCACTCCTGGGTGCGCCAGAGCGTGAACTGACTCAAACACGCAGCGGTGCCACGCGACCGGGACCACCGGGCGCGGGCGTCCCGTGGATACGTCGCAGATCGGGGGGGGCTTGCCGTCTTGCAGTACTCTGCTCTCCAGCCTTAACCCTGTTGGTCCAGACTGGAGTGCGCGCACGTCCGTATCGCTAATCTGCTCCGCGGCCATGGCTGTATAATTTATCCCTACGCAGACCGGGGCCACAACCGCGCATGAGAGGCAGTCCGCCACCACATTCAGTTAAGCCGACACATGCTGAATATCGGTCGTAAACTCCGAGATTGCGGCCAGCTGTCTCTTCTGCCGGCCCGACCATGGTTCCGAAACCTTGGCCATCGCGAACGTCAGCGGCTTGTGGTCCACGAACGCGGTGAAGCTGCGCCCTTCCAGCCAGAACTGGAAGTGGCGTAGGGCCAGGTGGAGAGCCAGCAACTCCCTGTCGAACGCGCTGTATTTACGCTCACTGTCGCGCAAAGCCCTGCTGAAAAAAGCGAGCGGCTGCCAAGAACCGGCGATGCGTTGCTCCACGACGGCCCCTACGGCCACGTCCGAGGCGTCGGTAGTGAGCGCTATCCGGGCCGCCAGCTCTGGGTGCGCCAATAGTGCGGCGTTTGCCAGGGCTTCTTTAATCTCAGAGAACGGCTGCTCTCACTCTGGAGTCCATTCGACTCCATCCGTGGGTTTCCGTCTCTTGAGCGCGGCGTACAATGGCTGCATGAGTTGAGCTGCACGGGGGAGGAAACAGTTATAAAAGTTAACCATCCCCAAAAATTCCTGCAGCGCCCTGACCGTCTGAGGCCGGGGAAAGTTCGCCACAGCGCGCATTTTGTCAGGCAAGGGTATCGCTCCCTCTGGTGAGACATGGTGCCCCAAAAAATCAATCCCCGCCACGCCGAACTGGCACTTCACCGGGTTGATTATTAACCCGTGCTCCTCCAACCTCTGGAAAACCGTCCTGAGGTGGGTTACGTGTTCGTCTTCGGACGCGCTGGCTACCAGGATATCATCCAGGTAGACGAACACAAACGGGAGATCGTGCAGCACCGCGTCCATCATGTGCTGGAACGTCTGTGCCGCTCCTTTTAATCTGAATGGCATGCACAGAAACTTGAACAAGCCGAACGGAGTTATTACTGCTGTTTTGGGTATGTCCTCCGCGCACACTGGGACCTGGTGGTAACCGCGGACCAGGTCTATTTTAGAAAAAATGCGTGCTCCGGCGAGGTGAATGAAAAAATCCTGAATGTGGGGAATCGGGTAGTGGTCGTGTGCTGTGGCGTTATTCAACCTGCGGAAATCGCCGCACGGTCGCCACGACCCCTCAGCTTAAGGGACCATGTGTAGCGGGGATGCCCATAGGCTGTTCGATCGCCTGATGATGCCCAACCTTTCCAGGTTGGCAAACTCCTCGCCCGCTATGGCCAGCTTGGCTGCGTCCAAGCACCAAGGTCGTGCGAAAATGGGCAGCCCAGTGGTGGTGATAAAGTGCTCCACCCCGTGTTTAGCGATGGCCGCCGAAAACGTCGGGACCGTGAGTGCTGGAAACTGAGTGAGCAGTGTGTGGAACTTACCGCCTGGAGCTGTGACGTTGGCTTGTGTTACTGGCCCGGCCCCTCGAGCTGTACAGGGGAGAGAGTCAAAGGACAGTGCATTAACCACACACCTGTTAGCAACATCAACTAGTAAACCATGCACACACAGAAAATCAGCTCCCAGAATTGGGAAACTCAGTGCTGCTATGACAAAAGTCCACTCATATGTACGGCCATGTAGAGATAAAGCCAGTGTTCTCTCACCAAAGGTCTTAATGTCCGAGCTGTTTACTGCCACCAGCCTGGGACCGCTAGGTCCTGCCAGCTGGTCGGCTTAGGTCGGTAGGATGATGCTCTTCTGGGCTCCGGTGTCTACGAGGAAACGCCTCCCTGAGCGCGAGTCCGTCACGTAGAGCAGCTTGTTCTCTTCACTGGCGGTCGCAGCTGCTACTGACTGCTGGCCTTGGCGTTTCCCGAGCTCTTGAATTGGCACGGTGGCGTACATCTGCGTGCGTTCTCTCCAAAGCGGCGGTGGTAGAAACACAGTGTGTCTCTCTGGCACTCCTTGGCCTTCGCTGCCACTACCGTCGGTGGCTCCTTGCCTCCTCTGGTCATCTCACTGGGCTCTGACGCCGCTGCGTTGACTGTGAGCGCTCTGGTGGTGAGGATGATCCGGTCTGCCTCCTGGGCTAGCACACGGTAGTCACGTGCGGCCAGCAACGGCGAATTGGCCAGAACCGCTCTCGCCTCTGTTGGAAGGTTCCGGAGGAAAAGGTGGGCAAACAGAAAATGCCCGTCGTCCGTGCCCATTAACGCCAACATCTTCTCCATCAGATCGACAGCCGAACCATCTCCTAACTCGGAGCGCCTCAGGAGCCTTGGTGTCATCTGCCGTTATTCCCCGGAGGGTGAACTGGGCCTCGGTGTGGTGGAACCAAGAGCGCGGGTTGTGCTGCCACAAGTCCGGTATCTTGACTGAAACAGCGCACGCGTTGCTGGGGGTTCCCGTCCGAGCCGTCTGTGGGATGCTTGCCGCGTTGCTGGGGCTTCCCATCCGGGGGTGACTCCGGGGTTCTTGCCTCGTGTTCCATAATACGTCCAGGGTCACCAGTGTGGAGAGTGTGGGAAATGAGGAGGCAGGTTTACGAACAGAGGAAGTTTATTAACACTCTCACATCAGTCATATGCAGAAAAAGCATGATGCAGCCAAGCACGGTTTCTCCTTATAAACCCAACAGATCATCTCACATCTCCATGACATTTCACATCACACTGCATGACATTTAACATCACAAAACATTCCCCTTCAACCCCCGGCTCCTTCTTCTTGCCAACTCCCCATGACATCCCTGCCTATTGTCCTCCTATGTTTAACCACTGCATCCTGACTGAGACGCTGTCTGCTGACTCTCCCTAATCTCCACAATATGCATTTTGTCTCTGCTACATTATTATTATTATTATTATTATTATTATTGTTATTATTACTACAGTCAAGTAAATGTGTGGTATTAACATGTAAAAAGGTGCTCTGTGCATTGCTGTGACTAAATATTTTGTGATTTTTTTATGTTTTGTTGCATACAAAATAAAGCTGTCACATGTGATTGCCACTCAGTGCTGTGTTGCTATGGTAACTGTCCTGTATCTGCAAAGAATTCTGTTCTATACACAATGGTTTTGGTCTTGGGAGACTCTGGTCTCGGTTCGAGCTTGACTACAAGACTACTGTCTCTCTTTTTCTCTTATCATGATTACTCAAATAGTACTGACATAATTTCATTTAAGTTTGGCCGAAGGGTGGAGTTTTGGCCACAGAGGAACCCATTAGATTTTGGAACATATTTAATAAGCAAATAAATTTTTAACATTGTGAGGTTGTCCTTTATCCCCTTTGGACATCTTTAATAAGTTGTTAAATTGTGCATTGAACTTTAGTGCTTTTGCAGCCAAAACATTAAGGACAGATTCTTAATTATAATGTCAGCCTGGAAATGTTACAGAAATACTTGGAGGAGGTTAGGGAACAAAGGAAAGCACACAACAGACAATAATCAAGAAATGGAAAGCAAAGAAGAAAACAGTTAAAAGTGGTCATACCTGTAAGTAAGCAGTTAAATTAACCAGAATTAAAGCATTTACAGGCATCATTAAAAATAAGTAGGCTTTTAAAAGCAGAGACAGATATGCCTTTATCTTGTTTTAGTGCTTTTTGGAACAGGTTCCACTTGGTGGATTTAGGGGCTTTCAATCAGATGTAAAGTGAGGACTGTGTGTAGGACTTTACAAGAGATGCAGGTTACATCAGCTGTGTCAGATGGAGGGTGAATGTCATTTTATAAGAAATCATAATTCAATGAATACTGCAAATATTGCTAATAGTAATGTGAGTATGACCAGAAAATAAAGAACTCAGCAGCGCTCATTGTTAGGGGCTCTTGTAACAGCAGAGTGTAACAGCAGAGTGACGGATGGCCTGAAGTTTATGTAGAGTTCCAGTTAAGATAAGATAAGCCTTCATTAGTCCCACAATGGGGAATTGCCAGTCTGTATCTGCATAATGACTGTTGGTTCAACAATACATTTGACAGCAGATAAAAAAAGAAGAGAAACTTCTATATAGCAATCCAAACTGTAGTTTGATTTCTGACTGCAGCACAGTGGCATCATCAAAGAAGGACAATACACCATCTAGTCAAATTCCTAAATATTTAGATTGAAGATTCAAATATTTTTATTTGTCGGTACTTTTATATGTACATGTCATACAGTAGTAGTGCTGTTTCTCTCTCTCTTAGTGATGTGCACAATATATGACAAGAAGGGATAAGGATGGAAAACAATAATAACAATCTATGTAAAGTAATGCTACCTGTAGTGCAAATAACAGTAAAAACACAGCAATCCTATGTACAGTAAACCGTAATACCAGTAAATTGCAAGTTTAATGCAGTAGTGTAGGTGCAGACAGTAGCCACGGTTACATGGGCAAAATTTCTTCAATCTGATTAGAATTCAGATCAGAACTTTACTGTTTACATGGATCCTGAAAAAGCTGATCTGATTAGGATGTGCGTTTCCATGTGCCGCACGTTTGAACAAACTAAATCATTTTGACATGCGCATGTCAACATTTCGACATTCCGAAAATAGTAAAAGAAGCAACTTCCGGTGTAAACAATCCCCGCTTTGTGTCTTTCTCTTTTTGAAATGGACCTGTATTGTGTTATTCAGACTGTACTTTTGCTTCTGCTGGTCTCCGTAATGAAGCTACAAGCCCAGCAGTGCATACTTCTGCATATGACGAACAGAGGGAGACAGCAGGACGATACAGACCAGTTTTGTTTTACTCCCGCTATGTCTTTCACTAGCTGCTGTAAAGGCGAAAATACATCACATCGACGTGTGGCAGACGTACAGACATGCGCAGTAAACATATTTTCTGCCCAACCTTCGGATTAAGTATTTATGCGCGCACCATTCAGATTAACAATCGGCATAACCCACCTGTCTCATTCGGAATGAAATTTTGATCCGAATGAGCGTGATTGGGTCAGAATATTCAGATTGGCGTGTTTACATGAAGCATTTTATTCCGATCAGGCTTTTTATCTGGTTACTTGTGTCCATGTAAACAATGCTAGTGACAGATTGGTCTGCACATGATCAGTATTGCAATGATAGACAGCAGCAGGTATGGCATTTGTGCAAATGGTTGCAGTAAGGTGCAGAGACATACAGCAGCAGATGTAGTACTGTTGGTGTGCCAAGTCTTTATGTGCAAACAGCTGAGGTAGAGTTATTGTGTGGGTGAGTGCATTACGTTCCAGGGGCAGGCGGAGGAAGTGGACAGAGTTCAGGTTCCTGATGACCTGCTGAACAAAGCTGTTTAGCAGTCTTGTGGAGTGGGCCCGGAGGCTCCAGTACCTTCTCCCTGAGGGCAGGGGGCTGAAGAGGGAGCGTGAGGGGTGGAAGGTGTCACCTGTGATGTTGATGGCTTTGCGGATGAGGCAGGTGTGATAGATGTCCGAGAGGGAAGGCAGAGGGGCACTGATGATCTTGCTGGCTGCTTTCACTGTGCGCTGTAGAGTCTTCCGACAGGAGGCGGTGCCGCTTCCATACCACACAGTGATGCAGCTGGTGAGGATGCTCTCAATGCTGCCCCAGTAGAATGAGCACATGATGGGGGGGTGGGACTCATGCTCTTCTCAGTTTGCAGAGGAAATAGAGGTGAGTTTGAGCCTTCTTGGCCAATGATGTGGTGTTGGTAGACCAGGAGAGGTCCTCGGAGATGTGCACCCCCAGGAACTTGTTGCTGCTCACCCTCTCCACAGCTACTCCATCAATGATCAGAGGGGGATGCTGTGTGTGTCCCTTCTTGAAGTCGACCACAATCTCCTTGGATTTTCCCACGTTCAGGAAGAGATTATTGTCTTTACACCACTGGACCAGTTGGCTCACCTCATTTCTGTAGTTGGCCTCTTCATTGTTTGTAATGAGGTCCACCACTGTCGTGTTATCCGCAAATTTGGTGATGTGGTTGGTGCTGTAGGCTGATATGCAGTCATGGGTCAGCAGCCCTGAATTTCCCTCTGGGATTAATTAAGTATTCAAAATCATAAATCAGGGTGAAGAGCAGCGGGTTGAGCACGCACCCTTGTGGGTCCCCTGTGCTCAGTGTGGTGGTCTTGGAGGTGTTACTGCCGTCCCCCACGTTCTGTGGCCTCTCTGTGAGAAAGTCCAGCACCCAGTTACAGAGAAAGGTTTTGAGTCCCAAGTGTCTGAGTTTTTGTATTAGGTGCTGGCGGATGATTGCGTTGAATGCTGAACTGAAGTTCAAGAACAGCATTCGCACGTAGGAGTTCTTTGAGTCCAGGTGGGTGAAAGCTGGATGGAGAGCAGCAGAGATGGCATCTTCTTTGGATCTGTTTGACCTGTATGCAAACTGAGATGGGTCGTGGGAGGGAGGCAGGGTGAACTTGATGTTCTGCATGACCAGCCGCTTGAAGCACTTCATTATAATGGGGGTCAGTACTATGGGCTGGTAATCGTAACTGGATGGAACAGGCTTCTTTGGGACTGGTATTATGGTAGCAATTTTGAAACACATGGGGAGAACAGCTTGACTCAGGGAGATGTTGAAGATGTCGGCCAGGACATTCATGAGCTCCTCCGCACAGTCCTTCAGAATGCGACCTGGTATGTTGTCTGGTCCAGCTGCCTTGCGTTGGTTGATCCTGGAGAGGGTCCTCTTCACCTTAGCCGGATCTAGACTTATAGCCTGCTTGTCTGGGGGAGGAGTGGTCCTCTGTGCTGATGTGCTGTTTTGTGTTTTAAAGCAGCCAAAGAAGTCTTTTAAGTTGTTAAGCAGTGTGATGTTACTCGCACAGGTCTGAGGTGGAGGTTTGTAGCTGGGGAGGGTCTGTATGCCACACCAGAGGAAACATGCATCTCTGGTGTTGCTGAAGTGTCCAGATATTTTCTCGCTGTACTGTCATTTTGCCTCCTTGATACCATGGGACAGGTTGGCCCTAGCTGTTGTTAGTCCTGCAGTGTCACCGGCCCTGAAGGCTGCATCCCAAGCTCTCAGGAGCAAACAGTGACCGTTTTGCAGTGAGTGGCATCATCAGTGCATTTAGCTTTGTATGCTACAACAACATCAGCATACTCCTCTATGTTTGTGTGTTCATTGTGAGTGGCTGCATGCTTGAAAATGTCTGTAGTGCTAGAGCAGTCTTGCAGGGCATTGGAGGCCCCCCCTGGCCACACATGTACCTGCTTTTTAGTTGGTCTGATGACTTTCACTCTGGGTCTGTATGCAGGCCTTAGCAAGATGGTGATGTGACCAGAGAGGCCCAGGTGGGGAAGGGGGGAGGCCTTGTATGCTCTCTTGTGGGTTGTGTACACCAGGTCCAGCAAGTTGTCTCCTCTTGTTGGAAAGTCCACATGTTGGTGTAGTTTTGGTAGGAGGGCCTTTAAATCTGCATGGTTGAAGTTGCCTGCTGCGATGAGGAATCCATCTGGATGCCTGTTTGTGTCTCACTTATAGCCTGATAGAGTTCATTTAGTGTCTTACTCCTTTTGCCGATGGCGGGACATACACGGCGACTAGCAGGACGAATGTAAGTTCCCTTGGTAAGTAGAACAGTCGGCATTTGATGATCATAAACTCCATCAACAGTGTTTGTGCATAAATCAAATCAAATCAAATCAAATCAAACTTTATTGTCATATTGCTGTACATACAACTGTAGTGCAGGCAAGATGAAATTGCGTTTCTCTCGGCATCCATATAAGAAGCAGCATGATTTAAGACACATTCCCACATAGCTCCCCCACCCACCCCCACCCCCCCCATCCATTCACACATCCCTGAGACATACTTGGGGAAAAAGAAGAATAACTAACTATAATATACAAAATGACCGTAGGTGCAGTAGTGTGTATGAGAGATTCCGGGTCAACTGTTCAGCATCCTGACAGCTTGTGGAAGGAAGCTGTTGATCAGTCTGGTGGTTCTGCCTCTGATGCTCCGGAATCGTTTACCAGATGGAAGAAGTTCAAAGTGTTTATGCAGAGGGTGAGAACGGTCCTTGACAATGTTTAGTGCCCTGCTCCTACAACGGTTCTGAAAAAGTTCTTGGACAGAGGGGAGGGAGACTCCAATTACCCTCTCCGCCCCCTTGACTATCCTCTGCAGGGCTTTTTTGTCTGACATACTGCAGCTGGAGTACCATGTAGCAATGCAGTACGTCAGAACACTCTCCACCACACCTCTGTAGAAGGTCCTGAGGATGCAGATGGGGAGAGAGGCCTGTTTGAGTTTCCTCAAGAAGTGCAGTCTCTGCTGAGCCCGCTTCCTGATCTCCAAGGAATTCTTGCTCCAGGTCAGGTCCTGCGAGATCTGCACTCCGAGGAACTTGATGTTCTCTACTCTTTCCACTAAACGGCCGCCGATGCTGAGGGGGGCGTGCTCAGGCTGCGACCGCCGGAAGTCGATAATCATCTCCTTTGTTTTGTCCACGTTGAGCACCATATTGTTCTCCCTGCACCAGCCCTCCAGGTCTCTCACTTCTTCCCTGTACATTGATTCCTCATCCCTCTGGATAAGTCCCACCACCGTGGTGTCATCTGCAAACTTAATAATCTGGTTCCCCTCGTGTCTGGATACACAGTCATGTGTTAGAAGTGTAAACAACAGTGGACTGAGTACACAGCCTTGAGGGGATCCGGTACTCAGCGTGACAGACTTGGAGATGTTGTTTCCAACCCGGACAGACTGAGGTCTCTCAGTCAGAAAATCCAGGATCCAGAGACATGTGGCGGTGTTCAGACCGAGAAGGAGTAATTTCTCCATCAGTCTCTGGGGAATAATGGTGTTGAATGCTGAACTGAAATCAATGTACAGGAGTCTGGCGTAGGTGTCTTTCTGGTCCAGGTGGGTGATGACAGAGTGTAGGGTGGTGACTATAGCATCCTCCGTGGAGCGGTTTGAACGATATGCAAACTGGAGCGGGTCGTGTGATGCAGGGAGGCAGGCTGTAATGTGTGGTTTGACAAGCTGCTCAAAACACTTCATCACAATTGGTGTCAGTGCAACAGGACGATAGTCATTCAAACAGGACACCACTGGTTTCTTTGCCACCGGTACAATGATAGAAGTCTTGAAGCATCTGGGAACGATGGCCTGTCTCAGGGAGATGTTATAAATGTCAGTCAGGACATCCGCCAACTCGCTCGCGCAGTCTCGGAGCACACGTCCCGGAATGTTGTCTGGACCTGCAGCTTTGCATGGGTTGACTCTGGTTAGGGTCCTCCGTGTGTCCGCTGTGTTGATGGTAAAAGCTGGTCTGACCAATGGTGGGGGAGGGCCAGCCCTCCCTCTGATTGTCGAGTTTGATGCTTCAAAACATGCAAAGAAGTCGTTAAGCCTGTCTGGAAGCGAAGCGTCGTCATCATTGACCCCCTGCCTAGGCTTAAAGCCCGTCAGTGTCCGAACTCCCTGCCACATCTGCTTGGTGTTCCTAGTGTCACACAGGTGTCCCTGGATTTTCTCCGCATAGGCGCGCTTTGCTGCCTTAATTCCCTTAGAAAGCGCAGACCTGGCTGAGCGGAGGGCGATCCTGTCCTTCGCTCTGAAGGCTGCATCTCTGGTTGTGAGCAGCGAGCGCACCTCTGCAGTCATCCAGGGCTTATGATTACCCCGCATAGTGATGGTCTTCACTGTAGTGACATCCTCTGTGCACTTCGCGATGTAGCTGGTGACCGAATCAGCATACTCCTCCACATCTGTCCTATCTTCCTGGGAGGCTGCTATTTTGAAGACCTTCCAGTCTGTGTGCTGAAAACAGTCTTTCAGTGCAGGGGTTGCACTCTCTGGCCAAATCCTGATTTGTTTCACTGCTGGCCTGCTGCGCTTCAATAAAGGTTTGTAGGCAGGCAGCAGCATCACGGATATGTGATCAGAACGGCCGAGATGGGGCGGGGTATCGCTTTATATGCATCTGTGTTTGTGTACACTAAGTCCAACATATTCTCTCCTCTGGTCTTAAAGTCTACACATTGTTTAAACTTGGGGAGCACAGTCTTTAGGCTGGTGTGGTTAAAATCCCCCGCAACCACCACAAAACTGTCCGGGTGTGAAGTTTGGATTTCACTGATTGCATTGTGCAGTTCCCCGAGTGCCTTCTTAGCATTAGCTTTAGCGTTAGCGCTCGGCGCTGTGTAAACACCGACTACAAACACGTTGCTGAATTCTCTAGGCAGATAATAAGGCCGACAATTTACAATAAGGAACTCCGCCAACGGAGAGCAGTGTTTAGACACTAACGTGGCATTAACGCACCAGTTCTTGTTAACATAGATGCATAGCCCACCCCCCCGGCTCTTACCGGAGCTCGCCGTTTCCCTGTCGGCACGGAACATCGCCATATCCTCCAGTTGAATGGCCTCGTCAGGAATGTTGTCGTGGAGCCATGTCTCGGTGAAAACAAACACACAGCAGTCCCTCCACTCTCTCCGGGTTTCTCTCAGCAGACGCATTTCGTCCACCTTGTTTTCGAGGGCGTGGACGTTTGAGAGAAGAAGCAACGGTACCGCTGGTCTGGAGGGATTAGCCTTTAGCCTAGCATGGATCCCGGCCCTTTTTCCTCGCTTTTTCCTGTGTTCCCTCCACTTCCACTTCCTCCTCTCACGGGTAGCTTCCAGCGGGGATTCCGCCAAAATTCCGTGCTGGCGTAGGATGTCCAAATCACAACCGATCGCCGCGATTCTTGCAGCGTGCAGTACCTTGATGTTTAATAAGGTCTCACGGTTGTAAGTTTTACAGAATGTACGTCTGGGATGATCACAACACTCAAAACTCTCACACTCGCTGATGCCAAGAGGGGCCGCTGCGTCCGAGATAACAGTCTGATAACAGCTGAGATAACAGTCGCATCTCAGCACCAAGCGTCATTGATGTAAACGCACACACCTCCTCCTCAGATTTTCCCTCCTTCCATGAACACCCGATCAGCGTGGAGGCATGTTAGCCCCGCTAACTGAATAGCAGAGTCTGGGATATTGTCATTTAGCGATGGTTCCATAAAGACAAAAATACAGCAGTTCTGCGCATCCCGTTGCGTAGGTCTCAGGAGCTGTATGTTGTCTATTTTGTTGTCTAGTGAGCGTACGTTGGCCAGAATGAGGGTTGGAATCGGGAGGCTGTATGTGCTAGTGGCTATCTTAGCTCGGATTCCTCCATGCTTAGCTTGTTTCTGCTTTTTTTCACACTAACTGCGTCGTCTCCATTTGGGATAGACACGACTTGACCCCGGACTGATCCATTTGGGATCAGTCAAGTCCAGGGGTATGGGAGTCTGGTGGAGAAGTCCTAGGCCACAGAGTTCCTCTGTAATGCTCCGGTCCAAGACGTAATGTTTGGTCATATTCCTTATCTCCAGAAGGTTGTGGCGACCAGCTTGTGCGCAACACTATATGTGGACATTAAACATGTGAATATCCACTTAGACATACAGTGGGGAAAAAAATATTTAGTCAGCCACCAATTGTGCAAGTTCTCCCACTTAAAAGATGACAGAGGTCTCCAATTTTCATCATAGGTATACCTCAACTATGAGAGACAAAATGAGAAACAAAAATCCAGAAAATCACATTGAAGGATTTTTAATGAATTAATTGGTAAATTCCTTGGTAAAATAAGTATTTGGTCACCTACAAACAAGCAAGATTTCTGGCTCTCACAGACCTGTAACTTCTTCTTTAAGAGGCTCCTCTGTCCTCCACTCGTTACCTGTATTAATGGCACCTGTTTGAACTCGATATCAGTATAAAAAACACCTGTCCACAACCTCAAACAGTCAGACTCCAAACTCCACTATCAATCAACGACTTTTGAAACTGCCGACATTCTCTCTCTCCTCTACTGTCTCTGAGTCCTGAGATTCAGCCTCTGGTCAGTGAACAGTCTGCATGTCAAAGATGTAATGTTAGTATGTTCATACAGCAGGCATTTCTCAGGAGATATTTATGGAATCATAATTAAATGTTACAGAAAATGGCTAAAATACAGCCGTGGACAAAATTGTTGGTACCTCTCTGTTAATGAAAGAAAAACCCACAATGGTCACAGAAATAACTTGAATCTGACAAAAGTGGTAATAAATAAAAATTCTATGAAAATTAACCAATGAAAATCAGACAGTGCTTTTGAATTGTGGTTCAACAGAATTACTTCAAAAAACAAACTCATGAAACAGGCCTGGACAAAAATGATGGTACCCCTAGAAAAGATTGAAAATAATGTGACCATAGGGGCATGTTCAACCAAGCTGTGTCCTCTAATTAACATCACAGGTGTCTACAAACTTGTAATCAGTCAGTCAGCCTATTTAAAGGGTGACAAGTAGTCACTGTGCTGTTTGGTGACATGGTGTGTACCACACTAAACATGGACCAGAGGAAGGAAAGGAGAGAGTTGTCTCAGGAGATTAGAAAGAAAATTATAGACAAGCATGTTAAAGGTAAAGGCCATAAGACCATCTCCAAGCAGCTTGATGTTCCTGTGACTACAGTTGCACATATTATTCAGAAATTTAAGATCCACAGGACTGTAGCCAACCTCCTTGGACGTGGCCGCAGGAGGAGACGGATAATACAAATGGTAACAAAAGAGCCCAGAACAACCTCTAAACACATTCATGGTGAAATCCAAGGTCAAGGTACATCAGTGTCAGATCGCACCATCCATCGTTGTTTGAGCCAAAGTGGACTTCATGGGAGACGACCAAGGAGGACACCACTGTTGAAAACAAATCATAAAAAAGCCAGACTGGAATTTGCCAAACTGCATGTTGACAAGCCACAAAGCTTCTTGGAGAATGTCCTATGGACAGACGAGACAAAACTGGAACTTTTTGGCAAGGCACATCAGCTCTGTGTTCACAGACACAAAAATGAAGCACACCAAGAAAAGAACCCTGTCCCTACTGTGAAACATGGAGGAGGTTCTGTTATGTTCTGGGGCTGCTTTGCTGCATCTGGCACAGGATGTCTTGAATCTGTGCAGGGTACAATGAAATCTCAAGACTATCAAGGTATTCTAGAGAGAAATGTGTTGCCCAGTGTCAGACAGCTTGGTCTCAGTCGCAGGTCATGGGTCTTGCAACAGGATAATGACCCAAAACACACAGCTAAAAACAGCCAAGAATGGCTAAGAGCAAAACATTGGACAATTCTAAAGTGGCCTTCTATGAGCCCTGATCTAAATCCTATTGAACATCTGTGGAAGGAGCTGAAACATGCAGTCTGGAGAAGGCACCCTTCAAACCTGAGACAACTGGAGCAGTTTGCTCATGAGGAGTGGGCCAAAATACCTGCTGAGAGGTGCAGAAGTCTCATTGACAGTTACAGAAATCGTTTGATTGCAGTGATTGCCTCAAAAGGTTGTGCAACAAAATATTAAGTTAAGGGTACCATCATTTTTGTCTGTTTCATGAGTTTGTTTTTTAAAATAATTCTGTTGAACCACAATTCAAAAGCATTGTCTGATTTTCACTGGTTAATTTTCCAAGAATTTTTATTTATTACCGCTTTTGTCAGATTCAAGTTATTTCTGTGACCATTGTGGGTTTTTCTTTCATTAACAGAGGGGCACCAACAATTTTGTCCATGTCTGTATAACTTTGTATTAGTTTATATTAAAACTGTGCTGAGGAGAGATGCCTGTGACTGTTTATTAGGGCTTCCTATCAGACTCAAAATGATACTGGACAAAAACTCATCTTTTATAAATGTATTTTTCCTGTGATGTTTTCAGAGAGCTCAGACTGCCCTTCACAATTTCTGACAGATTTGTTTTTAATGATAAAATTTATTTGGTGTTATTTATATTAATGTCCATACTACATATATTCTAATTATCTAAATTTTAATCAGTTACATTAAAGCTGCTGTTTGGTATTAAAATGAACACAGTGAACTTTCTGCTGTTCACAAAATGCTGATATGTAAATGTTCCAGCTTAACATGCTATATTACTATTTTTATTAAAATAGAGATACTGTACAGTTGTGAAAAAATTAGGATACCCCATTATTCAGTTCTTTATTAAGAAATGTTCACATATCTATGTCTAACCTTGTTTTTGTTTTTATTTGCATTTTTTAACATTTATTTTAGCCATTTTAAGTAGGTATGAATGTGGGGGTGTTCTAAAAAAGATGGGGGGTGGCCTAATTTATTCCTCACTATTTGTTTAGAATTATATTTTACAGAAAATTTGAAAAAAGTCTTTAATTAATTTTTAATTGTTTAGTTTTATTACATGAATCTCCCAGTATTTTAAACACTGATATTAAATATCCATATGTCCAAATATGTATATAAAAAAAGAAAACACACACACAGAGGCTTATACAGGGTATCCTAATTTTTTCACATGACTGTATATGTGAATTTATATGTTTAATAATGATACAATGTATCTGTAAAAATATGCAGTTGTAAAAGTGTAATTTTATAACTAACATCTCCAACCTTAAACACTTGCAGAAATACCATGGAAAGGAGAATGCTGAATTTATTCAGGCCACAAGCTGCATATCCATTTTGTATTGGTATCGGCTGATACTCAAATTTTAAAGTATCGGATTGGTCATTAAAAAAAAGCTGTATCGGTACATCCCTAATACAAAGTTTATTTTATTTCAAAAAGGACTTGTGCATACTGTTATATCTGTAAATTAGGACAGTGGAAGTGGTCACTGTACGGAACAATAACTTTATTAAAGGACATTGCTAACAGCACGTGTTACAGTAGAACGTAGCTATGCTATCCGGGAGTGAGTACAGGCTGGTGTTTGCATAAAGGCAGAGTGCTGTGGCTGCTCCATCGGTTCCAGCAACAAAATCAGTACCAGCACATGCACAATGCGTTTACTTGATGTGTGCATGATGTGTTTTCCTTTTTACAGCAGTTTAAAAAATAACACCTCAAACGTGGTAGATTTTATAAAAAAAATGTCTTCTTTTGCATTTCACCATTTCTTACCAGATTAGTTAAGAAAAGGAGAGGTCAAATCCAGTGCTGGACAGAATGCAAGAGACTGACTTGGGTATTCAAAAACTTTATCCTTAAAGGTAAATATTTTCGTAAATATACTCCTGAAAAAGTCGCAACAAAAGTAATTTAATTTTCATTGACAAATTTATTTAATTTACAAATGAATAGATATGGATTTAAATAACTTGCAGTTTTTGATTAAGTTCTTGGCCACGTCTTCAAAACACAAATAATTATTATTTTTTACAATGAGAAATGTATCTCCATTCAGAAGAGAATATCTTGAGTTAAGCTCAAGACCAGCCAGAACTGAAAGTGGCAGATGGCCAAATGGAGAGCGAGCAGCTCCCTGTCGAACACGCTGTATTTACGTTCGCTATCGCGCAAGGTCCTGCTGAAAAAGGCGAGGGGCTGCCAAACCCCGGCTACATGTTGCTCCACAACCGCCCCTACGGCCACCTCTGATGCGTCAGTGGTGAGTGCTATGCGGGCCGTTGGGTCTGGGTGTGCCAACAACCCAGCCTTTGCCAAGGCTGCTTTCACCTCCGAGAACGCTTGGTCCCGCTCCGGGGGCCACTCGATCTTATCCGCAGGTTTCTTTTTTTTTTAGCGCGGCATACAACGGCTGCATGAGTTGCGCCGCGCGGGGGAGAAAACGGTTATAAAAATTCACCATTCCCAAAAACTCCTGCAACGCCCTGACCGTCTGCGGCCGGGGGAAATCTGCCACCGTGCGCACTTTGTCAGGCAGCAGAACTGCTCCTTCGGGGGAGACGCGGTGTCCTAAAAAATCGATCTGCGCCACCCCGAACTGACACTTCGCTGGGTTGATTATTAACCCGTGATCTCCCAACCTTCGGAAAACTGTGGCCAGGTGTTTTTCGTGTTCGTCTTCGGACGCGCTGGCTACTAAAATATCGTCCAGGTAGACGAACACGAAAGGGAGATCGCGAAGCACTGCGTCCATCATGCGTTGGAACGTCTGAGCAGCCCCTTTAAGTCCGAATGGCATGCGTAAAAACTCGAATAGGCCAAACGGAGTTATTACCGCTGTTTTGGGTATGTCCTCAGCGCGCACTGGGACTTGGTGGTAACCGCGGACCAAGTCTATTTTAGAAAAAATGCGCGCCCCTGCCAAATGAACGGAAAAATCTTGGATATGTGGGATTGGGTAGCAGTCGTGCGCTGTAGCGTTGTTTAACCTGCGGAAATCCCCACAAGGGTGCCATGATCCATCAGCTTTCGGGACCATGTGTAGGGGGGAAGCCCACGGACTGTTTGAATGTCGGATAATGCCCAACCTCTCCAGGTTGGTGAACTCCTCACGCGCTATGGCCAGTTTAACTGCGTCCAAGCGCCGAGCTTTTGCAAAAACGGGCGGTCCGGTAGTGGTAATAAAATGCTCCAGCCCGTGCTTAGCGACTGTTGCCGAAAATGTGGGGACCGTGAGTGCTGGGAACTGAGTGAGCAGTGTGTGGAACTTACCGCTTGCTGCTGTGACGTTGGCTTGTGCTGTTGGCGGGGCCACTCGCGCTGTACAGGGGATAGAATCAAAAGAAAGTGCATTAACCAGGCGCCTGTTAGCAAGATCAACCAACAAACCATGTGAGCACAAAAAATCAGCCCCCAACATATTGAAATTTACTGCTGCTACAACGAAAGTCCACTCAAATGTACGGCCGTGTAGAGACAGGAGCAGAGTCTTCTCACCAAAGGTCTTAATCTCCGAGCCATTCGCTGCCGTCACCCGGGGACCTCCGGAACCAGCCAGTCTGTCCGCGTAGGAAGGTGTGATGAAACTCAACTGGGAGCCTGTGTCGACGAGGAACTGCCTCCCCGAACGTGCGTCCGACAAGTAGAGCAGCTTGTTCTCTTCCCCAAGGGCCGCGGCTGCTACCGACCCCCGGTCTTGGCGCTTCCCGAACGCCTGAACTGGCACGGCGGTACACACTTGCGTGCGAAGCGGCGATGGTAGAAACAAAGGACGTCCGGTCCACGTTCCCTGGCCCCTGCCGCTGCCATCATCGGTGAGTCTGGCGCCGCTGCCTCTGGCCCCCTGTCGTCTCTGGTTGTCGCGCCGAGTTCCGCTGCAGCAGCCGTGGCTGCGCGCCACTTGGTGGCGTTGACAATCCGCTGCACCTCTCGGCCCAGCGTGCGGTAGTCCCATAGGGCCAACAGTGGCGAACTGGCCAGGGTCGCTCTCGCTGCTGACGGTATAGTCCTGAGGAAGAGGTGGGTGAAAATGAAGTGATCGTCGTCAGAGTCTTTCAACCTCAACAACTTCTCCATCAGGCTCGTGGGCATGTCGTTTTCCCCCTCTGTCAGCGCCAGGAGCCTCTCTGCTTGCTCCTCCGCCGAGGGGGTGAATTGCTGGATGAGTGCAGCCTTCAACGTGCCGTATTTGTCGCTATCCGGTGGCTAGTCGATCAGGCTCTCCACATGCTGGGTCGTGTTGTTGTCCAGCTTTGCGACTACGTGGTAGAATTTCATGGCATCTACCGATATCCCCCGGAGGTTGAACTGCGCCTCAACCGCGTTGAACCAGGAGCGCGGATTGTTCTGCCAGAAGTCCGGTAGCTGGACTGTAGCGGCATTTGCTTGGCTGGGGGCTCCTGACGCCGCTGGCCCGGGGGAATTTTCTTCTTGCATGATACATCTCGGGTCACCAGTGTGGTGATGTGAAAATGACAAGGCAGAGTTCTCTCTCAAAGTCAGTTTTATTCACAACACCATCATCTCAAAGCAGAGAAAGAGAATGACACAGTAAACTCTTGTCCTTAAATATCAGGAACTTCACACTTCACAGATCACATGTCACACAGACCACCTTGCATTATAAAGACAGTCACAATGCATTTCTCTCCATGATATCACTTCCACTGTCTCCAATGCATCCCTTCCTTAATCCTTTAATTGAACCCCCCACAGTCTCAAGCCTTGCATACCAAGGCTAAGATTCCTGCAGTTCCTGCCTTTGTTCTGACCTAAAATGTGAGTCACAAAACAGTCACATATGTGTGTCCACCACACAATGCCAGTTATTGCAAACACTTGATTGCAGTTGTTGCTGCTAAGGGTGGCCCAACCAGTTACTAGGTTTAGGGGATAATCACTTTTTCACACAGTTCCATGTAGGTTTGGATTTTTTTTTCCCTTAATAAACACCTTCATTTAAAAACTGCATTTTATGTTTATTGTGTTATCTTTGTCTAATATTTAATTATTTTTTTTTTGATGATCTGAAACATTTAAGTGTGACAAACATACAAAAAAGGAGAAATCAAGAAGAGGGCAAACACTTTTTCACACCACTGTACATTCACCAGTACCACTGTTGTGGCTAACATAATGCGTGATGTTAAGTGCACTAGGTTGCCAATGTTAGGTTACACATACACTACCGTTCAAAAGTTTGGGGTCACTTAGAAATTTCCTTATTTTTGAAAGAAAAGCACTTTTTTCAATGAAGATAACTTTAAACTAATCAGAAATACACTCTATACATTGCTAATGTAGTAAATGACTATTCTAGCTGCAAATGTCTGGTTTTTGGTGCAATATCTAGATAGGTGTATAGAGGCCCATTTCCAGCAACTATCACTCCAGTGTTCTAATGGAACAATGTGTTTGCTCATTGCATTAGAAGGCTAATGGATGATTAGAAAACCCTTGTGCAATCATGTTAAGTCTGCAATGCTGTAATTGCTGCAAATGGAGGATTCTTTGACGAAAGCAAAGTTTGAAGGAAAAAAATATTATTTCAAATACAAATCATTATTTCTAACCTTGTCAATGTCTTGACTATATTTTCTATTCATTTTACAACTCATGGTGGTAAATAAGTGTGACTTTTCATGGAAAACACAAAATAATTGTCTGGGTGACCCCAAACTTTTGAACGGTAGTGTATTTGCTTCATGTTAAGGCACAATATGGTAGTATTAGCTTCTAGGCCATCCAACCGATGATCCCGAGGGACAAGCTGCTGTGCGCAGGGGTGGACCAGCACCTGTCATCATGGATCCTGGACTACCTCACAAACCGGCCACAGTTTATGAGAACCCGGAATTGTGTGTCCGACACAATCATCGGCAGCACGGGAGCCCCCCAGAGAACGGTTTTGGCTCCCTTCCTGTTCACCCTTTATACTGCGGACTTCTCACACAACACAACACACTGCCATCTGCAGAAGTTCTCTGACGACTCTGCGATCGTCGGCCTCATCTCCAACAATTCAATTCAATTCAATTCAACTTTATTTATATAGCGCCATTTCACAACAACAGTCATCTCATAGCACTATCAACTGTAGGGAGGACCCCCACAGTTGCAGAAAGACCCCAGCAATCAGGCGATCCCCTGTGAGCAAGCACTTGGCGACGGTGGAGAGGAAAAACTCGCTTTTAACAGGAAGAAACCTCCAGCAGAACCAGGCTCAGGGAGGGGCAGTCATCTGCTGCGACTGGCTGGGGGGTGAGGGGACAGAGAAGAAGAAAAGAACAGACATGTAGAGAGCAAACAGCACGATGGGGACTCAATCTATGGGAGAGAACAAACAAATGTTAATGACCAGCAAAAAAAATATATTTCATAGAGAGTGAGGAAAGGAGTGAGGCCCAGTGCATTACTGGAGGTCCCCCGGCTGACTAAACCTATTAGCAGCATAACTAAGGGAGGGTTCAGAAACACATGATCCCTCCCTAATTGTAGGCTATATCAAAAAGGTAGGTTTTAGCCCTATTCTTAAAAACAGAGATCGAGTCTGACTCCCGAATCCAGATTGGCAGCTGATTCCACAGGAGAGGAGCTTGATAACTGAAGGCTCTGCCTCCCATTGTACTTTTGGAGATTCTAGGTATTACAAGTAAACCTGCATTTTGGGAGCGTAGTGCTCTGTTAGGATGATACGGTAGTATCAGATCTTTTAAATAAAAAGGAGCCTGATTGTTTAGAGCTTTGTAAGTAAGAAGAAGGATTTTAAACTTAATTCTAAACTCTATGGGAAGCCAATGAAGGGAGGCCAGAACCGGAGAGATATGATCTCTCTTTCTAGTACCTGTTAAAACTCTTGCTGCAGCATTTTGGATCAGCTGAAGACTTTTTAAAGATGTTTTAGGACAGCCTGATAATAAAGAATTACAATAATCTAATCTCGAGCTAACAAAAGCGTGGATCAGCTTCTCAGCATCACTCTGAGACAAGATGCTCCTAATCTTGGCAATATTACGCAAATGATAGAAGGCAGTCTTAGAAACAAATTTAATATGTGAATTGAAGGACAAATCCTGATCAAAAATAACTCCAAGGTTCCTCACAGAGCTATTAAGAGAAAGAGTAACTGCATCCAAACTGAAAGTTTGATTTGGAAAGGAATTTCTAAGGTTTTTTGGACCAACAAGAATGACTTCAGTCTTATCTGAATTTAATAGCAGGAAATTACAAGTCATCCAAGCTTTGATTTCCTTAAGACAGGCTTCTAACTTGGCTAATTGATTAGTATCATCTGGCTTCATTGACAGGTATAATTGTGTGTCATCTGCATAACAGTGAAAATGTATACAGTGCTTTCTAATAATGTTGCCTAACGGAAGCATATATAAACTAAAAAGAGTAGGGCCAAGCACAGATCCCTGTGGAACTCCATGACTAAGCTTTGAGCTGAGAGAAAACTCATCATTTACATGAACAAACTGGAACCTATCAGATAAATAAGATCTAAACCACTGCAACGAAGTTCCATTAAGTCCAACATAGTGTTCTAATCTATCAAGTAGAATATTATGATCAATAGTATCAAAAGCTGCACTAAGATCTAAAAGGACAAGTACAGAAACTAGTCCATTATCAGATGCAATGAGGAGGTCGTTAGTGACCTTCGCTAAGGCTGTTTCAGTACTATGATGGATTCTAAACCCAGATTGAAACTCCTCAAGTAAACCATTTCCCTGCAGGTGGTCAAATAATTGCGTAGCAACAACTCTTTCTAAGATTTTTGAAATGAAAGGGAGATTAGAGATTGGTCTATAGTTAACTAAAGCTCCTGGATCTAGCGTTGGCTTTTTGGCTCAACAGAGATGAAGCTGAGTACAGAGGACTTATCCAGGACGTCGTGGACTGGTGCCATCGGAACTGCCTCCAGATCAACGCGAGGAAAACTAAGGAGCTGGTGGTGGACTGCCGCAGGCAAGGACAACCCCTCACAGCACCAGTAAACATCCAGGGAACAAACATTGAGATGGTGACATCCTACAAGTACCTGGGTGTTCATCTGAACAATAAACTAGACTGGTCACACAATACCGACACACTCTACAAGAAGGGACAGCGCAGGTTGTTCCTACTGAGGAGGCTCAGATCTTTTGGTGTACAAGGAGTGCTGCTGAAGACATTCTACGACATGGTGATGACATTAGCCATCACTTTTGGAGTGGTCTGCTGGGGCAACAGCATTACAGCAGCCGATAGGAAGAGACTGAACAAACTGATCAAGAAAGCTAGCTCTGTCCTGGGGCAACGCCTTGACCCAGTGGAGGAGATAGGAGAGAGATGGATGGTGGCTAAACTGTCATCTCTGCTGGAGACCGAGTCCCACCCTATGCAGGACATACTGAACGCACTGAGGAGCTCATTTAGCAGTAGACTACATCATCCTAGGTGCGCGACCGAGAGGTTTCGCAGGTCCTTCCTACCTACAGCTGTCAGACTTTGTAACCTAAGCAGGGCTGCTCGCAGAGATAGCAAAAAAGTGACGACCTAATAGTATTGAATGCAAAAGACGCAACAGACTTACACAAATGGTCCCCTCCAGTATACAACTAGGACAATATCAGTCGCTATGGAGGGTGACAATGTGTATGGATACATATTCATACTATGTGGGATAACTAAGTAGACGGTTATGCTGTTTATTCCATCTAATAATAATAATAATGCATCAGATTTATATAGTGCTTTATCATAGACACTCAAAGACGCTTTACAAGTAGATATATTATTCATTCACTCCAGATAAACAACGGTAGTGGCGAGCCACTACTGTAGCCACAGCTGCCCTGGGGCAGGCTGACGGAAACGTGGCTGCCAGTCCACGCCAACGGCCTCTCCGGCCACCACCAAACATTTATACACATTCATACCCTGTGTTATGGACACAGGAGGCAAGGTGGGTAAAGTGTCTTGCCCAGGGACACAACGGCAGGATATCTGGGGAGAGCGAGATTCGAACCACCAACCATCTGGTTATTGGACGACCTGCTCTACCTCCTGAGCCACTGCCGTCCCATCTAGCTACAATGCTCCGCACTGTGTTTATATATTTATATACAGACGTATATAAATTTATATATATATATATATATATATATATATATATATATATATATATATATATATATATATATATATATATGTGTGTGTGTGTGTGTGTGTGTGTTTATAGTTATATACAGATGCGGACAAAATTGTTGGTACCCCTCTGTTAATGAAAGAAAAACCCACAATGGTCACAGAAATAACTTGAATCTGACAAAATAAATAAAAATTCTATGAAAATTAACCAATGAAAATCAGACAGTGCTTTTGAATTGTGGTTCAACAGAATTATTTTAAAAAACAAACTCATGAAACAGGCCTGGACAAAAATGATGGTACCCTTAACTTAATATTTTGTTGCACAACCTTTTGAGGCAATCACTGCAATCAAACGATTTCTCTAACTGTCAATGAGACTTCTGCACCTCTCAGCAGGTATTTTGGCCCACTCCTCATGAGCAAACTGCTCCAGTTGTCTCAGGTTTGAAGGGTGCCTTCTGCAGACGGCATGTTTCAGCTCCTTCCACAGATGTTCAATAGGATTTAGATCAAGGTTCATAGAAGGCCACTTTAGAATAGTCCAATGTTTTGCTCTTAGCCACTCTTGGGTGTTTTTAGCTGTGTGTTTTGGGTCATTATCCTGTTGCAAGACCCATGACCTGTGACTGAGACCAAGCTGTCTGACACTGGGCAACACATTTCTCTCTAGAATACCTTGATAGTCTTGAGATTTCATTGTACTCTGCACAGATTCAAGACACCCTGTGCCAGATGCAGCAAAGCAGCCCCAGAACATAACAGAACCTCCTCCATGTTTCACAGTAGGGACAGTGTTCTTTTCTTGGTATGCTTCATTTTTGTGTCTGTGAACATAGAGCTGATGTGCCTTGCCAAAAAGTTCTAGTTTTGTCTCATCTGTCCATAGGACATTCTCCAAGAAGCTTTGTGGCTTGTCAACATGCAGTTTGGCAAATTCCAGTCTGGCTTTTTTATGATTTGTTTTCAACAGTGGTGTCCTCCTTGTTCGTCTCCCATGAAGTCCACTTTGGCTCAAACAACGACGGATGGTGCGATCTGACACTGATGTACCTTGACCTTGGATTTCACCATGAATGTGTTTAGAGATTGTTCTGGGCTCTTTTGTTATCATTCATATTATCCGTCTCTTCCATTTTCATCAAGTTTCCTTCTGCGGCCACGTCCAGGGAGGTTGGGTACAGTCCTGTGGATCTTAAATTTCTGAATAATATGTGCAACTGTAGTCACAGGAACATCAAGCTGCTTGGAGATGGTCTTATGGCCTTTACCTTTAACATGCTTGTCTACAATTTTCTTTCTAATCTCCTCAGACAACTCTCTCCTTTCCTTCCTCTGGTCCATGTTTAGTGTGGTACACACCATGTCACCAAACAGCACAGTGACTACTTGTCACCCTTTAAATAGGCCGACTGACTGATTACAAGTTTGTAGACACCTGTGATGTTAATTAGAGGACACATCTTGGTTGAACATGTCCCTATGGTCACATTATTTTCAATCTTTTCTAGGAGTACCATCATTTTTGTCCAGGCCTGTTTCATGAGTTTGTTTTTTAAAGTAATCCTGTTGAACCACAATTCAAAAGCACTGTCTGATTTTCATTGGTTAATTTTCATAGAATTTTTATTTATTACCACTTTTGTCAGATTCAAGTTATTTCTGTGACCATTGTGGGTTTTTCTTTCATTAACAGAGGGGTACCAACAATTTTGTCCACGTCTGTATTTATATGTACATATGTATATTCACTGCTCTTATTTTCTTATCTTCTAAATTATTGCTCTAAGTGTTGCTATCCCTGTGCTGTTGCAATCCTGGAATTTCCCCATTGTGGGACTAATAAAGGCTTATCTTATCTTATCTTATCTTATCTTATCTAGACCATACCATAAATCACTTAAGGTTCCTTTCACCATAACCAACACCATTATCTGAACCTGGGCAACTCGGTAGACTGCAGGTGAAACCCTACATGGTTGAGAGGACTATTCTGCCACTGTTATCAACCATGCTCTGTTTAAATATTTCAAAAACATAGTAATTTTACAGTTCAACCTCAGGGGCCTCAGGCAAGCCTGTGATGGGCGTGGCCCTGGAGGCGATGGCTACGGCAGACCTGGGTGCCATCCCGAACCATTGGTCATCTGGAAGGTAGCTGGCCCCAACTGCACGGTGATCTTCATCGGTGGGGAAAGGAACATCTGCAGGTCGTCTAGGCATTCAGATTAGTGGACCCAAACCCAATCGGGCACCGTGAATCCGTACCTAGTCGGCTTCATGCGGCACTGCTGCTGCTCTGTTGTCCCTGGTGCTGGTTGCTGCTGTAGCAGCGTGACTTTCACGCCAGCGGCAGGACGTGCCCCCAGTTGCTGCCGCCCTGCTGGGTCCCGCTGGGCCACAAACTCTATCCTGCAACACTGTGGCGGTTCCTTCCTGCTGATGTCAGGCGAGGATGCGAGATTAGTCTGGTTTCTGCCCTCTCTCCTCACTGTCTTCTCCCTGCTGTGTCAAGCTCGGAGCGGCTGTACTCTCATCTGGGTGTGTTGCGTTCCCATCATCGGCGGTCAAACAGAGCCCAGGGTTGTCACGAATGGTAAAACCCAGTTCGTTAAAAAGATCACACTCCAGGATGTTGTCCCCGTGTGTGGTTACCTGGAAGATGAACACCGGGAGGACTCTTGACCTGTAGCGAGCTGCCAGCGATACGGTCCCTACTAAGCTGATGCGTGTGTGCCCATAGCCATACAGCTCTGCTGGATTCTTCCCAATATGATGCTTGGGGAAGAATTTCTTTAACTGGAACCCAGTTTGTCACTGACCTCACAGCGGTGGTGTCCAGCAGCAACGGTAAGCTGACGTCATCTAACCTCACCATGCACCACTTGTACGCCGCCCCTCTGGAGCCCACTGCTTGGATGGTAGTTGTTGGGGGTTCTTTTGGACTGGGTGGCGGGCATGATGTCAGTCGTGTCAACTGGCACATCTTGACCAAGTGATTAAGCTTGCTACAGCATTTGCATCGCTGCCCCTTGGCTGGCCAGGATCATGCTCTCTCGGTGCATTGGGGAGCCGCAGTTACCGCACGAATGGTGTTTCACAGTGTACACCTCGGCATCCTCCGAGAAGGTCACATCGTGACTGGTTTTTTTTGCTGGGGTAACTGCATGCGCTAATGGGGCTCGTTGTTGTGGCTCACCTAGTTGTGATGTTAGCTTGTTGGTGGCTTGCAGCTGGAATGCCAACTCCACCACCTTCGCCAGTGGTAGGTCGTCAGGCGCCATGATTAGCTTTCCCTGCAGCTGCGGGTTGCTGTGTGCTCCGCTAGCTGGCCCTGCACAATTTTGTCCTCTAAATGGCCAAACCTGCACATGCTCGCCAGACAGCGGAGGTCCACTACGTACTGCTGGGTCGCTTCTCCTACTCCCTGTTGGGGTTGGCGGCGCTTGATTCATCCAGCCACCTCACTCACCGGCCGGGGTAACAGACATGCTTCCATCTTCAGGAAAAATGTTGAGTTTTCCTCCAGAAGACCATTTTTTTTCCTCGTCGCCATTGTTGTGTCTGTAAATTAGGACAATGGAGGTGGTCACTGTACTGAACAGTAACTTTATTAAAGGACACTGCTAACAGCATGTGTTACAGTAGAATAGTAGCTATGCTAACTGGGAGTGTGTACAGGCTGGTGTTGGCATAAAGGCGGAGCACCAAAGAGATTCTCCTGCCATTAGTCCCTTAATATAGTCACGGCTTGATGACGTCATGTCGTGCTTGCGTCCCTACGCCCGTGATGTGTATGGTGGTATTCCAGTATGTCACATATACTATCAGATTCACAGCCTTGAATGGTGCAATGACTAACATTTTAATACTACTGTGTAGTATTGAGGTACTCAAGACCAAACTTGAAACCCGTTTTGAGACCACATTTTCAGTCTTTGTCTTATCTCGAAATTGGAGTCATTTTTACTCAGTCTTGTTTCAGTTTTGGACAAAACGGACTATAGATTTTAATCAAGTTTAGTTTAGTTTATTGGTTTATTTGTCAGGGACCATGTACAGAAAAAATAAAAAAACAGGATAAAGATGCTCTGTACCAGATTATACCATTCTCACTAATTTCCACCTGTCATCCCTGAAGCAGGCAGGAAGATATTAAAAGAAAAACAGCACATATAGAAAGCAGTTCAGGTCAGGTTTCAGAAACTGAAACAAGCAGGGAGTAAGTTTAAAGGGTATAAACATAGGAGAAACAGCACACATAAAAACAATTTAAGAGTGCAATTTCAAATCCCATTTAAGGGAGAGAGTCAATGCTGGCAGGCTTGATTACTTAAAATCCATTTTTTAGTCTCTGTGGAAAAGTCTCTGTAATTTGTTCTAGTCTTCAAAGCAGTGGGGATCTTGTTCCCTTTTGTTAAAGCTTTGCATGAGAAGGCTGATCGTCCAAAAGCAGTTTTACGTAGGGGGATGCAGCAATGCCACCTAGAGGAAGTCCTTGTTATTCTGGTATTTTGTTCAGAAGTTAAGTACACAAAAATCTTAAGAAGTGGGGGTGCAGAACCATGAATAATTTTAAAAACCAACCGTATATTCCGGTTCCGGCTCTGCCGGACCGGCGGCGCCACACGAGTCGGCTGCCTGTTGCAACAGCCTTTTTTTTTATCTTCCTTCTTCTTTCTACACCTTTCACTCTGTATATATATCACGGACACACGGATCGCCCCGGGGGTCTCCCGGGTCGGCGGACGGAGCCACGGTTTGCAGCGGGAGACGTTACAGCGGGGAGGAGCTAGTGCTAACTAGCACTTGGCCGCCGCCCGGTGCTAATGGGAAACTCGACATACCGGGAGCTGTAGCGAAAACGAAGCGGGTGCCGGGCTGGAGTTTAGGCGGCGTGAAAGAAATATAAGACAGAATAATAAAGAGCGATGGCAAGAACCAAGCAGACCGCCCGTAAAATCTACTGGAGGAAGAAGCCCCCCAGGAGACAGCTAGCCACCAGGGCTGCTCGGAGAGGCGCTCTGGCCACCGGCAGAGTGAAGAGGCCTCGCCATCACAGGTCCGTGGCTCTGAGAGAGATCCGTCGCTACCAGAAATCCACGGAGCTGCTCATCCGTAAGCTGCCCGTCCAGCGCCTGGTGAGGGAGATCGCTCAGGACTTCAAGACCGTCCTGCGTTTCCTGAGTTTCGCCGTCATGGCTCTGCAGGAGACCAGTGAGACCCACCTGGTGGTCTCTTCTTCGCTAAGGGGGTCACCATCATGCCCAAAGACTTCCAGCTGGCCCGCTGCATCCGCGGAGAGAGAGCTTAGACTTTCTGCTGCACATCCACCAGCCATAATGCTCTGCACTGTGTGTCTATATATATACATTTATAGTAATATGGACATATGTTTGCTAGATGTTGTTTTTTCTTGCCTTCTGATTGTTGCTCTGAGTGTTACTGTCCCTGTGCTGTTGCAATCCTGGAATTTCCCCATTGTGGGACTAATAAAGGCTTATCTTATCTTATCTTATATTTGTATACATGATCATGTTTTCAAAGCTTAACATCTTGTGTTTGGCAAATATACCACAATGGGGATACTGTTGTGTTTCTTATCCAGACGTTTGATGGAATATTTACACAGGAATTCCAAGGGTTTCAAAGTTGTACTGTTGGCTTGTGACCAGCATGAGATGCAATAGGAGAAATGTGTCAAAATCATGGCATTCAGAAAGGTTTTTGATCCTTTTAGAGTAAGTGAGTTTCTGATGCAATGAAAGTTTGCAGGGTTATATTTCAGAGTGTGGCTCATCCATTTTATGTGCTTTTTAAAGCTGAGCGTGGGATGTAATGTGATGCCCAAATACTTAAACTCTGTTGTATTTTCTATATTTGCGCCATTTACAGTTATAATCGGATAGTGCATATGATTTTGTTTGTTGGTAAAATACATGGTAGCTGTTTCCCTATGTTTAGAGTGAGGCATGATTGATTAAGCCATTTTGACACTTTCTCCATTGCTATCATTAACTTGTCAGCCACTTGTTTGGCATCCTTCCCATGTGTGTAGATGACTGTGTCATCTGCATACATCTGAATTTTTATGCCATTTTCATATACTGATGGCAAATCATTAATATACAAAGTAAGCAGCAGTGGGCCTAAAACTGAACCTTGTGGTACTCCCATGGTGCATGCCTTTGATTGGGACACAGTATTTTTTATGCGTACACACTTGGAACAACCAGATAAGATTTTAACCAGTTAAGGGTATTCATGGACAGTTTATATCCTGATTGCTAACAAGACCAGGGCTTGTTTATTTGTCCACATATTTAGTATGATTTCAAAGAAATATTCCCCTTACATGTAACAATAAAGTCGTTTTCAGGAGAGGAGAATTGCACCAAACTATTGTTTAAACATTTTTTTCTTTTGGGTCAGTCCATGTGAAATCACCAGAGGCCTCTCGACTGACCATCTCTGATTTTTTTCATACTTTTGCAAAATAATGCTATTAGTCTCAGTAACCACAAGACCAAGTCAGGACCATATATTATATATTAGTTCCTTCTCTGAGTAAGGCAAGGCAAGGTGATGTAACGTGAAAATATGGAATATTAATAAATAATAAATATGATCAGGTATGAATTATTTAATTTATATTGATGTATTGGAATCTGAGCTCAAATCTCATTTCATATACATCAGAAAAGTTAATAACACTCGTAAGGGGCACCAGCTTCTATCTTTAAGAAGCAATTTGATCTTTAATTTCACTTTATACCTGTTTGATCACTCAATAAATTAATCAATAATCAGTCTCAAAAATTTTCCATGAATTCGATACCTGGGCTTGAAACAGACTCAGAATGAAATAAATTCCCAACAACTTCTCATTTTTAAATATTTATTAAACGAAATGATTAAGAAATTGTAGTAATTTCATTAATAATTATAAAATCAATCTTGTAAATGATAGATTAACAATGTCAATATTTTCGGAACCAGGGTTAAACTGAGAAACAAATTTCTATCAGTTTGTGTTAAGAGATTATTAAAAACAACGCAAATTTATGGAGAAAGTTTGCTAATTATGAAAAAGTCCTAAATTAATCTTAAGAAAATAAAAACGGAATTTTAATGAAAAGAAGAGTTATGTTAAGGGCTTCTTAATTTGCATCTGATTAGATATACAATTATTAACGAGCCTCAGACGTTAATTCAGCAGTGGAATTAAAGTTTTTACAGCTCACGTGCTTCTCGGTGATGATGATTCTGTCGTCCGTCTTCGTGAAGTTTTGAAGTGTTGTTCAGGGGCAAAACCCAGAATATTTGTCCCGCAAATATTCTCTTGACGATTAATGATATTCATGAGATCGTAAGTTGGATCTCGATGGTTGAGGTGCTGTAGAAGCGCGCTGATTCCTCAGCTGCGCGTGATGTGGGAGCTGCGTCTTTTCTTCCTGGTAGACAAGCGCTGCAGGTCTTCGTGGATAATTAAAGATATCTGATCAGATTTCAAATTAGAAGAGAAAAAAAAACTTTCGGACTTTAGATAAAAATAGTTTCTGGTAGGTGCTTGGTCAAGGAAAATATTATAAAAATAAAGTCAAGATTAAAGTTTACCTTAAAATTAAACAAACGGCGGTTTTACAGAAAGTTTAACAAAAAGTGATAAATTAGGAATTGGAGTTTTACTCCGATTAAGAATTGAGCTCAAAGAAAAAGGAATTCCTAGGCATTTAAGAGAAGAAGAAAATACAAAGTTACATAAACAAATTATCTGCTCTGTGTTCAGAAAAACGACATGTGCTCAGACAGTCCTTTGTTCTTCCTTGCTGTGTGTAGACAATGGAGGAGATCAGAAAAAAGGGAGCAGCCGGAAAGAAATCCGGGGAGGAAAAGAGGTCCGGAGCAGAAAGAGAGTGGTGTCTGACGAAAAGGGCTGAAACAGAGTCTCTCTCTCCCTTTTATAAGCTCTGTTGAGTTTCGCGGGATTCTGGCCTGACCGGAACCTCAGCCAATGAGCGTCCTTCGTGGGCGGGCTCGATGAACTTTTAGTCCAATGAACAGGCCTTGTCTGTGAGGGACCAATAGGATGAAGAAGCTGGGGTTCTATGAAGACTGGTGACACATGATATCAGTCCACAGGAATACACAGTTTTAAATACATTGGAATGTACTGTTACACACTTATGTATAACTAAACTAACCTTAGTGTATCTTATAAGCAGTGCTTCTAAATCAACATGCAGGAATAAACATTCATCTAACATTGGCATGCATATATACTATATATATATATAAAATCACAGATTAATGCATTTCACACATATTTTCCACATCAAAAACATCAGAGTCCATCTGCATTTTCATAGTTCTGAAAAGAATGAAGGTTTAGAATTGAGTTTGTAATAATGTACTTTAAAGTTGTTTAAATCCAGCGTTTTCACAGTTTAAGGAAATTTGTGGGTCTGTGTGGCCAGGTCTGTTGCATGTTTATGGGGGCAATAAAGTGAAGCCGGACATTGGGGGAAATTCCTTAGGCTGGTTTTAACAAAAGGGGATTTCAGCTGTGGCCTGGAGGAAGAAAATCCATTTATTTGCGTTATTCCTGGATGAAACAAAAATGTCTTTAAGCAGAAGAATAATTGTTGCTGAGCCAAAGTGAGATGATGCTACAGTGAGTTTATTTGTATAGCACATTTCATGTACAAGACAATTCAAAGTGCTTCACATAAAACAATAAAGCATTACAGCAAGTTACAAAAGAAATACATAAGAATTTAAAAGCCAAGTAAAAAATAAATTAATTAAGCAATATTACACAAGAGTGAATGCGGTATCAATGAATATTTTAACTGACATCACGGAGGGTGTACTATAGATCACTGCCAGTTAAAATATTCATGATACCGCAACGAGCTTGAGTGTAATATTGCTTTTATGCAATAGTTCCACAAGCACACTTTATTAAATGACAAGAAGACTGGACAAAATATTATGATTTGTTTGTTTAAGCAGTTATTTTGTGGCAGTGAGAAAAAAAAATAGTCCCTTCTAAATGTAGTCAGTAACTGTTGCACCTAAATGCACACGGGTCACCTTTTGAGTCGGTACCGCAAAAGGGCCCAGGTCATGCCGGTGGCTCATTAGCATGCTAGCGATTTGGCTTTGGCACACTTATTTGCTTTTTCTTGGCATTTTGAGATGAAATAAAGAGTCCATCACCACAAAGGTATTGTGGTTTTCTAATCGAGTCAATAAATTCAACTCTAGCCTCTCTGTTTTGTTTAAACAGATAAAATGGCACCGGATGTTTAAAAGTACAGGACTTCCAGATCAGAGCGGGCTGGACTGAGACTGTCTAGTTGCTTTTCAAACAGTGCCTCACTGTGGAAATTAAAGTATCCAACATAGTATTACATTTCTCACATGTAAGAAGCAATTGATATCAACTTTAATTGATATAAAGATTATCAGAACACAGCTGAAGTGGAGTGATACATATTTGGTGAAACATCTATCTGAATGTGATTATTGGGGAATATAGTAACTCCTGGAATCCCTGTTGTCCAGTCAGATTGCTCAGCCAGAATTAACTGTTTTTATAAAGAGAAACAGAAGCAAGTTAAAATTGAATAAGACAGATAAAGTGCAAGAAATAAAAGTTACAGAGCATTGTGGGGGGTTAACAGTTGCTCTACTGAAAGACGGCGGCAAATAAATTTAAATCATCCTTTATTGTCATTCAACTGTACAACCAATCATGTACAGTAGAACGAGATTGTGTTTTACCTATCTACAGTGTTAATCACACACACCCCAAGTGTAGAATCAGAGGGCCGCTGCCATGCAAGGCGCCGCCACAAATTTCCCTCCTCCATTCCATTATTGCTGAGCACCAAGCTGGACGGCAGGAAGTTCCACTTTTATATGGTCTTCGGCATGACCCGGCCGGGATTTGAATCCCTGCCTCCCGGGTGTGGGGCGGATGCTCTACCAACTGAGCCACCACTCCGGTTAATAGGAAAGTAGATACCATGGTGCTGAAATCAAAATAACCATCTTTAATTGACTGAGACATCCTCAACCATCTGTAATTAACACAAACACGAAATGTCCACATGTTCTCAAAAATTTAAAAAAAACAAAAAAAACCCCAGGGTAAATCCACATCAAATCACTGGATTTGAGAAAATGTGCCCGACTGACAATCTCCGGTTTGCTCCATACTTTCCCAAAATAATGCTGTTAGTCTCAGTGACCACCATACAAAATTTCAGCTATATATCTTTATTAGTTTGTGAGATATTAGGGTCCTGAAAATGGGGCACGATGCTGAAAACGAGTAGTACAAAAAAAAGATGCTAAGTTCAATATGTTATTGAACTATTCATGATAGAACATGAAATGTTCAAGAGTTGTTCTAAGGTACAAGATGTCTTTAACTTATGTAAAGGAAGATCCACAGTTGGATGTTTGCCAAATTGTAGCTTGTTGAAAATTGAAAAAAAAAGTTCTGTCTGTGCTTAAGAGCAATTTTGCCCCTGTGTATCTCCACATTGAAGCACATGCATTAGATCTTTCAAATTTTGGCATTTATTCCTCATGTTGCAGTACTATTGTGGTGACTAAGTATTTTTCTAAAAGAAATAAATTTTTCTTATTTATAAAGCCTTTAAAATGAAGAAAAAAAATTCACACCTATATGTCAAGTGCATATTGCTCATGTGTGACAGGGTCTACCATGAAAACACAGGAAAGACAGGATCTGGTTAACAACTGTGTGATAAGAGAACCATTTGTAGGGAGCTTGAAATGAGGAAGCGATGTGATTTTATAAATCAAGATTTATTATTAGCTTCACCTCCCTAACATGTCTCATCTAGATGCAGAAACAGAATGAGAGGTCGAGCGCAGTCAGACCTTCATACTTATACCCACACTCAACAAAAGACATTGCATATCAAAGCTGACATCCCGCGTTAACATAATCCCCCTTCATTGTCCTCCATCTCCTCCACCTGACCCTGGGTGGTCAGGAAATTCGATCTGGTCTCCACCGCTGCGACTCCGTCTGTTCTTTGATCCTCGCCGGCGGTTGAGACCTCCTGTTCTGTTCTGAGGCGTGAGGTCATTCCACATATGTAATCACTAAACATTCTAATATGTCTATACATATGTAGGTATGGAATATATGATTAATATAAGCCACAGCCCCCCCCCAAACGACTAAGAAAAGGACAATCAAATTGAGTTTACAGTTTAAGATAATCTCTATGACATATTATACTGTTAAACATCTTGACAGGGAAAACAAGGAAAAAATCTTTCCAGCAGTCATGGTCCTGTAGAAAATTCAGTGGTAACAACAACAGTATAGTAATGTCACAAATCAGCCTTAAAACTGTCACGGCACAATCTGATAACATAGTTAACAACTCTTTGTCAATTTTGTATCAGTCCCTGTGCCGTCTGGGTTTTAATCTTCTCCCGAATCTGCTGTAGGTCCGCTTGGGCTTCCTGGTGGGACCATCCTGTAAGGAATCTGCAGCTTGGGGAGGAGAGTGGTTATTTGTTCCCTGCAGGGGGGCTGAGTTTTTTTTCTTGGGGGGTCTACCCCGCCGAGGTGCTCTCGCCACCCGTGCAGGCTCGTCACTCAACAAGAAGGCAGGTTTAAGTCTGTCAATGCTGACTGTTTCTTTTCTGTCCCCTAAATCAAGCACAAAATGCTTATCACCAGGTTCCAGCACTCTGAATGGTCCGTCGTATGGTGGACGGAGGGTTGATTTTAAAGCTTCGTGTCTAACAAAAACGAACTCGGCGTTTTTTAAAGCTTGGGGGACAAAAACCCGTGGAAAAGAGTGATGTGCCGGTCCGGTGCTGCTTAAGGGCCTCAGGGCTGGAAGATGCCCAGGCTCTGGATGCTCTGGTAAAAACTCACCCAGGAGCCTGAGAGGTTGTGCAAAAGCTAATTCTGCTGAGGAGGCATCTAGATCCTCCTTAGGCGCAGAACGCAACCCCAATAAAACCCAGGGAAGTTTATTCACCCAATCTGTATCCGTTAGTGAGGCCCTGAGGGCGGCCTTTAAAGATCTGTGAAAACGCTCGCATAACCCATTAGCCTGAGGGTGATATGCGGTGGTGCGGTGAATTGTCGCTTCTAAGCTGCTGGCCATGGCTGATCACAGCTCTGAGACAAATTGAGGCCCCCTATCAGACGTGATGTCCGATGGGACGCCGAAACGTGCCACCCAGTTTGTTAAAAAAAACGCGAGCGACTTCCGCAGCTGTGGTTGACGCCAAAGGGACCGCCTCCGGCCAGCGCGTAGTACAGTCTATCATTGTTAACAGGTGTGTGAACCCTTGAGACGAAGGTAGTGGTCCCACGAGGTTGACATGAACATGGTCAAACCTTCTGGCTGGGATTCGAAAAGGCTCTAGAGGAGCTTTTGTGTGTTTGTGTATTTTGGCGCGCTGACAAGACATGCAAGTTTTTGCCCATTCCTTTACCTTTTTGCGCAGGCCCGGCCAAACAAACTTTTCCGCGACCATTTTAACCGAGGAGGGAGTGAACCAAGTCGAAAATACGGCGGCGCCATGCAGCTGGGACTACCGGGCGAGGTCGGCCGGTTGACACGTCGCAGATTAGGGGGGGTACATCGTCACGTAAACCCCTTTCCTCCAGTCTTAACCCTGTTGGTCCAGACAGGAGCGCGCGCACGTCCGCGTCACTGCTTTGTTCCTCTGTCATGGCTGCGTAATCTATCCCTACGTGAATTGGGGCCGCGTACGCGTCCGCTTTGGCGAGGAGTTCTGCGGCTGAGGTAGTATAATCTGTCTCCTCGTGCTCTGGCGATGTCACAGCGCGAGAGAGGCAGTCTGCTACCACGTTAAGTTTGCCTGCCACATGTCAAATGTCTGTGGTGAACTCTGAAATTGCAGCTAGCTGTCTTTGTTGCCTGCCTGACCATGGTTCTGAAATTTTAGCTATTGTCACCATGGGGTGAGACGCCGGCTCGGCGCTCAGCCCATGCTCCTTTTATCCCTGCCTCTCATTGGGCAGTGCCTCAGCTGGTTCCCAGCTGTCAGTGTCACGGGACGGCTGGGGCCAATTAATCCTCATCAGCTGGGGCGCTGTTAATGAGTATAAAGAGGAGCAGCTTCGATCATTCGGGGCTGCGACATAAGCACTGCTAGGCTGAAGCCCCTTCGTCTGGTGTCAGCCTCAACTCCCCTTGCAGCATTCCGGTGTTTGTATCCCGCTGTGAGTATGCACGTCTTGTTACCCCCACGTCCGGTACGAGCTACCTACCCCTGCGCTGTGCAGCCTGAGAATGTACGTCTGTATGAGTGTCTGTGCTCTCCTCATCCCTTATCCCTTACCCAGAATAAAACATCTCGACTCACTGGCTTGTCCCTGGCTCTGATTGCCCGGCTCCCTAGAGCCGGATATGACAGTATGTCGCAGCCAGAAGAGTTGCCGGCGGCCGTGAGTCGCTGTGGAAATGTACCTTTCTGTCCAGGTGTCAGCGCTGCTAGCATGCCGTTTCCCAGGAGTCACTTCCGGCGCCAGGGCGACGAGCTGAGGTCCATCTCGGAGGCTGTCGACGGGACATTCTTCACCCTGCACGACGCCTCCAACGCGAGTCGCTGGCATCCGGGCCGTGCTGAGGAACTCCTGGACTGTCACCCTCACTCTCTGTACCATCTGGAGGACAGTGCCAGGATAGACGCTGCAGGTA
This sequence comes from Pholidichthys leucotaenia, assembly GCA_020510985.1. Lineage (NCBI taxonomy): Eukaryota > Metazoa > Chordata > Actinopteri > Cichliformes > Pholidichthyidae > Pholidichthys > Pholidichthys leucotaenia. The sequence continues at coordinate 201,128,729 of CM035849.1, read as the reverse complement.
CACAGCGAGAGAAGCTCCACGGGGTGGATGGAAATCCCGGCAGGGAGTCGAAGTGGGCGACGTCTTTCCCCGCTTCGGAGTCCCGTTCCTGCCGCCATTCCAGTCCGGGAGTTCGCGCCAACCAGAGGACTTCCCCCGACCTGCGCCACGTCACTCGGGATTCCCTTCGAGGAGCCGCAGCTGACAGCAGTTATGTCCGGGGTCGAGTGGCTGTCGCGAGCTCTACTGTGTTTCCTGTCACCACCTTCAGGCATGTGGCGGCGGCAGTGAGATTGATGGTGAGGACTTCAGGGCTACGAAGCCTTCCCGTGCTCGACGCCTTCCTCGTCTCGATCTCCGATCTGGAGCGGCGAATCCTGGGTTTCCCCCTCGCTTCGTCCCCTGGGAGTAGTCGTCATCACATCGCCGAGTCACCTCTGCACGAACCTCGTCCGGATCCAGTTCTGGGTCATCGTCAGGACCGTTCCTCCCACGCAGCTGTCATCCCTTCGCCTCGTCAGTGTGGAGATTCTACAGCCTCGTCCCCTGAGCCTCGTTCCCCCGCTGTCATTCCTGGACATTCGGGCTGGCTCACCCCGGCTGTTTCCCCCTCCTCCTCGACGCGCTTCCTGACCGCTGTGTGTGCCTGGAATCCCGGCCTGGTGAGCTCTCTGCTGGAGACAACGCGAGCGATCCTCAGACGAATTCCCGGGGGGTCCTCCGTTATCGCCGGGCGGGGAGAGGAAGAAGCAGATTCCACTACAGCAGGCGATACTCAACCTCCAGGGGGCAGGCAAGTCATTGTTTTTTCACACCTGCTTAATGATTTGCTCTGTCACATCCCTGGAGGAGAAGTTCAGGGTTCGCAGCTCCCTGAACTCTCCCCACCTGCTGTAACCTGTATGCCTAATCCCGCATCCTCTGTGTCTCTCTCCGCCGAGCGGTCCCCGGCTCCGGGTCAACGTGGTGGGATATGGAGAGGGCCTGTGGTTCCGCAGCTACATTGCGGACGGAGGAGGGGGACTGACTGCTGCGTGGAGTCTACGCTGACGACTGAGCGTCCCTGGGTCTCCACGGAGGAGCGGTTCGGTCCAGCGGAACGAGATTCTTCTGGCTTCACGCCGAGTGGGTCGTCGGCGGGGTTACCTGCGCTGGAGGGATCTCAAGCTGCGCTGACCATCGTGCTGGCTGCGGGGCCCGACGCGGCTAGATGGGAGCCTGACAACGACCTCCTGACGACGGATCCTGGATCTTCGCAGTCCTGGACGGCGTCAGAACCCGAGATCAGGCGAGTGCTCTCCTTTCTTTTCTTTCTTTTTATCTTTGAGCACTTCAGCCTATCTCCAGGGGAGACGAGCAGGGTGCAGCCGCCCGCTGCGTCTGAGCTCGTCTCGCCGGGTTCTGGCGCTGCCGGTGATCCTGATCCCGGTTCTGTTTTCTCTTCTGAGCCTTCTTCCAGGGTCACCGGCGAGGAGTTGCTGTTCCTCGTGGTGCTGGAGGGTCCGGGTTCAACGTTGGAGGTCGGTTCTGGTGCAGTGTCCAACGTGGGTTCGCCCGAGACCCAATCGGGGTCCAACGTGGGTTCGCCTGAGGCCCGATCGGGGTCCGACGTGGGTGCTGCCCCAGTGTTGTCCAGGTCCGGTGAGGAGGTGGCCGTTTCCCTGAGGCCCGCCGCCCTCGTCATCGGCTCTCCCCTGAGCCTCTTCCACCGGGATCCGCTCTGACCCTTCGTCCGTCTCAACGGTCCTGGTGGTTGAGTGATGCGGGTCGACGACCCGACCCGCAAAACTTTCGGTTCGGCGATCTGGTTTCCCCCCACTGGTCTGTGTTTGCCTTTGGGCGGCCTGGTTCGGCAGCCGTTGGACTGGATTCCTGGGATCTGGGCCCAGAGTTCGCCGTCCGAACATTTCTCTTCCCCGGGTTGCCAACTGGACAATGGGCGGGGAGATTACCAGAACAATTCCGGCCGTTTTGGACTCTGCCTGCCGTCTCCTCGGGTGTCCTTTACTTCTTTTATTATTATTGAGGTCACTCGGGTGTAGTTTCTTTGTCCATTAGGGGAATATATGTTTTTGTGCTGTGTGTTTTTTTTTATTAACCATACTCAGCATTTTTATCGTATTGTTATCCTGTTACCCTGTCACCTTTTTTCCTCTTGGTGACTCACCTTATGTATCGCGCTGTGTATTGCATTTTCTTATCTTTACTCAGCGTTTTCATTCATCCTTACCTTAGCCTTGGCCTCGTCGGTGCATCATGGAGTATGCGTGTGGTTTCCTGTTCAACCATACTCTGTGATCACCCCATTCTGTCTTATTATCCTCGTGGGGGGCCTTCCCTAGCCCCGACTTTAACATTGACTGTGTTTGTTATTGTTTGAAGTAATGTGTTTCATTCCCACTTAACCGTACTTCATTATTACCCATTTGTCCTTGTCACCTCTGTTTCTTTAGGTGATCTTTTATATATTCGGTGCTGTGTGTTTTGTTTTCTTTAGTATCCATGCACAGCGTTTTTCATCATTTTTTGTCCTGACCTTTGTCTTGTTGGTGCATTATGGAGTAGTGTGTTTTGTTCCCCTTAACTATACTCTGTGATTGCTTTATTCATTCCTGCCACCTTTTTGGTGGGTTTTTGGTTTTCTTTTTTTTGCCCCGATCTATACGTTATTTGTATGCTGTCTGTAGTCATATTTGGTATTTTCCCTACCTGTGTCCTAACTCAGTTTTCTCCCTAACTGTGCTCTGGGTTAATCCTTTTCCCTGTGTTGTAGGGTATTGTATTTGGGGTTTTTTTTCTCTGCCCTGCTGCCCTACATTGGTCTATTGTTTTTTTGTCCTTCCCTTTGCATCTTCCCCTCCGGTCCTGCCTCCCTTCCGCCCGCCCTAGGTGGGGAGGGGGGGGGGGGGGTGCTGGGATGTTCCTGGTCGTTCGGGAGCCCGACCGTGAGGGGGAGGCTCTGTCACCATGGGGTGAGACGCCGGCTCGGCGCTCAGCCCATGCTCCTTTTATCCCTGCCTCTCATTGGGCAGTGCCTCAGCTGGTTCCCAGCTGTCAGTGTCACGGGACGGCTGGGGCCAATTAATCCTCATCAGCTGGGGCGCTGTTAATGAGTATAAAGAGGAGCAGCTTCGATCATTCGGGGCTGCGACATAAGCACTGCTAGGCTGAAGCCCCTTCGTCTGGTGTCAGCCTCAACTCCCCTTGCAGCATTCCGGTGTTTGTATCCCGCTGTGAGTATGCACGTCTTGTTACCCCCACGTCCGGTACGAGCTACCTACCCCTGCGCTGTGCAGCCTGAGAATGTACGTCTGTATGAGTGTCTGTGCTCTCCTCATCCCTTATCCCTTACCCAGAATAAAACATCTCGACTCACTGGCTTGTCCCTGGCTCTGATTGCCCGGCTCCCTAGAGCCGGATATGACAGCTATCGCAAAAGTGAGCGGTTTGTGGTCTACAAAAGCCGTGAAACGCCGCCCTTCTAACCACAACTGGAGGTGGCGGATGGATAAATGAAGCGCTAGCAGCTCCCTGTCAAAAGTGCTGTATTTGCACTCGGTTTGGTTTAAAGATTTGCTAAAAAATGCTAAAGGTTGCCAGGTTCCGCCAACATGTTGTTCCACGATTGCCCCTATGGCCAGGTCTGAAGCGTCTGTGGTTAACGCTATGTGGGCCGAGGGATCGGGGTGAACCAACAATGTGGCATTCGCTAGAGCACTTTTTACTTCCGCGAAGACGCGTTCGCGCTCCGGGGTCCATTCGACCGCGTTGGAAGGCTTTTGTTTTCTGAGCGCGGCATACAGGGGCTGCATGAGTTGAGCTGCGCGGGGGAGGAAACGGTTGTAAAAATTCACCATTCCCAAAAATTCTTGCAGCGATCTGACCGTTTGTGGTCGTGGAAAATTTTTTATTGCGCGGACTTTGTCTGGCAATGGGACTGCCCCCTCTGGTGAAACTCTGTGTCCCAAAAAATCAATTTGTGACACGCCGAATCGGCATTTGGCTGGGTTGATTATTAACCCGTGCTCTTCTAGTCTCTGAAAAACTGTAGCGAGGTGTTGTTCGTGTTCTTCCTCTGACGGGCTGGCTACCAGCATATCGTCGAGGTAGACGAACACGAAGGGGAGGTCGCGTAATACCGCGTCCATCATACGCTGAAAAGTTTGAGCAGCGCCTTTGAGGCCGAACGGCATTCGCAAAAATTCAAAAAGACCAAAAGGGGTTATTACAGCCGTTTTAGGAATGTCTTCCGCTCGAACAGGGACTTGGTGATAGCCGCGGACCAGGTCTATTTTAGAAAAAAATGCGCGCACCCGCCAGATGTAGTGAAAAATCTTGGATGTGAGGGATTGGGTAGCGGTCATGCGCTGTCGCATTGTTTAATCTGCAGTAATCGCCGCAAGGTCTCCAAGAACCGTCGGTTTTCGGGACCATGTGTAGTGGTGATGCCCAAGGGCTTTTCGAGCGCCTAATAATGCCTAATTTTTCCAGGCTGGCAAACTCGTCCCGTGCTATGGCGAGCTTGGTCGCGTCTAAGCGCCGAGCTTTGGCAAACACGGGTGGGCCTGTTGTGGGAATGAAGTGTTCAACCCCGTGTTTCGCTACTGTTGCTGAAAATTTTGGAACTGTGAGTGCTGGAAATTGGGTGAGGAGTTGGTCAAACTTACCTCCTGCTGTAGTGACGCTGGCTTGCACGGGTGGTAGAGAAACTCGAGCTGAGCAGGGGATAGAAGCAAATGATAGTGCATTAACCAAGCGTCTATTTCAGGGGTGGGCAGTGAGGGCCATTCCACTGCAGGTTTTTTGTTCCACCCAGTCTCTTCAGCAGGTGTGTGCTCTGACCAGCTTCAAGGATTGCTAATCATTGAAAACACCTGCTGAAGAGACTGGGTGGAACAGAAAACCTGCAGTAGAATGGCCCTCCATGGCACATGATTGCCCACCCCTGGTCTATTTGCAAGATCGACTAATAACCCATGTGCACACAAAAAGTCGGCGCCCAACAAGTTAAAACTCACCGCAGCTATAATAAATGTCCATCTATAGTTGCGGCCGTGGATGAGAAGAGGCAGGTCCCTTTCACCGAAAGTGTCGATGATCGAGCTGTTGGCTGCCATCGCTCCGTTTCCCCGGGGTCCCATGGCCAGGTCTGCGGGGGAAGGGGTGATGAAGCTCACCTGAGCTCCGGTGTCGATGAGGAACCGTCTCCCGGTGCGTCCGTCAGTCACATAAAGCAGCTGATTCGTCTCGCCAAGAGCCGTAGCTGCTAACCGTTTCTTGAATTTGCAGGGGGGCACGCATTTGTGTGCCCTCTCGGCGAAACGTTGATGAAAATAGCAGAGGTCGTTCCACTTGCTGCGTCTTGGTCACGTCGCTGCCATAGTGGGCGGGCTCTGCTCTGCTGTCTGCGGTTCTCCGCTGCTCTGGGCCTCCGCGCTGAAATCTGCGGATGCTGCTGTGGCCATCTGATCGCCGCAGGCGTTGATGAGCCGCTGCGCTTCTCGGGCCAGCGCGCGGAAGTCCTGCTGGGTGCTGCACCGCATGTTGGTCAGTGTCCCTCTCATGTGTGGCGGAAGAGTGCTGAGGAAGATATGCTGGAAAAGGAAGTTGTCGTTGTCCGCTTCCTTAAGCTGCAGCATGTCCTCCATGAGGGCCTTTGGTCTGCATTCTCTGTGGCCATAGATCGCCAGAATCTTCTCTGCTCTCTCCTCGGCTGAGGGGACGAAGTTCTCAATGATGGTCGCCTTTAGTTCCCTGTATTTGTCGTGGGCGGGCGGTTGTTGAATTACGCTCCGCGCGCATCTATGCATGGAGGCGTTGAGTTTGGTGACGATGTGGTAAAACTTCGTCTCGTCCGCCGTTATGCCCGCCAGTGCAAACTGAGCCTCAGCTTGCTGGAACCACGAGCTCGGGTCGTTTTGCCAGAATTCTGGCAGCTTGACGGTGACGGCGCTTGTGTGGGCCGTCCCTGATGTGTCCGCCGAGTGAGAACGCCTTTCTTCTGTCCTCACAGCGGAGTTGGGGCTGGTGCTCGATTGAGCCCTCTCTGTGGATTCTGCCGTGGGGGAACGTCTTCCATCCGTTCCCCTGTCTGCATGGGCGCCGGCGCTTGCCTGGGTCGCCTCCGATGAGTTTGTCGCGGGAGAACGTCTCTGTTCCATCCTCACGTCTGGTCACCAGTGTAGGGAGCTTGAAATGAGGAAGCGATGTGATTTTATAAATCAAGATTTATTATCAGCTTCACCTCCCTAACATGTCTCATCTAGATGCAGAAACAGAATGAGAGGTCGAGCGCAGTCAGACCTTCATACTTATACCCACACTCAACAAAAGACATTGCATATCAAAGCTGACATCCCGCGTTAACATAATCCCCCTCCATTGTCCTCCATCTCCTCCACCTGACCCTGGGTGGTCAGGAAGTTTGATCCGGTCTCCACCACTGCGACTCCGTCTGTTCTTTGATCCTCGCCGGCGGTTGAGACCTCCTGTCCTGTTCTGAGGCGTGAGGTCATTCCACATATGTAATCACTAAACATTCTAATATGTCTATACATATATAGGTATGGAATATATGATTAATATAAGCCACACCATTGTGTCAGAAATCCTGGAAGCAGCTTCCTGTTTGGTAACACCATGCACATACAGTATATAACTGTGTCATCAGCATATCGCTAGGTATTGACATCTGGACAAACAATAGGCAAATCATTAACATATAAACTAAAAAGAAGTGGCCCAAGTATGGAGCCTTGTGGGACACCAGTACATACTTTCAAGGAAGTGGATTTTTTATGAGCTCATTGCGGTGAAGATGAAAGCAGCTAATGAAATGAGGCAGCGTCTGCCTGTCCATCCATTCACATTTCACGGGAATTGCTGCTTCTCCTTGGCATTTGCCCTGATGCTCACCAGGCTCACTCAACAATGATCCTCAGACCCAGTGTCTGTACAGCCATGACCATGAAGTGAAACCGCAGTGCTGAGTTCCTGCCCATGTGGCCATCTGTTACTGTGTATGCAGCTACCTCAAACATGACCAATCCCAGCCACGCTCAGTTGTGACCACACCCCCATTTTTATATTGCCAAATAATCGATTACAGTTTGTCTGATCCAAAAAATGAAAACTTGAAAGTACAGTGATCCCTCACTTATCGCGGTTAATGGGTTCCAGAACCGACGGCGAAAAGTGAAAAACCGCGAAGTAGCGTCACCCCAATGACGTCACCCATAAATAATACGTACGTTCATTCTCTCACTCTCTCTCTCATATGATACGTGTGTGTGTGTGTGTGTGTGTGTGTGTGTGTGTGTGTGTGTGTGTAAGTGTACATACATACGTAGATGTAAATAAAGTGTACATAAATATGTTTTTAGAACTCTTTTATTCTTATAACAAGATACGTAACTCAAGATGAAGATGATTTACTGCACAGGTTAATGAGAGCTTTACTGCTCCTCAGGTGACGCCTCATTGTCAAGTGCTAGAGGCGCAGCATCGTCGAAGGCAGCTTCCGATAGAGCTGGAGAAGCTGCAGGAGGCGGCGTAGTGGCTCGGCAGGAAGACTATTTCGCACAAAAAGGCACAAGAGAACAGCGAAAAGTTCCACGCGGCGAGACTAAGCAACACGAGCGATAAAGAACAATGAATGCGGTCTTCCTTCGCTGGGTATGGGCACTCGGCAGGGAGAGAAGCTGGGTAAAACGTCTCGGCCAATCAGCTTGCGAGATTCCCGAGTCGAGCCAACACGAGAACAGCGAACAGAGAGGTGGATTTTGAGTTGTGCGGGCTCTCCATGTTGATACCTGATGTTCTAATGTAGTCTCCCTGCCTTCTGCTAGCGCCCACCTATTTTTTCTCAATTTTGAATTTTTGATGAATATTTTTGAAAAATCCGCGATGCACTGAGGGCGCGAAAGGTGAGGCGCGAAGTAGCGAGGGATCACTGTAAATCAGCAAGATAATTACCTAAGAGGACAGAAACCATCTTTTGGAAAAATGTATTAATAAAATGCCACACATGAAAAGAGGAGCTGATTGTATTACTGCGGCCAGCCAGCAGAAAGAACTAGAGATGCACATACTTTACTTTTAGATAGCTCTTATTCGGTCTATCTTTATATACAGAATGTGTTCATTGCAGTATTTCTTTGTTACAGTTTTCTTAACTATAAACTTAATACTTAAAGTCCTTGTTAGTTCTTGAGATTCTTGACATTTTATCATGTGTAATATGCCTATTATATATAGTGTTTACAGTGAGGCAGAAATAATTGTTTAGGAGTCTCCTTTCTAAGCTATAAAATACAGATAGATTTTGTTACTGGCACTTAATGTATGAATGTGTATAAATGTTCGGTGGTGGCCGGAGAGGCCGTTGGCGTGGATTGGCAGCCATGTTTCCATCAGCCTGCCTCAGGGCAGCTGTGGCTACAATAGTAGCTTGCCACTACCATTGTCTGTCTGGAGTGAATGAATAATGTGTCTATTTGTAAAAGTGTCTTTGAGTGTCTATGATAAAGCACTATATAAATGTGATGCATTATTATTATTAATGGCAGGTAAAAACAGTGGAACACACAGAGCTTCTGCACCATCAGCAAGCAGCTACACTTTTTTGACTTGAGTTATAAAGTGTAGCTCAAATCAGCCAAGTTATTGCACCTGTCTGGATTTAAGTCTCTCTAAAATAGTGAAAACTGATCACTTTTACTTCCACGAGCTCCATATCAATTAGTTGGACTATCGCCAACTCCAAATCCTCTTGTCACCACTTATTAGATGGACCTTAATATACTATAAAGCCTTAAATTTTTATAAAGTTCCTGATTGAGCACTTTGGACTATTGACTATTGATGGTTAGCAGTCATAGAACAAGGTCTGAAACGAAAGAAATGAGGGTGTGTTCCTGTTTTTTCAGAGAAAAACTTGTTTTCCAGAAATAGCTTGTTGTTTAAGTAATGATTGTTTTATTCAAGGCAAATTAATATGGACTATTAGAAACAAAAATTATAAAGTCATTCCACCCCTGCTTTGACTTTGCATTAGTCTGTATTGAAATAAATGGATCCCTGCCACAGAGCTACTATGATCATCATCAAGGTGACAGTTTGTCAGGATATTATATAATGAAATGAGATTAAGCTAATTGCAGCAATCGCAGTAGACATGATCAGCATGGGAGTGCGACAGAGCTCACAGAGCATTCAATAAAGAGTGTGTGAAGTAGCCTATTAACAGTTGAGTCGCATGCAGTTGAATGACAGGAAATGGTTTGATGTCGAACTCAGGTTAAGCATGTTCTTTAATGTCTAAGCCTGGGATTTGTGTACGGATTAGAAATATTTGCCAGAAGGATTTTCCATTGATGTTATTCTGATGCTTCATCAGGCAGATTTCTGTCAAAGGGCGTGATGATGTAATGTAAGCTGGTGCATCGTCGACATGTCAAAAAGGCTTGGTGGTGTTTGTCAGGTGTATGCATAAGCTGAGTGTAATGCACGTAGTAGAAGGTTATAAACCCTCAGGTGAGTCTCTGTTTGTTCTTACAGCATATTGCTTTATTACAGGCTTTGCAGGCTTTTTAGTCTGAGAATCCTCCGAGGAACTTCCTGGGTTCTCAGGTTTGTACACGGCACACCATGTCATCCCTACAAATGCCCAGCTGAGATCCAGTGACTGAGCAGGTTAGTGCTGTAAGCTGATTCCACTGTCCAGTTTGTGAAGGAAACGTTTGTAGTCTTGGTGTGTGGGTGTGTGACTGGTGGATAAAATCAATTTGCAGACGTGTGTATGCCAGCACAATGAAGTGATCTTTTTGGCAGCTTCTGATGCTCAGATACCCCTGGTGCTCCTCCTCCACTTTCATCAGGGGGCTAAATGTGTAGTGGGAAATCTCACCCCACAACACTGGCAACCAGCAGCACTCATACATTATGTTATAGATATAAACATTAGATTTCTCTGCTGGAGTGAGCGTTGTTGCTGGGCTCCTATGACACTTCTTCATTCCTTATCCTGCATTACGTTAGCAGGGTGAAGCAGAGTTAGGAATTGTTGCTGGTTTTCTTCCCCCAAAGCATGCCAAAGCAGAGTGATGTGTCTGTGTGTTTTTTGCAGCTCTTTAGGCTCTGGTGTGTTGGATTGTCTGTTGACTAACTCTCCCCTTTCTTGCTTTTTATTTCACTTTTTCGCTAATGAGCCATTTCATCCACTCTCCCTGGCCAAAAGTCCTTAGGGTGGTGGAGTGTTCATGATGCAGATGGGAAACTGTTGAGATAGGAGAGCACCGAGGAAACATGAGTCATCCTCTACCTGCACTGAAATGCAAGGATACAAGTTTCTGGAACGGCAGAATAGCTATACTTATAACAGTAAAAACCATGTACATGTTGAAGTTTGGAAAACAGAATGAGATTTAGAGAAGAACACTTAACTGTGGTACAGTTTAATACACAAAATGACTGTTTAACCGACTATTAAATTGCATGGGCTCTGGTAAAAACCCAATAGTGTACTGAGGGAGCCAGTGGCTGAAATAAATTTTAGGATGTTAAACTGAGATCATCGACCAAGGCTATCATGAGAGCAACTGATGGGACAGAGTAGTGTTTGGGTCACCCGTGTATCCTCATAGAGAGGATTCTGCATACTTTCCATCCATCCATCCATCTTTTCCAGCTCCAGCTCTTCAGAGGGGACACCAAGGCGTTCCCAGGCGAGCCGGGAGACCTCTCTCATGGATTGCCACCTTATTTTGGTGGGGAGGTTTGCAAGCCCTTGTGATCCCCGGAGCTATGTCTCACAAGGCAAACAGGTCCTGGGTGAAGGGCCAGACTAAGAGGGATCCAATAGACTGTCATGATAAATGTACAGTCAAGGATTCAGTTTGCCCCGCCTGGTATGGAGTTAACGGGACACTGCCCTGGAGCCAGACCTGGGGGAGGGGCTTGACAGTAAGTGCCTAGTGGCTGGGTTTCTGCCCATGGGACCTGGCTGGGCTTAATCCGCATGAGCCACATAGGTCCAGCAGACTTCACCCCCCCTGCTGAACCTTCATTTTTTCACAATATGCAAAACACACACAAATACACAGACAGGGTGATCACAATATTTCACCATCCCCTGTGGGGGTAAAGTGACGGTACAGAAGCTAAATTATGGAACAATTAGAGGCTGACTTTCTTGGCTAAATGACTGATATGTGATGACAGTTCAAGCAGTGTGCCTCAGACTGCAGCCTGTGTAAGAATGAGAGTATGAACCCTGCCGTCAAAACTAAATACATCCACACCACCTGCTCGTCTGTCTTTAGCCGCACCTTCCTTGACATGCAGATCACAGAATACCTGGGAGGGAAAGCACAAACTCTTGATCGAGATGCAGGCGACCTTGATATACTATACCTACCCAGTGTCAGCGCTAACGTTCTTCTTAGCACATGACAACTTTGATCTAATTGCTCACAGGGTGTCCAACTTAATAGCCCCCCGTCTCCACCAATTAATTGTGGAAATTAGCTTCTAATGCGTTGTGACACGCTCCTGAAGGGAGCAGATTCAGCCTGATGTGAAAAATGTGGCTATGCTCAAAAGATTTAGATTTCCACCGCCTTCTTGAAAAAGATGCTTTTGACCAGCCAATCATATCTGTCACATGCGGCATTGTGTGCCTGAAGAAAAAAAAAGACTAAATAAACAAAGAAACACTCTTCTCACAAGTCAAATCCTTAAGACATCAAACTGAAGCTGGTAATGTACTCTGCTGTACGACGACGGACGGATGAGCCTTAGAAAGGAACCGAGTGTGCCTTTTAAAAGACGCATGTCGCATTATTGTAATTTCACCAGCTCTCAAAACCTCAATCAGAGCAGTCATGAACAAAAAAAACCCCTCCTACACTCTCCAAAATTCCCTCCAGGGAAAAAAATAAAGAAAAGAAAACCACAACAGAACAGAAAGAGTGCGTTTGATCACTGCAGCTTGGGAATAATTTGAGTTCATAATTGAAACAACAAATGCAATTTATTTTTCAGGGTTTCACAGCAACTGAACATAATTTCTTACATTCTTGTATTGCAGTAAAAATGTCACCCCAGTAATATTTTAGGCAGTTCTGATGACTTGCCAAGTAACAAGATGTACACTCAAGTTTATACAGTTTGTAAAAACAATCAGCATTTATCTCTAAATTTTTTTTTTAAAAAAAAGGGCTTATAAACCAAAAAAGTAATTAACTACTGAATACAATCACCTGCTTTTTTATTTAAAAAAAAAGACATGAAACAGTGTATCAGCACACCAAACATAATATTCACAATGCAAACATTTATGAGGTACATGGAGGATGGAAAAAAAAAAAAGCTACACTGACAGTTTGAGCCATAAATTAAATGTGTGACATTTGGTCCTGTCAGTACAGCGAGCGTGATGTCCAGCCTGTGAGCTAAGGGCTGTGGTGTAAACCAGCCCATGTTGATATTTTGAATGTGTCCTCATGTATGCTCTGCGCAAAGTGCGAGACATTTTAGCAGGAGGCTGAAGGCGGAGAGCGCGCGCCACGTGGCTCTGTGTAAGCATATGCCTGAGCACGTTTGTCCTGTGACGAACAATGACATGATCGTCCGTTGATGTGTCGCAGTGGTGCCCGCGGCAACTCCTGAAAGAGGGGCGGCTTTAGTTGTCCGTCAAGTGGCACACAGAGGGACTGAGAGCGGTTCACGTCGACTAGGTGTCAACAGCTGGAAGGGCAGAGTTTATTTGGTTTGATTTTTTTTTGGTAGTTGTTCTGTTTTGGCCCCATGCAGCACTTTGGTTATGAAGCGTGAACGTGAATATGCCAGAGTGGGGAGAGCGGCAGCAGAAGTGCTGTGTGAGTAGCTATTAAAGGGCAATTGTGGTGTCAGGGATCACTGGATGTGTGTGCTTTGTACGCCCTCCTGCTCAGACGAGGTCAACAAAGCCCACAAACACAAATGCACAGCTGCATTCTAGCATTCGGTAGCACCTCTGCTTATTTCCCCTTGGATCATTTGGCAGCGCGGATTTACAAGTAAATAAATCCAAATAAGTGACACAGTTAAATACACATTTAAGACAGTCCTTTTAGCTGTTTACTTTACATAATGGCTGTGTGTTTTAGTGCTTCTGTGCAACTCTGCGTGTAAAGCGGGGAGCGTGGACAGGGTAACGGGCTTTTCTAAGGTGGTTTGCTGGATGACCCAAATGGTCCCTGCAGCCTGCTGTGGCTTTGGTAGACCTCTTTGCTAAATTTTGTTCAACCGTCCAACTAAAACAGCGTTGTAAGAACATGCATTGCCTTTTTAAAGAGCAACAAGTGCTCCTCCTATTACACTTACTAACGGGGTAAGCTCCTGACCTTCTATTCAGCCAGAAAATATGGTCATTTCAACACATTACGCCACTTGCCACCGCATTTCACAGTTTCACAAGCACTCAGAAATAGTGCTTCCCTGCAGGCCATCGGCGTCCATATTATATTGTCCTATTTTCTCCACTCTAGCATTCAAGTTTAACTTCCAGTTTGCTGATTCACTTCTTTTACTTATTAAACACATATTTATAATTGCTTAAAACTGCAGGAATAGTAGTTTGACACTAAAATCTCTTGATTAAAGTTATGCAAACTGTTGGGATTAGGGGATGGTGAGGGGTGATTTTCAACAGATTTTATCTCTACTGTCATCCTCCACCATCTCACTTCATGTAGTTATTTTTACAACCACTAGAGGTCACTTTTTCACACGCATAATTCCTGATAAGCACTCTTTTTGGTTGTGTTCTGTTGGAGGACAGGCTCCAGAATCATGGAGATTTTTTTCTTTCTGACCTAGTTTTGTCTCCTTTCTGCTCCAGAATTGGTTATTGTACAGGTACATCACAAAAAATTAGAATATTATGAAAAAGGTCAATATTTTTTGTCAGTCATTTCAGAAAGTGAAACCCATATATTATGTAGATCCATTACACAGAGAGTGAAATATTTCAAGTGTTTATTTATTTTAATTTTTATGATTATGGCTTACAGCCCATGAAAACCCCAAATTCAGTTTCTCAAAAAATTAGAATGTTACATAAAATTAATTTTAAAAAATAGTTTTTTAATACAAATGTGGACCAACTGAAAAGTATGTCCATGTACACACTCAATACTTGGTCGAGGCTCCTTTTGGATTAATTACTGTATCAATGTGGCGTGGCATGGAGGTGGTCAGCCTGTGGCACTGCTGAGGTGTTATGAAGGCCCAGGCTGCTTTGATAGTGACCTTCAGCTCGTCTGCATTGTTGGGTCTGATGTCTCATCTTCCTCTTGACAATATTCTATTGATTCTCTATGGGGTTTAGATCAGGAGAGTTTGCTGGCCAATCAAACACAGTGACGCCATGGTCATTAAATCAGGTTTTGATACTTTTGGCAGTGTGTGTGGGGGGGGGGGGGGCAAGTCCTGCTGAAAAATGAAATCAGCTTCTCCATAAAGCTTGTCAGCAGAGGGAAGCATGAAGTGCTCTAAAATTTCCTGGTAGATGACTGTGCTGACTTTGGTCTTGATAAAACACAGTGGACCAACACCAGCAGATGACATGGTTCCTCAAATCATCACTGACTGTGGAAACTTCACACTAAACCTCAAGCAACTTAGATTCTGTGCCTCTCCACTCTTTCTCCAGACTCTGGGACGTTTATTTCCAAATGAAATGCAAAATTTACTTTTATCTGAACAGAGGTCATCTGCTGGTGTTGGTCCACTGTGTTTTATCAAGACCAAAGTCAGCACAGTCATCTACAAGGAAATTTAAGAACACTACATGCTTCCCTCTGCTGACAAGCTTTATGGAGAAGCTGATTTCTTTTTCCAGCAGGATTTGGCACCCCCTCCCCCCCTCCACACTGCCCAAAGTATCAAAACCTGATTTAATGACCATGGCATCACTGTGTTTGATTGGCCAGCAAACTCTCCTTACCTAAACCCCATAGATAATCTATGGAGGATTGTCAAGAGGAAGATGAGAGACACCAGACCCAACAATGCAGACGAGCTGAAGGTCACTATCAAAGCAGCCTGGGCCTCCATAACACCTCAGCAGTGCCACAGGCTGATCATCTCCATGCCACGCCACACTGATACAGTAATTAATCCAAAAGGAGCCCCGACCAAGTATTGAGTGTGTACATGGACATACTTTTCATTTGGTCCACATTTGTATTAAAAAACTATTTATTAAAATTAATTTTATGTAATATTCTAATTTTTTGAGATGTACCTGTATGTCAACAAATAAAGTTGACTGGGACAGTAGCATGTTTGCCACTCATCTGTTTTCTATCAACTCAAGCGCTTTTATAGAATTTTAGCTGCTCAACATTTTCTTTCTCTCTTCCCTTCCCTCTTAAATCAGTTGTTTTCAGTGGCTAACAGCTGTGGATGGTAGGGTTCCCTGCTCATACCAAGACTCTGGAGTCCTGATGTTCTTGTGTTTACAGAATGAGCTTCATTACTTTCCTGCTGAAATACAGTAAATGTCACCACGTCAAATTCATTGTAAACTTAGTTGTCACTGAAATAGATCTGGATTCTTCCCTGGGACAAATGCATTCTTTTAATAGTAATGTGCAGCCCCATAAACTACATACAGTATATTGTTCAAATGATGGCTTCTTCATAAATGTGTAAGGCACCAATGCCATGGGCACTAATGCATCACCTGCATTCTGGAACAAACTTTGTCTACTGTGTACACAATAATGAAATGTCTGTTGTCAGTCCAGTTCCTATTATTATTATGATTATGATTATTATTATTATTATTAGTTGTTGTTGTTGTTTTGGTCACAATCTGAACCTCAAAATTCACAACTGAAGCACAGTCCTCAAACGTACTTGTCAGACAAAGTCATTGTCCAACCAAATCTACCTTTACAATCAGCCCAACTACTTCAGCAACTGGATACTTACCAGTCCAGAAGAGTAACAGCTGTTTGAGTCAAATGTGGACTAAAGCAGTTAAAAGTCCTCTCAGTCGCTCTATTATTGCTTTCTGCCCAATACCAGTTTCTGAAGAGTTGTGCAGGCAGAGGGTGGCATGCTCCATGCACACACATCTGATGCACTCCCCATGGGTGTGTTTCCTTGATGATTTACTGCCCCTTCTAAACTGAGAAAGGTGGCTCCAGGTTATGATCCCATTTTAGATCACTTACACCATAAGATTGTTTTGTCTTTCTTTGTCAAATTGTAACCCTTAAAAATTTACAACCATACTTTTAAATGCATTGTGTAAATGATGATATGTTAATTTGCCATGAGCTTATGATGCGCTAGCCTTGTGGAGCTAATATACCTTTTGTACACAGGAATGGAGATTGTTGAGAGACCACGGATAGATGAAGAAAATGGCCAGATCTCTCACTGAACTTTCAATGATCTCTCAGTGATTACCAAGATCTTGCAATGATCTTCCAGTAATCTCCAGGGTCTCCACAGTAAAGAGACTGTTTTGGACAGGGTCAAAACAATCTGTCAACTGTGGAGACCCTAGAGATGACTGTGAAGACCGTGGAGATCACTGGAAGATCAAAATCTTGATGATCGCTGTGAGATCACCGAAGGATTGTAAAGACATCCGGCTATATGTTTCAGAGCTCAGTGATCTCTCAACGATCTCCACCCCTGTGTAAAGGGGGTAGAAAAGCACTAGAAACCTCTGAGAATGCTCAACAACCTCCTTGGTGGCCAAAGAAACTCTCAGTGATCCCTCAGGAACCTTTCCTGCTCTCTCATTAATCACTCCTGATCTCTTAATGTTCTCTTCTGGTCTGTCAGTGATCTTTCCCGGTCAGTCAATGATCTCTCAAGGATCTTTCAAAGATCTCCATAGAACAGCCTGAAAGTTTCTGAAAATTGAATTTTTGATCTTCCAAACAGTGACACAAAAATGGCTTTTTTCCAAGCTTTAAGAGATCATTGAGATCTAGGTAGATTTAGACATGCTAGTCTGATGAAACCTGTGAAAGGATACTGTATGTAAAAGGTCATTCAGGAGTACACATCAGTTTATTCTTTATTGTTGTTCAAATATCGTGAAGATGGTAGCAAAATCTTTTTTTCCTCTTTGCCCCCTATAAAGAAAAGGTGGTGTGAAACAAAAATCTGTTTGAAGAATCCCTATCAGCGCTCTCTCTGATATGTTTAATGTTAACTGTTTTGCATTTTAACAGATGGGCCTTCGACATATGGAAGTTACCAGAGTATGAAAGTGAACAAGCTGTGTGTTGCCTGGAGGTAGCATATTGTATAGACAGTTAAGAAAAAAAAACATTAGTAACAAAGGCTGACATCTTAGATAGCCTACTGTTTAGGATTTTTTTTTTTTTTTTTTTTTTTTTTTTTTTTTTGGAGTCAGACACTATAGGAGCCATTTTTGGCTCCCATAGCTAGAACATAGCTCTGGGCACTAAAGAAAGTTTAAAGAAAAAAAGTGAAGGCAAAGAACATTATTTTTATGTACAAGAGTTTCAGTAATAAAAGTATATTGGCAATTAGAGACAGCGAAAGAGAGCGGTGTCCCAAACAAAGGTAGAAATAGGACAGGAGCCTGAAGTGTAGATGTTAGCAGATGCAGATGTGAGATGGAGACTTTCTGAGCGTCCACAATGACATCCATGTGGAAGATGGGGGAAGTGAACTGGTAACTGCTGATAGGATTCTAAACAGCAGACAAAGATTGTGGATCTGAGCAATGAGGACAGAATATAAGTGTTTAGCATTAAAATGCTCAGAAATGGGGGGGGGAACACCAGCCTTAGTTTAATTTTGTATCCTGTCTTCATGCTGAGCTCTGCTGCACACCAGCACTCCCCTTTGTTGTCACATCTTTATCAGATTGTTCTATGCTGTCCTGACTTTGGTCCAACCTAAGAACACCACACTTCAGAGAACAGACGTTTCTGTGTCTATCTCAGTCTAGACAAAAAAATGAAATATTAACAATGTACATTTAGAAATTCTAATTCATGACTGAACCATATAGGTTTCCCTGTGTTGATCCAAACAGAGGTGGGTAACTTTTTTACAAAATTCTTCTTTCATGAGTAGCTTTGTTGCAAGATGTTGAACTTTTTCAATAATAAAATTTCATTCATCAGAGATAAAATCAATCAGATTCTTCCCACAGTTAACTTAAATACTGTAACTACTACAACTCCTTCTGTTGATGTCTGTCTTGATGAGTTTACTCCAATCGACCTTTGTGAGTTAGACAAAATAGTTTCCTCAACAAAACCTTCAACTTGTCTTTTAGACCCTATTCCTACCAGGTTATTTAAAGAAGTCTTCCCACTTATTGGTAACTTTATTCTTCATATAATCAATTCTTCATTAACTTTAGGCCATGTACCGCAGGCTTTTAAAACGGCTGTAATTAAACCCTTACTCAAAAAGCCAACGCTAGATCCAGGAGCTTTAGCTAACTATAGACCAATCTCTAATCTCCCTTTCATTTCAAAAATCTTAGAAAGAGTTGTTGCTACGCAATTATTTGACCACCTGCAGGGAAATGGTTTACTTGAAGAGTTTCAATCTGGGTTTAGAATCCATCATAGTACTGAAACAGCCTTAGCGAAGGTCACTAACGACCTCCTCATTGCATCTGATAATGGACTAGTTTCTGTACTTGTCCTTTTAGACCTTAGTGCAGCTTTTGATACTATCGATCATAATATTCTACTTGATAGATTAGAACACTATGTTGGACTTAATGGAACTTCGTTGCAATGGTTTAGATCTTATTTATCTGATAGGTTCCAGTTTGTTCATGTAAATAATGAGTTTTCTTTCAACTCAAAGCTTAGTCATGGAGTTCCACAGGGATCTGTGCTAGGCCCTACTCTTTTTAGTTTATATATGCTTCCGTTAGGCAACATTATTAGAAAGCACTGTATACATTTTCATTGTTATGCAGATGACACACAATTATACCTGTCAATGAAGCCAGATGATAGTAATCAATTAGCCAAGTTAGAAGCCTGTCTTAAGGAAATCAAAGCTTGGATGACTTGTAATTTCCTGCTATTAAATTCAGATAAGACTGAAGTCATTCTTGTTGGTCCAAAAAACCTTAGAAATTCCTTTCCAAATCAAACTTTCAGTTTGGATGCGGTTACTCTTTCTCTTAATAGCTCTGTGAGGAACCTTGGAGTTATTTTTGATCAGGATTTGTCCTTCAATTCACATATTAAATTTGTTTCTAGGACTGCCTTTTATCATTTGCGTAATATTGCCAAGATTAGGAGCATCTTGTCTCAGAGTGATGCTGAGAAACTGATCCACGCTTTTGTTAGCTCGAGATTAGATTATTGTAATTCTTTATTATCAGGCTGTCCTAAAACATCTTTAAAAAGTCTTCAGCTGATCCAAAATGCTGCAGCAAGAGTTTTAACAGGTACTAGAAAGAGAGATCATATTTCTCCGGTTCTGGCCTCCCTTCATTGGCTTCCCATAGAGTTTAGAATTAAGTTTAAAATCCTTCTTCTTACTTACAAAGCTCTAAACAATCAGGCTCCTTTTTATTTAAAAGATCTGATACTACCGTATTATCCTAACAGAGCACTACGCTCCCAAAATGCAGGATTACTTGTAATACCTAGAATCTCCAAAAGTACAATGGGAGGCAGAGCCTTCAGTTATCAAGCTCCTCTCCTGTGGAATCAGCTGCCAATCTGGATTCGGGAGTCAGACTCGATCTCTGTTTTTAAGAATAGGGCTAAAACCTACCTTTTTGATATAGCCTACAATTAGGGAGGGATCATGTGTTTCTGAACCCTCCCTTAGTTATGCTGCTAATAGGTTTAGTCAGCTGGTGGACCTCCAGTAATGCACTGGGCCTCACTCCTTTCCTCACTCTCTATGAAATATTTTTTTTTGCTGGTCATTAACATTTGTTTGTTCTCTCCCATAGATTGAGTCCCCATCGTGCTGTTTGCTCTCTACATGTCTGTTCTTTTCTTTTTCTCTATCCCCTCACCCCCCAGCCAGTCGCAGCAGATGACTGCCCCTCCCTGAGCCTGGTTCTGCTGGAGGTTTCTTCCTGTTAAAAGGGAGTTTTTCCTCTCCACCGTCGCCAAGTGCTTGCTCACAGGGGATCGCCTGATTGCTGGGGTCTTTCTGCAACTGTGGGGGTTCCCCCCTACAGTTGATAGTGCTATGAGATGACTGTTGTTGTGAAATGGCGCTATATAAATAAAGTTGAATTGAATTGAACTGAAAGATACTTTTTAAACCTAAGTACATTTTTGGAGAAAAAAAAAACTTGTATTTTTACTCTAGTGCATTTGATTGTACGTGTGATTTAAAAATGTTCCAATTTTGCTGGAAAAGATCACAGATTTATGAGGAAAAATATGCAAATTTAAGAGAAAAATCTCTGAAAACAGAGCACTGACCTCATCAATCAGAAAACAAGGAATTCTGTAAATATCACACGATGAAAAACACATTTTTATAGATGATATTTCATTAGACTATATCCATCCCTTCTTCACTTCCGCTCTTCAAGGAGAGTAGACGCTTCTCTCTTTTCTCTCTGCTCTAGCTCCCCACTTCCCTATTAACTGGATCCCAGCTTGCTGTTGTCTGTCTGCGTCTACTGCTGATTATCGAAAGAAATTATGGAATTGATAAGCTGGGCTTTGAACGCAATTGACACTATTTTTTCAACAAGGAATAATGCTCCGGGGGAAGCTGTTTGCCCCGCAGGGACAGCTCCAGCGGGCTATTTACGGGTGACAAGTGTTTGGAGGATCTTGTGCCTGAGTAATCTCTCTATCGAAGATATTGAAGATTTGTATATCTTCGTAATAATGGTGACTGAGATCGTTCTGATTGGAACTGGGATTGTCCTGGTGTACCGCAAATTGCTGAAGATGGATACAACCTATCAAAATGCTGGCCACGCGAGGTGCATCCATCAAATTGGAAAAATGGAGGAGACTTTGATAGCGACAAATGGAGAACTGTCTCGGAAGGTGGATTTCATCATGGTTATGCTTAAGTCTATCCACGACGGACTCAAAGCCCCGCAATGAAGGATTAAGCACTGAATCTGCAGAAGAAAATAAAGTTCTTTCTCTGTGTTCAGTCTATTTGGTTCAATTTCCCTTACAAAAATCCTCCTGATAATCCCCAGTCTTTGTTTTTCAAAACACTGAGCACACGGCCTCTGGACAGTAGCTGCTTGGGACAATTGCCAAGGACAATTGCTGCAGCCAGACAAAACATCTTCTGCCAAAGTGTCCTTGTGCTCATATTGATACAACATTGCTTCAACACTACATCCACACTGACCCAGAAACTGACAACAAGATAACATTCACTGCTCTCCTTGTGTCCTGTGAACTCTGGTCTTGAATGTGCATCGTGGGCTTTTTTTGTCTTTGTAATCATAATATTGATTACTTATGGTCAATATTCTGAATTCAATGATTTTTTTGCTCCTTCCTATTGTATGATTTCTTATCTGTACCATCCTGTTGGCAGGCGCATTCCCGATGCAGCCGTGTCACTGGAAATGCAGGTTCATTTTCTGTGTCAAGTCAAATTCTCTCGTATGTTATCAGTGATCTGTTAATGTACTTGGCAATAAATCTTTTTCTGATTCTGATTCTGATTCTGATTCTGATTCTTTTGACATTTTAGATTGTGTCGACGATAATGTTGACATTTCTGATCAGATTGACTTCAAGTTTATATAGAAGCTTTAGTTCATCAATACCTTTGGCACATTGGATTTCCAGACACATCTAATGAGGGGTTCTATTTATTTTAGGGAGGGATCATTTTCTGTTTTCTCCACTGTATCTTCCACTCAAGCTGCTGCTTCTGCTGCAAAATGATTCATGTATGTTTATTTTTGTCTTCCTCTTTCTCCTCCTCTTCGTCTATTTTGACTTTGTATGCTGTGTTGGTAGCGCCACTTCGTGAATGGGACATTCAATCTTGCGCACGCACAGTCAACATGCCCAGACAACACGGTCACAACGCAGTCTTCATTTGCATATTATGGACCTGAAGCTACATGCTCACCTAGGCGTCTGTTGATGGAAACTCCCCACGCCACCTCCACCTCAGGATCCGTCAGGAGTGTGAAAGAGGCGTAACCAGGCGAGAGTCATGAGCCCAATACTCTGTAACCACAAACTGCACGGAGAGTATCACTGTCTGGCCAGAAAACTTCGGCCAGTTTTCAGGCAGTAATTTTGGCTACAAACGTGTTTGATCAAAGTTTGATCAGCTTTTTCTGTCTACCCCAACCCACTCTGCTCACCCCGACCTGTAGGGCTTGAACATGATTGGTCGCCTCAACTCCTGGTGGGTGGGCTGTTCTAGTCTGTTCACGATGCTTCCGGACGTTAAACTATTGCCTATATCTTCAAAAGTAAAAAGCGAAACGTTCTTCTGAAAATGGTCGAGGCGAGAGATAAATGTGTAGTTGCCAAATATGTGTTTACATTTTACTAACAACCACTATTTTAAAAGCTCCAGAAAGCAATTGGCTCCATGCGCCTGCTCCTCATTTGCATTATTTGTATTTGAGCGGGGATTTTTGAGGTGGAGGAGTGGGCACCTCCAATGTTTCTTGACACCACGCTACCAGAGTGCATGTGGGGCGTGCTACATAGACAATGAATGGGAAGCGTGAATACACACGCCTAGGTGGACACGTATTAGTCAAGTAGTGTTTTAGGTGACTGCTCTTATACTTGTACTTAGTCATAATTAATACGATGAGGTAATGCTGCTTTTACTTGAGTTTAATTTCTGGCTACCCTACCATCTCTGGATTCAGTATTGGCTTAGGTGTGGGTATGTGCATTAATTCAATTCAATTCAATTCAACTTTATTTATATAGCGCCATTTCACAACAACAGTCATCTCATAGCACTTTCAACTGTAGGGGGGACCCCCACAGTTGCAGTTAATGTTTGTCTCTCTACCCAGAGTCACTTTAGTCACTCTCCAGACTGATACATCCCAGTAAGATAAGTAGTTAAGAGGACAGACAGATGGAAAGTCACCAAAATCTTGGGGGAAAAAAAACACTAACTGATAAAGCTGCCCTGATGGTAATTATTCCTTAGTTGTCTCTGTTGCCACCAGGAGGCAAGGTTTTAAAGCTCAACTTTGTTGCATCTTCTAAGAAAATGTCTGTTTTGTTCAACTTTAGGAGCACATCTTTAAGGTCAGCACTAATTATTTTTCTAGATTTTGGCTCCATGTGTCATGAATTGCCCCTCGGGGCAGGGTGGAGAGACCCACGCACTGAACTGCAGTTTGTGAAATTTATTGGCAAAAACAAAAAGTCCAACTGTGCACAAACACAAAATCCAAATAGTGTACAAAGCAAACTTACGAACGACACAGAGAACACAGGATACAAAGGAAATGCCAGAACGGGAACAGGGTTCTGACACAATGATCCTTTATCAAGACACCAGCAAACAAAAAAGGAATAACCGCCCTTAAATCGGGCCAGAAACAATTAAACACAAATAGTAACCGGTGTGAATCACATGAGCGGGTTGAGGAGAAGATGACAGTCAGCTGTGAGTCATGAGGAGAGGAGACGGAGCTGACAGCCTGACAGGAGCACCGCCCACAGCCAGGGAAAAACCCGGAAGAGCCCCTGACAGCTGCAACCCTGGCAAGAGAAAGAAAGAGAAGACAACCGGCAAATACAATGTGGTAACAAATAAAGGCAAATAAACCCAAATATGTAAATAACAAAACTACAATGAATGTAAACAGGAAAATAAATCATTACTAAGAAACTATACAGAATATGTGAAAACAAACTAGAGATAACATAACAGGAGTAGAACTCAAAAATACAACATTATACAAATAAGGGGGGGGGGAGGCAAAGTGACAGAGCATGGAGGAATCCCCCCGTGCTCAGATCGTGACACCATGGTGAACTGTGATGCAATAGCCTTGCAGTAATAATAAAATATAACACCAGTTTTATTCCTGGTCTGGGAGTGCCTTGATATCCTCTCTGAAGAGCTGGAGCAGGTGGCTGGGGAGAGGGAGGTCTGGGCTTCTCTGCTTGAGCTGCTGCCTCCGTGACCAGCACCTCCGGAAAAGCGATAGAAGATGGATGGATAGTTTGTCTTATTTCTCAACTCCTCATGTTGCAAAAGTATAGAAAATGGCTGTTATTCACTACAGACTTTGCTTTTGTGAACGTGATGGTGATGTTTAGGATTTAACATATTCCATAGAATAACAGGCAAATTTATACAAACATCAAGCATATTTGTACTCTGACATGTACAGTATGTGTTTTACCATTATACTGAAGGGATTTAAAAAGTGAGTAGTTTTTGCAATATAAACAAAGTTTTAAGGATAAGCTGAAGGAAACAAGGCTTTCTGCTCAAGAACAAGATTTTTTTTTTTTATTTAGTTATAAATATGCAATTGGGAAAGTCAATTGTCTTAAGAATTTAGCAGAAATTTAGAAGAGACATCTATGGGTATGATGTGGTAGTTGGGTGAGAATTTTTAAATTTAATTTGAAAAGATTTTGTGATTTAGGAAAAGCTTCACAATATACATGAAATATTGTTGAAGAAAGTAGACAGGAGTATTTGGAATCTAGGCACATGGCAAAGAGAGAGGTGGCAAAGGACAAGGCATATAGTGAGTTGCATGAGAGGCTGGATGCTAAGGAAGGTGAAAAGGAGTTGCATCTACTGGCTAGACAGAGAGGTTGAGCTGGAAAAGATGTGCAGCAGGTTAGGCTGATTAAGGACAGAAATGGTACCGTAATGTACTAACAAATATCGAGAATGTGTTGAGAAGTTGGAAGGAGTACTTTGAAGAGCTGATGAATAAAGAAAATGAGAGAGAGAGGAGGATGAATGAAGGAAAGATGGTGAACAAGAAAGTCCCGAGGATTAGCAAGGCGGAAGTAAGAGCAGCTTTGAAGAGGATGAAGAATGGAAAGGTGGTGGGTCCAGATGACACACCTGTGGAGGTATGAAGTTGTTTAGAAGAGATGGCAGTGGACTTTGTAGCCCTATTGTTTGACACAATCTTGGAGAGTGAAAAAATGTCTGAGGAGGATGCCTGAGGAATGAAGAAGAAGTTTTTTGGCACCAATTTTCAAGAACAAAGGTGATGCTCAGAGCTGTAGTAACTACAGAAGCATAAAGTTGATAAGCCACACTATGAAGATATGGGAAAGAGTTGTTGAAGCCAGGTTAAAAGGAGAGGTGTCACTCAGTGAGCAGCAGTATGGTTTCATGCCAAGAAAGAGTACTACAGATGCAATGTTTGCTCTCAGAGTATTGATGGAGAAGTATACAGAAGGTCAGATGCACTGACATCTGCACTTGCAGATGTCGCACTGTGTTGTGATGTTGCAGTGTCTTTGTGGATCTAGAGAAAGCATATGATAGGGTGCAAAGAGAGGAAGTGTCATGAATGGCCCTTTCAGGACCGTAATTGAAGACATCAAGCGCAACTGCAAGTTTTGTACATTTCATCAAAAACACACTAACACTTACAAAGAAACGGGAACAGAGACGTGGCATGAATCTGCAGGCAGAACTTCATTAAGACCGCAGCAAAGACAAAGTCTTCCCCACAGCCTTAAATAATCCAGACACAAATGACAACAGCTATGGAATCATGAGTGAGCGAAATTACCAGATTGGAGGCAACTGTGACAGCCCGTGAGCAGGACTTGACACCCGAAAATGACACACGAGCTCTCACAGCACCTCCATGGCCGGGAGATGAAATAAAGATACAAATGAACAG
Source organism: Pholidichthys leucotaenia (assembly GCA_020510985.1). NCBI lineage: Eukaryota > Metazoa > Chordata > Actinopteri > Cichliformes > Pholidichthyidae > Pholidichthys > Pholidichthys leucotaenia. Next base: position 201,102,901 of record CM035849.1, on the reverse strand, counting down.
GAAATAAACAAACAGAAAAAGACTAATCAATAACAGGAGACTGGCGCGGCCCCCAACCACACCAAGGATCATGATAGGAAGTGTGGTACTGTATGAGAAAGTTAGGAGTGGCAGAGAAGTATGTGAGAGTGGTAAGGACATGTATGAGGACAGCGAGACGGTGGTGTGGTGTCCTGTAGGAGTGACAGATGGGTTCAAGGTGGGGGTGGGGTTACATCAGGGATCGGCTCTGAGCCCCTTCTTGTTTGCCATGGTGATAGACAGGCTAACAGACGAGGGCAGGCAGGAGTCCCCATGGACCATGATGTTTGCAGACAACATTGTGATCTGTAGTGAGAGTAGGGAGCAGGTGGAAGAGAACCTGGAGAGGTGGTGATATGCTTTGGAGAGAAGAGGAATGAAAGTCAGTAGAAGCAAGACAGAATACATGAGTGTGAATGAGAGGGAGGCAGGTGCAACAGTGAAGATGGAAGGAGTAAAGGTAGTGAAAGTAGATGAGTTTAAATACCGGGGGTCAACCATCCAAAACAATGGAAAATGCACAAGAGAGGTGAAGAAGAGAGTGCAGGCAGGGTGGAGTGTGTGGAGACGAGTGTCGGGGGTGATTTGTGACAGAAGGGTAGCAGCAAGAGTGAAAGGGAAGATTTACAAGATGGTAGTGAGACCTGCTATGATGTATGGTTTGGAGACGGTGGCGCTGACAAAAAGACAGGAGGTGGAGCTAGAGGTGGCAGAGTTGAAGATGCTAAGATTTTCATTGGGAGTAAAAGGAGGGATAGTAGGTATATTGGACAAAGGATGTTGAAGATGGAGCTGCCAGGCAGGAGGAAAAGAGGAAGACCACAGAGAAGATTCATGGATGTAGAGAAGGAGGACATGGAGAGGGTTGGTGTTACAGAGGAAGATGCAAGGGATAGGGAGAAACGGAGACAGATGATCTGCTGTGGTGACCCCTAAAGGGAGCAGCAGAAAGAAGAAGAAGAATTGTTGAGTTAAGTCACTCCAACGTTTTATAAATTTACCTTTTTTCATAAGAAAACAGAAAGAACCCTTCAGCTAGCTGTGATTTTCGGATTCGCCAACTTTTCTGACGAATGTTCATGGAAATCAGGGTTCACTGCTGTCTTTAGAGACATTTCGCAATGTTTAGCAACAATTAGCAAGAGTTGCACAAATGTTTGCCAAAGTATTTGTGAAAAACAGGAGGCAAACATTAGTGACTGTTTGCAAATGTTAGCAACAGTGTTTGCGATGGTTCGCAACTATTTGCCGCTCTTTTGCCACTGTTTGGGAATGTTTGGGAGTCCAGGTAAAAAACCAGGCAAATGTCAGGCAAATCTTGGACCCAACCATGAGCAAACCCTCCCCAGCATTCAGATTTCAAAGGGTTCGTAAAGGTTCTTAAACTGTTGTTGGTGTTCACTAGTTGGGAAACCAAAAAGAACTTTCGCGACACATGTGCCAACTGTTTGTAAACACTTAAAACTATTTTGCAAATAATAGCAAGAAAAACTGTCTGTGACCTTAAAAACCATTTTGCCACCTTTTAAAACTGCCTTGAGTAGTACTAGTCATTATTACTAGTATTATTATTATTATTATTATCATTATTACTTATTATTACTTATTTTTCTACACTTATTGCACGTTTTCAGTCCTTTAGTTTTTTAGTTTATCTCTTTTTCTCATCATGTTTTTAATGTTGCAGCATGCACCAAGACAAATTCCTAGTTTGTGTACTACATGAACAATGGCAATAAACCTGATTCTGATTCTGATTCTGATTCTGATTCTGGTTTGTCAGCATTTGCCGCTTCGTGAGATACTAGCTTTCCTTTCATGTGTTGTGAATAACAGCAGTGCTCAGCTGCCCCTGCTGATCCACTGTTACTCTATGTGGGTTTATTAACCAGGCGGCCTGTTTCACTATACCAGGAGAGGACCAGCCTGACATTTGTCCGGCAGACGGCGGCAGCAGTCCTTCCTCTTGTCTGGGTCGCAGCAGCAGTGAAATGCCACTGTCACTTATTGCTCTTTGGTTGTCATTGCTCATGTGAAATCCATTTGCTCTCCGAATGCATTCTGTCATGGAAGAAAAGACCCAAACTAAACTCTTCTCTGCCCGGTTTTTGACAGGGAGCATTTGACAGCAAATAGCTGCGTGGCCCCTCCGCAGACAAGACATCCATCTGTCCTTGGACTGCCTGCTGTCTCTCACAATGGCTTAATTTTCTTTACACTAGCATGCAGCTACTTTACTCCGCTGGCCTCGATCATCTGCCACACCGGAGGAGATACTGTCACAATGTAATCTCAGGCATCAATGCACCACATCTTTGGTGATACATCTGCTCCCATTATCATAAGCAAAACGTATAGACGGTATGTTCCATACTGCAGAAAATTCAAGTTAAACAGGAAAAGCATTTGTGTCATGTTGGTGTTTTCTATAATGAGGAGCAGATTATTAGGGCTTTTTCTATTCATACATGTAACAACAGTAGCTGCTACTCATCCACAGATGCACATCGCTAACTGGGTGCAGTTTCTATAGAAAGTCTCAGCACTAGGTATGTCTGCTGCAGGAGCACGTAAGAAGGAGATGGAGACTTATCCATGACGACTGCTCTCCACCTGAAGGGATTTCACGGTGCTCCAGCCAATATTTGACCTGGCAGCATGTACCCAGCCTGTCAGATGCTGCCTTGGCTTTGAAGAAACTTTCCCTCAATCTCTTCACACCATCGTGACTCTCTGCTCCACTCCGGGTCAGCCCCAACATGCTGAATCCAGGCAGCATCTTAGTATTGTCAAAAGTAAATTGAGAACACCTTCAGAGGGCCAGATCAGAGGTCTGAAGGACTTCATTATCTGGCTCAGCTTCTGCAGTGGAAAAAGACACAGAAAAGGGATTTCATGAGGTGCTTCATAATAAAACTCAAAATTCATTCAGCAAGGTTAAAATTAATATAAAAAGCTAATGTTTTTGCTTAATTAAGGTAAAGTTGATTACCGAATATAACAGGGTAAGGGATTTTCATTCCAAAATTCTGTTTACAACAGTTTGAGAGTAGACCAGATGTCCAGTGTCCTACACACTGTCAGCAAATTTGACTTTTGTTCAAGTGAGTGTGTGTGTGTGTGTGTGTGTGTGTGTGTGCGCGCGCATGCGCATGTGCACGTGTGTGTTAACCTAAAAACCACTCACAATTTCAATTTGGTGACACAGCTGTCTGAGAATTGTTGAAAAATATTAAAATTGCTTGGTTGCTATTTGTGGCTGATAATTGGAATAATGACTTTCATTATGGCTAAAAATAACACAATAGAGGGGCAGAGCTCTGAGCTAATTAAAAAAAAAAAAGTTAATTTGGTGCATTCTTTTAAAAATGAAAATGAGCAAGAGCAGAGATAGAGAAGTCAACCCCGGAAAGTAGCTGAATTAAACATGCCAGTGTCTTATTTTATTGTTGTATCTGTGTAGTCATGTGTACATTATTTCCCCCGTGATGCTCCTCTAACTTGTGCTCGATCATCGTAATAGACAGAATAATACAAACACACCACGGTTTGCTCCCTCCACTATCTGAAAACTAGCCACTGTTGTCAAGTGAAGTAAAAATTTACTACAGTTAGGCAAGGGCAATGGATACTTCAAAAATGTGAGTCTGTGTGTTCTACGTAAAAGACCAATCTGCAGCAGTATTGCTACTGGTTGTTAGAACAGCTGTAACTGCTCTCCCTGGCTATAATGGGTGAAACTGTGGCTGATATATGGTCATTGTGTAGACCTTGGCTGCTGTGATTCAATCTGTGGTGCAGTGGATATGTCATGCCATTACTGTTTGTTGAACCTGCAGTGCCTCTATGATAGATGTGTAACTAAAAGCCCAGAAGAGCTCCACACACACACAAACACACATGCACACACAACTGCTTCTTGGAGTCAGTGTTACCCCCATTAAAAACTAATGTGTCCCTGCCAGAACTCCGACGTCCAAAACACAGAGCTACAGCCACAGTCCCAACAGCTGTGCTACTCAGGGGTGGAATCAGAGCTGGAGCTGGTCTCACAGCAGACACTGCTGACTCTACTGTGGTCATAGCCAGTGGGTCTTCTACATAATACATGATGCAGCATTGCAGCCCAACCCTCCTCCATGGGTCAGAGGAAATGTAAACATCACTGAAAAGCACAGGCTGCTCAATAAAATGTAGCTTCCGTTTGGGAAAAGTGAAACCAGTGAGGAAATGGTTTAAACCTGCAATCTGTCAAATATTTAGCAGGTGGCAGTACATTTGACTGCAAAAGAGGTTTCCCAGGTAACACGTTAAAGAACAGGCTCATACAGTATCTCACAAAAAATGAGTACACCCCTCACATTTTTGTAAATATTTTGTTATATCTTTTCATGAGACAACACTGAGGATATGACACTTTGATAGAATATAAAATAGTCAGTGTACAGCTTGTATAACTGTAAATTTGCTGCCCCCTCAAAATAACTAAGCACACTGCCATTAATGTCTAAACCGCTGGCAACAAAAGTGAGTACACCCCTAAGTGAAAGTGTCCAAATTGTGCCCAATTAGCCATTTTCCCTCCCTGGTGTCATGTGACTCAGTGTTACATGGTCTTAGGTGTGAATGGGGAGCAGGTGTGTTAAATTTGGTGTTATCGCTCTCACACTCTCTCATACTGGTCACTGGAAGTTCAACATGGCACTCATAGCAAAGAACTCCCTGAGGATGTGAAAAAAAGAATTGCTGCTCTATATAAAGATGGCCTAGGCTATAAGAAGATTGGCAAAACCCTGAAACTCCTACTTCCGGCACCACACGAGTAGGCTGCCTTTTTGCAACAGCGGATCAGTTTCTTTCTATTTCTATTTACTATCTGGCTCTCTTGCTAATCTTTCTGTTTCGGCGACACCTTGATCCATCACAGACACGTAAATCGCCCAAATGTCTCCTGAGCCAGCGGACGGAGCCACTGTTTCTTGTAGGAGGCAGTACAATAGGGACCAGCTGTTAGCACTTAACCGGCCCACGATGCTAACGCAAAAACTCGACATACCAGGAGAAATAAGACGGAAACGGTGTGGATATCATGCTGGAATAAGATGGCAGGCGAGGAATATAAGGTACAGACCCGCCCTTCCATCCGTTATTATGGGGAATGTACGATCGCTACTCAGAAAAACAGATGAGCTAGCGGCTATCTCCCGCTACGAGAGCATATACAGGGAGTGTAGCCTGATGCTATTCACGGAGACGTGGCTAACAGAACTAGCAACAGATGCTAACATTGAACTGGAGGGTTTCCACGCAATACGGGCAGACCGAACACCAGACAGTGGGAAGGCAAGGGGCGGAGGAGTAATAATGTATGTCAATAACAACTGGTGCAGACCGGGACATATCACGGTTAAACAACAACACTGCAACAAAGACATGGAGTTGCTAGCTGTTAGCATGCGGCCTACATATCTCCCGAGGGAATACTCACACGTGATCTGCATTGTTATTTATGCAAATCCGACGGCGAACACTGGGACAGCGCGGGACGTCATCCACTCAGTAACTGGCAGGCTGCAGACAGAACACCCAGATGCTCTTCTCCTCATCTCAAGTGATTTCAACAATATTTCACTGTCTCCCATTCTACCCACATTCACCCAGTATGTCACATGCCACACTAGAGACAATAAAACACTGGACTTATTCTACGCAAACACTAAGGAGGCGTACACCTCATCACCACTCCCCCCACTCGGGAGATCGGATCACAACTTGGTTCATCTCCTGCCGATGTACAAACCCTTAGTGCACAGACAACCTCCGGTCTGTTTTGAAACCACTGCCTGGGAGCAGCTCTGCGATCCACATGGTGAGGACATCGATGGCCTCACTCACACCATCACGGACTACATCACCTTCTGTGTGGACAACACCGTACCCACCAAGACCATACGGTGTTGCTCGAACAACAAACCCTGGATCAACCCTGAGATTAAAACACTTCTGAGAGAGAAGAAGAGGATCTTCAGGTCGGGAAACAGGGAGATGCTGAAGAGGGGGCTGAGGAGGAAGATCAGAGAAGGCAAGGACAGCTTCAGGAAGAAGATGGAGGACAAGCTGCAACAGAGCGACATCGGCGGGGTCTGGAGAAACCTTAAAACCATCTCTGGGCTCCAGAATACCTCCCCCCAGGCCATGGGGGGCAGGGAGTGGGTGAACAATCTAAACCTGTTTTTTAATAGGTTTGACCAACCGCCCTCCCCCCCGACTGCACAACAACCACTGCTGCCTCTAAAGACATCAAGTCCTGCTGCCCACACCCCACTCCACCAACACCCCCCCACTCCCAACACACAGCCCCCCAACATGACCCTCACTAAGACCCAGGTGAGGACAGAGCTGAGGAAGATCAAGGTGAGGAAGGCGTCGGGACCGGACGGCATCAGCGCAAAGCTCCACAAGTCCTGTGCAGACCAGCTGTGTGGGATTGTGGAGCTCATCTTCAACCTGAGCCTGAAGCTGGGGAGGGTACCACAGTTGTGGAAAACATCTTGTGTGGTACCTGTATCAAAGACTTCCCACCCCAAAGACCTGAACAGCTACAGACCAGTGGCCCTGACGTCCCACATGATGAAGACCCTGGAGAGACTGCTCCTTGCTCACCTCCGCCCCCTGGTGGGACCAGCGATGGATCCACACCAGTTCGCCTATCAGCATGGCATTGGGGTGGAGGATGCAGTGATCTTCCTCCTTCACCGTTCTCTGTCCCACCTGGAGAAGCCCGGGAACGCAGTGAGGATCATGCTCTTTGACTTCTCCAGTGCTTTCAACACCATCCAACCGATGATCCTGAAGGACAAGCTGCTGTGCACAGGGGTGGACCAGCACCTGTCATCATGGATCCTGGACTACCTCACTAACCAGCCACAGTTTGTGAGAACCCGGGACTGTGTGTCCGACACGATCATCGGTAGCACGGGGGCCCCCCAGGGAACGGTTTTGGCTCCCTTCCTGTTCACCCTTTATACTGCGGACTTCTCACACAACACAACGCACTGCCATCTGCAGAAGTTCTCTGACGACTCTGCGATCGTCGGCCTCATCTCCAACGGAGATGAAGCTGAGTACAGAGGACTTATCCAGGACTTCGTGGACTGGTGCCATCAGAACTGCCTCCAGATCAACGCGAGGAAAACTAAGGAGCTGGTGGTGGACTGCCGCAGGCAAGGACAACCCCTCACAGCACCAGTAAACATCCAGGGAACAGACATTGAGATGGTGACATCCTACAAGTACCTGGGTGTTCATCTGAACAATAAACTAGACTGGTCACACAATACCGACGCACTCTACAAGAAGGGACAGTGCAAGTTGTTCCTACTGAGGAGGCTCAGGTCTTTTGGTGTACAAGGGGCGCTGCTGAAGACATTCTATGACATGGTGGTGGCATCAGCCATCACTTTTGGAGTGGTCTGCTGGGGCAGTGGCATTACAGCAGCCGATAGGAAGAGACTGAACAAACTAATCAAGAAAGCTAGCTCTGTCCTGGGGCAGCGCCTTGACCCAGTGGAGGAGATAGGAGAGAGAAGGATGGTGGCTAAACTGTCATCTCTGCTGGAGTCCAAGTCCCACCCTATGCAGGACATACTGAACGCACTGAGGAGCTCATTTAGCAGCAGACTACATCATCCTAGGTGCGCAACCAAGAGGTTTCGCAGGTCCTTCCTACCTACGGCTGTCAGACTGTATAACCTAAGCAGGACTGCTCGCAGAGATAGCAGAAAAAACGTGACGACCTAATAGTACTGAATGCAAAAGATGCAATAGACTTGCACAATGGTCCCCTCCAGTATACAACTAGGACAATATCGGTCGCTACGGAGGGTGAGGGTGAGGGTGAGGGTGCTCTGAGTGTTGCTATCCCTGTGCTGTTGCAATCCTGGAATTTCCCCGTTGTGGGACTAATAAAGGCTTATCTTATCTTATCTTATCTTAATATATATGGGTTCATATTCATACTATGTAGGATAACTAAGTAGACGGTTATACTGTTTATTCCATCTAGCTACAATGCTCCGCACTGTGTGTATATATATTTATATATTTATTCCATCTAGCTACAATGCTCCGCACTGTGTGTTTATATATTTATATATTTATATGTACATATGTATATTCACTGCTCTTGTTTTTCTTGTCTTCTTGATTGTTGCTCTGAGTGTTGCTATCCCTGTGCTGTTGCAATCCTGGAATTTCCCCATTGTGGGACTAATAAAGGCTTATCTTATCTTATCTTATCTTATCTTAAACTGAGCTGCAGCACGGTGGCCAAGACCATACAGTGGTTTAACAAGACAGGTTCCACTCAGAACAGGTCTCACCATGGTCAACCAAAGAAGTTGAGTGTATGTACTCAGCGTCATATCCAGAGGTTGTCTTTTGAAAATAGACGTATGAGTGCTGCCGGCATTGCTGCAGAGGTTGAAGGGGTGGGAGATCAGTCTGTCAGTGCTCAGACCATACACCACACACTGCATCAAATTGGTCTGCATGGCTGTCATCCCAGAAGGAAGCCCCTTTTAAAGATGATGCACAGGAAAGCCCGCAAACAGTTTGCTGAAGACAAGCAGACTAAGGACATGGATTACTGGAACCCTGTCCTGTGGTCTGATGAGACCAAGATAAACTTATTAGGTTCAGATGGTGTCAAGCATGTGTGGCGGCATCCAGGTGAGGAGTACAAAGACAAATGTGTCTTGTCAGCAGTCAAGCATGGTGGTGGGAGTGTCATGGTTTGGGGCTGCATGAGTGCTGCCGGCACTGGGAAGCTGTAGTTCATTGAGGGAACCATGAATGCCAACATGTACTGTGACATACTGAAGCAGAGCATGATCCCCTCCCTTTGGAAACTGGGCTGCAGGGCAGTATTCCAACATGATAACGACCCCAAACACACCTCCAAGACAACCACTGCCTTACTAAAGAAACTGAGGTTAAGGTGATGGACTGGCCAAGCATGTCTCTGGATCTAAACCCTATTGAGCATCTGTGGGGCATCCTCAAACGGAAGGTGGAGGAGCGCAAGGTTCCTAACATCCACCAGCTCCATGATGTCATCATGGAGGAGTGGAAGAGAATTCCAGTGGCAACCTGTGAAGCTCTAGTGAACTCCATGCCCAAGAGAGTTAAGGCAGTGCTGGAAAATAATGGTGGCCACACAAAATATTGACACTTTGGGCACAATGTGGACATTTTCACTTATGGGTGTACTCACTTTTATTGCCAGCGGGTTAGACATTAATGGCTGTGTGTTGAGTTATTTTGAGGGGACAGCAAATTTACACAGTTATACAAGCTGTACACTGACTACTTCACATTGTATCAAAGTGTCATATCTTCAGTGTTGTCCCATGAAAAGATATAATAAAATATTTACAAAAATGTGAGGGGTGTACTCACTTTTGTGAAATACTGAAATCTCAGAGATGGTTTCACAGTGTTTCATTTAGAAATTTGTTAAGTTGAACAGGAGAGCATTTTCATGAAAACAAATATTTTTTAAAAATATAATACATCAAACAAATGTTTAGAAAGGTGCAGAATTAAAGTTTTTGTATTTTTCCAAAAATCATATATTGATGAAAAAATATTTAAATTTTTACGGGTCCTAAATAATCATAATATTTACATCTGAGCAGCTGGATGATGAAACTCCAGTCTATGCTCTAGTTGCTTGTAACATAGATTAGACGATACCTTAGATAGGACATGGCTAACATTTTCATGGCAGACAGAGGTTCCATGTTCTGTAGGTAATTATAATGGTTGGCAGCACCTGCAACATTGTGATAACAGGATACACGTGCTCTATGTACATATCTATAGCTAGTGAAGATGTCACAGCCAATAGCATGGCTGGGTTGATGTCATGTTTCTCTACCAACCAGTTCGTGCAAGAGTAAGTGTGACACCTACTGGCCAAGAAGTCAGAATGTTGTCCCTGTCACGTTTAAAGGAGTGGCTGGAAATAAAGGACAGTATTTAAAAATCTGCTTCTTCTCTTGACTCTCAAGTTTAGGTCCCAATCTTGACTTTCTGTCACTGCCGCTGGTGTTTACATTCACGTCCTCATTTGAGACTTCAGTCCGGACTGGTGACCAGAGGGCTGCCAGTTCGATCCCTTGACTGGCAGGACCAGATCTGGGTGGGATAGATAGCATAGCAATGTTTGCCCCTCCATTTGTAACTCTACTGTAGTGCCCTTGAGCAAGGCCCTTAACCCCAGCTGCTCCAGTGGGGCCGTTCAGTGGCCACAGGTCAGTCTGTGGTTGTACTGAGCTACTTCCAGGTGTGAATGTGAATAGGGTGTCCTTGAAAAAAAAAAGAGGTTGCCTCTCAATGGACCTTCCCTATATAAAAAGTGGTGTTTCAATGAACTCGATTGGCCTTTCATTGAATGCTCAGCGATCCCTCACTGATCTCTCAGCCATCTCTATCTTTGGAGTGGAAAAATTTGGAGTTCATTGAGAGATCATTGGGAGATCAATGAGATCACTGAGTGTTCCTTGAGCATTTGTTCAGAGATTGCTTCCCTTTGGTGATTGTTGAGAGATTGTTTTGGACTGAGGAGGACTTTGAGGAGACCATGGTGACCGTGGAAATCACTGGAAAATCATTGAGCGATTGCTGAGAAATCATTGAAAGATCGTTGAGAGATCTGGCCATTTTTTTCATCACTCAATGATCACCACTCCTGTATAAAGGGGATATAAGAGAGAGAAAAAACAAAATTCATTCATCAAAGTGAATGAATAGTACAAGAAACATTTTATATGTTCATTTTTCTCTGAGACATTTGTTTTTGCTTACATGCTGCATCTTTAATAGCTTGTCATTATACTGAATCAGACAATGAAGCAGGTTGGACACAACAGTAAATTACAAAATATTCCCCTGTAGATGCAGTATTTTGTCTTGATATTGTGGATGCACTTTCAAAACTACAAACTGGTGACAGTGGATGTGCTCAGAGGAAAGCTTAATTTCAGGAACCTTGTAAACCAGTAACTGATGCTCCAGTTGTTACGGACATCTTTTATATAGAGTCTTTGCACACCATGACCGAAATATACAAGCAATCCTTCATGAAAGAAGAGAAGCAACTTTTTTTTCAGGGTAATTAAAAAAACCTCAAACACAGTGGGTAATTTGGGGACTTGTTAGATCAACCAAGGGGCCTCTAACCTGTGGCTCTTTTGCTCTTAACAAATAAAACTAAAAATAAACATAGCAAGCGTACAAGAATAAGCAGAATTAAGAGAGAAAAAACATAAATTTGTAAGAAAAAGGTTGCATATTTAGAAAGAAAAAGCTCTCCTCTTACTAATGTTGACAGGCTGAGATGCTCATTGTTTTTCAGCTCCAGGCTCATTTTTGTTTGGCCAAAAAAAGCTCTTTCCATCCTTCCAAACTCTGCATTAACCACATATCAAAGGCTGACGACTTTATTTGATATTGATTTGAAGCTGACATTGGCTAAAGGTGTCAGTACTTGTTCTAATTTGTTGCCTTTTTCCTTCTGTAGAACTGGAGTTTACTCTCCCATGGTTCTGTGGTTCAGTGGAAGATTTTATGAAAGGTCTGATGACCCTGAGGGATTGTCATACTTGCTAAGCTATTATTAGCATGATAGATTTAGCATCGCTGATTTTAGGAAGCTACTGGAGCCAAAACCAAGATAAACAATGCAGAGCAGATGTTATCCAGAGGAGAGGTTGACTCTAGTCTGAAAGCAGGTACTGTAATCTAATTAGCATTGAGCTAGTAATGATTTGCCTGTCCTTTGACCTTCCTAGAAGAGCCAGAATTGTGGTGTTTTTTGTGGGAATCCCATTGATTTGAATCTTGACCATATTGTTGCTGATCTGCTTTATTAGCTGCTCAGTTGTGATCATTTCAAACTGGATCTTTGAGTTGAGTAGTTTGTGTCACTGACTCCCACACTTAGTAATTACCTAAGTACACCTATTAAAGACCTTATTTGGTTATTTAAAAGGCACATTTTGATTGAGTCACAAATAAATATAATTTATTGACTACCATTTCAGTGGATGTAGTTTGGGTATGCTGTTGCCCAGTTGATGAAATCTGTTTAGAGAAATTTTTCTTGGAGATTATTTATAATTAAGTAATGAGAGAGCTCGTTGTACACATAAATTCTGACTCTAATAAGAATAATTCATGTACAGTTTGTGCTCTCTGATACATGAGTGTAATATATTAAATCAGCTCTGAATAACAGTCATTTATTCACTTAATTATGTCCATTGAATTAGTTTGACTGCAGCTGTGCCTTTTGTGTAGCACTCATTTGCTTAATACGATAGTGCACATCCTAAAAACCCTGTGCCATGCTGATTTTGCCCTTACAGTAAGTCATAGTGCTGTCGCCAGTGTGTGTTTTGCTGCAATATAATTTCTTATTTGACATAGCAAGACTAGCTCATATTATTAAATGTAGCACAGTGCACTGTGTCTCATTATTTACAGTAGCGCATGCAGTCCCAGTGTGGAGTGTAGAATTCTCCCACCAGCCATACATTCTGCTGAAACTCTGCATTAGCAGCTTCACAAGGCTTGTAAATTAGAAATGAAGAGGCACCTAGTAGTAGCACAGACCCGGGGACCAGAGCAGGGTTCTCCGAGGCCACACAAACTACCATTTCAATTCTCCAAATAAATCCTTCTGAGGCCAGACCAGCCGGGAAGTAGTATTTCTGAACTGCACACAGCAGAAAGAGAGACTTGCATGATGGCTACATCTCTCCTTCTCCGGTGACACAAGGGCACAGCCTCTGTGGTCCTCAGTCCCTAAAGCCCCAAAGAGCATCGTAGCAGTCTGACAAAACCGAGCTGTCACTATCAGTCTGCTACAAGACTGAGGACAGACTAAATCTATACCTGTCTGAGTTCAGTTTCGTCTTTTTCTCATTTCCTTTCACTCTTGCTTTCCTCTTTTTGTTGTCATTTGTGTCAAATTTTTAATACAGTGTATTTGCCTTGATCCATCTCTTTGTTCCACTGGTCTAGTGGCTTACTGCCTTCCTTCTGCAATGTAAATTGGCGGCAGAGGGAGACATGGGTGTTATGTCTGGAAATAAGGGCGGACACGACCACGTGTTGAGGTTAGCTTTATTGAAGGGTCTCAGCAAAACAATACAGGGTACAGGGTGCTGCCGGAAGCAGGGAGAGGCCGACTGGCCCTGGGCAGTCACCTAACATACCCTGAGGTGCAATGACGTCAACCGTGCATGTGTGCTTCTGCAGCGCAGTGCATCGTGCCATTTTACATACACCACATTTACTCCCCCCCACCCTTAGAGCATTACACACATCTGCAGGTTTAGCTGAAATGTGCTGGCATAAACACAGACTTATTAGCATATTGGTAAAACAGAACACATACTTGGCTGGGCCAAACAGGCCGGTATAACAAACCACTTAAGTACATTTCAACCATAACATTACTAACTGGGCAACCAGGCAGACTGCCGGTGTGCCTCCATGGTCATGTGGGTTATTCTGCCACTGAGTAGACCATGCCCTAACTACCAATGTATTTAAACTCAGTAACATAGTCCTCAAGATGAAGGGGCCTCCATCAGACTCGTGCCAGGCGGGACTCAGGCTGTGTCGGCTCAGGTGGTTCCAGAGGGTGCCCTGCTGGGGCTGCGGCCCACTCATCGGCGAAGTCCCAGTCTGGGCGGGCCGGCTTGGTCGCGGTGTTTTGGTCAGAAGCAGGAAGTGGTGTCCTCCTTCTGCTGTGGCTGGCATGCCATCGTGACCCATCAGTCAGACGGAAGGTGGCTGGTCCTAGCTGAGCGGTGATCCGCATCGGCACTGGCCAGAATGACTGCAGCTTGTACGAGCAATTGGGTCGGCATACCCGGACCCAGTCAAGCACTGTGAGTGAAGGGCGCTCCACTGTGTTCCTTCTTCATGTTGTACTGTTGTCACTCTGCCACCCTGTTGTTAGGGGAGAACGCCACTGCTGGACTGTCATCTGATGGAGGACGTGGCAGGTCCTGTTCAGATACAGCTTGCAACTCCTGCAGTGATGCGGCAGCTCAAGAAGGCTTGTGCTGTGTGAGGCACTTCTGTCATTGCTCTTCTGTCCAGCTGCTGGAAAAGAGCGCCATTACAGGAGTGTCGTCTGGTATGTCATCTGGTGGAGGACGTAAGCTGTCCAACATAGACATAGAGGCAGGCCGGTCTTGCCACTGGCGGGGTAGGCCCTACGTGACTGTGGACCGGAGCTCCTGCAATGAGGCGGCAGCTCAAGGATGCTCGTGTTGCGTGAGAATCGGCTCCGGTTCTACAGGATTCTGCTCGGTGTGCGATGTGAAGCAGGGAGTGGCTGTGTCCACGTCTGAGTGCAGTGGACTCGGGCTGTTGTTGGTCAAACTGAGCTTACCACAGATTCAGCGTGATGTGGTGTCTTGCTGTCCTGCAACATCTACCTCGGGGCTGTTGTGAAGAGACATAGAACCGTCATGAGGGGACGTGGGGTCGAGGGGCTGAGCAGCTGGGGCAGCGGCGTGTACCAGCAGAGCCGAATTGGGGAGTGCGGGTCGGGACCCACTAGCCACGATGCTAACTGGGCTCTTACCTCTAGCTGGGACGCTATTTCCACCGCGTTTGTCAATGGCAGGTCATTCAGCGATATCTGCAGCGACTCCCGTAGCATTTCCACCATGTCTGCCAATGGCAAGTCAACCAGCAGCATCAGCAGCACCCCCCGTATCTCCGAATTCAAGGTGTACATCTCCAACTGTCCTCGCACCAACCCATCTTCCAAGTGTCCGAACTCACATGTGCTACCCAAACAGCGGAGGGTGGCTATGTACTGTGGGGCCGACTCATCCGGTCGCTGTCGGCACTGGTGAAACACAAATATTCGGGCCATTACGCTCTGTGGAGCAGTGAAATGTCCGGTCAATAAAGCTACACACTCGTCGTAGGTGTCCGCAGGTCTGAGCGACCGAAAGACACGCTGTCCCTCGATGCCAAGTTTATGAAGAAGTGTGGCCCTTAGTCTAGCCTTGCTAACGTTAGCTAGGTCGGAGGCGGGTATGAAGGCTTCAAACAATTGGCCATGGAATTGGTGGCTCACCAGGCAGGGTGAGGAACGGCCGCAGTGGTGTCAACAAAGTTTCCATTATCCTCGTCGCCAATGTTATGTCTGGAAATAAGGGCGGACACGACTACGTGTTGAGGTTTGCTTTATTGAAGGGTCTCAGCAAAACAGTACATGGTACAGGGTGTGGTTGGAAGCAGGAAGAGGCAGGAAGAGGCTGGCTGGCCCTGGGCAGTCGCCTAATATACCCTGAGGCACACTGACGTCACCCGTGCATGTGTGCTCCTGCAGTGCAGTGCGTCATGCCGTTTTACATACACCACAATGGGATCTCTCCAGTTTTTCCTCTCCACCGTTGCCAAGCGCTTGGTCATAGGGGATCGCCTGATTGCCGGGGTCTTTCTGCAATTGTAGGGGTTTCCCTTACAGTTGAAAGTGCTATGAGATGACTGTTGTTGTGAAATGGCGCTATATAAATAAAGTTGAATTGAACTCTGTTGATTAAAATATATAAAATGACCTTGCTGGGATTCTTTATTTCATTTCTCTCCATGCACAGTGCATCATATTTCCAGGACAAATGTTGGTTAGTGATAAAACTTGGCTTGTTGTAATCTGCTGGGTCGCCAGATTCAGACGATGTGTTTGTGTAGTTGCTGCTGCAGCAGCGAGAGTTATTATGCCGACTGTGTGGACATGCACATTACTGTAATATTGGGAGTTTAAGATTTAATTGCATCATGTTGTGGTTGTGTTTTGTGTAGATTGTGTCAGGGTCCACCTCTGACAAACAGAGAAAGACAGTCCCTCCAGGATTTCGCGGGATATTTTTATGATTGTTGCGGCCCAGAAAGCCTGAATTTGCGGGAGCTTTTTTTAAAAGTTGAGATAAAGGTTGCGATGTTTGGAGAGGTTTTTTTGCACTAAAGGTTTTGGGAAGAATCACAAATTATGGTTTTTCCAGCTTACTACAGTGATATTCTGTGTAACAATACAAGAAAAGCTCAGGATTGTCAAACATTTCCTGTTAAGATAAGATAAGCCTTTATTAGTCCCACAATGGGGAAATTCCAGGATTGCAACAGCACAGGGATAACAGCACTCAGAGCAATTACAGTGATTTGTAAATTAAGCAGAAACTTCTGCTATACAGAAAAACTCTTTTGTGCAACAGCCAATACAGACTTTAACACAATATCCATTACAACAGCTAAATTGCACTGAATGCATGTTAAAGAGTAGAGATGTGGAAATTATTTGCAGCGCCTTCATCTGAAAACTCCCTACGGTCCCCAACCACTCGGTACCAAGCGGAAAGGAAAAAATAAATAATTTATTCTGTTAGTCTGTATTGTCTATTGGAGTCTGTGTTTTTCCGGGGGAAAAAAAATGCAGACAATATTCCTATGCCTAACTCCTACCTGTCTGTCTATCTGCTGCATGGCTTCACACACACACACACACACACACACACCTGTCTCATCAGATACACATCTTTCATTTATGGGGGTGGGTGGCGTTTGTCTATGTTTGTCCGGGGGCGTTTGTCCGTGTTCAGGCCACAGATTCACAGCCTTAAAGCTCATTGACAAGATGTAGTAATGATTTTACCTCTAAAGATGTATGAAATGATCAAACACTGGCTGTAGTGTTAGACTTGCTCGTTTGTTTGTGATTTTATGGAATGTCTTGTCACGTGCGCTCCCGCAATGGGGTGCTTTTGGGGCAGGCGGACGTTTTTCAACACAAACCCAGCACTTCGTACACGTGGTCAGGATGGAGACGTCCACCGGCAGGCTGGGGGACACAGAAGAAGGGACCGGTGTTGGAAACCTCGCTGGTGAGTGTTTCTTTTTAATCCCACACTGTTTTTTGCTGAAGCGTCTTGTTAATACTTACTGTAAACGTGGAAAGTGGAAGGCGAATGTAGCGATGCATTTGATTGGTTTAGACTGAGCGTTTCAGCGCCACTCAGCTGAAATTTGATTGGTGAAATTGGCGGAAGTTGATGTTGATTGGCCAAAATTGCGAGAAAGTTGCGGTGATTGGATAAAGTTGCAAGGTTGTGCAATAATTGCGCTGATTGGCTGATTTCGTGTGAATTGGTGCGATTGCAACATCGCAAAATCCTGGAAGGACTGGAAAGGACGACTTATTAAGGCTGGCAAGACTGAAGTGCAAGAACATTTTATTAAATAATAAATAAGACAGCACGGGGGCTGATAACCATATGGTAAACAGAACGGAAGTTGGAGGGAGAAGGCTGTGATGTCCCAACAATGTGTAACAAAAAGTGATAACTTATATAGGCAACAAAGTAATTACAAACACATGACAGCTGGGACACTAATCAAGGGCTAAATGATAACATAAGGGAGAGAAACTAAGGACAGGAAACCAGACTGGGAAAAAAACAAAAGAACCTTTCAAAATAAGAGTTGGAGCCGGAAGCCAAGAATAAACACAGAATATAAACCATAACAGAACAATAGTGCAGAGTCCAAAAAATAACAAAAGCATCATGACAGATTGAAGTTGTTGTTTTTTAATTTTATTGTCAAGGCTTTCCCCGTTCTGTGGATGTGTAACATAATGTCTGTGTTGATGCAGGGTAGTGTGTCTTAATATGAGATTTTTTTATGAAGTGGGGAATACCTAGGGCACCAAAATGGCTAGGACCAGCCCTGCCCATGACAGTCTTTCCCCCGGGACAGAGCTCTCTGACGATTGGTTTTGCACTGTGTCAATCATTATCTGTCACTCCACCTGGTTACTCAACGTATGACTCCATGTAGTTCCTTCCAACAAAAAACAGACCAGTGGACAATGTGCCATTATTCTACACAACCTGCACTCTCTTAGGCAAGCTTTCTTATAAATTCTTCAGGTAGTATTTAGGAATAGTTCCCCAGGAAACAACTGAGGGGCCAGATGCATCTCTCAGGTCCAGTGTCAGGTGTTTGCTGGATTTTTTTTTTTTTTTCAATTTCTTACAGATCTGACTTTTCAGATACTAATCTGCTGTTTTTTAGGCTTGTCACTCTTTCTTTTGTCCACCAGTTTAAGTTTGGGGGGAATGGGGCCAATAGTCAGACACAAGGACTTGCTTGAAAATGAAAGAAACATTGAAAGACCTTCAAAAAGCATGGAACTATTGCTCAGGGCTACTTTTTTTATTTACAAGAAAGTCGTTGGAAACAAAAAGGAGAGAAATGAGGCATGGTTCAAGATTTTTTTTCGACAGTACTTGTTCACCCTGTCTCTTACTTTGAGCCACCATCCTCTCTTCTTCTTTATTTCCCCACTCAACTGCCCATACTGTGTATCATGATGTGGATACAGCTCTCCGCTCTGCACACATTCTACTCCATGTGGCTTCCCCCTCATGTGCTGCCCCTGTTTGTACAGCGCAGAGACAATCAGATCTGTGCAAAATGTGGTCTCACACTGGGCTCCACACTGATTGGTGTGTCAACACAGGCTAGATTTCAACTGCCTGCTCAAATGTGACTGTGTTTGTTGTGCCACCCATTCAAATCCGACTGCGATCTGATGAATAGATGAGAATATGCTCATCAGATTTGAGCAGACAGTGTAAACCTAGCCAGTGTTGACTGACACACCAATCAGCAGAGAACAGAGTGAGAATCTGTTTGTTGCCCCCCCAAAAAAGCAACGTGTGGCTTCAAATATGATTTATTTTGTTGTTGTTTCACGTTATTCTTTATTTATTGCTGTCTGAACAGGGAAAACAATGTTTTTCTTTTGTTTTAGCAGTATGAAACAAAATGATCACTTGTAGGTGAAAGAAATGAAGGATTTGATCCAAGCAGTTAAAATGAAGAGGCAGCCGGTTTAAGAAAGCTCTCAGGAGGATTTGATGCTGCTGGTAGGGTGGGGGTGGCTGCATGGGAAGGGGCCAGTCACAGCCAAATCACTGCAATTAGCAAAAGAAGCACAGGAGACTAGTGCCCCCCAGTGTTCGTTTAATGTATTGTGTCTTTTGTTTTTCCAGATTGATATCCCATCTTGACAAAATATTCCATTTTGTGTTGTATCCTCAGTGTCTTCGTGCCAGTGCTATACAGTGAATCATCTTCTTTAATTGCTGCTTTGATATACATTGCATGTTCTGATGCTGCATTGTTTCAGCTTAGACTGAACAGCTTGTTGTTTGTACATAATGTGTGCAGGAATGTATTGGATACCACTTTAGAGGTATGTAATCATCATGCATGTGATGACGTGTAAACAACTTATGCGGTGTAATCTCTAAGTGTATGAAATTATTTTGTTCATAGAAAATGCATTCATCCTGCAACGGTTTCTGATTCAACAGTTTATAAGGTGCAATTCTCCATGGGGAAGCTCAAAACCTGCTTTGACCTGCATTATTTCATGTATCCCCTACACACTCTACTTATAGCTATTCAGCCTTGGTTTGATTCAGTATCTGGAATCCCTCTGTAGAAACTGGACTCATGTCATAAGTACGTCATTGATTTCTCTTTCCCATATTGCGCAAAATGGTGTTTTCATGGGTTTTAAAGGAGCTATCTGTAAGAAAAAATATGTAGTAAACCATAAAAATAACCACGAAGTGTCACCAGAGATTGGTTAAAAATTGAAGCTGAAAAACTGGCTTCTCCAACAACAACATCACAACCTAGATATTCTTATTTGCAAAGTTGACAGTCCATCCAGACAAGGTTTGTTTTTGTTTTGCCATACATAAACAACTTCCTAGAACCAGAACCAATCAGCTTTCATTCCCTTGTACTCACACATAAGAGACAAGAAAACTACTACAGGAGGAAACATGATGTGCTTCTGTCAGGAGACAAGCAAGAGACCGGGACCAGACATCATTTCAACCTGACCTGAAATTATTGCGATGTAGCAGAACAACATACTCTGTAGGGGTCATCATCGCTTGCTATTTTGTGCTAATGTGGGTGACAACACTTTTTACTGTTTTGAATTTGGATGAAGCTCATTGAGCTGCAACAGGTCGAGACTAGCTGGAGATACAAAATTGGGAGAAAATATGCAAATTAGTGCCAATTTTCACTTGCAATCACATTAAATTTGTACTTACGACACATTTGTGTGTATGCATATGTGGGTTTTTTTGTTTTGTTTTTCAAGCATGTCCTATCTTGCACAGACAATATCAGAGTTCTAAATGAGGAGGAAAAAAATCAATAAATGGGGAAAAAAATTCACTTCCTGCCCACACACTCAGAGAGAAAATGACTAGCCTACAGATTTTAATTCTTGCCAGATTTAATTTCAAACTAAAATTATGCTACAAGAATGCACAATTTCGGCTCATCAGATGGCAGGGGGCTGTGAATCTTCTCCCAGTTTTCACGGTTTTGCTCAATCAAGTCCTGGATAAATTGTACCTTCATTTCTTTGTTCTTGTAATGCTGTTTTGCCTCGTCAGAAACTACAAAACTAAACTGAGAAGGGTTCAAGACAAGCTTGAGACACCCGCAATGACTCTGTGAGTATTTTGAGAGAAAATTTGTTGCACATTTTCAAAATTCTTGTGAGATGAGAGTGAGGCCCTGTGACTTAGAGAGGAAATTGAGAACCCCCGCAAATGTTTCAAGAGATTTTGGAAGCTCCCTCTTGAATGTTGTTCGCAGTTTGTTGGCAGCAGTTGCAGCCTAGTGACGTACGGGCTTTACAGTATAATTTTAAAACTCTAGTTTTCAGGATTACTTCATTTTCCTTTAACTTTATAAAATACACACATGGGTCACATATTATTATAATAATAATAATAATTATTATTATTATTACAACTTCAGTTTGAAGTTAACAAAACAATCACACCCTGAGGCCCCCCTTACAAGTGATTAGACAGCTGAAAATAAGAAAAAAAGCTTTACTAATCAGATCAGGAGCTTAATAATATTAAAGAGCACTCAGAAAACCAACTGTTTCAAACAGACCTTTATAGGCAGCTTTTTAATGAGCTGTAAAACACCACAGAAATTGTTTTGGTCCATAAAATGACCTTGAGGGTATCAAAATTTAAACTGGAAAATGCACAATATAGGACATTTAACGGCAGGACACTAACAGGGTGTAACCAAGGTAACCTAGATATGTCATGTGGCTAACCTGATGTCATTGTGCTGCACTGCAGTTGATTTATTGTAACATGCTTACCACACAGAGAATGCTGTCGGTCATTACAGTTCAGGATTTTATTTTTTTTTTTAATTGTTAAACCAACCCATATCAGCCTATCTTGAAGCCTTGCGTGGATCACTGATGCGGAAACTGTCAACCTTCATCTGAATATGCCACTGAGCATAACGAGGGACACATCCTCTTTACTGGATCTAAAGTCCCGTTTCTGTGGGGACGCACTGATAGCAGGTAGACTTTGCCCTGAAGGGAAACCAGCACTCCAGAAGAGCAGCAGAGCATATCCACGACCTCGCACAGCAGAGGTAAGACAGTTTATAATTGACTGAAGTTGTAATTAACGGACTTGTGTGAGCACAGTTAAGTCAGACAGCAGCTGATCACTTTTTGAAGACTGTGGCAGTTTGGAGTCGTTGTTTGTCTGTATCCCAGAGCTGATGTTCAAACCTTTCAGGCTGTGTAGCAGCATAAAGTCCGCCTCACGTTAAAATTTCTTCCTTTTTTTTTCATTCATTCTGTCAATCACAGCTGTTTGTTTGAGAAGTTTTGTTGAGAAAAGTACAGAAAGTCCGGATGTGATACTATCTTGTGGATGATTTATTATAGCCGTAAATGAGTGCAAAATCCATTACTAATAAGCTGTATAACAGGAAGGGGTTATTGTTGCTCAATAATCCTTAATGAACTATAGTGCTGGTGTTTCTTTGAGACTGGTGTGTGTGTGTGTGTGTGTGTGTGTGTGTGTGTGTGTGTGTGTGTGTGTGTGTGTAAAACCTTCACTGTGTTTTTACATCATGCAACAGTTGATCCATTGTATAGTTGGCTATGACTTCATTTCTTTAATGATTAAAGTACAACCAGCAGTGCTGAGGGAAATTTGATGTCTTCTCTGTCTATAAAATAGAATCCATGAGTTTACTGTCTGCCTGTTCTTTTAGGTGGCAGGTAAATTTCCTTTGAGATAAATTAACTGCAATCTATTTGGCCATTAAATATACATACAGCTCCATTAGGTTAGGGTTTAAGGCCATAATTATGAATGTTAGTCATGGATGACTTTGTTTGTACGATGCATCATTTTGTAATTACCCATTTATGTGTTGCACTTTGACATTGCCCGAGTTGCCTTTGTAACATCAATGATGAAAGCACTGACACTGTCCAGAACAAATGCTTTGCTGCCTGAGAGGTGACCTTGACTTAAAGTTACATCCATTTTTTCCCTTTTCTCTCTCTCTCTCGCTTTCAGTTTTGTGTCTTCATCGATCAAAGATTGTCTAACTTTTGGTGGAATGGACCAGACTAATGACCGCAGTAATAGTGAATATGGAGATCGCCCCCCTCCATACAACCTTCAGAACTACAGACAGAATTATTTTACAGGGATGAGCTATGAGGTTAGTAGCTATGTTGACACAGTTTTCAGAGGGTTAAGGAAATTAGTGTTGTTGTTGAGACCAGAGTCTCCCAAGACCAAGTCGAGACCAAGACCCACTGTGTGTGTAGGTCTTGGGAGACTGGGCTTGACGAGGTCTCAGCTACAACACTAAATGAAATGTCTATGGCATACTTTTGTAAAAATACCTGAAGTTTTTTTTCCAACCAAAAGAAACACCCTTCCTCAGAATGATCCATTTTAGTGGGGTGTCTTTTAAGGCTAGTGAGCCCCAGTTTAACCCAACCTTCCTCTTTTCCCACTGCTGAGTTTCATGGTTGAGGTGTGCTGATGTTAGCTGTTAGTTTCACCTGCCAGAGCCAGCCTGAACTTGCTAACGTAAAACTGGATGAATGTGAGAATGTAAAAGCCCAAATAAAGCATTACTGGGGACAGGGATGTGTGGTTTGAGTGGTCCAAAGGACAGGAGCTACCAATGCACACTGTGGCTAACTGGTGAATGGCCCTTCGAAGCAGTGTTGCATTCAAGACCAGAGTCTTCCAAGACCACTGTGTTTGTAGGTCTTGGTCTTGGTCATGACCAGGTCTTGAGTACAACTAGACTAGAATTTATAGCAAAATACCATAATAACCCCAGTTGCAGCAATTCACACTGCTGAGCTAACCATGTTAATTGTGTGCATTGTTCCAGGTAATGCTAGAAAAATATTTTAAAAAAAATAAGCCAGAATGGCACGCGATATACTATTAACTATGGATTAATGAACCAGCTTGAAACATGGATGTCCAGTATGAGTAGAATTTACAGCGAATCTCAGTTGCACCACTACGCTAACCGCCAGCTCACTTGCAGTACTATAGGTGGGTTCAGATGCTCACTGGAAGATTTTATTAAAATGGGTGGAGATGAAGCATAATGGGCATATTATTCCATTTAGTTCAGATTTTCACATCATGGCCTGATCCAATTCACACCAGTCATTAAATGACAAATACTGGGACAAAGGTAGACCATAACAAAGGAACAGTGGTAGTTTTTCCATTAGTAGCCACTCCAGGTTTTTTTTTTTCACTGCTTTCATTGACTGTGTCACAATGAAGTTCGTGTGCACCAGTGAACCTTGTATTCAGTACACTTACAAACTGCTTTTTTGCGTATATGTTCTATGATTTCTCTGGGGTGGGAAACCCATGCTGTAGTATAATATGGACCATGTGTTGCAACGCCCCCAGTTAGAGGTCAAGCTGTCATCACTGGCATTTTGAATATCATGATATAAGTGGCGTATGTGACAAATGATGCTCTACTACGCCGATTCGTGATATTTTTGGCAACATTTCTGCTGTTATCCTGTCTTGTGTTGCTGTGGGTTGCTCTAATCATTCTAGCACCAAGGGAATTTCATTTTATCACTTTCCCAAGGATGTTGAAAGAAGAAAGGTATGGATTACTGCTGTCTATCATAAGAACTACATACCCTCTGAACATTCAAGAATTTGTAGTCAACATTTCATATCTGGCGAGTGCACCAATTTGAGCTTATATAGGTGAAAACTTTAAATTATTCCCTTCAGTGTACAGCTGCGCATCCACAGAGCGAGTTTTTTTCCTGGGTTTCACTAAAAAACCAACCGGATCAATCAGGACACCAAATCCCCAAATAATTAATTAAATTATTTTTATTTTAATAAATAACGACAAATGGGCATTTGTGTAGTAACAAACGAGACACAAAATGCCCAATAATGCATTAAATCATACCAAACAGGACCAAATAGGACATTGAGTCAACTAATGGGACACTTTTACAAATATTTGAGACCTGTTGTAATGCATTCCTTATAATTTACCAATATTTGGTTATTAAAAGCTTTTTGAAACTGTAGTCAATCCAATTCACGACAAAATATCCAACATTAGCACAGCAGGACTGTTTGGCTGCAGCCGATGTGTCAGCAGTGCCCATTTGTCGTAAATAATTAGTATGATTTAATTAATTATTTCATGTTCAGTTTTTTATTAACTCATTCCGGCAAAGTGATGACACAGTGTCTGTCGTCCGTCTGTCCATCTGTCCACATTTCACAGGAATTGCTACTCCTCCAAGGCATTTGTCCCAATGCTCACCAAACTCACAGTGATCCTCAGGTGGTTCTGCATCCAAGTTGTGCTCAAGGTCAGGAGATCTTGGCACTTATGTGATTTCATTAAAATTACTCCTCCATCCATTCATCCATCCATCTTCTTCCGCTTAATCCTTTTCCTCCTTGGCAATTGTCCCAGTGGTTATCAAACTCACTCACAAGGAACCTCAGGAGGGTCTACATCCAGGTTGTGTTCAAGGTCAAAGGTCAGGAGAGCTGAGCACTTACATGATTTTAGAAAAATCACTCCTCCTCCTATGCAGTGACCTTGATTTTCACCAAACTCACTCACAATGACCCTCATGTAGTTCTGCATCCAGGTCGAGGTCAAGGTCATTGCCGAAGGTCAGGAAATCTGGGCATTTATGATTTCCCCCAAAATATTACTCCTCCTAGGCCATTGACCTTGACCTTCAGCGCATCCTAGATGGGTCTGTATCTAGGCTGTGCTTAAGGTCAGGGTCAGTGGTCAGGAGATCTGAGCACTCTCGGGGTGATTTTGTCAGGCCAGAATGAGCTACTCCTCGGTCACTGATATTCTGGCCTATGTGATCCAGCTGTTTAATGTGTGCAGGGCCCTGTGAGTGTTTTTTGTTGCTGCATGCAGGGTGCTGAAAGTTGGAAAAACAATTCACATTTTGGAGTGCTGAAGCCCTCATCAGCAGTGCACCTCTCTAATCAACTGATCAGAATCAGACTGAAAGGATAACATGATCGATATTTAACAGCAAAAGCTTTAAGTAATGTATATTTTCTTACCTATTTGATGCCGTTTAGTGCAGTTAGTGCAGAGCTTCAGGGCAAGCTGTGAAACCCTGAAGGCAAGCTTTGATTGACAGGTCCAGTGGTTGCTAGGATACAGGGTGGAGACCTTTTAATTAAGAGCATCTGTGAAGTGCCCAGGAAAACAGGTTTAGAGCATTTTCATGCACTTGTGGACAAGCAGCCTAAATGAAATTGTTAGACAACTCCTGTAGCATGATACCCAAAACAGCTAATGAACAAAGTGACGTGAGCGGTGGCATCACATGAATGTGGTCTATACTGAAACTTTTCTGTTTCTTTCAAATGAAAAAGTAATGAAAAAAAAATAGTTTCCCATGGCAACCATAATTAGATATGAGCTAAAATAATTGAAAGTCATCCTTTGATCATGGAATCATCATGAAGCCTTTGTAAAACAGTGTGTTTACTCACATTTAATTATAAAAGGATTATTGTTTTCACATCTTTAATTCACTACAAAAAGAAAATTAAGACTTGCATTCTCCTACATGATGTTATACTCTTTACTATTGAATTTAAACTTATCTCCAGTTTTATTATTTAAACTTTATGTTGCTGTTGCTCTTTGGCTGATGCAGATGGAAAAGGACAGCGTTGCGGTGGCCTACCCCCCTGGCACCCACAACAACGTGGTCTATCCAGCGGTCCCAGCAGCAGCAGGTGGAGACAGGGAGCAGTACGGTCAAGCCCCACCTGCGTACTCTCAGGGCTTAGAGGACAGCCCCTTCAGCGACGGTGCCATAAGAAGAGGTGAGGGGGCAACTAAACAAAGTGAGAAACAGAAGGCGAGAGAAATGAGCATGTTTGTTTGTGCGCGCGGTCAGAGCCAAGCCAGGATAAACAATATTTACTCCCTCATTTGCTTTGTGGTGTTTTCTTGAAATTGATTTGAAATTGAAAATTGTTCCCTGATCTCTACTGCACCCCTGTCGCAGCTCTTCACCTCCCACATGGCACAAATCATTTTAAATTAGAGGGTAAAAAGCAGGTGTGGTGAAAACAGAACCATTTTTGAAATGCTGCACCGCGTAAACAGCCTTACCTGCCCGTCTGCTGCGCTCTGACAGATTTTTGTTGTTGTTCACCGTCTTTCTCCTGTCTGTCTTGCCTCTCCTGCCTGTCTTACCCCACTGTATTTTTGGATCCATTTTTCCCTTGTTCTTTTTCTGAACAGGTTTTATACGGAAAGTCTACTTGACCTTGTTGGTTCAGCTGCTGCTCACAGTCGGGATCATCTGTCCTTTTCTTTACTGGTGAGATGCCACAACACGGGAGGATATTTTCAAAAAACAACAACAAAAAAAGAGAACCCACATTAGAACCCTATGTGTTGATCCACTTTACCTGTAATAAGTCAGGGTGTAATAACAGGTTCAGCCATCATCAACACAATATTGCTTGAGTGCCATTTGAGCAAAGCCTGCCTTGTGAAGTATATAAGAGAGCCTGAGCCACCTAATGTGTTTTTCTTGCAGTAGTTTGGAACGCTCTCCATGTTTTATATAATGGATGTGGTGGAAGGCTGTGACACTAATTTCTTTTCATAAATTGTATTCAGCTCCCTTGCGCACAATGCTCTGTTCTCTGTTAATATTTAATAAAATCATTCCGCTGCTTCGATCAAATAAATGGCGGCTCTGTTAAACCACCACCCTCCCTTGCCCCATGCTCCTCACTCCCCTTTTTTCTGCTCAAATAACAGGAACACGCTGAGGGAATGGACACAAGACACCTACTGGTTTACCTACTGTATGATGTAAGTGTCATTTATCGTTCTGATGGTCTAGAGGGCTCACACATTGTTTTGAACTGTGTAAAGATAGAGCTATTTAATGTAGAAATTCAGTAGAAGAAGCTACAATGCGCATAAAAAAAATTGCACCCAGAGATTTGTTTCTGCTTACTTGTTATTTACTACACACTCTATATCCTCTGTGGAACAGGGTGGTGGTGATCGTGTTTATTCTGGCCTTCTCCTGCTGTGACAATCTCCGTCGTCGAGTCCCCCTCAATTTTATTGCCCTGGGCCTGTTTGTGAGTAGAGGCACTAGCAGCCAGGCATCAAATTAAACCACCACCACACCTGCTCTATTTCACTTTTTTTCTTCCTTTTTTGTCATGTATTTATTTTCCATTTGTGTGTGTCTGCACGCGCACACACGCGTGCGTGTGTGTATGTGTGTCTTTCTTTCTCTCTGTCACTCTCAGACTGTTGCAGAGGGCCTGATGCTCGGATCTGTGGCAGCGTGAGTGTTCGTTTGCAAAAAAAATGCACCCTCATTCATTTCCACAGTAATAATCCCATCTGATCCATATCTGATAGCAAGTTCAGTGTCACCAATGAAGCCATCAGAGCCAGATAAGATGTTATCATTGCTGGTTTACCAAATTAAAAGGCATATGCAATCACATTATCTGGATTTTTTTTTTTTTTTTGATGATATATCTGTGCACACAGCAAGTATTTCAAAACCAATTTCCCGCTATAGGCGCCTGTGTAAACAGCAGTTTATGTACCTTCCTACCTTCATCCATCTTGGAGACATTTCTTTCTGTCAGAAGAGGCATCAGATGAGCCCTAACTATCAATAATACATTCACATTATCATATTTATGGGATACTGCTATTGCTGAAGTGGTGACTGATAGGAAATGAACACAGGGGATACATAACTGAATGGTCACTGCCATTGCTCTGATTGAAACACATTATTAAGATGTTAATGAAAAAAAATCCACCACATTATGTCTAAAAGTGATGTTTTAGAATAAAACAACCCCCAGTGTTCATGTATCCAGACTAGATATGATACCATGCCTTCCCCACTGCATACCTCTGGTATTTCTCTCCGCAGGCGCTTTGATGCTGAAGCAGTTATGTGGGCCGTGGGGGCAACGGCGCTTGTGTCCTTCGCCTTGAGCCTGTTTGCTATGCAGTCGAAGGTAAGATGTGTCACACACTCTGAGCATGGGTTACAGCTCAGTCGAAAGTGAAATTTCATAGAGTGGTAAATGTCCACACACCAGTCTGGCTTTGCTGTGCATTCAGAAGGAACGTGTTAAGCCAAGGTGCCGGTCACAAGTTTTTCCCTCTTGTCGACTTTCTTCTTTCAGCAGCAGCAGCAGCAGCAGCAGCAGGAAAGAAAGCATGATGCTGCCTAGCCAAAGCTATGATTACAGATGAGATCAGTGTGTTTGTCAGTCAGGTTAATTCTCTGCATCCAGCGGTGGACAGGGTTAAACCGCTGTCTGGGCCATTGATACTTGTTAAGGCTCTTACCACAGATCTGGTTTTCAGAAATGTTCCAATCTAAAACCTTTCTTGTTTGTTCCAGCAGCCCTTCTTACTTTTCAGTCCACCGCTATTTACCACAGACTGTCTAACAAAGCAGACGGCAGTTTTTAGGGATAATGCTCTCTCACTGTCAGTTTTTTTGAAGAATTTCAGATATTATTTTCGAGAAGTGGAATACACATATTGTTTGTTTGTTTGTAGCACTTTATAGTACACAAATTATGCCCACAAATTACAGGGTAAATGCAGGGTAGGTACCTGAAAAACAGGGTGAAAGCATGGAGAAGAAACACAGTAAAAACAGTGGAGGAATGGGGTACAGAGTATGTACGGTGTAATGCCTCAACTTTCATCCAATATAATTACCTTTTATTAGTATGGACAAAAACATGGGGGGAAAGGGAAAACACTGAGTGCTGGGAAAAAAAAGGGGAAAAAAATTATAAAAACAGGGAAATGGGATAAAAGTGTAAAAAAAAAAACATGACAAAAGCAGGGGAAAAACAAGGCAAGTACAGAAAAAAGCAGGCTAAATTGGCACTTTAAATGATTTTAGGTCAATAGCATTAACTTCTGTATTATGTAAAACTATGAAGAGTTCTTGCCAGTTATTTATCTACTTCATTGACTACATTGTGTTCCAAATTATTATGCAGATAGGATTTTAGTGTCATAAACATTCAATTTTTTGTTTTTTAATTAAACTCATGGATGGTATTGTGTCTCAGGGCTCTTTGGATCACTGATATCAATCTCAGACACCTGTCATAATTAGTTTGCCAGGTGAGCCCAATTAAAGGAAAACTACTTAAGAAGGATGTTCCACATTATTAAGCATGCCACAGGTTTTAAACAGTATGGGAAAGAAAAAGGATCTCTCTGCTGTCGAAACCCGTCAAATAGTGCAATGCCTTGGATAAGGTATGAAAACATTAGATATTTCACAAAAACTTAAGTGTGATCATCACACTGTGAAGAAATTTGTGGCTGATTCAGAGCACAAACAGGTTTGTGCAGATAAAGGCATAATGAGGAAGGTTTTTGCCAGACAAATTCATCAGATTAAGAGAGCAGCTGCTAAAATGCCATTACAAAGCAGCAAACAGGTATTTGAAGCTGCTGGTGCCTCTGGAGTCCCACGAACCTCAAGGTGAGGTTGCAACTGCAAGTCTCCTCCAGAGACTTGCAGTTGTGCAGAAACCTACTATTCGGCCACCCCTAACCAATGCTCATAAGCAGAAACGGTTGCAGTGGGCCCAGAAATACATGAAGACTAATTTTCAAACAGTCTTGTTTACTGATGAGTGCCGTGCAACTCTGGATGGTCCAGATGGATGGAGCAGTGGATCGTTAGTGGATGGCCACCATGTCCCAACAAGGCTGCGACATCAGCAAAGAGGTGGCGGAGTCCTGTTTTGGGCCAGAATCATGGGGCAAGAGCTGTTAGGTCCCTTTAGGGTCCCTGAAGGTGTGAAAATGACCTCAGCAAAGTATACAGAGTTTCTGGCTGACCACTTTCTTCCATGGTACCAAAAGAAGAACCATGCCTTCCATAGCAAAATTATCTTCATACATGACAGTGCCCCATCTCATGCTGCAAAGAATGCCACTGTGTCAGTGACTGCTATGAGCATAAAAGGAGAGAAACTCATGGTGTGGCCCCCATCTTCCCCTGACCTCAGCCCTATTGAGAACCTTTGGAGCATCCTCATGCAAAAGATCTATGAGGGTGGGAGGCAGTTCACATCAAAACAGCAGCTGTTGGAGGCTATTCTGACATCTTGCAAAGAAATTCAAGCAGAAACTCTCCAAAAACTCACAAGTTCAATGGATGCAAGAATTGTGAAGGTTATATCACAGAGGGGGTCCATGTAACTTGGCCTGTTAAGATGTTTTTGATTGAAATAGCTTTTGATTTCAGTAAATATGACCACCTAATGCTGCAAATTCAACAAATGTGTGGTGATCCACTCTGTGTGCCTATTGCCCTAATTGTCTCCACAGCTGCACGCACACCTGCTCCTCCAATCAAGCAGCCTTCTTAAGGAGCACTGCCTCTCATTCTGCACGGAGACTTCAACGCTCCATTTCGATGTAAAACCTGTGAGCAAGAGTCTATTTCTCCTTTGGCTAGGGAGTCTCACCTCCCTCATCTTTCCTGCACACCCGATCGTCTGGGAGTTTCGTCTCCCCAACTTAACATAAACTACCCGAAGAAATTCATTCTCTCCGCTCCTTCCCTCTATCTTCCCTGTGCACAGGTGGATACCTCTGGGCGGACATCCTCCTCCTGGCAGAGGACCGGGACCTTCACCTACACTCTGAGGAAACACTGGTTTCCATGAACGAACTATTCTCCTCAGAAGCACCTTTATCATCTACACCAGCACGAACATGCGACGGACCGAGGCACTGGCATACGGTGCTGCTGGGATGTTCTTCAGCGCCTCAACTACTCACCTGCACTGTAAGACTGATTAATCACTTGTTTATTCAATCAGTTTACAGAGAGCTCATACTCTAGAACTATTAAATATCAGGACTCTCACTCCCATGGACCTTCTTCCAGTTTTTTTAGCTCCTGCCGCCGATCTGATCCATTGTCTGGCCAAAAAAGCAAGACGGCGGAAAAGAGGAAAGAGAGGGGGGTTTCTCGCTCGGCTCCGGAAAAGAGGCATGCAAACAGCCTTGCCTGGCATATTTCTATCCAATGCCAATTCTCTCTCGAAGAAGGTAGAAGAATTAAGACTGCTGATGCGATTCAAGGACCTTGTTTCCTCGTCTGTCATCTGCTTCTCTGAGACCTGGCTTAAAGAGAACATTCCAGATTGCGCAATCAGCCTCGAGGGATTTCAGCTGTATCGTGCAGATCGCGTCACAGAGCCTCTCCGGTAAGCTATTGAGGAGGAGTGTGCTTCTATATTAACAACAGCTGGTGCTCTGATGTAACGGTGATTTCCAAACACCCTGTTCTCCCCGCCCTTGGAATTTCTTTTTATGAACTGCAAGCCATTTTATTCCCCGCGCTGAGTTTGCCTCATTCATCCCCGCCGCTGTGTACGTCCCTCCCGACGCGGACACGCGCGAAGCTCAGCGCGTGCTCGCAGATCCACATCCAACTTACGGAGCGGACTTTCCAGACCTCCCTGGTTATTGTGTTGGGGGCGTTTTTTAACCAGAGCAATCTGAGTCACGAGCTCCCCCACTACAAACAGTTTATTAAATGTCCAACCAGAGGAAATAACACGCTGGATCACTGTTACACCACAGTGAAAGACGCATATCGCGCTGTTCCCCGCGCTGCGCTGGGTCTATCTGATCACGTGATGGTCCACCTCATCCCCACATACAGACAAAGACTGAAACTCACTAAACCTGTTGTGACCACTACAAAGAAATTGACCAGTGAAGCTGGAGAGAAACTGAGCACATGCATGGAAATAACTGACTGGGGCATGTTTAAAAGAGCCACACATGATCTTAATGAGTACACAGACACTGTGAACTCATATATCAACTTCTGTGAGGAGGACATTCTCCCATCGCGCACCAGGGTGAGATATTCTAATGACAAGCCCTGGTTCACAGCTAAGCTCAGACGGATCAGGAAAGAGAAGGAAGCAGCGTTGAAAAGTGGAGACAGGGACTGCTACAGAGAGGTCAAATATCGGTTTAACAGAGAGCTGAGGAGAGCTAAATCTGTGTATTCTGAGAAACTCCAGCAGCAGTTCACTGCTAATGACTCGGATCTGTGTGGAGAGGCTGAGGCAAATCACCAACTATCGGCCTCAGGCTTCTAAAGGTCAGGATGACAAAGCCCTTTGTCAAAAACTGTCCCAACAT
Source organism: Pholidichthys leucotaenia (assembly GCA_020510985.1). Taxonomy (NCBI): domain Eukaryota; kingdom Metazoa; phylum Chordata; class Actinopteri; order Cichliformes; family Pholidichthyidae; genus Pholidichthys; species Pholidichthys leucotaenia. Next base: position 201,070,114 of record CM035849.1, on the reverse strand, counting down.
TATGCCCGTTTTGACACCTCCGTCAGCTGTGTCCCAACTCCCCCACTCCACCCAGCTCCCACTGCCCTCCTCAGCCCCTAATTCATCAAAAGCGGTCCCCCCCCTCCTCCTCCCTCCTCCTCCCCCCCTCCCCTTGTCATCAGTGAGCCGGACGTGCACAGACAGTTCTCCAGACTGAACCCGCGCAAGGCCCCCGGGCCGGACGGTGTGTCTCCCTCCACCCTGAGACACTGTGCGAAGAGCTGGCTCCTGTCTTCACAGACATTTTTAACACCTCCCTTAAGCAATGTCACGTGCCGACCTGCCTCAATCCCTCCAACCATCATCCCTGTCCCCCAAGAAGCCACGGATTGCTGGACTTACGACCTTCAGACCTGTAGCGCTCACCTCTGTAGTCATGAAGTCCTTTGAGCGCCTGGTCCTGTCTCACCTCAAGTCCATCACCACACCCCTCCTAGACCCGCTGCAGTTTGCCTACCGTGCTAACAGGTCTGTGGATAAAAATGTAATTGGAGACAAATTTGGAAGATATGTAATCATTCAAGGTTCTTTGCTATTAGAAAATATAAATCTTGTGAACTTATATGGTCCCAATATAGATGATCAGAAGTTCTTTGCTAATTTATTTCTCATCTTATCATCACTTACAGGGCAACATATAATAGCAGGGGATTTTAATTGTACATTGAATCCAGGTGTGGATAGATCAACAGGACTGGATTGTACGCACATTGGATGTAGGATGACTATTAATCATTTTATGAAAGAATTGAGATTGTTAGATATATGGAGAGAAATGAAACCACAAGTTAAAGCCTATTCTTGTTATTCCAGTACCTACAAGACATTCTCACGTATTGATTATTTTTTGATTTCCACAGAATTAAGGTCCAAGATTCAAAACTGCTTTTATGATAACATCGTGATTTCTGATCATGCACCCTGTTGTCTAATATATGTAGATAAAAAATTGACAAAGGAATCAGGTAGATGGCAATTTCAGCATAAATGGCTTCAGGATGAGGAATTTGTCAAGTATATAGAAAAACAGATAGACGAGTTCTTTGACATCAATACTACACAAACATCAGCATGTGTAAAGTGGGAGGCTTTCAAAGCTTTTATTAGGGGACATATTATTAGTTATACAGGATCAAAATCTAAGAAGACTCGAGAGGAGAGAGCTAAATTGGAACATAAAATAAAAAGTCTTCAGGAAAAAGTGTATGCAGGAAGTGACCCAAGGTTGGAGAATGAATTACTGATTTTGAGAGCTGAATACGACAAAAAATCAGCGAATAGAGCTGCCTCGAGTCTTCTAAGATTGAAACAATCTTTTTATGAACAAGGTGAAAAATCAGGAAAATTATTAGCATGGCAGGATTAACAATTGGAATTTAAAACACCAATTACACAGTATTATAAAGTAACGGACAGGTAGTTATAGATCCTTTAGAAATTAATAGAGCCTTAGAGATTACTATGAAAAATATATGATACCAAAAATGAACCTGATTCTAACAAAACTAAATGGGTTTTTGAACGAACTATCTATACCGTGTATTCAAATGAAAACAGGGAGATATTGGAGTGTAAAATTAGTCAAGAAGAAGTTTGGGCTAGCCATTGATAATATGAATCAGGAAAAAGTGCAGGACCAGATGGTCTTCCAGTTGATACAAACAATCAAACACTAACACTAAAGTACTACAAAAAAAAAATGCACTAAAAACACCAACAACCACCAACAAAATCAAGTCTTCAAACAATGCCTCCTCTGTTTAGTCTAGACAATCCAATACATAAGTATACATATTATGTTCACCAGTTTGGAATTTACAAGGTCCACACACATCATTCACCTTCTTCTTCAAGAGTTATGTTTAAATTTTTTACATAATCAATAAAAGGTCTCCATATATTCTCAAACACAATTTCCTTTGATTTCAGTATATATGTTATTCCTTTCTAATGGAAGGTTTGTTAACATCTGTCTTAACCACTGAGTCACATCTGGTCTATGAGTCTTTTTCCATAATAGTGCAATACATTTTTTGGCATTAAGCAAACTGAGGTCTATGAATGTTCTTTCACTTTTATTAAAATTATGCTTTTCTGGGTACAGACCCAACAAAAACAGTTTAGGATTCAATATGATTTGTTTTGAGATTATTTTTTCAATTGTTACCCTCACCTCTTCCCAAAACATTCTTATTAATCTACATTCCCATAAACAATGAAATAGGGTTCCTTTACTTTCCATGCATTTTGTGCATGTATCTGGTATATTTTTGTTATATCTATTTAACTCCTCCGGTGTAACATACATCCGCATTAACCATTTGAAATGTATCAATTAAGGCGTACATTTATTGATTTGGTTTGAGCTTCTGTACAAGCCAATTCCCATTGTTCCTCTGAAATTCAGTTTGCAGATCTTCTTTCCAGTAGTTTAATCTTTTCAGTGAATTTTCACTTGAAGATAGTGTCAATGAGTTATAAAACTCTGAAATAATACCCTTTCTTTTACTATCTTTCATCATCATTTTTTCCAAGGATGAATAAATAGGTCGAGTGAGAGCTTTATTTTGATTTGATCGAATAAAGTTTCTAAGTTGAAGATATTTAAAAAAATGTGTTCTATTGAGATTAAATTTGATCCTCAGCTCTTCAAAAGACATTATGTTATCTGCACATGGCAAATATAAATCCTGAATCTTTTGTATCCCTTTTAAATTCCATACTTTAAATACAGCGTCCGCTCTCCCTGGTTTAAAATATTGATTACCCCATATTGGACTAAATTGTGACAATAACTGTGGTTCTTTTAAATAGTTTTTAGCTTCACACCATATTTTGATCATATGCTTTACAAATGGATTTTTAACTTGTTTTTGTAATTTTTTGCCGAATCTGAGTATATGAATATGGGAAGAGGTAAAGGTAAATTGTATGATTCCATTTCAGTCCAGTGAGGGAGATCATTTGATGAAAAATAATATGTCATAGACCTCAGTTGTGCCGACCAATAATACAACATAAAATTTGGACATTTCAGACCTCCACGATCAAATGGTAAATATATAAAGACAAACGTAATCTAGCCCTCCTGTTGTTCCATATAAATTCCACTAACTTTTTTTTTATTCTTGAGAATAGATCTAAAGGTGGTGATAAGGGAATGTATTGAAATAAATAAAGTATTTTAGGTAAAATATTACTTTTAAGTATATTGATTCTCCCGATCATCGACATTGGTAGTGACATCCATCTCTGAGTTAACTCATTGATATCTGACATTAAGGCTTCATAGTTGACACTGGCGACTGATTCTAGCTTAGGCACAATTTGGATTCCTAAATATTTAAACTGATTTACAACATTGAATTGATTTACCTCAGGGGCTGGGTAATTTCTCATACTACTCATTATTACTAGTATTGTTATTATTATTATTATTATCATTATTACTTATTATTACTTATTTTTCTACACTTATTGCACGTTTTCAGTCCTTTAGTTTTTTAGTTTATCTCTTTTTCTCATCATGTTTTTAATGTTGCAGCATGGCATCGAGACAAATTCCTAGTTTGTGTACTACATGAACAATGGCAATAAATCTGATTCTGATTCTGATTCTGATTCTTGTCTCTCCTCTCTTCTAGGGTTGCCAGACTTGTCCTCTCTCTGCCCATCCTCCTGCACTCATTCTCATTTACACTCTCACTCAGTCACACACACATTTAATAAAGATAACTGTGTTTATTCTGAGCCTGTGTCTGCATTTAGGTTTGTCCGAATCATGTCAGTATATTGCCGTCAGGTAAACCCAGCAGACAGTGCACTCGCACAAAGGATTAATATCATTGAGGCTCATTTAGACCAATTGTCTTATCAACAACAGGTCACTTTGACACAGCTGACTCAAATTAACTCTCACCTCAATCAGCTCACCCAGACACAGCCTTTTCCACCTGCTTCCGGGGGGGGCGGTCGGGCCAGCTAATTCCACCCCACTTCCCACCCAGCATTCCCGTTTGACCCTGGTCCCCACTCCCTCCCGCTTTAGTGGCAAGTTAGGGGAAGCGCGGGGCTTTCTGTTACAATGCAGTATTGTGTTTCAGCGGGTGCTAGGGGATTTTCCCACGAGTCATAGCCATATTGGTTATGTGGTTAATTTACTGGAGGGGTGGGCCTTAGCGTGGGCTTACGCCGTCATGGCTCGTCCCGACTATTCTAGTTACACACATGACCGTTTTGTGGCAGAATTCACTGAGGTATTCAACCACTCTGACCGGGAAAATGTGCTCACCACTCGGTTACTTAATCTTAAACAGGGGACTAAATCTGTCGCTGATTATTCAGTTGATTTCCGGGTGGTGGCAGCGGAGGTCAGGTGGGAGGATGCCTCCCTCTGCATTAGTTTTATATGTAGCCTTAGCCCTAGTCTGCGGGATGAATTGGCCTGGATCAAAAAGCCTTCTAAGTTGAATGAGATAATCTCCCTTGCCATTAATATTGATAACCGGTTGAAGGAACGAGCTAACAAGCGTCGACCTCCCGGTCGCTCTGGCGCTCAGTTTCACCGCTCCCCGCAGTCTCCCTTGCTGGGCCTCCCTCCCTCTGATTCCCTCGAGGCAGAGGAGCCCATGGTAATAGGCCAATCTAAGTTGCCACGGGTGGAGAGACAACGCCGCCATGACCTCGGCTTATGCTTATACTGTGCCAGTAAGGAACACGAACTTGCCTCTTGCCCCAAGCTGCCAAAAGGGGGGGTCCGTGCGTCACAGTAGGGGGACTCACGGACATACCTGAAGCCAAATCCCTTACTAGGTTTATGCTCCCTATCTGCTTTCAACACAGTCACAATGAAATATCCACCCACACGCTCATTGATTCTGGGGCCGAGCAGAGCTTTATTTCGGAGCGTTTGGCAACCCAGCTGGGGCTCCCATGCTATCATCTGAAGACTCCTTTGAAGTTGATTGCCCTGTCTAAAGTTCCCCTCGCCATCATGGCTAAACAGACTGCCCCTGTCTCAGTCCTGGTGTCAGGTAACCACTGGGAACAAATTAGTTTTTTTGTGCTTTCTGTATCTGCCTCCCCCATCATTCTGGGTTATCCCTGGCTCAGGCTGCACAACCCTGTTATTGACTGGCAGACAGGAAGTATTGTTTCTTGGAGTTCATTTTGTTTGAGTGCCTGCCTGCAGTCCGCTGCCTGTTCTCCGTCTATGTCTGTCTGCCCTCCTGATTCACCTCCACCTAATCTCTCTTTGGTGCCTCCTGAATACCATGATGTAGGCCCCGTTTTCAGCAAGGCTAAGGCGCTATCACCCCCCCCTCACCGCCCCCATGATTGTGCCATAAACCTCCTGCTGGGAGTTCCATTACCATCCACCTGGCTCTATAGCCTCTCTGCCCCTGAGCGAGAGGCGATGGACAAATACATCAAGGAGTCCTTGAGCTCTGGCATTATCAGGCTCTCGTCCTCGGCGGTGGGGGTGGGGTTCTTCTTCGTGAGTAAAAAGGATGGCTCACTCAGACCATGTATTGATTTCAGGGATTGAATAATATCACTGTCAAGGACAAATACACTCTCCCCCCTATTAACACCGCTTTTGATTCTCTCCAGGGGGCCACGGTGTTCACCAAGTTGGATCTCCGCAACGCCTATCACCTGGTTCGTATCAAAGAGAGGGATGAATGGAAGACTGGATTCCGCACCCCTAGTGGTCACTTTGAGTACCTGGTAATGCCTTTTGGGTTAACCAACGCACCTGCGGTGTTTCAGTGACTCATTAATGATGTATTAAGGGACTTTCTGGATTAATTTTTATTTGTGTATCTCGATGACATTCTCATCTTTTTCTGGGTCTCTGGAAGAACATCGAGTGCATGTCATACAGGTCCTGCAGCGCCTGTTGGAGAACCAGTTATATGTCAAGGCGGAAAAGTGCGAGTTCCACACTGTTTCCGCCACATTCCTGGGGTTTGTCATTTCCCATTAGAAAATCATAGCAGACCCAGAGAAGGTAAAGGCAGTGGTGGAGTGGCCAGTCCCGTCCTCTCGTAAACAGTTACAGCAGTTTTTGGGTTTTGCCAATTTCTGTCAACGTTTTGTCAAGAACTACAGCATTATTGCCCTACTTCTCACCCGCCTCACTTCTACCAAGGTGCTGTTTCGCTGGACTGAAGAGGCTGAGGCGGCATTTGTTAAACTGAAATCTGTGTTTGCCTCTCCACCTGTTTTGGCTCAGGTGGACCCCTCCCTGCAACGCCTGGTGGAAGTGGACGCCTCGGACTTTGGGGTAGGAGCAGTGTTGTCCCAGCGCTCCCCCGCCGACGACAAGGTCCGCCCCTGCGCCTTCTTTTCCTGTCGTCTGTCACCTGCAGAGAGGAATTATGACATAGGGGACAGGGAGCTGCTGGCAGTTAAACTGGCCTTGGAGGAGTGGCGCCACTGGCTGGAGGGCGCCTCTCAGCCTTTCGTCATTTGGACTGATCACAAAAACCTGGAATATCTTAGGACGGCCAAACAACTGAATTCTAGACAAGCCCGCTGGTCCCTGTTCTTTGGCAGATTTAACTTTACCGTCACCTACCGCCCGGGGTCGAAGAACACCAAGCCTGATGCGCTCTCCGGGCAATTTTCTCCTGAAGCAGCTGAGACGCCGCCACACCCTATTCCACCTTCATGCATCATTGGCACACTCTCATGGGACATCAAGGAGACAGTTAGAAGAGCGCATGAGACCGAGGCCAACCCGGGAAGGTGGCTGGCTGGTTGGATGTATGTGCCTTCTTCAGTCTGGGGTGAAGTTATCGATTGGTTGCACTCCTCCAAGATTATGTGTCACCCTGGAATAGCGCGCACTGTGGCCCAGTTACAGAGGACCTTCTGGTGGCCTTCATTGCGGAGGGACGTCGGTGAGTTCATCCAAGCCTGTCCTCAGTGTGCAACCTGTAAGTCGTCCTCCTCTCCCCCTTCGGGCTTATTGCATCTTCTCCCCATCCCTAGCAGACCCTGGTCCCATGTGGCCCTGGACTTTGTGACTGGTCTCCCCACTTCTGCAGGTCACACTGTCATTCTCACCATTGTGGATAGATTTTCCAAAGCTGCTCACTTCATTCCCCTGCAGAAGCTCCCTGTGGCCAAGGAGACAGCTGACCTCCTCGCTCTGCATGTGGTGCGGCTTCATGGTATTCCAGTGGACATTGTGTCGGACTGGGGACCCCAGTTCATCTCTCAAGTTTGGCGAGCCTTCTGCAAGGCTGCTGGGGCCACGGTGAGTCTGTCTTCTGGTTATCATCCACAAAGCAACAGCCAGTGTGAACGCACCAACCAGGAGTTGGAGGCGGCTCTGAGGTGCATCACAGCCTCCAATCCAGCGTCCTGGAGCTCCTACTTACCTTGGGTTGAGTATGCGCACAATTCCGCTGTTTCCACTGCTACTGGTCTCTCTCCTTTTGAAGCATCCTTAGGTTACAACCCCCCTTTGTTTCCGGAGGAGGAGGAGGAGATTGCTGTTCCGTCGGTCCAGTCCCACGTGAAGCGCTGTCTCCGGCAGTGGAGGAATACCAGGGCCGCCCTGCAAAGCACGGCGAGCCACAACACTGACATCGCCAACTGCCGCAGGACCCCGGCTCTGCCCTATTGGGTTGGAAAGCAGGTATGGTTGTCGACCAAGAATATCAACCTGAAGACGGAATCCAAGAAACTTTCACAGCGCTTTATTGGTCTGTATACTATTACTCACATTGTCAACCCAGTGGCTGTGCGCTTGGCTCTTCCTCCCTCTCTCTGCATTTGTCCCACCTTCCATGTCTCTCAGGTGAAGCTGTTCCAGCCCTCTGTGCCCCTCTCCCAAGACTCCGCTCCTGCCGGTGATGGTTGATGGTGGCCCCGCATACAAGGTCACCCGCATTCTGGACGTCCGACGCAGGGGTCGTGGCCTACAATATCTGGTGGACTGGGAGGGATGTGGTCAGGAGTGGAGGTCCTGGGTGCATCCTTCCTTCGTGATGGATCCACAGCTCATTAGGGAGTTCCACCGGACGCACCCAAGTAAGTTGGATCGGCTGCCGAGAGGCATCCCATAGGGGAGGGAGTACTGTGGTGATCCGCTCTGTGTGCCTGCTGCCCTAATTGTCTCCACAGCTGCGCGCACACCTGCTCCTCCAATTAGGCAGCCTTCTTAAGGAGCGCTACCTCGCATACTGCACAGAGATGTCAACGCTCCATTTGGATGTAAGACCTCTGAGCAAGAGTCTACTTCTCCTTTGGCTAGGGAGTCTCGCCTCCCTCATCTTTCCTGCACACCCTATCGTCTGGGAGTTTCGTCTCCCCAACTCAACGTAAGCTACCTGAAGAAATTCATTCTCTCCGCTCCTTCCCTCCATCTTCCCTGTGCTCAGGTGGATACCTCTGGGCGGACTTCTTCCTCCTGACGGAGGACCGCAACCTTCACCTACACTCTGAGGAAACACTGGTTTCCATGAATGAACTATTATCCTCAGAAGCACCTGTATCATCTACACCAGCACGAACACGCGACGGACCGAGGTACTGGTATTCAGTGCTACTGGGATGTTCTTCAGCGCCTCAACTACTCACCTGCACTGTAAGACTGATTGACCACTTGTTTATTCAATCAGTTTACAGAGAGCTCATACTCTTGTCTCTCCTCTCTTCTAGGGTTGCCAGACTTGTCCTCGCTCTGCTCGTCCTCCTGCACTCATTCTCATGTTCACACTCATTTAATAAAGATAATTGTGTTTATTCTGAGCCTGTGTCTGCATTTGGGTTTGTCAGAATCATGTCAAAATGACCATTTTCAGTTCTTTAAAATGTTTTGAAACTCTGTTGTGCATAATAATTTGGAACAGTGCATTTTGAGTTTTTTTATTTTTGCAGAAAAAGTTATCACTGGGAGGTTTGTTCAATAAAATTTGAATTATGCTCTCACGGTTGATGACTTTAAAATTATACTGACTGTCATTTGCATCAAATATTTAGGAAAATCAGTGACAAATATCATTTGCATAATAATTTGGAACACAATATAATGTGTTGGATGCTATTCAGTTGATTTAAAAGTAATGGAGGCACTGATGATGCTGTTTTAACTTTACTTCACTCAGTTACTAAGCATCTTATGCATCCTAGAGGAGTTTTATTTGTGCATTTTAGTTCAGCTTTTAATTCTATGATGAGTCATATAGTTTTGAAGAGGATTATAGATCTTGGTATAAACAGCGGTCTGATCCTCTGGATCAGAGATTTTCTCTCCTGTCACCAGCCAGGAGTCTGTATTAGAGGCAGCATGTCCGAGGTGCTGACTGTGAGCACAGGTTGCCCATAAGGCTGTGTCCCTAGTCCTGTGTTATTTTCTTTTTATAAATGAATTTAAGATTAATCAGGAACAGTATAACTCAATTAAATATGCAGATGACATGGTCCTGTTGAGCCTTTTACAAAAAATGGATCCTGCTAGTGATGCTGCCTATCGTGATCATATTAAAGCTTTTGAACGCCTGGCGTTACATCGTCAGCTTATAATAAATGAGTCTAAGACTAAAGAGCTGATCTTTTGTACCAATCAAGTGCTGAAAACTGAGCCAATTTCACCAGTTGGTCAAGCTTTTGAAATTGTAGACAACTTTAAATATCTTGGGACAGTGTTTGACTCTCAGGTGAGCTTTTCTGAAAACACAGATGATGTTTTTTAAAAAATGCTCACAGCCTCTCTATTTAGTTAGAAAGCTTAGCACCCTAGGTGTCTGCCAGCAGATCCTAGAACTTGTGCAGGGCTGTATGTTAACTTTTTTGCTCATAGCACTGGTGCTACAGAGGTTCATAGTGATGTAGCACAAGACAAAAATTTGTAGCACAATAAAAACATCTGTTACTTGTCTAAAACTGATTGCAAGTAGTGCAGTTGAATTATTAAAGATAAAGTATTTCAATTTATGATTAAACAACTTGTCAAGATATAGAAATTATTTTAAATTTAGATACATTTTTACATCAGTCATCAATTTTAATCAACCTAAACCCCTGAACTCACCACACGATACCACACCACACCATCACCGTAAAAATAGCCTACATATTTGGGGTTTAGTTAACCTCAGAAGAAGCTTCATTTGTTCATTACAGCAATATGTAACTAATCAAAGTGAGGTCAATTTTCCCCTGTTGTAAGAAAACTCACATTAGTGCAACTGTGCGTGTCTGAGAGCAGGAGCTAGAGTCTGCTGCCAGCTGCCTGTCTCTCTGTTCGTCACTCCATGGAGCTTCCTTTATCTCCATTACATTCCTCCTGCAGAGACCGGCAGCAAAATGAACCTGCCATGAACTGAGTTGGGCTCCACTGTGGACCCAGTATAGGAGAAGCCATGGACAATTACACAAGTATGAGAGGTTTCTTAAGAGCATTTTTTCAGTCACTCTTGGAGTCTGCAACTAGAGTGGTGGCCTAGTTGGTAGAGGATCCGCCCCACAACCGGGAAGTCATGGGTTCAAATCCCGGCCGGGTCATACGAAAAACCATATAAAAATGTTACTTTCTGCATTCTAGCTTGGTGTTAGCATAATAGAATGGGGAAAGGAAAGATAATGCACAGAGCTACCAGAGGACTGACCCCCCCCCCCCCACACACACACACTGTAGCTTACAGTATCTGTGTGGCCTAGGGTCAGTGAAACAGAGCTAGGTGCTGCCCCATACACCACATGGTGTCCCACATCTGTGGAAGGGGAGGGATTAACTTGGAGCTTGCAGCAGCTCTGACCGTCCCCCTGGCTGCTGTGGAGAAGAAAACAGCCTGTCTTGGTTCGATGAGGAGCAATCAGTGCATCCCGGTTCACCTTGTATTAACTTATCCTCTGTTCCTCTTTTTTTTTCCATGACAGCTCCCTCTGAAACAAAATGTATTCCGCTTTGTGTGATAAACCGGAGTGGTGGCCTAGAGGTAGAGCATCTGCCCCACAACCAGGAGGTCGGAGTTCAAGTCCCGGCTGGATCATGCCAAAGACCATATGAAAATGGAACTTCCTGCTGTCCAGCTTGGTGCTCAGCAAAAATGGAATGGAGGAGGGAAATGTGGGCGGCAGTGGCTCAGGAGGTAGTGCGGGTTGTCCAATAACCAGAGGGTTGGCAGTTCGAAACCCGTTCTTCTCAGCCATCCTGCCGCTGCATCCCGGGGCAAGACACTTTATCCACCTTGCCTCCAGTGCCCATGACACTGGGTATAAATGTATATAAATGTTTGGTAGTGGTCGGAGAGGCCGTTGGAGTGGATTGGCAGCTACGTTTCCGTCAGTCTGCCACAGGGCAGCTGTGGTTACAGTAGTAGCTTACTACTATCAATGTCTGTCTGTGGAATGAATGAGTAATGGTCTCACTGTAAGTGCTTTGAGATGTCACTTGACATACAAAGCGCCATATAAATCTAATCCATTATTATTATTATTATTATTGTGTGGCGCTAAACGTGCCACACAAACAAAAGTGCAGCCTGTGCAGACAAACACACAGTGCAGTGCCGATATGAAAAAAAACATGTCAGACACATTTTGCAGTACTCTCCATTGTAACAGAGGACAAAGAGCAGCAACCATTTAACTATATAGAACACTGTATTCCTCCTATGATCTGTGCTGAGTTTGACATGGGGCGAAAAAATTAAAAGACTTGTAAAAATACCAGTGACTCTCAATAGCAGCCGGCATCACCAGCTTCCAGGCTGACTGGTGCCTTTGTGTGACATCAGTGATGTGAAGACATGAAACTTCATAACCTGGAGAAATCTGTTGTTATCTGCGGGAGATCAGACCTGCTAAAGTCTGGAAAGGCTGTAGAGGGTTGTTAAGGTGTGAATTTATGCTAATGGAACTCGCGACTGCGGCTCATCTCACTTGAGTTCGTTCAATCCTTGCATAGACCAGTTTTCACGTCGCATATGTGACATACTGTATATGTCACACTGTACCGCCCTGTTGTGGATAGATCTCTTGTTGAGAGTGTCTTAATTTTTTGTGTTTCTGCTTGGTATGGTCACCTGAACTAAAAATAAGAATAAGCTTTGCAAGATTGTGTCAGGAGTAAACAAAATAGTTGGTAAATCCCGAAAGTCCCTGATTCAGCTGTACACAAAAACAACAAGAAATAAAGCAAGGAGTATCCTATCTGATAGCTCCCACCCTCTGTTCAGCCACTTTGAGCCTCTGAGGTCCAGAAGGTGCGATAAGGTTCCTCTGGCAACCAGAAATGTATTTTTATCCCAAGTGCAAAATGTATTCTGAACTCTACTGAATGATCTTTGGTCTTAAATCCACAACTGAATTGAACCAGAACTCTTTTTGTTTATTTTTTAATGCTATTTTATGCAATTGTTTTCATTTATGTAAATGTATGATCTCTGTGATGCTACTCAAATTTCTTACTGGGGAGCCAAGGATACTTTTCCACTTCTGTTCTGTTCTATTTTATTCTAAGCAACTTGTTTAAAAAAGGGGAAAACAGTAGTTACTGGGAAGAAATATGAAAAGAAAACAAAAAACAATGCTGTTATTTTCCCAGGACTTACCCTGTACCTTCCTTGTACTTCCACTTAAAGTGCTCCTTTTTTCCCCAGTGGACTTGTGCTTTTCTCACGTGATATACAGTATAACGTACATGTAGTGCAACGCAAATATGGCCAGAGAAGAGCTCACGCAGGACAGGAGTAAATGCAGTGGATGAGCTGTGCACCGAGGCCAAGCATAAAAGAAATAAGGATTGTGCTAGAATGATGCAGAGTTACTGTAGAGGAGAATAAAGCTGCAAGTATGGGCATAATAGGTCCACCTGACCTCCAATCTCAAGTCACTACAGCAAATGACAATATATCAAAACAGGCCCTAAGCCAGTTCTATCATTGAAGTCTCTCTTTATTTTTGCGCTGATAGTTCTGCGATGTCCCTCGGCTTAAGTTCACGCACACAGTACATGGCATTTAAAAGCTTCATTACAAGCAGTAGGGTTTTATTAGCCTGAACCTTGTGAGGACGTCTTCGTTTTATGCTTGCATCAATAAATGTCTCATACTGAGGGCAACATAATCACGCAGACAGTGGGGTAAAAATAAACAAAACAGCTGAACTGACGTCAGCCACATTTAGATTGCACTAAGCCTCCGTTTTAATTACCGCTAAATGGAGGCTGGCATTTTACAGCATTTTGTTACTTATTGTATCTGAAGGAGCTGCAGACGTTTATATTTTCTGCTTGGATTGGGGGGGGGGGAAGGAAGCAGGTGTCTAATAATTATGCTGAAAATAGATCTGGTACTAATTGCTCTCTGCTTGTTATTAATCTGTAGCAGGGAGGCGTATTCATCAGGTTTAAATGGCCAGCATGTAGAGACAAAAAAAAATAAAATAAAAACAGAAGCCCAGTGTGGTAAAAGTGACCTTAGCCTTGGCCCATAATACAGTTTTATGGTCTGAGCGAGCGGCTACCGCCACAAACGCTTCCAGTTTATTTTTTACGACTTCACTTTCATCTTGCAGTTTGCAGCACCTCCTGCTCTGCGGTTCACGCCGTGCGCCGAGCTTTTTAATCTCTGTCCCTGTGATACATTGACTCTACATCTTCAGCTCATAGCTCCTCTGGTGATCAGTGGCAGTGATTCCCTCGTAGTAACTGCCATCTTTTTTCTGCCCACTTGAAATAATAAAAAAAAAAAAAGAGCACGCGGGCCAGTGGGCTGCCTCCACCCCCCCCCCCCCCCCCACACACACACACACACACCTGCACCGGCCTGGATTAATAGATCCTGGGTTTTCTTTCATCTTGAACTGCCTTTATCATTTAGTAACCCTCAGCCCCTCGACACGCAACCTTGAGCATCCCAGCTTTTTCCAGGAGTGATGGGTGGAAATGAGAGGCGGCGGACGGTGGTCACACTCACTCAGTCTCTTGTGTTTCTCCTGTCACCAGTGGGACTTCACCACCATGAACGGGTGCCTGTGGGTGTTCCTGTGGACCCTCTTTTCATTTGCGCTGCTTTGTGCCATCCTGCGATCACAGGTAAGGGGAGGAGGCGCCGTGTTTACTCGGCTGTTTGCAGGGAAAACAAGTTTGAAATGAATTTCAACCTTCAGAGGGAGACAGCATATGCAGTCTTATAGCTTTTATCCCCAGAACGTACTGGCGCTGACCTGTGCGCTGAGCAGACTATAAAGGAGAGCGCAAAAACCCTTAAACCTCTCAGGAGCCGAGCTGATGCATTTAAATGTGCACTGCTGCTGGAGGCTTAAGCAGGCAGCAAACAGAAATAAGCTTTACTTTGCAGTAAATGCATTGCATAAAGTCTCCACGATTACATTTATCAGGCAGAACTACAATGGAAAAACAGATAATAAAAGCTTTAACTGTTCCTCTTCTGTATTAAAAGGATGATTCTGAGTTATTGTCTGCAGCAAGAACGCAGCATATGACAGAAGACAGAATATCGTGTTTTCTTTCAAATTGGATCCACAGTTAAAGAAATAATCACACTAATTGAAATCAGTGGTTCTTCTGAATGTTTTTTTTGCTGATTTTCTGATTCCTTTATAGTACCTATACATCGTATATGCCTGCCTGGGAACGTTGCTCTTTTCTCTGGTAAGTACTTTTAAGCTTCTATGATGAAAAGTTCTCCTAGCAAACACAAGCCCCAAATAACCTTTCAGAGATTAAAAAGACGTAATCAAAATAAGTCTTAATGTCAAAAGGGTGTATATGATGTAAGACCTGATCCCAGGGCCACACCGGCTGCTACCAGTGTTTGTCACAGTCGTTAGCATAACGAGAAAGACTTTGATGTCCTCATGCCCTTTAATTTCAATTATGTACTGCTTAACAGCGGTGGGCTTCCTTTTTACAGCCACCTCTCTGCATGCCTCTGGCATTAACAGCAAATGTTGTGACCCATCCCGTCAGCCGGCGGAACGAACTGCGGCTGCACACACAGCCGAGCAGGTTGTCAGCAGCAAGTCGCAACTTATTTTCAGCTGCCTACCTCTGACTACACCATTATTTGTCTGACCTGTTTATCTGCACAGTCTTTTTAAAGGAATAATCCCAGCATCTTCATTCAGGCTGATACTTTAGGACAACTCTTTTAAAAAACTGACCCGATTATGTATTTTTTCCACATCTTAAAGGTCCCAGAGGTCTTAATGAAATGTCCTGTGGTATGCTTTGGTCAAAATGCTTCAGGGATTAAACTTTGCAATGTGGTGAAAGGAGGCAGGCGAGGCAGCGAGCTGGACGACACAGAAACTTTATTCTTTCTCCAACATAACTTAAAGCAAAAAAGAGAAACCCGGGTCTCTATGCATTCTTCTTTTATGTCTTAGCTTACACATTAGCTTCGCGAGCGCAGGTCCCTGCCAAGGGATCACCACCTTGTGGAGCCACCAACGGTGGGTGTCCGTGCTGGGGAGCTTGGACCAACACCACCTGCTCATCTGCCAACACGGGCTTCAGCAACGCGGGCTTCAGCGTGTCGATGCAGACGGCCTCCCTACACCTCCCCCAAGTCTAACACAAAATGCGTCGCCCCAGGTTCCAACACCCTGAACGGTTCATTGTATGGTGGGAGCAGTGGGGTCCGATGCGCATAGTGCCTGACAAAAACAAAACTGGCATTCTGCAAGCTTTTTGGGATGAATATGCGGGGAAGACAATGGTGGGTCGGGCCCGGTATGCTCACAGCCTCTGTACTGTGTAAAAATTGCGCGGGCAGATCAGCCTTGGGCACAGGGTTTTCCGGTAAAAACTCTGGAGATCCGCAGTGGCTGAGAAAAAACAAGTTCTGACAGGGAGGCTGCCAAACCCTCCTTAGGTGTGGAGTGCAACCCTAAAAGAACCCAGGGCAGGCGGTCAACCCAATTTGTGTCCGTGAGTGAAGCTCTGAGCGCTGCTTTAAGCAACCTATGAAAATACTCACATAACCCATTAGCCTGGGGGTTGTACACGGTAGTGCGGTGAATTTTGACCCCCAGGCTCTGGGCCATTGCGGAACAGAGTTCCAAAACGAATTGTGGACCCCTGTCGGAAGTGATGTCCGATGGGGATCCGAACCGTGCGACCCAAGCCGACAAAAAGGCACGAGCCACTTCTGCGGACGTGGTAGAAGCCAGCAGGACAACTTCAGGCCAGCGCGTGGTGCGGCCCATGACTGTCAAAAGGTGCATGAAACCTTGCGACGGCGGGAGAGGTCCCACCAAATCCACGTGGACGTGGTCGAACCTCCTAGCCGGGATTTGGAACGGCTCGAGGGGGGCTCTGATGTGCTTGTGTACTTTGGCCCGTTGGCATGTGATGCAAGATGCAGCCCGCTCTTTCACATCCTTGCACAAGCGTGGCCAGACGAATTTTGCCCCCACTAGCTTCACCGAAGCGCACACTCCCAGGTGCGAAAGGGAGTGGACCGACTCAAAAATGCAACGGTGCCAAAAGCTCGGAACCACCAGGCGCGGGCAGCTGGTGGAGATGTCGCAGAGCAACGGAGGGCACCCTTCTTGCACCAACCTGATCTCCAGCCTTAACCCAGTAGGCACAGACTAGAGCGCGCAAATATCCGCGTCCCCGGCTTGCTCCACGGCCATCGTGGAGAAATCTATTCCCATGTAGACCGGGGAGACTAACGCGCGCGACAGACAATCGGCCATAACGTTGAGCTTACTGGCGATGTGTTGAATGTCGGTAGTAAACTCCAAAATTGCGGCCAACTGCTGTTGCTGCCAGGCCGACCACGGTTCAGAGACCTTGGCCATCACGTACATCAGCATCTTATGGTCCACGAACATGGTGAATTCGCGCCCCTCTAACCAAAACTGGAAATGACGCGTCACCAGGTGGAGAGCCAGGAATTCCCTATCGAATGTGCTGGATTTTCATTCGTTGTCACGCAAAGTTCAGCTGAAAAAATGCGAGCAGCTGCCACGAACCTGAGACGTACTGTTCCACCACTGCCCCTATGGCAACATCAGAAGCGTCTGTAGTGAGCGCTATCTGTGCAGATGGATCCAGGTGGGCTAACAATGCGGCATCTGCAAGTGCTGTTTTGGCATTAGTAAAAGCCTGGACTCGCTTGAGAGTCCAGTCGATGGCTTCCGTGGGCTTCTTTGTTTAAGCGCGGCATATAACGGTTGCATCAGCTGGGCTGCCCGGGGAAGGAAACAGTTATAAAAATTAACCATTCCCAAAAACTCCTGTAGTGCTCTCACGGTCTGTGGGGGCGGAAAGACCGACACAGCACACACCTTATCCGGTAACGGAATCGTGCCCTCTGGCAAAATGCGGTGGCCCAAAAAAATCAATCTCTGGCATGCCAAATTGGCACTTCGCCGGGTTAACTATCAGCCCGTGCGCCTCCAACCTCTGGAAAACCGTCTTGTGATGGGCGATGTGCTTCTCCTTGGACACGCTAGCTACAAGAATGTTGTCTAAGTAGATAAAAACGAAGGAGAAGTCGTGAAGCACTGCGTCCATCATCCTCTGAAAAGTCTGTGCCGCGCCTTTCAATCCGTACGGCATGCGTAAAAACTCGAAAAGGCCAGAAGGAGTTATTACCGCTGATTTTGGAACGTCTTCCACGCACACCGTGACCTGATGGTATCCGCGGACCAGATCCACTTTTGAAAAAACACGCACCCCGGCCAGGTGCATGGAAAAATCCTGGATATGCGGAATGGGATAACGATCATGTTCCGTGGTGTTATTCAAGCACCGGAAATCGCCGTACAGTTGCTGTGACCCATCGGCTTTAAGCACCACATGTAGCGGGGACGCCCACGGGCTGTTGGAGTGCCTGACGATACCCAATTGCTCCAAGTTGGCAAACTCCTCTTGCGCACTGGCCAGTTTAGCTGCATCCAAACGCTGAGGTCGCGCAAATACTGGTGGGCCTTTTGTCGTTATAAAGTGCTCAACCCCGTGTTTCATTACCATAGCCGAAAAAGTCGGGACCGTGAGTGCTGGGAATTGTGCGAGCAAATGTTGGTACTTACTCCCTGGAGTTATAACATTAGCCAGTGTTGTCGACCCAGCTCCCCAAGCTGTACAGGGCAGTGAGGTAAAAGAGACAGCATCCACTAATCAAATATTAGCAACATCAACTAATAACCCATAAGCACATAAAACATCTGCACCTAAAATGGGGCCGGAACATGCAGCTATAACAAAGTCCCACTGAAAGTTGCGTCCGTGTAAGCATATCGTCAGTGTCCGCTCGCCAAATATCCTGATGGTGGATCCATTGGCAGCTGTGAGCTCGGGACCGCTGCGTCCTGCCATCCTGTCTGCGTTGACTGGCAGGATGAGGCTCTTCTGGGAGCCGGAGTCTACCAAAACCGTCTCCCCGAACATGTGTCTGTAACATAAAGCAGTCTGTTCCTGTCACCATCGGTTGCAGCTGCCACTGAATTCCGAACGTGCTGTCTTCCCGGCTTCTTGAATTGACATGGCGACAGGCAGCGTTGAGCATTCGAGCCGAAACGCCGATGATAAAAACAGATCACCTGTTCCTTTGTCTTCTGGTGTCCATCCCTGTTGTGTGGCGCGTGCATCCAGCGCAGCAACCACGTAGTAGTACCTGGTATTGTCTGTTGTTATCCCGTGGAGTGCCAACTGGGCTTCTATGTGCAAGAACCACGCGGTCGGGTTGTAAAGCCAGAAGTCTGGGAGCTCGACTGAGACCACGCACGGTGCTCTCCCTCCAGGCAGTCTCTGGGATGGTGCTCGGCTTGCTTTCCATGGCACGTCTTAGGGTCACCGATGTGGAGAAAGGTGGCAGGTGAGGCAACGAGCTGGACGACACAGAAACTTTATTCTTTCTCCAACATAACTTACAGCAAAAAAGAGAAACTCGGGTCTCTGTGCATTCCTCTTTAATATCTTTATTTCCATGCATCGAGACCCGGAACTTACGACCATAATATGTTGTTGTTTGAACAAAGAAATGTGTGGCACATTAAAATGACATAACACCAGCGCTGCTCCCACACCCTTCTTCTCTCAGCGGCTCCGGCAGCTCTTACTCTCCCCTGGGGGGCGCATAGACCCAACAGTCCCGTCTGATACCTCCCGGTGACACCTCCTCCTTCGGTCCATTGTTCTCCCCTTCCCCCTGCCTTCTGTGGGTGGAGAAACTCCCACACCATGCCCCCACAGCAACAACATTTTCCACTCAGCATAAGGAGCCTTCCTCAAAACAATCTATTTCATTGCGTTTTGCTTTAAATGCTACTGAGCTCCAGTTCACTTTGGGCTGATTGACTTTGCAGACCGTATAATGTCACAAAATTAAAAAAAAAAAAAATCCCCAAAAACATAATAGGTGCAAATCAAATCACGTTAACAGGTCGCCTTCAGACAGCAGTGTTGAAGCATCTCATTTCTGTCTCTGCAGTACTTGGTGTTTGATACGCAGCTTATCCTTGGTGGGAAGCACAGGAAGTATGAAGTGTCTCCAGAAGAGTACATCTTTGCTGCTCTAAACTTGTATTTGGACATCGTCAGCCTGTTTCTCCTCCTGCTGCAGTTAATCGGCCTCTGTCGCTGACACCCAACCTCTATGGCACTCTGCCTACAAATGAGCAAATTATTGAGATTTTCCTGTTTTGCTTCATATTGAATGAAGACGTGTGGAACTCATTATTGTCATGTTGTTATTATGCTCTGGCAAATCCTGTTTTTAGGAAAGCTGCATTACAGTAGGTACTTCTACTAACAGCTTATAGTAATGCATTAATAATTCATGTGAATTTTTTGTTGATATTGTGATTTAGGGCCTGAGCCACTGACCTCAGTGGGCGAGAGCCCTATTGTATTTTGTTAGAATTTTTTTTTCTTCCTCTCCATCTAAGATCTCATTTTTGGGGTTGTGAATATGCATGAAAACTCACCATTTTTGCAGGGACCTCAAGACTGGCAAAAAATTGAATATTTTGGAGGAAATATGAATGACCCCACAAAAATGGCTCTACAGCACCACTTAACATGTGAAGTCAATGGGAAGTCGCACACTCTTACTTTCGCGTAGAAAGATGAAAATCGGGTGAAATGCTTATCATGTCAAGACATGCAAAAAACTCCATAGAAGTGACGGTCTACATCCAACAGGAAGTCGGCCATTTTACCATTAAGTGGTGGTGACCAAATTTCCACCTCACACTTTTGATCGAACTCATCCTAGGGTTTTTGTCCGATTGAGCTCATTTGTGGTGACGATCATCTATACCCATGTGCCAATAAAATTTATTGAAAACTTTTTTTAAAGTTGGACGGTTTGGCCGTAGGGGCATGGCAAAGTTTGATGCCTCGCCATGCTCATTCTATGACCATTCTGATGGCAACAACTCTGGTATGCATTGTTGGATTTCAACCAAATTCAATATTATGGATATCAGTCCAATTCCAAACAGTTTTATAGAAAAATATTCATCGAAATCTACAGCGCCACCTAGTGGTTAAAGGAAGAATTGCTGAAAACTGTTTATTACTCACACGCCCCTTGCCAGAATGACATGAAATTTTCTGAGATTCATCAGACCACAGGGATGATCATTACTGCGCATCAACTTTACCATGATGTCACACTTGTTACCATGGACACGCTCTCCTCACCATTCAATCCGTGATCTTGTTGGGGTGGTTGGGAATGACCTGGAGTCATAAAATCTGAAACATAGGTTTAGGTGACTGTCATATGTTGTCCTATGTGGGTGGGCAACACATTACTGACAGGGAAGTGTTGCCATGGCAACATGGTGAAGGTTGACTCCTTGCCATGGAACATCAACAGACTCAAACACCTGGCGGGCCTCTCAGGTACTGTTCTTGAATGGTTTCATTCCTATCTCACAGATCGCCGCTATTTTGTAAGTATGGATACATGTTCTTTGGCAGTCCATGAAATAAAGTGTGGGGTACCCCAAGGTTCAATTTTAGGGCCAATACTTTTTAATCTTCTTTATATGTTACCACTTGGGGGCCTTATCAGGAGACATGGCATCAATTTTCATAGCTATGCTGATGATACTCAACTGTACATTGCCACGTCTCCTGATGACATAAAACCAATTAATGCCCTTTTGAACTGTATTTTAGATATAAAGTCATGGATGGCAGAGAACTTCCTACCACTCAACCAGGGCAAAACAGAAGTTTTAATCACTGGTCCTGAAGACAAGAGAGAGAAACTTCTACCAAAATTGCTAGGTCTAAAACCTACACATTGTGTCAAGAACCTGGGCATTCTTTTAGACTCTGACTTTAATTTTATTTCACACATTAAAAATGTAACAAAAATTGGATTTTACCATTTTAGGAATATAGCCAGAGTCCGCCCTTTTCTCTCTCTTGCCAGCACGGAGGTCTTGATGCATGCTTTTATTACCAGTCGTATAGACTATTGTAATGCCCTGCTCTCTGGTCTTCCTCAAAAAAGAATATCATATCTCCAGCTGCTCCAAAATTCAGCAGCACGAGTGTTAACGAGGATCAAGGGGCGGGTGCATATTACACCAGTTTTAGAATCGCTGCATTGGCTCCCTGTGCATTTTAGCATCAATTTTAAGGTTCTCTTAGTAGTTTTTAAATGCCTCAGTGGTCTTGGGCCTTCTTATCTATCTGAGCTGCTCTTATCTTATGAGCCCTTGCAAACCCTGAGGTCGTCTGGTACTGGCCTTTTAATGGTTCCCAAAGTCAAGACCAAGACCTTTGGTGAAGCTTCCTTTCACTATATGGTCCTCGTCTGTGGAACAGCCTGCCAGAGAGCCTCATGGCCGCAGAGTCAATAGATGTTTTTAAGAACAGGCTCAAGACCCACCTTTTTAATTTGGCTTTTAATAAACCTGTTTAACTATTATTGAAGTAGTCATTTATGTTCCATTGTTTTTTGTTCTTTTTGGCGCCATTTGTTCTTAGATTTTCTCATCTTCTTATTGATGTGTTTAGTTCAGGTTGTTGTTTTTTTTAAAGTATGGGTTTTTTAGTTCCTGTTTTTATGTGTTCGTAGTTATTTTTGTACCTTTTTAAATTTTGGCTTTTAACAAACCGTTTAACTATTATTGAAGTAATCATTTATGTTCCTAGCATCAAACTGGGGATTCAAAATTGTCCTTGGGTATGACTGTGAGAGTGAATGGTTGTCTGTCTCTCTGTGTTGGCCCTGCGATGGACTGGCGATCTCTCCAGGGTGTACCCTGCCTCTCGCCCAAAGATGCTGGGATAGGCTCCAGCCCCCCTGCGACCCGAAAAGGATTAAGTGGAAGAAGATGAATGAATGTTTTTACATTCTTCTTAGCTCCATTTGCTTTTAGATTTTCTTGTTTTGATGTGTTCTTAGCTCAGTTTCTAAGTATGGGTCTTTAGTTCCCTTTGCTCTTTGTGTTCTTAGTTTTTTAAATTTTGTATTTATGTGTTTTAGCTCCAGTGTTTCCTCAGGATGGTTGCTCCTTCACGTGGTGCCTTGGTGCCGAGCAATGTCTCCTTTATTTTATATGTGTGTAAGAGAAGTAGGGGGTGATGTATGTGCCTGTGTGTGTTGTGTTTGTGGGTATGTTTATGGGAGGGTTGGAAGGGGTGGGGCTGTATCATGTAAAATATGTAATCAAATGTGTCTGTTGTTTTTATCTATGTAAAGCACTTTGCACAGCATCTAATGATTTAAAAGTGCTATACAAATAAAGTTTGATTGATCGATCAGAAAGTTGTTAGTTGGACAAACTTTGTCTGATTTTCACCCAATTTTCTATGATGGATAGTAGTCCCGCCTCACACGCGCCTACATAAAAATGACTGACAAAAGTTATAGCGCCACCTACTGCTCACAGGAAGTACTGCGCCAGATGGTTTACTTTATTATTCACGCAGCGCTTGCCATGACAACGGGAAATTTTCTGAGCCAACTAGGTATGAGGGCTGCCGGGGTCCACGGTTGCGCGGGGGGCAACGGCCCGCTTACAGCTGCTTGCAACTTTTTTTTTTCTTCATCTAAGATCTCTTTTTTGGGATAGTGAACATGCATGAAAACTCACCATTTTTTGCAGGGACCTCAAGACAGGCAAAAAATGGAATATTTTGGAGGAAATATGAATGACCCCACAAAAATGGCTCTACAATGCCACCTAACATGTGAAGTCAATGGGGAGTGGCACACACTTACTTTTGCATAGAAAGATGAAAATCGGATGACATGTTGAGCATGTCAAGACATGCAAAAAACTCCATAGAAGTGATGGTCTACACCCAACAGGAAGTCAGCCATTTTGGCAGGAAGTGGCAGTGACCTGATTTCCACCTCGCACAATTGACGCGCATTTGATTGAACTCGTCCTAGGGTTTTAGTCCGATTGAGCTAATTTGTAGTGACAATCATCTATACCCATGAGCCATTAAAAGTTATTGAAAACTTTTCCAAAAGCTCGACGGTTCAGCCGTGGGGTGTGGCAAAGTTTGATGCCTTGCCATGATCATTCTATGACCATTCTGACGGCAATAACTCTGGTATGCATCGTCGGATTCCAACCAAATTCAGTATTATGGATATCAGTCCAATTCCAAACAGTTCTATAGAACAATATTCATAGAAATCTACAGCGCCACCTATAGGAGGCAGAAAGTTTTGCATCAGAAAGTTTGCATCATGTTTTTTTAATACCTCGGGAATGGAATGTCGGATTGGCACCAAGATAGGTATGATGTATATGGGTATGCCTCCGACCAATTACAGCTATGAATATTTATGAGTAGCAATAGCGCCCTCTCTTGGAGACATGAAGGTCACACCAAAGGTTTTCTTCAATATCTCTGAAATAAATAGTCTGATTGGTACCATTTGATGGTGACAATCATCTATACCCGTGTGCCATCAAAAGCTGTTGAAAACTTTTCCAAATGCCCAACGGTTTGGCGGAAGGGCTGTGGCCAAGTTTGCAGTATCGCCATCACACTTCCAATGGCTTTTACTCTCGCATACATTGCCTGATCTCAGCCAAATGTTGTGTGGTGAATAGGTAGCCAATACTGAGAATTTCTATAATAAAGAATGACACATAGTGACAGCGCCCCCTACCGCCAGTGGACAGGAATTTGTCATAACTCACATGTAGAATGTCTGATGGCTGCAAAACTTTATATATATGATGCTAATCAGACCCAGAAAAGATTTTTGTAATGATAGCAAACATAGCTATAGCGCCCCCTAGGAAAAAACAAAAGCTTTATAACTCAGGTATACTCTGTCCAAATTCAACCAAATTTTGTGTGGTGCATCGGTAGTCTCCATTGAACCTTTGTATAATGAAAAATGAAATATAGCTATACCGCCCCCTAGCAGAAAAAAACCTTATAATGCTAACATACTTTGTCCAATTTCAACTAAATTTTTATATCAGTAGCCTACATTGAACCTTTGTATAATGAAAAATGACACATAGCTATAGCGCCCCTAGCAGAAAAAACAAAGCCTTATAACTCTGAAATACTTAGTCCAAATTCAACCAAATTTTGTGTGGTGCATGGTTAACCAATACTGAACCTTTCTATAATGAACAATTACAGATAGCTCTAGCGCCCCTAGCAGAAAAACAAAGCTTAATAACTCTGGCATACTTTGTCCGAAGTCAACCAAATTTAGCGTGTTGAATAGGCAGCCAATGGTGAACATTTCATTAATATACAATGAGACACAGCAGTAGCACCCCCTACCGCTGATGGACAGGAAGTTTTCATAATTCACATGTACAACGTCCAAATCGATCCAAACTTGATATACATGGTACTAGTACCACCCAGAAGTTATATGACTATACCACATATAGCTATAGTGCCCCCTAGGTTAAGAAAAAAGAAAAAAACATTTGTCGCAATGGCATAGCTTGTCTAAATTCAAACAAATGTCCTGGTGAAATTTTCACTAGAAGTTGCCTTTAGGCTATAGATTAACATATTAGATTTTTGAGGTAATCCACGAGCTTATACAGTACGTCTGCCGACACGCTATCTTGTAATGTACAGATTGACAGGTGGATGAACTGATGATGGATGGCAGTATGGATGGATGGATGGGTGTATGGCACTATGGAAAGATGGATGGACAAAGAGTGGGAGGGAGGACTGGAGCCTGTGCGGAGTTACACACTTTTGAGTGGCAAGGCTAAGGTCTAGCAAGGACGCGAGGGCCCGTTTATCACTGCTTGCAGCTTTAATTATAATTGTGCATTTTTTTATATTTTTACATTAAAACAACTTCAAATAACTGTTTTAAAGACATCTGTTCATTTATTGTCTAAAACAAAATCCTGCTACATTAAGCTTTTTCTTTAAAGGTTGACTATGTAGGCATTGCAGGTGATTACTGGCAACACCAGATGGCAGTAATGAATCTTCAGCCACTAGCCTGAAGTGAATTTGATAGGTTTTTTTGACTGTTGACCTGTGATGGCTTCAACTTTGTGTACTCCAAGTCAACTGATAATTAACTGGTAGCATTACATGTTCTGCCCTACTCTAGAAATTAGCGTGTTTAAGTTACCACACAGGGTTTTTGACTCTGAGATGAAAACTGGCTTAACACTCACCCTGCTGGTGTAAAGCGGTATTCACTTTGTCAGCCCAGCAAAAATCATAAATGAATTCACAGCTCTTCAATATCATAAATTATATTTGGCATGTCAGCAAAAGAAATGTTTTACACTCTAATTACATCTTTAGGTATTTCTGGAATATCTGAAAGTAGAAAATATTGCATATTCTACCTTCAATTCCACACTCCCTTTTCAACTTTCTTCTGACAGGCTCTTCTTCACAGCCATATATGTGTGTGTCTGAGATGCCCATAATAAACGAATCCCCAGCCTCTAGGAGTGAATACCTCTATCCACCTTCGATGCATTGTGGCTGGAGGTGGATGAAGGTGTATATTGTGAAAAAAGCAGGCATAGGGAAGTGTAACACATGCACACCCAAGTTGCATGCAGATGTGGTGCTGATGGAACACCTAAACCAGATCATCAATGACCAAGTAGCTGGATGAAGACCGACCTGAAGATCTGTGTGTGTGTGCGATCAGGGCAGTAGTCTAGGAGCAGTAGCGATTTCCGTGAAATTCGGACATGGCGCTTTTTGGCTTCGCCGGAATGAATTAAAAACAAGTTAAGTTTCAGAATTCATCTACCTGTTCACTGCTTACACTGCAGATGCTGTCGAGTGATTGCAGATGTACAGACAAGTAAACTCTCAAAGAATAATAAAAAGTAAAGAGCTGACAAGCAACAAAATGAAACTCAACACTTTTTTTTATTTATTGGTATCACACACCAAACACTTTTCATATAAAGAGGGAATGTATCAAGTATAGACTATGAAAGTGCAAATAGCATTTCAAGGATTAGTTGCTTTACAATACAAAATCTCAGTTACAAAATGTTATTTACCATTTTATCATAAATCACCTGCACATTAGAGGCAACATACAAATTAAAAAGTGTACCCATTTCATGCAAAGCATACTGCTTAAGAGAAATGGTGATGTTATTTCTTCTGATTAATAAACTTACAATAACCGAGTCCATCTAGGTTAGTTCCAACAGCCGTATGGCACTCACAGTTTCACAACTTCAAGACACTTTTCATAGCAATCACTCTTTAAATTTAATGTTCTATATATCTGCAAGGGGAGAAAAAAAATGCCATGTACTTCAGTCAGACAATAATCTGTGTAGAAATGCTAATTTAAACACTGGTCGGTGTGTGTTGTGAATTATTCATTCCAATATTCAAAGGATTTTCTGATCGTGAAAATAAATACCTACTTTACATTGCAACATTGTTTTTAGTGTTTTACTCATTCATAAATCATTACAGTGATATTAGTAGCTGAACCACAGCAGTACCAACTATTTCACAGAGTTGGGCAGGACGCCTTTCTGTGCAAACCCAATGAAACAAAATGTTCAACATTTCAGGGAACTATAAGCATGACGTCAGCCCATTACATCCTATTTTACCAGGTCATTAGAAATTATTTACTGATGTAGTACTAATGAAAAATATCTTGCTACAAATATTTTAAGAAAAAAAAAATCAGCATGTCTGCACTTTAAATGTTATGTGAAGGAAATCAAGAAAAAAGCTTTAAGGTAACAGGTGTTTACACTGTGAATCCTCATGTAATTAGCACTCAGAAAATGGGTTATAAAAAGAAAAGTGAATAATGGTGATTTACACAAAGGCACTGTCTCTCTAACTCTGTAGAGAACCGGTTAAAGACATGGACTCCCTATGTGGTTGAGATGCTATACACATTCATGAATTTTCCATGCATTGCCCTGCAGTCCAGGACATCTGCAGGTCTTAAGAAGGCTTCTCTTATTATTCCTCCTTAGCGGGACCCAGAGATAAATTACAGTGACTTGGACTTGATTAATTAATTCACCCAAGTCTAAAGTTGATTGCCTCCCCTGCAGTATATAAATTAGACTACTTGCTGTCTACTTAGTCACACTCCACATTCAGCTGCACCACTCCAACATTAATTTAAGCCAAACTACAATGGAATTCAGAGCTGTGCTGTCAGAAAGGTGTGAACTGACACAGACGGAGCAGTCCCTCTGGGCCTGTCAGCATTTGTTGTTTTTTGAAGCTCAGAAGATGCTTCCTTTTCAAAGCGTGTTAGAATGTGAGGCTTTGAGATGAAAAACCATTGTCTGGTCCATTTTGAAATGTTTTTGAGCAGACAAATTCGTTTCTGCTGAATAATTAATCACCATTTTTTTTTTAATGTGACAATTTCACATAAAGTACAAAACCATTATGGTCTGAAACTAGAGTTCTACACAGCGCATGGCAGCTTTTAGCCAGTGAGATTGTAATAATGGCACTCAGCCACAATCTCAAAGAAAATATGGCTCCACACTTTCACATTTAAGTTTAGCTGAGTTGTTGAGAATGCAAAAACGCAGGCACAATTTGCTTTGAAGAATCCACTTGGTGACTGCAAACTGTGCTTTTTGCTTTATGTTTGGCACCTATAAAGTAGGCAGATATGGACCCGAGAGAACCGAGACTTCTCTTCGTGCATTCATTTTTTTTTTGAGCAAAATATTTAATTTGCTCATTCTGTACTGTTAAAGAATGAACCCCAGACCTGATACAGTATGTTTTACTCCAGTGGAAAATAACTAGAATAACCAGTGGTTCCTCAGACAGTCCTGAATCGACTTGTTTACATGTTAGCTGTCAGCACAGGATCCACTGCCACAATGGTAATTACCTACGATCTCTATGATCCTTAGTGCTTTCTTTGCAGGTCTGACAATAGAGGACTAACAGAAAATCAGAAAATCCTGCTGCGATGACAATAAGAGTCTAGATATGTCTTCTATCAACAGCTAACACATTCTTCACTCTGTGTACATTCCACCTGAATAGTTACAAATCTCACTCATCTACTCTCCATTTTCCAATGTAAAAGTGGTTTTTGGCCTTTCAGAAATTCTCCCTCTCCTCTTATCTAGTCTGATCATACCAAATGCACTTGCTCTTCCCACTCAGAGGAGCTGGTACTGGGCAGCTGGTCAGACACAGAGTCACATCGCGGAGTGTCGACATGGCAGACTTTTGAGCCTGCACGCTCAGTGTGTTCTCCACTTTTGTCAAGCGTTGCCATGTAAGGTAGTGGCATGGTGTCTACTCCCACTAGATCTAACTGAGTTGGCCTCTCAGTGACAGCACAGTCCTTCTCCTCCATGTCAGCGAGTCTCTGAGAGCTAAAACCCACATCAGTCATCACCTCCTGAGGTTTCCTGCCTTCAGGCAATGAGACCACCCTGCTCTTGTTATGCTCTTCTGTGCCATCTCCATGTAGCGAAACCAGGACGGAGTCAGTGTCAGAGGAGGTTGGGGGGACCAGGGTAATACCTTGGGGATTCATGTCATGGAACCAGGCCATAATGTTTCCCAGCAGATTTGCGTTTGCTGCTAATCCAGAGGTCGATGATAGGTCATGGCTACCGCATGTGGTTGAGTCTGTGGTATCAGTGGAAGAAGAGAAGAGGCCTGTCGAGGAATTGCTGCCACCAGGAGCCACTGGTATTGGTACAGAGGCACCGTATGCCCGCTGATAACCCTCACTGTGCTGCACAGAAAAGGAAACACCAGTGGGTGCAGAGTACTGGCTGCTGATGGAGCCAAGTCTTGCCAAGTTGTCTCCAAGGTCCAGCAGTTCAGAGCTGCTTAGAGATGCTCTAGGGAGGACCTCAACACCTGGAGCTTGCTCAAGCCTTGAAGGCAGGGAGGTACCAATTGCACCAAGTGAGGCTTCATTGGTAAGGACTTCATGGCTGGACCCACTCCCCGCCAGCCCCGAGTCCTGAAGTGACAGCTGAATTGCCAGAAGAATGTTTGGGTCATCATCATCCAAGGAACCAAGACCCTACAAGAGCAAAAATAAATAAATAAAAATAACACTGTCAGCAGCACAAGCAAAAACAGCATCAAGTAGTTGTAGAGCACCTGCTGGTTCGTGTCACCTACAACGCCTTTTGTCAAGAAAGAAGAAGTATCGGCTGACTAGAAGAGCAGATGTAGACAATGACGAGACAAGTAAAATAACAGCTGCTGCAGATCTGACTCTCACCCCGACACAAACCTGTGAGCAACAACAGCTGCTGTGTTGTCTGCCCCAAGTGCAAAATAAAAAAAGAGAGAAAATCTTTTGTTGACACTGATTTAATATTCAGTTGTTAACAAGACCCACAAAATAACAGTAATTTAGTCCAGCTACCAGTGTGTTTTGATTTCTCCTGCCAGCCTACCCCATCAGCCAAGCCCAGTCACATTCCTTCATTATTAAATAGAAAACAATGCCAAAACAGCTGGGAAATGAGATTTTAAGTAAATGTTACTCAAACCTGGGTAAAATGTTGATTTTAAGGCACTGCTTTAATTTTGATGCAACATGACAAGCTGAACAACAATGAACTGAATTTAAAAATCTTACACAACATTTGCACTCAATGATTAACTACATTATTTAAATTTATTCTGATTTCAATAAAAATTTTATATTTTGCATAATAAACTCATCCTGGAAGTTACAACAAGAAAATGTTATATTTAAAATGTTTTTTTTTTCAATTTCCCTCAGGAAATACGCTAAACATACAGTAAAGAAAAAAAAGAATTACCATAACATTACCAGGCTCTACAAGAAACAGAAATAATAATAATAATAATAAAACCCTTCAGAAATCGTTTCAACTGGACTTGTTGTTTAACAGTTTATTCACACACACACACACACACACACACACACACATCACACATTATCAACAACATGAAGGAATTACTCAACAGCCATGAGTAGCAGTATACAATAGGCTTTTTTTCACATTGATTTGGAGTGTGAACGGGTCATTGCAAGTAAGCTATTTAAAGCTAGTAGGGAGACCATTTCTACAATAAAATGATGACGGAAATCAGTCGGATGTCTTTGTGTACAGGAACAAACAAACATATAACAGACATATAGCACATAATCCCAGCATTTGTTTACATTAAATTAGAGTTCAAGATACATAGTCAAGTTATTAAATACTAGTGGAGTGATATCACCATGAACAAAATTACAATGGGGTGACAACTCATCAGTAAGCAAGTTTGTGTAACAAATAGCAGATTAATTATATAATCATAGGAGTTGCATTTTTAGTTTTTTCTTGAAGATGGAGATGGAAGGTGACATTTTTAGATTCTCATCAAGCTCATTCCAAATCTGCAGTCCTCTGCACGCAATACTGAACCTGGTGGATTTTAGTCTTTGTTTTTTCCCAGTAATTTGTTTTTTATTTCTAGTGGTATAGGTGTGCATGGGAAGGAAGGTTGGAATGAGTTCACATAATTTATAGTTGAGTCTGTGGACAACCTGATACATTATACAGGCATTCTGGAAATAATTATGCTCAGCAAGTCTTAGAAGATTATAATGACGGAAAAGATGACTAGTAGGAGAATTATATTCAGACCATGATAAGGCAAGTATGACTTTCTTTTGGAGAATTTCTAGCTTTTTTAGGTGAGTTGGAAATGTGTTACACCATATGATATTGCAGTAATGTAAGTGAGGCTCAAATAAAGTTTTATATAGAGTGAGAAGTGCTGAAAGTGGTAGAAAATGTCTCGTTTTAAAAAAAACAGAGCAGTGCATTTGGCCAGTTTCTTGGTTAGATCGTCGATGTGACATTTGAAATTGAGAAATTCATCAATGAGGACCCCCAAGAATTTTATAGAGCTAACTCTTGTAATATTCTGTCCATTAATTTTGGGGCAAAGTTCCTTGGTGTCTGGCTTTTTATTGGAATGGAATACAATATAATTAGTTTTACTGATATTAAGTGAAAGTTTGTTACACTGAAGCCAGGTGTCTATTTTCAATAGTTCACTATTTATTATCTGTTCAAGTTCATTTGGATTCTGGTGAGGAAAAAAATAAATTAGTGTCATCAGCAAACAGTACTTTATGTAGAAGAGACGAGGAGTTAGCAATGTCATTTATATACAGAATGAATAGAACTGGTCCTAAAATGGAACCCTGGGGAACCCCATGATCGATGGATTTATATGATGATTTGTGGTTATTAGTATAAACATACTGAAGTCTTCCAAACAGATAACTATTAAACCAATCTAATGCTAGGCCTCTGATACCGTAATGTTGTAATTTATTAATTAGGATGTCATGGTTAATGGTATCAAATGCTTTAGACAGCTCTAAAAAAAAATGCCAATACCATAGTTGCATCTTTCAATTGCATCATTGATTTTTTCAATTACGTCAGGTATTGCCATATAGGTAGTGTGTTTCTTTCTGAAGCCATACTATGGGATAATAATGTTGATCTTAACAACGTAACTGGTAAGTCTGTTATAAACTACTCTTTCCAAAACCTTTGAGAGAGTAGGCGGAATGGATATTGGACAATAATTAGTCAAATCATTCTTATCACCTGATTTGTAAATTGGTATAATTTGTGCAATTTTTGCTATCTGTGGTACTACTCCAGAGATTAGAGACAGATTAATGCAGTAGGTAAGAGACAGTTAGGTAAGAGTAGGACTGATACTCACCATCAGTGGAGCTTGTCTACGGCCACCTCCACCATCCTGTGTGTCTTTGTAAAAGACAGAAAAGAAGAAAGCCACAATTACAATACATTTATTATACTG
This sequence comes from Pholidichthys leucotaenia, assembly GCA_020510985.1. Taxonomy (NCBI): domain Eukaryota; kingdom Metazoa; phylum Chordata; class Actinopteri; order Cichliformes; family Pholidichthyidae; genus Pholidichthys; species Pholidichthys leucotaenia. The sequence continues at coordinate 201,037,842 of CM035849.1, read as the reverse complement.
GGTCTTTAGGGTAACGAGGCTATTCCACTCGCTGCTAATGGTCATACAGTGGGGAAAGTAAGTATTGAACATGTCAACATTTTTCTCATTAAAAGGTTTCAGTTTGTTTTTCAATTGGGTTGTACAGGTCACATTAATGGTGGAAAATGTTTTGAAATGATTTATCTTGGTCTCATTTTTCATCACAAAAACCTGGCATTTGAACAGGGTGTGTAGACTTTTTATACCCACTGTATGCAATAGGAAACAATGTACGGTGGTTGACAGTATCAGATCCCCTTATTTAGATTGCCCGGGGGGGGGGGGGTCCCTCAAGGATTCATACTGGTACCTATCCTATTCTCACTTTACATAAATGATCTCCCAGATGTCTGTAAAGGTGTTAATGCTAAGCTGTATGTGAATGATGCCATTAGTTTTACTACAGCAAAAAATCCTGAAGAAGCTGCAGTTGCACGCTCATCAGCTCTGACGCATGTTCAACACTGACTCATCAAGTCCTGTCTCTCTCTGAATGTAAATAAAACTGTATGCATGTTTTTTTCAAAACACCCTACTACTATTACACATTCTAACATTTACATAGGAGGAGAAGAAGTTAATGCTGTCAAGGAATTCAAATACCTCAGTGTGACTTTGGACTGTACACTCTTGTTCAAGAGCCATATCAAAATGGTCACTAAAACATTAAAATTTAATATTCACAACTTCAGACAAATTAGGAGGTCGCTTACAGACAGAGCCACCATGATGTTTATACGCTCAATGATCTTTTCACTTCTGAGCTATTGTATTACCAGCTGGTCACTGACGGAAGTGGCAACCCTCAAACCAACTGAATCCCTTTCTAAAACTGCTCTGAAAACGTTACATAAAAAGGCTCTCACATACCACCACTGCAATATTCTACTTAGATACAACCTTCTGTCCTTTGAGAATTTAAAAACAATTAAAACTGCCTGCTTGATGTATAAAATCCTACATGGCCTCCAACCAACAGTGACCTGCGTGGAGTTTGCATGTTCTCCCCATGTCTGTGTGGGTTTACTCTGGGATTTATCCGGTTTCCTCCTACATGCCAAAATAAAACATGCAAGTTAGGTTAACTGGCATCAAACTGGGGATTCTAAACTGTCCTTAGGTATGACTGTGACAGTGAATGGTTGTCTGTCTCTCTGTTGGCCCTGCGATGGACTGGCAAACTGTCCAGGGTGTACCCTGCCTCTCGCCCAAAGATGCTGGGATAGGCTCCAGCCCCCCTGCGACCCGAAAAGGATTAAGTGGAAGAAGATGGATGGATGGATGGATGGTCTGGCTCCACCCCCCACCCCGGAATTAATACATCAAATACAGAGTGAGTAGCACTCATGGTCGGTCAACTAGGGCTTCCTCAAGAGGTGATTGTGTGATACCCCTCCATAAAAACCTCATTTGGTCAAAATGTTTTTTCATTTTATGGTAGTACTTTATCTAACACCATAGCCATTTCCTATCAGGGAAAGCTCCAGCTTTGCCACCTTTAAAAGTGAAGAAATGGTTCATATCATTTCAAACCTGTATACATGTTCAACGCCAGTGACTCATGTAGTAATTATGTGTTAATAATTTGTTGAAAACAGACCAGATTTGTGACCATCATATGACCTCGGCATGTTTGTGTGTCTGTGATTGTTTGTGTGTATGTATGCTTGTATGCTAATTTACATAACTTCAATAACCCTGCGTACATGGGTTTAACCATGTATGCAAACCTGGTGTAATAGCATTAGCACGCAGACATCTGTATGTGTTGAAACATATGCAATAGTGCCGTGTGCAATCCACTAAGCACTTTAAATTCATGCATCATATAATTCTACAAACGCACTTTACTAAACTACACGATGCACTTTAGCACTTTACACTTAAACATCCCGAGTAACACCTTGGTCACTGTGGTACTTTTTAATGGTCTAAGATCAACAATATTCATCTTAACTTTGTTTGTTTGTTTCTCTCTTTCTATCAGTGTGCAATCTTACTGCTAGTGTTATTATTGTTGTATTGTGTCATCTGCTTTATCACTGTTGTGTTGTTAATTGTTGTATTGTGTTATCTGATAAGATAAGATAAGATAAGATAAGCCTTTATTAGTCCCACAACGGGGAAATTCCAGGATTGCAACAGCACAGGGATAGCAACACTCAGAGCAACAATCAGAAGGCAAGAAAAAAAAAAACAAGCAAGCAAGAGCAGCTAATATACATATGTACATATTACTATAAAATTATATATATACACACACACACACAGACACACAGTGCAGAGCATTGTAGCTGGATGGAATAAATATATGAATATATGAACACACAGTGCAGAGCATTGTAGCTAGATGGAATAAATATGTAAATATATAAACACCCACAGTACGGAGCATTGCAGCTAGGTGGAACAAATATGCAAGTATATAAACACACAGTGCGGAGCAATGTAGCTAGATGGAATAAATATATAGATATATAAATATAAACACACCCAGTGCTGAGCATTGTAGCTAGATGGAATAAATATGTAAATATATAAACACACACAGTGCAGAGCATTGTTGCTAGGTGGGATGAAACAGCATAACCGTCTATTTAGTTATCCTACATGGTATGATTATGTGCCCATACATATTCTCACCCTCCATAGCGACCGGTATGTTCCTAGTTGTATGCCGGAGAGGACCATAGTGTAAGTCTATTGCATCTTTTGCATTCAAAAAAACTATTAGTTTGTTACGTCTTTTTGCTATCTCTGCGAGCAGCCCTGCTTAGGTTGTACATGATTAGCTGATTAGCTGAATTAGCTGATTTATGTGGCTGGCATTGGCTGGCCAGGGGACACGAGATGGAAATTAGCTTCAGCTATAATCTTGTATGCTGCATATTTACATGTCTTATGTTCATTAATATGCACTGTCCCTTTTATAAATAAATAAACTTATAAACATAAAAAAGCTAGATTACTGTTTGCAAATGCACACAGGGACAAAGACCGTAATTTTTGGAGACATGGCCTGTGGTCTGATGAAACTAAAATTGAACTGTTTGGCTATAATGACCATCATTACATTCGTCGGAGAAAGGTGGAAGCTTGAGAACACTATCCCAAATGTGAAGTACAGGGGTGGCAGCATCATGTTGTGGGGGTGTTTTACTGCAGGAGTGACTGGCGCACTTCACAAAATAGATGGCATCATGAGGAAAGAACATTATGTAGAAATACTGAAGCAACATCTCAAGACATCAGCCAGGAAGTTACAGCTTGGGTGCAAATGAGTCTTCCAAATGGACAATGACCCTAAGCATACCGCTAAATTAGTTACAAAGTTGCTTCAGGACAACAAAGTCAATGAGTGGCCATCACAAAGCCCTGATCTCAATCCCATAGAAAATTTGTGGGCAGAGCTGAAAAGATGGGTGAGAGCAAGGCGGCCTACAAACCTGACTCAGTTCCACCAGTTCTGTCAAGAGGCATGGACCAAAATTCCAGCAAACTATTGTGAGAAGCTTGTGGAAGGAGACCCAAAACGTTTGACCCAAGTCATAGGGCTGTATTACAACAACGCGATCAATAATCAGTTGTCACTGACCCAGAATGCATGTATGGGTGTTTCCAAGTTCATTTCCTTATCACAGCAGCGCATAAACAAATTTTTCGCCGGGCACAAGGTGGAAAGAGGTTGGTCTGATTATTCAAAGGGCTGTTTGGGATAATCCAATCCAAAGCGCTGCGGCTCATCCCTTTAATGCACAGAGGTGCATTATCTAAAGTGAACTCTGATCGTGACGGCTTGTTTAAGATGGGTTTTGCGATGGCCAAAGGGTGTGCACTTGTGCAAAAATGCACGTGATAGTAACGTTGCTTGGAAGACATCAATCACAGCTGATGCCCAGTTAATTTAGAGAGAACAAATGGGGAAGATACAACTAATGATGGGCTGAAAAATCAGCTGAATAGTTTTAATGTAGTGTGCACAGATGCAACACATAGACATGAATGGGTTTGAAACTTCCAATGATAAGGAGGCCTGTGCAAACTTTCTTAAAAGGATTATTAACGGTGGCGCGGAAATCACTCCCAGCCTGTGGTGAAATAGAGGGCTCCCTCTCCCGCTGTTTTTGCCAACTGAGGGTCGCCCCTGTCCATGCAGGGGTCTGCCGAGGTTTGTGGCTCTCTGTCGCAGTCCCTCCCTCCCTGTATGAAAAGTTGACCCTCCCCCCCCCCCCCGGCCGGTTAAAACATAAATTAACTGTGGTTTATCACATCTTTGAAAGCTGAGTTCAATTTCTCTAGCCACACCCAGGCCTGATTACTGCCACACCTGTTCTCAATCAAGAAATCACTTAAATAGTACCTGCCTGACAAAGTGAAGTAGACCAAAAGATTGGAAATCATGCGGCCATTCAGAGAAATTCAGGAACAAATGAGAAACAAAGTAACTGAGATCTATCAGTCTGGAAAAGGTTATAAAGCCATTTCTAAAGCTTTGGGACTCCAGCGAACCACAGTGAGAGCTATTATCCACAAATGGCGAAAACATGGAGCAGTGGTGAACCTTCCCAGGAGTGGCCGGCTGACCAAAATTACCCCAAGAGTGCAGTGATGACTCCTCCAAGACGTCACAAAAGACCCCACAACAACATCCAAAGAACTGCAGGCCTCACTTGTCTCAGTTAAGGTCAGTGTTCATGACTCCACCATAAGAAAGAGACTGGGCAAAAATGGCCTGCATGGCAGAGATCCAGGACGAAAACCACTGTTGAGCAAAAAGAACATAAAGTCTCGTCTCAGTTTTGCCAGAAAACATCTTGATGATCCCCAAGACTTTTGGGAAAACACTCTGTGGACTGACGAGACAGAAGTTGAACTTTTTGGAAGGTGTGTGTGGACATGGGACATGAATGAATGAATCTTTATTTTCGGATAGATTAAAAGTGAAGATTAAAAGGAACAGAATAATATAACAAAGGGGAAAAAAAATCTTACAAGGTCAAATTAAACAATAACTCCTCTGATTATACAGTTCAACGTAAGTTATCCGAAATGGGTGATGGCTGAAACCGCAGCTTATATTGCCCACCCATATTCCATCCAAGAATTCAAAAGAAAAACAAAACGAGAGCGATTACAATTCAGAACAAAGCTAAGACAAAACGTGACAAAAAAAACTAAGCAACAGCACAACACAGACTGGAATACAGTGATCCCTCACTTATCGCGGTTAATGGGTTCCAGAACCGACCGCGAAAAGTGAAAAACCGCGAAGTAGCGTCACCCCTAATGACGTCACCCATAAATAATACGTACGTTCATTCTCTCACTCTCTCTCTCATATGATACGTGTGTGTGTGTGTGTGTGTGTAAGTGTACATACATACGTAGATGTAAATAAAGTGTACATAAATATGTTTTTAGAACTCTTTTATTCTTATAACAAGATACGTAACTCAAGATGAAGATGACTTACTGCACAGGTTAATGAGAGCTTTACTGCTCCTCAGGTGACGCCTCATCGTGAGGTGCTAGAGGCGCAGCATCGTCGAGGGCAGCTTTCCATAGAGCTGGAGAAGCTGCAGGAGGCGGCGTAGTGGCTCGACGGGAAGACTATTTTGCACAAAATGGCACAAGAGAACAGCAAAAAGTTCCACGCGGCGAGACTAAGCAACACGAGCGATAAAGAGCAATGAATGCGGTCTTCCTTCGCTGCATGGGCGTTCGGCAGGGAGAGAAGGTGGGTGAAACGTCTCGGCCAATCAGCTTGCGGGGTGAAACATCTCGGCCAATCAGCTTGCGAGATTTCCGAGCCAAGCCAACACGAGAACAGCGAACAGAGAGGTGGATTTTTGAGTTGTGCGGGCTCTCCGTGTTGATACCTGATGGTATAATGTAGTCTCCCTGCCTTCTGCTAGCGCCCGCCCATTATTTCTCAATTTTGAATTTTTGATGAATATTTTTGAAAAATCCGCGATGCACTGAGGGCGCGAAAGGTGAAGCGCGAAGTAGCGAGGGATCACTGTATGATCATTCTTATGTGATTTTACATGTCATCTTGTATATATGTTTGGAGTATTTCTTCCTTTAGTTTTTGTTTAAATTGTCCAAGTGTTGTACATGATTTTAATTCTCTGGATAGCCGCATGATTTCCAATCTTTTGGTCTACTTCACTTTGTCAGGCAGGTACTGTTTAAGTGATTTCTTGATTGAGAACAGGTGTGGCAATAATCAGGCCTGGGTGTGACTAGAGAAATTGAACTCAGCTTACCAAAGATGTGATAAACCACAGTTAATTTATGTTTTAACGGGGGGGGGGGGGGGGGGTCACTTTTTCACACAGGGCCATGTAGGTTTGGAATTTTTTTTACCCTTAATAATAAACACCATTTAAAAACTGCATTTTTTGTTTACTTGTGTTATCGTTGTCTAATATTTGAATTTGTTTGATGATCTGAAATAGTTAAGTATGACAAACATACAAAAAAAAATGAGAAATCAGGACGGGGCAAACACTTTTTCACACCACTGTACAAGGAGAAATGTAACATACAGTACTGCATGTACTTGGATCCACAGAAAAACTGTAGCATGTCATCAAACTGCCTTTATACCAGCAAGAGTTCTAAGTGAAATTAATTATCCAACTACTGAATAAATATGTAAACAGCCTTTTTTATAATCTTGAAAGACGAAAATTTTAAAAAAGGCATGCACCAAAATATTTGGCCATGTTATACAAAAAACTAGACCTGCTCTGTGACCAGTAACCAAAAACCACCATTTTGGATTTTTTCCTCTCTCCAAATAAAGCTTTGACTGTATCTGTTCCACTTTCCATACTGCCCCGCTAGAAGCCTGACGACTCACCATGATTTGATGCAGACATGACCACGATGTGTGTTGAATAATAATTTTACTTCTGAACCTTCAATGTAATTTTCTCGTCTCAAGTTGATTTACTAGAACAAACCTGAGTCCGTCATCATCTGATCAATAAATGCACCTGAAAGAAATCTGACCTTTTGTATTAAGCTGTTAACAAGATCAATGCCACAAAATACCTAGATTGTAAACAGAGGCCTAAAAGTTTCCAAATATCTTATATGATACCCACAAGTTGTAGTAATTCTTTCATTCTTGCACATCAAGGTTCTTGTGTAATTGCATAAATCCTTGCAAAAAAAGAAAAAATCTATATCTGAGAATAACTTTTAAGTCCTGCATACATGATGAAGTACCTAAAGTGCTGTCACTGAGGTCATCAGGGTCAGGTGTGTTGCTACGGAGACTGGACATGTCACCCCGCCTCCGTTGTCTGTGTCTCCGTCTGTACTGGAACTCTGCATACTCCTAATGAAAATAACAAAATTGTCATGTAGAAGGAAAAGGGCATGCAGCTGTCTGAAAGTTACTCATCAATGTTTTTCATTTGGGTAGCGTCATGACGCTATTAAAGTGAAAAATGCAGAAAAAGTGGAGGAATCCAGAGGACATAAGGACTGAGATTCATACATTTGAAAATATGATCTACACATACCATACTCTCAAAGGGAATAGGAATACAGTGGATATAAAGTCTACACACCCCTGTTCAAATGCCAGGTTTTTGTGATGTAAAAAAATGAGACCAAAATAAATAATTTCAAAACTTTTCCCACCATTAATGTGACCTATAGCCTGTACAACCCAATTGAAAAACAAACTGAAATCTTTTAAGGAGAAAAATAAAAAAAACTTACAATAACCTGGTTGCATAAATATGCACACCCTGCTGTAACTGGGGATGTGGCTGTGTTCAGAATTAACCAATCACATTCAAATTCATGTTAAATGGGAGTCAGCCCATACCTGCCACCATTTAAAGTGTCTCTGATTAACCCAAAATAAAGTTCAGCTGTTCTAGTAGGCTTTTCCTGACATTTCTGGAGTCACATCTTGGCCATGGTCTGCAGAGAGCTTCCAAAGCATCAGTGGGATCTCATTGTTCAAAGGTATCAGTCGGAAGAAGGGTACAAAAGAATTTCCAAGGCAGTACAGTGAAGACAGTCATCATCAAGCAGAGAAAATATGGCACAATAGTGACATTGCCAAGAACTGGACATCCTTCCAAAACTGATGAAAAGACAAGAAGAAAACTGGTTAGGGAGGCTGCCAAGAGGCCAACAGCAACATTGAAGGAGCTGCAGGAATTTCTGGCAAGTACTGGCTGTTTAGTGCATGTGACAACAATCTCCCGCCTTCTTCATATACACTACTCACAAAAAGTCAGGGATATTCAGCTTTCAGGTGAAATTTCAGGATGCGCCTAAAATGCACTATAACCTTTACAGGTGAACTTAATTTGACCTTCTCTAACCTTTTGAATGCACATGTCCAACTGTTCAATGTTTCAGTACTTTTTGCAGAACTTGCTGTTCTCTAACAAGGTGCTTAATGGCAAAATTCACGATCCATGAATTGACCAGTAAATTTTCTGGTTCAATAAAAATTGGTATTTAAACAGTCCTCTTCATCATGCTGTTCGCATTTTGACATCATGAGACCAAGACGACATCTAACAATTGATCAACAGTCCCTGACCATTGCGAGGCTTCAAACAGGATGTACGCCAAGGGAAGTGGCCACTGAGCTTAAAGTGTCACAGACTGTCATCAGCAGGTTGCAACAGAGATACATAGAGACTGGAAGAATCACAGAAAAACACTGAAGTGGACGTCCTTTGGCCACATCCCACGCTGATGACTGCTTCATTGTGAACAGTGTCCTGCAGAACAGGATAATGAACGCCACTAAACCCCAGGCACATTTAAGGGAGGTGAGAGGCACCCAAGTGTCACCTACAAGTGAATCCCAAGTGTGTCATGGGTCGTGTGCTGACTCCGTCGGCACTCGGGCTGTGCGGTAGTCTCCCTTCTCTCCTCTGGCGCGGTTCTAGACATTTATTGTGACAGCGTCTCAGCGGGGCTTCCGGCTGTCAGAGGAGCTCCGCTGAGCACCTGTTTTTGATCAGCTGATGACCCTTCATCAGCTGATCAATCTATTCCTCCCTATTTAAGGGAGCAGCTCTGTTTGCTCAGGGCTGCAACCTACATCTACACATGGACATTCCTATGTCTTCTTCCCAGTCTGGCTTCCCCAACCCTGAGATCAGTTCCTTCAGCGTCAGGTTCCGCCCTCGCTGCGCATATATAAGTGTTGTATTTATTTGTGTTTGCCCCACGAGATTTGTTATTTTGTTATTTGTGCCTTATTTAATAAATGAACAAACTCACAGCTGCCTATAGCGTCTCATTGATGGCTCACGAGAGCCATCCATAACAGTAGGTCGCAGCCAAGTGAGACGCCGGTGGCGTGAGTTTGTTTAATTGGACTGGAAGTTCCCCTTGTCAGCGTACCAGCACGCTGGGAGATGGCATCGCCGCTCAAGGGCTATGCCACAAGCTTGGGCTACGAGCTAATTATGGCTCTCATTGAAATTGACGGTGTCCTTTCCAACGCTCGTAGCCATCGCTTCCCCAGCAGCTTACGCTGGTACCTGGACCTTGCTGAGGACATGATAAATCGCCTTCCCCGCTACTCCAACCACCCAGAAGTCACAGCGAGGAAGGCAGACATCGCATCTCAACGGGAGAAACTCCGTGGGCTGGAGGGAAACCCCCGCAGGAAGCTGAAGAGGAGGCATCCTCGCTCCTCACGTCCGGATTCCATTCCTGCCTCCGTTCCGGTCCAGGAGTTCGCACCGCCCAGGGGTGATCCCCGTTGGAGTGTGTTGTCATTCAGGAATCCCCTGGAGAAACTACAACGAACAGCTGCTTCCATCCGGGACCGAGTGGTGGCAGCTCATTCCGCTATTCACCCCACGCAGATAATTAAGCATGTGACGGCAGCAGTCAGGCTGGTGGAGAGGAATCCGGAGTTGAGTGACTTTTCTGAGTACGCCGATCTGCTCGCTTCTGTTTCCGCACAGGAGCAGCGATTCCCGGACCTCACCTTTGCCTCGCCCTCTGCTAGAAACCGTCGTCACACCAGCTATACAGTGGGGCAAAAAAGTATTTAGTCAGCCACCAATCGTGCATGTTCTCCCACTTAAAAGATGAGAGAGGTCTCCAATTTTCATCTTAGGTATACCTCAACTATGAGAGACAAAATGAGAAAAAAAAATCCAGAAAATCACAATTTAGGATTTTTAATGAATTAATTGGTAAATTCCTCGGTAAAGTAAGTATTTGGAAAATAACAAAAGTTCATCTCAATACTTTGTTATATACCCTTTGTTGGCAATGACAGAGGTCAAACGTTTTCTGTAAGTCTTCACAAGGTTTTCACACACTGTTGCTGGTATTTTGGCCCATTCCTCCAAGCAGATCTCCTCTAGAGCAGTGATGTTTTGGGGCTATCGCTGGGCAACACGGACTTTCAACTCCCTCCAAAGATTTTCTATGGGGTTGAGATCTGGAGACTGGCTAGGCCACTCCAGGACCTTGAAATGCTTCATACGAAGCCACTCCTTCATTGCCCGGGCGGTGTGTTTGGGATCATTGTCATGCTGAAAGACCCAGCCACGTTTCATCTTCAATGCCCTTGCTGATAGAAGGAGGTTTTCACTCAAAATCTCATGATACATGGCCCCATTCATACTTTCCTTTAAATGGATCAGTCGTCCTGGTCCCTTTGCAGAAAAACACCCCCATGCTTCACAGTAGGTATGGTGTTCTTTCTCCTCCAAACACGACAAGTTGAGTTTTTACCAAAAAGTTCTATTTTGGTTTCATCTGACCATATGACATTCTCCCAATCCTCTTCTGGATCATTCAAATGCTCTCCAGCAAACTTCAGACGGGCCTGAACGTGTACTGGCTTAAGCAGGGGGACACGTCTGGCACTGCAGGATTTGAGTCCCTGGCGGCGTAGTGTGTTACTGATGGCAGCCTTTGTTACTTTGGTCCCAGCTCTCTGCAGGTCATTCACTAGGTCCCCCCGTGTGGTTCTGGGATTTTTGCTCACTGTTCTCGTGATCATTTTGACCCCACAGGGTGAGATCTTGTGTGGAGCCCCAGATGGAGGGAGATTATCAGTGGTCTTGTATGTCTTCCATTTTCTAATAATTGCTCCCACAGTTGATTTCTTCACACCAAGCTGCTTACCTATTGCAGATTCAGTCTTCCCAGCCTGGTGCAGGTCTACAATTTTGTTTCTGATGTCCTTTGACAGCTCTTTGGTCTTGGCCATAGTGGAGTTTGGAGTCTGACTGTTTGAGGTTGTGGACAGGTGTCTTTTATACTGATAACGAGTTCAAACAGGTGCCATTAATACAGGTAACGAGTGGAGGACAGAGGAGCCTCTTAAAGAAGAAGTTACATGTCTGTGAGAGCCAGAAATCTTGCTTGTGTGTAGGTGACCAAATACTTATTTTACCGAGGAATTTACCAATTAATTCATTAAAAATCCTTCAATGTGATTTTCTGGATTTTTTTTTCTCATTTTGTCTCTCATAGTTGAGGTACACCTATGATGAAAATTGGAGACCTCTCTCATCTTTTAAGTGGGAGAACTTGCACAATTGGTGGCTGACTAAATACTTTTTTGCCCCACTGTAAGCCTCAGCAAGAACCCCGTCCGGATCCTGTTCCGGGTCGTCACAAAGACTCAACCTTTCTGTCAGCTGCCGCTTCTACGTTTCGTCAGGAGGGATTTCCCGCAGCCTCTCTCCTAGGGTCGCCTCCTCCCGCTGTTCCATCAGCTCCTGGTGGCTGGATCGCTCGCTGCCATCCCCTCCTCTTCGACGTCTTCCTCGGCGCCTGTGAAGGTTATGAGTCCTGCGTCGGCGACGCCCGTCGTGGATCCACCGCGAGCGGCTCCTCCTCGTCCTCCCAGGGGGCCCTCCGTCACCATCCAGCGGGGCAAGGGAGAAATGAAGTCCACTGCAGCGGGTTCCATCGGGCCTCCACGGGTCAGGCAAGTAACTTTTCATTCGGTTTCCATATTAGATGAATTGTCTTGCTTGATTCCTGGAGGCGGAGTTCAGGGCTCACAGTCCCCTGAACTCCCTCCACCTGCTGCAGTAAATTGTAATGGATCTGCCACCTCTTGTGTTTCCTTCCTCTGAGCGTTCCATGGTGCCAGGCCTACGCCGCCGGACGAGGTGGGAGCCTGCGGCCCTGGATAGCCTGGTTCCAGCCCCGCAGCCACGTCACGGGCAGAGGAGGAGAGCGGACTGCAGTTTGGAACCTGTGCCGACGATGAAGTGTCCCCGGGTCTCCACGGAAAAGCGGTCCAATCTAGCAGGTCGAGGAACCCCTGCCACCACGCCGTGCGGGTCATCAGCGTGGACGTCAGCGTTGGAGGTTCCTCAGGCTGTGAAAAACATCATGCCGGCTGCGGAGCCCGCCACAGCCGAGTGGGAGCCAGATGACGACCTTCTTCGTCCTGAGCCCGGATCGACGAAGTCCTGGATGGCGACAGAACTCGAGTGCAGGCAAGTGCTCTATTTTGTTTTCCTTCTATCAATTCTGGAGCATTTTTGCCTGCCTCTCAGGGAGATGAGCCGGCTGCAGCCGTCCACTGCAGCCGAGCATGTCTCACTGGGCTCTGTCGCTACCGGTGATCCTGATCCCGGTTGTTTTCCTTCTCCTGAGCCTTCTCACAGGGTCACCGGTGCGGAGTCATTCCCGGTCGCTTCTGGTGCTGTGACGACCCAGTCGGGGCCCATCGCGGGTGCAGCACTGACCCAATCGGGGTACGACGTGGGTGCTGACGAGACCCAATCGGGGTCCATCGTGGGTGCTGCTCCGATCCAATCGGGGTCCAACGTGGGTACCGACGAGACCCAATCGGGGTCGATCGCAGTTGCTGCTCCGGCCCAATCAGGGTCCGTCGTGGGTGCCGCGCTGACCTGGTCGAGGTCCAACGGGGGTGCAGCGCCGGTTTGGTCCAAGGTCGGTGAGGGAGCTGCAGATCCTCTGTCGCCTGACACTAGACTGGCTCATCATCTTGATCATCTTAATCATCACCATACTGCTCTCCTGCGGTCCTGGGGGCTGGGTGATGCGGGTCGGCCGCCTGGAGGACTGCCCCGCCTGTCTGGTGTTCTGGGTCGGCCACCCGACAAACTTTCATGTCCGTTCGGCGATCTGGCCCGGCCGCCAGAAGAATTGTGTTTCCTGGCATGGGACTGGGGTAGGCCACCCGAATTGTTCCTTTTCCCCCTGCCAGCAATATGGACGCTAGACGCAGGGCGGCCCCCCGAACTTTTGGCTTTCATGCCGTGGGGTTTAGACTGCCTTCATCCCTGAGTTGCATTTCTGTTCTCCTGTACCAACTGGGATGTGCGGGGGTCTTGTATACGAGATTGTGTATGTATGAAATGGTATATGTACAAAATCGTATATGGATAAAATTGTTTATGCCACCGCTTCCTAGCAGGTGTTTTGGTTTTTCCTCTGTTTAAATGTGCATTCGTTGCCTGTACAGTTTGTGTGTATGGAGTCAAACTGCAGGGTTTCAACGTTTGTAGTGGGTTTTTTTTTTTCCTCTCCCCCTTTCCTTTGTGGGGATGATATGTATTTTTTCCCTTGGAGCTATGCATCTTGGTTTTTTGACCCGAGTTTCAGTTTATGGCCTTATTTGGGCGTAGTATGCCACCTGTTGGTTCATTATGGCGTGTTGTTGTGTTTTTTTTTCATACTCTGTAGTGTCTCCTGTTCAGGATCTAGCCCTCCGGCCTTTTCTTTCCCCCTCCTCCCTCCCTGGGGTGGTGTTGTTGGCCTTCCTGTTGGGGGGGAGCCCGGTGTTACACCGCGTCTAGGATCCGCGTCGGAAATGGGGGCAACTGTCATGGGTCGTGTGCTGACACCATCGGCACTCAGGCTGTGCGGTAGTCTCCCTTCTCTCCTCTGGCGCGGTTCTAGACATTTATTGTGACAGCGTCTCAGTGGGGCTTCCGGCTGTCAGTGGAGCTCTGCTGAGCACCTGTTTCTGATCAGCTGATGACCCTTCATCAGCTGATCAATCTATTCCTCCCTATTTAAGGGAGCAGCTCTGTTTGCTCAGGGCTGCGACCTACATCTACACGTGGACATTCCTATGTCTTCTTCCCAGTCTGGCTTCCCCAACCCTGAGGTCAGTTCCTTCAGCGTCAGGTTCCGCCCTCGCTGCACATATGTAAGTGTTGTATTTATTTGTGTTTGAGGCTTGTTATTTTGTTATTTGTGCCTTATTTAATAAATGAACAAACTCACAGCTGCCTATAGCGTCTCATTGATGGCTCGCAAGAGCCATCCATAACAAAGTGAAACCGTTTACATCAGCATGGTCTGCGTGCTAGATGACCTGCAAGGGTACCTGACCACACCACCAGGCACATGTATCATTGTTTTGCATGGACCAGGGAGCATTTACGCTGGACAAGGATTGTGTACCCTCAGTGCTGTTCTCTGATGAAAGTCGATTCACGTTGAGCAGAAATGGTGGCCGCTAACAATGTTGGAGATGTCAAGGAGAGCGCTATGCATCAGCCAATTTTGTCACCAGACAAGCCTTTGGTGGTGGTGGTGGCGTTACAGACTGGGCAAGTGTGTCTGGTCAACCCAGAACTGCCCTACACCTTGTGAATGGTACAGTGACAATTCAATACTACCTGAATAACATCATTAATCCAGTCATTGTGTCCCTGCATGAACAACACAGGGCTAATTTCATCTTCATGGAGGACAACGTTACAGTTCATCAAGGTCGCATATAGGGAATGGCTGCTGGAGGCTGCGGTACCTCAAATGGAGTGGCCTGCACTTTCTCCAGACCTGAATCCCATAGAAAATCTATGGGATCAGCTGAGTCGCTGTGTAGAGGCTCGTAACCCTGCATCCCACAACCTCAATGACCTGAGGGCCACCCTTCAAGAACAGTGGAATGCTATGCCTCAGCAAATAATAAGTCGACTTGTGAACAGCATGAGATATTGTTGTCAAGCTGTAATTGATGCTCAAGGGCACATGACAAGTTATTGAGACACTGACATTTTTTGTTGTGGTATACCCACCACTGTTGTTGGCTTTTGTTTCAATAATTTGTTTGAGATGTCGAAATCACCATTGCATGCTTCTACTTAAATGCCCTACTTTCATGATATAATATCACTGTAGTGTGAACTTTTTACATTTTCCATAAATTTCACCCGAAAGCCAAATATCCCTAACTTTTTGTGAATAGTGTATCTGGGCTATGAGGTAGGGTGGCAAAATGGAAGTTTTATCTTATGAAGAAAAATATCCAAGCCCAGCTGCATTTTGCAAAAACACATTTGAGATCTCCCAAACACATGTGGGAAAATGTGTTATGGTCCGATGAAACCAAGATTCTTTTTGGCCATAATTCCAAAAGGTATATTTGGTGCAAACACAACACTGCTCATCACCAAAAGAACATCATACTTACAGTGAAGCATGGTAGTGGCAGCGTCATGCTTTGGGGCTGTTTTTCTTCAGCTGGAACTGGGGCCTTAGTCAAGGTGGAGGGAATTATGAACAATTCCAAATACCTGTCAATGTTGGCACAAAATCTTCAGGCTTCTGCTAGAAAGCTGAAGATGAAGAGGAACTTCATCTTTCAGCACGACAATGACCCAAAGCACGCATCCAAATCAACAAAACAATGGCTTCACCAGAAGAAGATTAAGGTTATGGAATGGCCCAGCCAGAGTCCAGACCTGAATCCGATCAAACATCTGTGGGGTGATCTGAAGACGGCTGTGCACGGGAGATGCCCTCACAGTCTGACAGATTTGGAGCATTTTTGCAAAAAAGTGGGCAAATACTGCCACATCAAGCAAGATGTACCACGCTGATAAGACTCGCTGATAAGTGCTGTAATTAAAGCCAAAGGTGCTGCAACAAAGTATTAGTTTAAGGATGTGCATATTTACGCAACCAGGTTATTGTAAGTTTTTTAGTTTTTATTTTTCCCCTTAAAAGATTTCAGTTTGTTTTTCAATGAGGTTGTACAGGTTATAGGTCACATTAATGGTGGGAAAAGTTTTGAAATGATTTATCTTGGTCTCATTTTTTTACATCATAAAAACTTGGTATCTGAACAGGGGTGTGTAGACTTTTTATACCCACTGTACATAATCTTTTCTTGATGTCAAAACACAACATGAGAACAGGGAAGTCTATGAGCACTCTTATAATATTCTGTATTCAGTAGAGGAGGGGTAATGCAATAAAGTGACATGTAATGTACATCATATAACAATAAACAGACTGTAACTGGATAACAATGTAGACATGCAACCTTTTTTAATTTCACACTTTAGGTTTATATGGATACTGATCACAATGTGAAAAATACTGAAATAATATTGCATATGCAATAGCCATGTGATATTGTGTGAAATTACATAAAATGTCTCTGAATAAGTCATAAAATGTCACAGAGTAACTAGATCAAATCAAGATCACAATTAACTGAACAATTTACAATGGTTTTGTTTTTTCCCAACACCTCATACCAACCTACCCACCTCTCTACCAGCATGGTGTTACAGCATTTAACACTGCTGCCCCACAGCTAGAAGGTTCCAGGTTCAAATTCCCAGGCTGGCAGGGCTGGGAACCTTTCTGTGTGGAGTTTGCATGTTCTCCCAGTGCTGTGCGGGTTTACTCTTGGCGCTCCAGTTTCCTCTCATGATCCAAAAACATGCATCTTAAGTTAACTGGCAACTCTAAATTGTCCCTAGGTATCCATCTATAATAGGCCCTTAAAATAGAGGATTAGTATAGCGCAGGGGTGTCCAATCATGTGCCATGGAGGGCCAAGACCCTGCAGGTTTTCTCTTCTACCCAGTCTCTTCAGCAGGTGTTGTCACTTATCAGCAATCAGTGGGAAGAAATTCAGTGGAATCTGCTGCTGAAGACACTGGTTGGAGGTAAAGCCTGCAGGGTCTTGGCCCTCCATGGCACATGATTGAACACCCCTGGTGTAGCGCTTTGAGTGGTTTTTGTGACTAGAAAAAGCGTCTGTCCTTGTTGGACATGTCCTTGTCCTCCTCTCTTGTCCCTTACCCACCCACCTACCTACCTACCTACCTATCTAGGGGATATACAGAAATATGATCAATAAATAAATTCACTGTACTGAAGTAATTAATATATACAGTATTATGATGACAACCCCACAATATGTAAAGGATTAAGCGGTTAAGAAGATGAATGAATAAATAATGATGAGAAACATGGGCAAAATGATGTCAGTCTGAGGGCATTAATATTGGTTTCAGCTCATTTTCGGCAAACTGCCTAGCCATAGTGTCATCTCAATCAAGGTTATTTTGAAAGAAAAAATGACTAATACTAGGGGCCACACAGTGAAGCAGTGGTTAGCACTGTGGCAGCACAGCAACAAGATAACGGGCTCAATTCCACCCCTGACCATCGTGGGTTTGATCCCACCCCCAGACCATCGGTGACCCTTCAGTATGGAGTTTGCATGTTCTCCCCGTGTCTGCGTGGGTTTACTACGGGTACTCCAGTTTCCTCCCACATTCCAAAGACAAGCAGGTTAGGTTAATTGGCATCAGCTGGGGATTCTAAATTGTCCTTGGGTATGAATGTGAGAGTGAATGGTTGTCTGTCTCTCTGTGTTGGCCCTGTGATGGACTGGCGATCTGTCCAGGGTGTACCCTGCCTCTTGCCCAAAGATGTTGGGATAGGCTCCAGCCCCCCTGCGACCTGAAAATGATTAAGCGGTAGAAGATGGATGGATGGATGGATGGATGGATGGATGGATGGATGGATAATAATAATAAATTGATTTTTGTCAAACAAGATAAGTGATTCATTGCCTTTCCTACAACTGAAAAAAGCTACTTAGTATAGCTTTTTAAAGTGAAAAAAGACAACACATGTACTGTATCTGTCAGTTTGACTTTTTTTAAAAATGAAAAAAAATAAATGAGAAGGTCACAAAGATCCAATCAACTGAAGTAAAAAAAAAAAAAAAAAAGACATTAATGCAAAGCCATAACATAATGGTTTCAGAGCTCCACTTACTGAGAAGGCATTTATTGTGGTCAAGTAGTGACTGAATAAAAACTTCATTGCCAGCTTTCATAAGCTTCTTTTAAGGCCGCACTCATGGAACAAGGCTGCATATCCTGAGTGTTCAGCCTTAAGAAAAGATCAGCTGAATATGAGTCTAACTTCACTGCGATAATGAAATCCTGTCAAACAAAGTCTGTCTTTAATGTTTTCACCAATACACAGCACAGGAATGTGATTTGCAGTGAATTAAAGAAGCTTGAAGGTGATGATCTGTAACTGTAAATGTTATCCCATCTGAATATTATGGTGACCTCATTTAACTCTTGTGGCAACTTCTATTTTTTATAGTGTTCAGCATTTTATGGCAATATTTACTGTGAAAATCTAAATTCCCCCATTTAAAACAGTTCACCAATACAGGAATATTAGAGGCTTGTTTGACATTTAAATCTTGACAGAGAACAGACCAAAGAGGTGAGAGAAGCACATTACCTGAATACAGTGGGGCAAAAAAGTATTTAGTCAGCCACCAATTGTGCAAGTTCTCCCACTTAAAAGATGAGAGAGGTCTCTAATTTTCATCATAGGTATACCTCAACTATGAGAGACAAAATGAGAAAAAAAAAATCCAGAAAATCACATTGAAGGATTTTTAATGAATTAATTGGTAAATTCCTCGGTAAAATAAGTATTTGATCACCTACAAACAAGCAAGATTTCTGGCTCTCACATACCTGTAACAACTTCTTTAAGAGGCTCCTCTGTCCTCCACTCGTTACCTGTATTAATGGCACCTGTTTGAACTCGTTATCAGTATAAAAGACACCTGTCCACAACCTCAGTCAGACTCCAAACTCCACTACGGCCAAGACCAAAGAGCTGTCAAAGGACACCAGAAACAAAATTGTAGACCTGCACCAGGCTGGGAAGACTGAATCTGCAATAGGTAAGCAGCTTGGTGTGAAGAAATCAACTGTGGGAGCAATTATTAGAAAATGGAAGACATACAAGACCACTGATAATCTCCCTCCATCTGGGGTTCCACGCAAGATCTCACCACATGGGGGGACCTAGTGAATGACCTGCAGAGAGCTGGGACCAAAGTAACAAAGGCTACATCAGAAACACACTACGCCGCCAGGGACTCAAATCCTGCAGTGCCAGACGTGTCCCCCTGCTTAAGCCAGTACATGTCCAGGCCTGTCTGAAGTTTGCTAGAGAGCATTTGGATGATCCAGAAGAGGATTGGGAGAATGTCATATGGTCAGATGAAACCAAAATAGAACTTTTTCATAAAAACTCAACTTGTTGTGTTTGGAGGAGAAAGAACACCATACCTACTGTGAAGCATGGGGGTGGAAACATCATACTTTGGGGCTGTTTTTCTGCAAAGGGACCAGGACGACTGATCCGTGTAAAGGAAAGAATGAATGGGGCCATGTATCGTGAGATTTTGAGTGAAAACCTCCTTCCACCAGCAAGGGCATTCAATTCAATTCAATTCAACTTTATTTATATAGCGCCATTTCACAACAACAGTCATCTCATAGCACTATCAACTGTAGGGGGGAACCCCCATAGTTGCAGAAAGACCCCAGCAATCAGGCATTGAAGATGAAACGTGGCTGGGTCTTTCAGCATGACAATGATCCCAAACACACCGCCCGGGCAACGAAGGAGTGGCTTCATAAGAAGCATTTCAAGGTCCTGGAGTGGCCTAGCCAGTCTCCAGATCTCAACCCCATAGAAAATCTTTGGAGGGGGTTGAAAGTCTGTGTTGCCAGCGACAGCCCCAAAACATCACTGCTCTAGAGGAGATCTGCATGGAGGAATGGGCCAAAATACCAGCAACAGTGTGTGAAAACCTTGTGAAAACTTACAGAAAACGTTTGACCTCTGTCATTGCCAACAAAGTGTATATAACAAAGTATTGAGATGAACTTTTGTTATTGACCAAATACTTATTTTACCGAGGAATTTACCAATTAATTCATTAAAATTCCTTCAATGTGATTTTCTGGGGTTTTTTTTTCCTTATTTTGTCTCTCATAGTTGAGGTATACCTATGATGAAAATTGGAGACCTCTCTCATCTTTTAAGTGGGAGAACTTGCACACTTGGTGGCTGACTAAATATTTTTTTACCCCACTGTATATACTGAAGACATCTGTTTGGAACAAAGTTTAATTCAGTCTTGTAATTTTACATTTCTTGTGCCATTAGTGCAAAGCTTTAGTTGGATTCTATTTTACTATATCACAGTACAGATGCACATTTAAGGGTGGGGGAGAAAAACCCAGTCTATGTGAATGTAATGTAATTAAACAGCAAAGACAGGTGCACAATCCTCTTTGAACAAGAGGCTGCTACTTCACATTTCCAGTACAAGACAAGCTCTAGCAACAACATGTCATGTGGTTTGGCTTCTCTCTAATCTACACACCCCCTCTGACGGTCCTGCATGGT
This sequence comes from Pholidichthys leucotaenia, assembly GCA_020510985.1. Classification (NCBI taxonomy): domain Eukaryota; kingdom Metazoa; phylum Chordata; class Actinopteri; order Cichliformes; family Pholidichthyidae; genus Pholidichthys; species Pholidichthys leucotaenia. The sequence continues at coordinate 201,017,319 of CM035849.1, read as the reverse complement.
CGTGCTGTTGCACATGCTGGTTTATTGACAAGGCTAATTGGTACGCTTAATGGAACTGAGCAATCATTCACTCTACTTGTGGGTTGCCTACCATGGCAACTTAAATTACCTCATTAAAGACCTATTTGAGAATGCTAGGTTTATAAAATATGTGTCTTATGTAGTCTTTGCATATTTGTGTCATGTTTTTAACACATCATATAAAAAATGTGCACTGCTAAAGTGTGATGGAGCTTTTAAACTGAGCAAAATTATGTCCTTAAGGCATGTGGCTCTTCTTCACAGCCACAATCCAGAAACAGAAGAGTAATAGCCACCTGCAGTACTAAGTGAAATGTCCTGACTTATGCACCACTGCAGACTGCATGCATCAAGCTGTGCAGAATGGGGTGGCAGGTCAATAATCAAACCATTATATGGTTGACAGTTTTATGACTGCATGTGTTAACTATAAACACCTGTTACTAATGTGCCATGATGGGAAGTAACCTACTTAGGTGTTTGCCAGAGTAGTATGCTTTTAATCATTCCAAATGGGTGCACTGGGGGATGCTGAACCATCTGGCCAGCTCCAGTGTGTTGAATAACATGGTGATCTGTGGGTCATTCTGGTTTGACAGTCGCTCCCCAGCCACATTTAAACATAAAATGTTCCAAACAAAAGGGTGTGAAGAAACTGATAAAAAAGAGATGTAAGTCAAACTGCAAAATTTGAACACTTATGTAAGCTTCTGCCGGTAATTAAAAAGAAGACCCTGCATTCCTCCATCAAATAAAACACTCCACATGCCTTGATCAAACATATCCATTTCATACATACTGATTAACTGCGTTCAGTCTGACATATGGTTGTAATTGCTGATGAGAGCGGCAAATGTAATATAATTGCTCTTCTACACGGTTTAATCCAGTCACTGAGCAGATTTTATTTGAGCATGCCTGCACAATTATTTTATACTATGGATAAGATGCATTTTTTCCCTTTCACTAAGATTTCTCTAACAGCCAGTGGCCTTATATATATGTGAAAGACCCAGAATGGATTTTTCTGCAACAATCCAAAGGCTGTGACATTTATACTTGTTCCAGAGTGCTTTGGCTCAACACCTCTCCTTGCCTTGCCTACAGCACAAACACAAAGTTACACTAACTAATGTTAGCTTGGAAATGTCCTCTAATCATTAATTTCAGCAAATGACCAGCTCACGGCACAGCACAGACTCAAAAACAAAGTCCAACAACAAATATTTCTGGTAGCAGCAACATTAGCTAGCTACCCATCACCTTAGCTTCAGCATTTTGTCTGCAACAGCAGGCAGCCTTTTGTAGTGCTGTTTGAAACCTTAACTGAAAATTTTATTCACTACATAGTGAATATACAGTGGTGTAAGAAAGTGTTTGCCCCCTCCTGATTTCTCATTTTTTTGTAAGTTTGTCACAATTAAATGTTTCAGATCATCAAACAAACTTAAATATTAGACAAAGATACACAAATAAACACAAAATGCAGTTTTTAAATGGTGTTTATTATTAAGGGAAAAAAATCCAAACCTACGTATATGGCCATGTGAAAAAGTGATTGCCCCCTAAACCTAATAACTGGTTGGGTCACCCTTAGCAGCAACAACTGCAATCGAGCATGTGTGATAACTGGCAATGAGTCTTTTACAGCGCTATGGAGGAATTTTGGCCCACTCATCTTTGCAGAATTGTTGTAATTCAGCCACACTGGAGGGTTTTCGAGCATGAACCACCTTTTTAAGGTCATCCCACAGCATCTCAAATTGGATTCATGTCAGGACTTTGACTAGGCCACTCCAACGTCTTCATTTTGTTTTTCTTAAGCCATTCAGAGGTGGACTTGCTGCTGTGTTTTGGATCATTGTCCTGCTGCAGAACCCAAGTGCACTTCAGCTTGAGGTCACGAACAGATGGCTGGATATTCTCCTCCAGGATTTTTTGGTAGACAGCAGAATTCATGGTTCCATTTACCACACCAAGTCTTCCAGGTCCCGAAGCAGCAAAACAGCCCCAGACCATCACACTACCACCACCCTATTTTACTGTTGGTATGATGTTCCTTTTCTGAAATGCTGTTACTTTTACGCCGGATGTAATGGGACACACACCTTCCAAAAAGTTCAACTTTTGTCTCATCAGTCCACAGAGTATTTTCCCAAAAGTCTTGGGGATCATCAAGATGTTTTCTGGCAAAACTGAGATGAGCCTTTATGCTCTTTTTGCTCAGCAGTGGTTTTCGTCTTGGAACTCTGCCATGCAAGCCATTTTTGCCCAGTCTCTTTTTTATGGCGGAGTCATGAACACTGACGTTAACTGAGGCAAGTGAGGCCTGCAGTTCTTTGGATGTTGTGGGATCTTTTGTGACCTCTTGGATGAGCCATCGCTGCACTCTTGGGAGTAATTTTGGTCAGCCGGCCACTCCTGGGAAGGTAACCACTGTTCCATTATTTTTGCCATTTGTGGATAATGGCTCTCACTGTGGTTCGCTGGAGTCCCAAAGCTTTAGAAATGGCTTTATAACCTTTTCCAGACTGATAAACTCTCAGTTACTTTGTTTCTCATTTGTTCCTGAATTTCTTTTGAATCACCAGCATGATGTCTAGCTTTTGAGGATCTTTTGTCTACTTCACTTGTCAGGCAGGTCCTATTTATGTGATTTCTTGATTGAGAACAAGTGTGACAGTAATCAGACCTGGGTGTCGCTAGAGAAACTGAACTGAGATTTCCAAAGATGTGATAAACCACAGTTAATTTATGTTGTCACTTTTTCACACAGGGCCATGTGGATTTGGATTTTTTTTAAACCCGTAATAATAAACACCTTCATTTAATAACTGTGTTTACTTGTGTTATCTTTGTCTTATATTTAAATTTGTTTGATGATCTGAAACATTAAGTGTGGACAAATATACAAAAAGGTGAGACTCAAGAAGAGGGCAAACACTTTTTCATACCACTGTATATAATCCCGTACATGTGAACACAGTGCATAACTTGATATTAGTACAGGCCCACCGGCCAAATGCTGGTAGATTTCAGCAGAGGCCTTTTTGTTCACCACTCTTACTAGTCACTTTGGCAGGGTAACTAAAAATCCCGAGTTGATGATAAAATTGGCATGTTATTAGATTCAGTGATAAAGTCACAAGCTTATAGACTAAAGGATGTAAATTAACGATATAATAAGTCAAGGATTTACCATCAGAAAGACAAACTACGAGGAAAAAGTTACAGATTTATTACATAGAAGGAAAATTTTACAAATTTGAGAAAAGTAGCTTATTAAAGGCCCACAGCATGGAGATCATTGGTGACCATTGAGAGATCAAGAAATTAGCCTGATCACTCAATGATCTCCTAAAGCCTGAAAAAGGCTGTTTCTGTGTAAATGTCGATCGTTGAGGTGCTCCATGACCACTCAACAAGCATGGGCCTAAAAGTCCATCAAGTAGCTGAATGAAATGCTTGGTGCAGGAGAGTGCAACATAGCACACAGAGGCAATTCCTGGTGAGGACGACGGAGGAGCCCGGTCAGAGACACCCCACAGAGCCCAGAACCCCCAAGTGCTAAGTCAGCATAGAGCGTGGCACCAATTTGATGAGGATGTTTGCCAGAATCATCAACTCAACAGCAAAAGAGGATGCTGACAAACAGCTCCCGATCATGACTTACCATCATTGTCACCTTTGGGGCAGAGAGGTTTGGTGTGGATGAGTGTAAGTTGGTCAGACCCAATTATTCCAAGAACCGAAGGGCAGAGAAAATCCACCTACTATGACAAGACTTCGGACTCTTGCAAGACAGTACAAAGCAGCAGCTAAGGAGGAGAAACCACCATTGGCTGAGCTCTGCAACATCATCAGGAAGAAACTGATGACCCAACGTAGAGCTGAATGGCATAGGAGAAGGAGGAGAGAGAGTGCTAGGAAGCAAACAGCCACTTATAGCTAATCCATTCAGTTTTACTCACAGCTACTTGGGGCAGAAGCGCACCGGTCATCTAGCCTGCTCTAAGGAAGAGGTAGATCCACTTCCTGCATAACAACCTGAATGACCCTGATAGAGAGCAGGAGCTGGGGCCCCTCAGAACCCTACGGGTCTAGCACCTCCTACTGTTGACTTCAACACCCGGGAGCCTACCTGGAAGGAAGTGCAGGGGGTAGTCACTGCTGCCAGAGCTAAATCAGCCCCAGGACCCAGTTGAGTACCCTATAAGGTATACAAACGCTGCTCACTAGCTTCTTAGAATCCTCTGGAAGATCCTGCATGTGATTTGGTGCAAATGAACTGTAGAAGACCAGTGGAGGCATGCAGAGGGAGTCTGGGATACCCAAGGAAGAGAACTCCACCAGGCTGGAGCAGTTCAGAACCATCTCACTCCTCAGTGTCAAGCGGAAGATCTTCTTCAGCATCCTATCCAGAAAGTTTACAGACTTCCTCCTCAAGAATATCTACATTGACACCTCAGTCCAGAAAGGTGATATCCCTGGTGTATCAGGGTGCCCTGAACATACTGGAGTAGTTACCCAGCTGATCAGGGAAGCACAGAGAGAAAGGGTGACCTTGTTGTGCTCTGGCTTGACCTTACCAAGGCATATGGCTCCATACCCCAAAAGCTGGTGAGGCTATCCTGGACCAACACCAGGTATCCACGAAGATCAAGGACCTCATCTTGAATTACAATGGGAAACTTCAGTGTTAGGGTCACTTCTGGGAGTGTTAACATCAGATTGTACCGGCTTCAAAAAGGATTATTTACTGGGTGCATCATCTCAGTCAGCCTCTTCGTCCTTGCCATGAACATGGTAGTCAATAGCAGCTGAAACAGAATGCAGAGGCCCTGTGTCCAAGTCAGGCATTCGGGCAACCCCCTATCAGAGCCTTTATGGATTGACCTCACTGTCACCACAACATCAGTGCCAGGTGGGAGATGGGATACTCCAGGGCCTTGAAAAGCTCATCTCTTGGGCTAGAATGAGCTGTCAATCCAGTTAAATCCAGGGGCAATGGTGCTGAAGAAGGGGAAAGTGACAGACAAGTTTTGCTTCCTTTTGGATGGCACTGCAATCCCATCTATCACCAAGAAACTGGTCAAGACGGTGGCTGCACGGTGGGCGCAGTGGTTTAGGCACTGTGGCAGCACAGTTTTACCCTCGGCCGAGGGATCGCGGGGATCATGAGATCGTGGGTTCGAGCCCAGCCCCCAACCAACAGTGAGCTGTGAGGAGTTTGCATGTTCTCCCTTGTTGCCGTGGGTTTACTCCGGGATTCTCCGGTTTCCTCCCGCATACCAAAAAACATGTAGGTTTAGGGCGCTCAGCCGCACGCAGTGACCCAGCAGCCGGTGCTTGCTCACCAGACTGCAAACCAAAATCTACCTACGGGTACAAAATAATTACAAAAAAAAAAAAAAAAAAAAAGAACCGGGCAAGGTCTTTCAGACTGCAGTCCTCAGGGATACAGTGGCAATCCAAACAACCATCAAGGAGGCTTGAGACGTGGTTGTCAGCTGTAGATTAAGTCGGGCTTACCTGGGAGGTTGACGGCATAGATCTACCAGCATGGCATCCCTACCCTGGGGAACTCTGGCCTCTGCTGTACGAGGTGGCTCTGTCGACAGTAGAGACCCTAGAGAGAAAGATCAGCAGCTACCTCCACAGATGGCTAGGTCTACCTCGCAGCCTATCCAGCGTAGCACTGCATGAGAAGACCAAAAAACTCCAGCTCTCTTTTCAGCAGCCTCAACGATGACTTCAGGGTCTCTCGCACAAGAGGCTTTGCTCTATCAGGACTTCAAGGACTCGAAAGTGGCATCAGCGGGGCATTGTGGTGTGTACAGGCTGAAAGGTGGAGAGCCCCGAGAAAAGCCTGGAGTTAGCCGAGGCCCGGGTAAGGCACAGGGCATTGGTGGGCACCATGGCAACTAGGTCACGCAGGGTTGGGAGCCTTTCTCAGCGCCTCGCGTACAAGAAGGCTCGTGGCAAAAAACCAAATGCCAGCAAGGCTCTGATGGAGGGGTGCAGGAAGAGTCGAGGAGGAGCAGACCAGCCAGATGGTGGGCTTGCAGCGGCAAGGGAGCATGGACAAGATGGGGAGGGTGCGCGCTGGACAGGAAAGGTCCTGGGCTGAGATCTGGCAGGCGGGACCCCCAGCGCATCTAGTTCATGGGTCCAAGCTGTGTATGATGTCTTACCCATCCAGTAAATCCTCCATCTCTGGGGCATAGGAGACTCTCCAGTTTGTCCTCTGTGCCTGGGGACAGGTTCCCTCAAACACATCCTGAGCAGCTGCCCAAAAGCACTGGGGGAGGGCCGCTATCGCTGGGGGTGTGACAAGGTGCTGGAATGCAGTTGCTGAAGCAAAGCCATTGCCATCCATAACAACAACAAGCAACAACATGGCAAGAGGAACATCACCTTCATCAGAGGCTGGAGAGTTGCCACAGTCACTGCCCAAACCAGCAGTCAGTCTCCTCACCTCAGCATCAGATTGGAGCTGAGAGTAGACTTGGGTAAGCAACTCAAATTCCAGACCACGTTGCAATAACTCTTTGACGCCAGACATGGTGCTTCCTCTGTCTCTTCAAAGGCAGGTTCACTATTAGAACCGACAGTTCCATGGGAGGACCCGCATTGAGGAGGCAAATGAGAGGAAGTGGGCTAAGTACAAGGAGCTGGTGGAGCTATGCCAAGAAGAGGCTAGAAGGCATGCTGCGAGCCCATCAAAGTGGGATGTAGGGGCTTTGCTGGATGTTCACTGTGCAAAGCATTTAGATTGACTGGCATTATGGGGACAGCAAAAAGGAAAGCCACCAAGAACATCATGGATCATGCAGCAAACTTTCAATAAATGCCAAATTTTTCCACCCCAAAGGTAAAGATAGCTGAGAGACTAGTGTTGGATTACTGAATGTTTGATGAAAGACCAATAGAGTTCATTGAAAGAATGTGGTGGAGATCACTCAGAGATCATTGGGGAGATCGATGAGATCATTGAGCACTCCTTGAGAGTTGCTTCTCTTTGGGGATCAATGAGAGATTGTTTTGGACTGCGTCAAGTGACTCTGAAGATCACTGAGAGATCTTGGCGATCACTGACTCCCATATCTCATGGAGTGGTGAATGCTGGTGAAAGTGGCAGTTTTGGGGTTTCGTCAGGGTATCTTAAGGTTCCCAAACAGTTCACAAAAAGTTTTTCTTGTCGCCAAAAAATCTGAACATATTCAAATCCATTTTTACACAAACAGTTGCAAACATTTGCAAAATAGTTGTCAGTGTTTGCAAACAAGTTGTAACACATGTCACAACAGTTCTTTCTGGTTGGCCAAGTAGTGAACACTAGCAAATAACCACTAGACAGTATGACAGACAGGCTGGGGTTTTATTAAGATAAGATAAGATAAGATAAGCCTTTATTAGTCCCACAACGGGGAAATTCCAGGATTGCAACAGCACAGGGATAGCAACACTCAGAGCAACAATCAGAAGGCAAGAAAAAAAACAAGCAAGCAAGAGCAGCTAATATACATATGTACATATTACTATAAAATATATATATACACACACACACAGACACACAAGTGCAGAGCATTGTAGCTGGGATGGAATAAATATATGAATATATAAACACAGTGCGGAGCATTGTAGCTAGATGGAATAAATATGTAAATATATAAACACCCACAGTACGGAGCATTGCAGCTAGGTGGAATAAATATGTAAATATATAAACACACAGTGCGGAGCAATATAGCTAGATGGAACAAATATATAGATATATAAATATAAACACACCCAGTGTGGAGCATTGTAGCTAGATGGAATAAATGTGTAAATATATAAACACACACAGTGCAGAGCATTGTTGCTAGATGGGATGAAACAGCATAACCGTCTACTTAGTTATCCTACGTGGTATGATTATGTGCCCATACATATTCTCACCCTCCATAGCGACCGGTATTTCCTTAGTTTGTATGCCGGAGGGGACCATGTGTAAGTCCTATTGCATCTTTTTGCATTCAAAAAACTATTAGTTTGTTACGTCTTTTTGCTATCTCTGTGAGCAGCCCTGGCTTAGGTGTACAGTCTGACAGCCGTTGGTAGGAAGGACCTGCGAAACCTCTCGGTTGTGCACCTGGGATGATGTAGTCTGCTGCCTAAATGAGCTCCTCAGTGCATTCAGTATGTCCTGCATAGGGTGGAACTCGGACTCCAGCAGAGATGACAGTTTAGCCACCGTCCTTCTCTCTCCTATCTCCTCACCGGATCAAGGCGCTTGCCCAGGACAGAGCTAGCTTTTCTTGATCAGTTTGTTCAGTCTCTTCCTATCGGCTGCAAGTAATGCACTGCCCCAGCAGACCACTCCAAAAGTGATGGCTGATGCCAACCACCGTGTCATGGAATGTCTTCAGCAGCGCCCCTTGTACAACCAAAAGACCTGAGTCTCCTCAGCACGAACAGCCTGCGCTGTCCCTTCTTGTAGAGTGCGTCAGTATTGTGTGACCAGTCTAGTTTATTGTTCAGATGAACACCCAGGTACTTATAGGATGTCACCATCTCGTGTCTGTTCCCTGTATATTTACGGTGGCTGTGAGGGGTTACCCATGCCTGCGGCAGTCCACCACCAGCTCCTTAGTTTTCCTCGCGTTGATTCTGGAGGCAGTTCCGATGGCACCAGTCCACGAAAGTCCTGGATAAGCCCTCTGTACTCAGCTTCATCTCCATTGGAGATGAGGCCAACAATCGCAGAGTCATCAGAGAACTTCTTTAGATGGCAGTGTGTTTTGTTGTGTGAGAAGTCCGCAGTATAAAGAGTGAACAGGAAGGGAGCCAGCACCGTGTCCCCTGGGGGGCCCCCGTGCTACCGATGATCGTGTCGGACACACAGTCCGGGGTTCTCACAAACTGAGGCCGGTTCGTGAGGTAGTCCAGGATCCATGATGACAGGTGCTGGTCCACCCCTGCGCGCAGCAGCTTGTCCTTCAGGATCATCGGTTGGATGGTGTTGAAAGCACTGAGAAGTCAAAGAACATGATCCTCACCATATTCCCGGGCTTCTCCAGGTGGGACAGGAGAACGGTGAAGGAGGAAGATCACCGCATCCTCCATCCCCAATGCCATGCTGGTAGGCGAACTGGAGTGGATCCATCGCTGGTTCCACCAGGGGCAGAGGTGAGCAAAGAGCAGTCTCTCCAGGGTCTTCATCAAGTGGGACGTCAAGGCCACCGGTCTGTAGCTGTTCAGGTCTTTGGGGTGGGAAGTTTTTTGGTACAGGTACCACACAAGATGTTTTCCACAGCTGTGGTACCCTCCCAGCTTCAGGCTCAGGTTGAAGATATACGTCACAATCCCACACAGCTGGTCGCACAGGACTTGAGGAGCTTTGCGCTGATGCCGTCCGGTCCCGACGCCTTCCTCGCCTGATCTTCCTCAGCTCCGTCCTCACCTGGGTCCTGGTCAGGGTTAGGATGGGGGGGCCTGTGTGTTGGGAGTGGGGGGGTGTTGGTGGAGTGGGGGAGTGGGCAGCAGGACTTGATTTCTTTAGAGGCAGCAGTGGTTGTTGTGCAGTCAGGGGGGAGGGCGGTTGGTCAAACCTACTGAAAAACAGATTCAGGTTGTTCGCCCACCCATCCCTGCCCCCCGTGGCCTGGGCGGGAGGTATTCTGGAGCTCAGAGATGGTTTTGAGGTTTCTCCAGAACCCCGGCTGATGTCGCTCTGTTGCAGCTTGTCCTCCATCTTCTTCCTGAAGCTGTCCTTGCCTTCTCTGATCTTTCTCCTCAGCTCCCTCGGTACGGACTTCGGCATTCCCTATTCCCCGACCTGAAGATCCTCTTCTTCTCTCTCAGAAGTGTTTTTATCTCAGGGTTGATCCAGGGTTTGTTGTTTGAGCAACGCCGTATGGTCTTGGTGGGAACGGATTTGTCCACACAGAAGCTGAGGTAGTCCGTGAAGGTGTGAGTGAGGCCATCGATGTCCTCACCATGTGGATCGCAGAGCTGCTTCCAGGCGGTGGCTTCAAAACAGCCCTTTAGAGTGTCCATTGTCTCCTCAGACCATAACTCCACTGTGCGCATGGCCGGAGGTTGTCTGTGCACTAGGGGTTTGTACACCGACCGGAGATGAACCAAGTTGTGATCCGATCTCCCGAGTGGGGGGAGTTGTGATGAGGTGTACGCCTCCTTAGTGTTTGCGTAGAATAAGTCCAGTGTTTTATTGTCTCTAGTGTGGCATGTGACATACTGGGTGAACGTGGGTAGAATGGGAGATAGTGAAACATGGTTGAAATCGCCTGAGATGAGGAGAAGAGCATCTGGGTGTTCTGTCTGCAGCCTGCTGGTTACTGAATGGATGACGTCACGCGCTGTCCCAGCGTTCGCCGTCGGATTTGCATAAACAACAATGCAGATCACGTGTGAGTGTTCTCTCGGGAGATATGTAGGCCGCATGCTAACAGCTAGCAACTCAATTATGTGAATAACTTTGTATGAACAAAATCTACATGTCTCCCAGTCCATGACTTTTCCTAAATATGTGTGTTTTATGTGTTTAGAAGTCTGGAATGCATTAAAATAAAATGCGCACAATTTCAGATCATTTATTCCTTGGACTGCCACCAGCTGTCATTTAGACCACAGCTGGTCACGGATGTAATCATATATAAGGAATTACGACAATAACTGCTGACCACAACAGGTCACTTGACCACGGCTGGTCACAGCTATAGCCATATAAAGGAATTATGCCCATATAAGGAGTTACTACGATATTTCAATTTCCAGGGATGTTTTTACAGTGTGTGCTTTTATTTATTTATTTTTATTTTGTTGCTGTTTTCCTCCAAATACTACATTGAATATCCTGACCTGGGAGAGAGAATGAGAGAGAAGAGGGAGTGGAATCACCATTTTATGCACATAATAATAATCAACCCAATAAATCTCAACAGAACCACAGAAATGGGAGCTCTCTCAATGAGTGCTTATATACAGTCTCCAGATGAAGGTAGGGCTTGCTACATTTACACGCTAATTTAAAAAACATGGTGTGTATATTTAGTCTATGTGTGTGGTCTGTGTTTGCATTTTGCAGTCTGGAGCTCATGTGAGCAGGGAAGAGGTGGGAAGTTTTTGCCCCAGCTGTGCACCACAGATTTTGGCCTGTGTGCTACAATCAATGTCCAGTTGAACCAGGTGGAGTTACTGTATATCGTGTTTTGTGTTCACATATTTTGTTATTCAATATATGTTCTGTATAGCTTCTACAGGTGTCTGTCCTCCCACAGTAGTCAGGAGAAACTGGATGCTGGGGAGGGTTTGTGCACCCTATTTTGTCAGGTTGGATCCAAGATTTACCTGACATTCGCCTGGTACTTTACCTGGGCTTGGGAAAAGGTCTCAAATGTTCTCAAACAGTGGCAAAAGAGTTGTAAACAGTTGCTAATCATTGCAAACACTGTCACTAACATTTGTTAATAGTCGCTAATGTTTGTCAGCTGTCTTTCACAGACACTCTCACAAACATTTGTGGCAATGCTGCAAATGGTTCTTAAACATCTCTGGACGCTGAATGTTCACGACCCTGATATTTGTGAACATTCATCAGAAAAGTTGCCAAATCCAAAAATTATCACGTTTGTCAACATTTGCCACTGTGTGAAATGCTACCCTGTGAGATCACTGAGAGATCTGGCCATTTTTTCATCATTCAACAATCTCTCAACGATCTCCACCCCGGTGTAAAGGGGGTATTAGAATTAAAACAGCTACAAGTTATGGCAAAAAGTACCAAATTTACTGAGGTTGTAAATCTATGATTAAAAAAAAAAGACAAATTTGCAAAAAAGTCACATATTTACAAAAATCAAGTTACAAATTTAGATTAAACCAGTGATGGAGTCACTCATTCTGGCCTGACGGAATCACCATGGGAGTGCTCAGATCACCTGACCGTTGACCTTGACCTTAAGCACATGTAGGATGTGTTTAAATTCAAGGTCAATGGCCAAGGAGAAGTAATGTTTTTCATGAAGTCATAAGTGCCCAGATCTCCTGACCTTTGACCTCGACCTCAACCGTGAGCACAACCTGGATGCAGACCCATCTGAGGATCACTGTGAGTGAGTTTGGTGAGCTTTGGGATAAATGCCTAGGAGTAGCAAAATTTTCAAGAACAGTCATAAAATTGAATGGAACAAAAATCACAAATTGAAGAGAAAAAAATGCAAAATTACAAGTGAAAGAAATTGCATATTCACAAGAAAAAAGCAAGACTAAAATCAGGAATTTACAAGAGTAAAGGTCATACAGACTTCTTTTTATGGAAACAAATATTAAAAACTAATTAAGAGTTGTAAAATAATAATAAAAAAAAACCAAGTCCAAATACAGGTGTTCAAATGTTTGCATTTGAACAGTTGGCTGATGAGCACTACAGTAGCCAGTAAGGATTTCAAAGCAAATGGTATTACTAAATAGATTTTGCGTGCTGTCATTTAGCATGATGCATAGAGGTTGCCTCAACCTGGCAACCAGTACAGTAATATAGTGGGGGGAAAAAGTGGATGTGTCAATGACTGACCACAAAATATCATCTTTTTTATGGAAAAAATGCTTAAACATTTTCCTTTGTAAAAGCCACAGCCTCATGAGCCAAAGTGGCTAAGGAGCACAAGAGTTTATGGAACTCCTTGGGTCAATTAAACCCAGACCCTACAGACATAGTCTCAGGACACAGATTTGCATTTTGTTTGAGTGAGGTTTAAACAGGAAACATGTTGGTGAGTCAGTTGTTACCTCGGGTGATGCGAAGCCTAAATACTCCCAGTCCCAAGTTCCACCAGCAAAACTGCAAGTCAGCAAGAGATGGAGAGAACATCTTAGCATACGACTCTGATTAATAGCTGGGACGGTAAATTATTTAGCAGGACTGTGTTAGGTCAACAAAGTGTGGCAGTGTGGCACTTGTCTGTATGTCACCTGCGCCTGGGTGCATCAGGAGAGTCATTCGGGGCGACTCCCCTGGCTACTGAGGCGAGGAACTCCTGCCTCTTCTGCTGGACCAGACATGCAGCACGAATGATCTTGTGGCGTGGCGTTCGCAGGTACGGCCTGTTAACCTTTTGTGCCAAGTCCTCAGTTACCATCTCCAAGTCCGTCTGAAGCAGAAAGAAAGGACTTGCTGAGAAAAAATTCTGTTGCTAAACTGAAATGTTTAGGACAAAGAAACATTAGAATGAGTGAACTTTTAGTGCAGCTTTTCTTATGCCTACTTCAAAGAATGCATTAATTCTATGAGCTTTCAAGAAATTCAAAGATCTATGAAAGCCTCCCCTATTATTTTCTGGAATATGGAAAATTATAAAAGATATTATCTAAAAACCTTTTGCATTTACACTGGTGGCAGATTACACACTAGATGTTTAACTAAAAAGACATGGTGAGAATGATGAGGCAGAAAAGCTTTAGCCCCACATACAATTTCTAATATAAGACTATCTATCTGCTATGAACACTTGTCTGTCCTCGAAGTAATTCAGCCTGAAACCTGCATAAGCTCGTAGATCTCTTTCTTTGTGCTTTTGGGCTCCAGATAGAACCCATAAGGATAAGAGCACTTGAGGATGCGGCGAGTCTTTAGTAGTTCCAGGACAGCATCTTCAATAAATGTCGTGTCAGGTGGGCCTCTTTCCCCTGGGAAAGAGAATGGAAGAGAGTCAGATAACAAAAATGAATTTCTGTTTCAATTACTCTGCCTTGGGTTTTGAGAAGAACAACATTAAAAAAAATGATTAACAGTAAGTGAAAAATGGCTACACTGTACCAGATCAGTTTCAGATTTCAGAGTTGAATGCTGTAAATGTGGTGTCTGATTTCATGCGAAATGGGGGTAAAAATCTGGCTGGCCTTGAGCAAAAACCAGACTTCTATGAGAAAATTTCTTTTAGGTTTTTATTCTTAGCGAGGCCCACAGTTAATTCACTAAAAAAAGCCACCTGCTTCTTTTATGCAAACTGTTATCTCACTGGTTACCCTTAACACACTGCAGGTACAAAAAGCAGCTGGGTGGGACTGTTGTGTTCGCAGTTCAAAGATGTGTCCCATCACTAACATCATTGAGAGCAAAGAAAACTGTCTAAAACTGACCATTTATAGAATTTTTAGGTCTTTTTTTTTTTGTTTTAAACAAGCATCCACTGTTATATAGCAGAAAAGATTTTTAAATTTAAATTCTCTTTAAACAACTCCAAGGATTCAAATAACGTGTGTAAAACCATTTTCAAATTATGATTTGCTCATGGCAATATTCACCAGAGGGTGCAAATTAACAATCTGCTGAAAAAAAAATCAAAATTTGTATATCACATTATTAAATGTATCTTGGATTCTGAGCAGCATCAGGAAATATTACTGTGAACGCTAATGACAAATACTGGAGAAGAAGCACTGTATCAAACTGTATCATGTAGAAAAAAAGGATACAACAAACCTATGATAAAATCGGTTATGGTGGTACCACACGGAAAGGGATGGAAAAAAAATCACTTCAAAATTTTGGCCTGACACATGGCAAATGTTGCTCAAATTGCAGAGCAAACCCCAGACCTCGCTGTGCTGTATGAATGATGGCTACCATGGAAACAAGCAAGTAAAAACAAACCGGAAGCTTGTCAGACTTTGAATAGATGCTATATGATTTGCAGGAATGAGCTAAAATAATTAATAACCAGACCATCAATGATCGAGAAGCTCATTCTGGCGTGATGGAATCATGATAAGAGTGCTCAGATCTCCTGACCTTTAACACTAAACTTGACCTTGAGCACAACCTAGATGCAGACCAACCTTTGGATCTTTGTGCACGAATTTGGTGAACATTGGGGCAGTTGTCTAGGAGGAGCCTATTTTTCTGAACTCACATAAGATACCAAAGCTCCTCATCTTTGACCTTGAGCACAGCCTGGATGCAGAACCACATGAGAATCACTGAGCTTCATTCATAAAAAGTTTGTAAATCTGTGAGTAGATTTGTGAGTACGTAAATCACTTCTGTCCTAAAAACTTACTCCGGATTCTTTAACGCTGCATAACCCTGATTTGTTCATAGATCCATGTGCAAGTTCATCAGTCCCATCATAACCTGATGGTGCAGCATCAGGTTATGATGGGGTTGTAAGAGAAAAATATTTTCTTCCATTAGTAATGAAGTGACAATAGTGGAAAAGCAAAGACAAAAAGCGCTGGAAGAAGCACATCAAACCACTCTTTTTTAATTTGTTTTAGTTTTTGAGAGCTCCTAACACCAAAAGGTAAGCTGTTACTGTCATTAATAAAAATGTTATAAATATATATGTGCTAAATCACTTCTATCGGTTATCACAAATATCTTGGTGTTTAGTCACCCACATTCGACTTATTTGTGTAATGCTGTATCCTGATTAAATAAAATGGGAATGGAAAACTAGAAAAACTGCAATTTAAAGCTCAATAATTAAAACTAAATAAATCAGTGATGCTGTATCAGTGTAGTGCTTTTAAACTCATTTTAACAAATTATGCAGGCGGCTAAAATTTTGTGTTTTATTTTCCTTAATGAGAAATCCTTTAAAAGGTTTAGGCCTGTGGTTCGTGTTTAATTCTCTTATGTTCATTTAGATACTGCGTTTGTGGTCATTTAACAGTGGGTGAAAGATTTGAAAATGATCATTAGACAAAGTAATCAACATATTCTTTTATATTTCACATAGAAATATATAGAAGAGACCCAGCATACAGAGTGACTCAGTCCATGATTTAAACCGGTAAGACTTGCTGTTAATTGAAGTCTATAATTATCAAAAACAAATGGCATTTTAGATCAAACATGAAAGGGATTTTTAAGGTAAACTTCAGCTTTTCAATTTTTATATTTTTAATTTAACGCATAGTCTAAACAAAAGATAGGATATTAAGTTAATTTAACAATTTTCACCCAGTTTTTTAAGAAATCTAGTCTGAAGCTTAAATATATGAACTGCTGATTAATTAAGATAAATCTACAATGAGCTATTTTTACTCACGTTTAAAAACATCTTTTAAATGCATTTGCATATTGTGAACATGACAAAGAATAGTTTCAGGTTAATTAATGTTGAAATTTATGATAAAGACAAGTGATATTTAGGTGCATCTAGATTTACACAGGCTCTACGAGTGATCCGAGGCAGGAGTAGATTTCAGTTACAAAAAGTTTGGCACTACTAACATTTTGACAAATGCCAAAACATTCGTAAATTTCCCTTAACTGACAGTTTATGAACAAATCTGTTCTGCTCACAATTCATGAGATATTTCACGTACTAGACTGGCTTGCCTGCAGTCCAGACCTGTCTCCCATTGAAAATGTGTAGCGCATTATGAAGTGCAAAATACACCAACAGAGATCACAGATTGTTGAGCAACTGAAGTCAAGCCAGAACAGAAAGAATTCCACCTACAAAGCTTCAACCTTTTTTTTTTTTTTTTTGTTACTTATTTGTACCCGTAGGTAGATTTGGTTTGCAGTCTGGTGACAAGCCACCGGCTGCTGGTCGCTGCGTGCGCGAGCGCCCTAAACCTACATGTTTTTGGTGTGCGGGAGGAAACCGGAGAAATCCCGGAGTAAACCCACGCAACACAGGGAGAACATGCAAACTCCACACAGCTCACTGTTGGTCGGGGGCTGGGATCGAACCCACGATCTCATGATCCCCGCGATCCCCCGGCCGAGGGTAAAACTGTGCTGCCACAGTGCTAAACCACTGCGCCACCGTGCAGCCCAACAATGAGTGTCCTCAGTTCCTAAACACTTATTGAGTATTGTTAAAAGGACAGGTGATGTAACACAGTGGTAAACATGCCCCTGCCCCAGCTTTTTTGGACTGTTACAAGCATCAAATTCAAAATGAGTGAATATTTGTAAAAAAAAAACCCAAAAAAACAAAACAATAAAGTTTATCAGTTTCCTTGTCTTTGAAGTGACTTCAATAGAACACAGGTTGAAAAGGATTTTGAAATAATTGTATTCTGCTTTTATTTATGTTTTACACAACATCCCAACTTCACCAGAATTGGGGTTGTACAAGAGTGGCACTCCTACACCTCGATATATCCTCAGTCCTAGTCTGAAAAATCTTCTGAACTGTGTATCTGGCATCCAGTCTCCTCTTTAAAGGGGACACTGCAGTTTTTTTTCCACATTATTATAATTATTATTATTGTTAGTTTTCATCTGTAGTCCCTGGCAGATATTAAAAGCAACCTAAAAAGGGGGAGATGAACAAACAGACAGAATAAAATTCCAAGTGTATCTTACAGTTCATTACACTGACACATACACATTAATAGAAAAAACAAATGTTTATGATATATTATGATCACATTTTATTTAATTATTTAAGTATTGCAGCAAATTTGTTTCTTTATTTTCCCAGTCTTTCTGAAAATGCTTTGTTTTAATGCTGTCACTTAAAGAAAAATCCCTGACCGGATTCATCTCCACCCTCCCTCTTACATCACTTAGCCATTAGCTGGCCTACTTCTAGCCTTTAGCTCGGATTAGTGTATCTTGAGCTGAAAACAAGTTACCTCCAACCGAGTCGGCCCTCAAACACAACCCTGGAGTCTTTAAACAGAATATGAACAATTGTCTGAAAAAATGAATGAAATAATGCATCACTGCTTAACAGGGGGTTAAGCAAGGTTAAGCAAGGGGGTTTTAGAGGTCAATAGGATATGACCGGCCCCTGGAGTACAATAAGCACAGAAACATACATGAATGAGTGGCTAATTGCCACCTTCAGCTAGCAAGCTCCCAGTTTGAGAAAATAAACCTTTAACTAACCAGAATAACATCTAAGAACAAACTCTATGGTCAAGCATTGTTAGATGACCAAGGATTCCAGTGGAACTGAATAGAATTTATCATATATAGCCATCAAAACAAGCCGGATCCAGGGGGCCTATCCCTCAACTCCCCGCCAAAGTGAGCTGTGTCCTGGTTACGGTGATCAACCCAGACAGTCTAGCATACTAGTGCTAACAGTTCAAAGTAGAATCATGGTGAAAATATTACAAAACTAGAAAAGCACTCGGAGAGCGCAGACCTCTGCCAAGCGGCACAGTTCCCCCCATAGAGTGTTTGTGTGTACGTTTTCAGATTCCCTGAGCATGAAAAGATATGAGTAGCAATTGGATTCACAATGATTATTTGTTTCTTTGACATGGACAGTGCAATAAACAGACAATTAATGAATGACAATCAATGTGATAGTGATAGGATTAGTGGTTCAGTAGTGTAAAATGGGGCTATAAGGGACGGCGGGTTAATAAGGGACACTATTGTGGGAAATGTTTTAAATGTAATTCTGCTTTTTTTATTTTGAGCAGGACGCTGAGTTGTGTTGTTATTGTCAAATATCCATGAATCCTTCATCAAATCTAGGCGGAAGCAAAATTAAAAAAGCAGAATTACATTTAGAAAAGTGTCCCATATTACCCCGCCGTCCCTTATAGCCCCGTTTTTACGGTTGTAAAAGCATTGCCTCCTTGGCGGAGGTAATAAACTGAAGTGTTGGTGTGTCCATCTCCTCCACTGACGGATGCAGATTGGTTAGACAGGTTGCCGTGGGTTTTATATTATATTGGGGATGCGCTCCGCGGCAAAACAGAATTTAGAGTCTTCCCCGGCATAATGGTGCGGCGGACAGGTGTCTGTGTGAGGTTTTGCAGCGTGGTGCAAAAGCAGGCACGCTGGCGGGCCCAAGGCAGCAGTGTTTTCCGCGTGCTTTTGTGCGTAAAACGTTGAAGAACGCGGAGTTTGTGTTGGTCAGACACGACGACCAGCGCAATGTGCGCAGCGCCTATGGCTGGCACAGGCACGCTGGGGTCCGAGGCCAGCAGTGTTTTCCGCATGCTTTTGTGGCTAAAACGTTGAAGAAGGCGGAGTTTGTGTTGGTCAGACATGACGCCCAGCGGCCTCCATTGCGCCTGCGCACATGTTGAAAATGGCCGTATGTCACAGTGTTGAAAAATGCTTTAAAAAAATTCCTGTATCCAGACGGTGAACCGGATCACCCCCAAAATTTAATCAGTTCTTCCTTGTACCATTTCCAACAACGCCTGAAAGTTTCATGCAAATCCGTCCAAGACTTTTTGAGTTATCTTGCTAACCAACAGACAAACAGACAGACAAACAGACAGACAAACAGACAAACCCTGGCAAAAACATTAACCTCCTCCTGGCCTTTTCGGCCTGGCGGGAGGTAATAAGCCAGCATGATGTGAGCTATATTACTGACTGTGGATTAGTGAATCATGTGGATAACAGGGATGTCTAAGGTGACTGAAATTTGTAGAAAACAAAATAAACCTTGCTTGGTGCGAGCTTCCTAGTACCTGTTAGCTCAGAGGCTAATACCTTTAGCTCCCCTTCCATGTACATGACAGATTACTATGCTGGGCTAACAGGGGTGTAACGGTATATGTATTCATATTCAAGATTTTTCGGTAAGGCAACCTTCGGTTCGGTGCAGAGGTGTACCAAGGTTCCACACGGACCATGTTGAGTGACGGACATGAAGTGTACTGCCTCGTGCCAGACATGTAAACAAACAGTTCAGCCCAGGTAAAGTTATGGCTTGCTGTACAGAGAAGCCAGAGCTTGAAGACGGACCAAGGCAAGTGAATAAGATGAAAACAGCATCAGATGGGGTTGCACGGTGGGGCTGCACGGTGGCGCAAGTGGTTTAGCACTGTGGCAGCACAGTTTACCCTCGGCCGGGGGATTGCGGGGATCATGAGATCGTGGGTTCGATCCCAGCCCCCGACCAACAGTGAGCTGTGTGGAGTTTGCATGTTCTCCCCAGTGTTGCGTGGGTTTTCTCCGGGATTTCTCCGGTTTCCTCCCGCATACAAAAACATGTAGGTTTAGGGCGCTCGCGCACGCAGCGACCAGCAGCCGGTGGCTTGTCACCAGACTGCAAACCGAATCTACCTACGGGTACAAATAAGTAACAAAAAAAAAAAAAAAAAAAAGATGTGCTTTTGGCAGTATGTTGAACTTGTTAACTCATTTGAAACGGCACCACGCAAACATGCAGCACAAAAAAAAAAAAAAGATAATGCGGTACAAATGCAGCTTCCAGTGGCATTTAGACAGCCTCTCCAGGGCTTTTCAGATCGAGGCCAAAACAATAACAAATGCCATTGGTGTTTTTATAGCAGCGGATCTAAGGCCTTATTTCAGTTGTTGAGAACACCGGGTTTTAAACACATGCTGAAGGTAACTGGCCCCAGTATGAAGTTCCTTGTTGTGCCCACTTCAGCCAGAAAATAATACCATCCTTTTAAGGAAAAGCTAAATCTGTTAATGCTGCACTTTAGGCCAGTAGTTTTTCAAGGGTGCTCTGGTATGTTCAGGTTTCTGTGGGAAATTAATTATCAAATTTCACTTGTTAATTGTCAAAAAAATTGGAAAAAAATTGCTGTTGTTGTGCATGGGTGCCTTCAGAACCTATACACATTATTCCTAGCCCCCATGATGCCTTGCGTGAATTATGGACGCAACTTCCGGTACTAGTTTAGAACGTGTCATTGTCACTGAACGGGACACTTCTCCTTGTGAAAAAGCAATGACTTCGGCATCAAAAATGTGGGAACACGGCCTTTTGTACCTCAAAAAACAGTATATAATCATACCACTTCCCACGACTATGGAGGGATGGGAATATGACCTTAAAAAGTGGCCTCACAGACAGTAGCTCCATTAGTTAGCTCCACTGCTAAGATGCTAACACTGTAAACAAATAAAAGCTCTGGGATATATCAATGTTTCCACCGCAATAAAGTCGGCTGCATTTTGTTAAAATATGTTGGACATAATCAGATTTAGCTTAGAGCAGATGCATATCTAGTCAGAGCCACAAAGAACCACAACACCATGCTTGGGTGTTTTAATGTTGGGGTAAAACAGACAGCTGCAGCTGTTTATTTTACCACAAAATTAAAATGCTCATGCTGCTGTCATGTTATGAATGCTTGTTATTTAACTTAACACGCACAGACATTTTCTGACAATTGTTCAGAATTTTATTGACCATTACTTTGTGATAATTTAAAAACTAGAAAAGCACTCAGAGTGCATACCTCCTCCAAGGCTCCTTCTGTTTCTCATGCATCACCTCCAAAATGTAGTGGGTTTGTGTTGTAGGGCCTATAGCCACTTGTGAAAATTGCATCAAAGTCTGTCCATCAGTTTTGGAGTATTGTTGCTAACACACAGTGAGAAGATAAGAGCCTTGGCTGAGGTATGCATTCTCAGATCATCACCAAAATATAATGGGTTCCTTTCTAGCCCAAGAACCACCTCTGGTGAAAATTTCATCCAAATCCATCCAGCAGTTTTTGTGTAATCCTGCTGCACAAATACAAAAATGCCCTTGGTGGAGGTATGCACTCTCAGATCATCACCAAAATCTAATCATCTGTTCCCCGTGCCATTACACACCTTTCCTGAAAATTTTCATCAAAATCCATTCACAACTTTTTGAGTTATGTCGGTAACAGACAGACAGACAGACTGACGCCGGTAATTAATGCACGCTAAAGCATGCTGAAGTCCATATTATTCCAAGGCAGTGCAACGAATGCCAAAAAAACCCCAAAACTATGATATCTTTCTTAAATTGTTAAGCCTTAGGAAGCAAATTGTTACCATTTTTTTATTTATTATTTTACTTCATGCAGCCTTGCATCTGGTGACATATATTATATGACGCATAAACGTCAGATCTGTGACATTCATACAAGTGAAAACATACCTGGTATTGTTGCATCTGTACCACCGATCACACCAACAGTCCTTGTTAGTTTTCAATGCCTGATCTACGCATTGCCGGTGAGAAGCCTCCATTTATACAGTCTATGGCACAACCACGAACACCAGCAACACGTACCAGAACTACACCAAAACATTCAAAAAATACAAAAACTAGAAGAGCTGAAATTAGCTACCACTTGAGTACAAAACACGTATGTGGACTATACATTAAAATGAATTTGAAAAACTTTTAAAAACGCTATTTTAAATGCCCCCCCCACTTCACTCTTGCTGAATGATTTAACACGACTTCAGCCAAAACCCAAAGTTGCACTCATAATCTTTTTTACAGCAGCGCCCTCAGGAATATGGTGGATGTACAACAATGACAAATTATCTGCAATTTTTTTGACCAATTAATAAGTGAAATTTGATAATTAATTTCCCACAGAAACCTGAACATACCAGAGCACCCTGGTTAAAAACACTGCTTCAGGCAATAAGGAACTTTAATTTCCTAAAAATACAAGAATAATTCAGACTATTCAAACTTCTATTGTTGCACTTGTCTGCATTGTTCATTTGCTAAAAAGAAAATTTATTTGTTTTATTGTATACATTTTATTTATTTGAGAACTGACTGCTGGCAATTTGCAGTTTTTGTCAAAGCTGTTCCTGCTTATACAAAAAGATAAGCAGTTTTATGGTTTGCATTTTGTTTCCTAACTGTACCGAAAATTAACCGAACCGTGGCCTTAAAACCAAGGTACATACCAAACTGTGATTTTAGTGTACCGTTAACACCCCTACTGGCTAATAATAGAGCAATGGGCAGGTATCAAGGACGGCACTGGGGTGGGTTTTTACCATTGCTTGATGTAGAGGAAAAACCCCGGGGGTGAAGACTGAAAAACTGCTTCTTGGTGAGAAAAATGAGATAAAGGCTGTGTATGTGTGTGTGTTTTTTTTTAAGAGGGAGTGTTTTGATATTTTTTCAATAATTACGTAACCAACAGAGAGATTTCAGATGGTTAAAAACCTACAAACACAATTTTTCAGTGAACGACCCCTTTAAACAAGTGTATAACAGGTCAAGTGTCGGGGCTTTTTCTGTTTTGTTTTTTTTTTAATTATATATTCCAACAAAAAAGGATCAATCATTTATAAGGGATAAGTACCTGTACTTACTGTATACAGACGATTTTTATAGTCGCAAAGACCACTCAAAGCACTTACCTAGTAGCTACACTAACCCTCTATTCTAAGGGTCTATCAGAGAGATACCTAGGGACAATTTAGAATCACTAATTAATCTAACATGCATGTCTTTGGATTGTGGGAGGAAACCAGAGCCCCCAGAGTAAACCCACGTAGCACAAGGAGAACATGGAAACTCCACACAGAAAGGTTCCCACCCCTGCCAGCACAGGGATTCCACCCTGGAACCTCGTAGCTGTGAGGGAACAGTGCCAACGACTGTACCACTGTGGGCAGCACAGTGGTACAGCACAGCTTCCACTATCTTGTTTGCCTTGAATTACCTTAGCAGTGGGTTTGTTGTCAATCTCCCATTGTCTTGCGCATTTTGGCACAGACATTTGCTTCTGTCGGCAGTAGGGCATTTTTTCTAACATCAACATATGAATGCAGTTTTAGGGTAATTTCCTTTCCTGTCAGTTGCAATTATGTAAACAACACAACTGCAATCAGAATGTACTGAAATTCAAACTGCTGTTGATCAGAATCATAATTGGCTATGCTAAACAGACGGTAATTGCCTCCACAGACTGAGATTTGAAAAAAGTTTAGACAAAGATTGCTCTCTAAGCAATGCTTTCATGTAACCAAAAATGGCCTGCCGAATAATTTTACCCACTGTTGATAACATTATTTAAATCCTGCTTTGTTTTGTTATTTTTCCTCTCTCATCTGCATACTTTCTAATGCTCAAAATCAGAGAACTGGATTAGGATGCATCTTCATGTGTGATAAAAACTGTCATTGTTAGAACAGATTGAACACTTACTTCCACTCAGGGCTCGGCTGAGTTGTTCCATCTTTTCTTTGGCTGTTTTTAACAGGCGCTGTTCCAGCTATTGCGAGGAGCACAGAAACTCTTAGGTTACCCAATTAAACAACTGGGAGAATGCCAAATACTGGGCAAAATAAAATAACAATGGTGCAAGTCACCCCCCCCCAAAAAAAAACAAAAACAAAAAAACATCAGGGCACTATACTGAATACAAATATTATCATTATTCTAAAGTGTATTGTATTGTGTCAAAGTTGTGCACTCTATATCACATCACCAGATGACAATCCTCCACTGGCTACACTGTTTACTATGCAAAGCAGACATCATTGAAAGAAAATGCCAAACCTTGTTTACCTGATAGCTGTGTTCGTGATTCTTGAAGCGTGTGTAGTAGTGCATAAAACGGTCGAGTTCCTGAAAGCTCTTGTGTTTCTTCTCTGCCTGCAAAACCATGATGAGACATCAGCCACAATCACACTCTTGGCTATAATGTTATACTCTCCTAGTCAGAGAAGCTTTAAATAATTTGATTGTGTGCAGCCAAGTGTTTTCCTGTTCATTTAAGTGTAAACATCAACGAAAGACCATGGATTTTGTTTTTTTTTTTTTATCCTTGGACTCACATGGACAGTGGCTTGCAGAAGTATTCATTTCCCTTTGTGTTTTTTCCTGTTTTTTTTTGTGTTACAAGCTGTTATTTTAATGGATATTTTGGGGGGGGGGGGTGTTGATGTAATGGACCTACACAAGATTGGTCAAATTAGTGAAGTGAATTGGAAAAAACAAATACAAATTTAAAAATTCTAAAAATGAAAACTGAGAAGTGGTGTGTGCATATGTAGTCATCCCCCTTTGCTATGAAGCCCCTAAAAAGGATCTGATGATACCATTTACCTTCAGAAGTCACAGAGTTACAATCAAAATTTTATTTTTTATTTTATTTGTTTATTTAACAGGGACAGTGCAATAAACATAGACAATTAATCAAATGACAATCTAATGTGTTGCACAAAGAGTGTATAGCTATTAGCTAATTTGCAACTCTTGTCCCTGGATGGGCTTTAGAAAGAAGAAACAGGTAAAAAGAAAGAAATGTAAGGAAAAGAAAAAATGAAGACAGAATAAACAATAACCACATACATCAATGCAAACAAGATTATAAATACACAATATAAAAACTGGTTCACATTTGCCTATTTCAGGTCTCCCTTCCTTCGTCACTCACTATAAACAAACACATTCATTCCTTCCCTTCATTCACTCACACCCTGCAGACAATCATTTCATACATGGGTACATTCTTGTTTATTTTTCAGCCAGTTTTTAACCTTTGTAGTAAATGTAAAAAATCATTCAACCCCCACTGCATTTTAGGTTTATTAGAAAAAATTACAAATTTTCAGGTGTTTCCAATAATTGATAATGGCAGTCACTGCAGAGAATAAACCCTCAGAAAGCGCCAGGCCCAGATGGCGTCTCCGGACGTGTGCTCAGGACCTGTGCAGACCAGCTGGCTGAGGTGTTTTGTGATATTTTTAATCTATCTCTGAAGCTCCAGTCAGTGCCCTCATGCCTTAAGTCAGCCATCATTGACCATGTTTATATGGTCATGAGTAAACTGATTACTGGAGTAAACCGATAAAGGTAATAAACAGCTTATGGTATTTACATGCACTGAGTAAACAGTTTACTGGACAAATAAACTAGGTGTGTTAATCTGTTTTGTCATAAACCGTTAATTAGCCTATGACCCTGTTTACATGGTCATGAGTAAACCGATTACAATCAGCTTTCTCGAGTTACCTGATTATTCAAACTAGCCATGTTTACATGGACACAAGTAACCGGATTAAAAGCCTGATCGGAATAAAAATGCTCCATATAAACACGCCAATCTGAATATTCTGACCGATCACACTCATTCGGATCAAAATTTCATTCTGATTGAGACGGGTGGGTTATGCTGATTGTTAATCCGATCGGTGCGCATATACACACTTATTCCGAAGGTTGGGCAGAAATATGTTTACTGCGCATATCTTGTACATCAGCTATACGTTGACCTGACGTATTTCCGCCTTTACAGCAGCTAGCGGAAAACATGGCAGGAGTAAAACAAAACTGGTCTGCACTTGTCCTGCTGTCTCCCTCTGTTCATCATATGCAGAAGTATGTACTTGTAGCTTCATTACGGAGACAAGCGAAGCAAAAGTACAGTCTGAATAACACAGTACAGGTCCATTTCAAAAAAGAAAGACACAAAGCGGGGTGTGTTTACAACGGAAGTTGCTTCTTCTACTATTATCCGGAATGTTGAATGTCGACGTGCGCATGTCAAGAATGATTAGTCCGTTCTAATATGTGACACATGGAAACGCACATCCTAATCGGATCAGCCTTTTCAGGATCCATGTAAACAGTAAAGTTCTGATCTGGAATTGTAACTGTAATGGGCTTTTTAAAGAAAAAGAGGCTGAAACATATTATCAAACTTAATCTCTTGCCTGTCTGCCATTAAAAAATGGTTTTAAACAATAACTTCCTACAATTAAATCTTAATAAGACAGAACAACACTGATCATCGCTCGATGACGGTCACCAACGCGGCGCGAGCTCAAGGAGAAATTAAATACCAGGATCAACAGGTGCGGTTCTACCCAGATTTGGCCACAGGAATTCAACAATTAAGGAAAACAGTCTGACCCCGCCCGTAAAGAGCTGCGCAACCTCGGGATCCAACACGGAGTGATTCATCCGGCAAGATTGCTGGTCACATATAAAGGGAGAACCCATATCTTCAAGACCCCTCAGGAGGCGCAGGAGCTTATCAAGCAGATCCAAAAGGAAACTGGTGGGAGCTAAGCATGAACAAAATATAAAGGTAGAATATTTAAGCATTTGCACAGGCATCTGATTGATCTGAAGCATATAGCATGTCTACAAAATATAGATTGTATTATATTAAAAAAAAAAAAGCTATGATGTACAAAGTTGCTAAAAAATTTTGGAGTTATGTTGGAAAAACTACAGAAGAGAGTTAATGTCATGTCATTAAAAAGTAGCAGAGTCAGGGTGATTGAGAGGAGAAAGAGAGAGTGGTTTGACTGATCCTCGCAGGTGTGGAACAGTCAGTAGCTATAAAGGGAGACAGAATTTTTTTTTTGATTTTGGGGGATTACCACGAATGTGGGGAAAGGGAATTTGTTTTTGTGTAGTTTGTAGGATGAATGTTCAACCATCCATGTTTTTGCTTCTCTGTATGAGCATGTTTATATTGCAAGGTAATCTCAAACTCCTCATTGATCATAGACCAAAGCGTTAATCTTAATTTAACTTCATGGAATTGCAGAGGTCTACAAAATCTAAAAAAACTTAAACAAGTTATGAATAAAATAAAAGACATAGGTTCAAAAATTGTGTTTTTACAAGAAACTCATCTAATAGAGGAGGATGTAAAAAGAATTAGGAGAAGATGGCAGGGAAATGTGTTCACCTCATCATTTTCATCCCGAGCCAGGGGAGTTATGACTCTCATACATAAAACAGTCCCATTTCAAGTGAAAAATGTAATTGGAGACAAATTAGGAAGATATCTAATCATCCAAGGATCTTTGTTATTAGAAAATATAAATCTGGTGAACTTATACGGTCCCAATATAGATGATCAAAACTTCTTCGCTAATTTATTTCTTACTTTATCATCACTTACAGGGCAACATATAACAGCAGGGGATTTTAATTGTACATTGAATCCCAGTATAGATAGATCAACAGGACTGGACTGTACGCACAATGGATGTAGGATGACCATTAATCATTTTATGAAAGAATTGAGATTGCTAGATATATGGAGAGAAATGAAACCACAAGTCAAAGCCTGTTCTTGTTATTCTAATACCTACAAGACATTTTCACGTATTGACTATTTTTTGATCTCCACAGAATTAAGGTCCAAGATTCAAAACTGTTTCTATGATAACATCGTGATATCTGATCATGCACCCTGCTATCTAATATATGTAGATAAGAAATTGACAAAGGATCCAGGCAGGTGGCAATTTCAGCATAAATGGCTTCAGGATGAGGAATTTGTTAAGTACATAGAAAAACAGATAGATGAGTTCTTTGATATCAATACTACACAAACATCAGCATGTATAAAGTGGGAGGCTTTCAAAGCTTTTATTAGGGGACATATTATTAGTTATACAGGTTCAAAATCTAAGAAGACTCGAGAGGAGAGAGTCCAATTGGAACGTAAAATAAAAATTCTTCAAGAGAAAGTGTATGCAGGAAGTAACCCAAAGTTAGAGAACGAATTACTGATTCTGAGAGCTGAATATGACAAAAAATCAGCGAATAGAGCTGCCTCGAGTCTTCTAAGATTGAAGCAAACTTTTTATGAACAAGGTGAAAAATCAGGGAAATTATTGGCATGGCAGATTAAACAATTAGAATTTAAAACACCAATTACCAGTATTATAAGTAATGGACAGGCAGTTGTAGATCCTTTAGAAATTAATAGTGCCTTTAGAGACTTCCGGTTATGGCGGCCACGTGAGAGGGACACGTCTCGCTCTGCTCTGCTCCTGGAGACGAAAAAACGGCAAATAACTCTCTCATTTGGGACAGAACCTATCCCAGCGTTTGGACGAGGATATGTCGGTGAAGCCTAAGGCTGGAAAACCAGGTAGAGGAAAAAGCGAGCCGCCGAAACAGTCTAAATTAACGGACTTTCACGTCTGTGACGCAGCAGATAAAGAAGCTCCATATATGGCGGAGGAAGCGAGCAGCGGTGCGGTGAATGTGGGAGGCAGCACAGGTGCGGTGCTTAACGCCATTAGTTCAATGAGAGCGGACTTTTCCGCTAAGTTTGATGGGATTATGGCAGCGTTGGAAGGAATGAGAAAAGAATTGGGTGACTGTGTAGAACGAATGGCGCAGGTGGAGCTTCGTGTCTCTAGTGCTGAAGATGACGTCACCTGTCTTCAATTAAAGGTGCGCACTTTGGAAAAAAAAATAAAAATCTGGAAAATAATGTCTTGGACTTGGAATCCCGGTCGAGACGGAACAACTTGAGGCTGGTGGGTCTACCGGAGGAATCCGAAGGTCGGGACACATGTTCCTTTTTGGAAAAGTGGATTCCGGAGGCGCTGGGCAGCGCGGAGCTGCAATCAGCAGTCGTTCTGGAAAGCGCATATCGTATCGGCCCACGGAGAGATAAGGGACCACCGAGGACGATTATTATGAAGTTTATCAGCAATAGAGACAGGATGAAGATCTTCAACGCTGCGCGAGCTAAAGGCCAAATTAAACACCAGGACCAGCAGGTGCGGTTCTACCCAGATTTGGCCACAGGAATCCAACAATTGAGGAAGCAGTTTGATCCCGTACGTAAAGAGCTGCGCAACATTGGGATTCGTCATGGTGTAATTTATCCTGCGAGACTGTTGACCATGTATGGGGACAGAACCCACATCTTCAAGACCCCAGAGGAGGCGCAGGAGTTCATCAAGAAAATCCAAGAAGAGACTGGTGGGAGCTAAGCATGAACAAAATATAAGGTAGAATATTTAAGCATTTGCACAGGCATCTGACTGATCTGAAGCAAATAGCAAGTTTACAAAATATAGACTGTATTATATATTAAAAAAAACAAAAACAAAACTATGATGTACAAAGTTGCTAAAAATTTTGGAGTTAAGTTGGAAAACTACAGAAGAGAGTTAATGTTATGTCATTAAAAGTAGCAGAGATAGGGTGATTGGGAGGATGAAGAAGGAGTGGCTTTGGCTGATCCTCGTGGGTGTGGAGCGGTCGATGGCTATATCAGGAGACGGAATTTTTTTTTTGATTTTGGGGGGATTACCACAAATGTGGGAAGGGGGAATTTGTTTGTGTGTAGTTTGTAGGATGAATGTTCAACCACTCATGTTTTTGCTTCTCTGTTTGAGCATGTTTACACTGCAAGGTAATCCCAAACTCCCTATTGATCATAAACCAAAGCGTTAATCTTAATTTAACTTCATGGAATTGCAGAGGTCTACAAAAATTAAAAAAACTTAAACAAGTTATGAATAAAATAAAAGATATGGGTTCAAAAATTGTGTTTTTACAAGAAACTCATTTAATAGAGGAGGATGTAAAAAGAATTAGGAGTAGATGGCAAGGAAGTGTTTTCACCTCATCATTTTCATCCCGAGCCAGGGGAGTTATGACTCTCATACATAAATCAGTCCCATTTCAAGTGAAAAATGTAATTGGAGACAAATTTGGAAGATATTTAATCATTCAAGGATCTTTGTTATTAAAAAATATAAATTTGGTAAACTTATATGGTCCCAATATAGATGATCAAAAGTTCTTTGCTAATTTATTTCTTATCTTATCATCACTTACAGGGCAACATATAATAGCAGGGGATTTTAATTGTACATTGAATCCCGGTATAGATAGATCAACAGGACTGGACTGTACGCACAATGGATGTAGGATGACCATTATTCATTTTATGAAAGAATTGAGATTGCTAGATATATGGAGAGAAATGAATCCACAAGTTAAAGCCTACTCTTGTTATTCCAATACCTACAAGACTTTCTCACGTATTGATTATTTTTTGATCTCCACAGAATTAAGGTCCAAGATTCAAAACTGCTTTTATGATAACATTGTGATCTCTGATCATGCACCCTGCTGTCTAATATATGTAGATAAGAAATTGACAAAGGAACCAGGTAGATGGCAATTTCAGCATAAATGGCTTCAGGATGAGGAATTGTTAAGTACATAGAAAAACTGATAGATGAGTTCTTTGATATCAATACTACACAAACATCAGCATGTGTAAAGTGGGAGGCTTTCAAAGCTTTTATTAGGGGACATATTATTAGTTATACAGGTTCAAAATCTAAGAAGACTCGAGAGGAGAGAGTTCCAATGGAACATAAAATAAAACTTCTTCATGAAAAAGTATATGCAGGAAGTGATCAAGGTTGGAGAACGAATTACTGATTTTTTTGCAGGGAGCTGAATATAGACAAAAATCAGCGAATAGAGCTGCCTCGAGTCTTCTAAGATTGAAAACAATCTTTTTATGAACAAGGTGAAAAATCAGGAAAATTATTGGCATGGCAGATTAAACAATTAGAATTTAAAACACAATTACCAATATTATAAGTAAGGGACAGGTAGTTATAGATCCTTTAGAAATTAATAGAGCCTTTAGAGATTACTATGAAAAATTATATGATACCAAAAATGAATCTGACTTAACAAAACTAAATGGGTTTTTGAACGGACTTCTATACCATGTATTTCAAATGAAAACAGGGAGATACTGAGCTCTAAAATTAGTCAAGAAGAAGTTGGGCTAGACCATTGATAATATGAAATCAGGAAAAAGTGCAGGACCAGATGGTCTTCAGTTGACCTTTATAAAAAATTTAAGAATAAATTAATAAACCTTTTTTGGAAATGGTTTTAGAAGCATTTCAAAATAGTAATTTACCATCATACATGAATAATGCCTTAAGTATACTGTTGCCAAAACCAGGTAAACCCTCTAATAAATGTGAAAATATGAGACCAATAAGCCTATTAAATGCCGACCTTAAGATAATCTGTAAAATTTTAGCAAGACGAATACAAGAAATTTTACCAAATATTATTAATCAACACTATCCTCAAGTGAAAACTCACAGAAAAGATTAAACTACTGGAAAGAAGATCTGCAAACTGAAATTTCAGAGGAACAATGGGAATTGGCTTGTACAGAAGCTCAAACCAAATCAATAAATGTACGTCTTAACTTGATACATTTTAAATGGTTAATGCGGATGTATGTTACACCGGTGGAGTTAAATAGATATAACAAAAACATACCAGATACATGCACAAAATGCATGGAAAGTAAAGGAACCCTATTTCATTGTTTATGGGAATGTAGAATAATTAGAATGTTTTGGGAAGAGGTGAGGGTAACAATTGAAAAAATAATTTCAAAACAAATCATATTGAATCCTAAACTGTTTTTGTTGGGTCTGTACCCAAAAAAGCATAACTTTAATAAAAGTGAAAGAACATTCATAGACCTCAGTTTGCTTATGCCAAAAAATGTATTGCACTACTGTGGAAAAAGACTCATAGACCAGATGTGACTCAGTGGTTAAGACAGATGTTAACAAATCTTCCATTAGAAAGAATAACATACATACTGAAATCAAAGGAAAGTGTGTTTGAGAATATATGGAGACCTTTTATTGATTATGTAAAAAATTTAAACATAACTCTTCAAGAGGAAGGTGAATGATGTGTGTGGACCTTGTAAATTCCAAACTGGTGAACATAATATGTATACTTATGTAATGGATTGTCTAGACTAAACAGAGGAGCATTGTTGAAGACTTCATTTTGTTGGTGGTTGTTGGTGTTTTTAGTGCATTTTTTTTTTGTAGTACTTTAATGTTAGTGTTTGTTTGTGTCATGTTTGTTAAAAAAAGGTTCAATAAAGATATTGTGGAAAAAAAATATTATTAATCGAGATCAGAATGGCTTTATAAAGGGAAGACAAGGCTTCCATAATGTAAAGAAGACTATTTAATATTATTTATTCTAATAAAGAAGCACCGGATACAGCTCTCCTATCACTGGACGCCGAAAGGCCTTTGATAGAGTCGAATGGCCCTTTCTTTTTGAAGTCCTTACAAAGGTTTGGGACTTGGAAATAATTTCATAAAATGGGTTCAGATAATATATAATAATGCTACAGCAGAAGTCCTAACAAATAACAATATTTCAAAATCAATAAAAATCAATAGAGGATGTCGACAAGGCTGTCCACTTTCACCTTTACTGTTTACTATGGCAATTGAACCTTTAGCGATGGCGATACGTCTACAGTCACAAATATATGGAATTAAAGTTGGACCAACAGAACATAAAATCTCCCTGTATGCCGATGACATAATTTTGTTTATGTCGAATCTTAAAAAATCAATTCCGACCTTGTTGAATTTAATAAAGAATTTTGGGGAAATATCAGGATATAAAAAAAAATAAAACTAAATCTTCAATATTAATGCTAAATGAGACCCAGAGAAATTACCCAGCCCCTGAGGTAAATCAATTCAATGTTGTAAATCAGTTTAAATATTTAGGAATCCAAATTGTGCCTAAGCTAGAATCAGTCGCCAGTGTCAATTATGAAGCCTTAATGACAGATATTAATGAGTTACTTCAGAGATGGATGTCACTACCAATGTCGATGATCGGGAGAATCAATATACTTAAAAGTAATATCTTACCTAAAATACTTTATTTATTTCAATACATTCCCTTACCACCACCTTTAGATTTATTCTCAAGAATTAAAAAAAAGTTAGTGGAATTTATATGGAACAACAGGAGGGCTAGATTACGTTTGTCTTTATTATATTTACCATTTGATCGTGGAGGTCTGAAATGTCCAAATTTTATGTTGTATTATTGGTCGGCACAACTGAGGTCTATGACATATTATTTTTCATCAAATGATCTCCCTCACTGGACTGAAATGGAATCATACAATTTGCCTTTACCTCTTCCCATATTCATATATTCAGACTCGGCAAAAAAATTACAGAAACAAGTTAAAAACCCATTTGTAAAACACATGATTAAAATATGGTGTGAAATTAAAAAATATTTAAAAGAACCACACTTACTGTCACAATTTAGTCCAATATGGGGTAATCAATATTTTAAACCAGGGAGAGCGGATGCTGTGTTTAAAGTATGGACTTTAAAAGGGATCCAAAAAATTCAAGATTTATATTTGTCATGTTCAGATAACATAATGTCTTTTGAAGAGCTGAGGATCAAATTTAATCTTAATAGAACACATTTTTTTAAATATCTTCAACTTAGGAACTTTATTCGATCAAACCAAAATAATGCTCTCACTCGACCTATTTATTCATCCTTGGAAAAAATGTTGATGAAAGATAGTAAAAGAAAGGGTATTATTTCAGAGTTTTATAACTCATTGACACTATCCTCAAGTGAAAACTCACAGAAAAGATTAAACTACTGGAAAGAAGATCTGCAAACTGAAATTTCAGAGGAACAATGGGAATTGGCTTGTACAGAAGCTCAAACCAAATCAATAAATGTACGCCTTAAATTGATACATTTTAAATGGTTAATGCGGATGTATGTTACACCGGTGGAGTTAAATAGATATAACAAAAACATACCAGATACATGCACAAAATGCATGGAAAGTAAAGGAACCCTATTTCCTTGTTTATGGGAATGTAGAATAATTAGAATGTTTTGGGAAGAGGTGAGGGTAACAATTGAAAAAATAATTTCAAAACAAATCATATTGAATCCTAAACTGTTTTTGTTGGGTCTGTACCCAGAAAAGCATAACTTTAATAAAAGTGAAAGAACATTCATAGACCTCAGTTTGCTTAATGCCAAAAAATGTATTGCACTACTGTGGAAAAAGACTCATAGACCAGATGTGACTCAGTGGTTAAGACAGATGTTAACAAACCTTCCATTAGAAAGAATAACATACATACTGAAATCAAAGGAAAGTGTGTTTGAGAATATATGGAGACCTTTTTATTGATTATGTAAAAAATTTAAACATAACTCTTGAAGAAGAAGGTGAATTATGTGTGTGGACCTTGTAAATTCCAAACTGGTGAACATAATATGTATACTTATGTAATGGATTGTCTAGACTAAACAGAGGAGCATTGTTGAAGACTTGATTTTGTTGGTGGTTGTAGGTGTTTTTAGTGCATTTTTTTTGTAGTACTTTAGTGTTAGTGTTTGATTGTTTGTGTCATGTTTGTTAAAAAAAAAAAAAGGTTCAATAAAGATACTGTGGAAAAAAAAATAGTGCCTTTAGAGATTATTATGAAAAATTATATGATACAAAAAATGAAACTGACTTAACAAAACTAAATGGGTTTTTGGACGAATTATCTATACCGTGTATTCCAAATGATAACAGGGAGATACTGGAGTCTAAAATTAGTCAAGAAGAAGTTGGTCCAGCCATTGATAATATGAAATCAGGAAAAAGAGCAGGACCAGATGGTCTTCCAGTTGACCTCTATAAAAAATTTAAGAAATAAAACCACTTTTGGAAATGGTTTTAGAAGCATTTCAAAATAGTAATTTACCACCATACATGAATAATGCCTTAATTATACTGTTGCCAAAACCAAGTAAACCCTCTAATAAATGTGAAAACATGAGACCAATAAGCCTATTAAATGCTGACCTTAAGATAATCTGTAAAATTTTAGCAAGATGACTACAAGAAATATTACCAAATATTATTAACCGAGATCAGAATGGCTTTATAATGGGAAGACAAGGCTTCCATAATGTAAGAAGACTATTTAATATTATTTATTCTAATAAAGAAGCACCGGATACAGCTCTCCTATCATTGGACACCGAAAAGGCCTTTGATAGGGTCAAATGGCCCTTTCTTTTTGAAGTCCTACAAAGGTTTGGACTTGGAAATAATTTCATAAAATGGGTTCAGATAATATACAATAATGCTACAGCAGAAATCCTAACAATCAGCAATATCTCAAAATCAATAAAAATCAAAAGAGGATGTCGACAAGGCTGTCCACTTTCACCTTTACTGTTTACTATGGCAACTGAACCTTTAGCGATGGCAGTACGTTTACATCCACAAATATATGGAATTAAAGAAGGACCAACAGAACATAAAATCTCCCTGTATGCTGATAACACAATTTTGTTTATGTCGAATTTTAAAAAATCAATTCCGACCTTGTTAAATTTAATAAAGAACTTTGGGGAAATATCAGGATATAAAATAAATAAAACTAAATCTTCAATATTAATGCTAAATGAGACCCAGAGAAATCACCCAGCTCCTGAGGTAAATCAATTCAATGTTGTAAATCAGTTTAAATATTTAGGAATTCAAATTGTGCCTAAGCTAAAATCAGTCGCCAGTGCCAACTATGAAGCCTTAATGACAGA
Source organism: Pholidichthys leucotaenia (assembly GCA_020510985.1). NCBI lineage: Eukaryota > Metazoa > Chordata > Actinopteri > Cichliformes > Pholidichthyidae > Pholidichthys > Pholidichthys leucotaenia. The sequence continues at coordinate 200,981,404 of CM035849.1, read as the reverse complement.
TATTAATGAGTTACTTCAGAGATGGATGTCACTACCAATGTCAATGATCGGGAGAATTAATATACTTAAAAGTAATATCTTAGCCAAAATACTTTATTTCAATACATTCCTTTACCACCACCTTCAGATCTATTCTCAAGAATTAAAAAAAAGTTAGTGAAATTTATATGGAACAATAGGAAGGCTAGATTACGTCTGTCCTTACTATATCTACCATTTGATCATGGAGGTCTGAAATGTCCAAACTTTATGTTGCATTACTGGTCAGCACAACTGAGGTCTATGACATATTATTTTTCATCAAATGATCTTCCTCACTGGACTGAAATGGAATCATACAATTTACCTTTACCTCTTTCCTTATTCATATACTCAGACTCGGCTAAAAAATTACAGAAACAAGTTAAAAATCCAATTGTAAAGCATATGATCAAAATATGGTGTGAAACCAAAAAATATTTAAAAGAACCATACTTATTGTCACAATTTAGCCCAGTATGGGGTAATCAATATTTTACACCAGGGAGAGTGGATGCAGTATTTAAAGTATGGAATTTATAAGGGATTCAAAAGATTCAAGACTTATATTTGTCACGTTCAGATAACATAATGTCTTTTGAAGAACTGAGGATTAAATTTAATCTTAATAGAACACATTTTTTTAAATATCTTCAGCTTAGGAATTTTATTCGATCAAATCAAAATAATGCTCTCACCCGACCTACTTATTCATCCTTGGAAAAAATTTTGACGAAAGATAGTAAGAGAAAGGGTATTATTTCAGAGTTTTATAACTCATTGACACTATCCTCAAGTGAAAACTCACAGAAAAGACTGAATTATTGGAAAGAAGACCTGCAAAACTGAAATTTCAGAGGAACAATGGGAGTTGGCTTGTACAGAAGCTCAAACCAAATCAATAAATGTACGTCTTAAATTGATACATTTTAAATGGTTAATGCGGATGTATGTTACACCGGTGGAGTTAAATAGATATAACAAAAACATACCAGATACATGCACAAAATGTATGGAAAGTAAAGCAACCCCATTTCATTGTTTATGGGAATGTAGAAAAATTAGAATATTTTGGGAAGAGGTGAGGGTAACAATTGAAAAAATAATTTCAAAACAATTCACATTGAACCCTAAACTGTTTTTGTTGGGTCTGTATCCAGAAAAGCATAACTTTAATAAGAGTGAAAGAGCATTCATAGACCTCAGTTTGCTTAATGCCAAAAAATGTATTGCACTACTGTGGAAAAAGACTCATAGACCAGATGTGACTCAGTGGTTAAGACAGATGTTAACAAACCTTCCACTAGAAAGAATAACACACATACTGAAATCAAAGGAAAATGTGTTTGAGAATATATGGAGACCTTTCATTGATTATGTAAAGAAATTAAACATAACTTGTGAAGAAGAAGGTGAATGATATGTGTGGACCTTGTAAATTCCAAATTGGTAAATGTATAATATGTATACTTATGTAATGGATTACCTAGACTAAACAGAGGAGCATTGTTGATGACTTGCCTTTGTTAGTGGTTGTTGGTATTTTTAGTACATTTTTTTTTCTTTTCTTGTAGTTAGTGTTTTTTTTTAATTACTTTAGTGTTAGTGTTTGATTGTTTGTGTCATGTTTGTAAAAAAAGGTTCAATAAAAAATATTGTGGAAAAAAAAAAGATTTTAATTTTGGCTTTTGGCTTTTAGAGCTCTTAATGGCCAAGCCCCTTCATACATCTCAGCCCTCTTGACTCCTTATGCCACGACACGATCACTAAGATCCTCAAACCAGAGACTCCTGATGGTCCCTCGGACCAAGTTCAGAACCCGTGGAGATTGATCTTTCCAGGCCGCTGCACCACGGCTTTGGAACGCACTTCCCCTGTCCTTGCACTGCCTTGAGTCTGTTGACTCTTTTAAGAAGGAGTTAAAAACTCATTTGTTCAGACAGGCTTTTAGCTCTCATTGAATGGCTTTTATTTCTTCACTGTTTTCTCTTTTTATCCCTATTAATATGTATATTGTATCTCATTTCTATTGACTTTAATTTCTGGGTATTTGTAAATTTTAACTTGCTGTGAAGCACTTTGTGATATATATCTGTCTATATTCTATCCGAATGGCAGAGACTCTAAAAAGGCATCATGGCAGGGTGCACAATATCTGTGGCTTTGTTTGTGGCTGCTATGAATTTGATATTGAAGGTAGGAGGGATACAATGCAGAGGCCCAAAAGCAGATGATGGCACTAGGCATCCAGCTTGTAGAGCCTTTATGGATGATATAACCGTAATGACTCCGTCAGTGCAAGGAATGCATTGGATCCTAGGCTCATTGGAGAAGATGGCAGCTTGGTCACGAATGCAGTTTAATCCAGGAAAGTCTAGGAGTCTGAGCATTATGAAAGGAAAGTTGATGGAAAGCATTTTCAGCATCGAAGGGACTGTAATTCCATCAATTCAAGAACAGGGAGTACGATGCCTGGGAAAGTACTACGATTGTACCTTAAATGATAGGGGGAATTTAAAGCAGACCATGGTTAGTTTGTGTAGCTGGCTTAAGGCAATTGACAGAAGCCACTTGCTTGGGAGGTTTAAGGTATGGTGCTTTCAGTATGGCATCATACCCAGGTTGCAGTGGCCATTTCTGCTATATGATTTTGCTGTTACCAGAGTAGAAGCAATGGAGAGACTCTGTAGCAAATTTATTCGCAGATGGCTAGGAGTTCCCCCATCCTTCAGTTCAGTTAATCTCTACAGTAAGACTTCCAAGCTTCGCCAGGGTCTGTTTGTTCTCTGCTCTATTCTGATGATAAGAAGGTCAGGCATTCCAACATAGCCATTAAGTGTGGTAGGAAATGGAGACCCCAGGAAGCTGTCAGGGAAGCTGAAGCATACTGGAGACATGACAAAATCGTCGGCGTAGTTTGTCAGGGACGACTCGGGCTAGGAAATTACAATGGTAAAAGGTGGAGCAAAGCTGACACCAAAGGCAGGAGAAGATTCGTAGTACAGAGGGTCAGAGAGGCAGTGGAAGAGGACCGCTGTGTGAAAGCCACAGGGCTTGCCTCTCAAGGGCAGTGGATGCAGTGGAACCATGCACTTGAACGATCACTGTCCTGGAATGATATCTGGGGCACGGACCAGGGCAAGTTGGCTTTTCTTCTCCGTGCAGTGACCGATCTTTTACCAACACCAAGTAATTTAAAACTGTGGTACAAAGATGAGGATTCATCTTGTAAGCTGTGCAGTATGTCCCCTAGTACTTTGAATCACATTTTGACCGGGTGCTCTAGAGCACTGGGAGAAGGGCGTTATCGGTGGAGACATGATAAAGTCCTTGCAGAAATGGCAAAGTGGGTTGAATTTCAAAGGATTAGAGCCAACAACCATCAAGCAACATCATTTCAGGTCATTAGCTTTCAAAAGCCAGGAAATAAGTCAGAATGCGCCCCTCTGTTTTGCATAAAGCATCAGATTGGGAGTTGCACGTTGACCTAAAAAAGAAGCTCGTCTTCCCAGAAGAAGTAGTAACAACTACTCTCTGCCCGGACATGATTCTTTGCTCTCAGAGTGCAAAATCCATTGTAATAGTCGAGCTTACAGTGCCTTGGGAGGAGAGGCTGGATATATCTCACGAACTCAAGAAGGAAAAATATCAGGACCTGGTTGATGAGGCCCGGATTAAAGCGTGGCACACTACTTTATTCCCCGTTGAGGTTGGTTGTCGTGGGTTTCCAGCTGCATCTTTGTATCATTTTTTACATAAGATAGGTCTGGAACCTAAACATCTTAGGAAAGCCATTGGGGATATAGCCTCAGTGGCAGAGGCTAGTTCAAGGTGGTTGTGGCTCACAAGAGACCGTGGTTGGAACCCTTCTGCAAGTGAAGATTAATCTTTGCTGCCCCACTCAGGCGAGGCGTACAGGTTCAGGGGCGAAACGCCGATGACCCTGAGACACCTGCTGATGATGCAGGAGGGATCCTCTAACGAAGTTTTGACCACTCATCCACCAGGACTGTTAAGAAGAGAAACTGATGTCTCATCTATTTTGCTTTTGCAGTTTCTGCTTGTAGCAAAGCATCTTTGATGTTTATTTCTCTTGTGAAAAGTGCTATACAAATAAACTTTGATTGCTTAATCAGATTGAAGAAATTTTGCCCATGTAACCATGGCTACTGTCATGTAAACAGAGTAATCTGATTACCTTTATCAGTTAAATACCCTGTTTACATGGACCCTGTTTACATGGTCACAAGTAAAACTAATTACTGGAGTAAACTGATAAAGGAAATAAACAGCTTATGGTGTTTACATGCACTGAGTAAATGGTTTACTGGGTAAATAAACTAGATATGTTAATCTGTTTTCTCATAAACCTTTAATGAGCCTTTGAATCTGTTTACATGGCCACGAGTAAACCGATAAAGATAATCGGATTACTGTTTATATGACAGTTTGAATAATCAGGTCCCTCCAGAAAGCTGATTGTAATCGGTTTTCTCGTGACCATGTAAACAGGGTCATGGTCATGGACAGGGTTGTTTCAGGAAGGGCATCCGGCATAAAAACTCTGCTTCAAAACTATAAGACTATGGCAGATACATCGATGTCTGCTGCAGCGACTTGTCCAACCCACTTGGAAGTGGAAAAACATGTTAAAAGAATTTAAAAAAAAAAAAAAAATCCAATCAGTTTAGATTTACCTAGAGCAACAATGAGTGTGTTTACATGAGCACAAGTATCCTAGTTGTAATCAGGTTTTCGAAGCATCACGTTAATGAAGACTGTATATGTAAAGTAGAGATGCAAGATATGAGTTGGGTTTTTTTGTTTGATAACTGCTATGCCAATATTTTGAAAATTGTTTTGTTGATTGCTGACGCCGATATAGGCACATAGTTTTCCCACCTATTTACATCTCCTTTGTCTTACAGTAACGATTAACTGGCATATAAAGACACATTCTCTAAGGAAAATAAGACAACTACCTCAACTTAATACGAAAATAAATGCTATGCCCAAACACAATGAAACATTTTTATTAAACTGGGATACTGTGTGATCATGTATGCAGACATGTGAAGTGCCATAACCATAAATGCCATAAGTTCAATATGATAATAACCAGAACAAGGCTCAATCCCAGGATACTGGTGCTCATGTGAACACACTCATTTTTTGTTTTCCTCAACATGAAACAAAATTTATACCATAATGGAGTCTTGGTGCATAGGACATGTCCCTTACTGTGTTTTTAATAGTGAATTTATGTGAGGGTGAAAAGGTTTGATCAGTGAAGCTTTCTGGATGGAGTTTCTAAAGTCAGGGTAATGCTGTCCACCCAGCACTAGAGAGGAGGGCTGCTTTTGTCTTGCATTCTTCGTTCACATCTTTCTTTCATAGTTTGCAGTTCTTCCCTTTTGTCCCATGTGTTGACAAGGGCTTGACATGTTTCCATAATCAGCCTTGGAACTGTCTGGAGTACAACAACTCTGTCCTCCATTATTGAGTACCATCAAGTTTGGCCTTTGCTTTTGGCCTGCAAGACAATGACTCGTCATGATCTATGGTCCTGGGAGCATATTCACAAAGTGTCCCAGTGCTAAGAATTACTCCTAGTGATATAAATCTTAGAAAATTCTCTAAATTATGACATTTTCTAAGATTTCCGCCCCCCCTAAAATTAGGAGAAAATCCAAGTAAAAACAAAAGTTATTTACAAAGCATCTTAGTCCTTAAAGGTCGTCTAAGCCAAAAACATGTTAGGAGTGAGGAAAACTTTTAAGGGGCTTAAGAGTCTCTTAAGATGAGGAAAAAATGGGGGGAAAAGACAAAGGAGAAATGTTCTTGTAACAATGAATGATGGTGAGCTCATTAAACGTTACTGGTTGAATTGTGTTGGGATAATGTGTAACACTTTAAAATATAGCCCAAATTTACGAGGTACTTTGTGTAAAAGTACACGGAAGGCTCCCTGTAATTATTTTTAAAAAAAGCATGGTATGTTACCCATATTGGGATAACACACCGTGCTTTTTTAGGGGCAGTCCAATATAATTTACACCTGTATTTTCACTGAATGTACCATAACTTTTGACTGTATTATAAAGTGTTACCAGATGTCTTTAGTTGATCTCATGAGAAATGCATCTCTCCCCAAGTGCAACATCATCATATCCAAAGTGGCTGTTCCCCACACTGACGCTCTCTTTAATGGAGTGCATCTATTCAACTATAGGCTATTCTTTCATATGATGGAAGTGGGTCTGTCATTAGCAGGGAGACTGTCAGGATCGGCTCCAGCCCCCCATGACCCGAAAAAGACAAAGTGGTTGAAGATGAATGAATGAATGAATGAATGAATGGTCAGATCGACCATATTAAAACTGCACACACACACACACACTTCGCCTCTCGGTTCATCTGTGGCAAATCACACACAATTTATGACAAAGGTTTAGAAAAACAGTTTACACCATATAAGGTGTAAAGTGTTGAGGTGACTGGTAAATGAGTGTCTGGCCAGGCAAGGTCATTTCGGCTTTCCATTTCCCAGCAGCCTTTGCGGCCACTCCTGCACGGAGACGTCAACGCATGCATGCAGCCAAGAGAGCTCCTCGCCACCGTGTGCATCTTCTCCTCCCTCCAGCTACGACCCTCTCCTCCTACGTGGAACTTCGTAAGCTATCTCTCTGTTTGTTCCTCACCTCTGCATTCTCCTCTGTTTTATGTTTGGACTTACCTGTGCACAGGTGGACCTTCTCCCTGGCAGACTGAAACCCTTCCCCGCGGCGGACCAGGATCTACTCCTCAGAGCTGGAGTTCCCACTCCCCCTTCACCGTCCTGTAAGTGCACATAATTATTTGGACTGAACTGTTCCCCTTCACACCTCGGCCGAGGCTTATCTTCCTACACAGCGCACTGTGAATATCTGCACAAGAGCTTCTTTCACCTTCCCGGGACCGTTGCAACCTGAAGAAGACGTGGGGCCACTGATAGCTCTCAACCAGTTGCTCTACACTCCGTAAGGCTATAATTAATAAATCATCGTCCCCCTTTGTGCTGCAGACTGCTCATCATTCTCTCTCCCTCTTCCCTGGCAGGGTTGTCAGACTCTCCCCGCACTGCTCACACTAAAATCATTGTAATCTGTAATCGAGTCAGTCGTCTGCTTCTGGGTCTAAACACCAAGTCATGTCAGTACGTCTCCATCAGTCAGACCCAGCAAACGGTGCCAACGCATGCTGATTAGACATCATGGAGGCTTGGTTAGATCAGGTTACATACCAGCAGCAGGTGATACTGAAACAACTTACACAAATAAACGAACGGTCTGACCAACTTACCGCTGCCTTGCACACACCGGCCGGCTCCGGGGTATCGAATGTTCCGCTGCCTCCTTCTCCTCCATCGGCACGCTCTCACCACATAACACCAGTTCCCACACCAGCCCGCTTCAGCGGTAGGCTGGGTGAAGCCCGGGGTTTTCTCATTCAGTGCAGCCTTGTATTTCAGCGAGTACCAGAGGATTTTCCCACTGATCACAGTCAAATTAGCTACGTGGTGAATCTGCTGGAGGGGCGGGCCTTAGCTTGGGCTTATGCAGTTACGGATCTCCCTGATTATCTGAACTACACTTATGGTCAATTTGTGTCTGAATTCACTCAGGTGTTTGATCACTCCAACCGGGATGACATTATCACCACCCGCCTTCTCAATCTCTGGCAGGGGGTCAGGTCCGTACCCGCCTACTCGGTGGATTTCCGGGTTGTTGCAGCGGAGATGGGGTGGGAGGATGCATCTCTCTGTACCATTTTCACACACAGTCTCAGCCCTGGCCTTCGTGATGAGCTGGCACGGTTAGATAAACCATCCTCATTAAACGAGCTGATTTCCCTGGCCATCAAGCTAGATAATCGCCTTAGGGAACGATCTAATGAGCGCCGCCATACCAACCGCTCGAGATCTCAGTCACACTCCCCTACTCAGCCCCGCCTCCCAGCCCTCCCCTCTCCTGAATCCACTAACACTGTGGAGCCCATGCTGTTGGGCCGGTCTAGGTTGCCTCTTGCTGAACGACAGCGCTGCCATGATCTTGGGTTGTGTATGTATTGTGCCAGCTCTGAACATGAGGTTACCCACTGTCCCAATCAGCCAAAAGGGGGGGTCCATTCATTACAGTAGGGGGACTAACGGACATGGGTAGATCTGAATCGCTTATGTGCCTTTTGTTACCTATTCATTTTGATCACGATCATACTGAATTCTGCACTACTGCTCTCATTGATTCTGGTGCTGAGCAAAGCTTTATTCCGAACAGTCTGGCAACCCAGCTAAAGCTTCCGTGTCAAGACCTGGAAACCCCATTGAATTTGGTAGCCATTTCTAGGGAGCCACTCACTAGGGTCACTAAAAAGACAGCTCCCATCTCCATATTGTTTTCAGGCAACCACAGAGAGCATTTGAGTTTTTTTGTTTAACCATCTCTGCCTCTCCCGTTATTTTGGGCTATCCCTGGTTAAGACTCCACAACCCAGTTACTGATTGGCAGGCAGGAAGGGTTATTTCATGGAGCACCTTCTGCTTAGCCGCCTGTATGCAGTCTGCAGCGTGTTCCCCTTCTGTCCCTATCAGCCCATCGCCCACCCATATGCCCGATCTCACTCTAGTTCCTCCTGAGTATCATGATCTTGCCCTGGTCTTCAGCAAAACTAAGGCACTTTCCCTACTCCCCCCACCGTCCCTATGACTGCACCATTAACCTTCTTCCGGGGGCTACATTGCCATCTAGTAGATTGTATAGTCTGTCAGCCCCAGAACAGGAGGCTACAGGTAAGTACATCAAGGAGTCATTAAGTTCTGGCATCATCGGACCTTCGTCGTCTGCGGTGGGGGCAGGGTTTTTTTTTTTGTGGGCAAGAAGGATGGATCCCTTCGGCCCTGTATTGACTTTAGGTAACTTAACAACATCACACTGAAGGACAAGTATGCCTTGCCGCTCATCAGATACTCCACTTTCGACCTGTTGCAGGGTGCCACTGTCTTCACCAAGTTGGACCTGCGCAATGCCTAGTATCTTATCCGGATAAAGGAGGGGGATGAGTGGAAAATAGGGTTTTGTACACCTAGTGGCCATGTTGAGTATCTGGTGATGCCATTTGGGTTGACAAACACGCCGGCTGTTTTCCAATGGCTCATCAATGACATTCTGAGGGACTTTCTGAACTCTTTTGTTTTTGCGTACCTGGGTGACATATTGATTTTCTCTTGTTCCCTAGATGAGCACCAGGTGCATGTTAGGACTGTCCTTCAGCAGCTGTTGGAGAACCAGCTGTACGTCAAAGTGGAGAAGTGTGAGTTTCGTACATCCTCAATCACCTTCCTGGGGTTTATCGTCACTCCTAAGGAGATCAGGGCTGACCCGGATAAGGTGAAGGTGGTCTTGGATTGGCCTGTTCCCTCCTCCCGCAAGCAATTACAGCCATTTTTAGGATTCGCCAATTTCTACCGGCGCTTCATCCGCGATTTCAGTGTGGTTGCCCAGCCTCTCACCTGTCTCACTTCCACCAAGATTCCTTTTCTTTGGTCCAAAGAGGCCGATGATGCATTTACCAAGCTAAAATCTCCCTTCTCCTCTTCCCCATCCTTGCTCAGGTGGCTCCACAGCTGCAGTTCTTGGTGGAGGTGGAGGTAGATGCATCGGACTCCGGGGTGGGGGGCAGTTCTGTCTCAGCGCTCAACCGCCGATCATAAAGTCCATCCCTGCGCTTATTTCTCCCGACGCTCGTCCCCAGCAGAGAGAAACTATGATGTTGGTGACCGGGAGTTGTTGGCGGTTAAACTTGCCTTGGAGGAGTGGCGTCACTGGTTGGAGGGAGCCTTTCAGCCGATTGTGGTCTGGACTGATCACAAAAATCTGGAGTATCTCAGGGCTGCTAAACGGCTAAACTCCAGACAAGCCTGCTGGTCTCTGTTCTTTGGCAGGTTTAATTTTACTATCACCTACCGCCTGGGATCCAAGAATACCAAGCCTGATGCCCACGGTCTCGCCGGAGCTGCATCCCATTGTTCCCCCCTCATGTGTGGTAGGCATGCTCTCTTGGGAGATCGAGGAGAGGGACAAGAGAGTGCAGAGCTCTGAGCCTGATCCGGGTGGGGGTTCTGCGGGCCGGATCTATGTTCCTTCCTCGGTCCGTGGGGAGGTCATCGATTGAGCCGATCAACCAACTTTATTTAGAAAGCACTTTAAAAGCAACACTCGCTACACAAAGTGCTGTACAGCAAGAAAACAAACATAAAAACATAAAAGCAGGAAGCAGGGCACTAACACAAAACAATATAGAACCAGAGTCAAAAGAAACAATAAAAGGTAAAATAAATAAATAAAAATCCATTTCATTCAATAACATAAATGTCTCACACTGGGTCGAAGGCCAGGGTGTTTTAAGACGGGTTTTAAAAATGGACAGTGAAGGTGGCTTGTCTGATGTCCAGGGGTAAATGCCATCCAGGCGTGTCACGCACTGTGTCTCATCTGCAGAGGACCTTCTGGTGGCCGTCTATGAGGAGCGACGTGAAAGAGTTCATCAAGGCCTGTCCCCAGTGCACCACTGGTAAGTCATCTTCTTCCCCACCTTCCGGGCTCTTGCATCCCCTACCTATCCCCAGCAGGCCATGGCCCCATGTGGCACTGGACTTTGTGACTGGGCTTCCTCCCTCTGCTGAGCACATGGTCATTCTCGCTGTTGTGGACAGGTTCTCGAAAGCAGCTCACTTTGTCCTCCTGAACAAGCTTCCTTCTGCCAAGGAAATGGCTGAACTTCTTGTTTTACATGTGGTCCGCCTCCATGGTATTCCAGTGGATATAGTTTCAGATCGGGGTCCCCAGTTCTTCTCCCAGGTTTGGCAATCCTTCTGTAAGGCTATCGGAGAGACTGTCAGCTTGTCTTTGGGGTATCACCCCCAGAGTAATGGCCAGTGTGAGCGAGCCAATCAGGAGCTGGAGGCAGCCCTGAGGTGTGTCACGGCAACTAATCCTGCATCTTGGGAGTACAAACCTACCATGGATCAAGTATGCTCACAAATCTGCTGCTACTGGTCTCTCTCCCTTTGAGGCGTCCTTGGGGTACAACCCGCCTCTGTTCCCTGATGCGGAGGTGGAGATTGATGTACCGTCTGTGCAGTCCCACATCAGACGTTGTCACCGCCTCTGCAGTTCTACCAGGGCTGCTCTTTGCCACACTGCGGACCGTAACTCCGAGATTGCCAACCGTCGGAGGACCCCAGCCCCTCCCTACCGTGTTGGGCAGAAGGTATGGTTGTCCACCAGGCACATTAACCTTAAAACAGATCCCAGAAAGCTTTCTCCTCATTTCATTGGCTCTTATCCCATCTCCCAAATTGTCAATCCAGCTGCTGTTCGCCTTTCTCTTCCCCATGCTCTCCGCATCTGTCCCACCTTTCATGTCTCTCAGGTGAAGCTGTTTTCCACCAGCCCCCTCTGCCTACCATCCAAGCCACCACCTCCTCCAGTGATGGTCGATGGCGGTCCTGTGTATAAGGTCAACCGCATTCTGGATGTTCAACGCAGTGGGCGAGGTCTACAGTATCTGGTGGACTGGGCTGCGTACGGACCGGAAGAGAGATCATGGATCTGGGAGTCCTTCCTCACGGATCGGGATATGATCCAGGCATTCCATCGAGCCCATCCAGGGAGGCTAGGTCGGCTGCCGGGAGACGTCCCTTGAGGGGTGGGCACTGTGGTGATCCAAGCTGCGCACTTTTTTTCCCTCCTCTCATTGCTCATTTCCCACAGCTGTGGTTTCGCCCACACCTGCTCTTCCTAATCAAGCAGGCTTTAAGTTGAGAGGGGCTCTACTCCTGCACGGAGACGTCAACGCATGCATGCAGCCAAGAGAGCGCCTCGCCACCGTGTGCATCTTCTCCTCCCTCCAGCTACGACCCTCTCCTCCTATGCGGGACTTCGTAAGCTACCTCTTTGTTTGTTCGTCACCTCTGCATTCTCCTCTGTGTATGTTCGGACTTACCTGTGCACAGGTGGACCTTATCCTTGGCGGACTGGAACCCTTCCCGTGGCAGACCAGGATCTACTCCTCGGAGCTGGAGTTCCCATTCTCTCTTCACTGTCCTGTAAGTGCACATAATTATTTGGACTGAACTGTTCCCCTTCACACCTCGGTCGAGGCTTATCTTCCTGCACAGTGCACTGTGAATATCTGCACAAGAGCTTCTTTCACCTTCGCGGGACCGTTGCAACCTGAAGAAGACGTGGGGCCACTGATAGCTCTCAACCAGTTGCTCTACACTCCGTAAGGCTATAATTGATAAATCATCGTCCCCCTTTGTGCTGCAGACTGCTCATCATTCTCTCTCTCTCTTCCCTTGCAGGGTTGTCAGACTCTCCCCACACTGCTCACACTTGCTCACAATAAAATCACTGTAATCTGTAATTGAGTCAGTCGTCTGCTTCTGGGTCTAAACACCAAATCATGTCAAATTTACTGTTACTGTTGTGTATTTGTCCATAGTTTGGTTGTGATATTTGAGTTTTAGATAACTTCTGTCCACAATTAAACATTTTGTACACCATCACTTTAAAGCTATGGTCACCAAGATTCTTACAAACAATCGGTTTGTAAGACTCTCCCAATTGCTATGAATTCTGGAGTTCGCAGACATTCATGGAGGGGGCCTACTTTCTCATGGCTGCGGTTCAATTCCCAAGAGCAACTTGAAGCATTCTTGAGAAATGAGATGCTTTTCTGTTGTATGATGGCCCTAGAGTTCTTACAACCTTCATAAAGGTGCTTTGGGATCTTCCTACGGTATACTAATGCCAGCTTACAAAACTTTTTGTGCATCTCACGGCACTCAAGTCATTGGTAGGAAGATCTTACAAGTCGTAAGATCATTTTGTCAGCACAAAAACTGCACGAATGAAAGTACTTCCGCCTTGTCAGTGCCTCACTACCACCTTATTTATATATTTACATATTTATTCCATCTAGCTACAATGCTCTGCACTGTGTGTTCATATATTCATATATTTATTCCATCCAGCTACAATGCTCTGCACTGTGTGTCTGTGTGTGTGTGTGTGTATATATATATTTTATAGTAATATGTACATATGTATATTAGCTGCTCTTGCTTGCTTGTTTTTTTTTTTCTTGCCTTCTGATTGTTGCTCTGAGTGTTGCTATCCCTGTGCTGTTGCAATCCTGGAATTTCCCCGTTGTGGGACTAATAAAGGCTTATCTTATCTTATCTTATGCATGCTTTATGAACCTCCTTATGAACAAGGATTCATACGGCGTTTCCTATGACTGCTGTAAGGGGCCCTCAAGAACAACTTAAGGTGTTCTTGAGAAATACGGCCAACATCTTACATAGTTCTTGTGTTGTTCCTATGGTATTTGTACGGCCACCCTACGATGAAGGTTTCTCGTGGGGCACTCATAGAAATCTTGGACAAGACCATCGACCTGACCACGAACGTATGAACAGTCTATGAACACTGGATTGTCCTACGGCCACCTGAAGAAGGCCATACAAATTGGTCCAAAAACCGTTTGTACGGTGTTCGCAGCCATTTGCAAGGATATTTGTGACCATAGCTTTAACCACTTAATGGCACCTGGTGCCGATCTGCACCCATCAGCATACCTCTCAAAACTAGCCCATACTATTAAACACAGTCCCCGATGTACAAACCTTTTTACACCACAGGATGGCAGACCGGTATAGCTTTCCTCCTAGCACCAAACCTGGATGTTCCCCAAATGCAAAGTTCAGATAAATTCCGGTCTGAACCCGGAGCTTTTTCATTCGTGTGATAGCAAGCACAGAGTCAAGGTGGCCAAGCGTGCGTGCACCAGAGAGGAAGGCTATGCTCTTTTTTGGGCAGATCCCGATTAAGAATAAGACCCTTTATCCATTGAGGAAGATTCCAAATCGGATTACAAGCCTCTGACCGTGCAGTATCTTCAACCAAAAGTGAAACTAACTGTCTGACGGTGAAAGACTGACGGCGTTGTGATTTGCATTTTTTCTGTGTTCGGTGCAATGCCAAATGGCACAGGAGCCACTCTGAAGATTTTTCAGTTTCGCATAACCGTGGTCAAGGGGTTTCTGGACATGGACAAATGGTTCAAAATGCAACGCGGTGCCAGTGCACGTGCACACGCCACATGGCCAGAGAGGACAACGTGGCAGAATGACTGGTTTCAATGGGAGAAATGCCACAGTATGTACCAACAATGATCCTGGGAACTTTTGAGAGATTTTTCCAATTTGCAGTCTGTCTGTAGCTGTTATAATTTCCAAGATACAGGCATTTGAAATTTTGATAGTCGCAATATGCAAATTAGGTCACATTATGCAAAATTCTGCAAAATTCATGGATGAAATTTCTCCAATCATAAACTTTGGGTTATTTGCAATGCTTTTCCAATTTACACTGTGCCTGTATCTGTTAAGACTTTTTAAGATACAGGCAAGGTCAAATTTTGCATTTCCATAAATTTATAGCAACTAAGGAGATTAACAGCTACCCCTCCCTCCTGTCCATATTCAATCAATCAAAGCTTTATTTATATAGCACTTTTCATACAAAAAATGTAACACAAAGTGCTTCACACATTGAAATAAGACACAATTAACCTTCCCCATACACACACACACTTGCATATGTGTGTGTGTACACACACACACACACACACACACACACACACACACACACACACACACACACACACACACACACAAAAACATCTTTGTCTATGTGAGACTTATGACTGAGCACCGAGGATCCAAGTGAGGAAACACCATCACTAGGGAGCCATCACCAGCAGGGAAAGGGCTGAGTCCACAGATATAGGGACACCACCTCTGGGACCGACCAAGTCCAATCTGAGGGGTCAACACCACAGGTATGGTGCCACAGAGCATGACCTCCTCAGCCGGGCAGACCAAAGTAACCAAAGGTCAGCACCCTGCAGCCAGAAAACAGACGCCATTCCCCGTGGGAGGACTCCCTAAGAGGAAACACTGAAGCATGGACAGGATGAAAAAAATAAAACAATCACTGGTAAATAATAAGAAAATTTGTTGGCAGAAACTAGGCAGTTAAGATAACTAAGAAATAAAACACTTAAATACAGACAGTCATAAATACAAAAGTATTAATAATTAGTAGTGAAACAGATAATTGTGACCAGAACATCATAAAGCAGGTTTAAAATCATAAGATAAGACAATTAAAATAGGAAACTAATCAAAAGCAAGGTTAAAATAATAGGTCTTGAGTCTGCTTTTTAAAACATGAACCTTCTCAGCAGCCCTGATGTTCTCCGGCAGGCTGTTCCACAAGCGTGGGCTGTACGAACTAAAAGCTGCCTCACCATGGGTGCGTGTTCTGACAGTAGGGATCATTAAAAGTCCAGTGCTAAAGGACCTCAGGGGCCGCGGGGGTTCATATGGCAAAAGCAGTTCTGATAAATAAGAAGGCACAAGACTGTGCAGACATTTATAAACCAGTAAAATAACCTTAAAATCAATCTTGAAGGACACAGGGAGCCAATGCAGTGACTTTAAAACCAGCATGATGTGAGCCTGCCGTCTGGTCCTCATCAGAACACATGCAGCTGAATTCTGTAATAAATGCAGATTTAAAATTGTCTTTTTTGGAAGATCAGAGAGCAGGGCATTACAGTAATCAATATGTCTGGTAATAAAAGCATGCATCAGTATCTCTGCGTTTGCTCGAGAGAGAAGTGGGCGGACTCTGGCTATGTTCTTTAGATGGTAAAATCCTGTTTGTGTTATATTTTTAATGTGCGAAGTAAAACCAAGCTCAGAGTCTAAAATAACACCCAAATTCTTGATGTATTTGGATGGGGTAAAGGACAGACTATGTAATTTTGGTAAAATTTTCTCTCCGAGCTTCAGGACTGATGACTAAAACTTCAGTTTTGTCCTGGTTAAGCTGAAGAAAGTTTGCTGCCATCCATGATTTAATGTCTGAAGTACAGTTATAGAGGGCATTTATTGATTGGTTTCAAGTCATCAGGAGACAGAGCGATATACAGTTGTGTGTCATCGGCATAGCTATGGAAATTAATGCCATGTCTCCTGATGACATCCCCAAGGGGCAGCATGTACAGATTAAAAAGTATTGGACCTAAAATTGAGCCTCGGGGCACACCACAATTTTTTTTTGTAGACTCTGGAGGAACATGTATCCATACTAGGGCTGAGCCGATACCACTTTTTCAAGACCAATACTGATATCGATATTGTGACTCGGCCGATACTGATCCAAATCCAACACCGTCCCTCTTATTTCAAACAACAGTACAGAACATACTTTGGTAATGACTGGCTGCATGTTGCATACACATAAAAACATAAATTTAAAAGTCAAAGAATATATTACAAATTTTAGTCAGTCCAGCAACGCTGCTGCTTTTTATAATTTTAAACTTTGCAACATTGCCAGCATTTCACTGGTCAGCACTATGTAAACATGCATTCTGAAATTTTAAGTACAAGTTTATTGCAAAACTTTAAAGCTGAGTATTTAAGTAAACATTCAGATGAAATTCAAAGCGCCACTGTGCATGAGGTAAAAAAATGCTGTAGATTTGAAAATAAAGGAAATAACCCTTTAAGTTGTATTTTTGTCATCCACTACTATTATTATTATTACTATCATAAGTATTCTCCTGGTCCTCAGTTTATTTTGTTTATTCTCTGTCCATAGTTTTTTAATTTGCTCTTATTTTGAAGTCATCCATTTCATTTCATAGCCTTGTTAGTCCTTGTATAGTCCTGCTTCCAATTCACCAGTTATAATTTGCTATTTATGTTTCTGTCACCTACCTCTCATCAGCTGTAACTGTCCACCTAAAGGTAAGCCCATGTTATGTCTTCATTCCTGCTCCTTTGGTTTTTACTCTCAGTTTCCTTCTTTTAATTTCACTTTTAGCGTATTCCAGCAGTAAAACAGCAGCTGCTGCTGCACAACACACTTGGTTCTGCTCGGTTCTTGACAGAATTCAGCATACTTTATTGCTGCCGTGATACTTTTGCAAGTGTTTTGTCAAGTTGGTGGCGTAAAATTGTAAATGCTGGTACCACAGCAACATACTGAGGCGAGTCCCACAAACAGGCTTCAGTGATTTGACACTCATTGCCTCTGTTTATAGAAGCCGTGTGCAGTGCGCTGAGAACAGGATCGCACCTTCATTTTATTATTATTAATGTACTGGATCGGTAAATTACTTTTATTCCTTACCGATACCGATCCAGCCATTTTGCCTGGATCAAACCCGACACCGATACGGCGGATCGGATCGGCTCATCCCTAATCCATACTTACCAAAAAGTTCCTGTCTGTGAGGTAGGATTTGAACCAATTGAGAACAGTACCAGAGAGGCCAACCAGGTCATTTAGTCTAGTTAAAAGAATATGGTGGTCTACTGTATCAAAGGCAGCACTTAGATCCAGTAGAACCAGCACTGAATTTCTGTGTGAGTCCATGTTGTGCCTTAAATCATTAACAATCTGACCAGGGCTGTCTCTGTACTGTGGTTCGTCCTAAAACCAGACTGGTTTTCATCAAATATGTTATTTGATATTAAAAAATAATTTAACTCAGTAAAAACAAGTTTTTCTAAAATTTTGCTTAAAAATGGTAAGTTGGATATTGGTCTGTAATTATTAAGGTTTTTAGGATCTAAATTACTCTTCCTCAATTGGGGTCTCACAACTGTCATTTTAAAGGCAGCTGGAAAAACACTCGTCTGGAGAGAGTAGTTCATTATGTTTAAAAGCTCCTCCTGGAAAAATCCACAAAAAGTTTTTAAAAGTGATGGGGGAATGGGGTCTAGAAAACAGGTCGTTGGATTGACTATGGAGAAAACTCGACCAAGAGTTTCAGCATCAACCAAGGCAAAACTCTCCAGCGTTTCCTCAGATAAAGGCAAAGGCTCCACAGTAGTAAGAACAGTATATTCTAATAAAAGATTGGATCTAATAACCTCTATTTTACCTCTGGTCTGCAAAGTCCTCACATAGTGATTCTGATGGCATCATGCTGGACTTCTTAAAATCAGGGTTGATCAGGTGATCAATAGTGGAGAGAAGGATTCTGGGATTGTTTTCATTAGTCTTTATTAATTTAGAGAAGTGGGAGTTTCTCATTTGTTTGACCATGTTATTATATACAGTGGTGTGAAAAAGTGTTTGCCCCTTCCTGATTTCTCATTTTTTTTGTATGTTTGTCACACTTAAATGTTTGAGATCATCAAACTTAAATATTATACAAAGATAACACAAGTAAACAAAAAATGCAGTTTTTAAATGAATGTATTTATTTTTAAAGGTAAAAAAAAAATCCAAACCTACATGGCCCTGTGTGAAAAAGTAATTGCCCACCCGTTAAAACATAAATTAACTGTGGTTTATCACATCTTTGGAAAGCTGAGTTCAATTTCTCTAGCCACACCCAGGCCTGATTACTGCCACGCCTGTTCTCAATCAAGAAATCACTTAAATAGGACCTGCCTGACAAAGTGAAGTAGACCAAAAGATCCTCAAAAGCTAGACATCAATGCTGCAATCCAAAGAAATTCAGGAACGAATGAGAAAGTAATTGAGATCGATCAGTCTGGAAAAGGTTATAAAACCAATTCTAAAACTTTGGGACTACAGTGAACCACAGTGAGAGTCATTATCCACAAATAGTGAAAACATGGAACAGTGGTGAACCTTCCCAGGAGTGGCCGGCCGACCAAAATTACCCCAAGAATGCAGCAACGACTCATCTAAGAGGTCACAAAAGACCCCACAACAATATCCAAAGAACTGCAGGCCTCACTTGTCTTAGTTAATGCTAAACCTGCCTTGGTTCATGCACAGGTAGCGCTGTGGAGTGTCTGTGTCACAGTTCTGTGACTGTCATGTGACATGGCCTTAAACCATAATAAATCCCCTGTTGTACTAAGTATTGCACCTCACAAGGTGGCACATGCGTATCACTTACTGCTCTTGCCTTGGAGGACTAATGGCCCCCATATAACCCCCCAACTTCTGGACACCAGAGAAGAGGAGTTTGTAAACAAATGTTGATCGATCGCAAGACGGAGGAGGCATTTGCTCCCAAATTTGCTAACTATGATTCTAAAAAGAGATTATTTAGCTTATGAAGGTAAATATCTACATTTTCTTATAACAGAGGGTGGGCGAATCTGGTTGATTTGCACCTGCCATCAACCCCCAGCACCATGTGACTGGACAGAACAATGGTGCCGGTTCCCAGTCGTCATATGAGATAAACTGCGGTGGAATAATCATAACAGTTTCTGGATGTGGGAGAGAAAGCGAAAATGACCGAGAGAAGACAAAATAATGACCAGGATGGACGAAAATGGATGAAGCGCGCCGCCTAGCCAGCGGTAAGTGACAAATTTCTTTGTTTGTTTACATTGTAACTGATTTTCTGGTTCATATACTTTAAAGATAAGATAACAAAATGCCCAAAACAACAAATGGTGACAAAAAAACCCAAAACCATCCTTTGTGTAAATATGTCCAAAGTCCGCTTTTGACTGAAAGTTATGTAATTTGATATGGCTGCCATGGCATTATGCAAATTAGATGCATAAATTTACTCCTATCTCAAACTTTGGATCATATTCTACATCTTTCTAAATGACAGTAAGCCATTATCTCTTACCACTTTCAAGTTATAGCTTTGGAAATCTCTGACATCTGAACTATTTTCTTGAAAAAAATCTTGACCACTAGGGGTTGACGGCGCAAAGGAGCACCTCTGGCAGTCAAACAGTTAAGGTCAGTGTTCATGACTCCATCATTAGAAAGAGACTGGGCAAAAATGGCCTGCATGGCAGAATTCCAAGACGAAAACCACTGCTGAACAAAAAGAACATAAACGCTTCTCTCAGTTTTGCCAGAAAACATCTTGATGATCCCCAAGACTTTGGGGAAAATACTCTGTGGACTGACAAGACAACAGCTGAACTTTTTGGTCTGTGTCCCATTACATCCGGCGTAAAAGTAACAGCATTTCAGAAAAAGAACATCATACCAACAGTAAAATAGGGTGGTGGTAGTGTGATGGTCTGGGGCTGTTTTGCTGCTTCAGGACCTGGAAGACTTGCTGTGGTAAATGGAACCATGAATTCTGCTGTCTACCAAAAAATCCTGGAGGAGAATGTCCGGCCATCTGTTCATGACCTCAAGGTGAAGTGCACTTGGGTTCTGCAGCAGGACAATGATCCAGAACACACCAGCAAGTCCACCTCTGAATGACTTAAGAAAAACAAAATGAAGACTTTGGAGTGGCCTAGTCAAAGTCCTGACCTGAACCCGATTGAGATGTTGTGGGATGACCTTAAAAAGGTGGTTCATAATCAAAAACCATCCAATGTGGCTGAATTACAACAATTCTGCAAAGACAAGTGGGCTGAAATTCCTCCATAGTGCTGTAAAAGACTCATTGCCAGTTACTGCAAATGCTTGATTGCAGTTGTTGCTGCTAAGGGTGGTCCAACCAGTTATTAAGTTTAGGGGGCGATCACTTTTTCACACAGGGTCATGTAGGTTTGGATTTTTTTTTCCCCCTTAATAATAAACACCTTCATTTAAAAACTGCATTTTGTGTTTACTTGTGTTATCTTGGTCTAATACTTAAATTTGTTTGATGATCTGAAACATTTAAGTGTGACGAACACACACACAAAAAAAAGAGAAATCAGGAAGGGGCAAACAACTTTTTCACACCACTGTAGTTTCAGTTGTTCACGTAGAATTTGGTAGTGAACAGTTAATTTTGTTTTTCTCCATCTTCTCTCTGCTGCTCTGTATTTTCTTTTCTGATGTTTTACCTCCTTATTCCACTAGGGTGGAACAGGTTTAGTTTTTGCATTTTTGGTCTTTAATGGTGCAACCAAGTCCAGAACTGATTTTAATTTATGGTTAGAACTGTCAGTGATAAAATCATATGATGCAGGTAGAACATCAGTAGGAGTGTCACTTAAAACCCTGATAAAATTTGCAGCTCCTTCAGAAGTGTTTCCTCACAGTTCTCACCAGAGTGTCTCACTGAATAAAACTGGTGACATTAAAAAACACACAGGAGTGGTCTGAGACAGCCAAGTCTACAACAGAGGACACACTAGTGAACAGGTCCTAGGTGATGACAAGGTCTAAGGTGTGTCCTCTGTTGTGAGTTGACTGTGTTGTATGTTGTTTAAAATCCATGCAGTTAAGAAGGTTCAAAAATTTACTAGAAAAAGAATTAGACACATCATCAATGTGAAGATTCACCAGAGGACATAGTTTGAAGTTAAAAAAAATCATGATGTTGCAAGAGCAGGCGACAGAAATTTTTCTGCAACAGAGTGATTGAAACCTGAAATAGACTGCCAGAGGATGTTGTGACTGCTCCAACAGTGAATACGCTGAAGAACAGACTTGATGCTCACTGGTCTGCACACCAGTACTCCCTGGAGCACTTTTATTAGCACTTCATTAGTTCTCCATCTCTTGCCTGAAAATTTCTCTTTTTTATGTTAGTCAGTGAAATGTAAGAAGTGAAAATCAGTAATAAGTCAATGACCTACGAAGACTGAAGAGAATAAGATAAGATTAAAATCACCAGCTATGACTACCTCGTTATATTTTGTGTGGATGATTTCTATGAATTCAGTGATAAATGATGCACATAGTTTTGGTGGTCTATAAAGTGTAAGGCATAAAATTGAGGGGCTGTTAAAAACAAAGGATGTTCAAAGGTGGTGTACTCGTTAAATGTTATTTCTTTATAATATATATATAATATATAATATATATAGATATATTATAATAATAATCATTAGAGATTATTGTTGCAGTTACACCACCTTTCTGACCCCTCCTTGTAGAAAATAAAAAGTTAAAATTGGGTGGAGAGGCCTCCGTGAGAACAACTGATGCATCAGTACCCAGCCACGTCTCAGTTAAAAACAGACAGTCCAGTTTATGATCTAAAACCAAACAAATTATTAATAATAAAAGCTTTATTTAAAAGGGACCGGACATTTAAAAGTGCCATAAAAACTGTTGATGGGTTGGTGTGTGAGGTAGTATGTGAAATATTTGAATGTGGTTTAATTTTGATAAGGTTATTACGGTTTGCAGCACTAGTCCGGATCCGAGGTGGTCTGTTGCTGGGTATAATGGTGGGAATAGTGTGGGTTGTTAGTGAGAGAAGGCTGGTGCAGGGGGTGGTGGAGTGTGGCGGGGATGAGGGCATAAGTTGTGAGTGTGATGTGACTATAGACTGTGCAGCAGACTGTTGGAGCTGACCAGAAGTGTCTGCTAATGAGGGCATCGCCTGCCCACCTGGGCTAGCAACAGCAAACAGTCAGGCTGATGGAACAGTTAAAACAGAATAAAATACTATATTGTTTGCTAAAACATGAGCACCCAGTCTGCTCGGATGAATATCGTCATGCCAGTAAAATGAGGTACGGTTCCAAAACAGATTAAAATTGTCAATAAAAATAAAGCCACATGGCTGCAGTAGCGGACTGCAGCCATGTGTGCAGACTCAGGAGCCGGCTAAAGCAACCGATGCCTTGGCCTAAAGGAGGCAACGGACCGGAGATACAGACACATTAACCAGAGCTTCGTTGTGCCTGAAGAAGTCTGGTGAAGTCCCGCTTTTGGACCTTGGATGTCTGGCTGGAGACATCATTGCAGCCAACATAGATTACAACATTCCTCACGGCGGGATGTTTAGTCAGGAGGCTGGGAAATTTATCCAGGATGTCCAACACTCTGGAACCGAAAAAGAAGCGAGTCTCCGCAAGCTCTTCTCTGAACATGTCTCACGGTGGAATCTCCGATGATCAGGGTGGTTGAAGGAGGAGCCCATGGTGGTTGAGAAGGAGCACTCCGGATGGAAACTGCGCCACAACCCGCTCCGGTCTCCCCCGCACCAGACGAGTGCCGCGGGCCAGTGTTAAATTTGGCTTTGCCCGGTGGCAGACTCTTAGACAGGGGAGTCACTCTGAGTTAACTGTTGTGGGGATTGTGAATGGAGCTCTTCGTGGCACCCCTGGAGACCCAGAAAGCAAGAGCGGAGGCTCCGAGTCCCCAGACAGCAGAGGGAACTCATGCAGATCCAGAATGTTGAAATGGTTTTCCAGGAGGAGAACGGGGCTGTTGGTGCTCACAGTGGTGCGGAATGATCAAGATGATCTCTTCCCCTTTCCCCCGCAGTCACCAACAACAACCCACGGCTCTGGATGGGATGGTGTAGAGCTGATCGGTACCTTTGGTCTAGCCTCAGGCCGGACCCAGAGGTGCTCCTTAGCACCTGGAAAAGAAGCAGCGGCTGGAGCAGCACCCGTGGGTGACGTTGGGCGGATGGCCGAGACGACTGCAATGGCAGATGGAGACAATCCTGGAACGACGACTGCTGAAGGAGTCATCCTGGGACCCGGGTCAACAGGAGCAGGAGCAGACACGGAAGAATTCACTGCTCTTGAAGCAACAGGCCGATAAGGAGCAGTGTCATCAAGGTCTTTACTGCAAGACGGGCCTTGTGCTTGACCAAAAATTATTGTGTCCAGTGTCTCTCTGCTTCCCTGAT
Organism: Pholidichthys leucotaenia; assembly: GCA_020510985.1. NCBI lineage: Eukaryota > Metazoa > Chordata > Actinopteri > Cichliformes > Pholidichthyidae > Pholidichthys > Pholidichthys leucotaenia. The sequence goes on along the minus strand of CM035849.1, from coordinate 200,957,707 downwards.
TCTATAGAGGTTGGAGATTTGCTGCTCCAATTCAGCAATTTTCCTGGTGAAGACGGCAGTTTTGACAGTCAGTTGATGAGGTGAGTGGCGCCATGACAGACTATCCGACCTCAAGATCTATTAAGATCTTAGCTCTAATTTAAAAGACAATAATTAAATTAGAGATAGTTAAATGTCCATGGTTAAAAACAGCAGGCATAAAATGTGTGAAAGTAACACAATAGATGAAAAACGTCTGTGAGATCTACGGCTTGTCAACAAGTTTTCCCATTAACACCACCACATGCGTACTGACCATCACAGCTCTAAAAGGACAGTGTCATACCTAGCAATGGGGTCAACCACACCTCCTCACTAAGATAAAAGTTTTTGGCTCTTCCTTGCTCAGAGTTGCTCTGAGAGTGCTCCTTAATCACTGTTAAGCCAGGACTTCTTGATAGGAATTTTTAAGCTAAAATAGGAGCTCTCCTAGAGGATTTTCAGAATGTCTGAGCATACGGGCCCTGATCATTCTCGTTTCTGTTTATTGAGTTCTGAGGTGAAGAAACTGTGTAAGACAGCCATGGGAAGTTTTGAATGATGAATGTTTGTTTAGGCTATATCGCCCAGCCCTAATTCATGTACTTTTACTTGCCACTGTAAGTAACTATACAATAGACAACCAAGCAGTACATCACAACAAAAGGCTCACCCAGTTGCACAGACCTGTGAAATCATAATTTATAAAAGGTGCAGCAAATTAGGTTGACTACAAAAACCTTAAAAACACAGAATATATGCCCAGTTCCAGTTTGTATGCATGTACCTCTTCAGTCATCTCCTTTGACTGCTCCTCCACCTGCTGGATGACCTCATAGCGGGTGCAGCGATAGTAGCCCCCTGTTGATGAGCTGTGCTTTTTCCACTCCTCCAGACAGATCCAGCAGAAGTCATATTTGCACTATGGGGAAGAAGGAATTTTTTTGTATATATATGATCTGGTCAGCCATCACATCAAAAATTAGAAAGTCAACTAAAAATCTTAGCGCAGTACAGCTACATGTTATACCAAAGTAATTTACTAGACAAACAAAAAAAAAAATCACTGCCTAATTTTTTTAATAATTACAATCAGAGGAAACCAGTCATTGTATCATTGTATGTGAAATGATGCAAGAACTCTTTCTATACAAACACAGACAATTGGTTTGATATTTATTTCCACATGATTATTCCCAGCTAAAATAAACAGACTAGGACAATGTCACACCCCAATGATCTGATGTAACTCATTTTAATATTCAAGTGCAGAACAAGAACAGGAAAACAAAATGTGGTTTTACAAGTAACAGTACAACAGATAGCATCCGCGTATATTAAAAAAAAAAAAATCCTCAAAATTAACTATACTTGAAGATGAAGAATATTTCTAAGAGTTTTAACCCCCTGGAATGAAATGACTCATTTCGGTTTGAGCTCAATCTTTTTTTTGTAAACAACTGACAGTTTACAAGAGGCAGCTGTTTGAACCGAGTGGTGAATCTCCATAGTCTACTGCCACTAGAAGGCACTCAAACCACATCTGAGAGCAGCTGGTCCCATTGGGAACAGAAGAACAAAACACAACAAAACACTACAGCCACTCCAATCTGCAGCCTATTTGTGTGAAAGTGATTTCTCTCCCTGAGCATTTCTGTGGGTAACAAGTTAGCCAGAGCAACACAAAATCTTAAGGCTATAAACTTGGTTGTCCTGGAAACACTTGGAACACATGATACTTCAGAGAATTCAATACAAATTTGTGGACTGGAAGGGGACATGAACAGGACACAAAGACATACAAAATGGTGAAGTGCAAAGCAACACCAGAAGGAAGGAAATGGCAGTGAAAAGATGAAGGTCCCTTAGCAACACAGTCCCTTGTTTCCAAGCAACGGAGCCAATGCCGTCTAACCAGGTAATAACAGGTCAAGGGGGCTGAACCATCTATGGCCTCTGAGCTTGTGCTCCATTGCTCCAAAACTCACCTTCATCTCTAGTCAGTCTCTTTAGCCAGTGAAGAGAGTGACAGAGCTGCCAAAGAGACAAAAGAATGCTATCTGTATGGCTGCTCTGTGCTCCTTTCATGGTATGCCCTCCAGCAGAGGTGGTGGAAACAAAGGCGTAGTCATGCAGTGTGACTTCTGCCTGATTATCAGCGCTTATCTCCCTTCCTTCAAAAAAAAAATTTTGCCAGGTGTGGCAAAAAACTATTCCTGTGACTTTGCATGTACAGCCTTCCCTTCTGCTAAAAATGAGGGTGAAATTAAAACCACATATAAAAAGTAGAAAAAACGAATCTACATTCTAGCACTTTGTCACATTTTCTCATCCAAATCTTGAGCAAATTATAAAGGTTGCACTGTTACAGTAATTGGGATGTCAAACAAAGTACTTAGACTTAATAAACCCTTTTCTATTTTTGTGTCACAAATATTTTCTTACAGGATTCAGTAACTTTTTCGAGTTGAATTTGAAATGGACTCAACTCCTCTCTGCATTCTTTAGCAAACGCTCCAAGTATCTCCACTATCTCTTTATTGTCTTTCAAAACATTTGGGCAGACATATAAACATTTGCATCAGTGGCACGGATTATAAGTCTAGGCAGGGGGTCAATGATGATGACGCTTCGCTTCCAGACAGGCTCAACAACTTCTTTGCTCGTTTTGAAGCATCAAACCCGACAATCAGAGGGAGGGCTGGCCCATCTCCACCATCTGTTGGGCCAGCTATCACCATCAACGCAGTGGACACAAGGAGGACCCTAATCAGGGTCAACCCATGTAAAGCTGCAGGTCCGGACAACATCCCGGGACGTGTGCTCCGAGTCTGTGCGAGTGAGTTGGCGGATGTCCTGACTGACATTTATAACATCTCCCTGAGCCAGGCCATCGTTCCCAGATGCTTTAAGACCTCTACCATAGTACCAGTGGCAAAGAAACCAGTTGTGTCTTGTTTGAATGACTATTGTCCTGTCGCACTGACACCAATTGTGATGAAGTGTTTTGAATGGCTTGTCTAACCACACATCACAGCCTGCCTCCCTGCATCACATGACTGGCTTCAGTCTGCGTATCATTCAAATCGTTCCACAGAGGATGCCACAGTCACCACCCTGCACTCTGTCATCACCCACCTGGAGCAGAAAGACACCTACGCCAGACTCCTGTACACTGATTTCAGTTCAGCATTCAACACCATTATTCCCCAGACACTGATGGAGAAATTATTCCTTCTTGGTCTGAACACCGCCACATGTCTCTGGATCCTGGACTTCCTGACCGAGAGACCTCAGTCTGTCCATGTTGGAAACAACATCTCCAACTCCATCATGCTGAGCACTGGATCCCCTCAAGGCTGTGTACTCAGTCCACTGTTGTTTACACTTCTAACACATGACTGTGTGTCCAGACACGAGGGGAACCAGATTATTAAGTTTGCAGACGACACCACAGTGGTGGGACTTATTCAGAGGGATGAGGAATCTATGTACAGGGAAGAAGTTAGAGGCCTGGAGGGCTGGTGCAGGGAGAACAACCTGGAGCTCAATGTGGACAAAACGAAGGAGATGATTATCGACTTCTGGCAGTCACGGCCTGAACACGTCCCTCTCAGCATCAGCAGCCGTTTGGTGGAGAGAGTGGAGAACATCAAGTTCCTCGGAGTGCAGATCTCGCAGGACCTAACCTGGAGCAAGAATTCCTTGGGGATCAGGAAGCAGGCCCAGCAGAGACTGCACTTCTTGAGGAAACTCAAACAGGCCTCTCTCCCCATTTGCATTCCCAGGACCTTCTACAGAGGTGTGGTGGAGAGTGTTCTGACGTACTGCATTGCAACATGGTACTCCAGTTGCAGTATATCAGACAAAAAAGCCCTGCAGAGGATAGTTAAGGGAGCTGAGAGGGTAATTGGAGTTTCCCTCCCCTCTTAAGAACTTTTTCAGAGCCGTTGTAGGAGCAGAGCAGGGTACTGAACATTGTCAAGGACCACTCTCACCCTCTGCATAAACATTTTGAACTTCTGCCTTCTGGTAAACGATTCCGGAGCATCAGAGGCAGAACCACCAGACTGATTAACAGCTTCCTTCCACAAGCTGTTAGGATACTGAACAATTGAGCTGGAATCTTTCATACATGCTACTGCACCTCATGGACATTATGTATATTTATGTATATTATAGTTCTAGTTAGTTTCAAGTAGCCACTTTGACTCACTCAGCCACTTTAATTGGTATTTTATACATAGGTAGTTATCACTTTAAACTGCAACTGTAATAAGTTAATATTACTGTAATAACTAATAAATGTGTCTTAGGGATGTGTGAATGGCTGTGTTAGGGTGGGGGGTGAGTGAGTGTGTTTTAAATTATGTTCTCTTTACATATATGGATGCCTAGAGAAACGTAATTTCATTTTGCCTGCACTACAGTTGTACGTACAGCAACAAGACAATAAAGGTTGTTCTGATTTGATTTGATTTGATTCAGTATGTCCTTGTTGGCTTTCCAGGTCCATGACCTTGACCTCTGAACACCAAAAACATTAAAACAGGTGAAGATCCCACGGTCAACCTGGGTACCAAGTTTGATGTCTATACTTCCATTTGCTGTCAAGTGCGGACAAAAGGACAGACAGACAGACAGACAGACAGAAGCCACCATCCTACCCACACCTCAACATTTGTTTATTTTTGTTTATTTATTAAGATCCCCAATAGCGTCCACAAAAGCAGTTGCTAGTCTTTCTGGGGGTCCTCAATTTAAAAAAAAAAAAAAAGAATAGACATATTAAACATGAATAAACATACAGTTGAGAATAGAATTAGGAGCCCCCTCATGAAAATTCATTTTTTTAAAAAGTATTATCCAAGTGTTCTTAAACACCACAAATATTTTTAACACAGCTTTTCCAGACACCCTAGTTGTCTTTAGAAAACATAAATTACACAGGGTTACAAAAATAATTGTTTTGTAAGTTGTCTGTGTTTTTTCAACTGATTTAAGACAATTTTGCACCGCTGAATCGGAAAATGACATCAGTTTCTCTCGATCAGGTGCTAAGTAAAAACCTGTACTTACTTAGTACTTACTTAGTACTTTACTTAGTACTGTGCATGGACTTACCTTTACATAAAGGCAAGTACATGTAAATTGAATGTTACATCATCATTGTTCAAAATTCAGAGAATTTCAAGACATAAAAAAGAATTTTACATCATATAAAACGAAAATACCCGTCCATGTAAACAAAAACGTATAAAACAACATGTGGCCATAATTCAAAAAGTTGACCTGATTGAGCAAAACCAATGTGATTTTTGGATTCAGCACATCAAAATTGTCCTAAATCAGCTAAAAAAAACATAGACAATAAATTTGGTGTTGACCAGTCTTATTTTACTTTGCACAAGGAAACAAAAATTATTAAAAAAAAAAAATACCAGGGTCAAAATTATGAGCCCCATGAAAAACTGACCTTTTTATTGAAGCACAAACGCCTGCTGTGCAATGATGTACTTCAACTTTGTAATGCCCAAAGCTTGTAAAATAAAGTTAAAATTGAGGCTTATTTTTGAATTTACACACAGTATAAAAACTTAAGCAAATGTTTGAGCTGTCACTTGAAAAAGCATTGTGCCAAAAACAAGAGAAATCCATTTAGACTCAAGAAAAAGAATTGCTGATGCTCACAAAGCAGAAGATGAAAATGCTGTCAAGAACTAAAGTGAGAAGTATCATCGAGAAAATCAAAGAGAGCCACACAGTACAGAACAAGCCTGGCAGAGACAGGAAGCAAAAGATTTTAAAGTCTCTGGAAAGAAAACTAGTGAGAGATGTGTCTAAAGACCCCAGAACAACTGCCAACAGACTAGTGAATGACTTAGCAAAGTCAGGAATTGTAGTCTCAAAGAAGACAATGATGAGAACCCTGCACAAAAATGGACTGCAAGGTGGCAAAGATGAACTCCATTTCTGCAGAAGAGACACCGTCAAGCCAGACTGAAGTACACTAAGGACAACCGGGAGAAAGATTACACAACATAACAAAAATAATTTTTTTGTAAGTTGTCTGTTTTTTCAACTGATTTAAGACAATTTTGCACTGCTGAATCCCAAAATGACATCCATTTCTCTCGATCAGGTCAGGTTTGTATGCTAAGTTGTAAGTAGTTGTACAGCAGTTGTACAGTTGTACTGTAAATTGAATAGTAGACATTGATAAAGGCAAGTACACGTAAATTGAATGTTACGTCATCATTGTTAAAAATTCAGAGAATTTCAAGAAATAAAGAATTTTGCATCATATAAAGCGAAAATACCCGTACATGTAAACAAAAACGTAAAAAACATGAGGCCATAGTTCAAAACGTTGACCTGATTGAGCAAAGCCAATGTGATTTTTGGATTCAGCACATCAAAATTTTCCTAAATCAGCTAAAAAATCTTAGATAATAAATTTGGTGTTGACCAGTGTAATGTGTGCTGGAAGTGTGTCCTTTGGTCAGATGAGACGAAACTAGAGCTCCCTGGCCACAGAGACACTGCTGATATTAGGAGAAAGAAGGGAGAGGCGTACAAGCCAAACAACACTGTCTCCACAGTGAAACACTGCGGTGGGAGTATTTTTTTTAATTCACCTTTATTTTTTTTTTTTTCTATTTTTATATTATATACAGTAGGTAATTTCACTGAGACACATGGTCTCATTTTAAAAACAGACCTGTCAGTTATGCTGTGGGGATGCTTCTGTGCATCTGGAACTGGGAATCTCATCAAGGTGGAAGAAATCAAGAAGAAAGGTTATATGAAGATTTTGAAAGAAAACCTCAAGTAGTCAGCGGCAAAACTCGGTCTGAGTCGTCACTCTGTCTTCCAACATGACAGCGACCCAAAACACACGTCACTACTGGTGAAGCCCTACCTCTAGAAGACCAAAGTGAATGTTACTAACTGACCTGCACAAAGTCCTGACCTAAATCCCACTGAAAAGGCCCACACTAGGAGACCATCAAATCTGGAGGAATTTGAGAGATTCACCAAAGAAGAATGGGCTGGGACTGCTCAGGAGACGTGTGAGATTTGTTAAAAAGCTGCGGCTTCCTGTGGTAACGTATCGTCATTTCCTGTGTTGCTGGCTGTCGGTGTGGTTTGCTCTCCTCATTCTCCTGAGGATTTTACTTTTAATTGTATTTTAATAACTTTTTTTTCCATCTACCGTTAGCTCTCACTTCTGTTTATCAAGCCTCTTGCACCTGTGTGTGCACTCAGTGTCACCTAATCACCCTCTTTAGCCTTCTGTTCATCTTTCATCTGTGTTTTTGTTAGCTTCGGGTTAGCCACTAGCTCTCCTTCCCCTTCTCCTCTGGTGTGCTCTCTCTGTCAGATGTTTAGCTACACCTCTGCTTCTTTTAGTGATAACGGTAAATGTAATAAATGTTATCTTTTTGAGGCGCTTGAGGCAAGATTGTCTGATTTGGAATCCCGGCTCCACTGCATTGAAACACCATCTGCGCCAGTTAATACCGACGGATGCCCCTTAGCTGCAGTGGAGCTCCCTAGTATAGGGCGGCCTGCTAGCGGTCCTCCGGTCCTCCTCAGCAGCGAGGAGACTGGGTGGGTGACGGTGAGAAAGAAGCCTGGCCGCAAAGCCCCGGTTCACCACCAACCTGTTCATGTTTCTAATCGCTTTTCCCCGCTCAGCGACACACCCGCTGAACAAAAAACTCTGATCATTGGCGACTCTGTAGTCAGAAACCTGAACCTAGAGACTCCAGCGGCCATAGTCAAATGCATTCCTGGGGCCAGAGCAGGCCACAACGAGTCAAATTTGAAAGTGCTGGCTAAAAGTAACTGTAAATACTCCACAATTGTTATCCACGCCGGCATTAACGACATCCGACTCCGGCAGTCGGAAGTCACAAAACTTAACGTGAAATCAGTGTGTGACTTTGTCTGCCTCTGTAGTATTCTCTGGGCCCCTCCCCAATCTGACCAGTGATAACATGTTTAGCCACTTGTCATCCTTCAACGGCTGTCTGTCTGTGTGGTGTCCTGCAAACAATGTGGGCTACAGAGACAATTGGAACTCATTTTGGGGAAAACCTGGTGTTATTAGACGAGATAGCGTCCATCCCACTTTGGATGGTGCGTCTCATTTATCTAACAATCTGGCATCATTTTTATCCAATTTTCCAAAACCTTGATGACTCAGAGTTGGGACCAGGAAGCAGAGTTGCAGTCTTACATGCCTCTCGGCAGCTCCTCTTCATCCGCCACCGCTCAACTTAGCCCCTGTCTTCCCCATCAGAGAATCACTGTCTGCTCCCTCCAAAGATAATAAAAATATAATGTATAAGCATCCCAAAGTGATTTAACAAAAAGTTGGTAAAACTCAAATTAAACATGAAGCCTCTAAATTTAATGACTTGGCCTCTGTCCCTCCTCATAATTTAAAAAATTAAATGTGGTTTGTTAAATATTAGGTCTCTAACTCCCAAGTCTCTGCTAGTCCATGATCTGTTAATTGATCATCAGACTGATTTAATATCCCTTACAGAGACTTGGTTAGGGCAAGAGGATTATGTTGGTTTAAATGAATCAACTCCCTCCGGTTATTTAAACTGTCAAAATCCCAGAAGTTCTGGGCATGGAGGAGGAGTAGCAACAATTTACCATTCCAATATTACTAGTTAATGTATAGCAAAAAACACGTTATCATTCCTTTGAGGGCCTGGTCATCAGTATTGGGCATTTTAGCAATTTTAGGCTAAAGCCAATTTCATTTGCCATAGTTTATCATCCTCCATCAGCCTACTCAAGAGTTTTTATCCGAATTTGCCGAATTCTTAGCTGATCTAGTGCTGAAATTGGATAGAATAATTATAGTAGGGGACTTTTAATATACATGTAGATGTAGATAGTGATTGCCTTAATTTGGCATTTAATTCAATATTAGACTCGAAGGGGTTTTCTCTGAAAGTAGGAAATTCTACCCATTACCTCCACCATACGTTGGACCTTGTTCTGACATATGGCATAGAATCTGTTAACCTCTGATTTTACTATTTCTGACTATTTGGCTCTTAAGGAAAAATATTACTACAATAGATGTCTTTCAGATGATGTTACCAAATTTATGCAACTTGTTTCCTCTATTCCATGTGCCAACACAACGGAAATAAGCTATAGACAGCTTGCTCCTTCTGTAATTGATAGCGTGGTAGATAGTGTTACAGCTTCTCTGCATCAGACTCTAGACACAGTGGCCTCTTTAAAAGAAAAAGTCTAACCAGAGATTTCTAACTCCTTGGTTCAACACAGAAACTCATAGCTTAAAACAGATGACTCGTCAATTAGAAAGAAAATGATGCTCCACTAATTTAGATGAAATCTATTTAGCTTGGAAAAATCATCTTTTAATTTATAAAAAATTTCTTAGAAAAGCTTGAACGAGTTATTATTCTGCATTTATAGAAGAGAACAAGAATAATCCCAGGTTTCTTTTCAGCACTGTAGCCAGGCTGACAAAGAGTCAGGACTCTGTCAATCCTAGCATTCCCTTAGAGCTTACTAGTCAGGACATTATGAACTTTTTCAATAATAAAAATTTCATCTATCAGAGATAAAATCAGTCAGATTCTTCCCACTGTTAACAAATACAGTAACTACTACAACTCCTTCAACTGATATGTTTGGATGAGTTTACTCCAATTGACCTTTTACAGTTAGACAAATAATTTCCTCATCCAAGCCTTCAACTTGTCTTTTAGACCCTATTCCTACCAGGTTATTTAAAGAAGTCTTCCCATTTATTGGTAGCTTTATTCTTCAAATAATCAATTCTTCATTAACTTTAGGCCATGTACCGCAGGCTTTTAAAACTGCTGTAATTAAACCCTTACTCAAAAAGCCAATGCTGGATCCAGGAGTTTTAGCTAACTATAGACCAATCTCTAATCTGCCTTTCATTTAAAAAATCTTAGAAAGAGTTGTTGCTACGCAATTATTTGACCACTTGCAGGGAAATGGTTTATTTGAAGAGTTTCAATCTGGGTTAAGAATCCATCATAGTACAGCCTTAGTGAAGGCCACTAATGACCTCCTTATCACATCTGATAATGAACTTGTTTCCGTACTTGTCCTTTTAGACCTTAGTGCAGCTTTTGATACTATCATGCAGGTAAAGAAACTCCACGCGTACATGATGAGACACCTTCAAGCCATAATGAACATCTCATGGAAAGACAAGATAACCAACACAGAAGTGTTGAAACGAGCTGGTCTACCATCAATGGAGGACATGCTAATACAGACGAACCTGAGATGGCTCGGACATGTTGAGAGGATGGACCACCAGCGTCTCCCTCGGCAGTTACTCTACTCACAGTTATGCGAGGGCAAACACAATCAGGGTAGACCAAGGCTCAGATTTAAAGACACTGTATAAAGAAACTTGAAGAAGTTGGATATATACAGGAGTTCCTGGCAGCGGAAGGCTAAGGACAGACTGCTATGATAATGATGATGATGATGATGAATCATAATATTCTACTTGATAGATTAGAACACTATGTTGGACTTAATGGAACTTCGCTGCAGTGGTTTAGATCTTATTTATCTGGTAGGTTCCAGTTTGTTCATATCAATAATGAGTTTTCTTTCAACTCAAAGCTTAGTCATGGAGTTCCACAGGGATCTGTGCTAGGCCCTACTCTTTTTAGTTTATATATGCTTCCGTTAGGCAACATTATTAGAAAGCACTGTATACATTTTCATTGTTATGCAGATGACACACGATTATACTTGTCAATGAAGCCAGATGATAGTAATCAATTAGCCAAGTTAGAAGCCTGGTTTAAGGAAATTGAAGCTTGGATGACTTGTAATTTCCTGCTATTAAATTCAGATAAGACTGAAGTCATTCTTATTGGTCCAAAAAACCTTTCCAAATCAAACTTTTAGTTTGGATGCAGTTACTCTTTCTCTTAATAGGTCTGTGAGGAACCTTGGAATTATTTTTGATCAAGATCTGTTTTTCAATTCACATACTAAATTTATTTCTAAAACTGCCTTCTACCATTTGCGTAATATTGCCAAGATTAGCAGCATCTTGTCTCAGAGTGATGCTGAGAAACTGATCCACGCTTTTGTTAGCTCGAGATTAGATTATTGTAACTCTTTATTATCAGGTTGTCCTAAAATATCTCTAAAAAGTCTTCAGTTGATCCAAAATGCTGCAGCAAGAGTTTTAACAGGTACAAGAAAGAGAGATCATATCTCTCCAGTTCTGGCCTCCCTTCATTGGCTTCCCATAGTTTAGAATTAAGTTTAAAATCCTTCTTCTCACTTTCAAAGCTCTAAACAATCAGGCCCCTTTTTATTTAAAAGATCTGATATTACCCTATTATCCTAACAGAGCACTACGCTCCCAAAATGCTGGATTACTTGTAATACCTACACACGTGGACAAAATTGTTGGTACCCCTCTGTTAATGAAAGACAAACCCACAATGGTCACAGAAATAACTTGAATCTGACAAAAGTGGTGATAAATAAAAAGTCTATGAAAATTAACCAATGAAAATCAGACAATGCTTTTGAATTGTGGTTCAACAGAATTATTTTAAAAAACAAACTCATGAAACAGGCCTGGAGTTATGCTGCTAATAGGTTTAGACAGCCGGGAGACCTCCAATAATGCAGTGGGCTTTACTCCTTTCTTCACTCTCGATTTTTTTTTTTTTTTTTTGGCTGGTCATTAACATCTGCTTGTTCTCTCCCATATATTGAGTCCCCATCATGCTGTTTGCTCTCTACATGTCTGTTCTTTTCATCTTCTCTATCTCCTCACCCCCCAGCCAGTCGCAGCAGATGACTGCCCCTCCCTCAGCCTGGTTCTGTTGGAGGTTTCTTCCTGTGAAAAGGGAGTTTTTCCTCTCCACCGTTGCCAACACTTGCTCACAGGGGATTGCCTGATTGCTGGGGTCTTTCTGCAGTTGTGGGGGTTTCCCCTACAGTTGAAAGTGCTATGAGATGGCTGTTGTTGTGAAATGGCGCTATATAAATAAAGCTGAATTGAATTGAAAACTACAACAAACAACTACAGGCTGTTATCCAGCAAAAAGTTTACACAATTGACTATTAGCATTGGGGATAGGGGGGTGGCATAATTTTGAACCTTGTAGTTTTTTTCTTTGTGAAATAATTTTATTTCTGTGTCCAAAGTACAATCATTTATGCCTCCTAAAGATAATGAGGATGTTTGTAAAACCTGTTAAAAATCCTTTGCGCCGTTTAACAGCACTGGGGAAATACTTTTAAAGAACAAACTTTTCATAAGGAGCTCATAATTCTCTCCTCAAGTGTATAAAGCATTAATATACACACGTGGACAAAATTGTTGGTACCCCTCTGTTAATGAAAGAAAAACCCACAATGGTCACAGAAATAAATTGAATCTGACCAAAGTGGTAATAAATAAAAAGTCTCTGAAAATTAACCAATGAAAATCAGACAATGCTTTTGAATTGTGGTTCAACAGAATATTTTAAAAAACAAACTCATGGAACAGGCCTGGACAAAAATGATGGTACCCTTAACTTAATATTTTGTTGCACAACCTTTTGAGGTAATCACTGCAATCAAATGATTTCTGTAACTGTCAATGAGACTTCTGCACCTCTCAGCAGGTATTTTGGCCCACTCCTCATGAGCAAACTGCTCCAGTTGTCTCAGGTTTGAAGGGTGCCTTCTCCAGACGGCATGTTTCAGCTCCTTCCACAGATGTTCAATAACATTTAGATCAGGGCTCATAGAAGGCCACTTTAGAATAGTCCAATGTTTGGCTCTTAGCCATTCTTGGGTGTTTTTAGCTGTGTGTTTTGGGTCATTATCCTGTTGCAAGACCCATGACCTGCGACTGAGACCAAGCTGTCTGACACTGGCCAGCACATTTCTCTTTAGAATACCTTGATAGTCTTGAGATTTCATTGTACCCTGCACAGATTCAAGACACCCTGTGCAAGATGCAGCAGAGCAGCCCCAGAACATAACAGAACCTCCTCCATCTTTCACAGTAGGGACAGTGTTCTTTTCTTGGTATGCTTCATTTTTGTGTCTGTGAACACAGAGCTGATGTGCCTTGCCAAAAAGTTCCAGTTTTGTCTCGTCTGTCCATAGGACATTCTCCCAGAAGCTTTGTGGCTTGTCAACATGCAGTTTGGCAAATTCCAGTATGGCATTTTTAGGATTTGTTTTCAACAGTGGTGTCCTCCTTGGTCGTCTCCCATGAAGTCCACTTTGGCTCAAACAACGACGCATGGTGCGATCTGACACTGATGTACCTTGACCTTGGAGTTCACCATGAATGTGTTTAGATGTTGTTCTGGGCTCTTTTGTTACCATTCGTATTATCCGTCTCCCCCTGCGGCCACGTCCAGGGAGGTTGGCTACAGTCCCGTGGATCTTAAATTTCTGAATAATACAGTATGTGCAACTGTAGTCACAGGAACATCAAGCTGCTTGGAGATGGTCTTATAGCCTTTACCTTTTTTTTTTTTTTTTTGTTACTTATTTGTACCCATAGGTAGATTCGGTTTGCAGTCTGGTGACAAGCCACCGGCTGCTGGTCGCTGCGTGCGCGAGCGCCCTAAACCTACATGTTTTTGGTATGCGGGAGGAAACCGGAGAAATCCCGGAGTAAACCCGCGCAACACGGGGAGAACATGCAAACTCCACACAGCTCACTGTTGGTCGGGGGCTGGAATCGAACCCACGATCCCCGCGATCCCCCGGCCGAGGGTAAAACTGTGCTGCCACAGTGCTAAACCACTGCGCCACCGTGCAGCCGTTTTTTTTAGACTTATAGACATGCTTGTCTATAATTTTCTTTCTAATCTCCTCAGACAACTCTCTCCTTTGCTTCCTCTGGTCCATGTTTAATGTGGTACACACCATGTCACCAAACAGCACAGTCACTACTTGTTACCCTTTAAATAGGCCGACTGACTGATTACAAGTTTGTAGACACCTGTGATGTTAATTAGAGGACACATCTTGGTTGAACATGTCCCTATGGCCACATTATTTTCAATCTTTTCTAGGGGTACCATCATTTTTGTCCAGGCCTGTTTCATGAGTTTGTTTTTTAAAGTAATTCTGTTGAACCACAATTCAAAAGCATTGTCTGATTTTCATTGGTTAATTTTCATAGAATTTTTATTTATTACCACTTTTGTCAGATTCAAGTTATTTCTGTGACCATTGTGGGTTTTTCTTTCATTAAAAGAGGGGTACCAACAATTTTGTCCATGGCTGTACATGCACATCAAAACAATCACAAATTTATAGGAACAAAAAAGTAAAGATAGCAAAACTATATAAGGTTCATAAATGAATAAAAGTTAAGAAATCATACAATCCAAACACAAGTAAGTCACTTAATAGATGGTATTTTGCTCAAAAACTGTTTTCAGTCATTTTTTTTAAAGTGTCAATACAAGTTAAAACTCTATTATAACATAACGTCAGGGAGGGAAAAAGAAATACTGTTCTAATGTTTATTTTCTTCGTTTATTCCTTGTCTAAGCATGTGTGCTGAAGTCTTTCCCACCACCTTTTTGAACAAGAGGCAAAGTATGCCCTGGAGAAATCACCAGTCCATCACATCGCCATTTTTTGAGAATCAGAAGAGTGGCGTACTGTGACCAAAGCATATGTGTATCTCTTGAGAGAGCGAGAGCAAGAGAGAGAGAGCGAGATAGATAGATAGATAGATAGATAGATAGATAGATAGATAGATAGATAGATAGATTTGGAAATTACAGATACATTTAATTATCTGAACAGGCAATCATCTACTTCTACATCTGGTAAGCTATACAGTAAAAAAAAAAAAAAAAAAAATATATATATACATACAAACAAAATATTATAAATAAAATTAAACAGGCGAGGGAAATCTTGCTTATCTTACCTTCGCACACTGCATGTGATTGCAGCCCTCATTTTTTTGGATTGGGGACTTGCAATTGGCACAGGGTTTGGAGTTAGTGAGCAACCATAAACAGTTGGCTGCATCCTCGTAAGCTTCGCTCACACCAGCCACTTCAGCAGGAGGGGAGGGGTAAAAGAACAAATAAAGGTATAATGAGACAGAATGAGAATGGCTATTACCACAGCATCAAAGCAAACCCCTGCACTGAGGGAAATTGTCCTGTCTGGCTAATGTGCATTGCTTATATATTTTGCTAACATTTCCCAAGATGCTCATGCACCCGCCCTCACACACACACACACACACACACACACACACAATAATTGCCTATTATCAAAGCACTTCTGATGTGCTGTTTGAAATGCCAAGATAAAATAGAAACAGGGGAAATTGAAGAGTCTTCCCGAAACAAAATAATTGCTTTTATCTTTCAACTGTAGCATGAACCAAGTGGCATTATAGAGTATCTTAAATCGTCTGTTAGATTGCCCAGAGTCCAATTACCAACTGCAAACTTTCAGAGAGTGAATTGTTTATTTAATTAATAATAATTTAGCTTTAACATGTCAGATTTTTTTCAGCCAAGTGCTAAACTGTTTGTAATTACTCTGACTTCCTATAAGGAGATTTAGCTTCCAATCAATCACTTGCCCGCAACCCATAATATACCAGCAAGGAAGGGAACTGGCTAACAAACTGGCATCCCAACTTCTGGCTAAAACAACTTATCACTGAGGAATTTAACACAGTTCTACTGATGGAAACACAAAGCTAGACATTGATAAGCGTTAAAAAAACAGACTGATGAACAAAAGACCCTTTTCAATGCCGTGCCTCATGACAGTGGAATTGGGCAAAGGCAATGGAATTTTACTTCCAACTGTCATTATAATGCTGACAATGGGTGTTTTCACACCTAACCCATTTGGTCTGGACTTTCGGACTTTTCCATTTGATTCAGACCAACATTTTAGGTGTGAAACCTCCCCCAAACCATGGTCTGAATCAAAAAGTCGAAATTTGGTCATGTAGAAAGAGGTGGTCTCAGTCAAGATCAAACTGAACCTTGATCCGGGTTGTTTAGAGTGTGAAAGCAATTTTCAGAATGCTTTCGACTCTTTGACCAAACAGGAAATCACGGCAGTTGTAAAGAGGGAAAATGAGCAGCAGTAGTACTTGGTAAGAGGAAAAGAACCAGTTTTTAATGGAAATATGGCCATTAGCAGCATAAATAGACAACTGAAAGAAAAAAAACACAGAAACTTACCAGATATTTTTTTGGGAGAGGATGCAACAGAGTTTATGAAAAAGTGCCACCTGAAAATCATCACTGCTGATGGAAAGGATAAATGTCCGTTTTAATGAACACTTGGATAATACTCTAGCCTCACTAAATTAATTCACCTCTTAATATGATGAAGTCTTTCTCAGTTTCACCTTAAAGTGCCATTACCAATGTGTCCAGAAAACACCTCACAGGATGAGTAGCATGTTTGCTAACTACTGGTCTGTGTGAACACAAATGTTACAACAAGAAGATATAGGTGCGTCACATAAAGATGAAATCAAATCCAACCAGACCAAATTTAGAGAATGTAACAAAAACATTAACCTTGGTCCAGACCTTGGTGTGGACTTTCAGGTGTGAAAATGCCCAGTGATCATCAACTAAGTACAGATTACTTTGGCAGATGTGAACAGAACAGTAGACTTGTTTTCATTAACAGTAAGTTCAAAACCTGAGAAGGGATTTATTTGTGGAAAACTATTCAATTTAAGTCAAAGAATGTTAGGCTAATTATTGTTAGCTAAATAACCAACTGGGCTAATGGTTAGCATCTGGATTAACGTGTTGCTAGACTGTCCACACTGATATTGTTCACTGTTCTCAAAATGCCTTTGTTTACTGTTGACAAGCAGCAACCTGTGGGTGACCAGTGGCATCTTGCCCAAATTACCACCTCTCCATTCATTACACTGGTCAACACCAAATTTATTGTCAAAGTTTTTTTTAGCTGATTTAGGACAATTTTGATGTGCTGAATCCAAAAATCACATTGGTTTTGCTCAATCAGGTCAACTTTTTGAATTATGGCCACATATTATTTTATACGTTTTTGTTTACATGTACGAGCATTTTCACTTTATATGATGCAAAATTCTTTTTTATGTCTTGAAATTCTCTTAATTTTCAACAATGACGACGTAACATTCAATTTACATGTACTTACCTTCAAATAAAGGTAAGTACATGCACATTACATCGAGAGAAATGGATGTCATTTTCGGAGTCAGCGGTGCAAAATTGTCTTAAATCAGTTGAAAAAACACAGACAACTTACAAAAAAATTATTTTTGTAACCCTGTGTTACTTTTGACTCTGCCTATATCTGGGTAAAAAGGAAAATGCAAGAATTTCAAATACTTGTTCCAGATTCTCCACCTCACTGAAGGAAAATACAGTGGATATAAAAAGTCTTCACACCCCTGTTCAAATATTTTTGTGAAAAATAAATCATTTCAAAACTTTTTCCACCATTAATGAGACCTATAACCTGTACAACCTCATTGAAAAACAAACTGAAATCTTTTAAGGGGAAAAATAAAAAAAAACTTACAATAACCTGGTTGCATAAATATGCACACCCCTTAAAATAATACTTTGTTGCAGCATCTTTGGCTTTTATTACAGCACTCAGTCTTTTTGGGTAGGAGTCTATCAGTGTGGCACATCTTGATGTGGCAATATTTGCCCACTCTTCTTTGCAAAAACGCTCCAAATCTGTCAGATTGTGAGGGCTTCTCCTGTGCACAGCCCTCTTCAGATCACCCCACAGATGTTCAATCGGATTCAGGTCTGGACTCTGGCTGGGCCATTCCAAAACCTTAATCTTCTTCTGGTGAAGCCATTGTTTTGTTGATTTGGATGTGTGCATTGGGTCATTGTCGTGCTGAAAGATGAAGTTCCTCTTCATCTTCAGCTTTCTAGCAGAAGCCTGAAGGTTTTGTGCCAACACTGACTTGTATTTAGAACTGTTCATAATTCCCTCCACTTTTTTTTTTTTTTTGTTACTTATTTGTACCCGTAGGTAGACTTGGTTTGCAGTCTGGTGACAAGCCACCGGCTGCTGGTCGCTGCGTGCGCGAGTGCCCTAAACCTACATGTTTTTGGTATGCGGGAGGAAACCGGAGAAATCCCGGAGTAAACCCGCGCAACACGGGGAGAACATGCAAACTCCACACAGCTCACTGTTGGTCGGGGGCTGGGATCGAACCCACGATCTCATGATCCCCGCGATCCCCCAGCCGAGAGTAAAACTGTGCTGCCACAGTGCTAAACCACTGCGCCACCGTGCAGCCCAAGGTGCAGCTCACCTTGACTAAGGCCCCAGTTCCAGTTGAAGAAAAACAACTCCAAAGCATGATGGTGCCACCCCAATGCTTCACTGTAGGTATGGTATTCTTTTGGTGATGAGCAGTGTTGTGTTTGCGCTATATACACCTTTTGGAATTATGGCCAAAAAGTTCAACCTTGGTTTCATCGGACCATAACACATTTTCCCACATGCATTTGGAAGATTTCAAATGTGTTTTTGCAAAATGTAGTCAGGTTTGGGTTTTTCTTCATAAGATAAGGCTTCTGGTCTTGCCAAACTAGACAGGAGACTATTGTCACATGTGCTAAACAGCCAGTACTTGCCAGAAATTCCTGCAGCTCCTTCAATGTTGCTGTCGACCTCTTGGCAGCCTCCCTGACAAGTTTTCTTCTGGTCTTTCCATCAATTTTGGAGGGATGTCCAGTTAAGATAAGATAAGATAAGCCTTTATTAGTCCCACAACGGGGAAATTCCAGGATTGCAACAGCACAGGGATAGCAACACTCAGAGCAACAATGAGAAGGCAAGAAAAAAAAAATAAAAAATAAAAAAAATTTCTTTCAAGTTCTTGGTAATGTTACTGTTGCGCCATATTTTCTCCACTTGATGATGACTGTCTTCAGCTGTGTTCCACGGTATATTTAATGCCTTGGAAATTCTTTTGTACCCTTTTCCTGACTGACACCTTTGAACAATGAGATCCCTCTGATGCTTTGGAAGCTCTCTGCGGGCCACGGTTTGTGCTGTAAGATGTGACTCCAAAAATGTCAGGAAAAGCCTACTCCAACAGCTGAACTTTATTAGGGGTTAATCAGAGGAATTTTAAATGGTGACAGGTGTGTACTGACTCCCATTTAACATGAGTTTGAATGTGATTGGTTAATTCTGAACACAGCCACATCCCCAGTTACAACAGGGTGTGTACATTTATGCAAACACGTTATTGAAGTTTTTTATTTTCCCCCTTAAATGATTTCAGTTTGTTTTTCAATTGGGTTGTACAGGTTTTAGGTCGCATTAATGGTGGAAAAAGTTTCGAAATGATTTATCTTGGTCTCATTTTTTTACATGGCATTTTAACAGGGGTGTGTAGACTTTTTATATCCACTGTACATACCTAACATAATGTATATCCCCAAATATATATCTCCAAACCTACGACCATGCTGTTATTGGTTGGTTGGTTATTTAACTTAGACTAGCATCCTTTGACTGATCTTAATAGTCAAATGGTTTCCACAAAAAACTAGGAGTTTTTACCAAGTTTTGAAATTGCTATTAAAAAAACCAAGTCTGCTACTCTGTTCACAATGTGTAGAGAAGTGGTCAAGATCATTGTCAGGTGTGTTGTGTGTGTTTGAAATATAGTTCAAAATACAATAAAACACACAAAACAAATAATGCTATATAGCCAGAAGTAAAACTAGATAGTTTTAGCCTATTTCTGCTATCATAATGCAGAGCATGAAAAGCATATTTTTTGTGTGATTTTTTTTAACCAAATGTGGAATGTAAAATAAACAGTGTCAGCACTTACACTCCTCCGGTTTCATCTCAGTGACTTTCTGTAGCCACAACTTCCAGATCTCACAGTCACAAGGCTCATGAGCTTCGCCTTGACACTCCCTGGAATATAAACGTACAAATATATCATGATAATGCTTTGGAACTACAATGATTTCTTAAAGGTACACTCCGACGGCTCTAAAACCAGCGCGGCCTGCAGGGCTTGCATGTGATTGGTCGCCACAACTTCTGGTGGATAGGCGACTAGCCTGTTCAAGGTGCTTCCAGGCATTAAAGTTTTGCCTATATCTTCAAAAGTAAAAAGTGAAACATTTTTCTGAAAACAGCTGAGGCGAGAGATACAGCGGGGAAAATAAGTATTGAATACATCAACATTTTTCTTATTAAACATATTTCTTATGGAGCCATTGACCTGAGATTTTCACCAGATATGCTATCTGGTGAAAATCTCAGGTCTCAGGTTTCCTTATGCTATTCACTGAGACGTGGCTATCAGAACTAGCAGCAGATGCTAACATTGAACTGGAGGGTTTCCACGCAATACGGGCAGACTGAACACCAGAAAGTGGGAAGGCAAGGGGCGGTGGAGTGATAATGTATGTCAATAACAACTGGTGCCGACCGGGACATATCACGGTTAAACAACAACACTGCATCAAAGACACTGAGTTACTAGCTGTTAGCATGCGGCCTACATATCTCCCGAGGGAATACTCACACGTGATCTGCATTGTTATTTATGCAAATCCGACAGCGAACGCTGGGACAGCGCGTGACGTCATCCACTCAGTAACTGGCAGGCTGCTGACAGAACACCCAATGCTCTTCTCCTCATCTCATGCGACTTCAACCATGTTTCACTGTCAACCATTCTACCCATGTTCACCCAGTATGTCACATGCCACACTAGAGACAATAAAACACTGGACTTATTCTACGCAAACACTAAGGAGGCGTACACCTCATCACAACTCCCCCCACTCGGGAGATCAGATCACAACTTGGTTCATCTCCGGCCGGGGTACAAACCCCTAGTGCACAGACAACCTCCGGTCATGCGCACAGTGAAGTTATGGTCTGAGGAGGCAATGGACGCTCTAAAGGACTGTTCTGAAACCACTGCCTGGGAGCAGCTCTGCGAGCCACATGGTGAGGACATCGATGGCCTCACTCACACCATCACGGACTACATCAGCTTCTGTGTGGACAACACCGTACCCACCAAGACCTTACGGTGTTGCTCGAACAACAAACCCTGGATCAACCCTGAGATAAAAACACTTCTGAGAGAGAAGAAGAGGATCTTCAGGTTGGGGAACAGGGAGATGCTGAAGTCCGTACAGAGGGAGCTGAGAAGGAAGATCAGAGAAGGCAAAGACAGCTTCAGGAAGAAGATGGAGGACAAGCTGCAACAGAGCGACATCGGTGGGGTCTGGAGAAACCTTAAAACCATCTCTGGGCTCCAGAATACCTTCCCCCAGGCCACGGGGGGCAGGGAGTGGGCGAACAATCTGAACCTGTTTTTTAATAGGTTTGACCAACCGCCCTCCCCCCCGACTGCACAACAACCACTGCTGCCTCTGAAGACACTGAGTCCTGCTGCCCACACCCAACTCCACCATCACCCCCCCCCCACTCCCAACACACAGCCCCCCAACCTGACCCTCACTAAGACCCAAGTGAGGACGGAGCTGAGGAAGATCAAGGCGAGGAAGGCCTCGGGACCGGACGGCATCAGCGCAAAGCTCCTCAAGTCCTGCGCAGACCAGCTGTGTGGGATTGTGGAGCACATCTTCAACCTGAGCCTGAAGCTGGGGAGGGTACCACAGTTGTGGAAAACATCTTGTGTGGTACCTGTACCAAAGACTTCCCACCCCAAAGATCTGAACAGCTACAGACCAGTGGCCCTGACGTCCCACATGATGAAGACCCTGGAGAGACTGCTCCTTGCTCACCTCCGCCCCCTGGTGGGACCAGCGATGGATTCACTCCAGTTCGCCTACCAGCATGGGATTGGGGTGGAGGATGCGGTGATCTTCCTCCTTCACCGTTCTCTGTCCCACCTGGAGAAGCCCGGGAATGCGGTGAAGATCATGTTCTTTGACTTCTCCAGTGCTTTCAACACCATCCAACCGATGATCCTGAAGGACAAGCTGCTGTGCGCAGGGGTGGACCAACAACTGTCATCATGGATCCTGGACTACCTCACTAACCGGCCACAGTTTGTGAGAACCTGGGACTGTGTGTCCGACACGATCATCGGTAGCACGGGGGCCCCCCAGAGAACGGTTTTGGCTCCCTTCCTGTTCACCCTTTATACTGCGGACTTCTCACACAACACAACACACTGCCATCTACAGAAGTTCTCTGACGACTCTGCGATCGTTGGCCTCATCTCCAATGGAGATGAAGCTGAGTACAGAGGACTTATCCAGGACTTCGTGGACTGGTGCCATCGGAACTGCCTCCAGATCAACGCGAGGAAAACTAAGGAGCTGGTGGTGGACTGCCGCAGGCAAGGACAACCCCTCACAGTACCAGTAAATATACAGGGAACAGACATCGAGATGGTGACATCCTACAAGTACCTGGGTGTTCATCTGAACAATAAACTAGACTGGTCACACAATAGTGAAGCACTCTACAAGAAGGGACAGTGCAGGCTGTTCCTACTGAGGAGACTCAGATCTTTTGGTGTACAAGGGGCGCTGCTGAAGACATTCTACGACACGGTGGTGGCATCAGCCATCACTTTTGGAGTGGTCTGCTGGGGCAGTGGCGTTACAGCAGCCGATAGGAAGAGACTGAACAAACTGATCAAGAAAGCTAGCTCTGTCCTGGGGCAACGCCTTGACCCAGTGGAGGAGATGGGAGAGAGAAGGATGGTGGCTAAACTGTCATCTCTGCTGGAGTCCGAGTTCCACCCTATGCAGGACATACTGAAGGCACTGAGGAGCTCATTTAGCAGCAGACTACATCATCCTAGGTGCACAACCGAGAGGTTTCGCAGGTCCTTCCTACCTACGGCTGTCAGACTGTATAACCTAAGCAGGGCTGCTCGCAGAGATAGCAAAAAAAACCCAAAACGTGACAACCTAATAGTAGTGAATACAAAAGATGCAACAGACTTACACAATGGTCCCCTCCAGTATACAACTAGGAAAATACCGGTCGCTACGGAGGGTGACAATATGTATGGGTACATAATCATA
Source organism: Pholidichthys leucotaenia (assembly GCA_020510985.1). Classification (NCBI taxonomy): domain Eukaryota; kingdom Metazoa; phylum Chordata; class Actinopteri; order Cichliformes; family Pholidichthyidae; genus Pholidichthys; species Pholidichthys leucotaenia. The sequence goes on along the minus strand of CM035849.1, from coordinate 200,934,578 downwards.
CCATGTAGGATAACTAGGCAGACGGTTTTGCTGTTCATTCCATCTAGCTACAATGCTCCGCACTGTGTGTTTATATATTTATATATTTATTCCATCTAGCTACAATGCTCCGCACTGTGGGTGTTTATATATTTATATATTTATTCCATCTAGCTACAGTGCTCCGTACTGTGTGTTTATATATTTATGTATTTATATGTACATATGTATACTCGCTGCTCTTGTTTTTCTTGTCTTCTGATTGTTGCTCTGAATGTTGCTGTCCCTGTGCTGTTGCAATCCTGGAATTTCCCCATTGTGGGACTAATAAAGGCTTATCTTATCTTATATCAGTAACAACCCAAATAATCCACACATACAAAGAAATTAAGGCAACTATGTTCACAAAACAAGTTATATTTAATAAAGTGGAATGACACAGGGAACAAGTATTGAAGACGCTTGGTGAAATTCATTTAATACTAGTACATACCGGGGGGCGGTGTGGTGGCGGAGTGGTTAGCACTGCGGCAGCACAGCAACTCACCCTTGGCCGGGGGATCCTGGGTTCGATCCCAGCCCCCGACCAACAGAGATCTGTGTGGAGTTTGCATGTTCTCCCCATATCTGCGTGGGTTTACTCCGGGATTTCTCCGGTTTCCTCCCACATGCCAAAAACATGCAAGTTAGGTTAATTGGCATCAAAACTGGGGATTCTAAATTGTCCTTAGGTATGACTGTGAGAGTGAATGGTTGTCTGGCTCTCTGTGTTAGCCCTGCGATGACTGGCAATCTGTCCAGGGTGTACCCTGCCTCTCGCCCAAAGATGCTGGGATAGGCTCCAGCCATCCCGCGACCCGAACAGGATTAAGCGGAAGAAGATGAATGAATGAACTAGTACATACCCATGCATACCCGTCCATGCCCGTAGAAAGCAAGTATAATCAAGTATTTCTGCATGCCCGTTGCTGAAGGGTCTCTTCCTGTCTGAGACGTTTGTGTTGTTCACAGTCATGCCTGCGGCGTACTGCTCAAACCTGAGGTGTTTCATCTTCACGGCATCTTTTCTGCCATGCAGCAGTTCTCCTCACTCTATTGCTCTCCATCTGGTGGGTCTTCTTGTTCTTCTTCTTCTTCGTTGAGACGACTGTTTGAGGGATAGATGCGTTGTAATTCCAGTTCATGGACAGGATCATGCAAACAGATCTGAGCAAAAAGTGGCTTTCGACCCTGTTCAGGAAGACCCGTGCATGCCCGTCGAAACCCAGAAACCGGAGCACCCGGAGAAAGTCAGCGCTTTGCTTGGCATTTTACACATTTGTAGTGCACACTACCATTCTTCATGGGTACTGCTTCGAATGGGTGTGGTTTAAAGTAGGGCGTCCTATTCTTAATCGGGTGACAGACTGACACACTGACAGAGATTTCTTGAATTTTTAGAGTGCCTTCTGCCTTACAGAGTGAGATTTCCAGATTTACTGCTTTGAATGGGTGTGGTTTAAAGTAGTGTGTCCTATTTGGTCTCAGCTTCTCTGTGCCTTGCCTGGCATGCAGCGTTGGTGGCCAGCCAACTATTCCGCATCTCCTGGGTCTCAGCTTGTCTGTGCCTTGCCTGGCGTGCAGCGTTGTTCGCTTTACGGGCATTTCGGGCTTCAAGTGACTCAGCACGTGCATGGTGCACTGCCACACGTTTCCTGTCTGTCTGTGCATCCCTTGTCTGTCGTAACCTTTGCTGGTGGAGGGTCCCGCGATGGACTGGCGATCTGTTCAGGGTGTACCCTGCCCCTCGCCCAAAGATACTGGGATAGGCTCCAGCCCCCCCGCGGCCCAAAAAGGATTAAGCGGAAGAAGATGGATGGATGGATGGGTCTCCTCCTGCGGCCGGCATCATAGGACAGTACATCATAAATAGGCAGGCATCGTGAGTGATGGTCTATATGACATCATACCTGCCAACTTTTAAAACCTGAAAAGCCTAGTAGCTAGCTGGGGTCCAGCGGCCGCAGGCCCCGGTAGGTCCAGGACAAAGTCCTGGTGGGGGGTTCAGGGGGGCCAAGCCCCCCGACGCCAAACAAATATTAGCATTAAATCAAGTTAAAATGTGGCTAACAACCTCATATTTCTTCAATAATCATGTTCCTATTTTTCTTACGAAGAACGTAGAAAGTTTGCCGCTGGTGTCACTGGCATTGGCATTCAACTTGTGTTTTTTCGTTCCCACGTGGTCTTTCACATTGCTGATTCCTCCATGTCCGATCGAAAAATCTTGTCTACACAAAGTGCAGTTGGCGTAATTTTCACCCTTTCTTGAGCGAATAATAATTCCTGGAAATGCTTTGGAGCATTCCTCACGAAAAGACTGTAATTTTTGTTTGGGTTTCACGCTCATTTGTGATTTTTCTCCGGCAGATTCCATGATGAAAACGAATTCCTTTGCGATTCCAAATGGAAACAATGGCTCCAGGGATGTGATTTGGGGTTGGGGAAATTATCTGAAAATTTAGCAGGGGGCCTGGGGAACATAGTCCCCCAGTGGGGTCCGGGGCAGAGCGCCGGTGGGGGGGCAAGGGGGGGCTAAAGCTCCTGGGTTTTTATGATTTTTAAGTACCAGAACTGTGCTTAAATGACATAAAACAAACAGCTGAATGCCACTTATTACTGTATAATATTGACTTATGTTCCAAGAAGATAGCATTCCTAAAATATTCCAACAAGCATTATCCATCACATGCTTTAACACCTGATCAAATCAAAATCAGTTAATTTTATCTATTCCATCATAGAAATAAAATTCCAACATACCATTACTTTTTATAATTTCAGCATTCATTTTAGATCACCAGTTTCAATCTCCATTGAGTCTTAAGCACAATCACTGATGAAGCTAAGTCTTAGAAATATTCAAAAGTTATGAGTCAATGTCTACTGTGCAATGTCAATTTCAAACTGTTTGGAATCATAAAAGTAATCTAACTAAATTGTTTCACTATTTTTTTCTCCTCAACATCAATGTCAGGGCGCTGCAGGAGTTTTTGGGGATGGTTAACTTTTAAAACCGTTCCCTCCCCCGCGCAGCCCAGCTCATACAGCCGCTGTACGCTGCACTCAAGAAACGGAAACCGGCGGACAGAGTCAACTGGACTCCTGAGCGGGAGCAGGCGTTCTCTGAGGTTAAAACAGCTCTGGCGAACGCTGCACAACTGGCGCACCAAGACCTGGTGGCTCGGACTGCGCTCACTACCGACGCCTCGGACATGGCCATTGGGCCGTCATGGAGCAATGCGTCGCCGGTTCTTGGCAGCCGCTCACCTTTTTTAGCAGGTCTTTGCACGACAGTGAGCGTAAATACAGTGTGTTCGACAGAGAGTTACTGGCTCTCCACCTGGCCATACGCCACTTCCAGTTCTGGCTGAAAGGGCGCACCTTAGGCTCAGACCTCTCGCACATGCGCAATACACCTACAGGAAGCAGCGCCGATTGCCTTTGTTCTAAATTTAGATACCATTCCTAGCGATCTCGTGTTTGGAATTGCTTTCGTGTTTTTTTTTACGATTTAAATTTTTTGACTGAATTTTTAGTGAAAAACCGTAATTTTGATTAATAAAGCCGTAACCCGGAATGGGGTCTTGAAAACCGGAACCATTACGGCAAAACCGTAGTAGTTGGCAGGTATGTGACATCATAAAGACATCCAGGCAGGCATCATAGGACATTACATTATAGGTAGCCAGTCCTATTGTCTATATGACCACATCGCATGTGATGGTTGTATGACATCATAAAGACATCCAGGCAGGCATCATAGGTAGCCAGTCCTATTGCCTATATGATGGCATCGCCTAATGACATCATCGCGAGTCCTATGTAGCCTGAGATCATAGGATCATCATAGAACATCAGGCAGACATCACAGGTTATCCTATGATGTCCTATGATCGTGATTCTTGTATTTATAGAGTGATAGATTTAGTAGAAAAGCCTTTGTTGGTAATAACAGTTTCCAGAAGCCTCCTGTATGGAGAAACTAGGCGCAGGCTTTGCTCAGGAGTGATTTTAGCCCATTCTTCCACACAGACTCTTCAAATCTTGAAGGTTCCATGGGTGTCTGCAATAAACTCTGATTTTCAGTTCGTTGCACAGATTTTCAATTGGATTCAGGTCAGGTGACTGACTGGGCCATTCTAGCGGCTTTATTTTCCTCCTCTGGAGCCAGTTGAGAGTTTCCTTGGCTGTGTGTTTGGGATCATTGTCTTGCTGAAATGTCCACCCTCGTTTCATCTTCAGCATCTTGGCAGATGACAACAGATTCTTATCAAGGATGTCTCTGTGCATTTGTCCATTCATCTTTCCTTCAATTATATGAAGTCTGCCTGTACCATGTGCTGAAAAACACCCTACACCATGACGCTCCCACCTCCAAACTTCACTGCTGGTATGGTGTTTTTGGGCTGATGTGCAGTGCCATTTCTCCTCCAAACATGCTGTGTGTTGTGGCATCCAAAAAGTTCCAATTTTGGTCTCATCTGACCAGACTATATTCTCCAAGTGTTTTACTGGCTTGCCCAAATGTTGTGCAGCAAACTTTAAACAAACTTCAACATGCTTTTTCTTCAGCAATGGAGTCTTGCGAGGTGAGCGCACAGAGCCCATGTCGGCTGAGTGCATTACTTATTGTTTTCTTTGAAACAGCAGTATCTGCTAACTCCAGGTCTTTCTGGAGCTCTCCACAAGTGGGCATTGGCTCTTGGATAACTCTTCTGATAATTCTTTTGACTCCTCTGTGAGGAATCTTGCGAGGAGCTCCTGGTCACGGCCAGTTTATGGTAAAATGATGTTCTTTCCACTTCCGAATGATGGCTCCATCAGTGCTCACTGGAACATTCAGCAGTTTAGAAATGTGCCTGTAACCAATGCCATCATTATGTTTTGCAACAATAAGGTTTTAATGAGAAAAATGTTGGCGCGTTCAATACTTATTTTCCCTGCTGTAAATATGTAGTTGTCAAATATGTGTTTACTTTTTACTAACAACCAGTCCCCCGTCTGCCGGCGAGTGACCGGGGGGAAGGGGGGGGGGATTTGAATGTGGCTGCTCTCAGCTCACAGTGTGGCACCCCGTCCACTGGCAAAGTGAGCTGAGAGCAGCTCAATTTGAATGTGGCTCAAACAGCCCCCAGCCTCTCTGCCTCTCTCTGCTCTCTCTCTGTCTACTGCTACCCCAACTGGCTCTGCCTCAATCCTGCTGCTCCTCAGCTCCTCCCGCTTCCCCTGAGGTAGCCAAGAGTATCCGTCTGATTGGTTAATGTTATAACCAACCAGGCTAAGCAGGAATAGTTACGCAACTACTAATGGGTCTGTTCAAATCTGCCTTTTTTGGAGGGGTGGAGCTTAAGCAGACATTCACAGCAGAAAAATACATACTTGGGAGTTTGGAATGATTTTGCTCTTGATATATCTTGTAAATCACAAGAAACATGTTACAGACATGTTAAAAACAGAAAAAAATTGATTTTTGCCGGAGTGTCCCTTTAAGTGGTTAATTATGAAATACACTCTAATTCCTTTTTAAGTTGCAATTAGAGGCAAATACGACCTGGCTAAACTGATAACACAAACAACTCTAATTTTTCATGCTATACTGAATGCACTGAGAATAGAAAAGAAGTAAGAATAACCTATGTTTAATCATTCATAGAACAGAAACTTTAGACTTTCGTCCTGCCCCCACAGCTTAATAAGATTAAGGTCAAGGCACTGACATAGCCATTCTAAAACATCTCTTTTTTTCATCTATTCTAATGGTAAAATATAATTACTTCTGTGCTTCAAGTCATAATTTTGCTGCATTACTCAACATCTCCTATGCTTCAAGTCATGACTGCTTTCCTAAGATTGGGCAAAGTTTCCTGGTATAATCTGGGGAAAAAAAAAACAGGGCTTAAGAGATAATGAGTAGGGGCTGGAGAGAACTGCAAGAGCTGTGGATATGAGCATTGCTAATAGAAAGTGAAGGAGAATATTTCACAGCAGCTGTTTTGTCCAACATTTGTAAAGAAGCACAAGTTACTAATGATACAGACTTATTCTATTTAAGCATAAAGCCTCAAATAATATGATTAACCCATGTATTTTTCTATTAAACTATGTCAAAAAGGCTGTTGTGAAACAAGGCTGTTTGTCCTTCACTTTCTATTTGATGAATTAGCCAGAACCCTCACAGGATCTCTCAAACCCTTACTCTATTCAAAACTGTGTTGAAAAGTTGTAGCCCATGACCTAAAGTTGAGGTAAAGCACAGAAGCACAAATAAACACCAGAATGGATTGAAAATATACAGTACATAAAAAAACCTTTGTGAGCAAGCTCACATACCCCACACATCCCCATATTAGAGTTGTCTCTGAATAATGTAATGCATGTGAATGTGATGTGAATATAAACCTAGCATGAAGACAAAGGAATTAGTGTCTTTTTCAAAAGAAAAAAAAGTTAATATTCAAGTCCTTTTTGTTGTTGGTTAACCTTGTAGGATAACCCTTCTTTTGATGTATGTCAAGAAATGTATAAGCTATACTGGCAACAACAGATATTGTGAAACAGATGAACGAATGGACGGATAGATGGGTCATAAATATTATACCCTCCCCAACGTTGTTATGGGGATATAGGTTTTATTTGTTTATTTTGGTATAGGGATCTGTGAAAAGAAACAACCAATACAGTTCCCATGCATTTCTGTGTCAGGTATAAACAGCCTGTGACACTAAGTTACACTTAATGCTGACCAGCAGAAGAGGTGGCCCTTGCCACAATCTACAGCAGGGGCCCGAAGGAGGGGAAAGCTTAATGGATCTGAAGTGGAGGATCCAGGTCCCTGGGTGTTTAGTCGTACCGCTCTTTCACACCCTGCCTCTGGACACCAGCGGATTGCAGGATTGTTTTCCACAAAGGCCTGGCAACAGAAAAAGCAAAGATGTTTAAAATAAGTCATGTTCTCAGTTCCCAAATGCAGTCTTATTTTGTGATTAATTCAGTACTAACCTAAAAACAAAAAAATATGTCTGTGCAGATTACATGAAAAACACAATGTTGTCATTCTGATGACTCAAAGACACTGTGCACAGAGAAATAGGGTTCTCATTACTGCATTAAAGGTACATTTTAAACCAGAGTACCATAAGGTATAGAAATGGTATTTAAGTTATCAGGGAGGGATGCACAATAGTATATCCACATGCTATCGGTATCGGTCGTTAGAACATTTAAAATTATTTATCGCCACTGCCAAAAATTAATATTTACTGCCGAAAGAATATTACAGTAGACAGTCTCATGTGACACTTTTCTTTCAGCACGCAGGACTGACATCATTACATCAGGTGAGCATATCAACTAACATGGCTGCTCCCTAGTGTTTAAGCTCACACCCATTCTACAGCTCTGCACTCCCTCAAACAATGCTGTGTGTGGTTGTTACTTGTATTCATTTCTGTGGTTAAGCACTGTTGAAGTACATCAAACATCTTCTACAGCAGAGAGGAATTACTGCATATTGGGAGAATATTCCAAGTTCCCGTGATGGCACCTGTGTTTACATACAACAGTGTAAACAGCCTTTTTGTCACAAATGCCCAGTCCCTTGGAAACTAACTAACTAACTAACTAACCTGCACTTATATAGCGCTTTTCTAGTCACAAAGACCACTCAAAGCGAGTCAAACCAAGACTGCTGAACTAAAACTGGATATATAATCTGACCAATCATTGGAGACAGCTCTGTGATGGTCATCATTCAAAGCTGGCTACATCCCAAGATCATACAACAGCACGGTTGAGCTAGCATGTTGCTAACTACAGTGGGGCAAAAAAGTATTTAGTCAGCCACCAATTGTGCAAGTTCTCCCACTTAAAAGATGAGAGAGGTCTCCAATTTTCATCATAGGTATACCTCAACTATGAGACAAAATGAGAAAAAAAAAAACCCAGAAAATCACATTGTCTGATGTTTAAAGAATTTATTTGCAAATTATGGTGGAAAATAATTATTTGGTCAATAATAAAAGTTCATCTCAATACTTTGTTATATACCCTTTGTTGGCAATGACAGAGGTCAAACGTTTTCTGTAAGTCTTCACAAGGTTTTCACACACTGTTGCTGGTATTTTGGCCCATTCCTCCATGCAGATCTCCTCTAGAGCAGTGATGTTTTGGGGCGGTCGCTGGGCAACATGGACTTTCAACTCCCTCAAAAGATTTTCTATGGGGTTGAGATCTGGAGACTGGCTAGGCCACTCCAGGACCTTGAAATGCTTCTTACAAAGCCACTCCTTTGTTGCCCGGGCGGTGTGTTTGGGATCATTGTCATGCTGAAAGACCCAGCCACGTTTCATCTTCAATGCCCTTGCTGATGGAAGGAGGTTTTCACTCAAAATCTCACGATACATGGCCCCATTCATTCTTTCCTTTACACGGATCAGTCATCCTGGTCCCTTTGCAGAAAAACAGCCCCAAAGCATGATGTTTCCACACCCATGCTTCACAGTAGGTATGGTGTTCTTTGGATGCAACTCAGCATTCTTTCTCCTCCAAACACGACAAGTTGAGTTTTTACCAAAAAGTTCTATTTTGGTTTCATCTGACCATATGACATTCTCCCAATCCTCTTCTGGATCATCCAAATGCTCTCTAGCAAACTTCAGACGGGACTGGACATGTACTGGCTTAAAAGCAGGGGGACACGTCTGGCACTGCAGGATTTGAGTCCCTGGCGGCGTAGTGTGTTACTGATGGTAGCCTTTGTTACTTCGGTCCCAGCTCTCTGCAGATCATTCATTAGGTCCCCCCGTGCGGTTCTGGGATTTTTGCTCACCGTTCTCGTGATCATTTTGACCCCACGGGGTGAGATCTTGCGTGAAGCCCCAGATCGAGGGAGATTATCAGTGGTCTTGTATGTCTTCCATTTTCTAATAATTACTCCCACAGTTGATTTCTTCACACCAAGCTGCTTACCTATTGCAGATTCAGTCTTCCCAGCCTGGTGCAGGTCTACAATTTTGTTTCTGGTGTCCTTTGACAGCTCTTTGGTCTTGGCCACAGTGGAGTTTGGAGTCTGACTGTTTGAGGTTGTGGACAGGTGTCTTTTATACTGATAACGAGTTCAAACAGGTGCCATTAATACAGGTAACGAGTGGAGGACAGAGGAGCCTCTTAAAGAAGAAGTTACAGGTCTGTGAGAGCCAGAAATCTTGCTTGTTTGTAGGTGACCAAATACTTATTTTCCACCATAATTTGCAAATAAATTCTTTAAACATCAGACAATGTGATTTTCTGGATTTTTTTTCTCATTTTGTCTCTCATAGTTGAGGTATACCTATGATGAAAATTAGAGACTTGTCTCATCTTTTAAGTGGGAGAACTTGCACAATTGGTGGCTGACTAAATACTTTTTTGCCCCACTGTACATCGAAGCAACAGAACAGAGGAATCTGGTAAGAGCTGTGGAAGCAGAATTTGCATATATGTGAATAAGGGCTTCTTTATAAACTCTGTGGTCATAGGTAAGTACTGCACAGCAGACTTGTAGCTGCTGTCAGCTTTTGTCTTCCATGGGAGTTTTCTGTTGCCGTGGAAACAGCAGTCCAGATGCCAATGCATTTGGCTATGTTCTAGCAGTCTTTGACAAGCAGCACACCCGGTTTTGACCAACATATTAAGTGCACAACACAAGGAGATAACACACTGAACTGTGTATATTCTAATAATATATATAAAGGGACAAAGAGCCTCCCTCTCTTTGCACATTTATCTGAAAATTCATAACATATTTATTTTCATATCAAGTTGAGGTAGCCGTCTTATTTTTCTTGGGAAATGTGTCTTTATATGCCATTTAATCATCACTGTAAGACAAAGGAGATGTAAATACGTTGGAAAAAATATGTGCATATACAGCTGTTTAGGTTTCTATCGTTAGTATACATTTCTTCTTTCACAGTGAATTAACAGTATACTTATAAGACAGATTAAGGCACTTTCAACAGAAACAAATATTTGCATTGAACCCAATAACAGATTAATACAGCATACAGTGTTCAGATAAATGCTACTTTTTATCTCTACCTTGATGTCAAACTGGAGGTAGCGCCTGTCCATTTCTCTGGACACCACACTTTCTATGACTTCCACAGGAACTAGCTGGTAGCATTCAAAGGCAGGACAGAATATGTTGTGGGCTTCTCCTTCTTGGATCTTTAGATTTAGAAACCTTAAAAATTATACACATAAAGCAGACAGCAATGAGGTAAACAAAAACAGTGATGACTATCAGAATATTGATATCATGGCAACCCACAGCCAAATTCAAACCTTCTTACCCTTCCCAACATGCTCTGCAGAACTCATGGCCGCAGGGCATGTCAACGGGTTCCTCAAAGACGGAAATGGAAGACACGCAGATACCACACTGTCAGAAAAAATACAGACAAAATATTAATCCTTTTTTTAAGACTACACTATCAATTCAACTACACTGAACAAAAATATAAATACACCAAGCCAAACATGTAAACACTATCTGTTACAATTTAGCAAATGAAATAGTATTCTGCATAAAATAAAGTCAAATCTCTTGAGCAGAGTCACTGATTATGCCCATGTGCATTTCCTTGAGTTGAACTCAGCCAATAGAGTAATCCACTCATGAAGTGGGTGTGGCATGTCAGACAGTGGTCAATTCAATTCAATTCAATTCAACTTTATTTATATAGCGCCATTTCTCAACAACAGTCATCTCATAGCACTATCAACTGTAGGGGGGACCCCCACAGTTGCAGAAAGACCCCAGCAATCAGGCGATCCCCTGTGAGCAAGCACTTGGCGACGGTGGAGAGGAAAAACTCCCTTTTAACAGGAAGAAACCTCCAGCAGAACCAGGCTCAGGGAGGGGCAGTCATCTGCTGCGACTGGCTGGGGGGTGAGGGGATAGAGAAGAAGAAAAGAACAGACATGTAGAGAGCAAACAGCACGATGGGGACTCAATCTATGGGAGAGAACAAACAAATGTTAATGACCAGCAAAAAAAAAAATATTTCATAGAGAGTGAGGAAAGGAGTGAGGCCCAGTGCATTACTGGAGGTCCCCCGGCTGACTAAACCTATTAGCAGCATAACTAAGGGAGGGTTCAGAAACACATGATCTCTCCCTAATTGTAGGCTAGATCAAAAAGGTAGGTTTTAGCCCTATTCTTAAAAACAGAGATCGAGTCTGACTCCCGAATCCAGATTGGCAGCTGATTCCACAGGAGAGGAGCTTGATAACTGAAGGCTCTGCCTCCCATTGTACTTTTGGAGATTCTAGGTATTACAAGTAATCCTGCATTTTGGGAGCGTAGTGCTCTGTTAGGATGATACGGTAGTATCAGATCTTTTAAATAAAAAGGAGCCTGATAAAACAAATCATATTGAATCCTAAACTGTTTTTGTTGGGTCTGTACCCAGAAAAGCATAATTTCAATAAAAGTGAGATAACATTCATAGACCTCAGTTTGCTTAATGCCAAAAAATGTATTGCACTATTATGGAAAAAGACTCATAGACCAGATGTGACTCAGTGGTTAAGACAGATGTTAACAAACCTTCCATTAGAAAGAATAACATATATACTGAAATCAAAGGAAATTGTGTTTGAGAATATATGGAGACCTTTTATTGATTATGTAAAAAATTTAAACATAACTCTTGAAGAAGAAGGTGAATGATGTGTGTGGACCTTGTAAATTCCAAACTGGTGAACATAATATGTATACTAATGTATTGGATTGTCTAGACTAAACAGAGGAGCATTGTTGAAGACTTGATTTTGTTGGTGGTTGTTGGTGTTTTTAGGGCATTTTTTTTTTTTTTGTAGTACTTCAGTGTTAGTGTTTGATTGTTTGTATCATGTTTGTTAAAAAAAAAAAAAAAGGTTCAATAAAGATATTGTGGAAGAAAAAAAAAAGGAGCCTGATTGTTTAGAGCTTTGTAAGTGAGAAGAAGGATTTTAAACTTAATTCTAAACTCTATGGGAAGCCAATGAAGGGAGGCCAGAACCGGAGAGATATGATCTCTCTTTCTAGTACCTGTTAAAACTCTTGCTGCAGCATTTTGGATCAGCTGAAGACTTTTTAAAGATGTTTTAGGACAGCCTGATAATAAAGAATTACAATAATCTAATCTCGAGCTAACAAAAGCATGGATCAGCTTCTCAGCATCACTCTGAGACAAGATGCTCCTAATCTTGGCAATATTACGCAAATGATAGAAGGCAGTCTTAGAAACAAATTTAATATGTGAATTGAAGGACAAATCCTGATCAAAAATAACTCCAAGGTTCCTCACAGAGCTATTAAGAGAAAGAGTAACTGCGTCCAAACTGAAAGTTTGATTTGGAAAGGAATTTCTAAGGTTTTTTGGACCAACAAGAATGACTTCAGTCTTATCTGAATTTAATAGCAGGAAATTACAAGTCATCCAAGCTTTGATTTCCTTAAGACAGGCTTCTAACTTGGCTAATTGATTACTATCATCTGGCTTCATTGACAGGTATAATTGTGTGTCATCTGCATAACAATGAAAATGTATACAGTGCTTTCTAATAATGTTGCCTAACGGAAGCATATATAAACTAAAAAGAGTAGGGCCTAGCACAGATCCCTGTGGAACTCCATGACTAAGCTTTGAGCTGAAAGAAAACTCATCATTTACATGAACAAACTGGAACCTATCAGATAAATAAGATCTAAACCACTGCAACGAAGTTCCATTAAGTCCAACATAGTGTTCTAATCTATCAAGTAGAATATTATGATCAATAGTATCAAAAGCTGCACTAAGATCTAAAAGGACAAGTACAGAAACTAGTCCATTATCAGATGCAATGAGGAGGTCGTTAGTGACCTTCGCTAAGGCTGTTTCAGTACTATGATGGATTCTAAACCCAGATTGAAACTCTTCAAGTAAACCATTTCCCTGCAGGTGGTCAAATAATTGCGTAGCAACAACTCTTTCTAAGATTTTTGAAATGAAAGGGAGATTAGAGATTGGTCTATAGTTAGCTAAAGCTCCTGGATCTAGCGTTGGCTTTTTGAGTAAGGGTTTAATTACAGCCGTTTTAAAAGCCTGCGGTACATGGCCTAAAGTTAATGAAGAATTGATTATATGAAGAATAGAGCTACCAATAAGTGGGAAGACTTCTTTAAATAACCTAGTAGGAATAGGATCTAAAAGACAAGTTGAAGGTTTGGATGAGGAAACTACTTTGTCTAACTCACAAAGGTCGATTGGAGTAAACTCATCAAGACAGACATCAATAGAAGGAGTTGTAGTAGTTACAGTATTTAAGTTAACTGTGGGAAGAATCTGATTGATTTTATCTCTGATGGATGAAATTTTATTATTGAAAAAGTTCATAAAGTCCTGACTAGTAAGCTCTAAGGGGATGCTAGGATTGACAGAGTCCTGACTCTTTGTCAACCTGGCTACAGTACTGAAAAGAAACCTGGGATTATTCTTGTTCTCTTCTATTAATGCAGAGTAATAACTCGTTCTAGCTTTTCTAAGAGATTTTTTATAAATTAAAAGATGATTTCTCCAAGCTAAATAGATTTCATCTAAATTAGTAGAGCGCCATTTTCTTTCTAATTGACGAGTCTTCTGTTTTAAGCTACGAGTTTCTGTGTTGAACCAAGGAGTTAAAAATCTCTGATTAGACTTTTTCTTTTTTAAGGGGGCCACCAAGTCTAGAGCCTGATGCAGAGAAGCTGAAACACTATCCACCATGTTATCAATTACAGAAGGAGCAAGCCATCTATAGCTTATTTCCGTTGTGTTGACACATGGCATAGAGGAAACAATCTGCATAAATTTGGAAACAGCATCATCTGAGAGGCATCTACTGTGATAATATTTTTCTTTAGGAGCCAAATAGTCAGAAATAGTAAAATCAAAGGTTAACAGACAATGGTCAGTGAAGTGTGGCTGGTATCCAGATAACTCCCTATAACGAGAACTATAAAAGGCCACTGAAAAACAATGAAATTTGTTAAATGTCAAAATGCCGCAGATGACACCAAACTTGAGGGAGTGAGCCATTGGTATGCTGGAAGTTCGTCAACTCCGTCTTGCATTTCACTTTCTTAGATCTCCAAATCATAGACTAAGTTTACGTTATTTTTGAAATGTTTATGTTTGCACACATTTTGATTTCAAGAAACTATGTTGTATATAAAGCATGTTATTTGTAAAAGATTTCTATAGTGTGTTTGTATTTTTGTTCAGCATAATTTGTTAAAATAGTTTAGTACAATTACAGAAGTCACTCAGTGTACACAGACTGATTTTTTTTCTCCATGAAATTCAACAATCTGCTCATGTGCTAACTCCTTGAATATACTGTTGTGGGCAGGATGATTATACTGAATGTTAGGCCATTATCAAATTGGTATGCCATTGTGTGTTACCCATACAGTAGTAGCCCTTCTACTTCTACAAAGCAACAGTCCCAAGGTTATGACCTCAAGTGTTTGGCTCAGTGGTTTCTTTTCCTTTATCAGGCAGTTTCTTCTGAAAAACCAAAAAACTTGAACCACATACAAACAGGGAATGAACACCCAAAAGTACACACTTTCTAACACAAGGGCCTTGTTACAGTAAGACGCTGACCCTCACAACAGACAAAGGAGGCAGTGTACTTTGACAATGTAAGTATTGATTTGTGAAAGAGCAGAATATGATAATCAAGTGTAACATTTAAAAAGGTCCTAAAATGCACTCAGTCAATTAGCACACAGTTTAATTATGCCTTTTGTGTGTAACAACACAACAATGATCATACTTGTAGATACCTTTTTCGATCAAGTTATTTCATGCAAACAGAGTTTTACTTATGAAAAGTTTTTAGTGCTTTAAGCGAGCTAAGCTTCAGTTATAAAACACTAAACTAAAACTAAACACTTTGGGTTGAAACATCCACCACTGGATAAATCATTGCTGTAATAGGTAACGTATCAGAAGCTTCTTCACTGTATTGAGCTTCCGACAGGTTTCAATACAAATTCAAAAGGTGCTTTCACAATAAACAGTTCTGCTGTTTCATCCTATAATCATGGGTTACAGTACAAGATTTCACTGTATTAGAAAAGGCAGACTTTAAGTAAGGCAGCTGTGAATGTTATGAGAATATGTACTTCTAAATCATTTGCTGCAGGGTTTCCTCTGGTAACATTTCTCCACGGCGGCCCGCCTCACCAGAAATCGTACTGCCACGCCAAGCCGATATGATTTTATTAATAAAAATATATGAAGCAATGATTTTCTGCAAGCGCACACACGAACAATGCGCGTGGCCGTCATCCGCGCAGAGTTTAGAAGCACCCCGTTCACATGAGTTTTTCAGTCAGTCACCAAACAGTGTCTCGCTAAGCGTGACTGTCCGACAGAAACATGAGTTTATTAAAGTACTTTAAATGCGGAAAAAAATCATAAGAGGTGTGTAAGCACTGGCGTATATCATGGTTTTAACCCGCTGGAAACGGGAGCCATAATGGAAGAGTCACTTAGCTAAGAGATGTGGTTAGAATTCAAATGCAGCCAGCTTCATATGAAGGGAAAGGCAGGGGGACTGATGAATTGCTGAGGATATATTTCACCAGCCACTACAATATTAAGTTATGAGACTGGCAATTGCTCTCGTTTCTCGCACGAGCAGGCGTGCCATTTTTATTCTCCAGTGGCAGTGACAAAGCAACAGCTAAAAACGCTAGCTCTAAACTGAGGTCCTTCAGCGGCTGCCTAGAGAGGTGCCTGATGAGAAAGCAGCAGTAAACGCCACAATCAGGTGCTGGAAAGAACAATTGAGCGAGTCAGAAAAAGAGGCAGACCAAGGCGTAAATGGTCTGATGACATTTTATCATGCACTGGATCACCCTCCTTTTATGACATCAAGAGACTAGCCAAAGACAGAACCAAATGGAGAAACACAGCAGCCAACCTTCGGGTCGAAGATGGCACATGACGACGACGATATAGTGCAGTCAAAATTTCCCATAATGCATTTGAAAAGTAGTGCACAACTGATAGTCACTACTGTAGCGGACTCAAGCCAGATTGAACTCTTAATTCCCTTCTCATGAACTTTATTCAGACTGTCTAACTATGCACCAGATTCATTCCCATTACGGGATACAGACCTCCACTGGGATAGATAAGACTGAGTGCCATTTATGGCCCTTTTCCACTAGTACCCACTTGGACCTACACGGTACGACTCGGCCCGATTTGTAGCCTTTTCCATTATACCCAGCACTGGTTAACAGGTCCTATTTTCATACCTATTCGAGGCCAGGGTACAACCGTGCTGAGTCGAGCCGAGATGTGACGTCAACAGACTGCGAGCCACTGATTGGTCAGGGCGTAACATCACGAAAGCGTCCGTCTTCTGTGGAATCTACACGACCGCCATTTGCAATACTTCACGGACTAAACTTGGTCATCGAGTAAATACGATATTAATAGAGATGGCGTTGTAGGTTTTGTAGAAATCTACACCGTGGTCCAACGAAGAGGTGCGGAGTTTTCTCTGCTTGGTGGCAGATCCACAGTGAGAGAAGCGACCCGCACCGATACAGATGGCAGCCCAGCATAGAACCGGACTACGGACAAGCTGAAGATGAATGTGAGAGAACCATCGATGGTGAGTGATTTGTAACATTGTGCATCTGTTCACTTATTTATCCTGTTGGTGGTAAGCTCACTTTTTTTGAGCGATACAGTGCCGTCCTGTCCTGGCTAACGAGTGTTAGCTAGCTAGCTAGTAGCCAACTCTGCTGATTCGCGCTTGTTTTGTCCTAAGTATTCGCTTGTGAGAGCAAAACGATGAAATATGTTAATCCTGGTTAAAGTCCTGGTTTGTGTACGTGTTGCACTTTGGTGCTGTGCATTAAGTTGTGTGTAATTTCTTCCTAGAATCAGTTTCCAAATGACAGGGTTTAGCCGCCCTCAGTGTTTATATTGTGGATACAGGTCAAGAGGACCCCAGGATCCAAAATCTCAACATATTCAAGTGCATTTTCAAACCAGTGAGTTATAAAGTGATTCATATAACTTTCTAAAGCGTCAGAATAGACCCACACACCTATTCTGTGGATTTTCTATAAAAGCTGTTGGAACAGTGTTGTTGTGCTGTTTCTGTTCCACCATAAATCCCTGGATTGATAATGTACTTGTACATGCACAGAGTGGCCCCTGCGGTGCTCACTGGTCAGGAAAACGAAGCATTTTTGTCACATCCCACCACTGACTTTCGTAAGTGTACTTCCCTAATGCAGGCACATCTCCAAAAATTAGAATATCATGAAAAAGTTCAATATTTTTTGTCACTCATTTCAGAAAGTGAAATCCATATATTATATAGATTCATTACACAGACAGTGATATATTTCAAGTGTTTATTTATTTTAATTTGGATGATTATGGCTTACAGCTCCTGAAAACCCCAAATTCAATTTGGCAAAAAATTAGAATATTACATAAAATTAATTTTAAAAAATAGTTTTTAAACAGAAATGTTGACCGCTGAAATGTTGGTTAACATGGGCTGTAGCCATAATCATCAAAATTAAAATAAACACTTGCAATATATCACTGTCCCTGTAATGAATCTATATATCTGTTTCACTTTCTGAAATGAGTGACAAAAATATTGAACTTTTTCATGATATTCTAATTTTTGAGATGTGCCTGTATATGTTTTGAACTTGCTTGAACTAACCACCATCCATCTCTGTCGTTGGTCTAGGCAAGAGGAAAGGAAAAGCAGCCACCCCACAACAGACCTTGCCACTGTGGAAAGTACTGAAATCCTTTGCTTTTATAGGTAAAATGCCAAAACCAAAGTAGCACAATTTCCACTTAATATAAAAGGGACTGAACTGAGATTTATTTGATTGTGTGAATATTAATTACAGAATAATTGAAAATGACTGGCACATCAACTGTAAAATAAACCGCTTGTTAATGTATTTATTTTTTTGTCAGATCACTTGTGTGATCCTTTGTGAGTTATGTTCATAACTGTATGTTGCACTTTGGGGAATTGGAGTTTTTCAGTCATCAATATAATTTAGTTTATATGAGTAGTTTATAGTCTATCATCAATAAACTAATGCAGTAACAGGACACATTACAAATATTTGAGACCCATTGTAGTGTTTCCTTTTATATTTTAGCAATAAAAGTACAAAACACCGCCCACACTTGAAGCCAGGGCAAGAAGAGACACAGCGGTGACAAAGTGGTGACTAAACTTTTATTGATTAAAAATTCCATATTTTGACTGAGCAACTCCATACTCGGTGATACACACCTTCAGTTGAAGTACTATATTCCATTCAAGTGAATGTATTAATTCATTCTGATTGCTGAGACCACAGTAAAAACAGATGATTTTAAATGTAACCCAGCCCTTGTAAAATCTACTTTACTGAAGCGCAGCTACATGAAAATTGTGGTTAAATACAACAACAAAGTACTTTATTGTCAAATTGGAATTGTAATCAGTCCTGTTTTGTTTTTCTTTTGAATTCTTGGATGGAATATGGGTGGGCAATATAAGCTGCGGCTTCAGCCATCACCCATTTCAGATAACCTATGTTGAACTGTATAATCAGAGGAGTTATTGTTTAATTTGACCTTGTTAGATTTTTTTTTCCCCTTTCTTATATTACATTTTCTTTTAACCTCTTGCACTTTGGTGTACCACGGGCGGACACGTCTCTGTGTCCTAGGGCGCACGAGGGCGTCCTCTAGGAGGCACTGAAAAAAAAAAAAAGGCTGCATTTCCGTTCTTCCACTACAGACACAGCCGCGACCAGAAAGCCAAAGGAGTGCTTTGATTGGTTTAGATGTGATTGACCTCTCATTCGACTAATAAGAGCCTTGAATTGGGTTTCTGAAACCTTGAAGAACCAATGACTGAAAACCTAGCAAGAAGGACCCGCCTACCAACGGCTGCGAATACAGCGAGCCAACTGAAGCACAGTAGTTCGAAAGCGTGCCTCCCTTGCAAAATCTGTTTTGTTTTAGCCGCTGGGTGACACACACGCGTTCGCCAGTCTTTTTTTCTTAATACTGTTCTCATTTGTTTTGAAAAATCGTCGCCAAAACCGCAATAATGGAATTGTGGTTTGACCGGGTCGCGTGACCAGAACCACGAGTCTGTAACAAGCGGACCAGCGTCATGTTCGTCTGACAATGAGGAAGAGAAGTTTGCCAGCGACACTGCTGTTGTGGACAGGTAAGTGTTATAAGCTAAATTATTCTTTATCCCTGAAAATTGTAATCAAAAATGACTTTTGACCGATCGGTAAATTACAACTGTGTGTAGTAGACCGCGGCACACCGGGCAATGTCCGTCCTCTGTAGCGGGGGGGGGGGGGGGGGGGAGTTGTTATTTTCTACATTACAGATATTTTAGTATAATTTTTAGTGCACTGTAGGTTATTTTTCTTGTAAAAAAAGCCACACATTTTTTACATGGCATGCTTCTTTGTGTGTGCGGGCTTGTTTGTTCATTCATTCATTCATGAAAAAACAAACCACCCCACCCACCCACCCACACACACACACACACACACACACTCTCACACACACACACAGCCCTGAGTGTCACCTTTCATTAGAGCCCAACATCAAGCTTCTATATTGAATCATTCAAAAGTTACAGACATTTTTCCAAACTGTGCCATTTGGCACACTTTGGCACAGTTCAAAAACGTCTGGGAACAACCTGTGAAGAAAGCTGTGTAATATATTCATTTTTTGTGGAATTATTACAAAATTTTGACCTCCGCTGGATAACACTTGGTTCTACATTTCTGTTGCATTTTCCAGCCCGTATCTCACAGCTGTGTGTTATTTGCAAGCATTTGTATTCAAAAAAACACCCAGGCGAAATTTATTTTCTTCAAGTTCAGTATGTTTAGATGACTGTTACTCAGTGGCCGGAGCACTTAGAGAGATTATGACTGTCTTGCCAAAAAAATTCAAAGTGTTTTCTTTTAAATGAGACCAACCCCATGAAGATGCTGCAAAGGGTTGAAGAACAGCTTTTGATTTACTTTGGGTACATTATTTTTTGGCGTTTTTAGGGAAATTGACCAGAGTGTAAGGGGTTAATCTTTACTTTTAATCTATCCGAAATAAAGATTCATTCACTCATTCACATTCCACCATTACCTTTTAGCAACAAGTGTATTTTCCAAATATGTTTTAAACTTGCTTTAATTAACCACCACCCATTTCTGTCTTTTGTCTAGGCAAGAGGGAAATGAACCACCCAAACTGGACCTTGCCTCACTATTTACAGAGATGCAGGCTTAAGATCTGCTGAACCGGGACCAGCTTGAGCAGCACATCCCAGCTGCTTCTCAGTGAGGCAGCATGACCGGCGTGTGTGACCCATTCTAAGTTTTTTTTTTTTCTTACAGTTTTAAATTTTGCACATTCTGAATAATCTGGAATTTGCTGCTGATTGTAATAAACAATTTAGTGACTTATGTGTTTGCATCATAATTTTCTATTTTGTCTGTTAAGACACTGGTGGGAAAAGAGTCAACAGTAGGAACCATTTATCAGTGACTTTGAAAGATAAGATAAGATAAGCCTTTATTAGTCCCACAATGGGGAAATTCCAGGATTGCAACAGCACAGGGATAGCAACACTCAAGAGCAACAATCAGAAGGCAAGAAAAAAACAAGAGCAGGGAGTATACATATAAATATAAATATATAGACACACAGTGCGGAGCATTGTAGCTAGATGGAATAAATGTATAAATATATAAACACACAGTGCGGAGCATTGTAGCTAGATGGAATAAATATGTAAATATATAAACACATAGTGCGGAGCATTGTAGCTAGATGGAATAAATATATGAATATATAAACACACAGTGTGGAGCATTGTAGCTAGATGGAATAAATTTATGATTATATAAACACACAGTGCGGAGCATTGTAGCTAGATGGAATAAATATGTAAATATATAAACACATAGTGCGGAGCATTGTAGCTAGATGGAATAAATATATGAATATATAAACACACACAGTGTGGAGCATTGTAGCTAGATGGAATAAATATGTAAATACACTACCGTTCAAAAGTTTGGGGTCACTTAGAAATTTCCTTATTTTTGAAAGAAAAGCACTTTTTTTCAATGAAGATAACTTTAAACTAATCAGAAATACACTCTATACATTGCTAATGTGGTAAATGACAATTATAGCTGCAAATGTCTGGTTTTTGGTGCAATATCTACATAGGTGTATAGAGGCCCATTTCCAGCAACTATCACTCCGGTGTTCTAATGGTACAATGTGTTTGCTCATTGCGTCAGAAGGCTCATGGATGATTAGAAAACCCTTGTGCAATCATGTTAGGTCTGCATTGCTGTAATTGCTGCAAATGGAGGATTCTTTGACGAAAGCAAAGTTTGAAGGAAAAAATTATTATTTCAAATACAAATCCTGATTTCTAACCTTGTCAATGTCTTGACTATATTTTCTATTCATTTTACAACTCATGGTGGTAAATAAGTGTGACTTTTCATGGAAAACACAAAATAATTGTCTGGGTGACCCCAAACTTTTGAACGGTAGTGTATATAAACACACACAGTGTGGAGCATTGTTGCTAGATGGAATAAATATATAAATATATAAACACACACAGTGTGGAGCATTGTAGCTAGATGGAATGAAACAGCATAACCGTCTACTTAGTTATCCTACATGGTAAGATTATGTACCCATACATATTGTCACCCTCCGTAGCGACCGGTATTTTCCTAGTTGTATACCGGAGGGGACCATTGTGTAAGTCTATTGCATAATGTCTATTGCGTAATAATGGCTCATTTTTAAGAAAAAGTAACCAAAACAATTATTTTATTTACTGAAGACTGTATTGTTGGATGTGTCACCACAGAGGACACTGCACACTTTAGTAACAGTACCAGTATATGGAGGAATTCTGGGCCATATTAGCATCTGTCCTTTATCATAATGGGTTTGGGCGGGGGTGTCCAATCATGTGCCATGGAGGGCCAAGACCCTGCAGGCTTTACCTCCAAACAGTGTCTTCAACAGCAGATTCCACTGAATTTCTTCTACTGACTGCTAATCAGTGAGAACACCTGCTGAAGAGACTGGGTAGAAGAGAGAACCTGCAGGGTCTTGGCCCTCCATGGCACATGACTGAACACCCCTGGGTTACGGTTTAATGGGATTTATCATTTTAACACAAACTGCTTTATGGTTCATAATTCTGTTGACAGACTTACACCAAACCAAAAGTGATTTCTCAAAACTGCTGGATTGTTCTTAGACAGTTTTTCCAATCTTTCAGTACTTATGTCACTTGGTGGTAACCTTCACATATAAAAAAAGAGACATCTGCAAAAACTTCAGAGGTTTATTGTCAGTGCAATTCCCAGTGCAATACTACACGAATGCATGTATAGTACATTGTTGATGCAGAGAATCAGAATCAGAATAAAATTTATTGCCATTGTTCATGTAATACACAAACTAGGAATTTGTCACGGTGCAATGTTGCAACATTAGACATAAATTAACACAAGAGATAAAAAAATAGAAAACTATACATGCAATAAAAAATAGAATAAAAATAAATAATGCTATTCTATACGATTTTTAAATATATATATATAAAAAAAACAGATTTTGTGGAGTCCCATGTAGTACAGTTCGGCAGTGAAAAAAAGAATGATAATTGTACATGAGTCCAGTTGAGCTGCTGTACCTGGTGCACAAAAGTCAAATAAGTCATTTAGAGTTCAGCAGTCTGATTGCAGAGGGAAAAAAACTGTTCATGTAACGAGAAGTTTTAGTCCGAATGGACCGTAGTCTCCTGCCTGAGGGGAGGGGAGCAAACAGTGTGTATCCAGGGTGTGAAGGATCGGCTGTGATCCGACCTGCACGCCTCCGGATCCTGGAGATGTACAGGTCCTGGAGGGATGGAAGCTTACAGTCGATCACCTTCTCAGCAGTGCGCACAACGCGCTGCAGTCTTAGTCTGTCCCTGACAGTGGCTCCTGCGTACCACACGGTGATGGAGATGGTGAGGATGGACTCGATGATGGCCGTATAAAACTGCACCAACATCTTGGTGGGGATCTTGAGCTTCCTCAGCTGCCGCAAAAAGAACATCCTCTGCTGGGCCTTTTTGATAAGGGAGCTGATGGTCGGCTCCCACTTGAGATCCCGGGTGATGGTGGCACCCAGGAAACGGAAGGAATCCACAGTGGTGATAGGAGAATCTGTAAGGACAAGGGGAGGTAGAGGGGCTGTGACTTTCCTAAAGTCCACAATCATCTCCACTGTCTTCTGAGCGTTCAGCTGTAGGTTATTGTAGCTGCACCAAGACGTCAGCCGGGCCACCTCCCTCCTATAGACGGACTCATCGCCGTTGGAGATGAGCCCGATGAGGGTGGTGTTGTCTGCAAACTTAATCAGCTTGACAGACTGATGGCTAGAGGTGCAGCAGTTGGTGTACAGGGAGAAGAGCAGGGGAGAAAGTACACAGCCTTGAGGTGATCCGGTGCTGATGCTAACAGAGTCCGAAACAGTCTTTCCCAGCCGCACATGCTGCCTTCGGTCCATCAGGAAGTCAGTGATCCACCTGCAGAGACAGTCAGGCACGTTGAGCTGGATCAGCTTGTCCTGGAGCAGAGCAGGGCGGATGGTATTAAATGCAGAGCTGAAGTCCACAAACAGAATCCTAACATAGGTTCCCGGGGAGTCCAAATGCTGCAGGATGGAATAAAGGGCCAGATTAACTGCATCGTCCACAGACCTATTGGCTCTGTAGGCAAACTGCAGCGGATCCAAGAAGGGAGTAGTGATGGTCTTAAGGTGGAATAAGACCAGGCGCTCAAAGGACTTCATGACTACAGAAGTAAGCGCTACAGGTCTGTAGTCATCAAGTCCAGTGATCCGTGGCTTCTTGGGAACAGGGATGATGGTAGAAGTTTTGAGACAGGCCGGCACGTGGCATGACTCCAAAGAGGTGTTAAAAATGTCTGTAAAGACAGGAGTCAGCTCCTCCGCACAGTGTCTCAAGGTGGAGGGAGATACGCCGTCCGGACCGGGAGCCTTGCGCGGGTTCAGTCTAGAGAATTGTCTGTGCACGTCCTGCTCACTGATGACAAGGGCAGGGGGGGAAGGAGAGGGGAACCACCTCTGATAAAGTGGGAGCCATGTAGGCAGTGACGCAGGGGGGAGGGGGGATATTGGGCACAGCTGACGAGGCGTCAAAACGGGCATAGTGTTGGGACAGTCTTTGACAAAGGACTTTGTCATCCTGTCTCTTAGAAGCCTGAGGCCGATAGCTGGTGAATTGCCTCAGTCCTTTCCACACAGAAGCAGAGTCGTTAGCAGTGACCTGCTGCTGGAGTCTCTCAGAATACACAGATTTAGCTCTCCTCAGCTCTCTGCTAAACCGGTATTTTACCTCCCTGTAGCAGTCCCTGTCTCCACCCTTCAACGTCGCTTCCTTCTCCTTCCTGATCTGTCTGAGCTTAGCTGTGAACCAGGGCTTGTCATTAGAGTAACTCACCTTGGCGCGCGATGGAAGAATGCACTCCTCACAAAAATGGATATATGAGGTCACAGTGTCCGTATATTCATCCAGATCATGCGTAGTACTTTTAAACATGTCCCAGTCAGTTATTTCCAAGCACGTGCGCAACTTCTCCACAGCTTCACTGGTCCATTTCTTCGTAGTGCTCACAACAGGTTTTGTGAGCTTCAATCTCTGCCTGTATGTGGGAATCAGATGAACCATCACGTGATCAGATAGTCCAAGCGCAGCGTGGGGAATAGCACGGTACGCGTCCTTAACTGTAGTGTAACAGTGATCCAGCGTGTTCTCCTTTCTGGTAGGACATTTAATAAACTGTTTGTACCGAGGAAGTTCATGGCTCAGATTGCTCTGGTTAAAGTCGCCAAGCACAATAACCAGAGAGTCCGGAAAAGTCCGCTCCACTTGCTGAATGTGATCCGCTAGTGCGCGCTGAGTCTCACGCACATCCTTGTCGGGCGAGATATAAACAGCGACCAGAATGAATGAAGCGAACTCGCGCGGAGAATAAAATGGCCTGCAATTGATGAATAAATATTCCAGAGCAGGAGAACAGTATTGGGAGATCACAGTCACATCGGTGCACCAGCTGTTGTTGATGTAGAAGCAGACTCCTCCGCCTGTGATCTTACCGGAGAGCCCCGTATCGCGGTCAGCACGAAACAACTGAAATCCCTTGAGGAGGAGCGCACTGTCAGGTATCTTTTCCTTGAGCCAGGTCTCAGTAAAGCAGAGGCGGAGAAGTCCTTAATTCGCATCAGCAGTTTCAGCTCATCTACCTTGTTACAAAGTGAGTTAACGTTGGACAAAAATATCCCAGGTAAAGCCGTGCATGTGCCTCTCCTGCGAAGCTGCACCAAAGCGCCCGCTCGTCTACCTCTTTTTCGCCGTCTCACTTTTTGGGCTAGTAAATAAACCAGATCGGCAGCAGGAGCTACAAAAAAACTGGGAATAGGTCAATATATATTTCTACAGTACATGTATATATACAGTATATATATATATATACTGTATATATATATATATTTCTACAGTACATGTATCTAGTAAAGCAAGTATTTTCCATGTAACCTTGTGACTGCATTATTTTAATTGCTTTTAATCCTAGATTAAGTTTGTTTTGGCCTAAAATGCATCATAATTGTCAAATATATCTTGTTATACCTAACTCAGTACTGTTTATTTTTATTTATTATTATTTATTTATATTTTAATATATATTTTGTGGTCAATATAACCCCATAAGTAGAACCTGGTGATCAAGTTGTGTCAGCTGAACACTTTTTGCCATGACACCACCTCAGACTCAGCGCTGCTGGAGCAGGTTCTTGACATGATGTCTCAACAGTCTGTCCATGATTTTCATGCAGATCAGAGCAATTTGTTGCACAGTAAGCTAAACGTTTCTACAGACATTCTTAAGCTCTATAACCACTGACTGTTTGTGAAGCTGGGGTGACATCAGTGACAGGCTGTGTTGAACGCCCAGACCGACCATTTGAAGCGGTAATTTTCCCACAACAGAGCCATCTGAAACACACGCACATATTTTAGTACCTAACAGCGATAACTTGCAGACATTACAGTGTAGTACGACGTACTTAAAGCAAAATAGCATTAGCAACCATTAGCTTACCGCCATATATGATCTAGTTTGTATCCTCACGTCTTCAGCTCTCCCAGAAGCTGTAGTACTATTCCAGAGTGTTTCGTCTCGCTGCCTGTACCCTTGTCTGACGGTCCTTTTTGGCATTTACGGTGAGAAAAAAGCCACAGACTGAGGAGTCGCCTTGTACAGCTGCAATGTTATGTTTTGCTTGGGTCGCGTGTTTTACGTCAGGGGAGTGTGGCGCCGCCTTGCTGTTAAAAGAAATCCCACCCACCCCAGGCGTACCCAGCTGCAATGGAAACACAACCGAGGCCAAATCGAGTAGTGGCGAGTAGGTCTGGTGCTGGTTGCTGGTATTTTGGCCCATTCCTCCATGCAGATCTCCTCTAGAGCGATGTTTTGGGGCTGTCACTGGGCAACACGGACTTTCCAGCTTCCTCCAAAGATTTTCTAAGGGGTTGAGATCTGGAGACTGGCTAGGCCACTCCAGGACCTTGAAATGCGTCTTACGAAGCCACTCCTTTGTTGCCCGGGCGGTGTGTTTGGGATCATTGACATACTGAAAGACCCAGCCACGTTTCATCTTCAATGCCCTTGCTGATGGAAGGAGGTTTTCACTCAAAATCTCACGATACATGGCCCCATTCATTCTTTCCTTTACACGGATCAGTCGTCCTGGTCCCTTTGCAAAAAAACAGCCCCAAAGCATGATGTTTCCACACCCATGCTTCACAGTAGGTATGGTGTTCTTTGGCTGCAACTCAGCATTCTTTCTCCTCCAAACACGACAAGTTGAGTTTTTACCAAAAAGTTCTATTTTGGTTTCTTCTGACCATATGACATTCTCCCAATCCTCTTCTGGATCATCCAAATGCTCTCTAGCAAACTTCAGACGGGCCTGGACATGTACTGGCTTAAGCAGGGGGACACATCTGGCACTGCAGGATTTGAGTCTCTGGCGGCGTAGTGTGTTACTGATGGTAGCCTTTGTTACTTTGGTCCCAGCTCTCTGCAGGTCATTCACTAGGTCCCCCCGTGTGGTTCTGGGATTTTTGCTCACCGTTCTCGTGATCATTTTGACCCCACGGGGTGAGATCTTGCGTGGAGCCCCAGATCGAGGGAGATTATCAGTGGTCTTGTATGTCTTCCATTTTCTAATAATTGCTCCCACAGTTGATTTCTTCACACCAAGCTGCTTACCTATTGCAGATTCAGTCTTCCCAGCCTGGTGCAGGTCTATAAAGGGGCTTTTCCACTAGCCTCGCTTAGCCCTACACCGCACCACTCAGCCCGAGTTTGAGCATCTTCCATTAGCCCCAGCACCGGTTAGCAGGCGCTATTTTAGTACCTGATCCAGGGCAGGGTCTAACCGAGCTGAGTAGGGCTGAGTAGGGCTGTGATGTGACTTTAACAGACTGGTCGCCGCTGATTGGTCAGGTCGTAACGTCACGAAAGTGACTTTTTCTGCTGAATTTACTACACGACCGCCATTTGTAGTTGTTCAACCAGTGAACACAGTGCGCGGCTTTAATACAGTATATTTTCACACTCTGAAGATGTCTTCTCGTAAGGCTATCCCCTGGTCAAACGAGGAGGTGCGCAATTTTCTTTCTATATTAGCCAACGATCGCATCCAGCGTGAGTTGGACGGATCTACTCGAAATGAAAAAATATACCAGCAGGTGTCCGAGCAGATGGGTTCCCAAGGGCACATCCGTACTGCCAAACAGTGTCGGGAGAAGCTGAAAAAGCTGAAAAGCGATTACCGAGCAGTGAAGGACCACAATGCTCGAAGTGGAGCGGATCGGAAGGAGTGGAAGTGGTTCGCTGAGAGACATTGGGCTTGACATGGCCTTGGAAACCGTGGATGGTGAGTGTTGTTTTGATATTGCGCGTCTTTTCGCCAATTTATCCTTTCTGTGCCAAACTCACTGTTTTTAAGAAATAGAAAGGTTGTTAGATTGTGGGTAATGGTTGTTACTGAGGCTTGCCTATTGTTTTGCAGCCAACTGCAGATTCACGCTTGCTTTGTGTTAAGTATTAGCGCGAACAAAACGCTGAATTACGCTTATTGTATTCCGGTTAAAAACTTTAGAGTGTTGTGTACATGTTGCACTTTGGTGTTAAGTTTTAAATTGCATGCATTTTCTTTCTAGAATCGCAGTTCATATCACAGGGGTCCACCTCAGTGGACATGGACACACCGGACTCTCCTGCGTCTGCCTCTGCGTCTGCGTCTGGCGGAGCGCCAGCTGGATCGACTCTGATGTCAGCCACATCACCAGCTCCATCTGGATCACGTTCAAGTGCCGGTAAGGCACAATAACCATGATTTTTTTTTTTGTTGAAACAGGTCCAGCGGAAACCAGGGTCGAAAATCCATCCATCCATCCATCCATCTTCTACCGCTTAATCCTTTACGGGTTGCGGGGGGGCTGGAGCCTAACAAGTTATGTACCAAATTGATTAATTCAATTTCCTGTAGCTGCATATTAATTAATTGAAAATGTCATTTTAAATGTACAAAAAGGTTTTTCTTTGGTCTTCACTTATTATCGGTGTTCCACAACCCGGTCCCATTTTTAGGTGTGGTGATTGAAGTGCTGTTGTAACTCCTGTTTTAGAAAAACAAATAAAGCTCATGAACTGCTGTTGAAATCAACATGCTTCATTGAAATGCTTCGCGTCAGCTGACTGTATTAACCCATTCAGATTTCTGCGGCCACACTACAAGCAACTAGTATCCATCCATCCATATTCTTAATCTTAATCCTTTTTAGTTTTGCAGGGGGGCTGCAGCCGAAGACAGCACCCTGCGTGTTGCAAAATCCGCTCTACTGAGGGGCAGCAACATGACAGTTCAGCTTATATACAGCAATGAAGCATAATATAATAGTGACATTCCACCACAGACTTTCACCAGTGTAATTCCATAATATATGTAGTGATCCAGCTTTAACAACCATGCCTTTCTGTCTTTCAATGTAGCCAAGAGGAAAAGGAGCAACTCCATTGCTGACCTTACATCAGCGATGGTCAACATGC